>JAUIMM010000215.1:5290000-6623750 GCA_031769625.1 Taudactylus pleione
ACACCCCCCCCCCCCCCAATGCACAATTCACACAAAGGAAAAAAAAAATGAAAACATTCCAGGAACACCCCAAAAAAGCCTTTGAAATTTGGGGCAAAAATGAAAAAAGTGGGGGGGGGGGACACAACTTCAAAAACAAGCTAAATAAGCTTCTGGGGGGGCTCTAAGAAGGGGCCAAGTGTGTTTGGGATTGCAGGTGCTTGTATGATGGAGGAATTTCACTTTTTCTAAAACTTCACTTTAGAGACATTAAAATATGCTAGTGCCCATTTCAAGTACCCCAAATGTGATGATTTTCACCAAAAAATACTGCTTAATGCCATTCTTCACCACTTTTGCAAGGACGCTAATACCAAGGATTTTAAACAACACCAGTACCCCAATTAGTTTTATTAGGGATATTGGAATAATTCTACATTGATCCACAATGTTAACGCATCTTTTTGGGGGGTTCAACCTGATTTCCACAATTCTGACCGTACTTTCCGCCTGTTCTGCATTCGCCGCTTGCCGTTTTCGCCTAGTTAGTTATTGAATACGACGAAAAGCGGAGACACGCACGATAAGTTTTCGCGTCCAAAACACACGATGTAGGCGAAAAGTTGGGTAGGCTGAACTTTTTTGCAGATGCAAAACTAATTAAATATGGCCCATAATATGGAAGTATGTCCGCACTTTACCATTTTAGCCCTAAAAACGGAATCGGTATGATTTACCGCCGGACCCATGCCCGGCGGTTGGAATGCCGACAGCGGCATCCCGGCAGAGGAAATCCCGATCGTCCTAAGGTTAAGTATGGACTAACCTAATTCTACCCCTTAACCCTCCCTTAGTGGTGCCTAAACCTAACCCCCCCTTCCCCGCCGCCTAAGCCTAAGTCCCCTGGGGGGGTGCCTAACCCTAAGTCACCCCCGGGGGTGCCTAACCTTAACCCTCCCTTCCCCTAGCCTAAACCTAATCTCCCGGGGGGGGGGGGGGGTCTAACCCTAAATCCCCCCCGGGAACCCTAAACCTAAAAGCGGCTATCCGCGTTCAACTTAATCGGCTAGCGGATGGGCACCTTAAGTTTACAGCTAGTGCAAGTGCATGTACCGATATTGACAGGGTGCAACAAACTAAGCGTACAAATATGGGTAGATACAATTACATACATAATATGCATATGGGCAAATATATACATATTTATTCTGTGCATACAAATTAGGATCATTGCATTCGGCTCTGCAGCAGCTCCTTAGCAGTGAAAGATACAGCAGCTAAATAGAGACACTAACAGGACAAATCTCTTATACAGCTCTTGTGTTTAAGCGAAGAATGCAATGAAATGAATGAAAACTTGAATTCAGTGGACTGTCTTTTATCCAACCTCCCCTAACTATAAAAGGTATGTGAAGCCCTGCTGGGAGAGATTATGTCACAGTGGCTTCACAGGAACAACGTTCTTTGATATTTTCAATATGAGACGCAGGAGGTTGGCAACAGCCAGCAGAGAACAGTGAACCCTGAATTCACTACAGCAGGCTGAGCCTATAGAAATGAAGGACAATATAGTATTGGCTGCGGAGATTCAAAGCACATATGTTATTTGTTCTACGTTTTCAATCAGGCCTTCAAATGTCCTATACTGTATGTGAAAGTTTATATAATGTGGCAGTAGGAAGGCAAATTACATTACTGACACAGGTGTTCTGTGTGGAACAGGAGGTATCCGTCCACACGGGAGAAAAGCCAGGTATGACCATGCCTTATTGCTGTAGTTAGAGAGAGTCAGTCTGCAAGACTCTGCAGTCAGGACAGACTGGCCTGTCTGTCTGTCCAGTCCAGGTGGGACTGCAATTGGAGACCAGTGTGGTCCGGGAAGCCACTGGTGGCTAGGAGCCTGGTTTAGACCTACAAGAGGTAGGGAGAACCCTAAAACTCCAAAGACTGTATGTTACTCTGCATGGAGCAGAGGGCCTAATTCAGACCCGCTCGCGAGCGTAGGATGCTCGCAAGCGGGTCGATGGTGCCCTAATACGCATGCGCACGATGGAGGGAGCTCCGTCGTGCGCATGCGCGAGACCCGCATAGCGACAGCCAAGCTGTCGCTATGGGTCTCACACCAAAGGGGACGTGCTGTCGATGGTGACTGACAGCACGCCCCCTTTGGTGGGCGTGCCGGGGGCATGGCTGCCAGACGAAGGCGTTCCCATGGGAACGCCTACCGTCTGGGTCCGGCCACACTGACATCACTAGTGATGTCAGTGGGAGTGATTTTGGCTCTGATAGAGCCAAAATCACTCCAGGGCTTGCGGCCACGAGACCCTACCGCAGGGTCTCGTCGCAAGCCCGATGGTCGCGATGGTCTTGACCATCGCGACCATCATCATGGATGCTCGCATAAGCTGTGGGTGGTAACCCACAGCTATGCGAGCGTCCAAAAGGCCGCTCCATTTTTAGGTAGGAGGGCCCTGATTCAGAGCGAGCGCTCTGGTCAGAGCGTCCGGCTCTGAATCAGGCCCAGAGTGTGAGACTGCAAGCAGGCCAGATTGTGAGACTGTACCTGTAAGCAGTTGTGGCAGCCAAAGCCAGACAGGAGCCTGACGTGAGTAGGCTGGAGCCTGCTAGAATACCTGTCAGATACAGAACTTATGGTGCATCCACACGAGACGATCATCAGCGATAACACTGAACGATCTCCCTGCACCTTCCCGGTGTGCTGGATGATTGATATTGAGCATCCTGCACACCACCAACGACGGCCAGCGGCAGTAACCTGGTCGATATCGCTCAGGTTGGCCTGCATGCACTGTCGATGGATGATATCTTTATCGTCCCTACGTGCCCGCACATCGCAGGTCATTGGTGCTGTAAAGCAACATTTATGTTTATTTACCTAAGAACTGTGTTGGATCCTGATTGAGCACCTTAGACAAGAGCTTGACAATTTTTTGTAAAATCTAGGAGCCAGACCATCATCCACTACCAAAATATATGAAAACTTGTATAAACAATCACACGTGCCCCATCGATGCCCCTCAACCTCCCCACATGCCTTCAGACTACCACACGTGTCTTCAATGGTCATCAGATTCTGCCACATGCCATACCTGCCTTCAATCTATATTGTGCCACACCCTAGGGCTGAAAATCCATATTATGCCACCCTAGGGCCCAAATCCATATTATGCCACACCCTAGGGCCCAAATCCATATTATGCCACACCCTAGGGCCCAAATCCATATTATGGCACACTGTAGGAACCAAATTAATATGCCACACAGTAGGACCAACATACATAGTATACCCCACAGTATGACCAAATTCATACATATGTGGGATGGTGAGTTATATAAGTACATATGATGAGACATGTGTAACTTGGGGAGGGGTTGTGGGAGAGGCACACTTAGGGAGTTTTACCTGAGCACTGAAGGAGCAAGGTGCAGGTCTTATTAATTAAATCACAGTGAGGCAGTACTGGGGGCAAGGATGGGGTTAGAGGCAAGCAGTGCTGGGGAAGGGGGGGTAAGGGTAGATAGCAGATGGGGCAGTACTGGGGGCAAGGAAGGGGTTAGGGGCAGGCAGTACTAGGGGTAGGGATGAGATGAGGGTACATTGCCGCTGGGGCAGTATTGGGGGGGCAAGGAGGGGGTTAGGCAGGCAGTGCTGGGGGTAGGTAGTAAAGGTAGATGGTAGATGGGGCAGCACTAGGAGCGAGTAGGGGGTTAGGGGCAGGCAGTACTGGGCGCAATATTTACCTCCTCCTTCCTGCTGAGAGCCGTCTCACACAGCATGAGCTGCAGCCTCAGCTTGTCCTTCCAGCTCGTTCCCGGCCCGGGCAGTGTCCACCTCCCCATCTTCCTGTTTGTGGAAATCTGGCTGAAGTAGTCGAGGGTGGAGCGCAGGCAGCTGGAGGAGCCCGAAACCAACAATATTATGGGTGCAATAACGCTGCTGCCGGGAGAGCCACGGGGTGGCTGGCAGGGAAGGGGTGCAGAGACCGAGGAGTAGGATGCTGAGGCACCGCTGAAGAGCTGCTGGATTAAAATAGCAGAACGGTGCGCTGGCGGGCAGGGAGGGAGGGAGACACTGCAGGTGCATGGCAATAGGCTGAGGAGAAATTAAAGGCGGCATGGTGATTGGCTGGGGAGATACTGCAGGTGGTGATTAGCTGCAGCGCAGGCAGAGTGTCCTGTGGGACGGATCCAGTCATTTACTAAAAGTGGGTCCTGTCTCCCTGGATATTCTGGTCGCCAGGCAGCGAAATCTGGTCGCCATGGCGACATGGCCCCCAGGATTTGTCGAGCCCTGCCTTAGACACTGCACAAATTCACCCCTCTACCGAGCCAATTACCCCTGTGGTATCACAATAAATATCTATAAATCACTGCATGTAATACCTCCAGAACACCTGGGAGCGTATGGGAGCCAGAAAACGGCCACATCACAGCTAGTTTGCAGAACGTATTTGTACTGTGTTTCGGTAAACAGTCTGGAGATGACATTATTCTTTTATTCCTTAACCTGGATTTGCTATAGGCCTTTATGCCTAATTACAAGCTCATTGTATCAAGTGCCTGCTATGAGTAACATTACAAAAGAAACCGGCTGTTTTTTCTGAGGCTTGTCTTCTGCACCTTTATTATGCTACAGCAACACAATAACATGTGCTACTAAACACAACAGGCCAGGTGCATCTTGCTCACCCATATACCGCATTGTGTGCACCTTCAGATGCGCCCGCATGCAAGTGGCTTCTTCTGCTACTAGTGATCACAACCGCGCATTTGCACAGGACTACAAGTTGGTGAAAAAGATACGCCCGGAAACCAGCGTATTTGCGCTTATGCACAACTCGGCATAACCCACATTTGCGTCAACACTCCGTCACTGAACTCTGCCGACATGAGAAGGCCCCATTACAACCCAGTTCCGTCTCTTTGTTCATAAGCGAACATGAGATCAAAAGGCGTAAAACTCTGTATGGTCTGTACATGTGTTCCAGAGAAATCACAGCGCAAAAGATAAGCCCCGCAAACAGATGTTCCTACAGCTGTGCATCAGCCTCAATATCACCGAAAAGATGGCGGGTTTATTCCACTGGTGTATTTTCTTTCTTTAATGTATGTTCTCCATATGTTCTTCCCCTCTATATAGTACACCTCACATGTGGCCAAACTGCACATCTAGGATTAGTTACAGCCATGTCTGGCTTGTTATTCTCTGATTCTTCGCAGGTGCGAAAAGTCTTTGTCAAAAAACGTGGATACGTTTTCATCACTGAATAGGTGGCAAAAAAAAAAAGAGTGCAGAATTGGGGCTTTTGGGTGCAGACTTAAAAAAAAAAAAAAAAAGTACCCTGCAGCCCTTGGAATGTCCCCTTAAAGTAATCTGTGTCAAAAAAAAAAAAGTAAAAAGTTCGATAGGACGACCCCAAAAAAGTGGTTTCGTTTTGGGGGCAAAAAAAAAAAAAAGTTGGGGGAAAAACTAAAAAAACTAACGAAACAGACTCAGGGGGCGTCCCCAAGTATGCAGCAGGTGTTTTTTAGAATGCGCTTGGTTGCGGCAGGTGGATTTAAAAAAAAATCCCTTTAGGGACTTAAAAATATGCTTGCACCCATTTTCATGTACCCCAAATTTGATGGGACTAGTTATTTTTTTTTTTTTTAATTATGCTAAATGCTATTCTTCACCACTTCTTTAAAGCCGCATTAAAGCACCTGTCGCAGCTGTTTAAAAACCCCAAATACCTTTAGCAGGCCAATTCGGGGGTACCCATAGTGATCCCCCATGTGACAGGCTGATTTCCCCAAAAGTGAGAGAATTTTTCGATACTTACCTTTACGCCGGGTCCCGTTTTCACTGATTCCTAATTGAATACGGGGATACGCGCCCGATACTTTATCCCCAGGAAAATCTGCGATGACGGCGAAAAGTCCGACCTCTGACTTTTTGCCTCTAATTGAATATGGCCCAGTGTGTGTATCCAGCGACAGCAGATGCAAAGGCACGAAATATCGGGCAGTCCGTACACACTTCACGATCTGGTGTACAGCTGCCTAATATATCGTTTCCCCACCGCCGCATCCAGAAGCATGGTGTTGGCCACCGGCTCTTCAGATTGGCCTTCACTGCAGGCCGATCTGTAGATCCGACAACGACGTACCTAAGCGTGCAATTGTGCATACACATTGGACGATGTGGACGATCTGTCGTTCCGATTCGCCTCCAAAACTACATATATTTCAAAATATCGTCTAGTGAGTATCCAACATTAGACCAGGTGGCAAGTAGACATGTAGCACATGACACCGCAGCACCATCTGCATATTTTTATGAATAGGGTATGGTGGAAGGAATGCACATGTAGGCAGCCATATTGGTTTGGCGGCTGAGTTCTCTGCCAGGGCAATCGTGGTAATGACCATTGCCTGACATGGTGCTGTATTGAAGTATGCCATATGAAGACAAAGACCTAAAACACCACTTCAACGCGTTTCATGGGGACACACCACACACCTTAACGATAGTATTTGTCATGAAGAAATGCGCGTTGAAGTGGCATTTGTTCATCAGTCTTAGCAGGACGGGTAGAATGGTCACTTTCTTGTATCAGAAGCTGAGCTATGTTAATACCGGCTGCTCGTGTACATTCACTTTCAGTGTACCATGTTTAGACAGAAGGTGATACACGAAGATTTCATGTTATCTGTTTCACAATACAGACTAAGGGCTCTATTTATTAACATTATTTTGACTAAAATAAAGTGAAAAAGGGTGTTTTCACACCCTTTTCACATTATTTTACTTTCACCTACAGTTACTATGGGGCAATTGGAGTAGAATTCGTAAAATTCTACTCCAACCCATAAATATCACTTATTTTTAGCAAGCATATCGCATTTCCCATAATTGTAATGGTAAATGTGATCCAACCAAAGTTACTAAATAATAAAATTGTAAAAAAATACCTGGGAAAGCCCTGTGATAATAACGCCACCTGGAGGTGGCGTTATCCAGGGTCTCCCCCGGTTCCCAGACTCCTGCTCTGCTCTAAAAGGCAGAGCAGAGCCGGGAGCCAGCCCCAGTGATCAGCTGTGTGGTCTAAACAGACCACATGCTGATACATTGCAAAAAAAAAAAAAAAAAATCCACTTACCTGACTCCAGGGACCGGTGGTCGGGGCTCCGGTGATGACTCCACTCCGGTCAGCTGGTCTCCCATGCTGCACTGCGGCCCAGTCATCAGGTGATCGGGTCCCAGTGCAGTATGGGATATCAGCTGACCGGAGGCATGGAAGACATCACCTGAGCACTGATGACTGCAGGTAGGTGCTATTAAGGGAGAGGCGGGGTCAGGGGGATTCGCATGCGCACGGCACTAGTCAAGGTATTTCTTTGCGAAAATATCGTGACTAGTGTGCGGAGGGGATTCGCAGGGACAGAGCTTTCTCGCAAGCTCTGTCCCAGCAAGGGATTTGTAGTAAATGCCTGTGATATTGGTAATATCACACTACAATTTGCATTACAAATGCTGATTGTAGTAAATAAAGCCCTAATTAATCTGAGGAGGGTGAAACTCTATTTGTACATAATGGGGAGTGTATTTTTACTGTTCACTTCTTTCAGATGGATCTCTTGCACCAATGAGGACGGGTGTGAAGTGGTTGACCAGATGCAAACAACATATATAGGTATCTATAATGTATTGGAGTTTTTAGGTCATGGAGAACAACATAATAATACCTTGAGTGCACCATGATCTCCACATTATAGGACTGACTAGACAGACAGGTGTCAGATCTGCTCTTGATTGCAGTACTGGGGACTGTTAACCAAAGGAGTGATTTAACCTTCAGTCTGAACTGTGTAATTTGGGCCTATACCACCGAGCCCCAGCAAAGGAGACCTTTGGCATTTGATCGGACCCCTAGTGACCTAAAGTGCATGGATATCATCCATACAAAGCCAGAGAATGGATACATCTGATTGCTTATAACATCTTTAGTGACCTGGATTCCATTGGATCACAAAGTGTGGTGAGACATTCACAGTTCCCATACTGTTGCTACCAGAATATTTATTATTGACACATTCTGGATGTATGTTATCAGCCTTTCACTCCTATGTAAGCGTGCTGCTGTAACATGATTATTGCTATTAGGAACATTTATTTGATTTGATTGTAAGAGCATGTTGGATATAATTTTTGATGCTCAAAGGATGGAATTGGATAAGGATTAACATCTGGTGAAATTGCATTTACATTAAAGTGTCTTACACACTGTACGATTTGCAAACGATCCAATCTTGTTTGAGATATCCATTGAATTCTTGTACACTCCCGGACAAACGATATTGTGCCTACACATGGAACGATTGTACAAACGATATAGATGGGCCGTTAACGATATATCGTTTGCAGCAAACAACCTTACGATGCTGGCACTAAATAGTGGAGGGGAGTGGCCAGGAAAAGTGACAAGATATCATCCATCGCATATCGTACATACACACGTACCGATGTGTGCCAAATGTCGATATCTTTCTGCAGGTTCAATTGACCAGTGACCACAATCAAGGGCAGTGTTAGCGCACATCGGCGTCGTTATCATGCCCACACACAGCACTTTTTAAACGATTTGTCATTCCAATAGGTCGAAAATGGCCAAATCCTTTAAAGAATCGTACCGTGTGTGGGGGCCTTAAGATTGACTGTCACTTTGTTTTATTAAATTGTTATGTATCATCACAATATTTTGTGAGTTTCTCTGATTGCAGCGCTGGGTGATTGTAGTCTTGCTTGTAAATCACAGTTGCAGCACTTTAACTTCATTTGCATTAATGGGCATGACCTAATCTGGGTACACACTAGGTCGACTCAACGACCATCTTGCCGACCGAGTGCTCGATTCAGGCAAGTATACACACTTACCGATCGGCCACTCGACATGTCATCCTGACATCCTGGCTGGACGGATATTTGAATGTGCCGGCCCAGCTGTGATGTCAATCCCTGCAGCGAGTGAACGGGCAGTTGGCGGACCGCTCGTACGCACAGCAAGATGCCTTGATAGATCCGCAGATATATTGACCATCGGCTGTGCTGCACAGCCGATACGATGTCGTGAACTACGTAAGTTCACAGACATATCGGGGGTACACACTGATCGACGCGCTTCCGTGTGCATAACGAAGCACGTGTGGCCTGCGGTCATCATTATCATCAACTCGCACCAGGGTTTGAGTACACACAAGTCATGCCCAGGTGCATACGCTAAATGTCCCTCTGCCCATCTTGGCTCATAACACACATTACTGTACATGGCAGCATCTACAGACACCATCCAACCCCTAAACCGGACCATTGTCGTAGGGAGCTGCAAGTGTAAGGTGAGTGGGAAGTAAGACCAGCATAAACCAGAAGAAGAGCATGTGCATAAAATGAAAAAAAAAGTTGAAGCAAAAAAAAAAAAAAAGCCTTGCGTTTTACGTTCAGCTATGAATTACCTGGAAAGTGCGGTTTGAAAACTAGCGTTCCCGCTAGGCTGTTTTAGCGGGGCGCGGCGCCCTGCCCTCCTTCTGGAGGGCAAAAAGCACCCTGCCCTCCAGAAGGAGGGCAAAGAGCGCCCTGCCCTCACAGCCTGCGGGTGCCGTCTTCACCCGCGGGTCGCAGTGTCCCGCGGGTGGAGAAATGTGCAGTGACCCGGTCACCGCCGGAGAATAGACGCCGGGCGCATGCGCCCGTCATCTATTCTCACTGTCTGCAGCACTTGGGGGCTGCCCGGCGTGTCCGTAAGTGCCGGGCACGCCCCGCAAGTATGACGAAGAGGGGACGCGTCTTATAGACACGCCCCCTTTTCATGACCACGCCCCCTTTTCGGTCACGCGCGCGCACAAGGTTGCCCTCTCTAGCTCCGGCGCCCTGCCTGCCACCGGAGCTAGAGTGAAAACTAAAAACCTTTATGAAAGTTCATCTGATCAAAAAGACAGAAATTAAGCTATTAACAGACGAGTTATTCGCTCATTTATATTTTGTTTTTAAATGGCACATACTATATATTTATTTTCTTTTGAGTTAATTTACACTGGATTGTTCAGAGTTATCAACTTAAGGCCCCCATACATCAGCAATCTAAAAACCACAATTGAACAATTTGAAGATTTATTGCCCAATGTTAGGATTTCCCAATCGAGCAATCTGCGCCCATACATTACAGATCTGTATCAGTTATTTGCAGATCGATTGCAGCAAACACAGATCTGCCAATCTTGAAAGGCTCCATCATTTTACTGGTAACAGTCTGCAAATCTGCTGATCATCTCAATACACTAGCAATCTACAGCCCCAATCCATCTGTGACATCCAACATGTTGAACTATCACATTTTGGTTGCAATCTGCGATCCGTGAAGCCCATACATTGCGGCAATTCTGCAATTTTGAATCGATTGTGTATAAAAATCTGCAATCGATTCCTGATGTATGGGGGCCTTTAAGGTGATCAGATGGGAAACGCAGATCTGCTGGTCGGAAATGCAAACCGGGGCCATCGATGTTCAGCGATCCGTCGCAGGATCGCTGAAATTTCACCGATTTGACAATCACAATCATTTATTGTTCGTGATGGTCCTATCGGTGAAATCCAGTTGGATTTCAGCAATCCTGCAATGCCGGGTTGCAGGATCGCGGCAATCCGTCGCAGATGTATGGGGCCCCTTACCGAGACATGCCTGTATCTGTATATTCACATTAATAAAGGTGCCTGAAAACAGGTGAGTAATTTTTCAGTCTTTCCACTTAAACAGTGCTCCTACTGGCCACATCATAACCCATAGAAGATGACATTCTTGGGATATTCAAAAGCAAACCAGCAAATGGACAACAACTACTCCGCAATCAGCTGCTGATTAATGTAGTACAGAGAAGACAATACATGCCAAGTATGTGTTGCTATAAGAAAAGCAAAGTCATTTGTAAATATATATATATATATATATACACACATACACATACACAGTGTTTATTCCATTTCTTAATACAAAGTGTAGAACTAAAAAAAAAATTATTAATAGCGATTGTTCTCATCTGAAGTGATGCAAAGCCCAATGGAAAGCAATTTAATCACAGAAACCTTTCATACAAGATGGTAGGATGCAGTGGCTGTCACTATAATATATTATAAAACAATACACATTTTCATTTTGTAATGCAGCAAATTATAAATAGCGTTAGTAGAAAGTCTGGCTAAAAATGGATTTCTGTTGGACACCACTGGTATGCAGTAATTATACACAAACTGTCTTCTACAAGTCACTAGAACCAGAAAATAATCCCCGGCTTATATCCTAACGTATACAATCAGTTGTATTCTTTTTTTCCATATAATACATGATTATAAAGTATGGACAAGGCTGTCCTATACCTGCTGACATCTTCACTAGGTTCTGTGCGAGGAAATTTGTTCTACACCTGTGCAGAAGGGGTCTCCTCTGAGTCCCCGGACTCTCCTGCGGTCCCGGCACTTTTGCTGAAAAAATCAGCAGGTAAGTGGTTAATGTGCACCTCTTGCCATTCTGCGGGGTGAACCAACATTCATGTGAAAGCGGCCTATTAATTGGGTGTGGATTAACAGATAGACCGTAAAAAGGTCAACAGTGTCTTGATAGATACCAGGGGCCAAATGTAATAGGGTGAGAATTTAGCAGTAAACTCTCTCATTGGTCGAGTTTTATCTTCAGAATGGGAAAACATCTGAATGAGATTTTAAATCATGAGAGTTGTTAGAGTCTGAACAACATGCGAGTTTGCTCTGTTGCTTTGTTCTCGGACTCTATTACATTGGCCGAGTTTAAAAAGTGTTAGAAATCGCTCACATTTTCTAAGCTCTCACCCTTGTACATTTTGTCCCACATTAGATAGTCAATAGGTCAACTGGAACAAAAGGTCCACGGGGACAAAATGTCGACATGTAAGAATGTTGACGTGTACAAATGGTCGACAAGGTCAAAACGTCGACACCTGATTTTTTTATATAGCCATAATCTTCATCCTAACCCTCCCTCCTGGTGCATAACCCTAACCCCCCAGAGTAGGTGCCTGACCCTAACCATCCCTTCTAGTGCTTAACCCTAAACTCCCCAGTAAGTGCCTAATCCTAACATACGTTGTTGTTACACATTTAATCATGTGCTGCTCAGAGAATTATTCACATCATATGCTGCTCTGTAATATATGATGAGAGTAGGATCTCTTGCAATACCAAATAAATTACACTGCAAAATAATCCTCTCTGTGGACACTTTGAGTGGAATGGTGTTACAATACAAGAAAGTTGCATAATATAAAGATACTATGTACCTTATAGTTTAGATATATAGGGCCTCATTCAGAGGCGGTTGTAGGATGCAAGCGGTCGTTCTGAAACGGGGCGGCCGCTTGCATCCTGAACGGCAGCCTCCATGACGGTCGTTAGACTGTGGGTTAACACCCACAGCTCTAACGACCGACAAGGGTGATGGTCGTGATGGTCAAGACCATCGCGACCATCGGGGCTTACGACGAGACCCTAAGGTAGGGTCTCGTCAACCTTAAGCCCCAGGGAGCTTCCTGCTCTGATCGAGCAGGAAGCTCCCCACTGACATCACTGACAATGTCAGTGGGGCCGCCCCCAAACGGCAAGCGTTCCTACTGGAACGCCTCCGTTTGGCCAGGCACGCCCCCGGCCCGCCCAGAAAATGGGGCGAGCTGTCACTCAACATCGACAGCTCGCCCCGTCTACGACAAGACCCCTAACGACGGATCACCCGTCGTTAGCCGGGTCTCGCGCATGCGCACGACGAAGCCGGCTCCGTCGTGCGCATGCGATGTGGGGCAACATCGAGTCGGTCGTGAGCGCTCACGACCGACTCTGAATGAGCTCCATAGTATCAATTACTCACAGAGTATAGAAAATTAGATGCACCTAGTAATTGTGAATAATGGTGCATACACACGGTCAGATTTTTCTTCAGATCTGAATAACAACAATTTTAAAAATCGTTCATATGTGAAGGAAAATCTGGACTTATCTGACATGTTTGAACGATGAACGATGAGCGTTCCCGATGGTCAGACAACGATATCTGACATCTGATGTGTTTGCAGTCAGTTTTGGACGTTTCCAGCATTTCAATGCAGTCAAAAATCGTTCATAGTTCAAATCGTTGGTCAAATCGTTCAACTGACACATCTGACAAATCTGACTGTGTATATGCACCATAATTCTCTGAGCAGCATATGATTAAATGTGTAACAACAACGGTTAATGTGAATAATGTAATGTTTAATAATTTTTGAATACCATAGGATAAATGGAATGTTAACTTCCTACTATGTTTCCCTGATAATAAGACCTACCCCGAAAATAAGCCCTACCCTTACTTTTGAAAAACGGTCCAAAATAAGCCCTACCCCGAAAATAAGCCATAACAAAAAAAAAATAAAAAAAAATAGTAAAGAATTGTAAAGCAGGACTGAGGCCATGATGCAGATAAAAGCAGGACTGAGGCCATGATGGGGATAAAAGCAGGACTGAGGCCATGATGGGGATAAAAGCAGGACTGAGGCCATGATGGGGATAAAAGCAGGACTGAGGCCATGATGGGGATAAAACCAGGACTGAGGCCATGATGGGGATAAAACCAGGTCTGAGGCCATGATGGGGATAAAACCAGGTCTGAGGCCATGATGGGGATAAAAGCAGGACTGAGGCCATGATGGGGATAAAACCAGGTCTGAGGGCATGATGGGGATAAAACCAGGTCTGAGGGCATGATGGGGATAAAAGCAGGACTGAGGGCATGATGCTGTCAATGTTAATTAAAATAAGCCCTACCCCGAAAATAAGCCCTATGGAGTTTTTTTTAATCTTTTTCACTAGGGTGTCTCTCGACCCTAAGCGTTGCTTTTTTAAATAAGCCCCCAGCTGAATTAGCTTCAGCCTTAAAACACATTTGTGTGCTTCCCAAACTGTTATCTTGGATATGTCAGGAAGATCATTAGAGGCTGTATAATCTTCTAAAGTCCACCGAATCGGTTCTCGGCAATAAGGATCTTGAAGCAGTAATTCGTTCAGCTTCCAGGTAAAACGTGTTGGGTGAGGGGACGGAAGTGTAAAACGAAGTGAAACGAGAGCATGATCTGACCAGGAGATGTGGCCAATCCGTGTTTCTTTTGTCAAATGAAGAAATAATCCTTTAGCTCTTAAGAGCCACCCAGTCAAAGTGAGATGGGCCAGATCAGGATGAAAGCACGGGCCCTGAGGCAGAAGATCTGGCCGCAGTGGAAGACGCAGAGGAGCGTCGACAGAGAGGCCTTGAATGTCTGCGTACCACAGCCTTTGCGGCCAATTGGCAGCCACTAGGATCAACTTGCATCCTCCAACTTCAATTTGCATAGGACCCGAGGAATCAGAGATTGGAGGGAAGATGTACAGGAGCGGGAAGGTCCACTGGACTGCCAAAGTGTCCACCAGAAAGGCCTCCTGATATCTGGTGCGAGAGCTGTACCTCGGCACTTGGTGACTGTGCCGGGACATCATGTTGATGTCTGGCAAACCCCAGCGAAGAACCAGAAGTTGAAAAACCATCTGGATGTAGGGCCCATTCGCCCAAATTAACGTCCTGACAGCTTAGGAAGTCTGCTTCCCAATTTTGCACTCCCGGAACGTAAACTGCCAACAGGGAGACTCTTCAGGTTGAGAATTTGTCGGAATGACCTGTTCCGCTTCCGGACCAAAACCCGATTGGCATAGAAGCTCGAGCCCCGCTGAGAGGTGGGAACCGGCAAAATTACCCTGGAGGCCAGAAGAGAGCAAATGGACTACCTCAAAGCTCCTGCTTTCACCCGATCCCAAAGAGAATCTGTGGAGAAAAACCGGGCCGGAGGATGCTCCCAAAAGGTCAATGCTTACCCCTGGGAGAACACACCAGGTGTCCTCCGTGGTCACCCTCCCATCCTTGGGTCCCCCAGTTGGAGGCCTGGCCCGTCATGTGGAATGCTTGTCGGCTGGCTTAGCAGCGGGGCGTCTGGAGGCCCAGGGCTACTTACCTGCTGGTTTAGAACTCCTGGCAGAGGAACCTGGGACTTAGAAACTGACCACCCCTTGGCCTTACGCTGCAATGGGGATGCATCACATTAGAAACCTGGGCCACATCTGAAGGGCCAGCCACAGAGGGTGCAACCACAGGAGCAGAGAGTCTATCCACTACTTTTAGCATTGCCTGGGATAGCGAGGAAATCCAAGCAGGTGCCTGGCTGGCAGTCGCAGCTGAGAGGGCCCCCTGCTGTGAAGTAGTAAAACAGCGAACACAGAGACCATCATGGTCTGGAACCGGTGATGAAACCACAGCAGCACAAGCCTTATAATTACTCAGCTTAGAAGCACTCCCCTCCTTCGGGCGCCGGGCATGGACAGCTGCAGGGGGGGGGGGGGGGACGGAGTTAGGATTAGGCACTTAGAGGAGTGATTAGGGTTAGGCACTTGGGGAGGAAGTTAGGGTTAGGCACCCCTAAGGGAGGGTTGGTTAGGGAATGCTTACCAACGACGATCAGGATTTTCATCCTTGTCGGGCTGCTGCTGTCGGGATTTGAACCTCCGGCCATGCGTCCGGTGGTAAATCATACTGATTCCCTATGCAGAGACTGACTATGCAAAATACACTAACAGTCAAACATACAGAATATTCAATGCAAAATAAGGCAATAAACGCTCAACAAACCAGCCCCAACAGGAGAAATATGTATAACCTGACCACTGACGGTGAGGAATACAGGGAGACCAGGAGCCTGCAAACTCCAAAGACCAGCTGAACTGCAGGCACAAAAAAAATGGCTGCCCAGCGTCTGTGAGGAGAGGAGAGAGGAAGAGGAATAACCCTAGACCAGACTTCCGCTTAAGAGGAAAAGCGTCAAGGGGCGGGGAGAGCCTACCTCCCACTTCAGACATGGACCCCAGGGCAATGGCCACCTTAGCGCCCCGTTGCCTTGGTGGTCTAGAGGGGATGCGGAAACAACCTAGGTCCCCTCTGCCCACACCACCGGTGTCTCCCATACCGGCGGCGATAAGCTGCAATCATGAGGCTCCCTGCCTCCCTTACCTTGCCCCCTGCTGCGGCTTGGAGCTCCCACCAAGACTGGAGCTCCCGGCTGAGGACACTAATCCAGTCACCAGCATCGTGGGCGCTGGGGTGATGGAGCAGCAGCGTGGCAAGGTAGAGCTGCTACGCAAAGAAAAAAAAAAAAAGGCAAACAAAGCTGTAAGCACAGCTTACACTGTGTGCCTGACTCAGGCACCAACGAAAAAACTGATGTGGCCTATGGCAGGGAGCGGGATATAGGGGGAAGGGGGAGCCTGGGCTGTGTCTAACAAAGATAACTGTGTGGTGGCCAGACTCCTGTCCACCAACCTATACCCAGCATAAAGCCTTTGTCCCCTATGGAGGAAGAAGAAAGGAAGGCTGCAGATGTACTTCAAGGTCCATTTTTCATCCCGTGCAACACCAGGTATCCCAGCTAGTAGTTCATAAACCGCATATACAATAGTGGGCCAGGACCCCAGTGGGAAAAAAATAAAAATAATGGGTTCTGTGTTTTTCTATATGATAGATGAAAAATTTAGGTAAAGATATATTGGCCCTTTTTTTTGTTTCATTTTTGTTGCCCTGCCAAATATTATCTGCCAACACTATTTAAACTGTGAGACCCAGTGTCCAAAATTACTGTGAAAAATGTTAGAAAGTTTGGATAAATATTTAGCCCAGTCATATCCAACAGGATTGGTCACATAAAATATGGTGCTTTCACAAAAGAAATGTATTTTCCAGTAACATGTCCCTTTAATAACCTAAAAACACAGATACAGCATTTTGTACAGGTCGTACACTTTCTGTATGGATTATTAAAGCCAAAGGGCCAGAGTCAGATGCTGTAGAGTCCGCATGAGCGACTTTCCCCAATATTGCTTCTACGACTTTATTCAAATACTGCTACAAGTCCTTCCCTGGTGTACAAGCGTGCGTCTGCGCGCACAAGGACTGAGTCACCCAATTTGAGCATCTTTAGACACTCAAATATTGCTTGGTGCGTCTCTTTAATACCATATTGGTCGCGCCCTCGAAAGCTGCACCATCCCTATGGCAGGAGCAGATTATCCGCCTGAATAGGGCCTCACACCTATGTGATTGATTCTGCGTCTGTATACACAAGCACTATCGGTTACGCGCCCATAAGACGGACTATCTTCGCGCCACCTCTCTGTCACTGGCCAATACATTTTCGAAATCCAGAAGAACCAATAGGCTGACATTATCACGGATACTGGTTCAGCCTACAGAAGTAGTCTACAGTGTGTAGGTCCCAGCTACGTTTAAGCCGAGTGGAACGTTACTTGAAAAGAACAGTAACATTTACATACATTGTGGATAATGTTGATACAGGATTGTAATTAAAGGAAGACTTTTGGTGCTTAAATTACAATGGGTTAATTTAATTGGATTGACTATTTAAAAAGTAGGCACAGAAATGGGCGATTTAGGCAACCTAGACAGTATTGTAATGCAATATATATACGTGCATCCTTACATTGCAGGACCTCACAAACACAAATGGAGGGTAACTCAATCAACCCCTAGGAGTCTTTCATATTGTGGTACATTGATGCTCACCTTCAATGCCTTATTAAATGTTCTTTCCGGCTCCTAGATTTCACTGGCTCCTGAATTTCAACATTATATTTTGTCCACCCTGCTTTACATTTTCAGAATAATCATTTATCAGCTATGCTTCATGCCTCAACTCCAGAGTTCTCCCCAGGGGATGCAGTCATTATGTCGGCACTTACATTGTCGACAATCAATGTAGAAAGTTATGTTAACAATGTTGAAATGTTGACATCTGCAGAAGACAAGTTGGCACTCTGCATGGACAGGGAAGGTTAGGGTTAAGCTGCGGCAGCAGAGGGTAAGAGATAGGTTATGGGAGGTTAGGGTTAAGCACTAGAGGGAGGGTTAGGGATACAAATGGCGAAAGTGCCACAAGTCACCTTCAGCGGACTGTCAGACCCGGAAGACACACCAAACCAGGTAAGTCACCACTAGATCACCAGGTACATTTTGTCGACATTCCAAGAGTGTCGACATGGTGAATGTTGATGTGGCCAATGTCAACATTATGAACATAACAACATTCTTATGTTAACATATACCGGATGCCTGCCCAGACACATGACGGCTTACAGAAACAAATAGGGCAAAATTAAATAACCAATAGACTGAGCCTTAACATATGTCCTGATACAGTGGTGAAAAATGTTTTTAATCATTAGCATTTAGCCCAGTGAGTATTAAAAGCAGTGATCCCTCAGTACATAGCTGCTTTGAACTTTTTCAAAATAAAGTACATTTTATTAAATGCCATATAACTGTTTTGCACTTAAGAAATTGCTATTAAGCTGGACATGCGTGCGGGTGTGGATTGAAAGATAGACAGTAAAAAGATTGATCTTGTCTAGATTAACATCTGGTGCCTGACAGTCAATAGGTCGACAGGGACAAAGGGTCGACACAGTAAAGGTCAACAATAAGGTCGACAGCGTCAAAAGGTCAACACAATATTAAATTACAAAAATGTTGGGGTTTTTTTTTCTAACCTTCCCCTTGGTGCCTAACCTTAACCCTCCCTGCTGGTGCCTAAACCTGTCAGGGTAAGTGCCTGACCCTAACCGTCCCTTCTAGTACCTAACCCTCCGGTAAGTGCCTAACTCTCCCTCCTGGTGCCTAACCCTAACAAAAAAAATATGTTTTTGTGTCGACCTTTAGACCCCATCAACCTTCTTACATGTCGACCTTTAGTGTGCCGACCTTTTGTCCCTGTCGACCTATTTCCTGTGTAACATCTGGTGTCTATCTAGACCAGTGGTCGGGGAACAGGGGCAAATTACCCCACATGGGGTAAAACTTAAATTCCTGGGGGTAATGGACGGACAGCCGAGCATGCATATGAATCATTCTATGCATGCCCGGCTGTCCGTCCATTACCCTCGGCTGTGCCACAGGGAGCCTCTAAGCCGGACGCCCACTGAGATGTTATTACCAGCAGGCGCCCGCCTCCTTCCCTGCAGCGCCGCGTTAGCCGGAGGCTGGAGTTCTCTTCTGAACTCCAGCTTCCGGCTCTCTCCATGCGCACTATGGGAGAGACGTCATGACATCTCTCCCATAGTTCCGAGGAGCAGCCGGGCGGACAGGACGGCGGCGGATGCAGGAGCGGGGATTAAGGTAAGTTGTTTTTTTTGTTTGTTTTTTTACAAGCGGCGCTACAGGGGCGTTATATGGGGGCACTACTACAGGGGCATAACTATGGGGGCACTACTACAAGGGCATTATATGGGGGCACTTCTACAGGGGCATTATATGGGGACACTACTACAGGGGCATTATATGGGGGCACTACTACAAGGGCATTATATGGGGGCACTTCTACAGGGGCATTATATGGGGACACTACTACAGGGGCATTATATGGGGGGCACTTCTACAGGGGCATTATATGGGGACACTACTACAGGGGCATTATATGGGGACACTACTACAGGGGCATTATATGGGGACACTACTACAGGGGCATTATATGGGGGCACTACTATATGATTTCCTTCCTTTCAAATCAAGGGGTTAACGTCGGCGTATCTAAATATATTCTGACCCCTGATATAAGACATTGACTGCCTTTTTACTGTCAATCTGTAGACTGGATCCCATTGTGTTACTGGAGCAGGATTGTGGATGTGACAGCTGGTAAGATGAGGTCACGTGAGGCATGTTATATGAGGCAGTCAGAGAGACAGATTATAGCATGAGAGCAGTGGGCAGTAAGTGCTGGCAGTTCTGAGGAGTAGAGATGAAGAGGATGTAATTAGAGAAAATGTAGAAAGACCACACTTTTTACGGTAATTTTATTCAGTTTCCGGGACCTTTCTTTGGTCGATTCCGAATAATTCTTGTGGGAAATCAAATTTTCATTTAGTGTTTTTTTCGGTTAGCAATTCAGGGCCTGATTCAGCAAGGAAACCACGGATGCAGACACACACAACAGGCCGATTGTTGCGTACTGCAAATGCATCGCATTGCGCGTGTGCGAACTAGCTACTGTGATGGGAACTGTGGCCCTGATTCAGAGCCGGACGCTCTAACAGAGTGCTCGTTCTGAATCAGGGCGTCTTTTTTTTTATGGAGCGGCCTCCTGGCCGCTCGCATTGCTGTGGGTTGCCACCAACAGCTAATGCGAGCGCCCAGGATGATGGTCGCGATGGTCAAGGCCATCGCGACCATCGGGCTTGCAACAAAACCCTTGTGGTAGGGTCTCATGGCCGCAAGCCCCAGAGAGCTTTCGGCTCTAACAGAGCCGAAAGCTCTCCCACTGACATCACTTGTGATGTCAGTGGGGCCGCCCCCAGACGGTAGGCGCTCTCATGGGAACGCCTCCATCTGGGCAGCCACCCCCCCCCCGGCCCGCCCACCAAAGGGGGCGTGCTGTCACTCAACATCGACAGCACGCCCCCTTTGGTGCGAGACCCGCAGCGACAGATTGCCCGTCGCTATCCGGGTCTCACGCATGTGCACGACGGAGCCGGCTCCGTCGTGCGCATGCGCTCTGGGCCACCATCAACCCGGTTGCGAGCGCTCAGCGCTTGCGACCGGGTCTGAATCAGGCCTGTGTTTGCAGAGGCTACGCAGACACAGAAGGGGGTGTTCGGGCGAACGCAGGCGTGCCTGTGCGTTTGGACGGCGTTTTAGGGGCGTGCACATTTAAGCCCTAGCTGCACGCAGGAAGTGGCAGAGATCCTGCGTGAAGTCAGGTCAATCACTATTATGCTAATGTGTTCGATGGTTTTCGATGTTACCTATGTTACCGCTGTCTTGCGTGGTATAACAGAACGCATGTTAAGGGAAGTGGGTGGTATTGTGTATTACTAGGCGTCTGATTATTCTGCGTGCGTATGCATTTATTAGCATATACTCGCAGCGGATAGGTGCATGCGTCTGCCTCCTTGCATTCCTTGCTGAATCAGGCCCTCAGTTCTCAAGAACAAATAAACAGCACTAAATGGGGGATTGATGTACCAACATCTCTCACGTTCTACACTTGATTTTACGACGTGCTTTTATCTGGGAATGGACGTGATCAACTACTCATACATAAACATGTCTGAAATACTTTTTCCTAACTTCACCAGCAGGACTTTCAGACAAACACCGGCTTCAACTCGGCTCAGACCTGGGATACTGAACTTGGGTCGAAGCCGGGGGTTTCAGTACTTACCACTTTTCACACCTGCAGAAGCACCCGGGTTATTCCTTGGTCGTCGCCGTTCAGCCGGACCCAGGTCTTCCAGTGATACGAGTCTTCCGACTCTCAGTGGGCGGTTGCAAATGAGATCATCTCTAAGCTCCCACTGCTCCCTCCTATCAGCTCCATGAGGCGTGTCCCAGGTCATGCCTTTCACACAGGAGGCTACCCGGGTAGACACTTTCACACAGAAAAAGGACCCGGGTGGACCCGGCAAAATTACCGGGTACTTTTTTCTGTCTCAAAGGGGTATTTTTTAAATAAAATGTCTTAATTAGTTGCAATGGTTTCAGATGCACTATAGCAAATTATCACACTCTAGTGCCCTCTTATAGTAGGTACATAAAGCACCCTTTATGGTAATCAGATTGGATCCCTCTCACAGCACTCTCCGGACTGAAGCCCATAGGCCTCTATAAGGGAACGCCATCAGAAGATTGCGTTACCGAGGCTTAGTGCAAATGAGAAATGAGGTCAAACCCGGGGTTTACAATGTTACGTTACAGTGTTGCAGCCGCTGACACTGTAACGTAGCGTTGCACATGTAGTTACACTCAGCGCTACCAAGTCACGCCACGGTGCGACTAAAAGGGCTGTTTAGCGCGCAAGGAGGCTAAATGTATGAGGACCCATCTGTCATTCCAAGTTTTTTATCTTCATCAGTTTGTAAAACTTACTTTGTACTGTGAAGGAAATGATGACACATACTTAAGTAACCATTCCCGATTAATAGGAGCAAAATAAAAAAATAAGAATAATGATTTTTCATGATTCTGTCTATCAAGGAGACTTAAGGTGCCTACACACATAGCGATGTTCTCACAATCCCACGATGTGTACGATTTCCCCCTGAACTCTCCCTGGCAGTCATGGGCACGATTTGGTCTGAAAAATCTGCCAATTTCACACATGATCTATCGTGCCTCCTAACTACTCCAGTGTATCGTGGCTTGAGATTGCCAGATCTGCCCTACAGCACGGCAGATCTGAAGATGCGATGTGCGACCTGCGGGGACGCGCATCGCATCGTAATCGTGAGTAGGAACACACGATTTGGGCACATTTTACACAATCTGTCATTCCGATGCGTCGGAATTGGCCAGATCGGGTAAAATATCGCCGTGTGTAGGCACCTTTAATTTCTTTAGGAATAAGGATATTCTGTAACATGTTTTTATATTGCAACACTCTGCGATTAGCCCGCAGCAGAATCTGTCACAGTTTAAATCAGGGGTGGGGAACCTTTTTGTGGCGAGGGCCATTTTGATATATATAACATTATCTGCAGGCCAGGTGCAGGCCACGCCCCCTTCATGTGATGTCACACAGGGGCAGGCCACAATCGCAAGTGATTACAGCAATGCCCGGAGCAAACTTAGGGGAGCTATAAGGGCAGCGGTGTGACCGTCTGAAGCATCCTATGGACGCTGGCTACAGTGTGCCATTCTAGGCACCCTGATAAACTGAGAGGGCCAGACCAAATGATTCAGGGGTTCCCCATGCCTGGTTTAAATAAACATGCAGGTGAGGGGGGAGTACTAGAGCGAAAGCTTTACATTTGTAACTTTAAGGCAGAAGAAGTGGGTGTGGTATAAGTCGACATTCAGAATGTTGACGCCAGAAGGTCGACAGGTTCTGAAAGTCGACATATCGATTGTCAACCTAAAGTTCATGTTGACTTTTACTGTCGACATTCAGAACCTGTTGACATGGCTGGATTCCAGAAGAAGTTTTCAAACTTTAAAGCAAACATCACATTGATCAGGGGAATCACCGGACCTGCCCATAATTACTATAGGACTAAGGGCCTGATTCAGAGCCGCTCGCAAAAAGCGAACGCTCGTTCTGAATCAGGTCGGCCGCTTTGTTTTAAAAAACCTGGCCTCCTGGCTGCTCGCTAAGCTGTGAGTGACCACCCACAGCTTTAGCGATGGCCAGGTGATGGTCGCGACCATCAGGCTTGCAACGAGACCCTTGTGGTAGGGTCTCGTCTGCGGCAAGCCCCAGTGAGCTTCCGGCTCTAATAGAGCCGGAAGCTCACTACTGACATCACTCGTGATGTCAGTAGGGCCGCCGCGAACGGCAGGCGTTCCTTCAGGAATGCCTCCGTTTGTCCAGCCACCACCCCTCCCCGCCTACAAAACGGGGCGAGCTGTAGATCAACATCGACAGCCGCCCCGTTTGTAGCGAGCCCCGATGCAAGAGAATTTCTCTCTCGCTCCCGGGCTTGCGCATGCACAATGCCCCACCATCGACCCGCTTGCGAGCGCATAGCGCTTGCGAGCGGGTCTGAATCAGGCCCCAAGTCCAAACTCATGTAAAAACAAACAGAGTAAAGCCCCGTACACACTGGACGATGTGTGTATTGAGCGATATCGGGGGTGCTGGCATCAGTAAGTGCACACACATTTGCCGGCAATGACAAACGACGACGAGGGGGGGCATTCGGCAACATGGCATCGTTAATGATACCCCCAGATTGAGCTACATGTACAGACAACTGGAGATTTAGATTACGTCCTGCGGAAGCACGCATCGTTTATCACTTAGTGACAGATATCGTCCAGTGTTTATTGGGCTTGAGATATCTAACTGCACTAATAAGAGTATGTTTTAGGTAGAGAGTAAATAAAATAGGAAACGAGTAGCTTTGCAGTGAATCCATCAGCCGTGCATGCAGTGGAGGCAGACATTTTGTTGGCTGGGTCAATATTAATTAGAATGCAGCATAGCAATTTACTAGGAATCATGACATCACTGAGAACGCAGCCTATCCATTTACTAGGAAAATCACTGAAGTATTCAATAAGAACCAATGACATTAATGAGGATACACAGTCTATGGGATTGATGAAGCAGTGAAAAGTGTGTGTAGAAGTGGTCCAGTAGAGAAGTTGCACCTTGCAACCAATCAGCTTTGAGGTAGCATTTATCAAGTACATTCTATAAAAAAAAAAAAAAAAAAAAAGATAGAAGCTGATTGGTTGCTATGGGCAACTTCTCTACTGGTTCACTTCTCCACTCTTTTCACAGCTTGGTACAGCAACTCCTACTGTATATATTCTCTAGCAACCGGCGATATCACTAAGAGTACAGACTATATATTGTCTAGGAACCAATGATATCACAAGAAGTACAGGCTATATTTTCTAGGAACTAAAGACATCACTAAGAGTACAGCTTATATCCGTGATTCCCAACCTCGGACCTCAAGGCACACTAAAGGGGCCTATCCATTAGCAGATAAATTTGAACGATGAAAGATTTATCGTTCAGTCGTCCAATTTATCTGCTAATGGATAGGCTCTGAACGATGAAAATGCGCACTCCCTGTCACCTGTGCTCAACTATGGCTATCCTTAAAACCTGGACTGTTAGTGTGCCTTGAGGACCGTGGTTGGGAATCCCTGGACTATATTTTCTAGGAACCAGTAACATCACTAAGTGGTCAATCCAATTACGTGTGATGTGCCATTGCAACGGCGTTAAAACGCTGGCAACGACCTGGCACATCGCACCTTTCGCAGCCCGACTCGACACTGAATTCGCCGGACTTTGCTCGCTGCCCCATACTTTTAGGCAAATCCGGGCGGCCGTCAAGCATGGCCGCTGTCGCGATGACTCGCATACGTGAGTACATCGCACCTGATTGGATTGACCACTACGGAGTACAGCCTAATTGGCTAGGAACCAATTTCATCACTAAAGGCCCCCTACACGGTGCGATTTGCAAACGATCCAATCTCGTTTGCGATTTTCCTTGAATTCCTGAACCCTCCCGGCCAAACGATATTTAGTGCCCACACACGGAACGATTGTACAAACGAATAAACTATATAGATGGGTTCGTAAACGATTGCAGATCGTAACTGATATATAGTTTGTAGCAAACAACCTCACGATGCTGGTAGGAAAAGTGACAACATATCGTCCATCGCATCGTTCATCATGCACACACATGAAATGATGTGTGCCGAATCGTGAAAGATAGGTCAATATCTTCCTGCAGGTTCAATTGATCAGCGATGACTACGTACGACGGCAGGGGCAGCACTTTTTACACAATTGGTCGATCCAATTGATCGAAATCGGCCAAATAGTTAAAAAAAAAAAAAAATCACACCGTGTATGGGGGCGTTAAGAGTATACTGTAGCCTATGTATTGACGAAGAACCAGTGACATCACTAAGAGTACAGCCTATCAATTTACTAGGAACCAATGACATCACTGTTGCTCAGCCCACAGGACAGCTGCATCCTCTGTGTAACAAGTAAACATTAATGGTAAACAGTGACTGGAAAACAAATGGTATTGAAGTTGACAGTCATCCTCTGAAGTTGTATCATCAGGAAAGCTATCCCCTTGGCAGCAGGGTCCCTAATATGCTTATTGTGCCCTATATTATTAATTCCAGCTATTCAATAGCATGATCATTCTCCTGGTGCTGTTCTGTGCTTTTCTCCCCATAAGCTATGCTCCATTTATCATCGCCTGGGAGTGATTCTAAATAGAGATCTTCTAACAATCGCAGTACTGACTTATTTATGGACTTTCTTTGTGTCTGCTGGAGACACTGAACTCTTGTGTATGTATGAGAACAAGACATCCCCTAAACCTCACAATGACTGGCCTCGCTTACAGTCCCCAGTAATAGTAACCATGACAGAGACTCCACACTCACTGTTACATAATCACTGCTGATAGACATACAATGCAAGAAGAGGCAGCTATTCCAGAAGATGAAGACAAAGGGCCGTATTCAATTAGAAGCGAAAAGTCCCGTACTTTTCGCCGACATCGCTGGTTTTGCATGCGAAAATGTATTGCGTGCGTCTCCGCTTATCCCCGTATTCAATTCCAAAGGACGCGAAAACGCGTCCCGGCGAAACTTAGACAGACGGAAAGTGCTGGCAGATATGGGGAAATCAGCCTGACACCCCTTAAAAGATGCACTGGCATAGGGGATCACTATGGATACCACCGAATAGCCCTGCTGGGAGGTATTTGGGGTGCTTAAATGCTCTCAATTGGTGCTATTTTGTGTCTTTGCACAAGTGGTGAAGAATAGCATTTTGCAGGGTTTTTTTTGCAAAAATAAGTAGTCCCAGCAAATTTGGGGTACATGAAAATGGGTGCAAGCATGGTTAAAAATTGCTAAAGTGAGGTCTTAAAAAGCGTTAAAAACGCACCTTCAGCAAGCACCTGCAATCGAAAAAAAACAGAACTCACCCATACTTGCAGACCCCCCCCCAAAGTCTATTTCGCTAGTTTTTAAGTTTGTACCCCAACTTTAAACTTTTTCGCCCCCTTTTTCAAAGACATTTTTTGGGGTGTTCTTTAATTCTTTTTTGGATTTTTTTGACGCAGTTTACCTTTGGTGACCTGTCCTAAGGTCTCCCCAGGGTGGTTTCCCCACCTTTGCACCCAAAAACCGCAAGTATGCACTTTTTTCCGCCACCTATTCATAGGCGAAACTTTTCCGTCGGGTACACTGCATTGAATTTTTGCTCCGGCGAAAAGTCGCAACAATTGAATACGGTGATAAGTTTCCGCTGGCAAAATGACATCACCGGAGAAATTTTTTCACAAAAAAATTATTTTCGCTGCTAATTGAACATGGCCCAAAGACTTAGAAGTGAGATGGTAGGATGATAATACCTTTACATACATGCGGGGTGCTCCCACCTTACCTACAATGTAGAGTGCTGGCACCTTACCAACATGCAGGGTACTCATGCCTTATCTACATGTGGGGTGTTGGTATCTTACCTACATGCGCCCAGGTGTAGCAGCTGTCTGCTGGCACCTTACCCGCATTTGGGGTGCTACTACCTTACCCACATGCGGGGTGCTGGCACCTTACCAAAATTAGGATCAAAGAGGTAGGATGTGAAGAGAAGCATGTCTGCTGGCCCCTTACCTACATGCAGGGGTGCTCCCACCTTACCTACATGCAGGGGTGCTCCCACCTTACCTACATGCAGGGGTGCTCCTACCTTACCTACATGCAGGGGTGCTCCTACCTTACCTACATGCAGGGGTGCTCCTACCTTACCTACATGCAGGGGTGCTCCTACCTTACCTACATGCGGAGGTGCTCCTATCTTACCTACATGTGGAGTGCTCCTACCTTACCTACATGCGGGCTGCTCCTACCTTACCTACAGTAGTACATGCAGGGGTGCGCCCACCTTACCTACATGCAGGGGTGCTCCTACCTTACCTACATGCAGGGGTGCTCCTATCTTACTTACACGTGGAGTGCTCCTACCTTACCTACATGCAGGTGTGCTCCTACCTAACCTACATGCAGGGGTGCTCCTACCTTACCTACATGCGAGGTGCTCCTATCTTACCTACACGTGGAGTGCTCCTACCTTACCTACATGCAGGGGTGCTCCTACCTTACCTACATGCAGGGGTGCTCCTACCTTACCTACATGCAGGGGTGCTCCTACCTTACCTACATACAGGGGTGCTCCTACCTTACCTACATGCAGGGGTGCTCCTACCTTACCTACATGCGGAGGTGCTCCTATCTTACCTACATGTGGAGTGCTCCTACCTTACCTACATGCGGGCTGCTCCTACCTTACCTACAGTAGTACATGCAGGGGTGCGCCCACCTTACCTACATGCAGGGGTGCTCCTACCTTACCTACATGCAGGGGTGCTCCTATCTTACTTACACGTGGAGTGCTCCTACCTTACCTACATGCAGGTGTGCTCCTACCTAACCTACATGCAGGGGTGCTCCTACCTTACCTACATGCGAGGTGCTCCTATCTTACCTACACGTGGAGTGCTCCTACCTTACCTACATGCAGGGGTGCTCCTACCTTACCTACATGCAGGGGTGCTCCTACCTTACCTACATGCAGGGGTGCTCCTACCTTACCTACATACAGGGGTGCTCCTACCTTACCTACATGCAGGGGTGCTCCTACCTTACCTACATGCGGAGGTGCTCCTATCTTACCTACATGTGGAGTGCTCCTACCTTACCTACATGCGGGCTGCTCCTACCTTACCTACAGTAGTACATGCAGGGGTGCGCCCACCTTACCTACATGCAGGGGTGCTCCTACCTTACCTACATGCGGAGGTGCTCCTACCTTACCTACATGCAGGGGTGCGCCCACCTTGCCTACATGCAGGGGTGCTCCTACCTTACCTACATGCAGGGGTGCTCCTACCTTACCTACATGCGGAGGTGCTCCTATCTTACCTACATGTGGAGTGCTCCTACCTTACCTACATGCGGGCTGCTCCTACCTTACCTACAGTAGTACATGCAGGGGTGCGCCCACCTTACCTACATGCAGGGGTGCTCCTACCTTACCTACATGCGGAGGTGCTCCTACCTTACCTACATGCAGGGGTGCGCCCACCTTGCCTACATGCAGGGGTGCTCCTACCTTACCTACATGCAGGGGTGCTCCTACCTTACCTACCTGCAGGGGTGCTCCTACCTTACCTACATGTGGGGTGCTCCCACCTTACCTACATGCAGAGGTGCTCCTACCTTACCTACATGTAGGGTGCGCCCACCTTACCTACACGCGGGCTGCTCCCACCTTACCTACACGCGGGCTGCTCCCACCTTACCTACACGCGGGCTGCTCCCACCTTACCTACATGTAGGGTGCACCCACCTTACCTACATGTGGGGTGCTAGTACCTTACCTACATGTGGGGTGCTGGTTCCTTACCTACATCAGGATCAAAGAGGTTGGATGTGAAGAGAGGCATGTCTGCTGGCCCAGCCCAGGTGTAGCAGCAGCTGTCTGCACGGCTCCCAGAAGTCACAAAGAGGGGGATTCCTTGTTGTCCTCCTGCCCCTCTACCAGAGCAGCATCAGACCTCCAGAAACAGGGGGCTGTTGCCTGAGCCACTGAGCACGCTGGGATAAGCAGCCGTCCACTACATTGCCTGCCCTGACCACGATGCAGCGGCGACAGCAGGGGTGCGGGCCGGAGGAGCAGCAGCAGCCTGGGTAACAGTGTAATAACAGTGCAGGAGACAAAGGCAGCGGTTACTTGTCATTGGATCTCCCGGCGACTATTCAGTCAGTTCTTTCGGCTGCTGCTGAGAATGGAATTTGGTGACGCTCCCTGAGCTACACTGGGCTCTGCACATGCTCGCTGGGGAAGGTGGGGGCAACATTAGGGGGCAAAGAGTTACCCCTGGACTGCGCATGCGCGGGATCAGCTGCTGGGCTGGCTTGCCTTGCAAAACATAAACAGGAGAGTATGTACTATGTAATAATAGGTATTACAATACACACTGCCTGATAGGTGTGCTCACCTTTATTTCCAGGCACATTTCTATTCCCTGATGTTTAATATTGACAATTTGCCCACTATAACTTCCCTTGTTTTGGCTGCTGATTACATATATCAATGCTTGCCCATACCCTGCTCCAGGCTTAAGCAATAAGTTACTGGCTGTTGGGAAACTACAAAGCCAGGCAATGCTGAGACTTGTAGTTACATAACAGAGCTAAAGAGTGACAGTTTACTTTCGTCTGCTGAATGCTGTGTAAGTTAAAATTAAATAAATGGGAACCATGAAAGTGCATGTCCACATATACATGCAGAGATTCTCATATCCTACAGCAAAATATCTCTGGAATCAATTTTTTAAATTTTCTAGATTTGGTGATTATATGTAACGATTCATGATGGCGTACGGTGTCATTTACCCGTGTACTGTGTCATTCACCCGTGTACTGTCATTTACACATGTATTGTGTCATTTAGCCGTGTACTGTCATTTATCTGTGTACTGTCATTCACCCGTGTATTGTGTCATTTACCTGTGTACTGTCCTTTACCCCCGTGTACTGTGTCATTTACCCATGTACTGTCATTCACCCATGTATTGTGTCATTTAGCCGTGTACTGTCATTTATCTGTGTACTGTCATTTACCTGTGTACTGTGTTATTTACCCATGTACTGTGTCATTTACCCATGTACTGTCATTCACCCATGTACTGTATCATTTCCCCTTGTTACAATTCATTAAACTTTAGAATTCTACATATTCCTGGTTACAAAGGAAACCAAGATGTTCCTAGAATGCTGGCAAAGAGGCTCATATTTAGGGTCCTACTGTATGTATCAATTTTTAAAAAATTTTTTACAAAATGATGTAGAAACTGTATTGTAGCTATGTACTAATAGTATAACGCAGGAGATTTCACAGAAATCGCAGGCAGAGTGCTAATTAGTGCTGCAGATCGCAGTCCCCATTATTCTCAATAGAGACTACGATCTCAGCCCTATGTACCAAATTCCAAAAAGCAAGGGGGGTCATTCAGACCCGCTCGCGAGCGAAGGTCGCTCGCTAGCGGGTCGATGGTGGGCGAATGCGCATGCGCACGATGGAAAGAGCTCCGTCGTGCGCATGCGCGAGACACGGCGAGCGACGAGAAATACGTAGCTCGGGGTCTCGCACCAAAGGGGGCGTGCTGTCGATGGTGAGTGACAGCACGCCCATTTGGTGGGCGTGCCGGGGGCGTGGCTGCCAGACGGAGGCATTCCCATGGGAACGCCTACCGTCTAAGTCCGGCCCCACTGACATCACTAGTGATGTCAGTGGGAGTGATTTTGGCTCTGATAGAGCCAAAATCACTCCAGGGCTTGCGGCAGCGAGACCCTACCGCAAGGGTCTCGTCGCAAGCCCGATGGTCTTGACCATCGCGACCATCATCATGAACGCTCGCATAAGCTGTGGGTTTTAACCCGCAGCTATGCGAGCGTCCATAAGGCCGCTCCACATTTAAATAGGACGGCCCTGATTCAGAGCGAGCGTTCTGCTCAGAGCGTTCAGCTCTGAATTAGGGCCAAAGTTTGGCCCAGGAAGTTTACACCATGCACAGTGTCAGCTTCCCCCAGAGGAGAATTTCACTAAAGTGGAAAGGGAAAGACTTCTACATAATTCCAGGGATATAACTAGAAGGGACAGCGGTTACAGCAACTCCCCTTGGTACACAGCGGGGATATTTTCATTAAAAATGAAAATATCCGCTGCGATACGGAACCTTAATAATCTCGGCAGTTGGGTCATTCCATAATAACTTAAGCTACAAAATGACATAGCAAACAACAATTCCTGTATACTGTTTTTTTTAACCCATGGCTTCCTGACTACATCCCCTAGGTACAGTAGGTATACAAATAAAAATTGCACTTACAAGAAAAAAAAAAACAATATGCAGTTTGAAATGCAAATAATTAGGTATATCTATCCTGTCAGAGACAAGTAACTGTTAAATATGGCAGATCATCAGAAGCGGATTGGCCGTTACTCTTTGCGGGAAAAATCCCGGTGGGCCGATTGGTTGTGGGGACGCTTTTCAATTGAGGCCCTACCCCCCGATTTGTGTCACCCGGCTCCTGAATGGACTGTATGTGTTTTACACAGGCAGCCCGGCTGCCTGTCAGTGCCTGGCCGTGGCTGAGCCTCTCTCACGAGAAGAGAGGCCAGCCTATTTATGCCACAACCACCCAACCTGCCTTCAGTGTAATCAAGGGGCAAGGGATGAGGAAGTGGCGCGGGTCCGCGGATGACTGACGGTGGTGGTTGGCGTGGCCACGGGGGGTAAGTTGCGGGGCCGGGGGGCCGCTCAGGGTAGTCTGTCAGCCCAATTGTCATCACAGGTATTATTCACATATCCACACCCTGTCATCACATGTAACATGTACATGCCACGCCAACATACATATTATTAATATATCACACAATGTCACCACATGTATTATTCACATATAACAAGCCTGACCCCGCCAGCACACATTTTATGTACATATCACACTCACCTATCACAGATATTCACATATCACATGTCTGACCCCGACAGTACACATATTGTTGACATACAGTTCCACATGCCTGACTACCGCCCACAAATGTTTTGTTTACATATCACAAGTCTGACCCCTGCAAGCACACGCATTATTTACATATCACATGTCTGACCCCCGCCCACACACGTATTATTTATCACAAGTCTGATCACATATCACAACCCTGACCTCCGCCATAACACGTATTCACATATCACAACCCTGACCTCCGCCATAACACATTCACATATCACAACCCTGACCTCCGCCATAACACGTATTCACATATCACAACCCTGACCTCCGCCATAACACGTATTCACATATCACAACCCTGACCTCCGCCATAACACGTATTCACATATCACAACCCTGACCTCCGCCATAACACGTATTCACATATCACAACCCTGACCTCCGCCATAACACGTATTCACATATCACAACCCTGACCTCCGCCATAACACGTATTCACATTCAGCTTGACTTGTCCTGGCCACTACGGCACATCATTAATACCCCTTTTTCACTGCTGCTAAAACCCAGGCTATTGCCGTGTCAACCCGGGTTGCGGCTCAGTTAAAAAGGCTCCTAGGAAAAATCCCATTTCTTCCCGGATCTCCAGTACGGTTTTATGCGGGTAAGGCTCAGTGGAAACGAGTATCCCAGGTAATCACAGCATAGGGAGAGCCGCATTTCCTGGTGCTTGGAGATGATGTAATCTCCAAGCACCAGCAGATGTAAGCCCGACAATATCCCGGGTCCAGCCTGCGGTGTAAACGGGTTTCAAGCCGCAGTGACACAGTTTGAAATCCATGTTCAGTGTCCTGGGCTGGACCCAGGATTTTTGGGGGAAAGTGGTATTAGTCACCATGATGACTTGTGATCAGAATTTACTCGCCTTAAACTACATTGTTAAGGTGCCCATCCACTAGACCAGAGGTTCTCAAACTCGGTCCTCAGGACCCCACACTGGTCCCGTTTTCCAGGTCACCCAGCAGGTGCACAGGCGTATTCATTACTCACTGACACATTTTAAAAGATCCACAGGTGGAGCTAATTATTTCACTTGTGATTCTGAGGAGACCTGGAAAACATGTACTATTTGTGGTCCTGAGGACTGAGTTTGAGAACCTGTGCACTAGACGATCTAATTGAGGGATTGAACGATAACGATATCGTTATCATTCAATCGTTCATAAATCGTTTACAAAAATGTCTAAAACGACCAGCGATGCGCGCTCCTGCTGGTCGTTTAATCAATCATCGGCAAAACATGTTGGACAACTTAACGATAACGTCAGATTCAGCATGTTTGCAGATGATTGATGAGCCTGCACTGAATGACTGCTCGTTCAGTGCAGGCACATCACAGACTGACAAACGACTGCACGATTACAATGTCCTAATTGGGCAGTCGTTTTGAGCTCTGCCAGTGGCTGGGCACCTTTACAATATTAGATTCATTTACTTTATATTATTAAGAGTATGTTATTTTGTTATTCTAGAACAGCGGTTCTCTGTTTTGCGGATTTCTGGAATCATACAGGGGAGAATTAAGCTATTTTGCTGGGTCAGTAATTATCCCACCTGCTACCACAGACAGACATCCGAGGGTACTTGAGGGCTGAGGTTGAGAACCACAGTTGTAGAATACTACACAATAACATTGTAGTATCCTGTTTGGGAATCAGGCTAATGCAGATCCTCCTTATCCCACTATAGTTACACATTTATTTGGTAAGTGAAGTGTTGGCTGCTTAGAGGGTGGAGCTGGGCGTGCTGGAAAGAAAGCAGCTGGTGAGAGGAGTGACTGGCATCCACTGCAAGCTACATCAGAAGGAGACTGTATTGTTCTCCAGTCACTTCCATCTGAGTCAGACAGAAGGATCATGTGCTCTCAGTCATGCACTTTCTATTTATCACTCTAGCACATGTATATTACGCAATACCTCTGTGGTCATCATACCAATGATTAATGGGGCATATTACATGACTAGGTGTTTCCTCTAGCTCACAGGTAAGCGACACGTAGCTCTCCAACTATTCCAGAACTACAAGTGACTGGTTCTCAGGACGCACAAAAGCTGGAGGACTGTATGTTGCTCTAACACGGGGAAGGGTATTGTTTACATTGTGTCACTCATTTATATCCTAGTTAACATTTTCTACACACTGTTTCTTATGCACTGATATCACACACCTTATACACACTAATCACTATACACAGGTCACACTGATATCACACACCTTATATACACTGATCGCTATACACAACATACTTGCCTACACTCCCGATTTGGTCGGGAGCCTTCCGAAAATCGGGGGCCGCTCCCGACCTCCCGGGAAGGCAGGCAATCCTCCCGGCTCCGGTGATGTGTCCGCAACCCCCCGCGCTTTTAAGTAAAAACCCTGGCAGCAGGGGGACCGGTGACGCGATTAATCATGGCATTGTGAAGAGGGGTACAGCCACGATGACGCGATCGTGCTGTCACGCCCCCATGCTCCGCCCCCAATGCCTCATCATGTGCCGGGCCCCCGCCCCCTTTGGTCGCATCACGCCCCCAGCCCTGTAAGCCTGACAGCTCCCTCCCTTAAGGAGGGAGCTACATGTCGGCAAGCATGATACACAGGTCACACTGATATCACACTCCTGATACACACTGATCGCTATACACAGGTCACACTGATATCACACTCCTGATATACACTGATCGCTACACACAGGTCACACTGATATCACACTCCTGATACACACTGATCGCTATACACAGGTCACACTGATATCACACTCCTGATATACACTGATCGCTATACACAGGTCACACTGATATCACACTCCTGATACACACTGATCGCTATACACAGGTCACACTGATATCACACTCCTGATACACCCTGATTGCTATACACAGATCACACTCCTGATACACTGATCGCTATACACAGGTCACACTGATATCACACTCCTGATACACACTGATCGCTATACACAGGTCACACTGATATCACACTCCTGATACACACTGATCGCTATACACAGGTCACACTGATATCACACTCCTGATACACACTGATCGCTATACACAGGTCACACTGATATCATACACCTGATACACACTGATCACTATACACAGGTCACACTGATATTACACTGATCACTATACACAGGTCACACTGATATCACACTCCTGATACACACTGATCACTATACACAGGTCACACTGATATCACACTCCTGATACACACTGATCGCTATACACAGCTCACACTCCTGATACACTGATCGCTATACACAGGTCACACTGATATCACACTCCTGATACACACTGATCGCTATACACAGGTCACACTGATATCACACTCCTGATACACACTGATCGCTATACACAGGTCACACTGATTTCACACTCCTGATACACACTGATCGCTATACACAGGTCACACTGATATCATACACCTGATACACACTGATCACTATACACAGGTCACACTGATATTACACTGATCACTATACACAGGTCACACTGATATCACACTCCTGATACACACTGATCACTATACACAGGTCACACTGATATCACACTCCTGATACACACTGATCTCTATACACAGGTCACACTGATCACATACCTTATACACACTGATCACTATACACAGGTCACACTGATATCACACTCCTGATACACACTGATCGCTATACACAGGTCACACTGATATCACACTCCTGATACACACTGATCACTATACACAGGTCACACTGATATCACACTCCTGATACACACTGATCTCTATACACAGGTCACACTGATCACATACCTTATACACACTGATCACTATACACAGGTCACACTGATATTACACTGATCACTATACACAGGTCACACTGATATCACACTCCTGATACACACTGATCACTATACACAGGTCACACTCCTGATACACTGATCGCAATACACAGGTCACACTGATATCACACTCCTGATACACACTGATCGCTATACACAGGTCACACTGATATCACACTCCTGATACACACTGATCGCTATACACAGGTCACACTGATATCACACTCCTGATACACACTGATCGCTATACACAGGTCACACTGATATCACACTCCTGATACACACTGATCGCTATACACAGGTCACACTGATATCACACTCCTGATACACACTGATCGCTATACACAGGTCACACTGATATCATACACCTGATACACACTGATCACTATACACAGGTCACACTGATATTACACTGATCACTATACACAGGTCACACTGATATCACACTCCTGATACACACTGATCACTATACACAGGTCACACTGATATCACACTCCTGATACACACTGATCTCTATACACAGGTCACACTGATCACATACCTTATACACACTGATCACTATACACAGGTCACACTGATATCACACTCCTGATACACACTGATCACTATACACAGGTCACACTGATATTACACTGATCACTTTACACAGGTCACACTGATATCACACTCCTGATACACACTGATCGCTATACACAGGTCACACTGATATCACACTCCTGATACACACTGATCGCTATACACAGGTCACACTGATATCACACTCCTGATACACACTGATCGTTATACACAGGTCACACTGATATCACACTCCTGATACACACTGATCGCTATACACAGGTCACACTGATATCATACACCTGATACACACTGATCACTATACACAGGTCACACTGATATTACACTGATCACTATACACAGATCACACTGATATCACACTCCTGATACACACTGATCACTATACACAGGTCACACTGATATCACACTCCTGATACACACTGATCTCTATACACAGGTCACACTGATCACATACCTTATACACACTGATCACTATACACAGGTCACACTGATATCACACTCCTGATACACACTGATCACTATACACAGGTCACACTGATATTACACTGATCACTTTACACAGGTCACACTGATATCACACTCCTGATACACACTGATCACTATACACAGGTCACACTCCTGATACACTGATCGCTATACACAGGTCACACTGATATCACACTCCTGATACACACTGATCGCTATACACAGGTCACACTGATATCACACTCCTGATACACACTGATCGCTATACACAGATCACACTCCTGATACACTGATCGCTATACACAGGTCACACTGATATCACACTCCTGATACACACTGATCCCTATACACAGGTCACACTGATATCACACTCCTGATATACACTGATCGTTATACACAGGTCACACTGATATCACACTCCTGATACACACTGATCGCTATACACAGGTCACACTGATATCATACACCTGATACACACTGATCACTATACACAGGTCACACTGATATTACACTGATCACTATACACAGGTCACACTTATATCACACTCCTGATACACACTGATCACTATACACAGGTCACACTGATATCACACTCCTGATACACACTGATCTCTATACACAGGTCACACTGATCACATACCTTATACACACTGATCACTATACACAGGTCACACTGATATCACACTCCTGATGCACACTGATCACTATACACAGGTCACACTGATATTACACTGATCACTTTACACAGGTCACACTGATATCACACTCCTGATACACACTGATCGCTATACACAGGTCACACTGTTATCACACTCCTGATACACACTGATCGCTATACACAGGTCACACTGATATCACACTCCTGATACACACTGATCGTTATACACAGGTCACACTGATATCACACTCCTGATACACACTGATCGCTATACACAGGTCACACTGATATCATACACCTGATACACACTGATCACTATACACAGGTCACACTGATATTACACTGATCACTATACACAGATCACACTGATATCACACTCCTGATACACACTGATCACTATACACAGGTCACACTGATATCACACTCCTGATACACACTGATCTCTATACACAGGTCACACTGATCACATACCTTATACACACTGATCACTATACACAGGTCACACTGATATCACACTCCTGATACACACTGATCACTATACACAGGTCACACTGATATTACACTGATCACTTTACACAGGTCACACTGATATCACACTCCTGATACACACTGATCACTATACACAGGTCACACTCCTGATACACTGATCGCTATACACAGGTCACACTGATATCACACTCCTGATACACACTGATCGCTATACACAGGTCACACTGATATCACACTCCTGATACACACTGATCGCTATACACAGATCACACTCCTGATACACTGATCGCTATACACAGGTCACACTGATATCACACTCCTGATACACACTGATCCCTATACACAGGTCACACTGATATCACACTCCTGATATACACTGATCGTTATACACAGGTCACACTGATATCACACTCCTGATACACACTGATCGCTATACACAGGTCACACTGATATCATACACCTGATACACACTGATCACTACACACAGGTCACACTGATATTACACTGATCACTATACACAGATCACACTGATATCACACTCCTGATACACACTGATCACTATACACAGGTCACACTAATATCACACTCCTGATACACACTGATCTCTATACACAGGTCACACTGATCACATACCTTATACACACTGATCACTATACACAGGTCACACTGATATCACACTCCTGATACACACTGATCACTATACACAGGTCACACTGATATTACACTGATCACTATACACAGGTCACACTGATATCACACTCCTGATACACACTGATCACTATACACAGGTCACACTGATATCACACTCCTGATACACACTGATCGCTATACACAGCTCACACTCCTGATACACTGATCGCTATACACAGGTCACACTGATATCATACTCCTGATACACACTGATCGCTATACACAGGTCACACTGATATCACACTCCTGATACACACTGATCGCTATACACAGGTCACACTGATATCACACTCCTGATACACACTGATCGCTATACACAGATCACACTCCTGATACACTGATCGCTATACACAGGTCACACTGATATCACACTCCTGATACACACTGATCCCTATACACAGGTCACACTGATATCACACTCCTGATATACACTGATCGCTATACACAGGTCACACTGATATCACACTCCTGATACACACTGATTGCTATACACAGGTCACACTGATATCACACTCCTGATACACACTGATCGCTATACACAGGTCACACTGGTATCACACTCCTGATACACACTGATTGCTATACACAGATCACACTCCTGATACACTGATCGCTATACACAGGTCACACTGATATCACACTCCTGATACACACTGATCGCTATACACAGGTCACACTGATATCACACTCCTGATACACACTGATCGCTATACACAGGTCACACTGATATCACACTCCTGATACACACTGATCGCTATACACAGGTCACACTGATATCACACTCCTGATACACACTGATCGCTATACACAGGTCACACTGATATTACACTGATCACTATACACAGATCACACTGATATCACACTCCTGATACACACTGATCACTATACACAGGTCACACTGATATCACACTCCTGATACACACTGATCTCTATACACAGGTCACACTGATCACATACCTTATACACACTGATCACTATACACAGGTCACACTGATATCACACTCCTGATACACACTGATCACTATACACAGGTCACACTGATATTACACTGATCACTTTACACAGGTCACACTGATATCACACTCCTGATACACACTGATCACTATACACAGGTCACACTCCTGATACACTGATCGCTATACACAGGTCACACTGATATCACACTCCTGATACACACTGATCGCTATACACAGGTCACACTGATATCACACTCCTGATACACACTGATCGCTATACACAGATCACACTCCTGATACACTGATCGCTATACACAGGTCACACTGATATCACACTCCTGATACACACTGATCCCTATACACAGGTCACACTGATATCACACTCCTGATATACACTGATCGTTATACACAGGTCACACTGATATCACACTCCTGATACACACTGATCGCTATACACAGGTCACACTGATATCATACACCTGATACACACTGATCACTATACACAGGTCACACTGATATTACACTGATCACTATACACAGATCACACTGATATCACACTCCTGATACACACTGATCACTATACACAGGTCACACTAATATCACACTCCTGATACACACTGATCTCTATACACAGGTCACACTGATCACATACCTTATACACACTGATCACTATACACAGGTCACACTGATATCACACTCCTGATACACACTGATCACTATACACAGGTCACACTGATATTACACTGATCACTATACACAGGTCACACTGATATCACACTCCTGATACACACTGATCACTATACACAGGTCACACTGATATCACACTCCTGATACACACTGATCGCTATACACAGCTCACACTCCTGATACACTGATCGCTATACACAGGTCACACTGATATCATACTCCTGATACACACTGATCGCTATACACAGGTCACACTGATATCACACTCCTGATACACACTGATCGCTATACACAGGTCACACTGATATCACACTCCTGATACACACTGATCGCTATACACAGATCACACTCCTGATACACTGATCGCTATACACAGGTCACACTGATATCACACTCCTGATACACACTGATCCCTATACACAGGTCACACTGATATCACACTCCTGATACACACTGATCGCTATACACAGGTCACACTGATATCATACTCCTGATACACACTGATCGCTATACACAGGTCACACTGATATCACACTCCTGATACACACTGATCGCTATACACAGGTCACACTGATATCACACTCCTGATACACACTGATCGCTATACACAGGTCACACTGATATCACACTCCTGATACACACTGATCGCTATACACAGGTCACACTGATATCATACACCTGATACACACTGATCACTATACACAGGTCACACTGATATTACACTGATCACTATACACAGGTCACACTGATATCACACTCCTGATACACACTGATCACTATACACAGGTCACACTGATATCACACTCCTGATACACACTGATCTCTATACACAGGTCACACTGATCACATACCTTATACACACTGATCACTATACACAGGTCACACTGATATCACACTCCTGATACACACTGATCACTATACACAGGTCACACTGATATCACACTCCTGATACACACTGATCACTATACACAGGTCACTCTGATATCACACTCCTGATACACACTGATCGCTATACACAGCTCACACTCCTGATACACTGATCGCTATACACAGATCACACTGATATCACACTCCTGATACACACTGATCGCTATACACAGGTCACACTGATATCACACTCCTGATACACTCTGATCGCTATACACAGGTCACACTGATATCACACTCCTGATACACACTGATCGCTATACACAGGTCACACTGATATCATACACCTGATACACACTGATCACTATACACAGGTCACACTGATATTACACTGATCACTATACACAGGTCACACTGATATCACACTCCTGATACACACTGATCACTATACACAGGTCACACTGATATCACACTCCTGATACACACTGATCACTATACACAGGTCACACTGATATCACACTCCTGATACACACTGATCGCTATACACAGCTCACACTCCTGATACACTGATCACTATACACAGGTCACACTGATATCACACTCCTGATACACACTGATCGCTATACACAGGTCACACTGATATCACACTCCTGATACACACTGATCGTTATACACAGGTCACACTGATATCACACTCCTGATACACACTGATCGCTATACACAGGTTACACTGATATCATACACCTGATACACACTGATCACTATACACAGGTCACACTGATATTACACTGATCACTATACACAGGTCACACTGATATCCCACTCCTGATACACACTGATCACTATACACAGGTCACACTGATATCACACTCCTGATACACACTGATCGCTATACACAGGTCACACTGATATCACACTACTGATACACACTGTGCGCTATACACAGGTCACACTGATCACATACCTTATACACACTGATCATTATACACAGGTCACACTGATATCACATACCTTATACACACTGATCACTATACACAGATCACACTATCACATACCTTATACACACTGATCACTATACACAGGTCACACTGATATCACACTACTGATACACACTGATCATGATCACTATACAAAGGTTACAGTATCACATACCTTATACACACTGATCACTATACACAGGTCACACTGATATTACACTGATCACTATACACAGGTCACACTGATATTACACTGATCACTATACACAGGTCACACTGATATCACACTCCTGATACACACTGATCACTATACACAGGTCACACTGATATCACACTCCTGATACTCACTGATCGCTATACACAGGTCACACTGATATCACATACCTTATACACACTGATCACTATACACAGGTCACACTGATATCCCACTGATTATACACCGGTCACACTGATATCACACTACTGATACACACTGATCATGATCACTATACAAAGGTTACAGTATCACATACCTTATACACACTGATCACTATACACAGGTCACCGTGATCACTGCACACACATCACACTGATATCCCACTGATCATTATACACAGGTCACACTGATATCACATACCTTATACACACTGATCACTATACACAGGTCACCGTGATCACTGCACACACATCACACTGATATCCCACTGATTATTATACACAGGTCACACTGATATCACATACCTTATACACACTGATCACTATACACAGGTCACACTGATTTTACACTGATCACTATACCCAGGTCACACTGATATTACAGTGATCACTATACACAGGTCACACTGATATCACACTACTGATACACACTGATCATGATCACTATACAAAGGTTACACCATCACATACCTTATACACACTGATTACTATACACAGATCACACTGATATCCCACTGATCATTATACACAGGTGACACTATCACATACCTTATACACACTGATCACTATACACAGGTCACACTGATATCCCACTGATCACTATACACAGGTGACACAGATATCGCACTACTGATACACACTGATCATGTTCACTATACAAAGGTTACACTATCACATACCTTATACACACTGATCACTATACACAGGTCACACTGATATCACACACCTGATACACACTGATCGCTATACACAGGTCACACTGATCACTATACACAGATCACACTGATATCCCACTGATCATTATACACATGTCACACTGATATCACATACCTTATACTCACTGATCACTATACACATGTCTCACTGATATCACACACCTAATACAGAATGATCACTATACACATGTCACACTGTTCATTATACACAGGTCACACTGATATCACATACCTTATACACACTGATCACTATACACAGGTCACACTGATCATGATCACTATACAAAGGTTACACCATCACATACCTTATACACACTGATCACTATACACAGGTCACACTATTACACACTGATCACTATACACAGGTCACATTTATCACTATACACAGGTCACACTGATATCCCACTGATCATTATACACAGGTCACACTGATATCGCACACCTGATACACTGATCACTATACACAGGTAACACTGATATTACACTGATCGCTATACACAGGTCACACTAATATCACACACCTGATACACACTGATCATGATCATGATCACTATACAAAGGTTACACTATCACATACCTTATACACACTGGGCCTGATTCAGACCCGCTCGCGAGCGCTGAGCACTCGCAAGCGGGTCGATGTTGGGCCAGTGCGCATGCGCATGACGGACCCGGCTCCGTCATGCGCATGCGCGGGACCGGATAGCGACGGGCAAGCCGTCACTATGGGTCTCGCTACAAAGGGGTCGTGCTGTCGATGGTGAGTGACAGCACGCCCCCTTTGGTGGGCGTGCCAGGGCGTGGCTTGCCAGACAGAGGCGTTCTCATGGGAACGCCTACCGTCTGGGGCCGGCCCCACTGACATCACAAGTGATGTCAGTGTGAGTGCTTTTGGCTCTGATAGAGCCAAAAGCACTCCAGGGCTTGCGGCAGACGAGACCCTACCACAAGGGTCTTGTCGCAAGCCCAATGGTCTTGACCATCGCGACCATCTTTTTGGCCGCTCGCTATAGCTGTGGGTGGTCACCCACAGCTATGCGAGCGGCCAGGAGGCCGCTCTAAAATCAGGAAGGACGGCCCTGATTCAGAGCGAGCGCTCTGTCAGAGCGTCCAGCTCTGAATTAGGGCCACTGATCACTATACACAGGTCACACTGATATCACACACCTGATACACACTGATCACTATACACAGGTCACACTGATATCACACACCTGATACACACTGATCACTATACACAGGTCACACTGATATCACACTTCTGATATACACTGATCACTATACACAGGTCACACTGATATCACATACCTCATACATGGATCAAACTGATATTACACACCTGATACTGCCTAGAGTTTATGGGACCCCTTGGGGTCTTGACTGCACTTAATGCATAATCTTACCCTGCACTTGGCCACCTATATCCTCCAGATATATCAGCCATCTGCTGGTGTATTCGGGAAACCCGCCGGTCGCCTGTACACCTGCTGCATGGACCTGGAGGTGATTGACAGCTCAAGTAAGTGTGCAATTTAAATGCTCACCCACTTGAGATGTCAAACCCGGCACATTGGGAAGACGATTAGTAAGTGTGTATACACATTCCAATTGTCAGGTCAGCGGTTCAGCCAAAAGGCCGACCAGTCGACCTAGTGTGTACCCAGCTATAAAGTGGAGACAGATCAAGCACCAACCAATCAACTTCTAAATGTGTGTTTTGTTGTTTTTTTCTAGCATAGCCTGTAAAATGACAGTTACAAGCTGGTTGGTTAGTATTTTATCTCTCTCCACATTATCTCCAAGAATTGATACATCTCCTCCTAAACTTTCTGTGTTGACTAGAGAGATGCAGGATGTTCCCAGATGCAAAAACATGACTTCTTTTTGCAGGACCAGGGTGCACTACCCCCCACTGTAGAAATTTTAATTGTAAAACCATAATGGGCTACTACATGCAGAATTAGTATTTGTAGGAGTTAGTGATGATGTAAATGAGACAAAGGGCCGTATTCAATTTGGAGCGAAAATCCAGAATCGGCAAAAAAGTTTCGCCGATGACATCATTTCGCCAGGCAGAAAAGTATCACCGTATTCAATTTGAAAGAGGCGGAAAGTCAATGCAATGTAATAGGCAAAAGAGTTTCGCTTATGAATAGCAGGCGAAAAAAAAGTGCAGAATTGGGGTTTTGGGGTGCAACACTGCAGAAACCCCCGTGCAGCCTTCAGACAGTCCCCCAAAAGTAAACTGCATCAAATATATATATATTTTTTTTAAAAAGACTTCAGAACACCCCAAAAATGTACTTTTTATTTTGAGGGTGAAAAAAAAAAAAAGGTTTGGCACTATGGGCCCCAGTTATCAGCACTCGCCTAAGGGGTTATGTCCTCCTTTCAGCAATTACCAAACCTCTGTAAACTAAGATTACCACTGTTTGTCCCTGTATCGCTTATGCCATCTATAGCTGGTGAGAGCATTACGGTCACCATTGCTGACTATAGGGACCCAGCAGCAGCCTTTCCAGCTTCAGCGTAGTCTTCCAGGCATTGCCAAGTCCCCGCCAGGTGAAAGTGACATGCGTATGGCACAGCTGCCCATCGCTGGCAGTGATGGGCTGCTAGCATCAGAGCAGAGGCTGCTGCAGAGGAGGGGGGTGCCAATGGACCTTGCCGGAGTGTTAAGTAAAGTTAAAAACCAGTGGCATATTCGTGTGGGAATTGGTATGATTTACCGTCAGACCCATGCCCGGCGGCTGGAATCCCGGCAGAGGAGGAAATCCAGATCGTCAAAGGTAAGTATATACTTACCTATTTCTAACCCTCCCTTATGCGGTGCCTAACCCTAACCTTCCCACCCCCTCCAGCGCCTAACCCTAATCCCCCCCTCTAAGTGCCTAAACCTAAGTCGTCCCCCCCCTGGGGTGCCTAACGCTAACCCTCCCCATCCCATAGCCTAAACCTATCCTACCCCCCCCCCCCTTTGGAACCCTAAACCTAACAACCCCCCTCGCCTTCGGTCGGGATGCCGGACGTCGGACTCCCGGAATATGTCTAATGACAGGCGTACAGGCGTAAACCCTTGCCGGGATATGACAGTCGGGAAGCCAGCTGTCGGGATTAGGTCCGCCAGCTTCCCGTATGCATACCTTCACTGTGATACTAAACAAAATATGCCACTTTTCATAAGACTAGTTGGTAAATGTGGCCCTATGTAACCAGTGTTTGCATTAGTGCAATTCTTCACATTTTTGGGTCCTGTCGGCACTATCACTCGTTCACTGTTGACCCTCTGAGAAGCAGCAGACAAAGCTATTGAATTGCTCCTCCCTTGTGCTCTATTACTGGAGGGTCCATGTGCCACTAAATATGAGATTTGTCAGCCCCAGCTGTCAGCTTCGCTTCAAACTGTAGCCTGACCTGCAGCCGTGTCTGTGTAGCTATGGCACCAAGTGAGGAGGAAGGGTCTCTGGAAGAGAAGGAAAACTCCAAGAAAAAGCCCATCGGATCTGTGGCCACAGCATGGCTCACCTTCTACAACATTGCCATGACTGCGGGGTATGTACCACCTTGTGACACTGATCGCTGTGCTGGGATATTCCTGATAATTTTTACATTCCTGGAAACTTTGCTGCAATTCTTATATTGTATTCCTTGCAGTAGAACTCGGATCTCTAGCCGTGTTGCAGAACCGAAATGATTAGATAATGTGTTATCTCATGGCGGCAATTTCCGAAATATTAAATTTTTTTTTAAAATGTCATGAAGAATATTACATTATCTTTTAGTAAAAAAAAAATAATAATAATTTTATGTATTTAAAACAGATAAATAAAATATATATATATAGAAGTGATTGCAGGAATATAATAATGTTTCATATAACGTATTTATCCAGTGAATTGGGCATGTGTACTCCCATTCATAGGCATTTGTCTGCCTCATGTAATGCAAACACTTGGCAATCAGCTGACAATCAGGCTTTCAGAAAGTTTTACTGTTCCAACTTTAAAGCTTTATTACTGGCCGCTTCCTGCAGAAAGAAGGAATCGGTGAATGGAGAGCAGTTTGTCTGCAGCTCATCCGAGTTGCATTTCCTAATACGGTTCATTAGAGCAGCTGCGTCACCCTACCGCCGGTGTCTGTGGTTAAGTATAGCATAAGAAGCCAGTGGGCGGGGAAAGTGCTTCCCTAGGCACATTTTACTGTAACAGAAGCATGTATCCCTCAACTTATCATAGCCGTCTATTCAGAGTGCAGTACAGCTCACACATAAAGAGCAGACTTACTCTGGAATTGGCTGCATTAGACTGGGTGCGCATTGGTGTATGGTTTGCATTTAAAAACAGTTCAGGTGTATGTCAAATGTTTATGTATCTTAACTTTTACACAGGCTTTCAAATCTATCCCACCCCCACCAAAAAAAAAAAACATAAAAGGCAAAGCTTATAGGGCATATGTATCAAAGCTTGATGTGAGATAAAATTGTGAAAAATATCTCGCCAACAACCAATCAGCTCCAAACTATAATTTCTTAAATGCAGCCTGCAAAAATGTAAGTTAGAAGATGATTGGTTGGTGATATATACTGTATATCTCACATCTAGCTTTGATACATATGCCCCTGTATATCCGATCAAAAAAAATATTAGATATCACCACCTACCGTGTACAATTTTGGATCATATAGAAGCAGTGCCTAGATTATTTATTTATTTATTTTAATAATTTTTTTTTAAATAAAATGATGTTCACAGATCAATAAACTTTTTGTGTCACAGGTTGATTCAGTGCATTATAATTATAACTTACCAGATTCCAGGAATATCATAGTTCTAATAACGGCTGACAAATGATATGTGCTATTACATTATTATCTAGGTGTATGGTATGGTGGATGATGCATGTAAAAATTGTGACTCTGTAACTAAATATTAAAGGTGCATACACACACGATTTTTTGAAAGATTATCGATAACTATATCGTTTAATCGTTGAAAAAATCGTTCACTTTCTGAGTTAAAACGATGAATGATTATCGTTCATGCGCGTTCACGTTTGTAGTTCAGTCAGACTGACCAAGTGAACAATTTTCATTAAGGGAATATGCAAAAATTGTTTGTAGTTCAAAAAAATTGTTCATTACACTTGAAAAAAATCTGACAGATAAGGAGCGTACACACTAGACGATATGCTCCCTGAGCGATATCGTCTAGTGTGTCCCCGGCATTCTGTGCTCAATGTCGTTCATGACATTGAGCACACCCGCTGAACGATATCATTAACGATATCGTTCGGCACCGGGCTCTATCCCCCATTCCATAACATGCAGCAACCTGACAACATCATCAGGTTGGCCTGCATGTTAACCCGATGAACGATAATGACAAAAGACCCGCGGGATCGCACGTCGTCGTTATCGTTCATCGTTTTTGTTAAAAATTGACGATAAAATGGACAACTGAATGATAACTATATCGTTATCGTTAAGTCGTCCACTTTAATTGCCCAGTGTGTACGCACCTATAATCTGACAGAAAATCGTTCAGAAAATCGTTGGTAAAAAATCATTGTGTGTATGTAGCTTTAGAATTTATTTTAGTTTCCTCTGGTTGTATGCTGGACATGGGTTTGTATGTTAGCTATGGGGGTGGTATTATACTGGACATGTGGTTGTATGCTGGACATGGGTGGGGGTAGAATGCTGGATATTGAGTTATATTCTGGACATAGGGTTGTATGCTAGACTTGGGGTTGTATGCTGGCCATGGGCCATGTGGGAAGTAGAATGCTGCCCATGGGGGGGTAGTATGCTGTACATTGGATAATATTCCCAACATGAGGTCTTATGTTGGATAATGGGGTCTTATGCTGGACATGGAGTTGTGTACTAGCCATGGGAGGAAGGTAGTATGCGGCCATGGAGGGGGGGTAGTATGTTGGGCATGTGGTCTTATGCTGGGCGTGGAATTTTATGGTGGATATGGGGTTGTAGGCTGTTTAGATGAAGGGCACAGGATAGTAATTATATTATGTAAGTTGGGTATATTGGACGGTGCATTGCGGATGTTATGACAGTTTGTTTCTAGTCCAGTGTGTTTTCATGTACATTTTCATATTAGTTCCTTATTTAGGCTGTTTGTTTGGTTAATCTCCAGATAGGAATAATAATTTTGTTATTATGTGCCAGCAGGAGCAATGGTGGTACAATAACCATGATATAACATTCAGCCATTGTGAAATAAAAGCTGAGCACAATACATAGGACATCTTCAGTTCTACTACTGGGTGAGAAGATGATTACAGCAGTTGTGTATAAGTGCACATTACATTAGAGGAATAGACAGAACTTGTATAGACTCCCCCGTGGGAAACTTATCCTAACTGCGAACTCCCCATTGCTGCACACTCACACTCATTTAGCTGCAAGTGCATATTCAGTGGACTGCCGTGATGCTCTGCATAGACCACAGATCCCCAGAGGAGTGTAAGTACGCTTTGGGCGGCTGTGTGAGCATGCGCAGTGCCTGCAACTCTGAATCAGGCCCTCTGTGTATGAGGTGTCGGATCATACAAATCTGCGTACAAAGATGCAGATCAGTCGGTAATCGGGCTTCTGATCTGAGTAACTTTATGGTCACACAGAATGGCTGCTGGAACTGAAACACCAAGGCCATTTTTAATGTGTGTACAGGATCACAGTCACAGGCTGAGATACCCCCCAAAAACAGTCACGGCACGTCTGTGTTTGAGTTGCCAACCCCATGTTGCCACCCAAAAACAGTCCCTGCCTGTCAATCGCACTGCAAGTGACAACGAAAATTAATCTTGATGCATGCGCAGTGCGACAGATTACCGGTAATCGCTCAACTGCGTAACAATTGGCAAAGCATCAATCTCTGAATCAGGGCCTATGAGTTGTATTAAATTCCCTGGCGTTTCTCCTCGTATACCAAAATAAATAATAATGGAAAGACTTATTTCTGTAAAAGTATAAGCAAGCAAAGGAAGTAAACGCGTATAATGCTGTGTAAAGCCCTGTGTTCTGCTGCTACTACTGACTGTGGCATACCTCCCAACATTCGAATGATGGGAGAAGGGACAGGGCGCGTGCCCGGAAAGGGGGCATGGTTTCTGGAAAAGGGGTGGAGCCAATTGAAAATGGGACGGAGCCTCGCAGCTTCCCCCGTTTTCGTCACTTGGGGGCGTGCCCAGCACTCTCTGAGATGCTGGGCAGCCCCCAGGCTCTCCCTACACAAGAGAACAGATGCCGTGCGCATGCATGATCCTGCACACCCGCTGCTCTGCTATGCAGGGCAGCAGTTTGTGCTTTCCCCAACTCCCCACCCCCCTACCGCGGGACACTGCGGCCCGTGGAATGGACAGCGGGACAGTCCCAGAAAAACGGGACATTGGGAGGTATGCTGTGGGCCTGATTAAGACTTGGGAATAGAGAGAGACATAGCACTTAACTGTGAACCTGACCAAACCATATTGCAATGCAAGGGGTGTAAATACATGCATTTTTTTAGCATGTGGGGTAAATACTGGCTGCTTTTGCATGTAGCCCACAAATACTCTACAGCTTTATTATTACTCTACAATTTAGATGTCAGTTTGGACACACTCCTCCCAAATATAAATCTCTCTGCACATTTTAAATCTGCCCACCTGCAGTGCAGCATGGTTTCACCAAGATTATTAGTTGAGAGAGATATCTCACTCTGGGCCTGATTCAGACCCGCTCGTGAGCGCTGAGCGCTCGCAAGTGGGTCGATGTTGCCCAAGTGCGCATGCGCACGACGGAGGCGGCTCCGTCGTGCTCATGGGTCTCGCACCAAAGAGGGCGTGCTGTCGATGGTGATTTGGTGGGCGTGCTGGGGGCGTGGCTGCTCAGACGGAGGCGTTCCCATGGCGTTCCCACTAGTGATGTCAGTGGGAGTGCTTTTGGCTCTGCTAGAGCCAAAAGCACTCCAGGGCAGTGGCAAAGCAGGATTTTTAGAGGGGGGTTTCCAAATGCTTGACTTAGAGTGAGTGTGGCCAGTCCATGAAGAGGGCACAATTAGCACTTATCCAGCTTTAATATGTGTAGCCATATTGATTTATGGCTAAGTTTAAGTCAGAATACCACACACTTTATTCTTGTTATAATACATAGGTACCCACATATAGTAACTTGTGCAATGTATATAGGAGGTCAATTTAGTTAGATACAGGAGGTATAGGATTTATGTGTATTATACTAGTAAGGTAGATAGGGCATGAATTGTATGTGTATTATTCACTGTAAACATGTGGGTTTATGAGTGGAAGCCAGTAGCAGTGGCATGAGACTACCTAGGAAAGTGCTAGAAATGGCATGAGCAGCTAGGTAGTCTATTAGTAATGCAGGGACAGGAGAGAAGGGTTTGTGCTGCTGGCAGTCAGGGACTGGTCACATGGCTGTAGAGTGGGGAGATATAGGAGCTGGGGTGGCAGTTAAGTCAGTTGGTTGATCCCCCCTCAAGCGCTCAGGTCAGGGTGCCTCCAGCGCTGCTTGGACGTAGGGTGTTTGCTAGTAGCAGCGTTTAGGAGCCCCTGTCACTGGAGCCAGTAGGGCTTACCTTGCCGGGAGAAGGGCACCAGTACTCGCTACGCTTCGGGCGGCTGTGCTCACTGTGCTCCAGCGGAAGCGGGTAGCCGGGCAGCAGGAGTAAGTCAGAGGAAGGGCGGCGTCTGCCCTGACGACGGTAGAGGCGGAGCGGAGGCTGGGCTGTCTACACCAACGAGGGCTATAGCGGAGATTGGCGACAGTAGCTGCAGGATAAACCAGGGGGCGTGGCAGTCATCTGGCCCCCCTGGTGCAGTGACTAAGTCCAGCAACAGGCAGCAGAGGCCAGGCAGCAGAGTCCCTGTCCATTGTGATGGAGGAGCGGAGGAGCCGTTAGGGAGCGAGTGAGTAAGATACTGCACTGCAAGTAAAGATTAACTGACAGCAGTATTCCCTGCACTCAGGAATATAGGATAAATAATAGTGATACTGTCACTCAGATTAAAGATAGCAGGTTTCAGCTCTTATTATAGAAAGGACAGAGGAGCAGAGACAGCCCTGAAGGGAAATATATAAGCTGATAACTAACTTTAACAGTCAGCTACATCAAGCAATAAAGGCAAGCGAAGGAGCGTTAGTGAGGAGGATAATTGGAATTCAGGAAGTTTTCATTAAGACTTTGTAATCTCTAATTGGGAGAGTTGTACAAAGAAGGAAAAGGATACATATAGCTTAAACTATAGATAAACAGCTCAGCATCAGCTTAGCTCAGGGATACTGGACTACATATCCTAATACTACAAACATTGGATAGCAGCATATTATAGCTGTACATATATGGCACTGGCTTCACTCCCTAGACTCACATGTAATTGTTATTATATTTGTCGGTGTTGGTAAACTGTGTTTATTCACTCCAGCCCTTAAAGGACACTGCATTGAACTGGGGTGCATATATGAACTTCTTTATTTACCCAGCTAAGTGCAATGAGGGGATTTGTGCTACAAGGTTCTGGACAAGTAGAGACTTATTACCAGATAATATCGTAGACTTGAAGGCGAATATAGAGAGTTTAGCTTAATAATTAATAATTTGGGTTAAGTATATGTATATATTGCCATTTACTATTCCATTTGCATATGGAAACCAAGTTACGTTATGTTTGTAATGTAAGAATGTCATGAAATTATTTAATTTACTTTATGCATGATATAAAGTGGAAAGCGATTACCAAGTGGTGTGTAATAATTACCTCAATAGGAATCGAAAGATTCATAACCATCGGAGGACGGAGAGATCTGGAACGAAGAAATAAAAGGTGGTCAATTATGTGTATGTACTAGGGGTGAGCGGGTTCGGATTTCTGAAATCCGAACCCCCCCGAGCCCCCCCGATCCGAGGCAGATCCGAGTCAGGCTCGACTTTTCCCGCCTGACTCGGATCTGAAATCGAGGCAAAACGTCATCATCCCACCTTCCGAGTCTCGCGGGTTTTGGATCCTATATAAGGTACCTGCGTCGGCGCCATTTTCTCACTCGGCTGTGGACAGTGAAGAGGGAGGGTGGGAGTTAGGGCTGGCTGGGCTGTGTAGTGTAGTGTAGTGTAGTGCAGAGTAGTGTTGTGCTGTGCTGTGCTGCGCTGTGCTGCTGTTGTCCACTACTTCAAAGTCCATAGGGGCTGGCTGTGTTGTGCTGTGCTGCTGTTGTTAATAGGGGCTGTGTCCACTACTTCAAAGTCCATAGGGGCTGGCTGGACTGTGTTGTGCAGTCAGTTCTCCATAGGGGCTGTGTCCACTCCAAAGTCCTGTGCAGTGTCCCAGTCCTAAAGGGGTGCTGTAGTGTTGTCCAGGGGGTGCTCTGTCCATCAGGGGTGCTCCCCCCAAGTGCTAAAAAAATAATATTTTTTGTGTGTTTGTGAATTGTGTGCGCATTAGCCGCACGTGCATCAACAAAGTAGTGCCAAGCGTGCGCCTGTGTCATAAGTAAAGGGCCGGCTGGCTTGACCGTTAAAGGGTGCTGTGACCCCCAAAGTACACTCCAGTCCAAACCAAAAAAAAAATTATTTTCTGTGTTTGTGAATTGTGTGCGCAGTAGCCGCACGTGCATCGACAAAGTAGTGCCAAGCGTGCGCCTGTGTCATAAGTAAAGGGCCGGCTGGCTTGACCGTTAAAGGGTGCTGTAACCCCCAAAGTACACTCCAGTCCAAACCAAAAAAAAAATAATTTTCTGTGTTTGTGAATTGTGTGCACTGTGGCTGCACGTGCATCAACAAAGGAGCAGCGCCAAGCGTGCGCCTGTGTCATAAGTAAAGAGCCGGCTGGCTCATTTCTTAAAGGGTGGTGTAACCCACAAAGTGCACTACTCTCCAGCAAAAATAAAAAAATATTTTCTGTGTTTGTGTGCGCTTTAGCCGCACGTATATATCAATATAACATAAATGGAGGACCAAACTTTCTCCGATAAAAATAAAATAGGGAAAGATCAAGAACCACTTCCTCCTAGTGCTGTTGCTGCTGCTGGGAGTTGTTCATCACTCCAGAGAGGAAGTAGGAACATCACTACTTTTACTAAACAATTGACCCTCCAACAGTCCCTAGCGATGAGGATGAAGTACGACAGCAGTCATCCTGAAGCAAAACGTATAACTGAGGCCTTGACTGCTATGTTGGTGTTAGACGTGCGTCCGGTATCCGCCATTAGTGCAGTGGGATTTAGACAATTGATGGAGGTAGTGTGTCCCCGGTTCCAAATCCCGTCTAGATTCCACCTGCATCCTCAAAGCAGCAGCGACAAGCGTGCGTCTGTCTGTTAAAGGGTGGTGACACCCTCAAAGTGTGCTACACAAACAATAAAAATATTCGTCTTTTTTTTTCTGTCTTTGTGAATTGTGTGGGCTGTAGCTGCCCTTGCATCCTCAAAGCAGCAGCGACAAGCGTGCGTCTGTCTGTTAAAGGGTGGTGACACCCTCAAAGTGTGCTACACAAACAATAAAAATATTGTTCTTTTTTTTTCTGTCTTTGTGAAATGTGTGGGCTGTAGCCGCACCTGCATCCTCAAAGCAGCAGCGACAACCGTGCGTCTGTCTGTTAAAGGGTGGTGACACCCTCAAAGTGTGCTACACAAACAATAAAAATATGTTCTTTTTTTTTCTGTCTTTGTGAAGTGTGGGCTGTAGCCGCACCTGCATCCTTAAAGCAGCAGCGACAAGCGTGCGTCTGTCTGTTAAAGGGTGGTGACACCCTCAAAGTGTGCTACACAAACAATAAAAATATTGTTCTTTTTTTTTCTGTCTTTGTGAAATGTGTGGGCTGTAGCCGCACCTGCATCCTCAAAGCAGCAGCGCCAAGCGTGCGTCTGTCTGTTAAAGGGTGGTGTAACTCTCAAAGTGCTCCAAAAAATAAAAAACTATTTTTTTAATGTGTTTGTGACTTGTGTGCGATGTAGCCGCACTTGCATCCTCAAAGCAGCAGCGACAAGCGTGCGTCTGTCTGTTAAAGGGTGGTGACACCCTCAAAGTGTGCTACACAAACAATAAAAATATTCTTCTTTTTTTTTCTGTCTTTGTGAATTGTGTGGGCTGTAGCTGCACTTGCATCCTCAAAGCAGCAGCGACAAGCGTGCGTCTGTCTGTTAAAGGGTGGTGACACCCTCAAAGTGTGCTACACAAACAATAAAAATATTCTTCTTCTTTTTTCTGTCTTTGTGAATTGTGTGGGCTGTAGCCGCACTTGCATCCTCAAAGCAGCAGCGACAAGCGTGCGTCTGTCTGTTAAAGGATTACATCGGTGACAGCATCCAAGTAGGCATGTCAGACAGTCCGTACCTGTACTGGCAGGAAAAAGAAGCAATTTGGAGGTCCCTGTACAAACTGGCTCTATTTTACCTGAGTTGCCCCCCCTCCAGTGTGTACTCCGAAAGAGTGTTTAGTGCAGCCGGGAACCTTGTCAGCGAAAGGCGTAGGAGGTTGCTTCCACAAAATGTGGAGAAGATGATGTTCATAAAATGAATTATCAACTCTTCCAGGGAGACCAGCCTCCAGAACGTACAGAGGGACCTGTGGTTGTGGATTCCAGCGGGGACGAATTAATACTCTGTGAGGATGAGGATGTACACAACACTGAAGAGGGTGAGGAATCGGTGGATGAGGAGGATGAGGATGACATCTTGCCTCCGTAGAGCCAGTTTGTGCAGTGACAGATTAATTGCCAGCTTGTTTTGTGGGGGCCCAAACGAACCAATCATTTCAGCCACAGTCGTGTGGCAGACCCTGGCGCTGAAATGTTTGGTTTGTTAAAGTGTGCATGTCCTGTTTATACAACATAAGGGTGGGTGGGAGGGCCCAAGGACAATTCCATCTTGCACCTCTTTTTTTTATTTGCATTATGTATAGTTTGGGGCCTAGTTTTTCAAACTGCCATCCTGTCTGCCACTGCAGTGCCACTCCTAGATGGACCACGTGTTTGTGCCGCCCACTCGTATCTCTTAGCATAGTCATCCAACTACCTCGATGCAACCTTTTGGACATAAAAACACTATTGTGAGGTGTGAGGTGTTCAGAATAGACTGGAAATGAGTGGAAATTACGGTTATTGAGGTTAATAATAGCATAGGAGCAGAAAAACCTACAAATTCTGTGATTTTAGCTGTTTTATGCTTTTTTTCAAAAAAATACAGATCCAAAACACAAAACCCAGAACACAAAACACGGAAGGGTGGTTTTGGCAAAACCAATCCAGATCCAAAACACGAAGAAAGATCCAGATCCAAAACCAAAACACAAAACACGAAAAGTGGCCGATGCACACCCCTAGTATGTACACATAGCATTACATACTTTTAGTTACAGCCAACATTTATTTACATAAGAGTAGTTATTATAACCTCAAATAAGTGAGGGTTACATATGCATTATACAAAGTGTATTGTGTTGCATAATTCAAGCATATACAGGACCAGTGATCACAGTAAGCCATTAGATGCTGCAGTAGGTCCATCCTGTCTGAGCAGAATGGATTTTTTTCAGATGTGGGCACCATTCCTGAGCATGGGAGCAAGCCCAGGAGTCTGAGGGAGCAGCAGAATAACTTAGCACTGCCCTTGACATATATGTACATATCGGTCTCCTTATGTACTGGATAGTGTATTATTATACAATATTAATAATTAACCCTATTGATGGTCTATAGCAGTGCACCCCTAACAGTGCATGTTTTCCACATCTTCTAGTTGGTGCACAGGTGCATTTATTTATTTTAAAAGATCCACAGGTTGTGCTAATCATTTCATTTGTGATACTGAGAAGAACATGCAGCACTAGTAACATTTTGTTATATTACTATTTCTATTGTGGTCATGGTGTGTACTGAGGGGGGTTTCCAGGCAGACGGAACCCCCCCTGCGTTTGCCTATGCAGGGCTTGCGGCAGCGAGACCCTACCACAAGGGTCTCGTCGCAAGCCCGATGGTCGCTATGGTCTTGACCATCGCGACCATCATTTTGGGCGCTCGCTCATGCTGTCGGTGGTCACCCACAGATATGCGAGCGGCCAGGAGGCCGCTCCAAAAAGGAGGAGGGACAGCCCTGATTCAGAGCTAGCGCTCTGTCAGAGCGTCCGGCTCTGAATCAGGGCCTCTATTCCCAAGTCTGAATCCGGCCCTGTATCGGTTCAACCTTTGCTCTTTGCACTCAGTTTATTTCACTGAATATGCCCTACTCCAAGATGGCTGCAATTGTCTTGCCCTTTTTAATGCTAATTTCCTTCTTATGTGATCACCCATCTCTAGCTCACATGATCATGCCTGTGAGGTATAGCCATCTTGATTATTTGAAAAACTTCTCATATATTTCTAACCTACAGTAGGCTCCCAGTAGACCTGCATCTGCTTCGCCTCTGCTGTGTCCAATGGAACAGCCTATCTTTCAGCAAAATAGGTGGTTAAAATAAGGTCCATTCTTGGGCTGATGCAGACTTGAACGCACGTCGATTTGCAGAATCTATCTTACATTTTTTTTTTCTCACTATGGGCGGGATGTAGTAAAGGAAAAATGCGGTAAAAACCCCATATGTACTAAGCCCCAGCCACCCTATTATCGGTGCGGAGAGTAACGCCAGAAAAACCTGGTGTTATGCTATAGAAGCCTGTGGGCTTCTTATCGCATCTCGCACCCAACTCCTCGGCGCCCCGCAGTCGCCCAGCACTGGCCCTCACTCACCTGAGCGTCCTGCATGCCGGCCCGTGTTCCTCCTGGGTCCTCTGCCTCCTCCTCCTCCTAATCTTCTTTTGGATGCAGGGAGGAGAAGGAGGAGCCCAGGATTTCCTGCACAAGTCACCAGCAGGAAGTTCCCGGGGCTCAGAGGGGGCGGGGTCCCATGGAGACACCCTCACCCAGCGTCGGCTGCTTCGCAAAGGGCAGCTCTTATTGCAAGAGTTGTCCTTTGCGATACTAATCGCATATGTTAGTACATATGCGATTAGTAAGGTTGAGGTGACTGGCGGAATGTTGACCGCAACCTTAGTACATCTCGCACTATGCATGTTCCTACATGCTGCACAACATTTGTCGTAGATGTGCCGATATCGTGCCTATTTTTATGTGTGTGTGTGTGTGTATTTTTATGATCATGTGTCCGACAGTTCTGCTCATAATTGATAAATAACAAACTTTGTGACGAGCTTTAGGATAGCCAATCGTTCAGATCAGAATGATAAATCACTAGTGTGTACACTAGAAGTCTGATGTGCTCAAGATAGTTTAATCGCTCAGAAAATCATAAAGTTTGGCGGATTGTCAGTGAAATTGTACAGACGCGTACCTAGCATTAAGATGCCCACACACATACCGAGTTTTTCATCCAATTTGGCCGATTTCGACGAATCGTGACGACAGATCATGTAAAAAATGGGCAAATCGTGAGTTTCTATTCTTGATCACGATGCCGATGCGCGTCCCCGCTCGTCGTACCTCGCATCTTCAGATCTGCCGTGCTGTAGGGCAGATTAGCCAATCTGGGATACAATGCGTTGGCTGCAAGATAAATCTTTAGTCAGATTGGACATTTTTAACTCCAAATCGTGACTACGACTGCCTGGGGAGAGTTCAGGGGAAATCGTGTACATCGGCTGGGAGCAAGTCGGTATGTGTGTGGGCACCATTAGACTTTTGCGGTTAGTATTACTTTTGTGTCTGGTGTTTGTGTACATTTGCAACAGTTGCTTGTGATTTTGGGGTAAATGTATGAAGCAGTGAAAAGAGTGGATAAGTGTAAAAAGTGTAAAAGTTGCCCATGGCAACCTACCAGCTCCTACCTAGAGGTATATTATTTACAAAGTGAGAGGTTTTAGAAATGGAGATGTTGCCCACAGCAACCAATCAGATTCTAATTAATATTTAACTAGCACCTTCTAGAAGATAATAGCTAGAATCTGGTTGCTATGGGCAACATCTTCACTTCTAAAATTCTCACTATAAATATACCCCCTATCATTTTATAGAATGTACTTGATAAATGCAACCTCAAAGCTGATTGGTTGCCATGGGCAACTTCTCCACTGGCACACTTCTCCACTCTTTTCACTGCAGCATAAATCTACCTGTTTATTCCATGTAGCCAAATCAAGTCTAGGTGGGTGCAAAGGATCTGAGAGAGCCTCTGTGGAAAAGGTTCTGTTAAAGGTAACCAGCAGGGTAAGTGGCTTGTTCTGTAGTAATACTTCGAATCATTAAAGAATATATGATTCTACTTTTGTGCAAAACGACTTCATAGGGGCATATTTATAACAATGCAGATTTTTTTAATACAGACATGATAAATATGTTTTTGCATAATTTCGCAAAGCGAAAATTAATATTTTCATGCAAATTTACCATTCTGCTCTTCGATAAGAGCCCATCCTGTTGAAGAGCTGAAAGCAGTGGTGATTTGTGGTTCGGGTCCACGGCGCACACTGCGCATGTGTGGCTGTCAGCTGGTGCATGTGTCACCAGAGCCAGACAGAGAGGGATCAATCGGCAAAAATGGGAGACATGGCCACACCCCACTCCAAATTTTTAACAAAAATATTATTTATCCTCTTCAGCAGCTGACCGGCGCTACGCGCTGCAAAGGGGGATATTTATCCTCCTCAACAGCTGACCCGGGCCCCTCCAAACAGCCCTGGTAATCAGTAACACTTGCCCCTGAGCGGAATTGGAATGAGATGCTGCAGGCTGAATAGCAAATACCAAGGCTGGAAGGCTGAATGGTGAGAAGCCCGACAGGTGCAGGTAAGGACCCTAACCCTCCCTTAGTGGTGCCTAAACCTAACCTACCCCCAGTGGTTCCTAACCCTAACCCCCCCTTCCCGCACCCTAAACTAGGGGTGAGCGGGTTCGGATTTCTGAAATCCGAACCCCCCCGAGCCCCCCCGATCCGAGTCCGATCCGAGTCAGGCTCGACTTTTCCCGCCTGACTTGGATCTGAAATCGAGGCAAAACGTCATCATCCCGCCTTCCGAGTCTCGCGGGTTTTGGATCCTATATAAGGTACCCGCGTCGGCGCCATTTTCTCACTCGGCTGTGGACAGTGAAGAGGGAGGGTGGGAGTTAGGGCTGTGTAGTGTAGTGTAGTGTAGTGTAGTGCTGCTGTTGTCCACTACTTCAAAGTCCATAGGGGCTGGCTGTGTTGTGCTGTGCTGCTGTTGTTAACAGGGGCTGTGTCCACTACTTCAAAGTCCATAGGGGCTGGCTGGACTGTGTTGTGCAGTCAGTTCTCCATAGGGGCTGTGTCCACTCCAAAGTCCTGTGCAGTGTCCCAGTCCTAAAGGAGTGCTGTAGTGTTGTCCAGGGGGTGCTCTGTCCATCAGGGGTGCTCCCCCCAAGTGCTAAAAAAATAATATATTTTCTGTGTTTGTGAATTGTGTGCGCAGTAGCCGCACGTGCATCAACAAAGTAGTGCCAAGCGTGCGCCTGTGTCATAAGTAAAGGGCCGGCTGGCTTGACCGTTAAAGGGTGCTGTAACCCCTGAAAGTACACTCCAGTCCAAACCAAAAAAAAATTATTTTCTGTGTTTGTGAATTGTGTGCGCAGTAGCCGCACGTGCATCAACAAAGTAGTGCCAAGCGTGCGCCTGTGTCATAAGTAAAGGGCCGGCTGGCTTGACTGTTAAGGGTGCTGTAACCCCCGAAAGTACACTCCAGTCCAAACCAAAAAAAAAATTATTTTCTGTGTTTGTGAATTGTGTGCGCAGTAGCCGCACGTGCATCAACAAAGTAGTGCCAAGCGTGCGCCTGTGTCATAAGTAAAGGGCCGGCTGGCTTGACCGTTAAGGGTGCTGTAACCCCCGAAAGTACACTCCAGTCCAAACCAAAAAAAAAATTATTTTCTGTGTTTGTGAATTGTGTGCGCAGTAGCCGCACGTACATCAACAAAGTAGTGCCAAGCGTGCACCTGTGTCATAAGTAAAGGGCCGGCTGGCTTGACCGTTAAGGGTGCTGTAACCCCCGAAAGTACACTCCAGTCCAAACCAAAAAAAAAATTATTTTCTGTGTTTGTGAATTGTGTGCGCAGTAGCCGCACGTGCATCAACAAAGTAGTGCCAAGCGTGCGCCTGTGTCATAAGTAAAGGGCCGGCTGGCTTGACCGTTAAAGGGTGCTGTAACCCCCGAAAGTACACTCCAGTCCAAACCAAAAAAAAATTATTTTCTGTGTTTGTGAATTGTGTGCGCAGTAGCCGCACGTGCATCAACAAAGTAGTGCCAAGCGTGCGCCTGTGTCATAAGTAAAGGGCCGGCTGGCTTGACCGTTAAAGGGTGCTGTAACCCCCAAAGTACACTCCAGTCCAAACAAAAAAAAAAATTATTTTCTGTTTGTGAATTGTGTGCGCAGTAGCCGCACGTGCATCAACAAAGTAGTGCCAAGCGTGCGCCTGTGTCATAAGTAAAGGGCCGGCTGGCTTGACCGTTAAAGGGTGCTGTAACCCCCGAAAGTACACTCCAGTCCAAACCAAAAAAAAATTATTTTCTGTGTTTGTGAATTGTGTGCGCAGTAGCCGCACGTGCATCAACAAAGTAGTGCCAAGCGTGCGCCTGTGTCATAAGTAAAGGGCCGGCTGGCTTGACCGTTAAAGGGTGCTGTAACCCCCGAAAGTACACTCCAGTCCAAACCAAAAAAAAATTATTTTCTGTGTTTGTGAATTGTGTGCGCAGTAGCCACACGTGCATCAACAAAGTAGTGCCAAGCGTGCGCCTGTGTCATAAGTAAAGGGCCGGCTGGCTTGACCGTTAAAGGGTGCTGTAACCCCCGAAAGTACACTCCAGTCCAAACCAAAAAAAAATTATTTTCTGTGTTTGTGAATTGTGTGCGCAGTAGCCGCACGTGCATCAACAAAGTAGTGCCAAGCGTGCACCTGTGTCATAAGTAAAGGGCCGGCTGGCTTGACCGTTAAGGGTGCTGTAACCCCCGAAAGTACACTCCAGTCCAAACCAAAAAAAAAATTATTTTCTGTGTTTGTGAATTGTGTGCGCAGTAGCCGCACATGCATCAACAAAGTAGTGCCAAGCGTGCGCCTGTGTCATAAGTAAAGGGCCGGCTGGCTTGACCGTTAAAGGGTGCTGTAACCCCCAAAGTACACTCCAGTCCAAACCAAAAAAAAATTTATTTTCTGTGTTTGTGAATTGTGTGCGCAGTAGCCGCACGTGCATCAACAAAGTAGTGCCAAGCGTGCGCCTGTGTCATAAGTAAAGGGCCGGCTGGCTTGACCGTTAAAGGGTGCTGTAACCCCCGAAAGTACACTCCAGTCCAAACCAAAAAAAAAATATTTTCTGTGTTTGTGAATTGTGTGCGCAGTAGCCGCACGTGCATCAACAAAGTAGTGCCAAGTGTGCGCCTGTGTCATAAGTAAAGGGCCGGCTGGCTTGACCGTTAAAGGGTGCTGTAACCCCCGAAAGTACACTCCAGTCCAAACCAAAAAAAAATTATTTTCTGTGTTTGTGAATTGTGTGCGCAGTAGCCGCACGTGCATCAACAAAGTAGTGCCAAGCGTGCGCCTGTGTCATAAGTAAAGGGCCGGCTGGCTTGACCGTTAAAGGGTGCTGTAACCCCCAAAGTACACTCCAGTCCAAACCAAAAAAATATATATTTTCTGTGTTTGTGAATTGTGTGCGCAGTAGCCGCACGTGCATCAACAAAGTAGTGCCAAGCGTGCGCCTGTGTCATAAGTAAAGGGCCGGCTGGCTTGACCGTTAAAGGGTGCTGTAACCCCCGAAAGTACACTCCAGTCCAAACCAAAAAAAAATTATTTTCTGTGTTTGTGAATTGTGTGCGCAGTAGCCGCACGTGCATCAACAAAGTAGTGCCAAGCGTGCGCCTGTGTCATAAGTAAAGGGCCGGCTGGCTTGACCGTTAAAGGGTGCTGTAACCCCCAAAGTACACTCCAGTCCAAACCAAAAAAAAAATTATTTTCTGTGTTTGTGAATTGTGTGCGCAGTAGCCGCACGTGCATCAACAAAGTAGTGCCAAGCGTGCGCCTGTGTCATAAGTAAAGGGCCGGCTGGCTTGACCGTTAAAGGGTGCTGTAACCCCCGAAAGTACACTCCAGTCCAAACCAAAAAAAAATTATTTTCTGTGTTTGTGAATTGTGTGCGCAGTAGCCGCACGTGCATCAACAAAGTAGTGCCAAGCGTGCGCCTGTGTCATAAGTAAAGGGCCGGCTGGCTTGACCGTTAAAGGGTGCTGTAACCCCCGAAAGTACACTCCAGTCCAAACCAAAAAAAAATTATTTTCTGTGTTTGTGAATTGTGTGCGCAGTAGCCGCACGTGCATCAACAAAGTAGTGCCAAGCGTGCACCTGTGTCATAAGTAAAGGGCCGGCTGGCTTGACCGTTAAGGGTGCTGTAACCCCCGAAAGTACACTCCAGTCCAAACCAAAAAAAAAATTATTTTCTGTGTTTGTGAATTGTGTGCGCAGTAGCCGCACATGCATCAACAAAGTAGTGCCAAGCGTGCGCCTGTGTCATAAGTAAAGGACCGGCTGGCTTGACCGTTAAAGGGTGCTGTAACCCCCAAAGTACACTCCAGTCCAAACCAAAAAAAAAATTATTTTCTGTGTTTGTGAATTGTGTGCGCAGTAGCCGCACGTGCATCAACAAAGTAGTGCCAAGCGTGCGCCTGTGTCATAAGTAAAGGGCCGGCTGGCTTGACCGTTAAAGGGTGCTGTAACCCCCGAAAGTACACTCCAGTCCAAACCAAAAAAAAATTATTTTCTGTGTTTGTGAATTGTGTGCGCAGTAGCCGCACGTGCATCAACAAAGTAGTGCCAAGCGTGCGCCTGTGTCATAAGTAAAGGGCCGGCTGGCTTGACCGTTAAAGGGTGCTGTAACCCCCGAAAGTACACTCCAGTCCAAACCAAAAAAAAATTATTTTCTGTGTTTGTGAATTGTGTGCGCAGTAGCCGCACGTGTATCAACAAAGTAGTGCCAAGCGTGCGCCTGTGTCATAAGTAAAGGGCCGGCTGGCTTGACCGTTAAGGGTGCTGTAACCCCCGAAAGTACACTCCAGTCCAAACCAAAAAAAAAATTATTTTCTGTGTTTGTGAATTGTGTGCGCAGTAGCCGCACGTGCATCAACAAAGTAGTGCCAAGCGTGCGCCTGTGTCATAAGTAAAGGGCCGGCTGGCTTGACTGTTAAGGGTGCTGTAACCCCCGAAAGTACACTCCAGTCCAAACCAAAAAAAAAATTATTTTCTGTGTTTGTGAATTGTGTGCGCAGTAGCCGCACGTGCATCAACAAAGTAGTGCCAAGCGTGCGCCTGTGTCATAAGTAAAGGGCCGGCTGGCTTGACCGTTAAAGGGTGCTGTAACCCACAAAATACACTCCAGTCCAAACCAAAAAAAAAAATATTTTCTGTGTTTAGCCGCACGTATATATCAAATCGATATAACATAAATGGAGGACCAAACTTTCTCCGATAAAAATAAAATAGAGAAAGATCAAGAACCACTTCCTCCTAGTGCTGAAGCTGCTGCCACTAGTCATGACATAGAAGATAACATGCCATCAACGTCGTCTGCCAAGGCCGATGCCCAATGTCATAGTAGAGGGCACATACAATCCCAAATGGCAAAGTTCAGGAAAATGACCTTGAAAAAGACATTTAAATCAGCTGAAGAGAAACGTAAACTTGCCAATATGCCATTTACGACACGGAGTGGCAAGGAACGGCTAAGGTCGATCCCTAGTATGTTCATGACTAGTGGTTCAGCTTCACATGACGATGGAAGCCCTCCTCCCACTAAAAAAATCAAAAGAGTTAAGCTGGCAAAAGCACAGCGAAGAACTGTGCTTTCTAAGAAGATATCACAAATCCCCAAGGAGAGTCCAAGTGTGGTGGTGGTTGCGATGCCTGACCTTCCCAGCACTGGACGGGAAGAGGTGGCTCTTTCCACCATTTGCACGCCCCCTGCAAGTGCTGAAAGGAGCACCCACAGTCCACTTGCTGATATGCAAATTGAAGATGTCACTGTTGAAGTACAACAGGATGAGGATACTGGTGTAGCTGGCGCTGAGGAGGAAGTTGGCGAGGAGGATTCTGATGGTGATGTGGTTTGTTTAAATCAGGCTCCGGGGGAGACAGTTGTTGTCCGTGGGATGAAAAAGCCCATCACGGTCATGCCTGGGCAGAAGACCAAACATTCCACCTCTTTGGTCTGGCAATATTTCTATCCAAATCCGGACAACAACTGTCTTGCCATATGTACCATATGTAAAGGTGAAATAAGTAGGGGTAGGGACGTCAACCACCTAGGAACATCCTCCCTTATATGGCACCTGCAGCGCGTTCATAAAAAGTTACTGTCAAGTTCAGAAACTTTGGCTAAGACCGTAAGCAGTCCAGGGACACCTAAATCCCGTTGTCCTGTTGTATCCAAGCGCCTGCAAACCACACCGTCAACTCCCTCCTCGTCAATTTCCTCCTTAGTCAGGATCTGAAGTAGTCCTGCAGGCCATGTCACTGGCATGACTGACTCTCCTATCCGGGATTCCTCTGGAGGATCCTGCATTGCTACGCCTACTGCTGCCGCTGCTGCTGTTGCTGCTGCTGGGAGTCGTTCATCATCCCAGAGAGGAAGTAGGAACACCACTACTTTTACTAAACAATTGACCCTCCAACAGTCCTTAGCGAGGAGGATGAAGTACGACAGCAGTCATCCTGAAGCAAAACGTATAACTGAGGCCTTGACTGCTATGTTGGTGTTAGACGTGCGTCCGGTATCCGACATTAGTGCAGTGGGATTTAGACAATTGATGGAGGTAGTGTGTCCCCGGTTCCAAATCCCGTCTAGATTCCACTTCACTAGGCAGGCGATACCGAGACTGTACAGAAACGTCAGAAAAAGTGTCCTCAGTGTCCTGAAAAATGCCGTTGTACACAATGTCCACTTAACCACGGACATGTGGACAAGTGGAACAGGGCAGACTAAGGACTATATGACTGTGACAGCCCACTGGGTAGATGTATCACCTTATGCAGCAACAGCAGCAGCGTCACCAGTAGCAGCATCTCAGAAATGCCAGCTCGTTACAAGGCAGGCTACGCTGTGTATCACCGGTTTCAGTAAGAGGCACACCGCCGACAACCTCTTAGAGAAACTGAGGGAAATCATCGCCCAGTGGCTTACCCCACTTAGACTCTCCTGGGGATTTGTGATATCTGACAACGCCACCAATATTGTGCGGGCATTACATCTGGGCAAATTCCAGCACGTCCCATGTTTTGCTCACACAATAAACTTGGTGGTGCAGAATTTTCTGAAAAGCGACAGGGGCGTGCAGGAGACGCTTTGGGTAGCCCGAAAAATTTCTGGCCACTTTCGCCATTCAGCGACTGCGTGCCGAAGACTGGAGTGCCAGCAAACACTCTTGAACCTGCCCCGCCATCACCTGAAGCAAGAGGTTGTGACGCGGTGGAACTCAACCCTCTATATGCTTCAGAGGATGGAGGAGCAGCAAAAGGCCATACAAGCCTATACATCCACCTATGACATAGGCAAAGGAGGGGGTATGCACCTGACTCAAGCGCAGTGGAGAATGATTTCCGTGTTGTGCAAGGTTCTCCAGCCCTTCGAACTTGCCACACGTGAAGTCAGTTCAGACACTGCCAGCTTGAGTCAGGTCATTCCCCTCATCAGGCTTTTGCAGAAGCAGCTGGAGAAAGTGAAGGAGGAGCTAAGACGGAGCGATTCCGCTCGGCATGTGGGACTTGTGGATGAAGCCCTTCATTCGCTTTGCCAGGATTCCAGGGTGGTCAATCTGTTGAAATCAGACCACTACGTTTTGGCCACCGTGCTCGATCCTAGGTTTAAAGCCTATGTGGTGTCTCTCTTTCCGGCCGACACAAGCCTGCAGAGGTGCAAAGACCTGCTGGTTAACACACTGTCAGCTGAAGCGGAATGTGACACGTCAACGGCTCCTTCTTCATTTTCTCCTGCAACTGGGGCTGCCAGGAAAAAACTTAGGTATCCTAAGCAACCCGCTGGCGGTGATGCAGGGCAGGCAGGACCAAGTTTGGACATCTGGTCCGGACTGAAGGACCTGGCAACAATTTCTGACATGTCTACTGTCACTGCATATGATACTGTCACCATTGACAGAATGGTGGAGGATTACATCGGTGACAGCATCCAAGTAGGCATGGCAGACAGTCCATACCTGTACTGGCAGGAAAAAGAGGCAATTTGGAGGCCCCTGTACAAACTGGCTCTATTTTACCTGAGTTGCCCCCCCTCCAGTGTGTACTCCGAAAGAGTGTTTAGTGCAGCCGGGAACCTTGTCAGCGAAAGGCGTAGGAGGTTGCTTCCACAGAATGTGGAGAAGATGATGTTCATCAAAATGAATTATCAGCTCTTCCAGGGAGACCAGCCTCCAGAAGGTACAGAGGGACCTGTGGTGGTGGATTCAAGTGGGGACGAGTTAATACTTTGTGAGGATGAGGATGTACACACTGAAGAGGGTGAGGAATCGGTGGATGAGGAGGATGAGGATGACATCTTGCCTCCATAGAGCCAGTTTGTGCAGGGACACATTAATTGCCAGCTTGTTTTGTGGGGGCCCAAACGAACCAATCATTTCAGCCACAGTTGTGTGGCAGACCCTGGCGCTGAAATTATTGGTTTGTTAAAGTGTGCATGTCCTGTTTATACAACATAAGGGTGGGTGGGAGGGCCCAAGGACAATTCCATCTTGCACCTCTTTTTTTTCTTTGCATTATGTACAGTTTGGGGCCTAGTTTTTCAAACTGCCATCCTGTCTGCCACTGCAGTTTCACGCCTAGATGGGTCACGTGTTTGTGCCGCCCACTCGTGTCGCTTAGCATAGTCATCCAGCTACCTCGGTGCAACGTTTTGGACATAAAAACACTATTGTGAGGTGTGAGGTGTTCAGAATAGACTGGAAATGAGTGGAAATTAAGGTTATTGAGGTTAATAATAGCATAGGAGCAGAAAAACCTACAAATTCTGTGATTTTAGCTGTTTTTATGCTTTTTAAAAAAAAAATACAGATCCAAAACACAAAACCCAGAACCCAAAACACGGAAGGGTGGTTTTGGCAAAACCAATCCAGATCCAAAACACGAAGAAAGATCCAGATCCAAAACCAAAACACAAAACACGAAAAGTGGCCGGTGCACACCCCTACCCTAAACCAAACCCTCCCGTGGGGGTGCCTAACCCTAACCTCCCCTTCGGTGGCGCCTAACCCTTCCTGGGGAGCCGAACCCTAATCTCCCCTGGGGGTGCCTAATCCTAACCCGCCCCCATCCCCGGATAACTGCTTATACTTACCGCCGTTCGGTGGCCGGACTATGATGCCGTTTTGGGGGCGGGACCAGGGGCGTGACCACACGATCACGTCATCGTGGCCCCGCTCCCTCTTCACAATGCCGAAAAAAAGGTATTGTGTAGCAGGGGGCGGAGCAACGATGACACGATTCAGCGTGAATCGAGTCATCGGGCTCCCCCCGCTGTGGGGTTTTTTACTAGTTGTCCGGGGGTAGGCAGCAGCCGGGAGGCTTGCCTGCCTTTCCGGAGGGTCGGGAGCGGCACCCGATATTCGGGAGGCTCCCGACCAAATCGGGAGGGTAGGCAAGCCGGCATATAAACTGCATCCACCCTGGGCACACTAATTACTACAGTGCCCCTATTTGCCCTTGCTCCCTGGTATCCTCAGATTCTTAAGGCAGCATTCTTTGTCCAGCAATGTGGCCCGGAAGCTGTTCCTGGCTCTCTTATTCATAGCAGGAGTGAGGACATGTATGGCAGTCTGCAATGGTTCTAGCAGCCGAGCTCGGTGTGCATCACATTAGAGCAGGGATAAAGCAAGACTAAGGAACACTGACAAACTGTACTGGGGAGTGGGGGAATTCACTCCAATTGTGCCCCCTGGATCCGCCACTGCCTGTAGCACCATAACTTCTCTACCTAGTGAGAGGCCCAAAATGACCCATGGCAAACTGCACTCAGATCTACAATAGGCATCCATTTCCTTCAGACTGGATGCGGTCAATGGACCGGATGCCGACTGCCAAAATCCCGGTCCCAATCAACGTGAGAAGACCAGCAACGGAACCCCGACATGACTGGAGATGCCGACGCCGAAATCCCGGTGCCGGAGTCCCAATCAACGTGAGAAGACCAGCAACGGAACCCCGACATGACTGGAGATGCCGACGCCGAAATCCCGACAGCCGGCATCTCGATCATAAGTACATCGGGACCGGGTAGTTGCTAGCTGCGGGGGGGGGGAGATTTAGGCATAGGCTGCGTGAGGGAGGGTTAGGGTTAGGCACCACCGGGGGAGGTTAGGGTTAGACACTAAGGGGAAGTGCCTATCTTTCCAGGGGTGCGGGGGGGTACCCGAAAAATTGGGAGCCTCCCGCGAAAACCTGGAGGGTAGGCATGTATGATTTACACACCGCAGACGCAACTGCTATGTGTTCTGCGTCCATATCTAAATAAGGCCAACTGACATGTTACTCAGCATCAGGCCCTCAAATTGTAAATTTTTGGGAACAGGTTAATTTTCCTTTGGTTTATTTAAAAAAAAAAAAAAAAAAATTTATATACATAAAGCATTGATTTTTTTTTTGTATGTTTATCATTGTTAAACAACATCTGGTTGTCAGTATTATATATTGGAATTAAAATATTTTAACTATGGTTTCTGTTGCTGCGTCTCGCAGCTGTGATAATATGCAAATGCTGGTGTCAGCCCTTTTTCCCCTGTGTACAAGAGTGCGTTTAATTGTGCAAGGAAAACACTCCCACTTTCTGCTTTTCTGAATGCTGTAATATCGCCGATGATTCTTTAGACGCCACCATCGAAGCACCATCGCTATTTCGGTGTCACCTCCTCGGATGTGTCCCAGCAGCTCTCAGAGCACTTGGCAAACCCTCACAATGATGATTATAAGGACGTGACGTGGTCGCGCCCCCAAGATGGCACAAATCAGGGGGCGTGGCCTAGTGGGAATGCACGAGGTGTTACCACCCTTTGTGACACCTTTGTCACAGGTATTATTTAATGAACAATTCTATAGCATTCACATCAGTTCTGCCCCAGTGGAGCTTACAATATATGGGCCTGATTCAGACCCACTCGCGAGCGGCTGTCCGCTCGCAAGTAGGTCGATGTTATGCACTGAGCATGCGCACGACAGAGGGAGCTCCGTCGTGCGCATGCGCCAGACGCGACGAGCGAAGGAAAGTCCTTCGCTCGTTGTGTCCGATCAAAGGGGGCGTGCTGTCAATGTTGATTGACAGCACGCCCCCTTTGGTGGGCGTGCCGGGGGCGTGCCTCCCTGACGGGGGCGTTCCCACGGGAACGCCTCCCGTCGGAAGCCGGCCCACTGACATCACTAGTGATGTCAGTGGGAGTGATTTTGGCTCTGATAGAGCCAAAATCACTCCGGAGCTTGCGGTTGAAAACCTCAACCGCAGGCTCCGGCTCGCAATTTCGATGGTCGCGATGGTCTCGACCATCGCGGCCATCACAAAGCACGCTCGTATAGCCTGTGGGTGGTGACCCACAGCTATACGAGCGTCCAGGAGGACGCTCCATGAAAATGGAGCCCGGCCCTCATTCAGAGCGTGCGCTCTGCTCAGAGCGTACGGCTCTGAATGAGGGCCTATATTCCCTATCACATCGCACACACACTAGGGTCATTTTTTATCAGAAATATTTAACCTAACAATATGTTTTTGAATGTCGGGAGGAAATCCACACACGCACTGGGAGAACATACAAACTCCAGACAAATAGCGCACCGAGTTTGGAATTTAACCCATGATCTCAGTTCTGTGAGTCAGCAATCCTAACCACTGTGCCAACATGCTGTCCAATATTATGGGAGTGTCCTGGGCATGACGCTGAACTGGTTGTGAACTCAGCGCATGATTCAGCAAGGAACGCGGTTGCTTATACACATGCAATTAGGCGATTGTTGCGTACTGCGCATGCGTATGCATCGCAGTGCGCAAACTAGCCACTGCGATCGGGACTGCGATCAAAGAGGCTATGCAGACCCATGGCAGCGTGATTGACAGGAAGTGCCATTTATGGGTGGTGATGGAGGGGGGGTGGTCTGTGAATGCAGGCGTGCCAGTGCACTTCAATGGCGTTGCAGGGGCGTGCATAAATTATCCACTGCGATACCCTATGCAGCCTGAGGCCTCATAGCGTGCGCTGAAGTAAGCAATTCCTGAGTGATGTCTGACCTGCCTTAACTGGGTGTATGGTTCCGATGTTACTTGATGTTACTGATTGTTTCGCTATGTTGGCCAAGTATACAGATATGAGTAAGGGGAAGTGGGCGTCCTTATGTCAGGCTGTGATCCCAATGTGAATGCAAACATTTACATATCACAGCTAATATTAGCAACTGTGTTGCGTACGTATAAGCAGAATAGCGATTCGTAGTGAATCAGTCCCTCAGACGATTAATCTCTCACACTGGAGACAGAGGGCCTGATTCAGAGCCACTTGTAAGCGGCAGCTCGTTCGCTCTGAGCGATGTTTGCCCAACTGCGCATGCGTACGGATCGTTATACGCATGCGCAAACTAGTCAGTGCGGCCGAAATTCATGTGCTCGCAAAATAGCGAATGCCTGCTAATTTGAGTGACAGAAAGAGGCGTATGTGGGTGGTAACAGGGGAACGTGCTTGAAAACGGGGAGTGGAGATCCGATCGCAGGCGTGCTTAAAGGTCAAAACGGGCGTTTTATGGGTGTGCGTCATTGAGCACGTCACTGGGTTATTTTATAGCCAGAACTGCTCGCAAAATTGTGGTAGCAAAAACCAACCACAAGAATAGCGAGCAGTTCATACCCTGTTCGATGTACTCGATTAATCTAATAAATAGCGGACATGATGTAGGATGCGAGCGGCCAGGGGGCGTAGTTTCCTAAAAAACGACTGCAAGTTTTGTACGCTCGTTCAGACCTAGAGGCGTGAACAGACCGCAAACAGCGAACGGATCATTTGAATAGCCACCCATTGTTTTTGAACGAACGACCGCAAATAGCGAACGGCTCTGAATGAGGGCCAGAATCTGCACCTAGCATGGAGCTGATGCAATTTTCTATAGTGCATCCGATGCTTGTGTCTAAAGACGCACCTAGCGGAATTTCAGTATTTTAAAGAGGCTCATTGTGGGCGTCCCAGTCCTTGCACACACACTTGTACGCCAGGGGAAGGGCTATACTTGCCAACTTTTTGATCCCCTCTCCAGGAAAAGCCCAGTAAGAGAATGCAGCTGACTGCTTCAGGGGGCGGGGCTGCTTTCTGTCATTATGCCCCGCCCCATCATAGCAAAATGCTGCCATTCGCAGATCCGTGGGGAGACCAGATTCCCATTTTTATCTCCTCCATTCTGCCGGGACAGTAGGTAAGTACGGGAAGGGCTGATACTAGAATAAGAATAGAGTCAGCGACTATGGTAAAAGATATTAAAGCAGTCGCAGCAGCATATGACTCACAACCTGATCCATATTGTTTTACTGACATGATAATGTGCCTTTAAAGCATACTTGCTGACGTTCTGGCCAGGGTTCTCTTAACAGCAGTATGGGCCCTGGGCAAGTCAATGCACTGGGGCCCCTACCCACCCATTCACGGGAAAAAAATGTAAATGGTCAATAAAATTAAACCCTCCTGCATGCCCATCAGACCTCCCACACATGCAGAGAAACTGTCTGACTGGTCTGAAGCCAGCGGATGAAGTGGTGAGTACTCGCGGTTGTAGGGGGGCGAGTTGGTGGGCCCCTACAAGCTTCGGGCCCTTGGGCGCGATCGCATCATTGTGGCCCAGCGCCCGCTACACAATGCCGAGATTAGCGGCATTGTGAAGCAGGGGGCAGGGCGACGATGACGCGATTCATCACAAATCGCGTCATCGGCCCTGCACTGCGGGGACTATGTGTGTGAGGGTGCAGGTGTGGGGGGTCCGGGGGAAGGCAGCTGGCCGGTAGTCTTGCTCACTTTTCGGAGCGGCCGGGAGTGCTTCTACGATCCGGGAGAATAGGCAAGTATGCTTTCATGTATTTTGAATAAGTCAATTCTACTCAAAGTTATGGAAACGGCAACCGGTCACTGCCATAGTGGTGCCATCCGGCAGAAGTCAATGCGTGATATTTGCAGCACATCATAGAGAATAAAATCCCAGGTGACCCTTACAGCATAGTAGAAATATTGTACAAAGTAAACAGCACAGACAAACTAGCCAAAGGTTTATTTTCAGTTTGGGGTCTTTAAAGGTGAAGAATCATCTGAGGTCAGAGCATGAATTTTCCTGGTAGGCAGCTCAAGAAAGTGTGGTCATTAAAATACGCTGAAGAGATGAAATGCCCAGAGGAGATCAGCTCTACATAATCTACAACCTGTACAAAAACGCATTCTGCCTAAGCAAGTAAGTAATATAATCAACAGTTTCCCTGTTTATCGTCATTCTAACTTGTATCTTCCTCTTCTATTGTCCCCAGCATCTCCTGGCCTCCCCTATCTCTTTCCCATGAGACCATGGCCCTATTTCAGGTGCATTATCTTATGTCCCCATTTAAAAAATGGGGCGGGGGGAGCCAATGCTCTCTGTGGCACATGACATCAAAAAGTTTAGTTATGGCTCTGTGTGGTGGGGTCTTATAGTGACAAGTCCTTTGATGTAGATGTAGAGTGGAAGTTGGGGGAAGGGATGGGGTGGAGGATTGGCCAAGCCAGGACATGGATGCTACATGGAGAGGACCTTCCCAGAGGATTAATGTGAATAAAGAATGGGTAAAAGAGGGTTGCCTGGGGTTGTTTTATGTCAATATACTTCTACAATATTTGGTGGCACTTGTGGTCCTCCAAATCCCAGCTTGCCCTGGCAGTCGTTAATATTGACCTGTTGTGTGCTAGTAAATATATATATTTGTTATTAATAATATATAGCTATGTATTACCCCACAATCCCTGCTCAGGTGTGTGGAAAGAGCACTAGTGCTATCATACTATCAGCAAAGAGCTGGTATTTCCTGGGGATGGGGGGAGAAGAGCCTATTTGGAAGGCCCATTCACTCTAGTGGGCATAGCCCCGTGCTGACTATGGTAGGACCCATGCTGCAAGGCTGATTCTGAGATGGGAGTAAAGCAAAAAAAAAAGCCATAACTGTTCTCCTTGGTAAAACCATGTTGCTCCGCAGGTGAGGGGGATATATATATTTTTTTACATTTATATTTGAGAGGGGTTTATATAAACTCAAAACTAAATTGCAGTGTAAAAATAAAGCTGTCCAGCATTTGAGGGCTACATGCAATAGCTGCCAGTATTTACCTTGCATGCAAAAATAATACATTTATTTGCACCCTTACATAGTAGCATAGTTTGTTGTATGCGGGGCTACACCCGCTTTTGTTTTTTGGCAGTGATGTGTGGATACATAACTCGACGCACTTTGCTGGCAGCTTGGCCTCTATGAGCATCCGACAATCTGTGAGCTAAAATCGCCGGAAAATCACTACGATTTTCAGCATCTTGAAAGTCGCTGCAGAAACTATTACATTCCGGCCTTAGGGCCTGATACAGCAAGGATCGCTATTCTGCTAATACGCACGCACCACAGTTGCTAATATCAGCGGTGATATGTAAATGTTTGCATTCGCATTGCAATCACAGCCTAATATAAGGACGCCCACTTCCCCTTACACACATCCGTATACTTTAGCAACATAACAAAATAATCAGTAACATTGAGTAACATCGGACCCATACACACAGTTAAGGCAGGTCAGACATCACTCAGGAATTGCTAACTTTAGCACACGCTATGAGGCCTTAGGTGGCGTCTGGTATCGCAGTGGCTCATTTAAGCATGCCCATGCAAGGGCGTTGAAATGAACTGCCACACCTGCTTTCGCCGAACCCCCCCATCACCACCCCCAAACTGCACTTCCTGTCAATCACTCTGTGATGAGCCCGCGTAGCCGCTGCGATCGCAGTCCGATCGCAGTTCGCACACTGCGGTGCTTGCGCAGTACACAACAATTAGCCGATTGCTTGCGTATTAGCAACTGCGGTCCTTGCTGAATCAGGCCCTTAGTGTTTATAGACACATTGGGGCTCATTCTGAGATGGATGCATACAGTATGTGTCTTTGGTGAATGTAGGATAAGAGCAGAAAAAGCTTATTTGCACCTGATTGTTGGATGCATCTTGTGATGCAATAACTCATAGAGAGTAGTATATACACCAGTCTGTGCATCTGATATACATGTGTATTCGTACTTAGGGCCTCATTCAGAGATGGGGGATGTAACATGCTAATGCTGCAGGAGGTGTCTTGAGTTAATAGATGTCTCCTGCAGGCTTCTGTGATCCGCTACTCTGTCCAAAGATGCAGCATTGAATCACTGCTCCGTCGACATTGGCCATCTGAATAGCCCCCAGGTTCAGTAGCGGATTCTCCCTAGGGGCCCCCCAGTAAAAATCTGCCACTGCGAGCCCCTATTGAGCTCCGGTCCTGGCTCCGGCACCCACCACTCACCGGTATGAGTACGATCATTGCTAGCAGGGCAGGCACAGCAGGGCGAAGGAGAAAGTCGCCCTGTGTAGATCTGCCCTGCATGTGTTGGCAGTGTAGTGGCTTCCTATTGGAAGCCCTACCTGCTAATTTCACACAGGGCTCCCCTGTGGGACTGCCAGGCCGGAGGGTGAACCTTCTGAACATGTTGACATTCTGAAGATGTATCAACTTTCAAAAATGTTGACATCATAACTGTTATGAATTTTTAACATTATGAATGTCGTCATTATGACTACATGCCATTAAAGTACTGTTCTATCTTAGCACATTAACCTTGTACTGATTATAATGCTGACAGTCATCATTATGAGTGTGATTATGGCCCAAGTGTCTGGTTTACTTCCAGAACACACCCAGGATGGTGAGCACAGTTGGAATAATGTTACACGCAGACAGGCCAACATCCGTAATCTTCAGAGTGGATTTATGGGCCGGGTGTAGTATAATTATAATAGATCTACAGTCAATAGGTTGACACCAGATGGTTGACATGGTCAAAGGTTGATTGAATAATGTTAAAATGGTCGACACAAAAATGGTCGGACCATTTTTATTTTGTAATTCAACCCTAACATTCCCCCCTAGTGCCTAACCCTAACCCTTCCCATGGTGCCTAACCCTCTCCCTAGAGCCTAAACCTAACCATTCCTTCCGGCAGCCTAACCCTAACCCTCCCCCAAGTGCCTAACCCTAATCCTAACCCCTAACCTTAAAAATTTAGAAAAATCATGTTGACCATTTGTTTGCTGTCCATTTTTGTGTCTTGACTATTTGAACCTGTCGACCTTTAAACCTGTAGACCTTCTGCACTGTCATCCATTTGTCAATCGACCTTTTGTCCCTGTTGACTTTTGCCCATGTCAATTTATAACATGTCCACCATCTAGTGTTGACCTATTGACTGTCGATCGTCCATCCGGATACCTTATTGACCTACCTATGAAGTAGTGATCCAATTATTATTGAGCACCAAGGGGTTTTTTAGGATACCCATACTGTAATACCGAGTCACAGATTTAATAACGTGACGGTGTATGGACACTTTATTCATGCAGGGTGATAAATGCGCACTCTGTCAATTTCCAAAGCAACAAAAAGTTGTAGATACAGTGGGCGCTAATTAATATCAGTATGTTGAAAATAGTAATTAAATACAGACTAATACAGCTGTCCCCACACTGTGGAAACGGATTTCCACTATACATACAAATCCTAGAGAAAATAATAAAAAATGGGAGCACTTGTACAAGGCTGCTGATATGAATATAGTAAAATATTTATTTATACTTAATAGGACATATAGAGTAAAATTAATAATTAACATTGTCAAAAACAAAGATGCTTGAATCATGCCTCCACATAGACTATTTTTGTCCATTATAATGTAGTAACTTGTCTACCAAATTTTAGCTTTGTACGTTGTAGTTTAGTGGTCGCCCAGAAGTTTACTTGAGTTTAATGGAGACTATGCTTTCAGATGTCTTCTCATGTATATTCGGCTCTACCGGAGGCCCAGAAGTTGGAATTTCCAACCGCTTTCAGAAAGAATGGAGAAGTATTGATAAAAACGTTTATAGTGCAGTGGATATTGCCCTCTTCCAAGATCCTGTATTAAACGGGTTACGACAGGAAATGTTAGACTATTTACCAAATGCACTGGAAAAACGGCAACCAAGAGACTATTATGCAGAGCTTTTGCATTTATCTCTTTTGTTTCTTGGTTGTGCAAATAGCAGGGAAACATTTCGAGCTTCTGGTCCTACTCACCACACTCGATGGATGGGTAAAGGTAGTTACGCTCTGAAAGTATGTCTCTTTTGAAATCAGTTCCAGTTAACACCTAGGGTCATCATCACTTAATTTTCACAATCGCAGGAGTAGCGAAGCCGCTCGTGGGGACAGCTGATTTCGCATCACCTGTCACTGCGCCGGTGCAATGATGAATTGCTCCGGTAGCCGTGGTGAGTTAGAATGTTAATTATTGGGGATTATTTACTATAAACAATTAATTGAAGAAGCACTTACAAGTGGTACCGGGGAACAGAAGGGAGACTCTTCCTGGCAGCGGCATGTTGCTGCTGGAACTCTGGGAGAAGTTAGGAAAGTATTAAAAAAAAAAAAAAAGCCTGCAGCATCTTCTGCCCAGCTCTCCCTGGCCTCGCTTGTAACTGTAAGGCAGAGTGGTTCCAACAGTGGGGGTCTGTGCCAGTGGCTGCCGCACATCTGACAGCCGGGCAGTCCCGGCCAGGGAGTGGGGGCTATAGGACGCAGGAGAGAATGGATGGAGCAGGCAGCGGGTCGGAGCCACGTCGCCGGGGGGACAGATCTCTGCTGCACAGGAGACGGATGACGGCAGTGGATTCAGGTAGGGAAAAGTATCTATTTTTCGAAAAGCTGTCATCGCAAAAATGACAGCTTTTCGGAATAGATACTTATGGAGCGGGGGAATGATGAATTCCTCTGATAATTAGATAGAACGCCATGCGAGTTGTAAACCTAATTATCTTCAAAGAATTTTATGTGTTAATGAATAGGCCCCTATGTCTGGTTTATTTAAAGTATTGGAAAGAAGCTCCATTGGGAATCAGAGCACCATATAATGACATTGAGCTCTTAAGGCTCCTATAAATCCGCCCTGATGTAACAATTGGTAAGAAAGCTTACATTGCTTTTTAGAAAGAAATGGAGAGCGCTGGACAGAGGTAAATATTTTAATAGTCACTGACAATGAACAATATATATAAAAAACTATAAATATAGTCATAAAATACAATGTAATAATGAGTCCCAGATCACACAGACCACCTGAAAACCTCTCAATGAGGAATCAGCATATAATGTAGCAAAGCATGCATCAATCAGCAATGGTAGGTATATAGTTCATAGCAGAGCATGGCATGCATTCCACAATACACTTAAAAAAGCATTTAGTAGATCAAGCTGGTTAGCAGACATGGGCTTGCATGCAATATGTCATGGCAGCTGATAGAGAGTAATAACTCAATATGATGAGGAAATGGAGACCTGTGTATATGTCAATAAACAGTGGGATCTTACCATCTGAAAGACAAACTGTGTGCCGGCATCCCGGCAATTAGCCAAGTGGCGTCCGTCCTGCTTGTGGAAGCTGCAAATGATGTGGACAGTCTGCACAAGGGGACCAGGGACTGAGGACTGAGGTGCAAATGTCCACTCCACGTATGTGTGTCCCGGCGACTGGATGCGGGCAGTTGGTAGAATGTGCGCTACCTGCTGCCCGCTGGGGAACCAAGCGGCACAAGGGAACCAGGGACGGAGGACTGAGATGCAGATATCCACTCCACGTGTGTGTCCCGGCGGTTAGATGCAGCAGCGTGTCCGTCTGTAAGCTCACCAGAGCGATGGAAGCGGGAGAAGTTGGGAAGGGGTGTGCAGCCAATCAGGTGATGTCTGAGTCTGGGATTCAAGGGAAACCACTGACGCGTTTCTCGGCCAATAGGGAGGGCCGTTTCATCAGACACCTCTGGTTTCTTTCTGAACACTTGGTAGCTTTAGCATTTTTTGACAATCGAGTGTCTACAAAAACCAAACAAAATTTTTTACAAAATCGGAAACGTCCACAGCAGTGGCGTAAATTCATCCCAGATGCCCGGAGGCAAGTTATAATTTGGTGCCCTTCCCCCGTCACAGCTGCAGACAGGCTGAAGATAGACAAAGACAGCAGCTGATGGTCTGACATGGAGCTCTCCAGTAGTGTATGGTGGCTTCTCAGGTGCCGGGAAGGGGTGCCATGTATTGGTCGGCCATGACGGTACACTCCAGGTACATAGTTACAGCCCTAAGTGGAGTGAATATGTTGTGGACAATGGAGGAGGTGCCCCTTCAGAGCTGGAGCCTGGGGGCAGGCGCCTCCATTGTCTCCCATAGTTCTGCCCCGGGTTCACAGCTACCCGATTTTCCACGACGTATTCAACTATCTCAGAACGCAGATCTAAGTCTAGAAAAGTTCAATATAGGGCAACCCCTAAATATTGTTTGTTTGGAAAATGTTTTGGTGTTCTACCCATTGATGTACTAAGGAATAAAAATGACCTTGTAGAGAAAGAAAATATGAGTGTTTTATTTTTTGACCACCCTAATATACATGACAAATATTATTACACGGGTCTGGCTAAATTATTTTTTTTAAAGTTATCTATAATTGCAGAGTTGCAGTTCGGCCAATGAAAAAAATATGTGTGATATTGATGCCAATATTGTATTCAATTAGTCCATTCACAGCTGAAAAAATGGCTGGTAAAAATATTGGAGAGTACCATCCAACTTATTATAGAGAAATAAACTTACAGAGCTTCCAAGCAACTTGCAAGTTTAAGGCTGACAGTTTCTGCCTCTACCCTTTGAGGGGAGGATGATAGAAAGTTCTTACCAGTGGCTGTGTATAGGGATGTGCGTTACTCACTGGCTGGAAGGTGGTGAAGCTGGGTACACTGGAAGGCTGGCGGTGCTGTGACCCAAGGCAAAGGAATCTCTGCTCCTAAACCGCGGCACTAACAGCCACTCATGCTGCTTCAGCTGGCCAGGAGACGCTGCTGAACTCGCGGTCCGCTACTTCAGGCTTTGGGGCTTCCGGTTTGCATTCCACAAATCACTGATGCATTTCTCCGCCCAATTACACAGCTGTCTCCTCATCAGAGGAGAGCCAGACGTTTTTTCAGCCATGAATGGACTAATTAAATACAATATTGCCATCAATATCGCACAGATTTTTTCATCGGCCGAACAGCAACTCTGCAATTATACATAACTTTTTACTCTTTTTTTTTTTTTAAGCTGGATTCGTGCAATAATATGCCATGTATATGTATTACTGATTTTGTCCACCTGTTTGTCCTAGTAAATTATTATTATTATTTATTTTACTCTCTATATATTATTAAGTATAAATAAATATACTTGTACAAGAGCTCCCATTTTTTATTAATTTCCAAAGCTATTTAATCCTATATATTTAGTCTAGCTTAATATATAACACAACAGGATGTAGTTACATTACCAGCGGCTGGAATGCCGGCTGTTGGAAGCCCGACCCGGGACTAAGGATAGACGTCGAAATCCAGACTCCTATCTATATCCCGATGCCGAAATCCCGACAGCCGGCATCCCAAACGAAGGTAAGCAGGGCTTGTTAGGTCTAAGCCACGCAGGGGGGGAGGGTTAGATGTAGGAATCCTCGGACGAAGATTAGCGTTAGGCACCCCCCGAGAAGGGTTAGGGTTAGGCTACAGGGAGGGAGGGTCAGGCACCACCGGGGGTTTAGCTTCAGGCACCCCCCCCAGGAGGGTTAAGTTTAGGGTGTGGGAAGAGGGGGGGGTCAGGGTTAGGCACCATCGGGGGGGGTTAGGCACTAGGGGGGGGAGGATAGGGTTAGGCACCACTTAGGGAGGGTTGTAGGGGAGAAGGGTGGGGATAGCATTCTTGCCACCCCTTTCGTTATCTTCATCCATCGGGATGTCGCTGTCGGGATTTGAACCAGCGGCTGAATACTCAACACAACAATCAGTTTGCAAAGTGTGTGACTGGCACTTTCATATGAGAGGTCTGGAGGTGCTGGGAAGATTGGTTATCGTTCTGTTGTCAGCTCATTATGACCTTGACCATGTTACTTGATCACCGTGTGTATCCTGCAATACATGCCTCACTTAAATCTCTCCGGATTGTCACTCATGTTGGTTTCCGCTCTTCTAGGACAAGAAGCTCTAATGTTTGTTTGTTTGTTTGTTTGTTTTTTGCTAGCAATAGGCATTTATATGCTTTGCCCTATACATCTAAGAGAGATCACCGGCAATGCCAGCAGTAACTTTCTGTTATCACAATGGTGATGATAGATGAAAATAATTTTTATAATGGATGAGCCTTAGGTCCCGAGTCTGAGTTTCATGTGATGCCAGTGTTCACAGAGTTCAGTGATTGTTTGCTAATGCGTGTGTGCGAAATTCCTAAAATCATGTATGGAATCACACAGTACTGTATTGGAAATGTGCTGGGCGGTGACTGGGAGGTAGTTATTCAGATGCATGGAAAGAGTCCATCTTACGGGTGTGTTATGGGAGTGTTGCGGGTGCTTAATGGCTCACATTGGAGGCCATACACTGACATAGAATTTGCATCTAGCATGGGGCTGGTGCAAGTTTTTATGGTGTAACCAATGATTGTGTCTAAAGATGCACCAAGCGGTATTAAAGCGCCTGAAGATGGTCAGAATGGGCGTGTTAGCCCTTGCACAGTCAGACACACACATGTACACCAGGGGAGGGGCTGATACTAGCATTAGCTTAAAGACGCAGATGGGACCCTAAAGCGATCTCAGCTGAGCCAACATGCAACTCAGAATCGGGCCCTTAGGATTATATTTATAAAAGGAAAATTTTAGTTTTTTCTTCAATTTACCATCATTTACGAAGTCAAAACCACAAAAAATTTGACTTTAGAACATTGGACTATCAATATTTTTACATAGGCAAGTAATAGGATACGGAGATTTACTAATGGTCAGTTTTATTACCGGCCATTAAGCAATGACAAACCCACCTATAAATAGACCTTACTGAAAAGAAACTAGCACTAATTTACAAGAAATTTTATATAATATAAAATATACGCAAAAAAAGTAAATATAAAAAAAAATTCAATAATATAAAATCTACTCCAATACACCACACTTCTGAGGAAGCCGCTGATAAGTTACACAGGCGGAGAAACGCGTAAAGACTGTGATCTACAAGACACCAGCTGGTATATACCATCCTTTATATTTGTAAGGAGAATCAGGAGTTACTAACCCGATCAAAGGCAGTGGGTGGCTTCAATTTAAAGTGGAAGAAAGAGGTTTCTAAATCTCGATGTTTGCTATGCTTCTTATTTAATCATGCATGCATGCTAAAGATGCTAAACAAATACTAAGAATTCTTTGCATGGCTTTACTAACAAAGATTTAAAAACACCTCTATTCCTGCCTAAATGAACTGCTTTATCCTTGCTTGCAACAAAAAACACCCACACAGATTCAAAAAATATATCAATGGTCCTTCCCTATTATATAGGTACAAAAGTATATTTATTGTTTATAGTTGCCAAGGGAGGTGCTCCCAGGAATAGAATTAACACAAGACAGGAAAAAAGAAAAAGTATTCCTATATGGGGCACACCCGGACCTGATCCAAATTAGCTAAAAAATATCTTTTATTGATCTATTAAAATTGTACAGCGAAATATAAAGAAATGGACACACACACACACACACAATACATAAAATGACTTTAAAAATAAAATATGACGCTATCAAGACTTCCAATAAATTCTATCTCTTATTAATTATATAGTCATCATTACATGTTATCAATAAAGGTTAGTATTCCACCGCTTGTAACATAGTATTATCCTAAAGAGGGTCCTCTTATCAAGATTATACAGCCAGCGGTAACGTCTCCTGTGGTCATTATGCATATACCGTTATTTTAGAATATAATCAAAACACAAGACCGCTATTAAAGATATGGTATTATTCTTAACAGATGGTGTATAATGATGAACGTCTTATAAGAATTCCTCTATTATATTAGTGAAATTAATGTATGAAAACACTAAGATTTTAGTCTCACATAGGATATAGAAATGACCCCCGTTTGTTCCCTAAAGTGGGTTATACTATTATATTTTACCCAGTATAGATAAAGCTGATTAAATCAATCTGGGTATTCTATTACAGTGACCTATTATCCACATTAGAGACTCATCTTATAGTAATATGTGGGTTGGTTACACTATATCTCTCACATATACAATGTTGTAGATGTATCCATCTCAGTGTATAATAACCATATTGTTGCCATAATATGATGGTTACTATTACAAAAGCCACTCTAATATAATATTGCTTTGCCATAATACTATTTTACAAGCGGTGGAATACTAACCTTTATTGATAACATGTAATGATGACTATATAATTAATAAGAGATATAATTTATTGGAAATCTTGATAGCGTCATATTTTATTTTTAAAGTCATTTTATGTATTGTGTGTGTGTGTCCATTTCTTTATATTTCGCTGTACAATTTTAATAGATCAATAAAAGTTATTTTTTAGCTAATTTGGATCCCATATTGATGGTATTATAACAATCATTATTAGGTCCGGGTGTGCCCCATATAGCAATACTTTTTCTTTTTTCCTGTCTTATCCTTGCTTGCTTAAAGACTGAAAGTTTGCTTTATGTCTTGGCAAGACGAAACTGCTTTATAAATGTGCCTGACTGACTATGGCCCTCATTCAGAGGTGGTCGCAAGAAGCGATCGCTCTCTCTGAATGAGGGCGGACGCTTGATTTTTTTAAGTGCGGCCTCCTGGTCGCTAGCTAAGCTGTGGGTTACCACCCACAGGTTTAGCGACCGGCCAGGGCGATGGTCAAGACCATCGGGACCATCAGGGCTTGCGACGAGACCCTAAGGTTGGGTCTCGGCAACCGCAAGCCCCAGGGAGCTTCCTGCTCTGATCGAGCAGGAAGCTCCCCACTGACATCACTGCTGTTGTCAGTGCGGCCGCCCAGAAAACGGCATGTGTTCCATTAGGAACGCCTCCGTTTGTGTAGCCACCACTCTGCCTACAAAACGGGGCGAGCTGTCGATCAACATCGACAGACGCCCCTTTTGTAGTGAGTTCCAGAGCGAGATAGTTTCTCTCTCGCTCCAGGGCTTGCGCACGCGCAGTGCGGCTGCTGCGCGTGCGCAGGGCCTTAACATCGACCCGGTTGCGAGCGCTCAGTGCTTGCGACCTGGTCTGAATGAGACCCAATATGATTTTAAGATCTGAATATATTATTCTAAAGGCAACTATAAGCTTTCAATAACTCTAACATCTAGCGGATTTTGGGGGTCATTCAGACCCACTCGCGAGCGGCAGTATACTCGCAAGTGGGTCGATGGTCCCCACTGCGCATGCGCATGACGGAGGGAGCTCCATCGTGCGCATACGCGAGACCCGACGAGCGAAGGACTTTCCATCGCTCCGGGTCTCGCACCAAAGGGGGCGTGCTGTCGATGTTGATTGACAGCACGCCCCCTTTGGTGGGCGTGCCGGGGGCGTGCCTGCCAGATGGAGGCGTTCCCATGGGAACGCCTACCGTCTGAAGCCGGCCCCAGTGGCCCTAGTGATTTCAGTGGGAGTGATTTTGGCTCTGATAGAGCCAAAATCACTCCTGGCCTTGCGGCTGGGAAACCTGACCGCAGGGTTTCCCTCGCAATTCCGATGGTCGCGATGGTCAAGACCATCGCGACCATCTTTTTGCACGCTCGTATATGCTGTGGGTGGTGACCCACAGCTATACGAGCGTCCAGGAGGACGCTCCATATTAATTGAGGAGGGCCCTGATTCAGAGCGAGCGCTCTGGTCAGAGCGTCCGGCTCTGAATGAGGGCCTTTTTCTGTTTTTTTTCAACAACCATAATAGAGTAATAGAGAAATCAGCAAAGGTCCATGATTAAGATGCCACATGTTCTCTAAGTACTCACTTTTCAGACCAATTGCAAATTTAAGTCTGATTTACATTTGCCATGGTTTTCATTGTCTTATGTATATCTAATGATGTGTTATTAACTTGAAATCTGTATATGGTTACACCGGACGGTGTATTGGAGTAGATTTTGTGTTATTGAATTTTTTTTTTATATTAACTTTTTTTACATGTATTTTATATTATATTAAATTTGTTGTAAATTAGCTCTGTCTATTTTCTTTTTAGTACTGTATAGGGTTGAGCATATACCTATTTCTGATTGCTCGTAAACAGCAGCTATCTTTATATTTGTATTTACACAGAAATATATACAAGCTAAGTAGGAGAGCGCCTTTTACTTTCTTTTGTACTATAAATAGACCTGCCTGTGGCAGGCGAGTTTGGGTGAAACACATTTTTTTTCTCTGTTTTTTACTGCTACTGTATTTATCTGTTTTGAACAGACTGACATCGATGTCTGGTTTCAGTTGATGGTCTTTACTGGCCATTCACCATGGAGGAGGGGATGCAGATGGTGGGAACTAAATGGCGGACACACAATTGTAGATCTTATGCTGGTATACAGTGTCAGATGAAATGTCTGTCAGATTAACAGACATTGGGGATGATTCAAAAACCCCGCTGCTAATTGCCACGCCGGACCAATTCAATTACCGGGGATCCCTCACACGCGAATCCCCACAGTCGGGCTTATGGAGGTGCGAGGTAAAATCCTCGTAAAACCAAACAAATCGGCCCCGCGCGGGAAAAAAAAAAACATTGATTCTGCAGTTTACATGGAATCGGTGTGTTTCCAAACTTTCCATGCGTGAGTCCCGGTGTTATGGCATGGGAAAAAGGCTTTTCCCCACGCCGCGGGGATTTTGGACGGCAATTAGTCGTGGGGAAAACTCTGCGGCTAATTGAATCTGCCCCATTTCATCTGACAGCCTGAACCCAGCAGATATCGTGGCCAAACACTGTTAGTGTACATGGCCACATAATATCTGGTTCCTCCCCTGTGAAGGAACGGGAATTGTCAGTTCCTCGGCCCGGCAGCAGCAGCACATACATTGCCTAGTGTGGCCAATTAGTAGCTTACAAATTATCGGAATTTTCGGACATGCTGGATGACTTGGCATGTCAGTGTTAGGACTCTGGGCAAGTGCGCTGCTGATCGCAGATTTCCGAGTATCGGGAATCTGACCGTGCGCAGGACCCATTCTGCGAGTGTGCAGAATGGGACCTGTGTAGTCACACGCAGACCCTTGAATGCCTCTGCATGATTTAAGGGACGTTCTGGCGTTCGCAGCAAGTAGGAATGTTAATTATTGGACCCCGATAATCAACATAAGGTGCCCACACACATACCGACTATACTCACGTTCCGACGATGTGTCCGATTTCCCTTGAAACTCTCCGGGCAGCTCTGCACACGATATGCTGTCCAATCTTCATCTGATCTCCTGCAGCCAGGCTCTTTCACAGTGCATTTGAGTCTAGATCAGTGGTGTCAAACTCGGGCCCTCCAGCTGCTGTGGGACTACATATCCCAGCATGCCCTGCTACAGTTTTAACATGCTCTAATATGAAAACTCTAGCAGTGCATGCTGGGATGTGTCGTTCCACTTCAGCTGAAGGGCCCGAGTTTGACACCACTGGTCTAGATCGTCAGATCTGCCCTACAGCACGGCAGATCTGAAGATGCAATGTGCAACCTGCGGGGGCACGCATCGCATCGTGATCGTGAGTGGGGACTCACGATTTGGTCATTTTTTACCCGATCTGTCATTCCGATGTGTGGTGCTACTGCACATGCATCTCAGTGCATGAGTTAGCATTGTGATTGCTCTGCGATTACCTACGCAGATACAAAGCCATAGCAGAGTGAGTGACGTCGGGTCAGCATTTGGAGGTGGTGACAGGAGTGGTTGGAGAAACGCAGGCGTACCTGTCCGTGAATATATTAGCCACTGCGACGGCATACGCAGCTTGTGTACTCACTGCGTGCGATGAGGTTAGCAATTTCTGAGTAAGGTCAGACCTGTTGTAATTGAGCATGAGGGGCCGATGTTACTCGATGTTCCCGATGTATATGCAGGATTGCGAGGTATTACGGATGTGCGATAGCGGTAGTGGGCGTCTCTATGCTGGCTTTGGATGTCTCTATACTAGCTTTGCGATTGCAGTCATTAGCATATATTCACAGCATACCTGCGTGCATAACCGCAGCTGCGATCGCAATAGTGATCTGTAGTGAATCAGGCCATGTGTTCCACTGTGTGATCCTGCCCTCCCTTGTCCTGGACTTCTGCAAACTGCAGCTCCACTGCTATCTGTGAGTCTGTCTCAACTTCTCTGCAGCTTTTTACCTTTGCTTGATTCCAGTCTGTATACCTCCATCTTGTAATCTGTGCAGTTCCAGCCAGCTGGGTCTCTGCAAGCTGTTCTTCCTATTGCTGCATGTGAATCTGCAGCATATGGTTATTGTTTGCATACTTCAAGTTTCTTTTCACCACCAATTTCAGTTCTGCTCAAGCCTCTGATTCCAGTCCGGTTCATTATTCCTGGTTTTCCTGCATTGTCTGGACTTTGTTTTTGTTTCAATAAACAGTTTATATTTCACTATGCTCCTGACTCCACAGCTTTCATTACAAGTATCCAGTTACATAACAGTCAGGCAGACCGATCATTTGTGAATGGTACAAATTTCTGCCCAATCCGCCGATATCTGGTGTATGTAATGACATTATTATTATTATTATTATTATTTTTATTTAATATTATTATATTAATGTGACACTATCAAAGACTCAAAGCCCTAAATATAGGAATTTTGCCTATTTATCAAGCCATAGCCTTCACCAGGGGCATTCTGTAGTGCTTCCCCCACCTACAAGTATCACATCTGTCTCCTACTCTAATAGGTACTGCCATCTCAGGATGGTGTTAGCCAGGCGTGCCCACAATAAAAATGCTTTATTAGAATAGACTATATTTTCCTTTTTTTTTTTAAAAAAAAATCTTGCAGCTAAAACTTTGTCACTCTCAGCAACCTGTGGCCTATTACATTTTGGGTCATTGGTTTGTAGTGCTTGTATGTATATGATAAATGACTTATATTGATATACCCATATACAAGCTGATATGCTGCTCAGTTATTGCATATCACACATGAACTATATTGTGTGGAGTTGGCCTAAAAATTTAATTACACCCAGACCAGACCAGGCTCCTCATTAAAGGAAATAAATAAGTGGTGTAGATCAACCTAGCATCTTTACTATTCCAATCCTGAATTGTACAAGGACTGCAAGGGAAATGTGGAACAGAATGTTGTCAGTTCCTTGTGCTCTGGTTATCAGAAATACTGCCCAAAATATCTTCAATTATTCTTAGCTTAGAATACAATATTCAACTTGCTGTAGGCTGTAAGGTATTATCTCAGCCTTTAACCCCTATGCAGTGAGCCTTGGAGAGAGATAAAATGGAGAGAGATAAAGTACCAACCAATCAACTCCTGTCATTTTTCAAACACAGCATGTAAAGTTATGGTTAGAATCTGTTTGGTTGGTACTTTATCTCCATCCACTTTATCTCTCTCCAAGGCTCAGGGCCTGATTCAGAACCGCTCGCAAGCGTTATGCGCTCACAAGTGGGTCGATGGTTACCCAGTGCGCACGCGCGACCCCCGCTCTGGCGCTCGCATCCAAAAAGGGCAGCTGTCGATGTTGATTGACAGCTGCCCCGTTTGGAAGGCGGGGAAGGGGGTGGCTGAGCAAACGGAGACGTTCCTGCAGGAACGCCTCCATTTGTGGGCGGTCCCACTGACATCACTAGTGATGTCAATAGGTGGACTTCCTGCTCTAATAGTGAAGTCCACTGAGGCTTGCGGCAACGAGACCCTACCGCAAGGGTCTCGTCGCAAGCCCGATGGTCGCGATGGTCTTGACCATCGCAACCATCATCATGGCCGCTCGCTATAGTTGTGAGTGGTAACCCACAGCTAAGCCAGCGGCCAAGAGGCCGCAACAGAAAAAAAACCACACGCCCTGATTCAGAGCGAGCGCTCGCTTTTTGCGAGCGGCTCTGAATCAGGCCCTCAGTACAGTGCATAGACCTTTTTATTGATAAGTTCTAGGTTAAGTACAAACAGGTGATTTTTCTCTTTTGAAAAACTTTTGTTAATGTTGTCAGTCATATCCTGTACCCGGTGGTCCTAAATGAAAACATTATTTATTTCCAGAGCACCCAAAGTATTAATCATTTCAAATATACCTATAAAAACACCCGTCCTGTCTCAATGTATTCTTAATGGATTGCTACATTTGTTCATACCTCCATTTATCCAAAATTGTTACGTAATTGAGCTAAGGTCAGTGGGTCCTGTTCACAATCATTGTACTATTTGAGGAAATATTTTCCTTTCCTTTATTGGGTCATATAATATAACTGTGAAGTGCATGTCTCCAAACATTTGGGAGTATGGGATCAGGGGGTCTATGTACTAAGCCTTGGAGAGAGATAAAGTACCAACCAATCAGCTTCTAACTGTCACTTTACAGGCTGTGTTTAAAAAATGACAGGTTGATTGAGTAAATGACGCTGATTGAGTAAAACTTTATCGCAATTCACTTTATCTCTCTCCAAGGCTTAGTACATATACCCCAAGGCTGGGGGCGTGGAGCACAGACTTTGTATGCTTAGAGGGGGCGAGTTGGAATTGGCTGCAAATTTTCCCCAGTCTTTTATTTGCAACCAAGCAAACCAGCACTGTCACGGGTACAAATGCTGCCTTGTTTTGAATGCAGGGCAAATACATACTACGTGCTCTTGAACGCTGTATTTTTACTCTAGAGTTGCATACCTCCAAACTTTGCGTCAGCCAAGATCATGACAGAGGAAAGTGCACGCATTGCGAATCGGACGTGCCTGCAGTTATTGAGGGGACATGGCCACAAGATAACTGCTGCACGTAACATTGGCAGGTGTGGGCGGCACTCATTCACCAATATTCAGGAGGTATGGAGCCTCACAATTCTAAATCAGCTTGAATATTTTACGTTCCGCCATCCAGCACAAAATGTTGTATCATGATGCACCCAATAGTTGGCTTTGCCCCTAACTACTTAGTGATAATAATTACACCAAATACGTTCGGACGCACCCACAGATCAGATTTTAAGGGACGCATGTTTTGCAGGTGGTAGAGGCCTGATGTAAAGATACAAGCTGATGACTATGGGCCTGATTCAGCAAGGAACGCAGTTGCATATACGTATGCTATCGGGCGATTAATTCACACTGCGCATGCATCGCAGTGCGCGAGCCAGACGTTGCCTTCAGAACAGCATTGGCAGAGGCTACGCAGACTCATGACAGAGTGACAGGAAGTGCCTTTGTGGGTGGTGACGGGGAAGTGGTCGGGCGAACGAAGGCGTACCAGTGCGTTTCAACGCCGTTGCATGGGCGTGCATTTTTTAGCCACTGCGATACCAGACACCGCCTGAGGTCTCATAACGTGCGCAGAAGTTAGCAATTCCTAGGTGAGGTCTGACCTGCCTTAGCTGTGCGTATGGGTCGATGTTACTCGATGTTACCGATTGTTTCGCTATGCTGTCAAAGTATACGAGTGAGAGTGGGAAAAAGTGGGTGTCCTTATGTCAGGCTGCGATCGCAATGCGAATGCAAACATTTAAATATCACCGCTGATATTAGCAATTGCGTTGTGTGCGTATAAGCAGAATAGCGACCGGTAGTGAATCAGGCCCTATGATATCTGCTGCATTATCTGCCGACTCTTGATTGGCATCTGCTTATAGTACTTCATTAGTGTCCCGTTATAATACATCAGGTTGTGGCTGTCTATTTGGGTTTCTTATTTGTCATCTCCATTTGGACTACTGCAGGATAGAAGACAGGAATTGAATCTATAAAGTGGTAAGCGATGAATGTGGGTGTGTTTGTGTAAAAGCCGAATGTTGCATTTTAAATGTGATTAAATACAAAGTGATGACACTGCCAAGATGCTTGTTTCTCTTGTGTATATGATCCTTCCTGCTTTTAGATCAGGGATGAAGAATCTCAGGCCCGGGGGCCGTAGAAGGCCCCCGGAATCATTTGGTCTGGCCCTCAGAGCTTTTTTCTGCTAGCCTCATCTAGATAGCAGGGTGCCTAGAATGGCACCTTCAGCCAGAATCTATGCAGTAGTGCCACCTGGATTGTCCATAGGATGCTTCAGATGGTCACACTGCTGCCCTTACAGCTCCCTGGAGCATCCTCAGGATGCTACGGACATTGCTGTAATCACCTGTGATTGTGGCCCCGCCCCTGTGTGACATCACACCTAGGGGCGTGGCTTGCATCGGGCCCACAAATAATATTATATATTTCAAAATGACCCTCAGCAGAAAAAAGGTTCCCCACCCCTGCTTTAGATTGTCTACAGTACAAATAGGGTAATGCAATTTTTGTACTTATATCTAACACAATCAAGCCGCATCTCTGCATATACAGTACGTGTTTGTACGCCTGGCATAGAAATTCTGCTGCGTTTTATGCATATGTTTGTTAAGTAACATGGGTCAAACTCTAAATGAGACCCATTATCTGAAAAAGTACAGATCCTATTGAAGCATTTTTCTTAATTTCTTATGGCATGCGTTATGATGTTTTTTGGGGTTTTTTTTTAACAGTGAACAGGTAAAATTTGTAGTTCTACAAGAATCCATAATGACAGCATTGAAACACTGTATAAAAATTGTTAAACATAAATGTTGAAACCATTAGAAGTGTATTTATTTATATCTACAGCCATGGCCAAAACTTTTGAGAATGACACAAGTATTGGTTTTCACAAAGTTTGCTGCTTCAGTGTATTTAGACCTTTTTGTCACATGTTACTATGTTATACTGAAGTAAAATTACAAGCATTTCATAAGTGTCAAAGGCTTTTATTGACAATTACATTATGTTTATGCAAAGAGGCAATATTTGCAGTGTTGACCCTTCTTTTGCAAGACCTCTGCAATTCGCCCTGGCATGCTGTCACTCAAAGTCTGGGCCACATACTGACTGATGGCCGCCCATTCTCACCTAATCAATGCTTGGAGTTTGTCAGAATTTGTGGGTATTTGTTTGTCCACCCGCACCTTGAGGATTGACCACAAGTTCTCAATGGGATTAAGGTCTGGGGAGTTTCTGGCCAATGACCTAAAATTTCGATGCTTTGTTCCCCGAGCCACTTAGTTATCACTTTTGCCTTATGGCAAGGTGCTCCATCATGCTGGAAAAGGCATTGTTCATCACCAAACTGTTCTTGGATGGTTGGGAGAAGTTGCTCTTGGAGGATGTTTTGGTACCATCCTTTATTCATGGCTGTTTTCTTAGGTAAATTGTGAGTGATCCCACTCCCTTGGCTGAGAAGCAACCCCACACATGAATGGTCTCAGGATGCTTTACTGTTGAAGCGCATTACACATGATGGATTAACAACAGGGCAGGGAGATTTATCAAACCTTAAAGTACTAACCAATCATCTTCTGTCACAAGCTGTGTTTGAAAATTGACAGTTAGAAGCTGATTTGTGGTTATTTTATCTCTCTCCACTTTATATCTCTCCAAGCTTTGATAAGTCTCCCCCTAAAGCCATTTCGCACATACTGTCTCCCTCATCTTGTTAATCCCTCATGTTAGTTCTGATTCTTTTGCTATGCCAATGGTTGGCAGGAAGTCAGGTACACCTGTAAATACAACTATATGGTTGAGCTCAATTAAAAAAAAAAAAAAAAAAAATGATCTCCCAATTGACAATTGGATGATTTGTAATGTATTGTTATTGTAATTGACCTGTCTGGAGTAAAATAAGAATAGATTAACCATTTAAGCGGCTCATATTTTTTCCAAAAACAGCTCAGAAATTGTTGGGTTTTTTTTTATGATTGAATTAGGTCAAGACCATCTATTCATACCTTATACAACACAATTTCATTAAAAAAAAAAATTGTTGCAATACATAATATAAATATATATATATATATATATTTCTTACATATCGATCATCAATATATCGATGATCAGACCATTGTGACTTTGCATTTCACCAGCGGCTGCTCCTGTGAGTTGCTGCCAGGTATACCGTACACTTGGGGGCTGAGGGCTGCTAGATTTACATTTCCCCAGCGGCTGGTCCTCTCTGGATCCTTTACATTTCCCCAGCCGCTGGGTGGTGGGTACTGCCATGCTGCCTGATCAGCAGTGATCGGTAGCATGGCAGACACTGGCAAGGCTGTAGAGAGTCAGCACGGGCCCCGGTGATGGGGGCATGGCCTAATTGCAGAGGCATGGCCTCACCCCCTTATAAAAAAACAGAAAAAGAAAAAACCTATTTGCAGCACCGCTTCGCGCTGGGGAGGAGGGCACTGTGACCCCCTCGGCCCGGTGCAAATCCAGGAGGGCAAAATCAGTGTGATTGCTCCCCCCCCACAGGTAGAGGAGAGGAGGCTGCTGCTTCTTGGCACAACAGTGTGTGCTGGGATGCTAACAGGTAAGAGGGAGGGAAGGGGGGGGGCCGTGTTGGACCCGGGCCCCTCCGACAAGCCCGGGTAATTAGTATCCCCCCCCCCTCTCGGCTCCCCTGGACACTGGGGGGAGGATGCAGGAATGCAGAAGGGTTGGGAGGTCCCACTGCCATTGGTGGTTACTGAAAGATTATCTTCCGGCAGCGGCGTAGTGAGCATTTCTTACTGGTCGCATTGATTGCAACCATGCCAGGTAACACACAGCGTGGCGTGGTTGCAAACAATGTGACCATGCTAGGCAAATGATTAAAGTTCTTTCTTATCCACTTGTGAGCTGGCCTGTCAAATCCTCCACCTTTCTCTAAACAATATAATAAAAACTGGCAGCCATCACTGCTGTTAGTGTTGTTACTTTGCTTTTCTTAGTGTTGTGCTGTAGACCTCTCAATCATTACCATTTTGGCCACATACACAGACATTGTATCAAAGCATTTAACACTGTGTTCTCAAAATCTACTAAATGCATTTTCACGCTAATTATCGAATAATAATGTATATAGATAACCCTGTATACACTCCTGCAAGCGATCACTTTGCTTTGTTTGCATTTCAACATTGCCTGCATCATTCAGCAGCATTAACACTCAGTGGAGTGGAGTGAAGTTTTATGGAAGCACTTACTAAGCACTATGCTGCCTGACGGCTTTGAGACATGTTGGTGAAACGCGCATCAACACACTGTTAAAGTGAGGGCAGAGCTTAAAGTCTTGTCTACATTTGTACAATCTTAGGGCCTGATTCAGAGGTGCACGCTATTTGCTTATGCTCGCTCTGAATCAGGGCGTCCCTATTCTTTTTAATTCCGGCCTCCAGGCCGCTCGCACAGCTATGGGTGACCACCCACAGCTTGTGCGAGCGGCCTGGCGATGGTCGCGATTATCGCGACCATCAGCATTGTGAGGAGACCCTTGTGGTAGGGTCTCAGCACTCACAATGCCAATTGGACTTCCAGTTCTAATAGAGCCGGAAGTCCACTACTGGCATCATGAGTGATGTCCGTAGGGCCGCCCACAAATGGCAGGCGTTCCTTTGGGAACGCCTCCGTTTGTTCAGCCACCCCCCTACCCGCCTACAAAACGGAGCGAGCTTTCGATCAACGGGGCGGCTGTCGATGTTGATCGACAGCTCTCTCCATTTTGTAGGCGGGTAGGGGAAGGAACGCCTGTCGAAGGAACGCCTGGCATTTATGGGCGGCCCTACTGACATCACTCATGATGTCAGTAGTGGACTTCCGGCTCTTTTAGAGCTGGAAGTCCACTTGGCATTGCGAGTGCTGAGACCCTACCACAAGGGTCTCCTCGCAATGCCGATAATCGCGACCATCGCCAGGCCGCTCACACAAGCTGTAGGTGGTAACCCACAGCTGTGCGAGCGGCCTGGAGGCCGGAATTAAAAAAAGGAACGCCCTGATTCAGAGCGAGCGCACGCAAATAGCGTGCGCCTCTGAATCAGGCCATTAGTTTTTACTGTTCCCTTCCAGTAGATCTGAGTGGGGAGGTCCATGGTGCTGGGCTGGTATCACGTAGTGGGGGGCTGTAATGTTGCAATTCACTGTGACTAAATGCTGAATTTAGGCTTCTTTCTGCCGTTAATGCCCTCTGCCCTTGTCAGAGCAGGTGGCACAAACGGCGCTCTCGGTAAACAGCACATGAGCAGGTGGGAGCTGGCGTGTGGTCATTGGGCTAGTTAGTTTGTGGCACCCTAGTGCGGGTTATAATCCAGCTCTGTAATTAGGTCACCCTTAGGATTTGAGCATTTATTTTATTTGTTGTCACATTAGATTATTTAGAAAGAAATTACTGTTTTGTCTCTAAAATTGTTAATTAACAACAGAAAAAAAGACAAGATTTTGATCCAGTTCACTTCATAGGTCAAATAAATTCTCTATACCTTATTCTCTGGAAAATTAATAAAAATTTACCTTTATTTATGATTCTTAAAATATTGTGTTCAGATATAAGGTGAAATTTTATGATAAAATCAGAGTATAGTTTATATAGAAAATAATGTGTATTAAGATATATAGAAAGGGTAATTCAAATCTTTCTTCTACCGTCGGTCATTTCCCGTTATTAGATTTATTATATATATCCGAGTAATGATGGTGTATATATATATGGCAGCTTGCTCAAATATTTTCAATCAAAAATAGCCTCTGCTCATATGATAGGTAGCTCACTATGTGACAGTCATTATATAACCAGGCTAAAGTACTCTGATATTGTAAGCAGTGAGCACAATATGTAGTAACCACACTCTGTTAATATGTATTACTTTGATAGTGCCACATGTAGCCTATTTTAAGTATCCTATTTAGAACAACATCAGTGGTTACTTTCTAACAATTCCAGTGGTAAAGGGTATCCTCTATCTGCAGGGTGAAGCATATAAAGGCTACAGATGTCATTCCCTGTGTTTGACTGTCACAGTTAAAGCGCAACGGAATTTGCTGCGCTATATAAGTAACTGTTAATAAATAAATAATAAATAAATAAGGTGCGTACAAACAGTACGATTAAAATGGATGATATGAACAATAACAATATCGATCATATCGTTCATACCGTGCATTTTTCTATGGCCAACGACCTGCGATGCACGGGCACTTATGTACCATAACGATATTGTCCATCCCCCATGCATGCAGGCCAACCTGGTCGATATCGACCAGGTTACTATAGGGACCCGCGATCGTTGGGGGAAATTTGGACCTCATTCAGAGTCGGTCGTTGCGGCCACACGGTCGTACGCCAACCGATGTTCACTATACTGCGCATGCGTAAAGTTCGCAATGCGCGTGCACAAACTAGCCGCTACGATCAGAAATTTCTCTCTCCTTGAACACAGCCAGGTCGGTAGTTTGAGTGACAGATGGAGGCGTTTGTGGGTGGTAACAGGGGAAGGTGCTTGAAAACGGGGGAGTGGAGATCCGAACACAGGCGTGCCTCATTATGCGAACGGCGTTTTATGGGAGTGCATACGGATTATGGGAGTGCATAATTAACAAAGTAGCGTCATGGCACATGTGACCTGGGAGGTTTTTACACTGACATGATCGTAGAGCTTAAGAGAGGGTATGGTCAACCTTAAACTCTACGACCAGTTCCGATGGTTCCCGATGGTCTCGATTAATCCTTATATGCCCGGAGATGACATGCAATGCGTACGAGAAGGGGGCGTATTTTGTGGTCTTCCGACCGCTTCCTCCCCTTGGTCGGCCAACTACCAATCCGAACTTAGGGACGCAACTTGCAAGGGAATCATTTGCATACCCGGACCCTTTTTCCGTACGACCGTGCGGCCGCTTCGACCGACTCTGAATGAGGTCCAATATGTGGTTAATATAGTTAGTGGATTCCGTAATGTTTCGGCTTGTTCTCACGCCATATGTTTATATTTTATTAACACTCATATATCTGTCTATTTCTCATCCTACATATCTATACAACTGTCCATAAATTTATCATCCCACATATCAGATATTGGGGCAGATGTATGAAGCTCTGGAAAGTGATAAAGTGCAGAGTGATAAACGACCAACCAATCAGCTCACAACTGTCATGTTACAGGCTGTGTTTGAAAAATGACAGGTAGGAGCGGATTGGTTGGTCATTTATCACTCTGCACTTTATCACTTTCCACAGCTTCATACATCTGCCCCATTGAATGTTATGCACAGATGGATGATTATACACCTAATAAATAGTGTCATTCTCTCGGTCATTCAGTTGTGATACCAGATACTATATGTGGCCTGCCCCTGTTACCACCCACAAACGGCCTCTCCTGTCACACATTCAACTGGGCTGTCTATGCTGAGTGAGCGAGAGCTTCCCGGTCTGTCGCAGTGGTTCGCGCAATGTGATGCATACGCATTCGCAGAACGCAAAAATCATCCAGCAACAAGCGAGCGCATCCTAGCGAGCACGTCTGAATCAGGTCCAATATCTTAAGAATCATAAATAAAGGTTAATTTTTATTAATTTTCCAGAGAATAAGGTATAGAGGATTTACTTGACCTATGAAGTGCACTGGATCAAAATCTTGTCTTTTTTCCTGTTAATTACCAGATTATCAGGAAGCACCTCCATGAAATTATTATTGAGAATACTAACCATATAGGTTAACGTCTTGAATGGAGTATCCAGGTCATTAAGAACAAATAATTTTACTTCTCTGGGTAAGGAAATAATACTCTACACATATATCGGTACAGTTGTTCTGTGATCTCTAAAATTGTTATTGGCCAAAGCCGATCAGGAATGCCCACGGTTCTTTATGAGGAGTGTTTTCAGAAAAAAAAGAGGTGAAACTTCACAAAAAGTCTAAGGGGGAGTTGTATCAAATCTTCTAAAGAGCAACCAATTAGCTTCTACCTATCATTTTATAGAAGTACTTCATAATTGCTAGCTAGGAGCTGATTGGTTGCTATAGGGAACTTCTTCACTTGTTCACTCTTTAAAAGCTTTTAATACATTTACCCCTAAATAATAAAAAAAAAGTGTTTTATTTTCTAATGAAATGATCTGTCCGCAGGTGGCTAGTCCTCACGATTGCCATGTGTCGCTTCTACATGGAGAAGAGAACACACAAGGGCTTGTACAAGACTATTCAGAAGACACTTAAATTTTTCCAGACGTTTGCTTTACTTGAGGTAAACTTTTGTATGGATTATTTAAATAAATATATAGGGCCGTTGCAGGGCTAACTAGCACCCTGTGCTGGCCTGCCTCCTTAGCGCCTGATGTCATGACATCATTGCGTTGCTAAGAGGGGGTGGGGCCAGTAGCACCTGCCAGGATCATCTAAAGGACACTCCGGCGGCACCACAGCCGCAGCAGAGTCCTGTTCTTTGTGTGGTGGCACTGCTCGCACATCCCTAGTTAATGCTATATACAGTATATATATATATATATATATATATATATATATATATATATAACAGTATGCGTGTGTAATCATACAGTATATATAAACCAATAGACTCTCTGACATTTATGGTTAAGTAGGCTATATAAGCAGCTTTTTGCATTCCGTGGAAAGAATCAGAAATCCATCTGCAATGCAGACTCCACAGATGGTGGCGCTAGGGGATAACAAAAACTGGTAAAGGCTACTGACAACTTAGAAACCAACGTTTCAATGCTGTTAGTACACTTTCTTCAGGGTTACAACAAATTAGTGCTCACCTTAAATAGCATATCATATCTCTACGTGTGCTGTGTGTGAAACTCCCAGCTCTCGTCATACACCATGATCACTTCACTGTGTGTGATGTTTTTGTTACAAATGCAAACATACGGAATATATGCAGATGCAAGTGCTAAAATAGAGGGTAGAGATCTATTAACTATACAGTAATATAAGGAACTAGCAGTATCCAACATATATGCTATACTATTAAAGGATAATAAATCAGGACCTATAGTGTTTAAGTGTACGGAAATGTTAAGATGTAGGTGTTATCCATTATTCTTCAAACTCCAATGTGCGAGTTAAAAATTAGTTAAAATTCTAATAGATACACAACTGCATATCTATTATTCTATGGGGTCTATTTACTAAGCAGTGTTAGGAGACAGAGTGAAAAGTGATAAGGTCGCAGCCAATCAGCTCCCAACTGCCATCTCACAGGCTGTGTTTGAAAAATGACAGTTGGGAGCTGATTGGCTGGCACCTTATCACTTTTCACTCTGTCTCCTAACACTGCTTAGTAAATAGACCATGCTGTAATGTGTGTGTCTAGCAGCTGCACACTGATATATATGAGTTTTATATTTATAGAGTTCCTAGAGATGACAATGATATAATACTAATGATAAACTGCAACAGGAATAATCTAATCTTATATTTACCTTATTTTCCTTCATAGTTGATCCACTGCGCACTTGGTAAGTTCTGACTTAATTGTCATTTTGCTTCCTTCTAAGTGTTTTTACATCATTAACGTAAAAGTAACATCAGACAGGAAACGAGATTCTGTTAGACATCATTTTTTGTTGTTGTTTTTTTATTATTGATTTTCAATCATTTTTTTTTTATTATTTATTTTCAATCTGTGGACCTGATTCAGGCACTACACATTCCAGCATGCGCTGCCACCGTTTTGCTGTCAGGGCATTCTAAAACTATGGCAGCTGGAGTGCCACACAGTGCCTACCCCTGTAGTAGCATTGGCACATATGTGCCTACTCTCCCTGAACGACCCGGGAGGATCCCAAAAATCGTTTGGCGCTCCTGGCAGGCTGGAAGAGTGGGCAAGTCCACTCCCGGCCGTCTGAATTGCGTCATCGTGGCCCAACCCCTGCTGCACAATGGCGGTGGTCTCGGCATTGTGTAGCAGGGAGGGGCTGCAAACGCGCAGTCACACCCCCTAGCTCACCCCGCAAACGTGTGTCACAGCCCTCGTCACACCCCCTGCTGTGGCGACCTGGCTGCCTTCTCCCGGGGGGGGGGGGGCAGAGAGATTGTCGCCAACTATGCATTCGCTTTTTATTCGCTACAGGCATCCAGAATCGTGTTCGAAATTTGTAATACTCAGAATCAGGCCCAAAGTGTGTTGTACAAGGCATAACTCAAATATCTTTTTCCTCCTTAAAGGTTTAGTGCGTACATCGGTGCTAGTAACGGGGGTCCAAGTCAGTTCAAGAATCTTCATAATTTGGTTTATTACCAACAGTATTAAACAGGTGGGTTTGATGTACAGTACTTTGATTTCCTGGACACTTTTATTGCACATGGAGAACAGGATCCCTGTGAAAGTCCGGTTCTCCTCTGATTTACAGTTACCTGACATAAGCATTACATTTTATCTCATACCATTCACTGTTTCTAAATAAACACGTCCATAATCAATGCTTGGGTTTGGCCGGCGCTGGATGCCAGCATTCGGTTCAGGTTACCTTTTTCTGAAGCGTGTGGTTCTTGGAGCAGTTACTGGCGGGATCGGAGGTATCTGCAGACTGGGGTGTTTAAGAAGAAGCATCGTTCATTCTCTGAGGTCCTGGGCTCTGTTCCAGGTGTCTCTGTGGTTACTGCAAAAAGCTTCTAGTATGTAGAAAGCAAATGTACTGTAATACACATACTGAGTGATCACTATTCGTTTATATGAGGCTAAATACCACTGATATATAAACCTTATTGAGCTGACACTTAGCCCACTACCTAGAAGTGTATTTCAGACTAATAACTTGTCCAGTAGGACAGTTTTACTTTTTCCTGCATAAATTTGCAAGCATGTAATATCTGATAACTTCACATGAGTGATGTAAATACATTTATATTATAGAAGTGTTGTTAGTATTTCTACAGGCTCCTTTAAATAATATCTGTATAAATTGTTAGTTCTGATATCAACACTTTGGTCATTGTGCGTTATAAGCACTAACAAACCCCTACTGTTAATTATTATGGATAATACCGTCCTGGATATCTGTGACCTGTTTAATATCACATGGCCTACAGCTTCATGCTCTGTGACTTCAAACATACATATAATTTCCAGTAGGGAGTGCATTATTTCATATATATGCAGTAGCACAGAGGCCCATATTTATTAGTGCAGGTTTATAGAAGTGGAGGTGTTGCCCATAGCAACCAATCGGATTCTAGCGATTATCGTCTAGAAGGTGCTAGATAAATCAGGGCCATAACTGACTATGGGCAACCAGTGCCATTGTGCAGAGGCTCTGTGGGCGGCACCCTTGCTGCCCCCAGACTTTTCTTTTGGCTAGCAAGGTGCATGGAACGGCTAGGATTGCTGTGGCAGCACTCACTGGGCATTCTGTGGACGCTTCAGATGGGCACACTGCACAGTATATGCAGCTGATCAGGATGCCCTGTCAGCACCGCACTTACCAGAGCAGGTGGTCACACCCCCTTCTGCATGACGTAATGACATTATGCGCACAATGTCATGACCAGTCCATGCACAGCGGGCGAGGCCGGAACAGGGCGCAACAGTGCCCTGTTACGGCTCTGACATAAATAAGTAGAATCTGATTTGTTGCTATGGGCAACACCTCAGCTTCTATAAACCAGAACTTTAATATACCTCCTAATGCCTGGGAAGAGGCTTGGGGCCTTATTTGTCAAGGAGTGTGATAAAACTCGTTGCGTATGATAAATGGTGCTCCAGCCAATCAGCTCCCAACTGTAATTTTTTTAACAGATGACAGCTGGGAGCTGATTGGCTGGAGCACCATTTATCATATACAACGAGTTTGACTGGGGCTAGGCTGAGGCAACATTCACATCACTGCCTGCTCCAGTGGAGCTTTATATGTTCTCTGTCACATGGACACACACTAGGGTTATTTTTTTTTCTCAGAAGCCAATTAAACTACCAGTATGTATTTTAAATGTGTGAGGAAGCCAGAACACTAGGAGGAAACCCATGCAAACTCTGGGAGAACATATAAACTCCACACAGGTGGCCCATGACCTCAGTGCTGTGAGGCAGTAATGGTAACCACTTCGCCGTCCATGCTGCCCATCTTTACACTAATAGCACTGATTTGTGTAATAGAATAGAGGAGTCTCTGGCAGAAAGGCTAGGCCAGTTCCTGTCAGGGAAAGGGTACACGAATCTGTGTGGTTTTGCACATGCCAGGTCCAGTACTGCAATGTTACTATGTCTCCAGCAGATGGTAGTCTTGGCACACATAACAAAGTGAAACAAATTATTCAGCCTAAATTCCCACAAACGTGAGATCTTGTGAACACAACTACTGTACAACATTGACTTGAGGGGATTTCTCTTAAACTTACTTTGCATTAGTTCATAATTATTAAATCTTTGTACTTTTAAGCAATCAGTAATGTTTTATTTTCACTGTAGTACGTCAGTGAGATTCCAGTAGCATTGTTTATTTTCCATTTAAGAATCTAAAATAATACAAGTATATGGTGGAAATAATAGTTATTTAAGGTATTAAGGGGCATATGTATTAATTATTGGGTTTCCGTCCCAATAATTATAATTTCCTATCGTGGCCAGTGAGTGCAGGGGCTGTGGACAGGGTGTAGCCGTGTCCCCTCTATTGGTCATGCCCACCAGTACCCAGGCCCATCCGATGTGTTGGTGACCCAGAGCATTTAAGCAAGGAACATTCACCTGAGCTGCCCCCCATGACCCTTAATATCGGTGAGGAATGCAGAATTCATTATGTGTTAGAATCAATCTGTGTGGAGATGGCAGCTCCTAATTACCTTCCGAAAATCAAAACTGCACCATGACGCTCCACAAACGTCGCTCGCACTGTAGTTACAGGCTATGACGTTCCGTAGGTCACATGTAAAAGTAATGACGCATGTCTGCTAATGAGTGAAATCTTTTGTACCTATCAAAGGAAGCAGTTCGCGCACAACCAGTTTAAATGGTTGAAAAGCTACCCAATCAGGTGCCACGTTCCCGACACACCTCCCTCATAGTGCAGCTTTTATTTTTACTCACGTCTTCTGGGGGACTAAGCAATGTGACTGTCACTTTGGTTTATATTAAGGGTGTAAGGAGATGCGAGCCTAAAACACACTCATATTTAGAAAGGGATATACTTTGGTGTACAGAAATTTGTATATGTATGCCAGAAATATTAACATGTCACCATCCCTAAATGAGGCCCTGGGTTTGGCGAGCCAATATTATGTAGATTAGATGCAATGGGTGAAGAGTCTATATATAGGAAGGGGATATGTTTCTCCCTATAAGAGACTTTAATTTTATGGGTAGTAAGCAGCAGCTGGTAATCGGTTGTCATCCTAGTCCTCTGATCGGATGCCTTTTACACCTGCCAGCTGCACTTTGTACAGGAAAAGCACATTTCCATCAATGCCATAAAAAGCTTCTCACACACACACAAAAGGAATCCGTGTAATAAAGACAAACGCCTCACTGCTGTGATTTATCCAGGCCATAAATAGAGCTGTATTTTAGGATGCAAAGTAAAAGTATCCCATAAATAAGGGGAAAAGTGGTTGAAGGTCGGGCTCTGAAGTTTAGTTTTCATGCACATGTCTAATTAGACCCACAGACTGAGCATCTGGGGGAAGTCTCTAAAACCTATACATGCGACTAGGACGGCTATCAGGAGAGCGTCATTGAATGTTCCATTATTGCCACTATCGTTACATGCCAAAAGCTGGCCACAGACATAGCGATGTGCTCACGATCAGTCGATGTGTACGATTTGCCGTGAACTCTCCACCACGGGAGCTCCCCGGCATTTGTGAGCACGATTTGGTCCAAAAAAACTGCCAATTTGACTTCCAATCTCACGAACCATCATATCATACGAATCATGAGTTTCATCTTGACTTTCCCAAGACAAGAGTAGAGGCTCTTCATGATTGGTGGGAAATTTAAATAATAATAACAAAGGGAGGGGCTAGCCAGGGTGTATAAAAAGCAGCCACCATTTTAACCCTGTGCACATTCTGCTCTGCTACTAGTGAGGCTAGGTGTATACCAACTGAAACCTGTACATTGCTACTGTGCTCTGCTTTGTATTTGGCTTTTACCTTTTACAAAGTGTCTTCTACCTGCAAGTGTGTGCAACTGCATTCTATCCTGTTCCTGAATTCTGTGCTGATGCATCCCTATCAGTATAAAGTGTTGGTCGCCCAAGCTGGGGTCCAGTTGATCCAGGAGAGGGCCCAGCGAAGGAGAAGAACATGCTGGACCAAAGAGTGGCTGCAGCAAAGGGATACCCGCTCTCACATGTCCCTGCTGATGGAGATCAAGGACAATAACCCGGACGACTACCACAACTACCTGCGCATGGATGACGCCACTTTCCAGGAGTTGCTGAGTATGGTGAACCCCCACATCCGGAGGCAAGATACAAGGTGGCGGAGGGCAATCCCTGCTGAAGAGAGGCTGGTGGCTACCCTGACATACCTGGCTACAGGAAGGTCATTTGAAGACCTGAAGTTTGGGACCCTTATCTCACATCAGTCCTTGGGCGGCGTCATTCCAGAGACCTGCAGGGCTATCGGTAAAGTGCTGCAGTACCAGTATTGCAAGGTAAGAAGAAAAAAAAACACACTACACATTTGTTTCTTGTGAAAGAAATTTTTTTTTTTTCTTTTCAATTTAACTCTTTATATAACTGGATAAATAGGCCTGGATCTATGGTTAGTATATTGATGACTTAATTGGCCAATATGGATGCCTGTATTACTAACTAAACCAGACAAAGAGCACTAAAAAACAATAACAATTTATTACATACAATGCATAAAAAACACAATAAATGGTGAATAGAATAAAAACACACATGCACATATTGGCCAATTAAGTCATCAATATGCTAACCATAGATCCAGGCCTATTTATCTAGTGAGTCAAGGTGTTAATTACAGATTTACCACGATTACGAGCTGCTTCTATAGCACTACTATATTGAGACAAGTCACACAATATTTTATATATGCGCCTGAATTGTATATGGTTTCATATATTTTATCTTATATAACTGTCCCAACCAATAAGGCTTCATTAACAAAACTGTGCTGCATAGCAGTCATAACATTTGTGTTGCAAGAACAGTACACTACGTAATTTTAAATATATATTACATAATCGTGTATAAACAGTACAAAACAGCATTATCACCAAATTTTATCAATCCCAATAGGTAGCCTGCTGTATGTTGTACAGCAGGCTACCTATTGGTCAGGCTATCTGGTCAGACACCAGATTGAACAGGCCAATACACATATGGCACAAGTACAGATTGTGGCCCCGGCTTCCAGCAATCTGTACTTGCGCCATGTGTGTAGTGACCTTGTCCAATTAGTGTCATCACCACCGTATAGCATACAGCGGCAAATCCTCCTCTGACTCCAGCAGAGCATTGTAAGCGGCCCTGCTTGTGATTGGGGTGCTGGGTGGGGGAGTAATCTCAAACTGGGCTGGGGGGGCCCTGACATAGGCATTTGGAGCAGGGGAATAAAGCATAGGGTCAGTAATATAGGTGGAGTCGTACAAATTACTATTGAGGGATCGAATGAGAAGCTCATAGACGAGCCTATGGAAATATTTGGAAGTTACCGCATCCATTTTTCTTATTTGACTATTAATGTGAGCAGCAAAGTCGTCAATATCATCAGGGGCTTTTTGAAGGATGCTTTCTGCTTTTTGTAGAAACAACTCCTCGGTGGTACCGAGGAGGATGATGCTCATTGGTTCAATGGGTGTGGGAATTGTGTTGATGTTTTCCACCTCACGGTCCCCGATCAAAGTTAGGTCCGGCGTGGTGTTCAAATCAGGATCTTGGGTGGGAGTCTATATAGGAAAAAATAAAATAAAACGTTATCTTTTTTCTATAAACTTTTTTTCTATTTTTCCAGTTTCCTAACACCGTGGAAGAGTGTAAGAGCATCGCTGAATAATTTGAACAACGTTGGAATTTCCCTAACTGCGGAGGAGCCATCAATGGAAAACAAATCCACATCAACCCACCTGCCAACACCGGATCATTTTACTACAACTACAAAGGCTTCTTCAGCATTGTTCTCATGGCAGTGGTGAATGCAAACTATGAATTTTTGTTTGTAGATGTCGGCAAGAATGGCCATGTTTCAGATGGTGGGTCCTTCAAACAGACTGCTTTCTACCGGAGACTCACCAACAAAACCCTCCATTTGCCATCACTGGAGGAAACAAAGCACGGCCTAAATTACGTTTTCGTCGCAGATGAGGCTTTTGCATTACATGAACATGTGATGAATCCATTTTCACAGAAGGGCCTGACCAGAGAGAAGAGGATCTACAATTATTGTCTATCCAGGGCATGGCGCATTGTGGAAAATGCGTTTGGAATACTCCGCAACTGGTTTTGCATTTTCTACACCACCATAAGCCTACGTGTGGAGAAGATAGATTGGGTCGTGATGGCATGCTGTGTGCTGCACAACTTTCTGCAAAGGAAAACTACACAATGAGGACCAGTCCCAGCTAGATCAGAAGATGTAGGTCCTCTGGAGGACATTGCCGAGTTTACATCAATGTCTGCACCAACAAATGCAACAACATCAACAGCACGTGCCAAAGAAGTGAGGGAGGAGTATATGGCCTATTTCAACGGACCAGGTGCAGTACCATGGCAGGAGGGCTGTCTGTGAGAAAATTGACTATAGTGGACAACTGTGATTGAGGCACAAAAAAACTTTTATAAGGTTTTGGTTTGTGAACTGTGGCCCTGATTCAGAGCCGGACGCTCTGACAGAGCGCTCGCTCTGAATCAGGCTTGCCCTCCTTCATTTTGGAACAGCCTCTTGGCCGCTCACATAGCTGTGGGTGACCACCCACAGCTATAGCGAGCGGCCATGATGATGGTCGCGATGGTCATGACCATCGCGACCATCATGCTTGCGACGAGACCCTGTGGTAGGGTCTCGCTGCCGCAAGCCTAGGAGTGCTTTTGGCTCTATCAGAGCCAAAAGCACTCCCACTGACATCACTAGTGATGTCAGTGGGGCCGGACCCAGACGGTAGGCGTTCCCATGGCATGCCCACCAAAGGGGGCGTGCTGTCAATCACCATCGACAGCACGCCCCCTTTGGTGCGAGACCCTTAACGACGGCTTGGCCGTCGTTATTCGGGTCTCGCGCATGCGCACGACGGAGCCGCCTCCGTCGTGCGCATGCGCACTTGGGCACCATCGACACGCTTGCGAGCGCTCAGTGCTCGCGAGCGGGTCTGAATCAGGCCCTGTATCTCTACTTACCAACAAATCCTCAGATGGTGCAATCACTTCTGCCGCCTCCTGTTCTCCCTCTCGCTCGGCCATCAGGACCACTGACTGGCTTTGTGGCTCTTGTTCGCTTATGAAACTTATAAGGTCATAGTACCAGAGTGTTGGCTGGTACACGCCGTCACTGCCTGCCCCAGAACTTTTGGACTCATCGACTTTTCGCTTTTCTTTTATATAGATGGTATGCAGGTTCTGTATTGTGCCATACTGCTTTAAGGTCAGCATCCGCAATTAACTTTTTTGTGTACTCCAAAAGGACCCCCAAAGCTGCCAATTTTGCCGACTTGTGGTGGTACTGCCGACAGGATATCCGCCATAGACACTCCTTTTCCTGGAAGATCTCTAGGAAACCAGTTACCAACTCCCGTTCACCATCCACAGACATTACTAGGAGGAATTAATAAGGACATTTTAATAATCTACAAATGTGAATTGTTTCGTACATTTTTAATGTATATTTTTACATTTTTGTATATTTTTGTATATTTTTTTATTTTTTTATATTATATCTTTACAAGAATTTCATGTTTTTTTAAATGTATTTTAATGTGTTTTTTTTTTTTACAGGAATGTTCTGTGATTTTTTCCAGAGATGTTTTGTGGTTTGTCTATGTATTTTAACATATATTTTTTCCAGGGATATAATGTCTATTTAGATGAATAGTAATATGTTTTATTTTTGTTGTTGCAATATATTTGTTTATGTTGGTGACATACATTGGTTTATGCTGGTATACTCAAACATCATAAACTAATGTATCGCAGCAACAAAACCAAATTTTATATATGTATTGATGTTGTAATGTTTTAATATTTGTTGTTGAACTAAATTTTTTTAATTCAATTTATAAAATTTTTAGTGATTTTTTTTTATTGTGAGGTTATTTTATAGGTTTCACGTGAAATTGGTGGGTAGGTGGGTGGCATACCATGGTGGGTAAGTGTGTGGCACACATTGGTGAGCTGTGGGAGGTTAATGCATGGCCCAGCCACCGCCCGCCTCATTCCAACGGACGGTTGCTGGGTCATGCATTTAGAAGTGGCTGGCACACATTGGTGGGCAGTGGGGTTGCATTAAATACAGTACCAATACTCACCAAACTGCTGTAATCCAGATTTCACTGTGCAGTCTCTATCATGCTTCCTCTTCTATCCATGATGCTGCACAAGATGGTGATTGGGCATGTACAGGGTCCTGTCAGTCAAATTCCCCAAAGTACGATGAATCGTGAGATACATCGTGAGTAAAAAAAAACTCACGATTGAATCAAATCGTCTCCCTGATTGGCAAATCTGGCCTACTGCACGGCAGATCTGAATATGCGAGGTACGACGAGCGGGGACGCGCATCGGCATCGTGATCAGGAGTAGAACTTCACGATTTGGCCATATTTTACACGATTTGTCATCACGATCCGTCAAAATCGGCTTAATCGTGGAAAAAAACGCCATGTGTGTGGCCAGCGCATAATACTGTCACTTCTAGACCATGCGATAGACCATGCGACAGTCTGAACCATTGATGATACACTTGTGCGCAGATGAGAGAGCCAGTTCGCTCATGCGCAAAGGAGCACTGGCAGTGTCAGCGTTTCTCCATGTGGTGTATTACATCACCAAACATTGGGAAAGCACACACCAGAAAGAAGCAAGCGAGAGTGGCGACCATCAAAATTATGATATTGATAAGCAAAAACCATTACCACTGAGCAGAAAACTTTGGTTGTGAACCCTAGGTTACCGATGACCATCTCTACTTGCAGATCAGTGTGTTGAAACGTTACCTGTGAGCACGGATGGTGTAATGGTTAGCATTACTACCTCTCAGCAGTGAGGTCTTGGGTACAATTCCCACATTGGCCCTAACTGTGTGGAGTTTGTATGTTCTCTCTGTGTTTGCTTGGGTTTCCTCTGGGTGCTCCGGGTTCCCCCCGCACTGAATGGTCAAAGATTCCCTGTAAAGCGCTGTGGAATATGTGTCTGCTATAATAACTGGTAATAAATAAGTTATAAGCACTGCATGGGCCATGCCTCTGTACAATGTTTTTAGAGGCTTTTCAGTTGCCTTGATGTTGCCAATCATTTCATTGTCCCCGTACTGTATTTGTCTTTTGTACTTGTTATATGAATGGCAGTGATGAACTTGTGCTTTTTTGCAGATACAGAATGAAGAGAGTGTTCTTCTCTTCTTGGTTGTGTGGACTATCACAGAGATCACTCGATATTCCTACTACACATTTAATCTTCTCAACCACATGCCGTACTTCATAAAATGGGCCAGGTGGAGATCCCTTACCTTGCAGTGTGCCGATGCATGGCGTCTTAGTGCATGTTCACCTAACAGCTATGGGGGCTGATTGCTGGGCAGGGATAATTCGCAGAGCTTCCCTGTCCTTTGATTAACACAGGAAAGGGTGAATGGACCGGGCAATTTGTACTATAATATTTAATTATTTTTCTTTTAATGGAGCAGATTGCACATATTAGTTATCTGTTCATTTCCATCCACTTACAAATTGAAAAAATGTGTTTATTAAAAGTAGTTCAAACAATTTCATTTGCTGCCTTAGGGCTTTAGGCCCTGATTCAGAGCCGGTCGCTCTGACAGAACGCTCGCTCTGAATCAGGGCCTGTCTTTTTTTTTTTTAGAACGGCCTCCTGGCCGCTCGCATAGCTGTGGGTGACCACCCACAGCTATAGCGAGCGGCCAGGAAGATGGTCGCGATGGTCAAGACCATCGCGACCATCGGGCTTGCAACAAGACCCTTGTGGTAGGATCTCGTTGCCGCAAGCCCCAGAGAGATTTCGGCTCTAACAGAGCTGAAATCTCTCCCACTGACATCCCCCGGCCCGCCCACCAAAGCGGGCGTGCTGTCACGCAACATCAACAGCACGCCCCCTTTGGTACGAGACCCGGAGCAACGGATTGCCCGTCGCTATCCGGGTCTCGCGCATGCGCACGACGGAGCCGGCTCCGTCGTGCGCATGCGCTCTGGGCCACCATCGATCCGGTTGCGAGCACTCAGCGCTTGCGACCGAGTCTGAATCAGGCCCTTAGTGTATTAGCTTGTGCATGCGGTCGTGCCATGTTTACTACAGTATATATGCTGATATTTTTTTTTTTATCATTTCCACAAATTACTTTTAAGAGAATTTGTGCCTGATCCAGATGTGGGCACAATGCTGATAATTACGCAGTTAAGCGATTATCGGTGAACGGCGCAATGTGTCTTAGCTGCAATGCGCACGAGCAACGATTAAATTGCAATGAAATGTGACTACTGTTATAATGAGGATTTATTCGCAAGTTATTGACAGACAGGGGCCATTTTGTTGGAGGCAGCAGGTGGTGGCGGCAAAAATGCGGGCGTGTAGTGACCGTTTTCGCGACCTACATCTGCAATCCCGTACGCAAAAATTATGGCGCCAGGATCTCAGTTCCCATGGCCATTCTGCATGATTATAGGATTACTCAGATGGTCGATTATTGAAGGATTTGCGTCCACCACTGCGCGCTTGTACACATTTGCTTGGATCTGCGAAGCCAACGATGGGCATGTCATTTCCAGGCGGCTGCATGCATTAGCATAAATTCGCACAGTTACTGCGATTGAATTAGCGCACATCTCTGAATCCGGCCCTTTGTTAGTAAGATAACACAGCAAATGTAGTAAAAGTTGCAGCAAAAGGTGGCACTCGTGGTTTCAGACTGTGGCTCGATACACCTCCCCCTCATTTTTTTAATGAAGCCCGGGAAATGCATGCCAGTTTTACCAGGGGCTCGAGCATTGTGCTGAAGCTGGTGCTGCATACCCAACCTCTTGGATCCAAAATGAGAGATTATAGCTTAGTACTGGTCCCTGGCAGATAACTAACAGGGGAGAGTACGGGCATAAAGGAACAACCGAGCTTGTTAGGCACTGGCCATATCCCACTGTGGATCTAGTCACACTCCGTATGGCAATAACCATCACCCCTCCAGGTCGACCTTGGAGGGGCTTTGGCAACTGTACAGCTTTACTAGTGTGAGTAAAGTTGTTCAGAGACCAACAATAGCCTGGATTTCACTTTAAACTAGAGGTGCGGTGTGGTTTTGGCTCGGAAGGAGACAAAACATCATCTTATACGGACAAAATGTAATCTTTCCCGGGCATCTTCGCAGAAATGTCCACGAAAGATGAAGTCTTTTTTGTCTCGTTCAGAGATTCGATTTTGGCAGGAACATCTGAGCCAAAACCGGACCGCACATCTCTGCTTTAAACATTTAGGGCCTCATTTATTAACGAGTTTTATCATTCAAAACAAGTGATAAAACTTGCTGTGTATGATAACAGTGCTCCAGCCAGTCAGCTCCCAACTGTTATCTGTTTGAAAAATGACAGGAGCTGATTGGCTGGAGCACCATTTATCATACACAGCGAGTTTCATCACTTGTTTTGAATGATTAATCTCGTTGATAAATGAGGCCCTTAATGCTGAGAACACTCCTATTAGAGGAAAGACTGGTTTGGAGAAGATCACCATTATGAACACATTGTAAATCAGTACTGACAATGGCAGGGATTCTGGTTTGGGAAACCATGCCATCCATCACTTTTATTAGTACCAAAAAATCAAGCTAGAGAAATGTGGCCTGTATTCGAGAATCTATTGTAACTTGTAACAATCATTGTAGGGTAAATCGTTGTCCACAATGGGGCCAGAGAATGGTAGCAGTTACTCTGCAAAAAGGATGAAAGATTTTCAGCTGCACCATTGAACGTTGCACGATCCCTATAGAGGCGCAAAATGTCTGTCTGAACATGGCCGCCGAAATTAGTGCGACTGATGCGATACTCCCGTGTCTGGCAGGCCACCCCCCTGTTGCCACCCAGGAATGCCCTCTGAAATTGCCTCTGTTTGCGTCCAAATTCATAATATTCACGTCTTCCAAAATGGAGAAGATGGAGCCTAAAAAGATCATACGGCAGGCCCAAGTGATACTGGGGGTGTGTCTCAATCTGGGAGGTGTGGCCAAACCCCCAAGGGGAAGAAGTAAATGAAAAAAACTATACTCGCGTTGCAAAGGGAGCATTTTGTCTATGTCAACAGCTGGTCTGGGCCCAGAACAAGCCGGGGCCTGGGTATTTAGTGCCTGCTACCCCCTCCCTCCTCACGGTGCCAGCTATACAAATATAAGTTACAGTACAAAACGTGAATTTTTACCATCGCTATATTTTGTTATGTGCATGTGTTTGTGCATGGTATATTCAATTCATTCACCTATATTATGTAGGAACTTATGTTCCCAAAGAAACACCTTCAGTAAGTGATATAGTCACTTTTGCTTTTCTCCTCCAGGTATAATTTATTTATTGTCTTGTATCCTGTTGGTGTAGCTGGTGAACTCTTAACAATTTACGCTGCTTTGCCATACGTGCGGAAGACCGGAATGTATTCTCTGAGACTTCCTAACAAATACAATGTTTCCTTCGACTACTACTACTTCCTGATTGCTGCCATGTGCTCTTATATACCACGTGAGTCATTCCGCGTCCCAGACACACAGTGCTCTATATACATTCTTCTCTATATAGGGGGAGATGTACCAAACCTTGGAGAGAGATAAAGTGGAGAGAGATAAAGGAGTCTATTTACCTTGCAGTGTTAGGAGACAGAGTGAAAAGCGATAAGAAAGTGATAAGATGCCAGCCAATCAGCTCCCAACTGTCATTTTTCAAACACAGCCTGTGAGATGACAGTTAGGAGCTGATTGGCTGGCACCTTATCACTTTCTTATCACTTTTCACTCTGTCTCCTAACACTGCTTAGTAAATAGACTCCTTTATCTCTCTCCACTTTGGGCGGAATTCAATTCTTTCCAGCCCCTATCGCGACGTAGCTATTCAATTCTTGCTCCTGTCGGGCACGATGAGCTGCCAGCGCTACATTTCAGCTCGCAGCCCCTGGGGGATAAGAGCTGAAATGTGCGAAAAGTGACATGTTTGGGTGCCCAAACATCACTTTTCGCGAACGCGCCCAGCACTTTGGTCGGGTTTAGCTGCTTTACGCGGCTAAACCTGATCAGCCGGGCACGATCAGCACGAAAATCTTGGACAATTGCATAGCAGCCCGCGATCTCCTGTCACTTTAGACGGGAGATGCGGGCCGCGAAAACAATTGAATTCCGCCATTTATTTCTCTCCAAGGTTTGGTACATCTCCCCCCTACAAACAACATATTCTGCACATTCAATATGAAATGACAATTATAGAAATTATGAGAACACAAATTTACAACCCAGTTTGTTCTATTAATGCTTCAAAATGTAAAACACAACGGAATATGCTGAGCTATATAAGAAACTGTTAATAAATAAATAAATAATGAAGAATAAAAAAAATACAGTTGAGGGGATCCTCTTACAGGAGCTTAAATATCTGTCTGAACACACACTTTTGGGTTAATGAGTTTGAAAACAAATTAGGTTCTTGCGTAGACCAGTGGTTCCCAAACTTTTTGAAATCACAGTACCCTACTGTACCAGTATTTTTTCCACGGCCCCCCTGGCCAAAAATTAAATGGTGTAAATTGTGCTAATATGTCACCCTAAGGTTCAATTATGTAGTAGGTGACAGGGCTGTGCTTCTGTATGTCCACATATTTTTTCATTGGCAGCCCCCAGCACTGGTTTTGCCTATCATACTGACTAAAGCTAATTTTATTTGGTACTAGACTACCAACCCAAGGAACCCCTGCAAGTTCCCTAGGCACCCAGTTTGGGGACCATTGGTGTAGACAATGGGACTGATGCAGTGAACGCAAGTACGATGTAATTGTTCCTTCATGGCCTGCACAGAATGCAGTGGGGGAATCGGTATGAAATACCGACAGCTGGGATCCTGGTGTTCAGAATCCCGACACTGGGATCCTGAGAGGGTTAACATACCGACACTTGTTGGTCGGTATGCTAACACTCCTCCTCTCCCTACCCTAGCCCTACCCCTCACTCTTTGGTGCCTCAATCTAACTTCCCCCCTTAGTGCTTGAACCTAACCTGCCCCTCCCCACACCCTAAATCTAACCCTCCCCCTAGTGTCTAACCCTAACCCTCCCCCTAGTGCCTAACCCTAACACCTAATCCTCCCCCCAACCCCGCTACTTACCTTTGCCATCCCAGCGGTTGGGATGCTGGTGCCGGGATTCTGACCGGCGCCAGTATTCCGGCGACAGTAATGTAAGCTTCGGCATCCCGACCGCCGGGATGCCGAACGCATCCTGCAGTGGGTATATTTGCCCGTATGCAGAGTTGTATCTGTCTCTGCAGCTGAACCACCTGTAATATCCATGCGCACTTGCAGCAGTCTCTCGTTGGTGCAAAAGTTTCCTATGAAAACGTGTGTAATCATCCAGACGCACAACTCTATATAGTCCGCAATTCTGTCAGCAGGCCCTCACTGAGCATTGCCCCATTATCACCCAATTACACCCCTTCAGCTGCAAGTGGAGATGTGACTGAATTACGTAGGACTCAGCACCGTGGGCACAACCAGCAGATGAAGGCAATGAGGTAGAACTTGTTCAAACTTATCTTACAGCAAAGGCTCATTTCGGAGAAACTGACTCCTTTCCCAAGCCAAATATATATGGCTTTATTTTCTCTTTAATTAAATATTGTATTGTCATTCAGCTGAAGATAATGCACTAGAGGCTTATGCACAGGCAGGTAAAATACATTATAGATGTACAAGTTCCATTCTTCTTTGCTTTACTCATGCACATAGCTATATAATAAACAATGATTTTGGTATCTGCTTGCTATAATCCTATAGTGCGCCCTGGGTCTACGTCCTATTCTCCATCACTGTATTGATTCACACTTTATATCACAACACTGTCAGTGTCAGCAATGGGCGAGTGATGCAGAGCCACACAAAGTTTCCATTGCATTTATACTCATGACCCACTGGGCTGTGCTGGGTCATTCTCAGGTAGACAAAGGTCAGTGAGGGCCTGCATCACATGCAGACGTGAATGTTATCAAAGATACTCCGGCCTTTGAAGGTGCACCACGCTGATAATGACTAGTAACAAACCAGGGGCACATGCAGGTGCATACTCTTCTTCATATACGGGGCGAATATATACATTTTTTTCAATGCACGCTTCTTTGTGCAAAATATCCATGACCACCCACTCTGCTTCAGGATCATTGATTCTGCCCAATGTGAAAACTCTTCTAAGAAGCCATGATTATAGCAGCCCTATGTGACTGAAAGGGAGAGGTATAATGTCCGTGCATATAGATAAAAGGCTTATAGGGGGGAATATAATAGGTTGTGAAATATCTGTGAGTTTACATTCATCAGAAATCATGGTGAGATTCCTGCGACTTTCCATTCAAAGTTACCACATGTAATAGAAAGCGGTTTTGAGGATTAGTATAAAAATCAACGGCAAGTTTCAGCGATTTGTGGCAGGTAAGAAAGGACAAGCACCCCAGAAACGCGCCTGAATATGGCTCCGACCAGAGAGGTTGTTGTATGTATTCTCATCTATCTGCCCAGGCAGAACATAATAAAGAGCCACATTAAACATACTGTATACAATTACTGTGTCACTAATTAATGCTCCATAAAGGGCCCCCCCAAAAAACAACAAAAAATATTGATAAGCCATAATTATTTAAAGATTTTTTTTGGAACAATAATGTTCAGAAATAATAGCATTTACAATTATGCGGCCAATAATATTTTTATGTTAATTAGGGCCAAAATAATTCATTATTAAATGACAGAAACACCAATTCTATTGCAAAGTTGTGGCGCTACAAGTGCCAGCATGTCTGTACTTCTATCATTAATTACTATGGCCTCAATTAATCTAAAAATATTATTGTCTTCCTAATATAACATTTATGCTTTTTTTTTTTTTTTTATGTTATTGTCCCAATAATAAATATTCATTATGGCCCATCAATATATTTATTATTTGGGACCCTTAATTGAGTATTTAGTAGTGATAAAAGTAATGCTTTGGTTATTTTTATTATTATTTTCCACCTGGACAGATAGAATAAATTGCACTCAGTTTGAGCAATCGCACCAACCTCTTTTATACCCCTTTTCCACCTAAATCCTGGGTCTGACCCAGAGTTGGAACAAAGTTCCTATCCGGATCAGACCCGGAATTTTGCCGGCGTCGCACACACCGGAGTCAGGTCTGCATAGACCCGGCTTTTCCAGAGTGAAAGTGGTCGCTTGGAGATGACGTCATCTCCAAGCGCCACTGAAGACGGACCAATCGGCCGGCTAGCAGAGCACTCCAGGTCATCGTGACCCGGAGTGAGCTGTTATAACAGCAGGGTTTCACGGGCTAGGCCCGTGTTAAATCCTGCTAGTTACCTGGGTTGGATTGCCAGGTCACTCGACCTGGCGATCCAACCCTCTCCCCTTTTACACCAGGGAGCTGCCCGGGTTAACCCTTCAAAAACCCGGGTTTTAGCTCTGGTGTAAAAGGGATATTACTCTGCTAATTTTTCTTGTGATTTTCCGGTGTCGCAGGCTAACGATTTGTAGGTTTAACATAATTAAAAAAAAAATATCAGGATGCCAACTTGCATCCAGTAGAGAGTAATTCTGGTGTATTCCTGGTGACTTTGGTGGCTGATTCTGAGAAGGATGTGTTTGCGGGTAGCCGAATGAAGCCAAATTAATTAATCACATTTACTACTCACCAATGCCAGTTTCCATACCGCTAATGTGAGGACCTGTGCTCTTGGAAGTGGAAAGCCGCACCACCCACTGATTTCATGCCAACCACTGCAATCGTAGTGATTAGTATTGGCACGTGGTTAAGTCCAATGCTAGGTGCAAGAGATCCATTACAAACAGGTTTCCCTTCCTTGTACATACGACTCAGAATAGCGCAACCATGACACGATAAACAAGTCATAACAGTTCCCTCCCCAAAATGCTAATTTCACTGAAAGACAGATCCGGAGCAAGATCCATCCAACTTAGAGTAGATACGCAAAATTCCTAAATTTGCACCTGTGTATGTGCTGCATTCTAAAACTCGCCATTTGCGTCCATACACAGAGATCCCTCCAACTCATAATCATCCACTTTGCCTCTAGTCCCATTCAAATAAATAAGACGACTGGAAACGGGATGCAATCGGGAAGCCGGCTGACATTATACCGACAGCCGGCTTCCCGATTGTCATATCCCGGCGAGGGTGAAATGACCAGCGTCTAGATGTAGATGCCGCTCATTTTACCGACGCCGGGAGACCGGCATCCCGATCGAAGGGATGCCGGGTGCCACGAGCGGACAGCCGCGCAGGGGGGGAAGGGTTAGGTTTATGGCTCCCGGGGGGGAATTGGGGTTAGGCACCCCCCCCAGGAGGGTTAGGCTAGGGGGAGGGAGGGTTAGGGTTAGGCACCCCCAGGGGGAGGTTAGGGTTAAGCATCCCCCCAGGGGACTTAGGTTTAGGCAGCGGGGAAGGGGGGGGGTTAGGGTTAGGCACTTGAGGGGGAGGTTAGGCTTAGGCACCCCTAAGACAGGGTATGGTTAGGGGGGTAGGTTAGGTTAGTTAGTACTTACCTGGTGGGGACGATTGGGATTTCCAGCGCTGTCGGGCTGCTGCCGAGATCTGTTCCTCTGTCGGCCTGACGCTGCCGGGATTCGAACTGCTATGCGGCCGGCGGTATTACATACCGATTCCCTTGAAACTTGTCAGAAACAACTTTATTTCAAAATCAGAGGTTACTACATTCCCCCTTGTCTCTTAATTATTTCATCTTGTATATTTACATATGTTTCTCTATTTATATTCGTAATACATTCTTCAAGAACATTATTGTATATCTCATGTTTTTCATTTCAGTGTTCCCCCAGCTGTATTTCCACATGCTTCGTCAACGAAGAAGAGTTCTGCATGGAGAAGTCATTGTTGAGAAGGACGATTAACACAAGACAGACACACAATCTGTGGGAGCTTCTCACTAAAGGAGTCTATCACTGGCAGAGCCATTTGCTGGAAGGACCTCTTGGTTTAAAGACCTGGATAACCTCATATTCCGTACAATAGACCCATTTTAACAAAAACAAAAATGGTGGGATTATAATTGCCATCTATATGTCTTCCGGTCCCTTATTCTGTACGCATTTTTTTATATATATATATATATATAGGTTGAAATCAAGACCGACATTGACTCATGTTTTCATTGGGTTTTTAAAGGTGCATTGTGATCTTTTTATAGAGAGAATGAAGACAAAAATTAAACAACAACAACAAAATGATGTGTATCGTGTTTACTTTGTGTACTGTGTATAATGATCACATCTCAGCACATATCAAAACAGATATTAACATCATCCACCACACAAATTGGATATGTTTGGGTCATGATCAGGGGCATAATGGACATTTGTAGGTCACATAGCAACATTTTGTAAGTGCCCCTGTGGAGTGTTGGACTGGGGCATTAAGGGCCTACCAGGGAAACCAATTGTTACAAGTCGCGGTCATGTCTTGTCTCCTAGCAATGTTGTTCCTGTTCCATCGGTTGGTAGGCGACCTGGATGCCCCCGAACATCACGTGTTCTTCACAGCACGACTTGATTGGTTTCTTCCCATATTTCTGCACAGAGGCCCTTTGCCGCCTCACTGACTATAGCATTCCTTGTGGATCTCTCGGCTCAGCTGCATGGTCAGTGCTCCTGTTTTTTGCCTTGTTTTGGTATCTAGCGATATTGGCTTCCCAGCCGCACCATCAGCTCCCAAGCTGTTATAGTCTTTGTTGCCGTTACATCTGCTCCCAAGTTGTTACCTGCTTTGTTGCCGCTACATCAGCTTCCCAGCCGCACCGTCAGCTCCCAAGCTGCTACCGGCTTTGTTGCTGCTCCATCGGCTTACCTATTACCTTTCATCTTAGTCCTTTTCGATCAGCTGCGTCAAGCCAACATCTTTTCCAAGATCGACCTTAGGGGAGCTATTAAGAGTGGGGACGAGTGGAAGACGGCTTTCAGTACTCACTCAGGGCATTATGAGTACCTAGTCATGCCATTGGGCCTTGCCAATGCCCCAGCGGTCTTTCAGGATTTCATCAACAATGTCCTTTGAGAATTCCTGGGGAATTTTGTAGTCATGAACCTTGACGACATTCTTAGTTTTTCTCACTCAGTGGATCAACACCATCATCATGTTCACCTAGTGTTACAGAAGTTGCGAGAGAACCACCTTTATGCCAAGCTGGAGAAATGTGATTTTGACATCACCCAGATTGCTTTCCTAGGCTACATTGTTTCCTCCCAGGGATTTTTCATGGAACCCGGTAAAGTCGAGGCCATACTGAAGTAGGTCCATCCAACTACCCTTAAAGCGGTTCAGCGCTTCCTCGGCTTTGCTAATTATTACCAAAGGTTTGGCAGGTCTTTTCCTACCATCGTGGCACTCATTGTAGAGCTAACCAAGAAAGGAGATGACACCTCCAATTGGTCACCTAAAGTTGTTCTGGCTTTCGAAGCTCTTGAGACTGCATTTACTCAAGCTCCAATACTTCGACATCCCAATCCGGAATTCCCATTTATCCTGGAAGTTGGTGCCTCTGAAGTTGGAGCTGGAGCCATCCTGTCCCAGAGGGATCGTATTGATAAGAAATTGCACCCCATGTGCTTTTTTCTCTCGCAAGTTTACCTTGGCAGAACGCAGCTACAATGTGGGAAATCGGGAGTTGCTCGTGATTAAGTGGGCCTTCGAGGATTGGAGGCACTGGCTAGAGGGGGCCAAACATCAAATCACAGTTCTTACTGACCACAAGAACTTGTCATCTATTCAGTCTGCTAAGCGGTTGAACTCCCGACAGGTACGCTGGGCATTGCTTTTTACTCGGTTCAACTTCCTCATCTCTTTTCATCCTGGATCAAAAAACATCAAGGCGGATGCTCTCTCCAGGAGTTTTGTACCAGTACAGTCGACCATTTGTGCTAATGAGCCTATCATTCCTAATTCTTGCATCCATTGTGCTATCTCCCGGAATTTGGCTGAGCTCATCTAGGTCTGTCAGTCGGAATCACCTCCTGATAAACCTTCCGGTCTTCTATTTGTTCCGGAAAGATTCAGAAGATCAGCCTTACTGATTTTTACTCTCGTCGAGCTTTCGGTCATCCTGGCATTAGTAAGACCTTAGAGTTACTCTCCCGCTTGGTCTGGTGGCCTTCCCTAGCCAAGATTGTTTGTGAATTTGTTCTGGCATGTGAGGTATGTGCTTTTAACACCTCAAATATCTCCTTCAGGTTTGTAGCTTCCGGTCTTCATACCTAAGAGACACTGGACTCACATCGCCATGGACTTTATTGTTGATCTTCCAGTTTCTGCTCGATGCTACATTATCTGCATGGTGGTGGACCGGTTTAGCAAGATGGCGCACTTGGTTCCTTTGCCTAAATTACCCTCTGCCAACAAAGTTCTGGCTTGTTCCTCCAGCATATCTTCTGCCTGCATGGTTTACCAATGGACATTGTGTCGGATTGAGGAACACAATTTGTGGCATAGTTCTGGAGAGCTTTCTGTGCTTCCCTGGGCATTTCCCTTAGCCTTTCCTCTGGGTATCATCCACAGTCCAATGGACAAACTGAGCGTGCAAACCAATCTCTGGAACAGTATTTACGCTGTTATGTCTCCAAATGTCATAACTACTGGGTTGCTTATCTGCCGCTTGCTGAATTTTCTTTTAACAATTCGTGTCATTCAGCATCTTCACTGTCTCCTTTTTTTGTGTCACCGGTCAGCATCCCAGAGCTGGAATCTGCTGATAGACATCGGAGGTCATGTGCATTCAAAAAAGGCGAATTTGGTTTGGCTCTCTACAAAAAACATTAATCTTCGCCAACCTACTCACAAACTGAGTCCTAGGTTTATTGGCCTGTTTCGCATCAATCCGGTTGCTTTCAAGCATCAATTACCTAGATCTCTCTGCATCAACAACACCTTCCACTGTTCCTTATGCAAACTGGTCTTCATTTCTGCTAAATTCAAGCCCAAGGTTCCATCCAGACCTGCTTCGATTGTGGTCTATGGTCTACGCGAATTTGTAGTTGACTCTAAGATTTCCAGGGGTCATTTGCAGTTCCTGGTTCACTGGAAGGGCTATGGCCCAAAGGAATGCTCCTGGGTCACTGAGAGTGCTTTACATGCTCCTAGGTTGAGAAAAAATTTCTTCCGGGATTTTCCTGAAAAGCCGGGTTCTGGAAGTTCTTCAACCCCGCGTCAAGGAGGGGTCCTGTTACAAGTCACAGTCACGACTTGTCTCCTTCTAGCAATGTTGTTCCTGTTCCATCGATTGCTAGGTGACCTGGATGCCCCTGGATGTCATAAGTTCTTTGCAACATGACTTGATTGGTTTCTTCCCATATCTCTGCATGCTGGCCCTTTGCTGCCTCACTGAATATAGTGTTCCTTATTGATCTCTCGGCTCTGCTGCATGGGCAGTGTTTCTCCTTGTTTTGGTATCCAGCGTTATCGGCTTCCCAGCCACACCATCAGCTCCCAAGCTGTTATCGCCTTCATTGCCACTACATCGGCTTCCCAGCCGCACCGTCAGCCCCCAAGCTGCTACCAGCTTTGTTGCTGCTCCATCGGCTTTCCAGCTGCACTATCAGCTCCCAAGCTACTACCACCTTCAAGGCCGCTTCTCGCAATAGGCTATTCAGCCACACCACTGGCTCGAGGCCACATCTCACTACTGGCTCTCCAGCCACACCGCCGGCTCAAGGCTGCATCTCACTGGCGGCTCACAGGCCATACTACAGCTCTCAAAGTCGCATCTCACAACCAGCTCTCCAGCCACACCACCGGCTCTCAAGGCCACATCTCACCACCGGCTTTCCAGCCACATCACCGGCTCTCAAAGCCGCATCTCACCACTGGCTTTCCAGCCAGATTACTGGCTCTCAAAGCCGCATCACATCACTGGCTTTCCAGCCACACCACCGGCTCTCGAAGCCGCATCTCACCACCGAATACTACCGGCTCTCAAAGCCACATCTCACCACCACCTCTGCAGCCATACCACTGACTCCCAAAGCCGCATCTCACTACCAGCTCTCCAGCCACACTACCAGCTCAAAGCTGCGTCTCACCACCGGCTTACAAGCAATACTACTGGTTCTCAAAGCCACATCTTACCACCAGCTCTCCAGTCATACTACTGGCTCAAAGCCGCATCTCACCACCAGCTTACAAGCCATGCAACCAGCTCCCAGAGCTGCATCTTACTACCCGCTTGCAAGCCATACTACCAGCTCTCAAAGCCGCATCTCACCACCTGCTCTCCAGCCACACTACCAGCTCAAAGCCACATCTCACCACCGGCTTACAAGCTATACAACCAACTCTCAGAGCTGCATCTCACCACTGGCCCACAAGCCGTACTACCAGCTTTCAAAGCCACATCTCACCACCACCTCTGCAGCTACACTACCGGCTCAAAGCCACATCTCAGCACCAGTTCTCAAAGCCGCATCACTGGCCTCCGTGCCACTGCATCAACTCTTCTAATTGTACTATCAGCTTTAGCCATATCATCGGCGTCTAAAGCCGCACCATCGACTTCTTAGCCAAACTACTGACTTCTCTCTCAGTTTCCAGTATCTTCCGTTATTCTCTGGGTTCCGAAGGTAACCAGTGTAAACCCCTACTACTTCGAGTAATAAGTCCAGGCGTCCACTTAAGTACCGGTGAACGTCTGCCAGTTTTAAGGGAACAGCGTGGCTGTTAGTGGCGGAAGACCTCGCTAGCCTGGGTTCTAGGGGTTTACATGGAATGGCCTGGGAATCCGTAACACCAACAGTAGGAGCCCATGCAGTAGCATTGGGTGGGCATGGCCAGCCCTAGTGCAGGGCTGTGTGAAAGTCTGTAGAGTTGCAGAGCCTGATTGAGCAAAGACTTTGAAGGAGGATTGTGTGGTTAGCTGTGTCAAATGCTGCTATGAGGACAAGCAGTATAAGAATAGTGAATTGGCCCTTGGAGTTGGCTGTGAGGAGCTCATCTGTGACCTTGACTAGACCAGTTTTGTCTGAATCAAGAATCTGAAAGCCAGATTGGAGTTTGTCAAAGCGGTAATGGGTGGAAAGGAATAAGGTGAGGTGGTTGTATACAACCATTCAACAAGCTTGGAGGTATAGGGGAATAGAGACGGGGACGATAATTATCATACTAGCAGTGAGGGTGAGATGACTGGGAGGAGGTGACAGCCTTGAAATAGGACTGTTTAACAAGTGAGAGAGCAGAGCAATAGGATGAGAGAATGATGATGGAGGAAATCATCAGGAAGGATCCTTTTGGAGGTCAAGGTAGAGGGCTAGGGTTGGGAAGTGGATTGACATTAATTGATGACAGTACACAGTGACAGAGTTATATGGCTGCCTAAGTACATGCGACAGAAGGTCAGAGAGATGGTATGAAAAGAAAACAGTAATGGTAGAGAAGCAAAGTAAATGATATAACTAACTATGGCAAGTTAAAAAGAAGGGACAGAGCAGGCAAATTTTGACTACAAGTTGGTAGGTGCGTAACAGATGTGAGCAATAAAGTGAGCCTACATATTTATTCCAAACGAGAGTAGGTTTTATTGAAGACAACAAGATACAGGTGATAAACAGCAGTCAATATCAATTTCTCTTGGGCTAAGCACTGTACAGCCATACAGCACTGTGATGCTTTAATACACGTAGTGACAGGATTGGGCACATGCAGAATCTTTTATAGACCCAAGTAAACAAGTGTTGCACCTGCAGTCTAGACTACCTGACCTTTTGGTGAATAACATTCACTCAGACATGTGATGTTTATTCAGACTGATGCGTCATGCACAAACAGTTAAGAGACAGAATGCAGCGATTAATCATTTAACATATCAACATGAGTTGCACTGCTCATGAGTACAGATTCCATATGCACAGAATTGCAGCTGTGATTGAGGCGCACGGGAGAAGAAAAGTTTTAAAAATGTATTGGGCATTCCTGGGCAGTGACAGGTGGCTAAGCGGATGCACAGAGATGTCTCATTTTATGGGCATGTTATAGGAGTGTTGCATGCATGTAGCTAATAATGGTTGCATATAGAGTTGTTCACATAGGAGGCCAGAATCCGATGGATAATCTGCACCTGCCATAGGGCTGTTACAAGTTTGGATGGTGCATCTAAATACGCACCAAGCAGTATTTAAGTGTCTGAAGGCACTTGAAGTCGGCATCTCAGTCATTGCACATGCAGACATGTGGATGTACACCGGAGAATGACTTGTAGCAGTATTTGCACAAAGTCGTAGAAGCAATACCGGCGAAAGGGGCACACATGGAAGCTGCAGCGTCCAACTCAGAATCAGGTCCTACGTCCAGTGTTTTACATAGTGCTAAACCAATCATTTGATCAGCCATATCCCTTAGCCTCAAACAGGGCCAGGGAGTTGGGTGGCATATGACCACCAGGCTGGTACAGTTTCAAACTTTTGGCGGCACCAACAGCCTGCAGCCATTCACTTCATGAGGAAGCCTGGCAGCCAAGGGGCAGAGAGAATATGCTCCTCACCTGTACAAATTTTGTTTTAAACACTATCAAGGAGGGTACACAGCAAACTCCGCAGTACGCAGCCACACAGTTACTGAGTATCACAGACTTCTTCCATGGGAGGTCTCCACACGCTCATTGATGGGTGGCTGGAAAAATCCAAAAATCAGAGTGCAAGGAGCTGTAAGCACATTAGGAGATGACTAGGGGGATGATTCAGCTACGGACGGAATTGCAAAGCTGCAGGCAGGCAGATTTGCAGTTCTGTCCTTGCTAGAATACAAATGCAGCAGGAGGTGTATGATGCTGCATTTGCGATCCCAACATTGCGACCGAGGTGCCGGGCTGCCGGCCAGCTGAGTAAGGCTTACTCAGGCTGGCCGGCTTGCGAGGCCGAGAAACTGTGACTGACGCAGTCCCTGGCCTTGCCACTCCCAGAAAATGGGAGCAACATGCCCCCGTTTTCGGGAACGTCGGCCGTACCCGCCCCTGCACCGCCCCTTAAATGCCTCTACCTGTCAATCAGGCAGAGGCATTTGCAGAACGGGTCCTGCACATAAGCAGATGCTGAATCAGAACCTAGGAACAATCAGAAGTGGTAAAAAAAGAGATTCAATATACTATACCTAATCTTATACACATAAAAAACTGGGCCCAATGCAATGTTGAGTGCAAATTGGCTGTATTTGCGGAAATAAATATGTATATGTGTCCGCATACAGAGTTGTATGCATTTTGTCGTGCTGCAGCCCTGATCAATATGTTTGGTTTTCTACACACCATCATCATCAGTGCAGACTTGCACCAGCCTACACTTGATGCAAATGATATGACAGTCTGAAAACAGGTATTCCTAACGGGATACTGGATAAGTCGCTCAGAATTCTAACGCCGACATCCCGACTGAGTTACAATGCCAACACCTACAGGTAAGTAGACTAACCATACCCCTAAACCTAACCCTCCCTCCCTGCAGCCTAAACCTGACCCCCCCCCTCCGCAGCCTACATAGGCAAACGCAGTGGGGCTTTCCGTCTACCTGGAAACCCCCTTCCCCAGCCCACACCATGACCACAATAGAAATAGTAGATTGTTACTAGTGCTGCATAGTCTTAGTATCACAAATGAAATAATTAGCACCACCTTTTAACATGTATCAGCCAGTAATAAATAACCCATTCATGCCTACCCTCACGGTTTTCGCGGGAGGCTCCCGATTTTTCGGGTAACCCCCCGCACCCCCGGAAGGGTAGGCATTTCTCCCGCATTCTGCCCACTTCCTAGTGAAGTGGGTAGAATTAGGAGAATACCCCAGGCAATCGCGGGTCTCCGTGGAGGGGGCAGGGCTTAAGCTGTGATTCTGCATGAATCACAGCATTTGGCCCCGCCCTCGTCGGCCCCCTGCTGCATCTCTTACCCGGGCTTCTCCCGGGAAGAGAATGTTAAAGGTAGGCAACCCTGAAATAACCTGTGCACCAATTAGAAGATCTGGAAAACATGCACTGTTAGAGATGCACTGCTATAGAGCCCAATATGTACATATATGTCCAGGGCAGTGCTAGGTTCTTTTACTGCTCCTCCAGGCTTCCGGACTTGCTCCAATAGTCTGGAGGGTTCCCACATCTAAAATAAATACATTCAGCTCAGGCAAGATGGCCCTACTGCCGCATCTAATGGCTTTCTGTGATCACTGGTACTGTATATGCTAGACTTTATTACACACAATACACTTTTTATGACGCTTATTAAAGATGATTAAGTACTAATTCTGCCCTCTTCATTGACAGGCCGCACTCGCTCTAAAATTAAGCATTTGGAAACCACCCTCTGGAAATCCTGCGTTTGCCACTGGCCCAACCCCTAGTGCCTAACCCTAACCTCTAACACTAACCCTCACCCTCCACCAATACACCCTCCCTGAGCTTTGCCGACATGAGCTTGTCTACTTGCAACCTCTCTTGGACTGAAATGCCTATGACTCTGCATTGCTTAATTCCGAAGTGCACACAGTGTGAAAGCACGCCAGATAATCTCTACAAACAGGTTTGCATTCAACTCTGCATCAGGTCTATTATGTCCATAAGATGTACATGGTTAATTTTACATTACATGCCATAAACATATGGTTAAAATTAGGGGTGAGCGGGTTCGGATTTCTGAAATCCGAACCCCCCCGAGCCCCCCCGATCCGAGTCCGATCCGAGTCAGGCTCGACTTTTCCCGCCTGACTCGGATCTGACATCGAGGCAAAACGTCATCATCCCGCCTTCCGAGTCTCGCGGGTTTTGGATCCTATATAAGGTACCCGCGTCGGCGCCATTTTCTCACTCGGCTGTGGACAGTGAAGAGGGAGGGTGGGAGTTAGTGCTGTGTAGTGTAGTGTAGTGTAGTGCTGCTGTTGTCCACTACTTCAAAGTCCATAGGGGCTGGCTGTGTTGTGCTGTGCTGCTGTTGTTAATAGGGGCTGTGTCCACTACTTCAAAGTCCATAGGGGCTGGCTGGACTGTGTTGTGCAGTCAGTTCTCCATAGGGGCTGTGTCCACTCCAAAGTCCTGTGCAGTGTCCCAGTCCTAAAGGGGTGCTGTAGTGTTGTCCAGGGGGTGCTCTGTCCATCAGGGGTGCTCCCCCCAAGTGCTAAAAAAATAATATATTTTCTGTGTTTGTGAATTGTGTGCGCAGTAGCCGCACGTGCATCAACAAAGTAGTGCCAAGCGTGCGCCTGTGTCATAAGTAAAGGGCCGGCTGGCTTGACCGTTAAGGGTGCTGTAACCCCCGAAAGTACACTCCAGTCCAAACCAAAAAAAAAATTATTTTCTGTGTTTGTGAATTGTGTGCGCAGTAGCCGCACGTGCATCAACAAAGTAGTGCCAAGCGTGCGCCTGTGTCATAAGTAAAGGGCCGGCTGGCTTGACCGTTAAGGGTGCTGTAACCCCCGAAAGTACACTCCAGTCCAAACCAAAAAAAAAATTATTTTCTGTGTTTGTGAATTGTGTGCGCAGTAGCCGCACGTGCATCAACAAAGTAGTGCCAAGCGTGCGCCTGTGTCATAAGTAAAGGGCCGGCTGGCTTGACCGTTAAGGGTGCTGTAACCCCCGAAAGTACACTCCAGTCCAAACCTAAAAAAAAATTATTTTCTGTGTTTGTGAATTGTGTGCGCAGTAGCCGCACGTGCATCAACAAAGTAGTGCCAAGCGTGCGCCTGTGTCATAAGTAAAGGGCCGGCTGGCTTGACCGTTAAAGGGTGCTGTAACCCCCGAAAGTACACTCCAGTCCAAACCAAAAAAAAATTATTTTCTGTGTTTGTGAATTGTGTGCGCAGTAGCCGCACGTGCATCAACAAAGTAGTGCCAAGCGTGCGCCTGTGTCATAAGTAAAGGGCCGGCTGGCTTGACCGTTAAGGGTGCTGTAACCCCCGAAAGTACACTCCAGTCCAAACCTAAAAAAAAATTATTTTCTGTGTTTGTGAATTGTGTGCGCAGTAGCCGCACGTGCATCAACAAAGTAGTGCCAAGAGTGCCCCTGTGTCATAAGTAAAGGGCCGGCTGGCTTGACCGTTAAAGGGTGCTGTAACCCCCGAAAGTACACTCCAGTCCAAACCAAAAAAAAATTATTTTCTGTGTTTGTGAATTGTGTGCGCAGTAGCCGCACGTGCATCAACAAAGTAGTGCCAAGCGTGCGCCTGTGTCATAAGTAAAGGGCCGGCTGGCTTGACCGTTAAAGGGTGCTGTAACCCCTGAAAGTACACTCCAGTCCAAACCAAAAAAAAATTATTTTCTGTGTTTGTGAATTGTGTGCGCAGTAGCCGCACGTGCATCAACAAAGTAGTGTCAAGCGTTCGCCTGTGTCATAAGTAAAGGGCCGGCTGGCTTGACCGTTAAGGGTGCTGTAACCCCCGAAAGTACACTCCAGTCCAAACCAAAAAAAAAATTATTTTCTGTGTTTGTGAATTGTGTGCGCAGTAGCCGCACGTGCATCAACAAAGTAGTGCCAAGCGTGCGCCTGTGTCATAAGTAAAGGGCCGGCTGGCTTGACCGTTAAGGGTGCTGTAACCCCCGAAAGTACACTCCAGTCCAAACCAAAAAAAAAATTATTTTCTGTGTTTGTGAATTGTGTGCGCAGTAGCCGCACGTGCATCAACAAAGTAGTGCCAAGCGTGCACCTGTGTCATAAGTAAAGGGCCGGCTGGCTTGACCGTTAAGGGTGCTGTAACCCCCGAAAGTACACTCCAGTCCAAACCTAAAAAAAAATTATTTTCTGTGTTTGTGAATTGTGTGCGCAGTAGCCGCACGTGCATCAACAAAGTAGTGCCAAGCGTGCGCCTGTGTCATAAGTAAAGGGCCGGCTGGCTTGACCGTTAAAGGGTGCTGTAACCCCCGAAAGTACACTCCAGTCCAAACCAAAAAAAAATTATTTTCTGTGTTTGTGAATTGTGTGCGCAGTAGCCGCACGTGCATCAACAAAGTAGTGCCAAGCGTGCGCCTGTGTCATAAGTAAAGGGCCGGCTGGCTTGACCGTTAAGGGTGCTGTAACCCCCGAAAGTACACTCCAGTCCAAACCAAAAAAAAAATTATTTTCTGTGTTTGTGAATTGTGTGCGCTGGCTTGACCGTTAAGGGTGCTGTAACCCCCGAAAGTACACTCCAGTCCAAACCAAAAAAAAATTATTTTCTGTGTTTGTGAATTGTGTGCGCAGTAGCCGCACGTGCATCAACAAAGTAGTGCCAAGCGTGCGCCTGTGTCATAAGTAAAGGGCCGGCTGGCTTGACCGTTAAAGGGTGCTGTAACCCCCAAAGTACACTCCAGTCCAAACCAAAAAAAAATTATTTTCTGTGTTTGTGAATTGTGTGCGCAGTAGCCGCACGTGCATCAACAAAGTAGTGCCAAGAGTGCGCCTGTGTCATAAGTAAAGGGCCGGCTGGCTTGACCGTTAAAGGGTGCTGTAACCCACAAAGTACACTCCAGTCCGAACCAAAAAAAAATTTATTTTCTGTGTTTAGCCGCACCTATATATCAAATCGATATAACATAAATGGAGGACCAAACTTTCTCTGATAAAAATAAAATAGAGAAAGATCAAGAACCACTTCCTCCTAGTGCTGAAGCTGCTGCCACTAGTCATGACATAGACGATAACATGCCATCAACGTCGTCTGCCAAGGCCGATGCCCAATGTCATAGTAGAGGGCACATACAATCCCAAATGGCAAAGTTCAGGAAAATGACCTTGAAAAAGACATTTAAATCAGCTGAAGAGAAACGTAAACTTGCCAATATGCCATTTACGACACGGAGTGGCAAGGAACGGCTAAGGTCGATCCCTAGTATGTTCATGACTAGTGGTTCAGCTTCACATGACGATGGAAGCACTCCTCCCACTAAAAAAATCAAAAGAGTTAAGCTGGCAAAAGCACAGCGAAGAACTGTGCTTTCTAAGAAGATATCACAAATCCCCAAAGAGAGTCCAAGTGTGGTGGTGGTTGCGATGCCTGACCTTCCCAGCACTGGACGGGAAGAGGTGGCTCTTTCCACCATTTGCACGCCCCCTGCAAGTGCTGAAAGGAGCACCCACAGTCCACTTGCTGATATGCAAATTGAAGATGTCACTGTTGAAGTACAACAGGATGAGGATACTGGTGTAGCTGGCGCTGAGGAGGAAGTTGGCGAGGAGGATTCTGATGGTGATGTGGTTTGTTTAAATCAGGCTCCGGGGGAGACAGTTGTTGTCCGTGGGATGAAAAAGCCCATCACGGTCATGCCTGGGCAGAAGACCAAACATTCCACCTCTTTGGTCTGGCAATATTTCTATCCAAATCCGGACAACAACTGTCTTGCCATATGTACCATATGTAAAGGTGAAATAAGTAGGGGTAGGGACGTCAACCACCTAGGAACATCCTCCCTTATACGGCACCTGCAGCGCGTTCATAAAAAGTTACTGTCAAGTTCAGAAACTTTGGCTCAGACCGTAAGCAGTCCAGGGACACCTAAATCCCGTTGTCCTGTTGTATCCAAGCGCCTGCAAACCACACCGTCAACTCCCTCCTCGTCAATTTCCTCCTTAGTCAGGATCGGAAGTAGTCCTGCAGGTCATATCACTGGCATGACTGACTCTCCTATCCGGGATTCCTCCGGAGGATCCTGCATTGCTACGCCTACTGCTGCCGCTGCTGCTGTTGCTGCTGCTGCTGGGAGTCGTTCATCATCCCAGAGAGGAAGTAGGAACACCACTACTTTTACTAAACAATTGACCCTCCAACAGTCCTTAGCGAGGAGGATGAAGTACGACAGCAGTCATCCTGAAGCAAAACGTATAACTGAGGCCTTGACTGCTATGTTGGTGTTAGACGTGCGTCCGGTATCCGCCATTAGTGCAGTGGGATTTAGACAATTGATGGAGGTAGTGTGTCCCCGGTTCCAAATCCCGTCTAGATTCCACTTCACTAGGCAGGCGATACCGAGACTGTACAGAAACGTCAGAAAAAGTGTCCTCAGTGTCCTGAAAAATGCCGTTGTACACAATGTCCACTTAACCACGGACATGTGGACAAGTGGAACAGGGCAGACTAAGGACTATATGACTGTGACAGCCCACTGGGTAGATGTATCACCTTACGCAGCAACAGCAGCAGCGTCACCAGTAGCAGCATCTCAGAAACGCCAGCTCGTTACAAGGCAGGCTACGCTGTGTATCACCGGTTTCAGTAAGAGGCACACCGCCGACAACCTCTTAGAGAAACTGAGGGAAATCATCGCCCAGTGGCTTACCCCACTTAGACTCTCCTGGGGATTTGTGATATCTGACAACGCCACCAATATTGTGCGGGCATTACATCTGGGCAAATTCCAGCACGTCCCATGTTTTGCTCACACAATAAACTTGGTGGTGCAGAATTTTCTGAAAAGCGACAGGGGCGTGCAGGAGACGCTTTGGGTGGCCCGAAAAATTTCTGGCCACTTTCGCCATTCAGCGACTGCGTGCCGAAGACTGGAGCGCCAGCAAACACTCTTGAACCTGCCCCGCCATCACCTGAAGCAAGAGGTTGTGACGCGGTGGAACTCAACCCTCTATATGCTTCAGAGGATGGAGGAGCAGCAAAAGGCCATACAAGCCTATACATCCACCTATGACATAGGCAAAGGAGGGGGTATGCACCTGACTCAAGCGCAGTGGAGAATGATTTCCGTGTTGTGCAAGGTTCTTCAGCCCTTCGAACTTGCCACACGTGAAGTCAGTTCAGACACTGCCAGCTTGAGTCAGGTCATTCCCCTCATCAGGCTTTTGCAGAAGCAGCTGGAGAAAGTGAAGGAGGAGCTAAGACGGAGCGATTCCGCTCGGCATGTGGGACTTGTGGATGAAGCCCTTCATTCGCTTTGCCAGGATTCCAGGGTGGTCAATCTGTTGAAATCAGACCACTACATTTTGGCCACCGTGCTCGATCCTAGGTTTAAAGCCTATGTGGTGTCTCTCTTTCCGGCCGACACAAGCCTGCAGAGGTGCAAAGACCTGCTGGTGAACACACTGTCAGCTGAAGCGGAACGTGACACGTCAACGGCTCCTTCTTCATTTTCTCCCGCAACTGGGGCTGCCAGGAAAAAACTTAGGTATCCTAAGCAACCCGCTGGCGGTGATGCAGGGCAGGCAGGACCAAGTTTGGACATCTGGTCCGGACTGAAGGACCTGGCAACAATTTCTGACATGTCTACTGTCACTGCATATGATACTGTCACCATTGACAGAATGGTGGAGGATTACATCGGTGACAGCATCCAAGTAGGCATGTCAGACAGTCCATACCTGTACTGGCAGGAAAAAGAGGCAATTTGGAGGCCCCTGTACAAACTGGCTCTATTTTACCTGAGTTGCCCCCCCTCCAGTGTGTACTCCGAAAGAGTGTTTAGTGCAGCCGGGAACCTTGTCAGCGAAAGGCGTAGGAGGTTGCTTCCACAGAATGTGGAGAAGATGATGTTCATCAAAATGAATTATCAGCTCTTCCAGGGAGACCAGCCTCCAGAAGGTACAGAGGGACCTGTGGTGGTGGATTCAAGTGGGGACGAGTTAATACTTTGTGAGGATGAGGATGTACACACTGAAGAGGGTGAGGAATCGGTGGATGAGGAGGATGAGGATGACATCTTGCCTTCGTAGAGCCAGTTTGTGCAGGGACACATTAATTGCCAGCTTGTTTTGTGGGGGCCCAAACGAACCAATCATTTCAGCCACAGTTGTGTGGCAGACCCTGGCGCTGAAATGATTGATTTGTTAAAGTGTGCATGTCCTGTTTATACAACATAAGGGTGGGTGGGAGGGCCCAAGGACAATTCCATCTTGCACCTCTTTTTTTCTTTGCATTATGTACAGTTTGGGGCCTAGTTTTTCTAACTGCCATCCTGCCTGCCACTGCAGTGTCACTCCTAGATGGGTCACGTGTTTGTGCCGCCCACTCGTGTCGCTTAGCATAGTCATCCAGCTACCTCGGTGCAACCTTTTGGACATAAAAACACTATTGTGAGGTGTGAGGTGTTCAGAATAGACTGGAAATGAGTGGAAATTAAGGTTATTGAGGTTAATAATAGCATAGGAGCAGAAAAACCTACAAATTCTGTGATTTTAGCTGTTTTTATGCTTTTTTTCAAAAAAATACAGATCCAAAACACAAAACCCAGAACCCAAAACACGGAAGGGTGGTTTTGGCAAAACCAATCCAGATCCAAAACACGAAGAAAGATCCAGATCCAAAACCAAAACACAAAACACGAAAAGTGGCCGGTGCACACCCCTAGTTAAAATAGAATACATATCTTGAAGCTGCAGCACACAATAATGCAGTCACTCAGAAGAAATTGGTTGTCTAATAAAAGCAATAAACCACATAAAACATATGTAATCCTAAAATCAGTTATTTATACTAGAATGCTCCCTGTATTGTAAATCGGTCCCTTGGATGTTCTAGGTATGGTATAGAGGTTATTATAATGCCATCCGGAATATATAGAGGTCACAAGCATAGTGTCACAAGCTGCAGTCACGTCCGGGCTGGTGAAGATTCTCTCAGGCTAGTTTCTACTGAGGCAATGCACTAATTTCTGCCTGTCTGTATGCAGTATCAGGTGCACACTAATTGATTCTCCAGTCTGAGCACAGCCCAGGTGCACACTAGTCTGTCATTATGGGAGGCTTGCTCTGGTTGGGCCCTGTTCTGTTAAATTCCAGCCAGTCCTTCACTCCATGCCGGTGATAGAATTTCTCCTACTTCCAGTTTTTCCAGTCTCCTGCTAGTCAGTCGAGTTCCTGAGCCAGCCCTGCTGTGTTTGTTATTGCCGTTTGTTCCATCCAGGTGGCTCCACCTGCATCTCGTCCACTTGTGCTGCTTGTGCCATCTGGGCAGCATAGTGCGCTTCCTACGTCAGAAGCATCTGTCGCCATCCTTCGGCTTGTGTCAAACCGGCGGCACTGGTCACAACTGAGCGTCACTGGTGCGCAATCCAGCACATCATCACCAGTGTCATTCCGGGGGCACTGGTCGTAACACTGCGCTCCAGGTGTGCAATTTAGCACACCGTCGCCAGTTTCATCCCAGCGGCACTGGTAGCAACTCTGTGTTCCAGGTGCACAATTTAGCACGTTGTCGCCAGAGTCATCACGGCGGCACTGGTAGCAACTCTGCGTTCCAGGTGCGCAATTTAGCACATCGTCGCCAGTGTCATCCCAGTGACACTGGTAGCAATTCTGCGTTCTTGTGCATACCTCACCTTAGATCCATCAGCCCAAAGGCTGCATCGATCCTGGGGCCCCAGATCACTACTAGCCCCCAAGGCTGCTACAATAGCCCAAAGGCTGCATCACATCTCTAGTCCCTTGGCCATGACTATGAAGGCCACAACCAGCCCTCAAGGCTGCTACAACAGCCCAAAGGCTGCATCACAACTCTAGTCCCTTGGCCACGACTATGAAGGCCACAACCAGCCCTCAAGGCTGCTACAACAACCCAAAGGCTGCATCACATCACCAGTCCCTTGGCCACAACTATAAAGGCCGCAATCAGCCCTCAAGGCTGCTCCAACTGCCCACGGGCTGCATCACATATCTTGCTCTCGGCCACAACTAGTCAAAGCAAATCAGCCCCCCAAGGCTGCATTGACAGCCTAAGGGCTGCACCATATCCTTTAATCCTCGGTCATGACTAGTAAAGTACATTCCAGCCATCAAGGCTGTCACCAGTCGGCTCAACAAACACGCAGTCGACTCCCTCCTGTAATCGTAACAAATAGTCTCTGCTTCATCAGATGGGGTTGATAGGTATTAGTGTTCATAGCTCTTTGAGATAACAATTTTTCATATGTTGATTGGGTTGATTGGCCACATCCACATTAGACAAGCCACACCTATGCAGTTTGTCACGCCCATTTTTCCATCACGGCACACTGGTGGAGCAACCAAGGCCACTTGATTGTGTTTGAAACCCCCACCCTACACCCACTTTCCTGGGCTAAATGTTGCCAGCCACACCCTAGCTTCCATGAGTTCCCAGTGGACTCCTGTACACTAGTTTTATTTATCTGTGCACTTCTATTGTACACTTGTAATTGCAAGAATGGGGATGGCCATCAACCATTGATGGTTAGCAACTATCAATGGTTTGCCATTAATGGCAGAGATAGAATGGATCCCCGCCATCAATGGCAGAGAAGGCAGTGATGTTTTTCTTTCTCCTCACATAGCACATGTAGCAAGTAGCTTACCAACACCCCTCATATGGGCCACATAATGCCGTCCCTTATTGGCCACCACCCCCTGGGTCCCACATCCTACCACGAGACAGCTGCTAACTGCACTGTGTGTCTGATCTATCATATATCTACATTTAGCTCTCTATCTATCCATCCATCCATCCATCCATCCCTCCCTCCCTCCCACACAAGTCTTGCAGGTCACAGCAGGAATCTGACATTCCGGGCAATGAGGATCTTGCAGTTACTGTATGTTCTATTGTGTAGTGCTGCACATGGAAAATAGCACATTTATACTCAAATTGCTTCATTGTAAAGAATACAATTTTGTGATTCCATCTGTCTCTTAAAACAGCTGTGTCTTCGAAAGGTAATTTTTCTAGGTATTCCAAACATGAACCGTCTGTGCCTATCGATAAAGAAATATATTGTTATGAAGCATTACATCATTTTCTACCTGCTGCTGTGTTAAATTTACTGTAAAATTGCTTGCTTAACAAATACGCTACATCTAGAGCAGACATTTGTCTAGAGAGGCTTGGTCCTAATGGAAGTGGCTATGTGACCACTTGAATGGCAAATTTTGCAGATAAATGCACACAAGCAAAATAAAAAAGGCATATACTGTATGAGCAATAACCAATATATTGTTATGTGACAGAAAACAGATATATGTTTATTTATTCAGTAAACCATGACTCTTCAGATTGATTTCCAAATGACTAGATCTGTGGTGACATGTGGTCGAATTAGAAGGATCTGGTCATTGTGTAATCAGGCTTACCATCCGGTTCCAATGAGGTCCTTTTAGTGCAGTTAGATAATTACCAAAGACAAAGAGCACCAAATACAAATTGGATGGAGCTATCTGACAGTTGTATCTCACTTGGCCATAATTGGCACCGAGTGACCATCTTAAGCATATGCTTGTTGGCAAAGACAAGTGTTAGAAGCAGTTGGGTAGCTCTGCAGGTTGCCTAGGAGACACAGGTAGCTTCTTTTCTCCCCTGAGCTGTCTCTCAAGTGCTGATCATTCATTAGGAGAAGGCTGGAATTCAGACTCCATTCTATTGGCTGCTCTGCTTTTAAATAACTGCTTTGTCATTTCACCTATGTCGGTGATAGTTCCTGCCCAGTAGTTTCTATCTATGCTCCTAATCAGTTTGGTAATTTGATTCTGTTTTTCAACTTATTCTGTGATCTTATTTCACCTGTCATGATCTTTGAGATAGATAAGTTTGCATTTCTAGGTAACCATTTATTATGTCTACTATTTCACACTTCGTACTATCTGTACTACTGTGTTTGCCACCTCTTGCCAGAAGTTGGTTACCTTACGCCGCACCAGTATTATTGTTATACTTTTTTATTGCTGTGTGTATTGTGTTGCTGAGGAACCTTTTGCCAGAGGTTCTTATATAATTTCTCAATTACTCCTGTCGAAGTTGAATAATTGAGTGAGACAAGTTCAGTTTAAAATTTAATCGCAGCGACGCCATCTTGCGAATGTCCGCAAGACTCCATTTTGGAAATGAGATCGCAAGGCACCATTTTGTGTGGTCAGCATTAATTCAAGTTATAACCCAGGAGCTAAGAACAGATGGCAATGTTTTTGTTAACCTACCAAGGGCAACGGGAAAAACCAGCTTTCTAAGTAGAAGTAAATAAGAAGAGACAATGGGTATTTTTACATACAAATTGGGAATCCCTGGATGCAGATAAAGTATAGTTGTGGCAATTGTAATATAATATCTACACAATTGGATTTGCCTGAATCCTAGACAAGATGGCTCCAAATCCCAGTTTGAGGTGATAATACATTTGCACTTCACACAAGAGTCTGTGAGAACAAAAGAGGTTTTGTTTTCCTTTGAACACAGCAGGTGGGGGCCTGCTGACAGAGGGCATGTAGAATTACAACCCTCAGCCATCCACACTGCAGGATGTTCACTTCGTGTATGAGAGATTATGCACTTAAATCTCACCCATTAATAACTAGCGTCATTATACCAAACCCCGAATACCCACACACTACATATTCGCACATAAGGTTCCATAAGCATCAAAATGTATGATTCAAGAAGGTTCAGTTAGTTTAAATGCTAGGAAATAAAGATATTTGTTAACTAAGGAATTATACAAGATAAACATGTCATTCTTGGAGTTGTTCTGATGCATACTCTTTCCACAGTTTCCTGGTGCTATCGGTGAGGAGATCGCATTATGCATTCTCGAGTTATGGACCGCAGAACCTACAAGCAACCAAAATGTATATTTTAGATTCAACTGTTAGGATGCTAAAGGAGGCGTTACCAGAAAGACTCCGGCTGTTAGAGGCAGGGAAAGTCTATTTGAAACAAACCTGTTAAATATGTAATTACATATGCTTCTCCTCTGGGAACCAATGAGATCAGCAGGAAGTTCTCCCTTTGTCCTGTTTCAGTCTGGGGGGGAATAAATACACGTGTCCAAACACTGGTTTGCCAGTTCATGCTGAATTTTGGGTGAACTGAGGATATCTAGTCAGAAGTCTATCTCTGGGTCCAGAGGCACAGCGTATGTATAACCGCACTTGGTCTGTATTATTTCCTTTTACGCCTAAATTATGTATGTATAGATTGCGTGTAACTGACTGTACTTTTACCTGAATAATACTTGTGCGTTGGAACCACAGATTCCACTCCTGTCTTTATTTGCGGTCATACTGCGTACGCAATTAGCGTTGTGTTTAGAGGTTTATAGGCAGGTTTTGTCTTAGAGGTTCTAGGCAGGTGAATCTTAGAGGTTTATAGGCAGGAATGTATTAAAAGGTTTATTTACAAATTTAACAGTGGGGGCTCATCGGTTTATCACACTATCTGATACACGATAACACTCCGTCAGTCCTCTCTCAGCAAAAGGGTGGAGGCGCCTTTTGAAAGATTCATTAGTCTTTCATTACCACAGTGTTGCTGAGAGCGTACTGCCGGTTATTGTGTAGAGGAAGCGCTGATCAGAATCCAGGGACAAGAGAGAAAAAAAAAAAAAAATGTTTTTTTTCTCTGTTGATAGAACCTTACGTTTAGAGGGGTGCCGCAGTATTGAGTATGCGGCTGAGATGCATTTTTGCGTACGCAGTTAAAAAGTCATTATACGCTTGTGTGGTAGTCGCATAATTGTGTATGCGGCCGGTCGCACAATAAGCGTATACGCACTTCCAGTTCTGCTGCCACGTGTTTGAACAAAGCCATTAAGGTTTACATTTTTTTCTATCTACCAATATCTGGGTTAAACGTTTATTTTCTGCGCAGAGAAAAAGTGTGTAACAGTGAGTATGTGTTGGACAGTTAAGGGTATCATATGATCCTTAAGGGCTAGGTGCAAGGGTTAGCCTAGCCGCTCGGTAAGCAGCTTACCGTTCAGTACACAGAGCAGGTGTATGGTTTGTTATTTTTGTTAGGGACCGGCTCTCAGTGTGACTGCAGTGTTCAATAAAATTTGAGCATTGTAGTTGAGCCGCACTAGGTGTGATTGTGAGCTGAGAGATAATAGGTGAGCGTGGCGCATCTAGAAATTTCGTCCGTAGGTGAGCGTGGCGCATCTAGAAATTTCGTCCGTAGGTAAGTGAAAGTATCTTGATTGTCTTTCACCAGTTTAAATTTTTATTGAAAAGCGTAGGAGTTGTCTCAAAATGGGAGCCACGCAAACGGTAGAAATGTTAAGCAATGATGTGCTGCTAATGGAGGCTCCAATTGGATCAGCCCGTCGTATTATGCATACTAAGTACGGTACTTATGCAATAAGGTATTGTGATATATGGTTTAATATGACGAGAAAGAGTGTTAGACCGTTTCCCAGACTTGGTAGTTTTGATAAAAATGTGTTAGACAATGTCCAGGATCACATCAGTATGGTGCGATCCCGAGAGAAAAAGATTAAGTATTTTGAATGTTTAAAAATATGGCAGCATGAAGGGGATGCTTGGCTTAAAAATGTGCAAACGACGCAAACTAGCGTTGCGAACGCATTGCCAGAAAATACATCCACGACGCTGAGATGCAATACGGGCGAGCCGCAAATTGGCACGCACGTGCGGCAAAGTAGCGTCGTGGAGAGTATTGCCAGCAGTTCACGCTCACCTCCCCCACCTTATGTGGATTGAGGTGCAAGTACGGTTACCAAAAATACCAATAAAAATGTAACAAGCAACTTGTACCCTCTCTTAAGCAACCATAAAGAAAGTGTTTATGATATGGATGATGAGCCTATTGTAATGTCTGCCATTTCCCATGCTGTGCAAATGATAGATGCTGCATCACCACAATCACGGGTGGTGCCGCCATCTCCATCGGTAACAGCAAGGGAAGTGTTAATACACTCTGCACCCATTGAGGAAGTTGTTAATACCATACGTAGCAGCAGCAGATTAAACCCCCAGCCAGGTAACCAGGTCAGAGGTAGCAACGCTGCCGGTCTGCATCCCATTCGGACAATAACTGTTCCGAATGGAAATGCAGATGCAAACGGTGTAGTGCCCACGAGGGAAGTAGTAATGCATTGTCCATGGACAAGAGCAGAACTGAATTCCATCATAAATGATTTCCCCAATCCCAAAAAGGAACTAGCCAAATGTCAAAGATTTTTGAGAAATTTGGGTAGTTCTCATGAGCCCACTAATAAAGATTGGCGTGTAGTGTTAAGGGCCTGCCTGCCACACAATACCGACGTGACAAAATTTATCACGGACTGTGTATTGGATGGAGACGTTCCCTTAACAGACCAAGTAAACCAAGGTAACATTTCCCGCATTGTGACTCAATTGGGTGTATATTTTCCAGTAGTAGTTATCTGGAACAAAATCTTCACAATTAAGCAAAAGGAGAGTGAAACTGCAGAAGACTATTGCGACCGGGCTCTGCAGGCTATCACCCAGTACACTGGGATAGAAGATATTAAAGATAGCACTCACCACAGGGGAATGATAGTCACGGTACTCATGGACGGTCTGAAAAACGATTTAAAGATTCGGGTTCAGACCTCACAACCTGGCTGGAGGGGACTTACAATAGATAACCTCATAGAGTCTGCCATAGAACATGATAAAAACATCTCCAAAAAGAGAGAGACCCAGAGCGAAAAACTAATGGCTGTCAGTATACAAGCTCTGGAAGGAATGACAATAACATCACAGCCAACCGACACACCTGCACCCACACACACACCTGCACCTGAACAATTACACGTCCTCACCAATCCCACACCACAGCAAACACATCCTTACCCCACATATCATACACAACCACAGGTCCCATACTCATATCCCCCGCAATATCCTTACCCTCCCTATCCTTACCCATACCCACCACCTTTCCCACTTGCTCAAATCCCACAACAATCTTTTCATCCACCCCATTCAAAATTATGTTTTAACTGTCACCAAGTGGGACACGTAAGTAAGTACTGCAAAGCGAAGAACACCACACAGGAACACGAGTTTCCCATGAGCTCATAGGTAACCCCAGTATCTTCTCCCAGGCCTTATATGACTATTTATAATTTTTTCAACCTATCAATGGATCTGTTCTAATGTAAAATGTGGATGATTTATTGTTGTATTTTGGGTCATGTTTAAATGATATTAAACTGTTGTGCTTTATCTCCCACTCATCGGACACAAGGTTGCTAAGGATAAACGGCAGCCATGCCAGGCTGAGGTCGACTACTCGGAAAACTATCCAACCCAGCGGCACAGGCATTATTTAGAGCAGTAGCTATTAATAACAAGATTTAATTGCAAGAACCTGTATGCAGATACTATATCCCTAGAATTATTAAAAGTGATAGGGGGACTTATTTTACAGGTGACGTTTTCAAGAACATGCGTAAGATGATGGAGTTTTATTTTTTTTTTGTCATGATGATCTGTTTGGGGATGCTCGGTGTCTGTGATGGGGGACCAATAAAGGAGATGTGAGCTGATGGCGGAGCTGATGGAGTGGAGTCAGGAGGAGGAGTGCTATACCAAATCAGGGGAGTGCCGGTCCAATTTCAGTACAGTAAATTGTTGTGAAAATGTGAATAATAATAATAAGAACTGTATTTCAATCCTGAGTTATGACGTAGTGTATAACAATGTAGCCTGAGTTTGAGTGGTCGTGCATGGATATAACGTTTATGTTGTTTTAAGTCATCTTAGGTAATGCAGTCCCAACCCCTTCCAAGGCTCTCCTTATAGGATAGGTGCATCCCCACACCTTTCCCATGATCCCTTAAGGATCCGCGGTGTGCGTATAAGGGCAGTTTTATGTCCCTCCCGGAGACACATTATCTGAATGGTTCAAATGACCATACTGTGTCATACCATAATAACATTGAACGGTATATTCTCATGCATGGCTAAACAGATTCAAATAGCAGATTGTGATAGCATGTTGTTTGCTATCAAAGGGTGGACTTTCGAAGTTGAATAATTGAGTGAGACAAGTTCAGTTTAAAATTTAATCGCAGTGACGCCATCTTGCGAATGGCCGCAAGACTCCATTTTGGAAATGAGATCGCAAGGCACCATTTTGTGTGGTCAGCATTAATTCAAGTTATAACCCAGGAGCTAAGAACAGATGGCAATGTTTTTGTTAACCTACCAAGGGCAACGGGAAAAACCAGCTTTCTAAGTAGAAGTAAATAAGAAGAGACAATGGGTATTTTTACATACAAATTGGGAATCCCTGGATGCAGATAAAGTATAGTTGTGGCAATTGTAATATAATATCTACACAATTGGATTTGCCTGAATCCTAGACAAGATGGCTCCAAATCCCAGTTTGAGGTGATAATACATTTGCACTTCACACAAGAGTTTGTGAGAACAAAAGAGGTTTTGTTTTCCTTTGAACACAGCAGGTGGGGGGCCTGCTGACAGAGGGCATGTAGAATTACAACCCTCAGCCATCCACACTGCAGGATGTTCACTTCGTGTATGAGAGATTATGCACTTAAATCTCACCCATTAATAACTAGCGTCCTTATACCAAACCCCGAATACCCACACACTACATATTTGCACATAAGGTTCCATAAGCATCAAAATGTATGATTCAAGAAGGTTCAGTTAGTTTAAATGCTAAGAAATAAAGATATTTGTTAACTAAGGAATTATACAAGATAAACATGTCATTCTTGGAGTTGTTCTGATGCATACTCTTTCCACAGTTTCCCGGTGCTATCGGTGAGGAGATCGCATTATGCATTCTCGAGTTATGGACCGCAGAACCTACAAGCAACCAAAATGTATATTTTAGATTCAACTGTTAGGATGCTAAAGGAGGCGTTACCAGAAAGACTCCGGCTGTTAGAGGCAGAGAAAGTCTATTTGAAACAAACCTGTTAAATGTGTCGTTACATATGCTTCTCCTCTGGGAACCAATGAGATCAGCAGGAAGTTCTCCCTTTGTCCTGTTTCAGTCTGGGGGGGAATAAATACACGTGTCCAAACACTGGTTTGCCAGTTCATGCTGAATTTTGGGTGAACTGAGGATATCTAGTCAGAAGTCTATCTCTGGGTCCAGAGGCGCAGCGTATGTATAACCGTACTTGGTCTGTATTATTTCCTTTTACGCCTAAATTATGTATGTATAGATTGCGTGTAACTGACTGTACTTTTACCTGAATAATACTTGTGCGTTGGAACCACAGATTCCACTCCTGTCTTTATTTGCGGTCATACTGCGTACGCAGTTAGCGTTGTGTTTAGAGGTTTATAGGCAGGTTTTGTCTTAGAGGTTCTAGGCAGGTGAATCTTAGAGGTTTATAGGCAGGAATGTATTAAAAGGTTTATTTACAAATTTAACACTCCATTTGCAGAATTAATACTGTACTTTGCCTCTGGCTCTATTTGTATTAGGGGTGAGCGGGTTCGGATTTTTGAAATCCGAACCCCCCCGAGCCCCCCCGGTCCGAGTCCGATCCGAGTCAGGCTCGACTTTTCCCGCCTGACTCGGATCTGAAATCGAGGCAAAACGTCATCATCCCGCCTTCCGAGTCTCGCGGGTTTTGGATCCTATATAAGGTACCCGCGTCTGCGCCATTTTCTCACTCGGCTGTGGACAGTGAAGAGGGAGGGTGGGAGTTAGGGCTGGCTGGGCTGTGTAGTGTAGTGTAGTGTAGTGCTGCTGTTGTCCACTACTTCAAAGTCCATAGGGGCTGGCTGTGTTGTGCTGTGCTGCTGTTGTTAATAGGGGCTGTGTCCACTACTTCAAAGTCCATAGGGGCTGGCTGGACTGTGTTGTGCAGTCAGTTCTCCATAGGGGCTGTGTCCACTCCAAAGTCCTGTGCAGTGTCCCAGTCCTAAAGGTGTGCTGTAGTGTTGTCCAGGGGGTGCTCTGTCCATCAGGGGTGCTCCCCCCAAGTGCTAAAAAAATATTATATTTTCTGTGTTTGTGAATTGTGTGCGCAGTAGCCGCACGTGCATCAACAAAGTAGTGCCAAGCGTGCGCCTGTGTCATAAGTAAAGGGCCGGCTGGCTTGACCGTTAAAGGGTGCTGTAACCCCCAAAGTACACTCCAGTCCAAACCAAAAAAAAATTATTTTCTGTGTTTGTGAATTGTGTGCGCAGTAGCCGCACGTGCATCAACAAAGTAGTGCCAAGCGTGCGCCTGTGTCATAAGTAAAGGGCCGGCTGGCTTGACCGTTAAAGGATGCTGTAACCCCCAAAGTACACTCCAGTCCAAACCAAAAAAAAAATAATTTTCTGTGTTTGTGAATTGTGTGCGCAGTAGCCGCACGTGCATCAACAAAGTAGTGCCAAGCGTGCGCCTGTGTCATAAGTAAAGGGCCAGCTGGCTTGACCGTTAAAGGGTGCTGTAACCCCCAAAGTACACTCCAGTCCAAACCAAAAAAAAATTATTTTCTGTGTTTATGAATTGTGTGCGCAGTAGCCGCACGTGCATCAACAAAGTAGTGCCAAGCGTGCGCCTGTGTCATAAGTAAAGGGCCGGCTGGCTTGACCGTTAAAAGGTGATGTAACCCCCAAAGTACACTCCAGTCCAAACCAAAAAAAAAATAATTTTCTGTGTTTGTGAATTGTGTGCGCAGTAGCCGCACGTGCATCAACAAAGTAGTGCCAAGCGTGCGCCTGTGTCATAAGTAAAGGGCCGGCTGGCTTGACCGTTAAAGGGTGCTGTAACCCCCAAAGTACACTCCAGTCCAAACCCAAAAAAAAATTATTTTCTGTGTTTGTGAATTGTGTGCGCAGTAGCCGCACGTGCATCAACAAAGTAGTGCCAAGCGTGCGCCTGTGTCATAAGTAAAGGGCTGGCTGGCTTGACCGTTAAAGGGTGATGTAACCCCCAAAGTACACTCCAGTCCAAACCAAAAATAAAAAATTATTATCTGTGTTTGTGAATTGTGTGCGCAGTAGCCGCACGTGCATCAACAAAGTAGTGCCAAGCGTGCGCCTGTGTCATAAGTAAAGGGCCGGCTGGCTTGACCGTTAAAGGGTGCTGTAACCCCCAAAGTACACTCCAGTCCAAGCCCAAAAAATATATATTTTCTGTGTTTGTGAATTGTGTGCGCAGTAGCCGCACGTGCATCAACAAAGTAGTGCCAAGCGTGCGCCTGTGTCATAAGTAAAGGGCCGGCTGGCTTGACCGTTAAAGGGTGCTGTAACCCCCAAAGTACACTCCAGTCCAAACCAAAAAAATATATATTTTCTGTGTTTGTGAATTGTGTGCGCAGTAGCCGCACGTGCATCAACAAAGTAGTGCCAAGCGTGCGCCTGTGTCATAAGTAAAGGGCCGGCTGGCTTGACCGTTAAAGGGTGCTGTAACCCCCAAAGTACACTCCAGTCCAAACCAAAAAAATATATATTTTCTGTGTTTGTGAATTGTGTGCGCAGTAGCCGCATGTGCATCAACAAAGTAGTGCTAAGTGTGCGCCTGTGTCATAAGTAAAGGGCCGGCTGGCTTGACCGTTAAAGGGTGCTGTAACCCCCAAAGTACACTCCAGTCCAAACCAAAAAAATATATATTTTCTGTGTTTGTGAATTGTGTGCGCAGTAGCCGCACGTGCATCAACAAAGTAGTGCCAAGCGTGCGCCTGTGTCCCATAAGTAAAGAGCCGGCTGGCTCATTTCTTAAAGGCTGGTGTAACCCACAAAGTGCACTACTCTCCAGCAAAAATAAAAAAATATTTTCGGTGTTTAGCCGCACGTATATATCAAATCGATATAACATAAATGGAGGACCAAACTTTCTCCGATAAAAATAAAATAGAGAAAGATCAAGAACCACTTCCTCCTAGTGCTGAAACTGCTGCCACTAGTCATGACATAGACGATAACATGCCATCAACGTCGTCTGCCAAGGCCGATGCCCAATGTCATAATAGAGGGCACATACAATCCCAAATGACAAAGTTCAGGAAAATGACCTTGAAAAAAACATTTAAATCAGCTGAAGAGAAACGTAAACTTGCCAATATGCCATTTACAACACGGAGTGGCAAGGAATGGCTAAGGTCGATCCCTAGTATGTTCATGACTAGTGGTTCAGCTTCACATGACGATGGAAGCCCTCCTCCCACTAAAAAAATCAAAAGAGTTAAGCTGGCAAAAGCACAGCGAAGAACTGTGGTTTCTAAGAAGAAATCACAAATCCCCAAGGAGAGTCCAAGTGTGGTGGTGGTTGCGATGCCTGACCTTCCCAGCACTGGACGGGAAGAGGTGGCTCTTTCCACCATTTGCACGCCCCCTGCAAGTGCTGAAAGGAGCACCCACAGTCCACTTGCTGATATGCAAATTGAAGATGTCACTGTTGAAGTACAACAGGATGAGGATACTGGTGTAGCTGGCACTGAGGAGGAAGTTGGCGAGAAGGATTCTGATGGTGATGTGGTTTGTTTAAATCAGGATCCGGGGGAGACAGTTGTTGTCCGTGGGATGAAAAAGCCCATCACCGTCATGCCTGGGCAGAAGACCAAACATTCCACCTCTTTGGTCTGGCAATATTTCTATCCAAATCCAGACAACAACTGTCTTGCCATATGTACCTTATGTAAAGGTGGAATAAGTAGGGGTAGGGACGTTAACCACCTAGGAACATCCTCCCTTATACGGCACCTGCAGCGCATTCATAATAAGTTACTGTCAAGTTCAGAAACTTTGGCTAAGACCGTAAGCAGTCCAGGGACACCTAAATCCCGTTGTCCTGTTGTATCCAAGCGCCTGCAAACCACACCGTCAACTCCCTCCTCGTCAATTTCCTCCTTAGTCAGGATCGGAAGTAGTCCTGCAGGCCATGTCACTGGCATGACTGACTCTCCTATCCGGGATTCCTCCGGAGGATCCTGCATTGCTACGCCTCCTGCTGCCGCTGCTGCTGTTGCTGCTGCTGGGAGTCGTTCATCATCCCAGAGAGGAAGTAGGAACACCACTACTTTTACTAAACAATTGACCCTCCAACAGTCCTTAGCGAGGAGGATGAAGTACGACAGCAGTCATCCTGAAGCAAAACGTATAACTGAGGCCTTGACTGCTATGTTGGTGTTAGACGTGCGTCCGGTATCCACCATTAGTGCAGTGGGATTTAGACAATTGCTGGAGGTAGTGTGTCCCCGGTTCCAAATCCCGTCTAGATTCCACTTCACTAGGCAGGCGATACCGAGACTGTACAGAAACGTCAGAAAAAGTGTCCTCAGTGTCCTGAAAAATGCCGTTGTACCCAATGTCCACTTAACCACGGACATGTGGACAAGTGGAACAGGGCAGACTAAGGACTATATGACTGTGACAGCCCACTGGGTAGATGTATCACCTTACGCAGCAACAGCAGCAGCGTCACCAGTCGCAGCATCTCAGAAACGCCAGCTCGTTCCAAGGCAGGCTACGCTGTGTATCACCATTTTCAGTAAGAGGCACACCGCTGACAACCTCTTAGAGAAACTGAGGGAAATCATCGCCCAGTGGCTTACCCCACTTAGACTCTCCTGGGGATTTGTGATATCTGACAACGCCACCAATATTGTGCGGGCATTACATCTGGGCAAATTCCAGCACGTCCCATGTTTTGCTCACACAATAAACTTGGTGGTGCAGAATTTTCTGAAAAGCGACAGGGGCGTGCAGGAGATGCTTTGGGTGGCCCGAAAAATTTCAGGCCACTTTCGCCATTCAGCGACTGCGTGCCAAAGACTGGAGCGCCAGCAAACACTCTTGAACCTGCCCCGCCATCACCTGAAGCAAGAGGTTGTGACGCGGTGGAACTCAACCCTCTATATGCTTCAGAGGATGGAGGAGCAGCAAAAGGCCATTCAAGCCTATACATCCACCTATGACATAGGCAAAGGAGGGGGTATGCACCTGACTCAAGCGCAGTGGAGAATGATTTCCGTGTTGTGCAAGGTTCTCCAGCCCTTCGAACTTGCCACACGTGAAGTCAGTTCAGACACTGCCAGCTTGAGTCAGGTCATTCCCCTCATCAGGCTTTTGCAGAAGCAGCTGGAGAAAGTGAAGGAGGAGCTAAGATGGAGCGATTCCGCTCGGCATGTGGGACTTGTGGATGAAGCCCTTCATTCGCTTTGCCAGGATTCCAGGGTGGTCAATCTGTTGACATCAGATCACTACATTTTGGCCACTGTGCTCGATCCTAGGTTTAAAGCCTATGTGGTGTCTCTCTTTCCAGCCGACACAAGCCTGCAGAGGTGCAAAGACCTGCTGGTGAACACACTGTCAGCTGAAGCGGAACGTGACACGTCAACAGCTCCTTCTTCATTTTCTCCCGCAACTGGGGCTGCCAGGAAAAAACTTAGGTATCCTAAGCAACCCGCTGGCGGTGATGCAGGGCAGGCAGGACCAAGTTTGGACATCTGGTCCGGACTGAAGGACCTGGCAACAATTTCTGACATGTCTACTGTCACTGTGTCACGGCTTGGCGTGCGCTTGGACCCGGAGTGGAGTCGGATGAGGAATGAGGACTTGTTTGCTGGTACTTGAAGGCAGCCGGCCTTAGGGGAGTATGACTCATGAAGCAGTGGCACGCGACGGGATCAGAACCAGGCTGTGAGACACTGGCGGAACTTAGAGACCCGGGGTAGGCTGGGTATAGCAGGTAGATGGGATCAGGAGACAGGTAGTAACAGGAGCATACTGCACCAAGGCTGAGAGGGGAGTCTGCAGAAACACACTGGTACTGACACTTTAAATGAGCAAAGGAGCACAGAGAACTAGCTCACAGCATACGCTGTGATAGACGTTGCACTTGCAACTAAAGAGCCTCTGGACAGCCCTTTAGTACCCTCAGGTAGTGCAGGATTGGTTGCTAGCCTCCCCAGCCCAGACTGAACCTGATTGGCCAGAAAAGACATGTGACCCAAATCCAAGATGGCCGCGCCCAGTGGTCACAGCATGGAAGCTCTGCTAGTCTCAGCCCCTCTCACCTGCCTCCAGATGGAAGCCCTTGGTCTGCGGAGACTCACAGCACCCAGCGCTATTCTCCAGGAACCTGCACCTCTGCTGGAAACACCATGCCACAGCGCCCGGAGCGGTAAGCACCGCGATCTCAGCAGCCTGTCACCCCTGGTCGTGACACACTGCATATGATACTGTCACCATTGACAGAATGGTGGAGGATTACATCGGTGACAGCATCCAAGTAGGCATGTCAGACAGTCCATACCTGTACTGGCAGGAAAAAGAGGCAATTTGGAGGCCCCTGTACAAACTGGCTCTATTTTACCCGAGTTGCCCCCCCTCCAGTGTGTACTCCGAAAGAGTGTTTAGTGCAGCCGGGAACCTTGTCAGCGAAAGGCGTAGGAGGTTGCTTCCACAGAATGTGGAGAAGATGATGTTCGTCAAAATGAATTATCAGCTCTTCCAGGGAGACCAGCCTCCAGAACGTACAGAGGGACCTGTGGTGGTGGATTCAAGTGGGGACGAGTTAATACTTTGTGAGGATGAGGATGTACACACTGAAGAGGGTGAGGAATCGGTGGATGAGGAGGATGAGGATGACATCTTGCCTCCGTAGAGCCAGTTTGTGCAGGGACACATTAATTGCCAGCTTGTTTTGTGGGGGCCCAAACGAACCAATCATTTCAGCCACAGTTGTGTGGCAGACCCTGGCGCTGAAATGATTGGTTTGTTAAAGTGTGCATGTCCTGTTTATACAACATAAGGGTGGGTGGGAGGGCCCAAGGACAATTCCATCTTGCACCTCTTTTTTTTCTTTGCATTATGTACAGTTTGGGGCCTAGTTTTTCAAACTGCCATCCTGTCTGCCACTGCAGTATCACGCCTAGATGGGTCACGTGTTTGTGCCGCCCACTCGTGTCGCTTAGCATAGTCATCCAGCTACCTCGGTGCAACCTTTTGGACATAAAAACACTATTGTGAGGTGTGAGGTGTTCAGAATAGACTGGAAATGAGTAGAAATTAAGGTTATTGAGGTTAATAATAGCATAGGAGCAGAAAAACCTACAAATTCTGTGATTTTAGCTGTTTTTATGCTTTTTTTCAAAAAAATACAGATCCAAAACACAAAACCCAGAACCCAAAACACGGAAGGGTGGTTTTGGCAAAACCAATCCAGATCCAAAACACGAAGAAAGATCCAGATCCAGAACCAAAACACAAAACACGAAAAGTGGCCGGTGCACACCCCTAATTTGTATTATATGTTAGACCAGATTTGTTTGTAATTTATGTTAAACAATTACACTAACTATTGATAGGCCATTAACTACGCAAGCTAAAGTCCTGGCAACAACTAAGTACCTGTAAGCATACCTTGGTTTATGGGAAAGGCGGGTGTTATAGGTGAGGAATATGTTGCTGGCTATATGACTTAACACCAGGTTATTAGTGCGGTTTATAACGACAAGGAAAAAGTTCAGTACCAAGGAAGCATCCTCATAATTTACACAGATTATGATAAAGACCATTGAAGATCCCAGTCAGCATATTCAGGCCTCTTATGAGAACGTAAGTCACTCAGTCCATATAATGGACTGCCCTCCATATAGATAGAATAGGAATGAATGTACTTTTACTGGTAGCAGACCAAATGTTTTCACAGCATTTATCCTCAGTTTCCCACCGACTCAGTCAGTACACGTCTCTCAGGAAAAAAAGGTCTTAGAGCAGTCAAAGCCAATAAGTCTTTCTCTAGTTTAGTTGTGTATTTTCACTGCCATATTATACTTCAGCTTCCACTGTATTTATTTAACCTGTCACAGGATTTGGTGGTAGAGGAGTTCCCTGGACAGGTTCAGGGGTAGAGGGTGTCATGCCTTCAGCATAGGGTTTGTTCTGTTGCACTAATCCACATTAGCAGCCCCACCTAGTGTAAGCAGCTATTTTCCTTTTCACATGGTCCCAGACAGTCAGGGCCGGATTAAGGTCTGTGGGGGCCCCTGGGCAACACACTTGTTGGGGCCCCTATCAATAAAATTATAAAACTATACAAGTGATATACTGCTGATGTTTTAAAAAAATATAACGTACTGCGTGTGTGTGTATGTATGTATGTGTATATATATATATATATATATATATATATATATACAAAAATACACAGTAAACAGTATAATATATATATATATATATATATATATATATATATATATATACACACACACACACACTAATAGCAGGACCCAGCACTCTCTGTATCAAAATGAACAGCACAGCGATACTTTGCTATAAGTTTTATATATATATATTAGGGGTGAGCGGGTTCGGATTTCTGAAATCCGAACCCCCCCGAGCCCCCCCGATCCGAGTCCGATCCGAATCAGGCTCGACTTTTCCCGCCTGACTCGGATCTGAAATCGAGGCAAAACGTCATCATCCCGCCTTCCGAGTCTCGCGGGTTTTGGATCCTATATAAGTTACCCGCGTCGGCGCCATTTTCTCACTCGGCTGTGGACAGTGAAGAGGGAGGGTGGGAGTTAGGGCTGTGTAGTGTAGTGTAGTGTAGTGCTGCTGTTGTCCACTACTTCAAAGTCCATAGGGGCTGGCTGTGTTGTGCTGTGCTGCTGTTGTTAATAGGGGCTGTGTCCACTACTTCAAAGTCCATAGGGGCTGGCTGGACTGTGTTGTGCAGTCAGTTCTCCATAGGGGCTGTGTCCACTCCAAAGTCCTGTGCAGTGTCCCAGTCCTAAAGGAGTGCTGCAGTGTTGTCCAGGGGGTGCTCTGTCCATCAGGGGTGCTCCCCCCAAGTGCTAAAAAAATAATATATTTTCTGTGTTTGTGAATTGTGTGCGCAGTAGCCGCACGTGCATCAACAAAGTAGTGCCAAGCGTGCGCCTGTGTCATAAGTAAAGGGCCGGCTGGCTTGACCGTTAAAGGGTGCTGTAACCCCCGAAAGTACACTCCAGTCCAAACCAAAAAAAAATTATTTTCTGTGTTTGTGAATTGTGTGCGCGGTAGCCGCACGTGCATCAACAAAGTAGTGCCAAGCGTGCGCCTGTGTCATAAGTAAAGGGCCGGCTGGCTTGACCGTTAAGGGTGCTGTAACCCCCGAAAGTACACTCCAGTCCAAACCAAAAAAAAAATTATTTTCTGTGTTTGTGAATTGTGTGCGCAGTAGCCGCACGTGCATCAACAAAGTAGTGCCAAGCGTGCGCCTGTGTCATAAGTAAAGGGCCGGCTGGCTTGACCGTTAAGGGTGCTGTAACCCCCGAAAGTACACTCCAGTCCAAACCAAAAAAAAAATTATTTTCTGTGTTTGTGAATTGTGTGCGCAGTAGCCGCACGTGCATCAACAAAGTAGTGCCAAGCGTGCGCCTGTGTCATAAGTAAAGGGCCGGCTGGCTTGACCGTTAAGGGTGCTGTAACCCCCGAAAGTACACTCCAGTCCAAACAAAAAAAAAATTATTTTCTGTGTTTGTGAATTGTGTGCGCAGTAGCCGCACGTGCATCAACAAAGTAGTGCCAAGCGTGCGCCTGTGTCATAAGTAAAGGGCCGGCTGGCTTGACCGTTAAGGGTGCTGTAACCCCCGAAAGTACACTCCAGTCCAAACCAAAAAAAAATTATTTTCTGTGTTTGTGAATTGTGTGCGCAGTAGCCGCACGTGCATCAACAAAGTAGTGCCAAGCGTGCGCCTGTGTCATAAGTAAAGGGCCGGCTGGCTTGACCGTTAAGGGTGCTGTAACCCCCGAAAGTACACTCCAGTCCAAACCAAAAAAAAAATTATTTTCTGTGTTTGTGAATTGTGTGCGCAGTAGCCGCACGTGCATCAACAAAGTAGTGCCAAGCGTGTGCCTGTGTCATAAGTAAAGGGCCGGCTGGCTTGACCGTTAAGGGTGCTGTAACCCCCGAAAGTACACTCCAGTCCAAACCAAAAAAAAATTTATTTTCTGTGTTTGTGAATTGTGTGCGCAGTAGCCGCACATGCATCAACAAAGTAGTGCCAAGCGTGCGCCTGTGTCATAAGTAAAGGGCCGGCTGGCTTGACCGTTAAGGGTGCTGTAACCCCCGAAAGTACACTCCAGTCCAAACCAAAAAAAAAATTATTTTCTGTGTTTGTGAATTGTGTGCGCAGTAGTCGCACGTGCATCAACAAAGTAGTGCCAAGCGTGCACCTGTGTCGTAAGTAAAGGGCCGGCTGGCTTGACCGTTAAGGGTGCTGTAACCCCCGAAAGTACACTCCAGTCCAAACCAAAAAAAAAATTATTTTCTGTGTTTGTGAATTGTGTGCGCAGTAGCCGCACGTGCATCAACAAAGTAGTGCCAAGCGTGCGCCTGTGTCATAAGTAAAGGGCCGGCTGGCTTGACCGTTAAGGGTGCTGTAACCCCCGAAAGTACACTCCAGTCCAAGCCAAAAAAAAAATTATTTTCTGTGTTTGTGAATTGTGTGCACTGTGGCTGCACGTGCATCAACAAAGGAGCAGCGCCAAGCGTGCACCTGTGTCCCATAAGTAAAGAGCTGGCTGGCTCATTTCTTAAAGGGTGGTGTAACCCACAAAGTGCACTACTCTCCAGCAAAAATAAAATAATATTTTCTGTGTTTGTGTGCGCTTTAGCCGCACGTATATATATATCAATATAACATAAATGGAGGACCAAACTTTCTCCGATAAAAATAAAATAGGGAAAGATCAAGAACCACTTCCTCCTAGTGCTGTTGCTGCTGCTGGGAGTTGTTCATCATCCCAGAGAGGAAGTAGGAACATCACTACTTTTACTAAACAATTGACCCTCCAACAGTCCCTAGCGATGAGGATGAAGTACGACAGCAGTCATCCTGAAGCAAAACGTATAACTGAGGCCTTGACTGCTATGTTGGTGTTAGACGTGCGTCCGGTATCCGACATTAGTGCAGTGGGATTTAGACAATTGATGGAGGTAGTGTGTCCTCGGTTCCAAATCCCGTCTAGATTCCACCTGCATCCTCAAAGCAGCAGCGACAAGCGTGCGTCTGTCTGTTAAAGGGTGGTGACACCCTCAAAGTGTGCTACACAAACAATTAAAATATTGTTCTTTTTTTTTCTGTCTTTGTGAATTGTGTGGGCTGTAGCCGCACCTGCATCCTTAAAGCAGCAGCGACAAGCGTGCGTCTGTCTGTTAAAGGGTGGTGACACCCTCAAAGTGTGCTACACAAACAATTAAAATATTGTTCTTTTTTTTTTGGTCTTTGTGAAATGTGTGGGCTGTAGCCGCACCTGCATCCTTAAAGCAGCAGCGACAAGCCTGCGTCTGTCTGTTAAAGGGTGGTGTAACTCTCAAAGTGTTCCAAAAAATAAAAAACTATTTTTTTAATGTGTTTGTGACTTGTGTGCGATGTAGCCACACTTGCATCCTCAAAGCAGCAGCGACAAGCGTGCGTCTGTCTGTTAAAGGGTGGTGACACCCTCAAAGTGTTCTACACAAACAATTAAAATATTGTTCTTTTTTTTTTGGTCTTTGTGAAATGTGTGGGCTGTAGCCGCACCTGCATCCTTAAAGCAGCAGCGACAAGCATGCGTCTGTCTGTTAAAGGGTGGTGACACCCTTAAAGTGTTCTACACAAACAATTAAAATATTGTTCTTTTTTTTCGGTCTTTGTGAAATGTGTGGGCTGTAGCCGCACCTGCATCCTTAAAGCAGCAGCGACAAGCGTGCGTCTGTCTGTTAAAGGGTGGTGACACCCTCAAAGTGTTCTACACAAACAATTAAAATATTGTTCTTTTTTTTTCGGTCTTTGTGAAATGTGTGGGCTGTAGCCGCACCTGCATCCTTAAAGCAGCAGCGACAAGCGTGCGTCTGTCTGTTAAAGGGTGGTGACACCTCAAAGTGTTCTACACAAACAATTAAAATATTCTTCTTTTTTCTGTCTTTGTGAATTGTGTGGGCTGTAGCTGCACTTGCATCCTCAAAGCAGCAGCGACAAGCGTGCGTCTGTCTGTTAAAGGGTGGTGTAACCCTCAAAGTGTGCTCCACAAACAATAAAAATATTCTTTTTTTTTTCTGTCTTTGTGAATTGTGTGGGCTGTAGCCGCACTTGAATCCTCAAAGCAGCAGCGACAAGCGTGCGTCTGTCTGTTAAAGGATTACATCGGTGACAGCATCCAAGTAGGCATGTCAGACAGTCCGTACCTGTACTGGCAGGAAAAAGAAGCAATTTGGAGGTCCCTGTACAAACTGGCTCTATTTTACCTGAGTTGCCCCCCCTCCAGTGTGTACTCCGAAAGAGTGTTTAGTGCAGCCGGGAACCTTGTCAGCGAAAGGCGTAGGAGGTTGCTTCCACAAAATGTGCAGAAGATGATGTTCATAAAATGAATTATCAACTCTTCCAGGGAGACCAGCCTCCAGAACGTACAGAGGGACCTGTGGTTCCAGCAGGGACGAATTAATACTCTGTGAGGATGAGGATGTACACACTGAAGAGGGTGAGGAATCGGTGGATGAGGAGGATGAGGATGACATCTTGCCTCCGTAGAGCCAGTTTGTGCAGGGACAGATAAATTGCCAGCTTGTTTTGTGGGGGCCCAAACGAACCAATCATTTCAGCCACAGTTGTGTGGCAGACCCTGGCGCTGAAATGATTGGTTTGTTAAAGTGTGCATGTCCTGTTTATACAACATAAGGGTGGGTGGGAGGGCCCAAGGACAATTCCATCTTGCACCTCTTTTTTTTCTTTGCATTATGTACAGTTTGGGGCCTAGTTTTTCAATGCCATCCTGTCTGCCACTGCAGTTTCACGCCTAGATGGGTCACGTGTTTGTGCCGCCCACTTGTGTCGCTTAGCATAGTCATCCAGCTAACTCGGTGCAACCTTTTGGACATAAAAACACTATTGTGAGGTGTGAGGTATTCAGAATAGACTGGAAATGAGTGGAAATTAAGGTTATTGAGGTTAATAATAGCATAGGAGCAGAAAAACCTACAAATTCTGTGATTTTAGCTGTTTTTATGCTTTTTTTCAAAAAAATACAGATCCAAAACACAAAACCCAGAACCCAAAACACGCAAGGGTGGTTTTGGCAAAACCAATCCAGATCCAAAACACGAAGAAAGATCCAGATCCAAAACCAAAACACAAAACACGAAAAGTGGCCGGTGCACACCCCTAATATATATATATATATATATATATATATATATATATATATATGTGCTGCCTTCTTTTTTATATATATATATATATATATATATATATAATTTTTACCAAAAAGTTTTTAAACACCCAGAACATTATATTTAAAAGCAAATGTAATAAACTGCAATTTTAAGTGCAAATATATATATATATATATATATATACACAAATATATATACACACACACTTGCCTACATGCATATATATATATATATGTATATATATATATATATATATATATACACACACACACACACACAATTACCTTCATACACACACACATACACACACACACAATTTCCTATATATACAGACACAAACACACAATTACCTACATACATACACAATTACCTATATACACACACACACACACACACACACACACACACACACAATTACCTACATACATACACACACACACACACACAATTACCTATACACACACACTATTACCTTTATATACACACACACACACAATTACCTACATACATACATACACACACACACACAATTACCTACATACATACACACACAATTACCTTTATATACACACACAATTACTTACTTGCACACAGGCTCTCTCCTCTTCTGCTCCACGGCCAGGTGACAGGCAGAAGCAGAGTGTAACACGACAAACACGACACCTTGGAGTCTCCTCTGCCTCACGCTGTCACACACTGCAGGCTGCCTGGCTGCCGGGTTGCTGCTTGGGCTCTGGTCTGATCAGCCACAGTCTCCTAATCTCAGGAGACTGTGACTGTAATGAAGCTCCTCGGCGGCTGCTGAGAGAAAACAGCTGAGCTGCCGAAGAGTACTGCAGCGGAGACAGCAAAATGCTGTACTCCGGTTCTCAGTAGATGTAGTGGCCGGAGGCAGGGGACAGTGTGTGGGGGCCCCCTATGTGTGGGGGCCCCAGGACGACCGCCCCTGTCGCCCTGCCTATAATCCGGCCCTGCAGACAGTCATCATTATATATGCTCAACCTGGTACAGCATCCGATGTTTTACCACATCACTTGCCATTACTTATCATCACATCACTTGCCATTACTTATCATCACATCACTTGCCATTACTTATCATCACATAACTCATCACATTACTTATCATTTCTACGCAAGTTCCTCTATCGAATACTAAACTCAGTTCTTCAGATCACATCTGACTGGATTATTGGAAGATAGATTATTGGTTAATGCTGGCTGCTCCAAATTTGTCAGACACACGGGGCAGTACAGAGGTAAGTGACTACAGGAGCAGATCCCGATGTGATCACTGGGAATACTACAAACGTAGGAGGAGTAAAATCGTCAGCGTCCGGAAATGTAGCTTGGAATGGACTTGGCGGCAAGTGGTTCAAGCTGGACTCGCGTTGATGTATCAGCCAGACCTGGAGTGAATGACCCAGTAAAACTCGGCGTCGGTGTACCAGCCAAAGCCAGGAGCAGTAACCAAGCTGGACTGTGTCGACGTGTCGACGTGTCAGCCAGTACACCCGCGCACGCAGGGGGGGTTTCCGAGTCCCAGGAAACCCCCCCTGTTCGAACCGGCGAGCAGCGCTGCTTAAAACATTTATTTTATTTTTTTCAGGAAGACTGTGACACTGCCTGGGCTGGCTGTAGGGGGAGCTGCAGCGCGCAAGCCCCTCCCAGCCAGTTCGATTATTTGGAAACCCCCCTTTCAAAATCCTGCGTTTGCCACTGCAGTACTGAAAATAATGACCAAGTTGAACTCGGCGTTGGTGAACATCCCGGATGGGATGCCGGCATCGGAATTCCGGCTGCAGGGATCCCGAGCACCGGCATCCAATACCCTACCCTTCCAGCCCTAGTGGCCCGGAATATACGCCTATATGTAATAGTATAATAAAATATTCTATCAGCACAAGCTTTATGCATATCAGGTATAGACTGTTTAAGCATATTGAGTTGTCTTGCATTCTCTCAATTAACTATTTCTTGATTCTACATGACATATGAATCCCTCTCTGTGCTGCACCCGCAGGCCAATATAGACACTTTATGTATCTGTTTAGTTAAAGTTTATTGATTTTCACAGAATAAGGTACAATGAAAAAGAGATAACCATCTTAGGGCCTGATTCAGACCCGCTCGCGAGCGGCTGTCCGCTCGCAAGTGGGTCGATGTTATGGACTGAGCATGCGCACGATGGAGGGAGCTCCGTCGTGCGCATGCGCCAGACGCGACGAGCGAAGGAAAGTCCTTCGCTCGTTGTGTCCGATCAAAGGGGGCGTGCTGTCAATGTTGATTGACAGCACGCCCCCTTTGGTGGGCGTGCCGGGGGCGTGCCTCCCTGACGGGGGCGTTCCCACGGGAACGCCTCCCGTCAGAAGCCGGCCCACTGACATCACTAGTGATGTCAGTGGGAGTGATTTTGGCTCTGATAGAGCCAAAATCACTCCGGAGCTTGCGGTTGAAAACCTCAACCGCAGGCTCCGGCTCGCAAATTCGATGGTCGCGATGGTCTCGACCATCGCGACCATCACAATGCACGCTCGTATAGCCTGTGGGTGGTGACCCACAGCTATACGAGCGTCCAGGAGGACGCTCCATGAAAATGGAGCCCGGCCCTCATTCAGAGCGTGCGCTCTGCTCAGAGCGTACGGCTCTGAATGAGGGCCTTAATGTATAGCGGAACACAATAAAGGGTGATCATATATAGTAATCGACTGTAAGGCAAAAAGCAAGAGGATAGAGGGCCTGATTCAGAGCCGGACGCTATTTGCGCTCGCTCGTCAAGAAAATAGGGGTGGCTATTCAAATGAACCGTTCGCTGTTTGCGGTCTGTTCACGCCTCTAGGTCTGAACGAGCGTACAAAACTTGCGGTCATTTTTTGGGAAACTACGCCCCCTGGCCGCTCGCATCCTACGTCATGTCCGCTATTTATTAGATTAATCGAGTACATCGAACAGGGTATGAACTGCTCACTATTCTTGTGGTTGGTTTTTGCTACCACAATTTTGCGAGCAGTTCTGGCTATAAAATAACCCAGTGACGTGGTCAATGATGCTGCTGTATTAATTATGCACACCCATAAAACGCCCGTTTTGACCTTTAAGCACGCCTGCGTTCGGATCTCCACTCCCCATTTTCAAGCACCTTCCCCTGTTACCACCCACAAACGCCTCATTCTGTCACTCAAAGTAGCAGGCATTCACAATTTAGCAAACAAACGATTTTCGGCCGCACTGACTGGTTCGTGCATGCGTATTATGGTCCGTACGCATGCGCAGTTGGTCAAACATCGCTCGGAGCGAACGAGCAGCCACTTGCGTCCGGCTCTGAATCAGGCCCAGAGTCCTCTCCCCCAAAGTTTACAACAAAAAGATCAACATCACTCAATCTCTTACTAAAACATAGTAGTACTACACAAGTACAAAAAAGGAAAAATAAAAAACAAACTATTACACCTAATATATGTCAGATGACAAAAAGTGAAATCAAATAGGCGAAGAAAAAAAAAAAAGAGAGAACAGCATGGGGGCAACACAAGGGGGATGACAGAAGAGGTAAGTAGAGGGAGGGGATATTGGAGAGGAACAAATAATTAGCTTATCCTAAACCAGAACAAAGATACAGTATACACACCGCATAAGTGTAATAATATAGCAGGCATGATTAAAGGAATATAAAGAGATTGTGGGCCTGATTCAGACTTGGGAATAGAGTGAGGTCCCTCTCTCAACTGATCATCTTGGTGAAACCATGCTGCACTGCAGGTGGGGCAGATTTAAAATGTGCAGAGAGATTTAGATTTGGGAGGAGTGTTTCCAAACTGACATCTAAATTGTAGAGTAATAATAAAGCTGTGAAGTATTTGTGGGCTACATGCAAAATCAGCCAGTATTTACCCCACATGTAAAAAAAAATGTATGTATTACTATTTACACCCCTTGCATTGCAATATGGTTTGTTCAGATTCACAGTTGAGAGAGATATCTCACTCTATTCCCAAGTCTGAATCAGGCCCCATAATCTCAGTTACTTATGTAGAAGACAAAAGTCGTTTTAGGAGATACCGATCGGTATTTTTTAAAAATGTAACAATAAAGACAATTTAATGAGTCAGATTCAAAATCCGTCAGATATCAAAGCCTAACAATTCGGGAGATAGCGATTAGAGGAAAAACCCCATGTTCTTACTTTGACATCTGCCACTAAGTCTTCTTTACTAAAAAAGGGGCCGGGAAGTAAATCTCACGCTCATTACAGATTATTAGAAAGAGTCTCTGCTTGCTCAGTATCCACGCTGTGGCATTGGAAAAAGCCAGCAGGGAAATGTAATCCCTTAATGCACCCTAATTGCATGTACAGTGTCAACCTAATGCATAATAATATTACCTCCCTTTTTACTGTCTTGGAGTCTATTCATCCAGACCCTCAGTCATATTTCGCTTTCAGCAGTATGGGACCGTAGCTATTAAATCTGCCTAGCATTATATTAGATGTGCACAGCACTTTAAAATACAAGTAATTGCAATGTACTCTTTCTAGACATCTTAAGCAGGAATAAAAAATGAGAATATTGACTACTGCTGTGAGAGGCTTGACAATCATAAGTACATGGTGGTTCAACTGTGCCATTTATACGAAATAATATTATTATGAACACATAGTCATTTTCCACCCAGTTGTGGCCTATTTAGTTGTATAAAATAATTTACTCAACTCATACTGTGACTTTTATCACTAGAATTTATATAGCTTTCTTTCTTAATATATTTCCAAAAGCAACATATATGCATAGATACATTTATATTGAAGGGTCTCTCTCTCTCTCTCCCTCCCTCCCTCCCTCCCTCTGGGGCAGATGTACTAAGCTCTGGAAAGCGATAAATTGGAGAGTGATAAAGTACCAACCAATCCTAAAGGTGCATACACACATAACGATTTTTTGAACAATTTGTCGATAATGATGTCGTTATCATTAAATTGTTCAAAAAATTGTTTCGTTTCAGAGTTATAACGATGAACGATAATCACAAATGCGCACTCCCGTTTGTAGTTTGTAGTTATCATTCATCGTCCATTGCAGACTGTCCAACATGACGATTTTCATTAAGGGAAGGAACATTATTCGTTCATCGTTCAAAAAATCATTCATTACACTTCAAAAAATCGTTCACTTTTTCAAGGGAAAATCTGACAGAAAATCGTTGGTTACAAAATCGTTACGCGTGTATGCACCTTAACTGTAATTTTTCAAACACAGTCTGTAACATGACAGTTAGGAGCTGAGTGGCTGGTAGTTTATCACTCTCCAATTTATCACTTGCCAGAGCTTAGTACATGTCCCCCTCTCAGAGCCGTAGCTAGACTTGTTGGTGCCCTGTGCCAGAAAGAGCATTGGCGCCCCCCTTATTTTTCAAAGAGACATAATGCACCCAAAAAAGGGCCATGGCTTCATGGGGAAGGGCCAGGGAAGAGATGGGGGAGGCCAGGAGATGCTGGGGATGAAATAAGAAGAAGCTACAAGTGAGAATGATAATAAACAGAAATTTGACAGGCCCAAACAGTGCCCCCTGACCTGTGGTGCCCTGTACGATGGCACCGGCCGCACTACCCTAGCTATGGCCTTGCCCCCTCTTAATCCCATAGTTTATCTCTCCTCATATTTCCTTCTTTCCCCTCTCTATCTTGCTTCACTCCTATATCTCTACCTCGTCTCTCCTTGACTCTCCCCCAATCTCTTACTACCTCCTCTCTCTCTCTCTCACCAGGCCACCCAAGAGCCGTGGCGGGCCCGGGTAACAGGGGGCCTAACCATGAGAGGCGTGGCCACGCCCCCTTCCCGAAACACCCCCCCCCAAAAAAAAGATTTGCACCGCCACTAAGCATTGCTGCGCGCTGGGGAGGGGGGGCACTCTGAGCCCCCTCAGCCTGGCACAAAGCTGGGGGGGCACGATCAGTGTGATCGCTCCCCCGCACAGGCATAGGAGACTGCTGTGGCTACTGCTCAGCAGCCACGAGCAGTCTCCCACTGCAGCTCAACACACGCTGTGTGCTGGGCGGCTGTGAGGGAGGGGGGACGGCGCCGGACCCGGGCCCCCGCCAGGCCCCTCAGGAAGCCCGGGCCCAGGTAATCTGTACCCGCTCCCCTCCCTCTCGGCGCCCCTGTCTCTCACACATCTTTCGCATACGCATACATACAAAATGTAGTTTTGAGCCGGGTACACACTATACAATATATCACAGGTTCTCAAACTCGGTCCTCAGGACCCCAAACAGTACATATTTTCCAGGTCTCCTCACAGAATCACAGGTGAAATAATTAGCTCCACATGTGGATCTTTTAAAATGTGTCAGAGTAATGAGTACACCTGTGCTCCTGCTGGGTGACCTGCAAAACATGACCTGTGTGGGGTCATGAGGACCGAGTTTGAGAACCTCTGCAATATATCTTACGGTATATGGTATATGAAACACTATAACATGCAGTTGTACACCGGATAGTGTAGTGTCTACAGACGCGTGATACATATTGTTCCATCGCGTTGTGATGTCATACACATCGTATAGTGTGTACCCATCAGCTTACTAATTCTGGCATACATAGAAGCCTTTGCATGTTTCCAGGGCGACGCTGGACTGGTATACAGAAAATTCAGTAACCCGGATGGACTGGCCAGCTCAGAGTCCAGATCTTAACCCCAGTGAGAACCTCTGGAACGAATTGAAGTGACGGGTGCTTTCTGGGCTGACTTGACCTTCTTCAGTGTGACAGTTGGTCACTGTACTTAAGGCAGAATGGCAAAGCATATCACCTGCTGTTATCCAGGAACTTGTGGACAGTTTGCCAAGTAGGTCCACGTGGTGGACCTCCAAAGTACTGATGTCAATAACATCTCATTGTTCTGTTTGCTGTCAGTGTCCAATCACTTTTGTCTACATAATGTATTTCTCTTTTTCTGATCCTTGGTTGAATACTACAAATGTGCTTCTTGTCAAAGTTATGTGCATTTTCAGTTTCCCTATGCTTTGCTGAATTCACAGGTTTTATGCTTGCTAAGCAGAAATTACACTTAGACAATAGTTGCATTTGGATTCCGTTTTTGGATTTTTTCCACATCAATAAAATTCCCAAATTGTCCTGGCCAGACTTTATTGCTTTCTCAATAATTTAATTTTCTTAAGTTGGTTTTTAATAATTAGTTCCAAAATATGAAATGATCAGTAAGGGAATTAATGGATGGAGCTAGAATAACCTGGGCACCTTATAAGAAAAGATATAAATTAATTAGCTTTGTGGGAATCCAATGCATCTTCATACTGCACAAAATGAACTAAACTGGACAGTCTCATACCTCATAAATGACATTTTTCAGGTGAGTTTATCAAAGGAGAAACAGATAAGCAGGAAAGAATGGGTGGGTCTTCAACAACCTGTAGCCAATCAGAGTATGAGAATACTAACAGCAGAATGGCGTATTTTAGTGGACCAAGTGCATGTGCAAAAAATTTGAGATCAGTACCTTTGCCACAGGTGTCATACTGGGAGGGAGGTCATGAGTGGCTAGGCCATAATGTTAGGCTGGGTACACATTAGGCGATATGTAGCACCCCGCTAACAGATAAAACCTAGGCCCTGATTCAGGGAACGCCTGTGTTTGTGCAACCATCCCCCCTACCCGCCTACAAAATGGGGCAAGCTGTCACTCAACGTCAACAGCCGCCCTTTCTTGTAGCGAGCCCCGTAGCGACTTAAGTTCAGTCGCTCAGTGGGGCTCATGCATGCGCACGCAGGACGCGGCGCATGCGCAGTGGCCAAACATCGAGCCGCTTGCGAGCGCTGTGCGCTTGCGAGTGGCTCTGAATCAGGCCCCTAGTGTGGTGCAATGGTGTTCTGTCTTATCAGGGCTAAACAGATGTCTTGGTCCTGTTAGATGTATCGGAGAGGTAGGCAGGGCCGGTTCTCCCATTACGCATGGTACGCAGCTGCGTAAGGCGCCACATAGTGAAGGGTGCCTCAGCTGCGTACCATTCGGGCCGCGGTGCAGACTGTGTCTCTGTGACACAGCTGCACCGCGTGTGTAGCGCTGACCGGACGGAGTTCGGTCAGCGCTACACAGCACAAACACACAGCCGCCGGCGCCGGCAGCTGTGTGTTTGCTTTTGCAGTTGATGAGAATCTGACAGTGTCAGGGCTCAGCCGGGGATCGGCGCCCGCTTACCGCACCACCGGCTTCCCCTCTCATCCTGGGTGGTCGGTCGGCCTGCGTGACGGCGGGGGAGAAGCTGAGTATTCTCCCCGCATGCTGTCGCTACCTGGAGGGCTGGTGTCCGGCATCGCAAATCCGGACATGGGCGCTGCCATGACAGTCGGCCCATGTGACTGGACCCTTCTCCCTGATAGGCCCGTTTCCAGCTGATGCTGTGCACCTGTCTAAGGGTTCCCCTGGGTATAAAACTGTTCCACAGGTTATGGGAAATTGCCTGAACAACGGTTGTCTCCTAGCGTGCTTTAGAGAGTTCCCGGTCCAGGTTCCTATTCACCCGTACAGCAGCAGTGTCACCACCTTTACCTGTGTGCCTATACATCTCTGGTGAATACCCGTGCAGCAGTGTTACCACCTTTACCTGTGTGCCTATACATCTCTGGTGAATACCCGTGCAGCAGTGTTACCACCTTTACCTGTGTGCCTTTACGTCTTTGGTGAATACCCGTGCAGCAGTGTACCCACCTTTACCTGTGTGCCTATACGTCTCTGGTGAATACCCGTGCAGCAGCGTTACCATCCCCACCTGTGTGCCTTACGTCTCCAGTGAACATCCGTGCTACAACGTGCACCACCTCTACCCATGTGCCTTCTATCTCTGGTGACATCTCAAGTAACCGTGAGTTGCTTCCCACTTGAAATCCTGATTGACATTTGATCCTCGTGTCAAGGTGTTTTCTATACAGTGTTTTAAGGGACTGTTTGGTGCCTAAGCAGGCATATCCTCGCTGGGCCACGGGTGTAGTGTCTCTATCCCTGCAGGGCTTGGGTACCTGGTCAAAGGACCGCGACCTGCTCACGGGGTGCAGCTAAGCCCATATCCCAATTGGGGGGGTCACTGGCGAATACCATCCTGTGGGTTAGACTCCGCACCTTTGCCCAGGTCTCGCCAACACTCAAGACCTGTGGATGAGGAGAACGTACATCCAGGCCCCTCGTCTCCGCTTCTTTCCCCAACTTAGGCCCACCACGTCCTCTTCTCCAGTCTCAGACGTGACAGACAGACTCTCATCGGCTGCTGCTCCCACTGCCGGAGCCGGACATCTTCCGGCTCCCGCAGTGGGTAATGGGAGTGACGCGTCACTCCCATGATGCTTCACTCCCATAATGCAAAGCGGCGGACGGAGGAACTGATCTCGGTGGCGGGACCAGGAGTGGGTTGTCAGTTAAGTGTTATTTTTTAATTTTTTTATTATGTCTCTACTGCGGGGGGGCGGATTACTACTGGGGGCACTACAAGGGGGGGGACTACTGGGAGCACTACAGGGGGGGAATACTACAGGGGGCACTACAAGGGGGGGAAATACTACTGGGGGCACTACAATGGGGGAATACTACTGGGGGCACTACAAGGGGGGGAATACTACTGGGGGCACTACAAGGGGGGTGCTACTGGGGGCACTACAAGGGGGGGACTACTGGGGGCACTACAGGGGGGGAATACTACTGGGGGCACTACAAGGGGAGGGGCTACTGGGAGCACTACAGGCGGGGACTACGGGGAGCACTACAGGGGGGGACTACTGGGAGCACTACAGGGGGGACTACTGGGAGCACTACAGGGGGGAATACTACTAGGGGCACTACAAGGGGGGGAAATACTACTGGGGGCACTACAAGGGAGGGGAAATACTACTGGGGGCACTACAAGGGGGGGGGAATACTACTGGGGGCACTACAAGGGGGGAAATACTACTGGGGGCACTACAAGGGGGGGAAATACTACTGGGACCACTACAAGGGGGGGAGATACTACTGGGGGCACTACAAGGGGGGGAATACTACTGGGGGCATTACAAGGGGGGGAATACTACTGGGGCACTGCATGGGGGGAGTACTACTGGGGCACTATATAAGGGGCTTACTACTGGGGGCACAAGGGGCACTGCACTGGGGGGACCACTACCGGGGGCACTGTAAAAGCGGCACTGCATAGGGGGGGGCGCCAAAAAAATACTCGCTTACCAAAAAATTTGGGCTAGGGCCGGCCCTGGAGGTAGGGAGGTAGTTGCAGGAATTGATCGTCACCAGTTTAGTTTCAAATAAGGGTTTGAATTTATTAAAAGTTACCTTCACATAATAAATATGTTTTGCAAATGGCATGCATCAACAGGTCAAAATACAATATATCTTCACTCTTTAGCTAGTAATACAAACTTTAACAAAAGGAATGTTTTATTACTCTGGATCGCTGGAACGGCTGTATATCCTTTGCTACAGCAATAACAGTAGCTTCAGGATTCTGCGGATTAATAGGTTAGTACATTAAACACAAACAGTTGAGCATTATCATAAAACAGTTCACAATAAAACTGGTTTCGTCTGACCAGGCTTTAAAGTCAGCAAAATAAATATTACGACAATATATTACAAACCTACGAAATAACTCGCCACACTAGGTATTGCGTCAACTATATTTAGTTTCCTTCACTTCCTCAAAATACTCGCTGCAAGCATGCAAGTTATTGTCTATAAACCATCCGATGCTCTCTGTAAAGGTGGTGCACTTGCTGATATAGTATTAATGAGCAGAGGGCCTGATTCAGAGCCGGACACTCTGACCAGAGCGATGGCTTTGCGATTGCATTCATTAGCATATTTTCACAGCATACCTGTGTGCGTAATCGCAGCTGCGTAATCGCAATAGCGATCCGTAGTGAACCAGGCCCTTGGGCCAGATGCTCATCTATTTGTCCTGGAGAGGGTAGTCTATGAAGGAGTTTCTTCTCCCCGCCTATCTCACTCAAAGAAGCTGCACCTTGCTTCACTACCTGCCCATCAGAATAAGGGAGCCGCCTCCTTCTCTGCCTTTGTGAGGGAGATGATCCGCCTCCATTCGCCACTGATGGAGATCTGTTCGTGCTCAGCTGCCTGTTCCGCCTCCCTGCCAGCCTCCAGATGGATCAGTTACGTCCCTCACTGCCTTTGCCTGTGTCCAGAGGCTGCCGCTCTGCCGTCTCCTTCACCGACAGGCAGAGGGACACGCCCTTGGGCGACCTACTAGCAGCGCAGGCCCGCTCGCCCACCGTTACCTCACCAGATTCCTTGTCCCTGCTTTAACCGTCCACCTCAGCCACCTGCTGCTGATTCCAGCCGGCTCTATGTCATGTGACCTACTGCTGGTCACCGCTGCATGAATCACTCCTCCTCTCTTCTCCTGTTGGCTGTGGGTTACCCTTGTGGGGTCCAGTGCCCCAACATAGTAAATAAACAACAACAACATGAATATTGACACTATATTATGTATACATAAATCTATATATATATATCTCACATAGGACCTAGCATCGGTAGACACACCTAGGGTGCAGGGTACTAAAGATATATTGGACAATATGTAGTTTAGAGCCAAATTGGAGTGTCATATCTTTCACATTGCATAATGTGTACGCTCAATAGTGCTCTCCCGTGCGTCGTTCATAGCATCTTCACATTTGATGTGCTGCACAATAGATGTCATGAACGATGTGGTGCAATTTGTACGCTCTGAACTTGAGTTCTATAGTATTCTATTTTTATATAGGAGTCATAGATTATACCAATACTTTTCCCCAGTCTAGTTGGCCACACTCCCTCCAGTGACTGGCCACACCACTATTTGGGCTTCAATTATTGCATTCCCCTGTGGGCCCTTCAGGGTCCAGTTCGCCACTGCCTCCACCAAAACTATAATTGTCATTTCTCTACCCTATGTTGATAAGGGAGTGCACTCCTGCGCAGACTCCATTGTGTTCCTCTATGGAGCCTTCATTCCCTGTTCCAAGATGGTCACCAAGGTTACTACTGAGCATTTGTTGAGCTATCTTGCTTTTACAGTGAGATAGTGACACAGATATCTCCCACATAGCTCTGTTGAGACCTGGCGTGTTACCCGCATTTACTGCTGTTCCAGCATTTTGCACCACTACCCGCAAGTTATATACAGTCACTGGCTAGTGAGCTGTATCACATCCCACTCCGCTCCATTACAACCAGTGCATCGCAATAAGTACGTCTGTATCACATATCTTCCAATAAACCATCCTACTAAGCAACTGAGCTGTATGTAGTGATAAGGAATTCCGCTGGTGTGTACATAACTCTGCCTTACCACCGCACCTGTACACATGCATTTCCAACACCCTACGTATATTATATTGTAAGCTTTTTTAGATCGGGCAGCCTTATCTTTTATGTCACTGTAAGGGAGATGTATCAAGCCTTGGAGAGAAATAAAGTGGCATCGTTAATCAGAGCAACCAATCAGCTTGTAACTGTCATTTCAGAGAGTGCTTCAGGCAACTTCTCCACTTCATCCCTCTCCAAGACTTGGGGGGAGATTTATCAAATCTTAAGGCCCCCACAAACGGATCGATATAGTGGCTGATCTGACGGATTGGAACGATATTGCAGCTATAGCGTTCCGTGTGGTGTGGCATGATATCATCCACTGCACGCACCCCTGGGGTCATCTGTCGCTCCTCCAAGATCTTTCTGCATGCACAAGAGATCTGGAGGATCGACAAACAATCCCATGCTGGTCTACGCGGGGGGAGGGGGGCCGGCATATTGGGCTGTCGAGCACCGGATCGCTCCATGTGTGGGGACTGCCCGATATGTCAGCTGTCGGATCCTTGATCACATCACTGGGAACACATCGCACTGTGTGTACCCAGCTTTAGAAAAAGATAAGTTGAGAGATAAAATATCAACCAGTCAGCTTCTTTATCTCCATCCAATGCTTAGTTAATAGACCCCTTTATCTCTCTTCAAGATTTGATAAATCTCCCCATGATGCATTTCCCCCTCTATGTCATTGTATAATTTCCCCTCAATATACAGCAATGAATAAAATGTTGGCTCTTTATAAATAATAATAATAATAATAATAGTAATAATAATAATAATAATAATAATAATAATAATAATATTATAATCATTTGGATACATTTTCCTTTGGCTCTTAAAAGTACATTTGTATAAGCTTTTGTTTTTTTTTTAGATTATTTCTTATGTAATGGCTGAAATACTACTGTATATCTGCTTACAACTGCAAAAAAACAACACCTTATAATAAATATAAATTAATTAAGAGAGTCATTTTATTACATATTTGTTTTCGTTTGTCTTTATTCAGCTTTGTGCTTTCATTAACTTTACATTTTGCTAAAACCATTAAATGTAAAGTGTACCATAACGCGTTAATGAAATAATATCTTTAATATCTCGGCACTCTCAGTTCACTGTAAATAATTTCTGTTCCCATACGACACATGGCAGGTAATGCAATCTTCCCCTTGTTTGTTCTGCAGACTTTAGCAAGTGCATGTGGGATTTTCAGAAGCTGGCGCTTTCTCACACATTTTATAACACCCATATGTTATTCCAAACTATTTTGTACATTTATAACTTTGAGCGAAGTCTACGAAGTAAGACATAAGTTTAAAGCACATAAAAAATATGATTAATCCACTTTACTTGCACACATTCGTTAATACGTGAATGTATTCCGGGTCGTTGTACCAACCTTGATGACACAATGGCAAAGGAAGTTATCTTCTGTCCATGTAATTTCTGCTCTCACCAATCACTTATACATTTAGCCCATATTATGCCTACAGTGTGAGAGGTCTTCCCCCGTTTAGTTCTGCAAATTAATTCATCACTTTGGCCCTAAAGTTCTATCTATGTCTGATCAACTGAGAAAACTTTTTTTCGGCTCCAAATCATTGTGCCAACCAAGGTTTTATCTCAGAAATTTTTGTCCTTACCTCATTATCTGGAAGCATAACGCTGCAATATAGTCACCATCTGAAGGGAGCATGCGATGGTGGCAATAATCACAATCCCAGTATCAAATGGAAAAGCATTTCCATCTGATGAGCATACTGCTAGTTGCCAACTATATGGTTTCCAATAGCCATCCCTATTCAAGTGGGTTACTGAAGGTAGAGGGAAAGAATGACTGGGCAGCCACATCTTTACAAAATGCAGTCTGTATAAATGCAGCCTATGTAAATGGATGCATGCTACAGACAGCGAGCAGCCATTTGGACTGCCTGTACACAGCCTGTATTTCAGTGGTGAAGCTAGCCTTCCTGTCACCTGGGGCAAAGTTTCATCATGGCCACCACCACCCCATACCCTAACGTAGTGGTTGGATATCTCTTCTGCTGAATCTATTCCTCTCCTATTGCAGCCACATAGCAGTGGCCAGAAAGCAACTGCCTGTCAGACAGGTACTGTTGAAGAGCAGCGCCCTTTCTCCAGCAGTACCTGCCTGACAGTGCCCTGTGCTGTCTCTCTGTTGTACCACCTGACACTAGGACCCGAAGCGGCATGAAGAGGCCTGACCTCCAACCTGCACTACTGCACATGCAGCTCCCTGCCTCATCTTCCTCCTACCTCCGTCCATTGTGACGGATGTGCCCCTGAGTACTCCAGTTAACTTTGAATGACCCCACACTAAACTGTGCCACCACTGCTCAATATATTAACTATCTTGCTGCCAACACTGCAGTGGGTTCCAGTCAATAGATCTACATTAAAAATCCAACACAGTTCGAGTTAACTTAATAACACAAACATCGGGCGCTCTCTTACAGTTTTTTCTACAGACACACGGAACTGCGATGGGCACCAGGTTCACCCCAAGCTTTGCCAAATTGTATATGGGCCTCTTTGAGGATTGTAATGAATATTTAAATAACTCAAGCTGTCATTATGGTAAGTGGAAAGAAAATATACCTAAGGGTTAGTATCTGTAACTTAAACAGAACTGCTCTGATATAACTACTTTCAGAGAACAAGCGGGAGATCTGACCTTAGCATTTTTAGAACAAGGCTACCCAATATCATTGTTAACTGAAACATTAAAGGAAGTAGAGAGATATGATAAGAGTAGTCTCTTATCAACTAAGAAAATTAGGAAGAAAGCAGATAAATGTCAGCCTTATGTTATGTTTTTTATTTCTAAGTTTAATGGTTGCTCGGATCAGATAAAAATAATTATTCATAAGAATTTCCCTCTTTTAAAGCTGGATAGAGTTTTGGCCCCATATGTGGGGGACCAACCTGTGGTTACTTTCCGTAAGGCTAAGAACCTGAAGAACTTCCTCTCACCAAGTTTATTTGTTAATGGAATGTCTGATCAAGAAACCAGAACTAAGATGGGGTTTTTGATAAAACCTAAAGGAAGTTTTAAATGTGGTAGACGGTTCTGCATTACATGTCAATTTATTATGCATAGAAGAACATACTAGTTTTCAATCCACTTCTCTGGGAAACAAGTATAGTATAGAAAAATTTATTAACTGACAGTCCCCTTATATTATATACTTGATAACCTGTAAATGTGGAAAACAGTACGTGGGATGTACCACTAGAAGCCTTAATATCAGATTTTTAGAGCACAGGAGAAATGTAATTAAAAGCAATTGTCTGCATAGTGTTTCTAGACATGTAGAGGCCGACTAGTTGGGCCAAGTGGTTCTTATCTGCCATCAAATTCTAAGTTTCTATGTTTTTATGTAGCTCAAGGGGGCGACAGGTTCAATCTTCTTTGCCAGAGAGAGGGATATTGGATATTCGCACTGGGGACGTTAATAATACCCGGTGGATTAAATGAAAATATTGAGCTTAATAATATTCATTGATCCCCTTTCTTTGTCCCCATTCTCTTGTCTTTCTTTATTCTCTAGTTCCTTTTTTATGGGTGACTCTAAGAATCAAAATTGAGTATAGATGGATATCACTAATATGTATGGTTGAGATCTTATATAAGGATCACAACTAATATTCTGTGTGTTTAAATCAACACCATAGAGCTATGTGATCTATGGGTATTGATTTGCATACATTGATAAAGTTGCATTAATGGGTGTTTATTGCCTTCTCATTATACAGAAACAGTTACAAATATAGATATGCACACTTATATTTATAAGATGTCATTTTTTCATTTTCTATCTATAGATAACTAATAGTAACTATGTGTTTCTGTTCATTTGTGAATGCTGTTTGGGAAACATGACTAATAGATGGGGGTTTATTGTGATATATTCAATGATAAGATCCTAAAAATAGATTTTCAGATCAGTATACACACCATTGCTATCTGATAATGATATTGTGATACAAATAGGGATGTGTTAAGTCATCTTTAAAAGGTGACTACTTGGGAGAAATATATTTACATATACCCGATTAACGGAATCAAATTAGGAATCCAAAAGTTAAACATTAAAATCTAGAAAATAATAAAAAAAAAATTTTGGATGGAATTTGATCCTATGACCATGTGCTTAAAGAGTGATGTACTTAACGCATTGAGCCACCACTAGACTCATAGGAGTGATGTGTTTTCTTTATCCCTTTATAGTTTCTATAAGTATAGATTGGATTGTTAACACTCTTGAATGACGCTTCATAGAAATAAAAAAAAATATATCTCTTGTTTATATCTAAAGGGGCACATACACTAGTAGATAGTGGAACGACAGTAAGATTACAACATTGTAATCGTACAGTCGTTCCGATATGTCATTCAGTGCAGGCACCTTCCCTCATCCCCGAACATGCACAATCTGTCGTTATCGGCAGATTGACCATCATGTTCAGGCGATGATTGATGTTGGAAACAACCAGTGGCTGTGTGCATCGCTGGTCGTTTTCTACATTTTCATGCCCGATTTGTGAATGATTAATGAGCGACTGAAAGGTAACAATGCCATGATCGTTCAATCGCTCATTAATATCGCCTAGTGGATGTGCGCCTTAAGTGCAATTGTCTGTGTTTATTTTTATAATGGAATGCTTTTTATAATGGAATGGCTTTTTATCTAAAGAGTAAAACATTGTTTTTTGCAAATAATTATATGGTGATCTAAGATACAGGTGTTTTATAATCTTGTATTAAACTGATTAGTTAATTGCCAATAGTTGCTTATTGGCTAATGGAGGTATATAATGCAGAAATGGAGTCCCCTACTTTACGTACCTTCTGATGAAACCGTTACCATACCTAAACTGAGAAATGCGTCAAGGACAAGATTACTGGGACTTTATGGATTAAACCTAACCAGTGGCGTAAGATGCCCAGAGTGCCCCCCCCCGTTACTGCCGCTGGCACTGTATAGTATTTCACATGCAGATACACCTGCAGTCGCACACAGAGTATAGGCATGCCGCATCTCATTTTAATCAGCAGAAGTGGCTTGTGCATCCTATTTCACAAAAATAAGAAGAGAAAGGTAAGTAGTTTCGAGGGTGCACTAGCGACCACAAAAATATAATTTCAAAGTTGTAAACTTTATTGGTATGTATCAAATATATCAATCTTATAAGTTAAAATGGGTGGAATATAAAATGAAAGAACATGAAAAAAAGAATGAAAAATAGTAAAGTGTATTAAAATTAGGGGTGAGCGGGTTCGGATTTCTGAAATCCGAACCCCCCCGAGCCCCCCCGATCCGAGTCCGATCCGAGTCAGGCTCGACTTTTCCCGCCTGACTCGGATCTGACATCGAGGCAAAACGTCATCATCCCGCCTTCCGAGTCTCGCGGGTTTTGGATCCTATATAAGGTACCCGCGTCGGCGCCATTTTCTCACTCGGCTGTGGACAGTGAAGAGGGAGGGTGGGAGTTAGTGCTGTGTAGTGTAGTGTAGTGTAGTGCTGCTGTTGTCCACTACTTCAAAGTCCATAGGGGCTGGCTGTGTTGTGCTGTGCTGCTGTTGTTAATAGGGGCTGTGTCCACTACTTCAAAGTCCATAGGGGCTGGCTGGACTGTGTTGTGCAGTCAGTTCTCCATAGGGGCTGTGTCCACTCCAAAGTCCTGTGCAGTGTCCCAGTCCTAAAGGGGTGCTGTAGTGTTGTCCAGGGGGTGCTCTGTCCATCAGGGGTGCTCCCCCCAAGTGCTAAAAAAATAATATATTTTCTGTGTTTGTGAATTGTGTGCGCAGTAGCCGCACGTGCATCAACAAAGTAGTGCCAAGCGTGCGCCTGTGTCATAAGTAAAGGGCCGGCTGGCTTGACCGTTAAAGGGTGCTGTAACCCCCGAAAGTACACTCCAGTCCAAACCAAAAAAAAATTATTTTCTGTGTTTGTGAATTGTGTGCGCAGTAGCCGCACGTGCATCAACAAAGTAGTGCCAAGCGTGCGCCTGTGTCATAAGTAAAGGGCCGGCTGGCTTGATCGTTAAGGGTGCTGTAACCCCCGAAAGTACACTCCAGTCCAAACCAAAAAAAAAATTATTTTCTGTGTTTGTGAATTGTGTGCGCAGTAGCCGCACGTGCATCAACAAAGTAGTGCCAAACGTGCGCCTGTGTCATAAGTAAAGGGCCGGCTGGCTTGACCGTTAAGGGTGCTGTAACCCCCGAAAGTACACTCCAGTCCAAACCAAAAAAAAAATTATTTTCTGTGTTTGTGAATTGTGTGCGCAGTAGCCGCACGTGCATCAACAAAGTAGTGCCAAACGTGCGCCTGTGTCATAAGTAAAGGGCCGGCTGGCTTGACCGTTAAGGGTGCTGTAACCCCCGAAAGTACACTCCAGTCCAAACCCCCAAAAAAATTATTTTCTGTGTTTGTGAATTGTGTGCGCAGTAGCCGCACGTGCATCAACAAAGTAGTGCCAAGCGTGCGCCTGTGTCATAAGTAAAGGGCCGGCTGGCTTGACCGTTAAGGGTGCTGTAACCCCCGAAAGTACACTCCAGTCCAAACCAAAAAAAAAATTATTTTCTGTGTTTGTGAATTGTGTGCGCAGTAGCCGCACGTGCATCAACAAAGTAGTGCCAAGCGTGCGCCTGTGTCATAAGTAAAGGGCCGGCTGGCTTGACCGTTAAGGGTGCTGTAACCCCCGAAAGTACACTCCAGTCCAAACCTAAAAAAAAATTATTTTCTGTGTTTGTGAATTGTGTGCGCAGTAGCCGCATGTGCATCAACAAAGTAGTGCCAAGCGTGCGCCTGTGTCATAAGTAAAGGGCCAGCTGGCTTGACCGTTAAAGGGTGCTGTAACCCCCGAAAGTACACTCCAGTCCAAACCAAAAAAAAATTATTTTCTGTGTTTGTGAATTGTGTGCGCAGTAGCCGCACGTGCATCAACAAAGTAGTGCCAAGCGTGCGCCTGTGTCATAAGTAAAGGGCCGGCTGGCTTGACCGTTAAGGGTGCTGTAACCCCTGAAAGTACACTCCAGTCCAAACCTAAAAAAAAATTATTTTCTGTGTTTGTGAATTGTGTGCGCAGTAGCCGCACGTGCATCAACAAAGTAGTGCCAAGCGTGCGCCTGTGTCATAAGTAAAGGGCCGGCTGGCTTGACCGTTAAGGGTGCTGTAACCCCCGAAAGTACACTCCAGTCCAAACCAAAAAAAAAATTATTTTCTGTGTTTGTGAATTGTGTGCGCAGTAGCCGCACGTGCATCAACAAAGTAGTGCCAAGCGTGCGCCTGTGTCATAAGTAAAGGGCCGGCTGGCTTGACCGTTAAGGGTGCTGTAACCCCCGAAAGTACACTCCAGTCCAAACCTAAAAAAAAATTATTTTCTGTGTTTGTGAATTGTGTGCGCAGTAGCCGCACGTGCATCAACAAAGTAGTGCCAAGCGTGCGCCTGTGTCATAAGTAAAGGGCCGGCTGGCTTGACCGTTAAAGGGTGCTGTAACCTCCGAAAGTGCACTCCAGTCCAAACCAAAAAAAAATTATTTTCTGTGTTTGTGAATTGTGTGCGCAGTAGCCGCACGTGCATCAACAAAGTAGTGCCAAGCGTGCGCCTGTGTCATAAGTAAAGGGCCGGCTGGCTTGACCGTTAAGGGTGCTGTAACCCCCGAAAGTACACTCCAGTCCAAACCTAAAAAAAAATTATTTTCTGTGTTTGTGAATTGTGTGCGCAGTAGCCGCACGTGCATCAACAAAGTAGTGCCAAGAGTGCGCCTGTGTCATAAGTAAAGGGCCGGCTGGCTTGACCGTTAAAGGGTGCTGTAACCCCCGAAAGTACACTCCAGTCCAAACCAAAAAAAAATTATTTTCTGTGTTTGTGAATTGTGTGCGCAGTAGCCGCACGTGCATCAACAAAGTAGTGCCAAGCGTGCGCCTGTGTCATAAGTAAAGGGCCGGCTGGCTTGACCGTTAAAGGGTGCTGTAACCCCCGAAAGTACACTCCAGTCCAAACCAAAAAAAAATTATTTTCTGTGTTTGTGAATTGTGTGCGCAGTAGCCGCACGTGCATCAACAAAGTAGTGCCAAGCGTGCGCCTGTGTCATAAGTAAAGGGCCGGCTGGCTTGACCGTTAAAGGGTGCTGTAACCCCCGAAAGTACACTCCAGTCCAAACCAAAAAAAAATTATTTTCTGTGTTTGTGAATTGTGTGCGCAGTAGCCGCACGTGCATCAACAAAGTAGTGCCAAGCGTGCGCCTGTGTCATAAGTAAAGGGCCGGCTGGCTTGATCGTTAAGGGTGCTGTAACCCCCGAAAGTACACTCCAGTCCAAACCAAAAAAAAAATTATTTTCTGTGTTTGTGAATTGTGTGCGCAGTAGCCGCACGTGCATCAACAAAGTAGTGCCAAACGTGCGCCTGTGTCATAAGTAAAGGGCCGGCTGGCTTGACCGTTAAGGGTGCTGTAACCCCCGAAAGTACACTCCAGTCCAAACCAAAAAAAAAATTATTTTCTGTGTTTGTGAATTGTGTGCGCAGTAGCCGCACGTGCATCAACAAAGTAGTGCCAAACGTGCGCCTGTGTCATAAGTAAAGGGCCGGCTGGCTTGACCGTTAAGGGTGCTGTAACCCCCGAAAGTACACTCCAGTCCAAACCCAAAAAAAAATTATTTTCTGTGTTTGTGAATTGTGTGCGCAGTAGCCGCACGTGCATCAACAAAGTAGTGCCAAGCGTGCGCCTGTGTCATAAGTAAAGGGCCGGCTGGCTTGACCGTTAAGGGTGCTGTAACCCCCGAAAGTACACTCCAGTCCAAACCAAAAAAAAAATTATTTTCTGTGTTTGTGAATTGTGTGCGCAGTAGCCGCACGTGCATCAACAAAGTAGTGCCAAGCGTGCGCCTGTGTCATAAGTAAAGGGCCGGCTGGCTTGACCGTTAAGGGTGCTGTAACCCCCGAAAGTACACTCCAGTCCAAACCTAAAAAAAAATTATTTTCTGTGTTTGTGAATTGTGTGCGCAGTAGCCGCATGTGCATCAACAAAGTAGTGCCAAGCGTGCGCCTGTGTCATAAGTAAAGGGCCGGCTGGCTTGACCGTTAAAGGGTGCTGTAACCCCCGAAAGTACACTCCAGTCCAAACCAAAAAAAAATTATTTTCTGTGTTTGTGAATTGTGTGCGCAGTAGCCGCACGTGCATCAACAAAGTAGTGCCAAGCGTGCGCCTGTGTCATAAGTAAAGGGCCGGCTGGCTTGACCGTTAAGGGTGCTGTAACCCCTGAAAGTACACTCCAGTCCAAACCTAAAAAAAAATTATTTTCTGTGTTTGTGAATTGTGTGCGCAGTAGCCGCACGTGCATCAACAAAGTAGTGCCAAGCGTGCGCCTGTGTCATAAGTAAAGGGCCGGCTGGCTTGACCGTTAAGGGTGCTGTAACCCCCGAAAGTACACTCCAGTCCAAACCAAAAAAAAATTATTTTCTGTGTTTGTGAATTGTGTGCGCAGTAGCCGCACGTGCATCAACAAAGTAGTGCCAAGCGTGCGCCTGTGTCATAAGTAAAGGGCCGGCTGGCTTGACCGTTAAGGGTGCTGTAACCCCCGAAAGTACACTCCAGTCCAAACCTAAAAAAAAATTATTTTCTGTGTTTGTGAATTGTGTGCGCAGTAGCCGCACGTGCATCAACAAAGTAGTGCCAAGCGTGCGCCTGTGTCATAAGTAAAGGGCCGGCTGGCTTGACCGTTAAAGGGTGCTGTAACCTCCGAAAGTACACTCCAGTCCAAACCAAAAAAAAATTATTTTCTGTGTTTGTGAATTGTGTGCGCAGTAGCCGCACGTGCATCAACAAAGTAGTGCCAAGCGTGCGCCTGTGTCATAAGTAAAGGGCCGGCTGGCTTGACCGTTAAGGGTGCTGTAACCCCCGAAAGTACACTCCAGTCCAAACCTAAAAAAAAATTATTTTCTGTGTTTGTGAATTGTGTGCGCAGTAGCCGCACGTGCATCAACAAAGTAGTGCCAAGAGTGCGCCTGTGTCATAAGTAAAGGGCCGGCTGGCTTGACCGTTAAAGGGTGCTGTAACCCCCGAAAGTACACTCCAGTCCAAACCAAAAAAAAATTATTTTCTGTGTTTGTGAATTGTGTGCGCAGTAGCCGCACGTGCATCAACAAAGTAGTGCCAAGCGTGCGCCTGTGTCATAAGTAAAGGGCCGGCTGGCTTGACCGTTAAAGGGTGCTGTAACCCCCGAAAGTACACTCCAGTCCAAACCAAAAAAAAATTATTTTCTGTGTTTGTGAATTGTGTGCGCAGTAGCCGCACGTGCATCAACAAAGTAGTGCCAAGCGTGCGCCTGTGTCATAAGTAAAGGGCCGGCTGGCTTGACCGTTAAAGGGTGCTGTAACCCCCGAAAGTACACTCCAGTCCAAACCAAAAAAAAATTATTTTCTGTGTTTGTGAATTGTGTGCGCAGTAGCCGCACGTGCATCAACAAAGTAGTGCCAAGCGTGCGCCTGTGTCATAAGTAAAGGGCCGGCTGGCTTGACCGTTAAAGGGTGCTGTAACCCCCGAAAGTACACTCCAGTCCAAACCAAAAAAAAAATTATTTTCTGTGTTTGTGAATTGTGTGCGCAGTAGCCGCACGTGCATCAACAAAGTAGTGCCAAGCGTGCGCCTGTGTCATAAGTAAAGGGCCGGCTGGCTTGACCGTTAAGGGTGCTGTAACCCCCGAAAGTACACTCCAGTCCAAACCTAAAAAAAAATTATTTTCTGTGTTTGTGAATTGTGTGCGCAGTAGCAGCACGTGCATCAACAAAGTAGTGCCAAGCGTGCGCCTGTGTCATAAGTAAAGGGCCGGCTGGCTTGACCGTTAAAGGGTGCTGTAACCCCCGAAAGTACACTCCAGTCCAAACCAAAAAAAAATTATTTTCTGTGTTTGTGAATTGTGTGCGCAGTAGCCGCACGTGCATCAACAAAGTAGTGCCAAGCGTGCGCCTGTGTCATAAGTAAAGGGCCGGCTGGCTTGACCGTTAAAGGGTGCTGTAACCCCCGAAAGTACACTCCAGTCCAAACCAAAAAAAAATTATTTTCTGTGTTTGTGAATTGTGTGCGCAGTAGCCGCACGTGCATCAACAAAGTAGTGCCAAGCGTGCGCCTGTGTCATAAGTAAAGGGCCGGCTGGCTTGACCGTTAAAGGGTGCTGTAACCCCCAAAGTACACTCCAGTCCAAACCAAAAAAAAATTATTTTCTGTGTTTGTGAATTGTGTGCGCAGTAGCCGCACGTGCATCAACAAAGTAGTGCCAAGAGTGCGCCTGTGTCATAAGTAAAGGGCCGGCTGGCTTGACCGTTAAAGGGTGCTGTAACCCACAAAGTACACTCCAGTCCAAACCAAAAAAAAAATTATTTTCTGTGTTTAGCCGCACGTATATATCAAATCGATATAACATAAATGGAGGACCAAACTTTCTCCGATAAAAATAAAATAGAGAAAGATCAAGAACCACTTCCTCCTAGTGCTGAAGCTGCTGCCACTAGTCATGACATAGACGATAACATGCCATCAACGTCGTCTGCCAAGGCCGATGCCCAATGTCATAGTAGAGGGCACATACAATCCCAAATGGCAAAGTTCAGGAAAATGACCTTGAAAAAGACATTTAAATCAGCTGAAGAGAAACGTAAACTTGCCAATATGCCATTTACGACACGGAGTGGCAAGGAACGGCTAAGGTCGATCCCTAGTATGTTCATGACTAGTGGTTCAGCTTCACATGACGATGGAAGCACTCCTCCCACTAAAAAAATCAAAAGAGTTAAGCTGGCAAAAGCACAGCGAAGAACTGTGCTTTCTAAGAAGATATCACAAATCCCCAAGGAGAGTCCAAGTGTGGTGGTGGTTGCGATGCCTGACCTTCCCAGCACTGGACGGGAAGAGGTGGCTCTTTCCACCATTTGCACGCCCCCTGCAAGTGCTGAAAGGAGCACCCACAGTCCACTTGCTGATATGCAAATTGAAGATGTCACTGTTGAAGTACAACAGGATGAGGATACTGGTGTAGCTGGCGCTGAGGAGGAAGTTGGCGAGGAGGATTCTGATGGTGATGTGGTTTGTTTAAATCAGGCTCCGGGGGAGACAGTTGTTGTCCGTGGGATGAAAAAGCCCATCACGGTCATGCCTGGGCAGAAGACCAAACATTCCACCTCTTTGGTCTGGCAATATTTCTATCCAAATCCGGACAACAACTGTCTTGCCATATGTACCATATGTAAAGGTGAAATAAGTAGGGGTAGGGACGTCAACCACCTAGGAACATCCTCCCTTATACGGCACCTGCAGCGCGTTCATAAAAAGTTACTGTCAAGTTCAGAAACTTTGGCTCAGACCGTAAGCAGTCCAGGGACACCTAAATCCCGTTGTCCTGTTGTATCCAAGCGCCTGCAAACCACACCGTCAACTCCCTCCTCGTCAATTTCCTCCTTAGTCAGGATCGGAAGTAGTCCTGCAGGCCATATCACTGGCATGACTGACTCTCCTATCCGGGATTCCTCCGGAGGATCCTGCATTGCTACGCCTACTGCTGCCGCTGCTGCTGTTGCTGCTGCTGCTGGGAGTCGTTCATCATCCCAGAGAGGAAGTAGGAACACCACTACTTTTACTAAACAATTGACCCTCCAACAGTCCTTAGCGAGGAGGATGAAGTACGACAGCAGTCATCCTGAAGCAAAACGTATAACTGAGGCCTTGACTGCTATGTTGGTGTTAGACGTGCGTCCGGTATCCGCCATTAGTGCAGTGGGATTTAGACAATTGATGGAGGTAGTGTGTCCCCGGTTCCAAATCCCGTCTAGATTCCACTTCACTAGGCAGGCGATACCGAGACTGTACAGAAACGTCAGAAAAAGTGTCCTCAGTGTCCTGAAAAATGCCGTTGTACACAATGTCCACTTAACCACGGACATGTGGACAAGTGGAACAGGGCAGACTAAGGACTATATGACTGTGACAGCCCACTGGGTAGATGTATCACCTTACGCAGCAACAGCAGCAGCGTCACCAGTAGCAGCATCTCAGAAACGCCAGCTCGTTACAAGGCAGGCTACGCTGTGTATCACCGGTTTCAGTAAGAGGCACACCGCCGACAACCTCTTAGAGAAACTGAGGGAAATCATCGCCCAGTGGCTTACCCCACTTAGACTCTCCTGGGGATTTGTGATATCTGACAACGCCACCAATATTGTGCGGGCATTACATCTGGGCAAATTCCAGCACGTCCCATGTTTTGCTCACACAATAAACTTGGTGGTGCAGAATTTTCTGAAAAGCGACAGGGGCGTGCAGGAGACGCTTTGGGTGGCCCGAAAAATTTCTGGCCACTTTCGCCATTCAGCGACTGCGTGCCGAAGACTGGAGCGCCAGCAAACACTCTTGAACCTGCCCCGCCATCACCTGAAGCAAGAGGTTGTGACGCGGTGGAACTCAACCCTCTATATGCTTCAGAGGATGGAGGAGCAGCAAAAGGCCATACAAGCCTATACATCCACCTATGACATAGGCAAAGGAGGGGGTATGCACCTGACTCAAGCGCAGTGGAGAATGATTTCCGTGTTGTGCAAGGTTCTTCAGCCCTTCGAACTTGCCACACGTGAAGTCAGTTCAGACACTGCCAGCTTGAGTCAGGTCATTCCCCTCATCAGGCTTTTGCAGAAGCAGCTGGAGAAAGTGAAGGAGGAGCTAAGACGGAGCGATTCCGCTCGGCATGTGGGACTTGTGGATGAAGCCCTTCATTCGCTTTGCCAGGATTCCAGGGTGGTCAATCTGTTGAAATCAGACCACTACATTTTGGCCACCGTGCTCGATCCTAGGTTTAAAGCCTATGTGGTGTCTCTCTTTCCGGCCGACACAAGCCTGCAGAGGTGCAAAGACCTGCTGGTGAACACACTGTCAGCTGAAGCGGAACGTGACACGTCAACGGCTCCTTCTTCATTTTCTCCCGCAACTGGGGCTGCCAGGAAAAAACTTAGGTATCCTAAGCAACCCGCTGGCGGTGATGCAGGGCAGGCAGGACCAAGTTTGGACATCTGGTCCGGACTGAAGGACCTGGCAACAATTTCTGACATGTCTACTGTCACTGCATATGATACTGTCACCATTGACAGAATGGTGGAGGATTACATCGGTGACAGCATCCAAGTAGGCATGTCAGACAGTCCATACCTGTACTGGCAGGAAAAAGAGGCAATTTGGAGGCCCCTGTACAAACTGGCTCTATTTTACCTGAGTTGCCCCCCCTCCAGTGTGTACTCCGAAAGAGTGTTTAGTGCAGCCGGGAACCTTGTCAGCGAAAGGCGTAGGAGGTTGCTTCCACAGAATGTGGAGAAGATGATGTTCATCAAAATGAATTATCAGCTCTTCCAGGGAGACCAGCCTCCAGAACGTACAGAGGGACCTGTGGTGGTGGATTCAAGTGGGGACGAGTTAATACTTTGTGAGGATGAGGATGTACACACTGAAGAGGGTGAGGAATCGGTGGATGAGGAGGATGAGGATGACATCTTGCCTCCGTAGAGCCAGTTTGTGCAGGGACACATTAATTGCCAGCTTGTTTTGTGGGGGCCCAAACGAACCAATCATTTCAGCCACAGTTGTGTGGCAGACCCTGGCGCTGAAATGATTGATTTGTTAAAGTGTGCATGTCCTGTTTATACAACATAAGGGTGGGTGGGAGGGCCCAAGGACAATTCCATCTTGCACCTCTTTTTTTCTTTGCATTATGTACAGTTTGGGGCCTAGTTTTTCTAACTGCCATCCTGTCTGCCACTGCAGTGTCACTCCTAGATGGGTCACGTGTTTGTGCCGCCCACTCGTGTCGCTTAGCATAGTCATCCAGCTACCTCGGTGCAACCTTTTGGACATAAAAACACTATTGTGAGGTGTGAGGTGTTCAGAATAGACTGGAAATGAGTGGAAATTAAGGTTATTGAGGTTAATAATAGCATAGGAGCAGAAAAACCTACAAATTCTGTGATTTTAGCTGTTTTTATGCTTTTTTTCAAAAAAATACAGATCCAAAACACAAAACCCAGAACCCAAAACACGGAAGGGTGGTTTTGGCAAAACCAATCCAGATCCAAAACACGAAGAAAGATCCAGATCCAAAACCAAAACACAAAACACGAAAAGTGGCCGGTGCACACCCCTAATTAAAATACATGTTCAACAAAACAACCGTTGTCTGTGTCGTTCCGTTTCTGTATATCACTTATCACAGCTTTATTAGTAATCACACTTATGCATCCTATTTGCATTGCTGTGCAAATAAGACACATTTGAAGGGAAAATTTGCACAAAAAGATGCTCAGCACAACCAAGTCACTCTGTGCTCACACGTTTGGTGTAACGCGACTTGTAGTGTATGGAGGATAGATGTGTGTGTACACATCTGTATGCATTAGTCACAGATAAGATAGTATGGTGCAATTAGCATAAGGCTCAGAGTCCTCCTGGCGAAAGCTGCCTGATGTGGGTGGGGAGCCCTCCTGATACCCCTGATGGAGGGGAAAACCACCTGATGTGGGTGGGGAGCCCTCCTGATACCCTTGATGGAGGGGAAAACCACCTGATGTGGGTGGGGAGCCCTCCTGATACCCCTGATGGAGGGGAAAACCACCTGATGTGGGTGGGGAGCCCTCCTGATACCCCTGATGGAGGGGAAAACCACCTGATGTGGGTGGGGAGCCCTCCTGATACCCCTGATGGAGGGGAAAACCACCTGATGTGGGTGGGGAGCCCTCCTGATACCCCTGATGGAGGGGAAAACCACCTGATGTGGGTGGGGAGCCCTCATGATACCCCTGATGGAGGGGAAAACCACCTGATGTGGGTGGGGAGCCTCATGATAACCCTGATGGAGGGGAAAACCACCTGATGTGGGTGGGGAGCCCTCCTGATACCCCTGATGGAGGGGAAAACCACCTGATGTGAGTGGGGAGCCCTCCTGATACCCCTGATGGAGGGGAAAACCACCTGATGTGGGTGGGGAGCCCTCCTGATACCCCTGATGGAGGGGAAAACCACCTGATGTGGGTGGGGAGCCCTCCTGATACTCCTGATGGAGGGGAAAACCACCTGATGTGGGTGGGGAGCCCTCATGATACCCCTGATGGAGGGGAAAACCACCTGATGTGGGTGGGGAGCCCTCCTGATACCCCTGATGGAGGGGAAAACCACCTGATGTGGTGGCTTTGAGGACCGAGTTTAAGTCATGATACTATAAGCCTGCCACTGCGGTGGAACTACAAATCACAAAATGTCCAGTCTACTGCCTACTGCATCACATGTCAAGAAATTGCTCCACCAGACTCAGTTGCTGGTGCCCCAGGCCCACACCCCACATGCCCTCTTACCTGCAGCTCCGTCTGGTGCATCCTTGTTGACATCCAGCTCCTGGAAGAAGATCTGCAGCCGCACATATGCTCGGGCCAGCCACTCAGGACTCTGCTGCACGGCTCACGGTTAGAGCTGCCACCAGGGAGGAGTGGGATGGGGAGTTGTGGGTAAGGGGGGGCACCGGGACTGTTGCCTGGGTCCGCGGCTACGGCTGTCGCTAGGGAGGAGTGGGACAGAGAGTTGTTGGTGAGAGGGTGCGCCGGGACTGCTGCACGGGTCTGAGGCTAGGACTGCCACCAGGGAGGAGTGGGATGGGGAGTTGTTGGTGAGAGGGAGTGCCGGGACTGCTGCACGGGTCTGAGGCTAGGGCTGCAGCCAGGGAGGAGTGAAACGGAGAGTTGTGGGTGAGGGGGGCACCAGACATGTCACGCTGACATAAGAAGCTGCGGAGAAGCAGCAACCAAAATGAGTAGGGACAGGCTATAGATAGACGAGGCGGCAGCTGATGGTCTGACATAGAGCTCTCCAGTAGTGTATGGTGGCTGCTCAGGTGCCGGGAAGAGGTGCCACGTATTGGGCGGCCATGGTGGTACACTCCGGGTACATAGTTACAGCCCTAAGTGGGGTGAATATATTGTGGGCAATGGAGGAGGTGCCCCTTAAGTGCTGGCACCCGGCGGCAGGCGCCTTAATTGTCTCTCATAGTTCTGCCCCTGATCCTAACCCTCTATTCGGATGTTTAACTGATGCAGATCAAAGTTCCACAGCCACTCCTAGCTACTTCTGAGCGGGATTGATGCGGTGAGAGAGACCGCTTGGATAAACAGCAGTCTTCGTTACACATGCCGGCCGGGAGGATTGCCTGTGATTATTGTGAATACGTCCCGCTAATTCACCTGCAAGTGAGGACGAGTGCTAAACACAGTGACTTTAGACTGTCCAGAGCCGAGCACTGTTTAATTGTTTATACTGGAACCAGCCCCTACCTATGAGGGAGCGGCTTGCACAAGTAATTGATTAAGAGACAGCTCCTAATATAAATGGCTCAGTTTTCATCTATGTTGGAGCTGCTATACCTGAGAATTAAGGGCTGACACATTATTAAAATTGAAAGACTGCTTGTATCCTTTGCCACATGTGTGTCAAGTCATACTATGGAATAAGGAGCTCATTCAGACCCGTCCGCTAGCAAGCGTCCGTTCGTTGCTGCCGATGTTCGCTAATCTGCGCATGCGTATGTATCGCAGTGCGCGTGCGCGAACTGCTCATAGCGACCAGGAACCGCTCACTCGCCCTGTAAAGACAGCCCAGTGGAATGAGTGACAGGAGAGCCCGTTTGTGGGTGGTAACAGGGGCAGGCCAGTAAAACCAGGGGAGTGGAGGTGCGAACGCATGTGTGACTGAGTGTTTCAACTCCGTTTCAGAGGGGAATGCATAATTAAGAGGCAGCGTCATAGTACACGTCACCAGCCTTTTTTTTTTACACTGAATTCCTCGCAGTACTTGCGGTAGGGTAGAGGCAACCACAAGCGCTGCGATCGCTTTCGATGGTCCTCGATGTTCCAATGTTTTAATACACTTTCTGGAGATGACGTGCGCTAGTGGGCGTCTCAACATACGCTAATGGGCGTCAACATATTAGGGGTGAGCGGGTTCGGATTTCTGAAATCCGAACCCCCCCGAGCCCCCCCGATCCGAGTCCGATCGGAATCAGGCTCGACTTTTCCCGCCTGACTCGGATCTGAAATCGAGGCAAAACGTCATCATCCCGCCTTCCGAGTCTCGCGGGTTTTGGATCCTATATAAGGTACCCACGTCGGCGCCATTTTCTCACTCGGCTGTGGACAGTGAAGAGGGAGGGTGGGAGTTAGGGCTGTGTAGTGTAGTGTAGTGTAGTGCTGCTGTTGTCCACTACTTCAAAGTCCATAGGGGCTGGCTGTGTTGTGCTGTGCTGCTGTTGTTAATAGGGGCTGTGTCCACTACTTCAAAGTCCATAGGGGCTGGCTGGACTGTGTTGTGCAGTCAGTTCTCCATAGGGGCTGTGTCCACTCCAAAGTCCTGTGCAGTGTCCCAGTCCTAAAGGAGTGCTGCAGTGTTGTCCAGGGGGTGCTCTGTCCATCAGGGGTGCTCCCCCCAAGTGCTAAAAAAATAATATATTTTCTGTGTTTGTGAATTGTGTGCGCAGTAGCCGCACGTGCATCAACAAAGTAGTGCCAAGCGTGCGCCTGTGTCATAAGTAAAGGGCCGGCTGGCTTGACCGTTAAGGGTGCTGTAACCCCCGAAAGTACACTCCAGTCCAAACCTAAAAAAAAATTATTTTCTGTGTTTGTGAATTGTGTGCGCAGTAGCCGCACGTGCATCAACAAAGTAGTGCCAAGCGTGCGCCTGTGTCATAAGTAAAGGGCCGGCTGGCTTGACCGTTAAAGGGTGCTGTAACCTCCGAAAGTACACTCCAGTCCAAACCAAAAAAAAATTATTTTCTGTGTTTGTGAATTGTGTGCGCAGTAGCCGCACGTGCATCAACAAAGTAGTGCCAAGCGTGCGCCTGTGTCATAAGTAAAGGGCCGGCTGGCTTGACCGTTAAGGGTGCTGTAACCCCCGAAAGTACACTCCAGTCCAAACCTAAAAAAAAATTATTTTCTGTGTTTGTGAATTGTGTGCGCAGTAGCCGCACGTGCATCAACAAAGTAGTGCCAAGAGTGCGCCTGTGTCATAAGTAAAGGGCCGGCTGGCTTGACCGTTAAAGGGTGCTGTAACCCCCGAAAGTACACTCCAGTCCAAACCAAAAAAAAATTATTTTCTGTGTTTGTGAATTGTGTGCGCAGTAGCCGCACGTGCATCAACAAAGTAGTGCCAAGCGTGCGCCTGTGTCATAAGTAAAGGGCCGGCTGGCTTGACCGTTAAAGGGTGCTGTAACCCCCGAAAGTACACTCCAGTCCAAACCAAAAAAAAATTATTTTCTGTGTTTGTGAATTGTGTGCGCAGTAGCCGCACGTGCATCAACAAAGTAGTGCCAAGCGTGCGCCTGTGTCATAAGTAAAGGGCCGGCTGGCTTGACCGTTAAAGGGTGCTGTAACCCCCGAAAGTACACTCCAGTCCAAACCAAAAAAAAATTATTTTCTGTGTTTGTGAATTGTGTGCGCAGTAGCCGCACGTGCATCAACAAAGTAGTGCCAAGCGTGCGCCTGTGTCATAAGTAAAGGGCCGGCTGGCTTGACCGTTAAGGGTGCTGTAACCCCCGAAAGTACACTCCAGTCCAAACCAAAAAAAAAATTATTTTCTGTGTTTGTGAATTGTGTGCGCAGTAGCCGCACGTGCATCAACAAAGTAGTGCCAAGCGTGCGCCTGTGTCATAAGTAAAGGGCCGGCTGGCTTGACCGTTAAGGGTGCTGTAACCCCCGAAAGTACACTCCAGTCCAAACCTAAAAAAAAATTATTTTCTGTGTTTGTGAATTGTGTGCGCAGTAGCCGCACGTGCATCAACAAAGTAGTGCCAAGCGTGCGCCTGTGTCATAAGTAAAGGGCCGGCTGGCTTGACCGTTAAAGGGTGCTGTAACCCCCGAAAGTACACTCCAGTCCAAACCAAAAAAAAATTATTTTCTGTGTTTGTGAATTGTGTGCGCAGTAGCCGCACGTGCATCAACAAAGTAGTGCCAAGCGTGCGCCTGTGTCATAAGTAAAGGGCCGGCTGGCTTGACCGTTAAAGGGTGCTGTAACCCCCGAAAGTACACTCCAGTCCAAACCAAAAAAAAATTATTTTCTGTGTTTGTGAATTGTGTGCGCAGTAGCCGCACGTGCATCAACAAAGTAGTGCCAAGCGTGCGCCTGTGTCATAAGTAAAGGGCCGGCTGGCTTGACCGTTAAAGGGTGCTGTAACCCCCAAAGTACACTCCAGTCCAAACCAAAAAAAAATTATTTTCTGTGTTTGTGAATTGTGTGCGCAGTAGCCGCACGTGCATCAACAAAGTAGTGCCAAGAGTGCGCCTGTGTCATAAGTAAAGGGCCGGCTGGCTTGACCGTTAAAGGGTGCTGTAACCCACAAAGTACACTCCAGTCCAAACCAAAAAAAAAATTATTTTCTGTGTTTAGCCGCACGTATATATCAAATCGATATAACATAAATGGAGGACCAAACTTTCTCCGATAAAAATAAAATAGAGAAAGATCAAGAACCACTTCCTCCTAGTGCTGAAGCTGCTGCCACTAGTCATGACATAGACGATAACATGCCATCAACGTCGTCTGCCAAGGCCGATGCCCAATGTCATAGTAGAGGGCACATACAATCCCAAATGGCAAAGTTCAGGAAAATGACCTTGAAAAAGACATTTAAATCAGCTGAAGAGAAACGTAAACTTGCCAATATGCCATTTACGACACGGAGTGGCAAGGAACGGCTAAGGTCGATCCCTAGTATGTTCATGACTAGTGGTTCAGCTTCACATGACGATGGAAGCACTCCTCCCACTAAAAAAATCAAAAGAGTTAAGCTGGCAAAAGCACAGCGAAGAACTGTGCTTTCTAAGAAGATATCACAAATCCCCAAGGAGAGTCCAAGTGTGGTGGTGGTTGCGATGCCTGACCTTCCCAGCACTGGACGGGAAGAGGTGGCTCTTTCCACCATTTGCACGCCCCCTGCAAGTGCTGAAAGGAGCACCCACAGTCCACTTGCTGATATGCAAATTGAAGATGTCACTGTTGAAGTACAACAGGATGAGGATACTGGTGTAGCTGGCGCTGAGGAGGAAGTTGGCGAGGAGGATTCTGATGGTGATGTGGTTTGTTTAAATCAGGCTCCGGGGGAGACAGTTGTTGTCCGTGGGATGAAAAAGCCCATCACGGTCATGCCTGGGCAGAAGACCAAACATTCCACCTCTTTGGTCTGGCAATATTTCTATCCAAATCCGGACAACAACTGTCTTGCCATATGTACCATATGTAAAGGTGAAATAAGTAGGGGTAGGGACGTCAACCACCTAGGAACATCCTCCCTTATACGGCACCTGCAGCGCGTTCATAAAAAGTTACTGTCAAGTTCAGAAACTTTGGCTCAGACCGTAAGCAGTCCAGGGACACCTAAATCCCGTTGTCCTGTTGTATCCAAGCGCCTGCAAACCACACCGTCAACTCCCTCCTCGTCAATTTCCTCCTTAGTCAGGATCGGAAGTAGTCCTGCAGGCCATATCACTGGCATGACTGACTCTCCTATCCGGGATTCCTCCGGAGGATCCTGCATTGCTACGCCTACTGCTGCCGCTGCTGCTGTTGCTGCTGCTGCTGGGAGTCGTTCATCATCCCAGAGAGGAAGTAGGAACACCACTACTTTTACTAAACAATTGACCCTCCAACAGTCCTTAGCGAGGAGGATGAAGTACGACAGCAGTCATCCTGAAGCAAAACGTATAACTGAGGCCTTGACTGCTATGTTGGTGTTAGACGTGCGTCCGGTATCCGCCATTAGTGCAGTGGGATTTAGACAATTGATGGAGGTAGTGTGTCCCCGGTTCCAAATCCCGTCTAGATTCCACTTCACTAGGCAGGCGATACCGAGACTGTACAGAAACGTCAGAAAAAGTGTCCTCAGTGTCCTGAAAAATGCCGTTGTACACAATGTCCACTTAACCACGGACATGTGGACAAGTGGAACAGGGCAGACTAAGGACTATATGACTGTGACAGCCCACTGGGTAGATGTATCACCTTACGCAGCAACAGCAGCAGCGTCACCAGTAGCAGCATCTCAGAAACGCCAGCTCGTTACAAGGCAGGCTACGCTGTGTATCACCGGTTTCAGTAAGAGGCACACCGCCGACAACCTCTTAGAGAAACTGAGGGAAATCATCGCCCAGTGGCTTACCCCACTTAGACTCTCCTGGGGATTTGTGATATCTGACAACGCCACCAATATTGTGCGGGCATTACATCTGGGCAAATTCCAGCACGTCCCATGTTTTGCTCACACAATAAACTTGGTGGTGCAGAATTTTCTGAAAAGCGACAGGGGCGTGCAGGAGACGCTTTGGGTGGCCCGAAAAATTTCTGGCCACTTTCGCCATTCAGCGACTGCGTGCCGAAGACTGGAGCGCCAGCAAACACTCTTGAACCTGCCCCGCCATCACCTGAAGCAAGAGGTTGTGACGCGGTGGAACTCAACCCTCTATATGCTTCAGAGGATGGAGGAGCAGCAAAAGGCCATACAAGCCTATACATCCACCTATGACATAGGCAAAGGAGGGGGTATGCACCTGACTCAAGCGCAGTGGAGAATGATTTCCGTGTTGTGCAAGGTTCTTCAGCCCTTCGAACTTGCCACACGTGAAGTCAGTTCAGACACTGCCAGCTTGAGTCAGGTCATTCCCCTCATCAGGCTTTTGCAGAAGCAGCTGGAGAAAGTGAAGGAGGAGCTAAGACGGAGCGATTCCGCTCGGCATGTGGGACTTGTGGATGAAGCCCTTCATTCGCTTTGCCAGGATTCCAGGGTGGTCAATCTGTTGAAATCAGACCACTACATTTTGGCCACCGTGCTCGATCCTAGGTTTAAAGCCTATGTGGTGTCTCTCTTTCCGGCCGACACAAGCCTGCAGAGGTGCAAAGACCTGCTGGTGAACACACTGTCAGCTGAAGCGGAACGTGACACGTCAACGGCTCCTTCTTCATTTTCTCCCGCAACTGGGGCTGCCAGGAAAAAACTTAGGTATCCTAAGCAACCCGCTGGCGGTGATGCAGGGCAGGCAGGACCAAGTTTGGACATCTGGTCCGGACTGAAGGACCTGGCAACAATTTCTGACATGTCTACTGTCACTGCATATGATACTGTCACCATTGACAGAATGGTGGAGGATTACATCGGTGACAGCATCCAAGTAGGCATGTCAGACAGTCCATACCTGTACTGGCAGGAAAAAGAGGCAATTTGGAGGCCCCTGTACAAACTGGCTCTATTTTACCTGAGTTGCCCCCCCTCCAGTGTGTACTCCGAAAGAGTGTTTAGTGCAGCCGGGAACCTTGTCAGCGAAAGGCGTAGGAGGTTGCTTCCACAGAATGTGGAGAAGATGATGTTCATCAAAATGAATTATCAGCTCTTCCAGGGAGACCAGCCTCCAGAACGTACAGAGGGACCTGTGGTGGTGGATTCAAGTGGGGACGAGTTAATACTTTGTGAGGATGAGGATGTACACACTGAAGAGGGTGAGGAATCGGTGGATGAGGAGGATGAGGATGACATCTTGCCTCCGTAGAGCCAGTTTGTGCAGGGACACATTAATTGCCAGCTTGTTTTGTGGGGGCCCAAACGAACCAATCATTTCAGCCACAGTTGTGTGGCAGACCCTGGCGCTGAAATGATTGATTTGTTAAAGTGTGCATGTCCTGTTTATACAACATAAGGGTGGGTGGGAGGGCCCAAGGACAATTCCATCTTGCACCTCTTTTTTTCTTTGCATTATGTACAGTTTGGGGCCTAGTTTTTCTAACTGCCATCCTGTCTGCCACTGCAGTGTCACTCCTAGATGGGTCACGTGTTTGTGCCGCCCACTCGTGTCGCTTAGCATAGTCATCCAGCTACCTCGGTGCAACCTTTTGGACATAAAAACACTATTGTGAGGTGTGAGGTGTTCAGAATAGACTGGAAATGAGTGGAAATTAAGGTTATTGAGGTTAATAATAGCATAGGAGCAGAAAAACCTACAAATTCTGTGATTTTAGCTGTTTTTATGCTTTTTTTCAAAAAAATACAGATCCAAAACACAAAACCCAGAACCCAAAACACGGAAGGGTGGTTTTGGCAAAACCAATCCAGATCCAAAACACGAAGAAAGATCCAGATCCAAAACCAAAACACAAAACACGAAAAGTGGCCGGTGCACACCCCTAATTAAAATACATGTTCAACAAAACAACCGTTGTCTGTGTCGTTCCGTTTCTGTATATCACTTATCACAGCTTTATTAGTAATCACACTTATGCATCCTATTTGCATTGCTGTGCAAATAAGACACATTTGAAGGGAAAATTTGCACAAAAAGATGCTCAGCACAACCAAGTCACTCTGTGCTCACACGTTTGGTGTAACGCGACTTGTAGTGTATGGAGGATAGATGTGTGTGTACACATCTGTATGCATTAGTCACAGATAAGATAGTATGGTGCAATTAGCATAAGGCTCAGAGTCCTCCTGGCGAAAGCTGCCTGATGTGGGTGGGGAGCCCTCCTGATACCCCTGATGGAGGGGAAAACCACCTGATGTGGGTGGGGAGCCCTCCTGATACCCTTGATGGAGGGGAAAACCACCTGATGTGGGTGGGGAGCCCTCCTGATACCCCTGATGGAGGGGAAAACCACCTGATGTGGGTGGGGAGCCCTCCTGATACCCCTGATGGAGGGGAAAACCACCTGATGTGGGTGGGGAGCCCTCCTGATACCCCTGATGGAGGGGAAAACCACCTGATGTGGGTGGGGAGCCCTCCTGATACCCCTGATGGAGGGGAAAACCACCTGATGTGGGTGGGGAGCCCTCATGATACCCCTGATGGAGGGGAAAACCACCTGATGTGGGTGGGGAGCCTCATGATAACCCTGATGGAGGGGAAAACCACCTGATGTGGGTGGGGAGCCCTCCTGATACCCCTGATGGAGGGGAAAACCACCTGATGTGAGTGGGGAGCCCTCCTGATACCCCTGATGGAGGGGAAAACCACCTGATGTGGGTGGGGAGCCCTCCTGATACCCCTGATGGAGGGGAAAACCACCTGATGTGGGTGGGGAGCCCTCCTGATACTCCTGATGGAGGGGAAAACCACCTGATGTGGGTGGGGAGCCCTCATGATACCCCTGATGGAGGGGAAAACCACCTGATGTGGGTGGGGAGCCCTCCTGATACCCCTGATGGAGGGGAAAACCACCTGATGTGGTGGCTTTGAGGACCGAGTTTAAGTCATGATACTATAAGCCTGCCACTGCGGTGGAACTACAAATCACAAAATGTCCAGTCTACTGCCTACTGCATCACATGTCAAGAAATTGCTCCACCAGACTCAGTTGCTGGTGCCCCAGGCCCACACCCCACATGCCCTCTTACCTGCAGCTCCGTCTGGTGCATCCTTGTTGACATCCAGCTCCTGGAAGAAGATCTGCAGCCGCACATATGCTCGGGCCAGCCACTCAGGACTCTGCTGCACGGCTCACGGTTAGAGCTGCCACCAGGGAGGAGTGGGATGGGGAGTTGTGGGTAAGGGGGGGCACCGGGACTGTTGCCTGGGTCCGCGGCTACGGCTGTCGCTAGGGAGGAGTGGGACAGAGAGTTGTTGGTGAGAGGGTGCGCCGGGACTGCTGCACGGGTCTGAGGCTAGGACTGCCACCAGGGAGGAGTGGGATGGGGAGTTGTTGGTGAGAGGGAGTGCCGGGACTGCTGCACGGGTCTGAGGCTAGGGCTGCAGCCAGGGAGGAGTGAAACGGAGAGTTGTGGGTGAGGGGGGCACCAGACATGTCACGCTGACATAAGAAGCTGCGGAGAAGCAGCAACCAAAATGAGTAGGGACAGGCTATAGATAGACGAGGCGGCAGCTGATGGTCTGACATAGAGCTCTCCAGTAGTGTATGGTGGCTGCTCAGGTGCCGGGAAGAGGTGCCACGTATTGGGCGGCCATGGTGGTACACTCCGGGTACATAGTTACAGCCCTAAGTGGGGTGAATATATTGTGGGCAATGGAGGAGGTGCCCCTTAAGTGCTGGCACCCGGCGGCAGGCGCCTTAATTGTCTCTCATAGTTCTGCCCCTGATCCTAACCCTCTATTCGGATGTTTAACTGATGCAGATCAAAGTTCCACAGCCACTCCTAGCTACTTCTGAGCGGGATTGATGCGGTGAGAGAGACCGCTTGGATAAACAGCAGTCTTCGTTACACATGCCGGCCGGGAGGATTGCCTGTGATTATTGTGAATACGTCCCGCTAATTCACCTGCAAGTGAGGACGAGTGCTAAACACAGTGACTTTAGACTGTCCAGAGCCGAGCACTGTTTAATTGTTTATACTGGAACCAGCCCCTACCTATGAGGGAGCGGCTTGCACAAGTAATTGATTAAGAGACAGCTCCTAATATAAATGGCTCAGTTTTCATCTATGTTGGAGCTGCTATACCTGAGAATTAAGGGCTGACACATTATTAAAATTGAAAGACTGCTTGTATCCTTTGCCACATGTGTGTCAAGTCATACTATGGAATAAGGAGCTCATTCAGACCCGTCCGCTAGCAAGCGTCCGTTCGTTGCTGCCGATGTTCGCTAATCTGCGCATGCGTATGTATCGCAGTGCGCGTGCGCGAACTGCTCATAGCGACCAGGAACCGCTCACTCGCCCTGTAAAGACAGCCCAGTGGAATGAGTGACAGGAGAGCCCGTTTGTGGGTGGTAACAGGGGCAGGCCAGTAAAACCAGGGGAGTGGAGGTGCGAACGCATGTGTGACTGAGTGTTTCAACTCCGTTTCAGAGGGGAATGCATAATTAAGAGGCAGCGTCATAGTACACGTCACCAGCCTTTTTTTTTACACTGAATTCCTCGCAGTACTTGCGGTAGGGTAGAGGCAACCACAAGCGCTGCGATCGCTTTCGATGGTCCTCGATGTTCCAATGTTTTAATACACTTTCTGGAGATGACGTGCGCTAGTGGGCGTCTCAACATACGCTAATGGGCGTCAACATATTAGGGGTGAGCGGGTTCGGATTTCTGAAATCCGAACCCCCCCGAGCCCCCCCGATCCGAGTCCGATCGGAATCAGGCTCGACTTTTCCCGCCTGACTCGGATCTGAAATCGAGGCAAAACGTCATCATCCCGCCTTCCGAGTCTCGCGGGTTTTGGATCCTATATAAGGTACCCACGTCGGCGCCATTTTCTCACTCGGCTGTGGACAGTGAAGAGGGAGGGTGGGAGTTAGGGCTGTGTAGTGTAGTGTAGTGTAGTGCTGCTGTTGTCCACTACTTCAAAGTCCATAGGGGCTGGCTGTGTTGTGCTGTGCTGCTGTTGTTAATAGGGGCTGTGTCCACTACTTCAAAGTCCATAGGGGCTGGCTGGACTGTGTTGTGCAGTCAGTTCTCCATAGGGGCTGTGTCCACTCCAAAGTCCTGTGCAGTGTCCCAGTCCTAAAGGAGTGCTGCAGTGTTGTCCAGGGGGTGCTCTGTCCATCAGGGGTGCTCCCCCCAAGTGCTAAAAAAATAATATATTTTCTGTGTTTGTGAATTGTGTGCGCAGTAGCCGCACGTGCATCAACAAAGTAGTGCCAAGCGTGCGCCTGTGTCATAAGTAAAGGGCCGGCTGGCTTGACCGTTAAGGGTGCTGTAACCCCCGAAAGTACACTCCAGTCCAAACCAAAAAAAAAAATATTTTCTGTGTTTGTGAATTGTGTGCGCAGTAGCCGCACGTGCATCAACAAAGTAGTGCCAAGCGTGCGCCTGTGTCATAAGTAAAGGGCCGGCTGGCTTGACCGTTAAGGGTGCTGTAACCCCCGAAAGTACACTCCAGTCCAAACCAAAAAAAAAATTATTTTCTGTGTTTGTGAATTGTGTGCGCAGTAGCCGCACGTGCATCAACAAAGTAGTGCCAAGCGTGCGCCTGTGTCATAAGTAAAGGGCCGGCTGGCTTGACCATTAAGGGTGCTGTAACCCCCGAAAGTACACTCCAGTCCAAACCAAAAAAAAAAATATTTTCTGTGTTTGTGAATTGTGTGCGCAGTAGCCGCACGTGCATCAACAAAGTAGTGCCAAGCGTGCGCCTGTGTCATAAGTAAAGGGCCGGCTGGCTTGACCGTTAAGGGTGCTGTAACCCCCGAAAGTACACTCCAGTCCAAACCAAAAAAAAAATTATTTTCTGTGTTTGTGAATTGTGTGCGCAGTAGCCGCACGTGCATCAACAAAGTAGTGCCAAGCGTGCGCCTGTGTCATAAGTAAAGGGCCGGCTGGCTTGACCGTTAAGGGTGCTGTAACCCCCGAAAGTACACTCCAGTCCAAACCAAAAAAAAAATTATTTTCTGTGTTTGTGAATTGTGTGCGCAGTAGCCGCACGTGCATCAACAAAGTAGTGCCAAGCGTGCGCCTGTGTCATAAGTAAAGGGCCGGCTGGCTTGACCGTTAAGGGTGCCTTAACCCCCGAAAGTACACTCCAGTCCAAACCAAAAAAAAAATTATTTTCTGTGTTTGTGAATTGTGTGCGCAGTAGCCGCACGTGCATCAACAAAGTAGTGCCAAGCGTGCGCCTGTGTCATAAGTAAAGGGCCGGCTGGCTTGACCGTTAAGGGTGCTGTAACCCCCGAAAGTACACTCCAGTCCAAACCAAAAAAAAAATTATTTTCTGTGTTTGTGAATTGTGTGCGCAGTAGCCGCACGTGCATCAACAAAGTAGTGCCAAGCATGCGCCTGTGTCATAAGTAAAGGGCCGGCTGGCTTGACCGTTAAGGGTGCTGTAACCCCCGAAAGTACACTCCAGTCCAAACCAAAAAAAAAATTATTTTCTGTGTTTGTGAATTGTGTGCGCAGTAGCCGCACGTGCATCAACAAAGTAGTGCCAAGCGTGCGCCTGTGTCATAAGTAAAGGGCTGGCTGGCTTGACCGTTAAGGGTGCTGTAACCCCCGAAAGTACACTCCAGTCCAAACCAAAAAAAAAATTATTTTCTGTGTTTGTGAATTGTGTGCACTGTGGCTGCACGTGCATCAACAAAGGAGCAGCGCCAAGCGTGCGCCTGTGTCCCATAAGTAAAGAGCCGGCTGGCTCATTTCTTAAAGGGTGGTGTAACCCACAAAGTGCACTACTCTCCAGCAAAAATAAAATAATATTTTCTGTGTTTGTGTGCGCTTTAGCCGCACGTATATATATCAATATAACATAAATGGAGGACCAAACTTTCTCCGATAAAAATAAAATAGGGAAAGATCAAGAACCACTTCCTCCTAGTGCTGTTGCTGCTGCTGGGAGTTGTTCATCATCCCAGAGAGGAAGTAGGAACATCACTACTTTTACTAAACAATTGACCCTCCAACAGTCCCTAGCGATGAGGATGAAGTACGACAGCAGTCATCCTGAAGCAAAACGTATAACTGAGGCCTTGACTGCTATGTTGGTGTTAGACGTGCGTCCGGTATCCGACATTAGTGCAGTGGGATTTAGACAATTGATGGAGGTAGTGTGTCCTCGGTTCCAAATCCCGTCTAGATTCCACCTGCATCCTCAAAGCAGCAGCGACAAGCGTGCGTCTGTCTGTTAAAGGGTGGTGACACCCTCAAAGTGTTCTACACAAACAATTAAAATATTGTTCTTTTTTTTTCGGTCTTTGTGAAATGTGTGGGCTGTAGCCGCACCTGCATCCTTAAAGCAGCAGCGACAAGCGTGCGCCTGTCTGTTAAAGGGTGGTGTAACTCTCAAAGTGCTCCAAAAAATAAAAAACTATTTTTTTAATGTGTTTGTGACTTGTGTGCGATGTAGCCGCACCTGCATCCTTAAAGCAGCAGCGACAAGCGTGCGTCTGTCTGTTAAAGGGTGGTGACACCTCAAAGTGTTCTACACAAACAATTAAAATATTCTTCTTCTTTTTTCTGTCTTTGTGAATTGTGTGGGCTGTAGCCGCACTTGCATCCTCAAAGCAGCAGCGACAAGCGTGCGTCTGTCTGTTAAAGGGTGGTGTAACCCTCAAAGTGTGCTCCACAAACAATAAAAATATTCTTTTTTTTTTCTGTCTTTGTGAATTGTGTGGGCTGTAGCCGCACTTGAATCCTCAAAGCAGCAGCGACAAGCGTGCGTCTGTCTGTTAAAGGATTACATCGGTGACAGCATCCAAGTAGGCATGTCAGACAGTCCGTACCTGTACTGGCAGGAAAAAGAAGCAATTTGGAGGTCCCTGTACAAACTGGCTCTATTTTACCTGAGTTGCCCCCCCTCCAGTGTGTACTCCGAAAGAGTGTTTAGTGCAGCCGGGAACCTTGTCAGCGAAAGGCGTAGGAGGTTGCTTCCACAAAATGTGGAGAAGATGATGTTCATAAAATGAATTATCAACTCTTCCAGGGAGACCAGCCTCCAGAACGTACAGAGGGACCTGTGGTTCCAGCAGGGACGAATTAATACTCTGTGAGGATGAGGATGTACACACTGAAGAGGGTGAGGAATCGGTGGATGAGGAGGATGAGGATGACATCTTGCCTCCGTAGAGCCAGTTTGTGCAGGGACAGATAAATTGCCAGCTTGTTTTGTGGGGGCCCAAACGAACCAATCATTTCAGCCACAGTTGTGTGGCAGACCCTGGCGCTGAAATGATTAGTTTGTTAAAGTGTGCATGTCCTGTTTATACAACATAAGGGTGGGTGGGAGGGCCCAAGGACAATTCCATCTTGCACCTCTTTTTTTTCTTTGCATTATGTACAGTTTGGGGCCTAGTTTTTCAATGCCATCCTGTCTGCCACTGCAGTTTCACGCCTAGATGGGTCACGTGTTTGTGCCGCCCACTTGTGTCGCTTAGCATAGTCATCCAGCTACCTCGGTGCAACCTTTTGGACATAAAAACACTATTGTGAGGTGTGAGGTATTCAGAATAGACTGGAAATGAGTGGAAATTAAGGTTATTGAGGTTAATAATAGCATAGGAGCAGAAAAACCTACAAATTCTGTGATTTTAGCTGTTTTTATGCTTTTTTTCAAAAAAATACAGATCCAAAACACAAAACCCAGAACCCAAAACACGCAAGGGTGGTTTTGGCAAAACCAATCCAGATCCAAAACACGAAGAAAGATCCAGATCCAAAACCAAAACACAAAACACGAAAAGTGGCCGGTGCACACCCCTACAACATATACAAAGTGATCGCTCGCCAAGACATAGTGGGCGTGCTTATGCCTTGCCGAGCGATAGACTGCCATGCCGTCACTTAGCCAAATTTGCATACGCAGGGAGCAGGCAGACACATATAGCGAACGGGTCTGAATCAGGTCCTAAGCTCTTTCATTTGAAGAAGGATTTACTAACAAGCAACTGAGTGCCTGGCCGCTCGTAAGCGGCCGCTTGTTCGCTCTGAGCGATGTTCGCACAACTGCGCATGCATATGGGTCATAATGCGCATGTGCAAACCAGTTATTGCGGTCGGGAATCGTGCGCTCGCAAAACAGCGAGGGGCTGCTAATTTGATTGATAGAATGTACCGCTTGTGGGTGGTAATAGGGGAAGGTGCTTGAAAACGGGGGGGTGGAGATCCGGATGCAGGCGTGCCAAACGGTCAAAAGGGCGTTTAATGGGAGTGCATAATTAGTAAAGGAGCATCATCGACCATGACACTTGGTTGTCTTTTAGCCTGAACTACTCGCAGTGATAGCAGTAGGATATACCTACCACATGCACTGCGAGCAGTTCTGATGCCTTTCGATGTACCAGATTAATCTAATAAATACCGGAGATGACGTGTGATGTGAACGGCCAGGGGGCATCTTTACAAAATAGCGAGCACATTTTTCGTTCGCTCGCTCAGACATAGAGGCGTCAACAAACCGCAAAGAGCGAGCGCTCAATTTAAATAGCCGGCCCCTTTTTTGGAACGACCTTCCGCAAATAGCGTCCGGCTCTGAATCAGGCCCAGACTTCCTTGTGAACATAAGGTGGAACAAACCACAAATTGATTACTATATATATCTGTGTCCGCATCCATCGTATACATTGTTCCTTGTGTTTTTTTCATATCGAAATTTAGGAGGAGGATAACGAATTATGGTTTTATATTATTAAATGTTGTATGTATGCATTTGCACACAATTTAATAACGGTTTATATATTCTTCCTTTTTATAATAATAATAATAGATTTTATTTATATAGCGCTTTTCTCCCGCAGGACTCAAAGTCGCTTTACAGACATCAGAAAACATGGTACATCGGACCTCATTCAGAGTCGCTTGCAAAACGCTTCTCTTTAATGAGCCGACCTCCTGGCCGCTCGCTAAGCTGTGGTTGATGGTCACGATGGTCAAGACCATCGCGACCATCGGGGCTTGCGACGAGACCCTTGTGGTAGGGTCTCGTCTGCCGCAAGCCCAAGTGAGCTTTCGGCTCTAATACAGTCGGAAGCTCACCACTGACATCACGAGTGATGGCAGTGGGGCCACCCCCAAACGGCAGGCGTTTCTTCGGTAACGCCTCCATTTGGCCAGCCACCCCACCACCCCGCCTACAAAACTGTGCGAGCTGTCGATCACCATCGACAGCCGCCCCTTTTGTAGTGAGCCCCGGAGCAAGAGAATGTCTCTCTCGCTCCGGGGCTTGCGCACGCGCAGTGCGGCCGCTGCGCATGCGCAGGGCCTCAACATCGACCCTCTTGCGAGCGCTCAGCGCTTGCGAGCGGGTCTGAATGAGACCCATTTTTCAAGGATTTGGTATTGCAGAAAATAGAAAACCACACGGAGATAATTGAAAACAACCAGAACCTAGAGAGCACAATAAGCATATTGCAGTGTTGGTGCAGACATTTTGAGAAATAACTTCCACGGGTTATATACTTCACCAACAAAAGGTACCAGATTAGGCAGCCATCTTGGACACACTACGTAGGATTATCCTGGGCGGAATAGGTCACGCCTAGAAGAGATGACACAAAATGGGTGGTTGCAGCGTCCTAACGCTAGGAGTAGGGTCCCACCATAATAGTCAGGTCCATGTATTTTTCATCCCATCCACAAGTGTACCAGGTGAGGCAGCCATGTTGGGCGCACTATGAAGGTTACAATGTGGGAGATAGGCCGTACAAGGGCCCAAGGCATATATGGGAAAAGTGACGTGTGTGGCAGTATGATATACCCAGTATGAGTAGATCTATGTGAAGTACATCCTGCCTATGGAGGATGCACTTCATTGGAGGTATAGATTAACACGCAGGCATATCATACAGTGGGGAGGAAGTACATGGTACAAAACAGGGAGTACTAAACACAGCAAACAGTGATGCAGTTTGGACATGATGTACATGGGTGACTGAAACATTTGTAATATAATACACCCTGACTGAATAGATCCACGTGTTTGTTCATCCTGTCCAAGAAATAACTATCCAAAGCAGCCATCTGGGGCGCACTGTGTAGGTTACATCTGGCAGGGTGTGCAAGTAGTGGAAGTATAACGTCCAGGCGGAGAGAAAATAAAAATAATGAATGAGAGGCTAAATACAAAGGTATAAAAGGCCATATTAAAAGAATAGTGACAGCACTATAAGGTAAAAAATGTTTCAAGTTAATCAGAAATTAAAAATAATGGTGTAAACTGTAACAGGTAACATGACTGCACCAAGCATTTCCCTCGTTCGAGTGTGAGATCTTGTCGCATCCAGAAGTTTGTTGAGTGCGATTGGGATTTTTAGTGACAATAAAATAATTGTTTAGTTTATATCTGTGTCCTGGTTCACCAGTAGTAACGCGCACCCTTAAGTGGAGTGATTTATCATTCCCCTTGGTTTTCTTTGTCTACATTAAAAAGGTCGACCATGTCTAGATAGGCAACAGAAGTTAGACAGACAATAGGTCAACAGGGACAAAAGGTTGACAGGGACAAAAGGTCGACATGGATGACGGTCGACCGGTACAAACCGTTGATAAGATTAAAATGTCGGCAGAAAAATGTTTGATACAAAAATGGTTGACACTTTTTTTTGTTGTTTTTTTAGGATTAGGGGTAGCGACTTACCGGAGGGTTGAGGTAAGGCTCTAGGAGGGACAGTTAGGGTTAGACAAGTAACCCGACGGTTAGGGTTAAGCACTAGGAGGCACAATTAGGGTTAGGCACTTGCTGGAAGGGTGAAGATTGGGGTTAGAAAACACAAAAAAAATTGTCAATCATTTTTGTGTCAACCTTTAATCCCTGTCGATGTTTTATGCATGTTTTCTATTTTCTGCGTCGACATTTTATTGACATTTTGCATCGACATATCATCCCTGTCGACCATTTTGTCCCTGTCAAACATTTGTCCCTGCCGACCTATTGCCTGTCTAACATGTTATCTATCTTTTATACCAAACCCCACTGCAGTATATGTGCAAACCCCACTGCAGTATATGTGCTAGGCACTACAACGCCCAGCATACCTTGTACGCTCCAGGCTGCAACAGGATATCCCTGCATCTTGTACCTGTGGTACATTAATCCTGTGTTATCCTGCTACCTGCTTTTACCGGTGTATAAACCATTCCCTGGTGCAGTTTGTCTGCCATGTGGACTGACCACCACCATCACACACCGCTGTCACTTACTGCCACCCATTCAGTCTGCTGCTGTCATTCAGGAGGAGGACAGGTAGGGGAGACAGGGGTCATGCAGCCTATTGCTGCTAAGCACGGCCCCTGGGAGGGGATAACTGTGCACTGACCTGGCCCCCTCCCTGCTCTCCCTGTTCTCCAGCATCGCAGCTGAGGCAGCTGTAACTCCGTATCCCCTGCTGGCGCTCCCCTGCACCTTCTGTCACCCGGGGCACATATCCCACATGCCCCCCCTAGTTGCATCTCTGCATTTACATAGTCTGCACTGTGTAAATCTCTCCACTGTTCCTGGACTTCACCCCAGACTCCAATGTGGGCTGCTGGGGGCAGGGGTGTATCTTTTCCCTGGCCGGGATAGCAGTCGCCATGGGCGCCGGCCCAAGGGGGGGGGGGGGGCAGTCCGGTGGTGCCATCCGCAGGCATGGAGTAGAATCAGGGTGGGATTGCCAGGCAGGGCCGGACTGGCCATCTGGCACTTCTAGCAAATGCCTCCCGGCGCACTGCTTGGTCGCGATACTGAGTGACTGTGGCATGCCGCAAAGCCAGGCCCATGTGACTCGTGGCATGCCCAAGTTAGATTCAACCACATCCCTGTGAGGTGAGGCCACTCCCCCGTGAGGTGAGGCCACGCCCCTTTTGAATGAGCAGAGGTTAACACCAGGGCTCATCAAGAGCCCCAGTCCATCCTTGCTCCTAGGGCTGTAGTCCCAGTCCCGCCCCTGGCTCCTACCCAGTGTAGATGTTTAGGCCGGGCAGCCGCTAGCTGCCTGGTACAATGAATAAAGTTTGGTAACTTTCTGAGACAAGGCGCACGTGATGTCACTACATCCATGCACTGCATCACTGCACTGTCAGACTGAGGAGCCGGCGTTGCCAGTCACAGATACTAGAGATGGCAAGTATCTATACGGGGGCTGGATGCGGGGGAGCCAGGGGCTGGAACTGTAGTGATAGAAGGGGCACTGGCTGAGGAGACAGAAGTGGCGTTGGCTGAGGAGACAAAGGGGGGCTGTCTGGGGAGACAGAAAGGATGCTGCCTGATGACGGGGCTGGCTCTCCTATTGAATTTTGGACTGAGCTGCAGCTCCACCCCTGGGCCACCACTGGTCAGCGCACATCTCAACTTATAAAGAATGGAGATAGTCTGCTCTTTTACATGTTCCTATTAACCTGTTCCAGGAAAGCATACAATTATCTTCCTGAGTGGTAGGATTAAGCATTTTGATGAACACGTGTTTTACAGCTATTGTGATGGGTAATTACATGTCTGTAATACCATATTCTGTAATGCTTTCATTTCAGTTCCTAACTTTAAAAATCTCCAACTGGTAAATGTGTTAGGGACTGTATGCTGAGCGAGTTTGGACCTGTTTATGCAGAGAGGGAGAGAGAGGGGGGAGAGGGAGAGAGAGGGAGAGAGCGAGAGCGAGAGGGGGAGAGGGTAACAGAGACCCTACAATATAAATGTATCTATGCATAGAGGCAGAGGAGTAGCGTGATAGGTTCTGTTATTTTTGTTACATGAAGCCAGCTATTTATTTGATATTCTATGTCATTATGTCAACTTGTCACAAATCTGGTTCTCTTAATCTGTCCTTAGAGATATATTTTGCTGCACCAAGCAGTGGCTGTGTACTGATATGAAATATTCATCTCTATCTTTATTTTATTTTCTGCAAAAATGTTCAGTAAATGAACCACTTCTCCTAAATTAGATATTTCCAAAGGGTATAATAATCTCTTTCCTGTATATTGCTTTTTTTGTTGGGCATCTCTTCAAATTCTCAAAAGTGTAATTTTGAAAGATCAGGGGACTGCTCAGTGCCATGAACTGAAGACGTGTTGTGAACAGATATTACAGACTTTTGAATGTAATTTGTGGGTAATGTTCTTAGGAAAGCAGTTGGGAAAGGTTGTGTCTGAACAGGATCAAACGGCCGACCATAAAAAGTCTCCTGAAGCCTAATTCAGGTTCCTCCACTGTTGCTTTCTTACATCTGGCATTATTTAGGATACTGATACTTGCTGATCCCCTTAGATGATTGACATAGGGCCTGATTCAGCTCGGATCGCAGTTGCTAATACGCACGCAATCGGCCGATTGTAGCGTACTGCGCATGTGTATGCATCGCAGAGACCGTGAGCGAACCAGCCACTGCCATTGGCACTCCGATCGCAGTGACTATGCAGACCCATTGCAGAGTGATTGACAGGAAGTGCGGGAGGGGAAGAAGTGCTGCTCATCTGCGCCGGTGGTGGTGGAGGGGTGGTCGGCAAAACGCAGGCGTGCCAGGGCGTTTGAACGCCGTTGCATGGGCGTGCATAAATTATCCACTGCGATGCCCTACGCAGCCTGAGAACACATAGAGTGCGCTGAAGTTAGCAATTCCTGAGTGAGGTCAGAGCGTGTGCAAGTGTGTGTGAGGCTGCGATGGTACTCTATTTTACAGATGGTTTCGCAGTCTTGCTAAACATTATGGATGTGTGTAAGGTAAAGTGGGCGTCCTTTTGTAGTGCGGTCGCAATGAATTAGCATACTATCGCAGTTAAACTGCGTGCGTAATCACAGCTGCAATCGCAATAGCGATCATTGCTGAATCAGGTCCATAATCCACTTTAAAGTGAAGTGCACCTGGACAAAACAATTTTCCCCATTTAGTCCATCACCAAATAGTAGAACTGTTGGAATCCTAAGCTCACTTGTAGCTTCCTTTTCTTTTATCCCTGGCATCTTCTGGCCTCGGCATCTCCTCCCTGGCCAACTCCCCATCCATCTAGCCACCTCCCCAAGCACCTTCAGTCACATCCTCTTTTATATAACACACATTTCAAAATACTATCATACCCGGGACTCAAACCTATGCTCTTTCTGGCCCAGGGCACCAAAAAGTTTAGTTACAGCTCTGTCATTGCCACTGCTGTAACAGAAGTTGCTTCTAGCTTGAAAACTGGGTTATACCATATAGCAGACTTATACTCTTTTTACACTGACTGAAAAATCCCAAGTTGATGAAAGTGAACGTGCATCAACTCGTGATTTTTGTTATTGTAAACGGATCAACCCTGGTCCAGTGACCCGGGCATCCGACCCGGCTAGCTTGCAGGGTTGAGCATGGGTGGTTCCCATGTCACCATGTGCTGCATGCTAGCTGATTGGCTTCCTTCAGCAGCGCTTGGAGATGACATCATCTTCAAGCATCCACTGCAACCAGCGCCAGCCCGACCAGAACAACGCACCCGTCCCGCCCTCCCTGCCTCTGGACGGCTGCGGAGTAAGGTAAGAGGGTCGCGGAGGGGTATGGAGGGGAAGAAGCGCTGCTCACCTGCCCCGGAGAGCCGGGTCAGCGCTGACCTGGCTCCGGTGTGAACGGCGGTGTAAAAGGGGGTCTGATCCGGGTTGGAAACGTGTTCCAAATCCCGGGTAAGACCCGGGACTTTAGTGTAAAAGGGGTATAAGAAGATTGATAAGTTTTAGTGGTAGCTGATTGGCTGACTGCCTTGCCTTGTCCAATCAGCTGCACTGACCACATTTATTACTTTGAATTTACTTTAAAAACATCTTCTGACTGTCAAACTGAAAGACGTGTGTGTGACACTAAATATCTCCCTGGGAGCGCTCTCCCATGGTACTACTAGTTAGGTATTGGGGAGCAAATGTGAAAATATTATGGAGTTCTACTTTAAGCTACAGTATAAATCTGTTAGTCTCTAGACCTCCCATATTTTGATATAGGATATTTTAGGTCAGTCCCTGGATCTGTACAAACCTTGCCACTAAAGTATGAGCCTAAATAATAAGATGCATAAATCAGGACTGTCTGACTGACGCCTGAAGTATCTAGAAAAAAAAGTATGGTTGAGGCTGTATATGGAGTTTGTGCTGCTGATTGTAAATATATAATCATTTACCTAGTAACTGGTCGGCTGCATCTCCTGAAAGGCTATGGTGGGATCAAAAGATGACTGTCAGAACAACCAGAAGCATGTTACTAATATGAGGTCGTTGTAAGGTGACTTACTCCTTTATAGTCATTTAAGCATTTTTGGGCTGGATGGGGCCCCGGCTGCGCACACTGCGCGCGATTTTCAGGAGATTGCACATTCAACACAAAAGGCAAATGGCAGACTGCGCGTGCACCGCACCATACATAGGCGCCATGATGGAGGATAAGGGAGCAGCTGTTTTGCACAAGGCTTGGCCAATCTCTCCTCCTTGAAATGGGAATTTCTTTGGGAGGCAACTGTGTGGCTACTAATGTGATCACATGGAAAGGATCCGTCTTGTAGGAGTGTCATGGAAGTGCCCCAACGTCCTCGTTTGAAGCGTGCACATGGAGAAATGACGCCTGTTACTGACGTATCTCTTGTACCCAGCATTGGGGTAGGTCATACTTGCCTACCCTCCTGGAACGGCCGGAAGGTTCCCGAAAATCATGTGGCACTCTTGGCCACCTGAAAAGGTGGACAAGTCTCCAGTAGGCTGGAGCCACAAAGGTGGCCGATGACAGAATACACATTGAATTGCGTCATCGTACCCCCCCCCTGCTTCACAATGCTGGTAATCGCGGCATTGCATAGCGGGGGGTGGGGCTATGATGATGCAATCGTGTCATCATGCTCCATACCCCCTGAGTCCCGCCCTTCGCAGTGCCAACCTGACTTCCTCCTCGCCGGAAGATCGGCAAGTATGGAGTAGGTGTCAGTGCCGATATTACTGACGAGGGCGATGGACAGGAAAAACAGCTGATGACATGACCATACATAAGAAGCCATGTGAATGCTCGCATTAGCATAAGAAAGTAGATCTGGCAACCACTCACACTTGCATTGCGTCTGGCACAGAATCAGGCCCTTTAATATAAACGCCTTAAAACTCAGGGGGTGATTCAGTAGTGGACGGAATTGCAAAGCTGCACGCAAGGAACTTTGCAATTCCGTCCTTGCAATTATGTTAATGCAGCAGGAGGCGTCATGTCTCCTGCATGCATTAATGATCCGAGCTGCGTCCACTGATGCAGCGTTGGATCATCTGTGTGATCCCTGACCGGCTGAGTGACCATGGGGTTACGCAGGCCGGCCATCGCAGATGAGAGAAAGAGGCCAGAAATTTGTGGGCGTGGTGGGTAGTGGCCATGTGATTGCGTCATTTTGGCTCAGTCCCCTCTACACAATGCCGAGATTACCGACATTGTGAAGCAGGGGGCAAGGTCAAAACGAATCACGTCATCACCCCCCCCCACCCTGCTGCGGGGGATTCTCTTATAACGCCGAGGGAGCCGGAGGGGTCGGCAGCTTTTCCGGGGGGGGGGGGGGGGCTGGGAGCGGCAATTATGTGATTAAGCAAGGATCGCAAGTGCAAAAACGCATGCACCCGGTCAATTGCCGCTTTCTGCACATGTGTATGTGTGCGCGAAACAGCCACTGCGATCGGGACAGTGAATGCAGTGACTACGCAGACCCTATTGCAGAGTGATTGACAGGAAGTACCGTTTGTGGGTGGTGACGGGGGGTGGGTGTGTATAATGAAGCCCCTGTGACGGCATACGCAGCCTGAGCTCTAGATACCGGCAGGAAATTTAGCAGTCTGTGAGTGAGGTCTGACCTGCCGAAATTGTGCGTGAGGCTCTGATGGTACTCGATGGTTCCGATGTTTTCATAGACTTGCAAGGTATTACGGATGTGAGTAAAGGGAAGTGGGTGGTTTTATGGTGTGCTGCAGGGACATTGCAATCAGTCATTTGCATAATTTCGCAGCAGAACTGCGTCCGCACTTGCCGTCGCGATCGCATCAGTGATCCTTGCTGAATCAGACTCAAAATTCACGTAAAACTGCATTTTTATTGCCACCTGGGCCTGGCGCCTCAATAGACCGACATTGTAAATACAGCACCTGGGTACGTTTTCGCGAAGTTAGTCAGGGCAATTATGCAAAACAGAGTAACAAATGTAGCAATAAAATGACTTAGTAAAGGGATTCTCTTGGAAAGTGCATGAAGCAGCAGCATGCAGAAACCCCAGAAGAGGAGAAATGAAACTGTGAAATAAATAGACAACAGAAACAACAGCTCTAAGCAAGTGATAATCTTATTAGGAGCTCTGTCGGAATGATGCTGTGCCCCAGGCCACCCTTCCTTTGTCACATTCAAACTGTGACAATCGTTTTGGAAGGATGGCGAATCGAGACGTATCTGTGAAATTTCCAGTCCAAATGAATGACCCTGATGTGCTATTTACCATGGCACTTCCAGCATGAGCTAATTCATTACTGTGTGTGGCAAGCAATGCTTTTATAGACAGTACTGTGTTGTCCTGTGAGTCTCTAATGTATCAAAATATGCGTATTAATAATATACATCACAGGTGGTTTGGCTGTAAAATTTAAATGTACCAACTAGACACCTAGATAACAATTCAATCATTGCTAAATTATGAACTGGTCTTGCTATAATGAGCTGTATATCTGTGGAATATCTATATGCTGCCTGTTCGGGGTGTTGAAATCCTACGCACCAAAAAAATGAGATAAAAAGTCAGCTGTGCTGAGAGGATTTCTGAGTCGTGGTTCTGCGCTCTGCTCACTAGAACCAGATGTTTCTTGTAAATAAAAGAATGATGAGCGTGAAGCACAGCAAGCAGCTATCTACATGCATGTTCTATTCAATGCTGGCTGCAGCCTCTAGTATAGCTGAAATGTATTACATATTTCTTTGCCAATGCTGCCCACACAAAACCACGCTACCGTCATCAAATCATCATATAAGCAATTATATAGATGGTTGGTGTTTTTTTGCCCTGGTAATTCTCTATTCCACCATCTCACCCAAATTAGAGAGGCAGCAAACATAGAATGTACTAAGTCTTGGGGGCCTATTCATCATCAGTTAATTGTCATAAAAGCAGGTGAAAAAATACATTTTCACCTGCAATTGTGACAATTAAGTATTCGGACCATTCATTAAGAAGGTGAAGCAGGAGATATCACAGATACAGTATCTCCTACTTACCTTCTGTTTGCGGAATGGCCCGCTGTCCCCATACACTAGTATAGGGACAGAATTCATCAAGCTCCAAAAATATAATTTTTTTCGGAGCTTGACTGCGGGGGCATTCGCCATCTTCAGATGGCGAATACCCCCGCTTGGGATTCGCAACCCGCTCTCCCCTATGGGAAATAGGTCCGGGTTGCAAGAAGGGATCCTTTCGGATCCCTCCGCCCCTGTCCAGCTCCTTCCGCCGGACGTCGGGGCTCTTGTGCGCACGTGTGACCTGTAGGTCGCGCATGCGCACCGCCGTCACTACTCCGACAGGAGCAGTGAAAAGATTCACTGCTCCGAAAAGGAGCAGTGAAGCCGCTCACCGGGGCAGCTGATTTCACATCAGCTGCCACCACGCCGGAGCAATGCTGAATTGCTCCGGTGGCCACGGCGAATTAGAATGTTAATTATCGGGTTCCGTTCGGACCCCGATAATTAACATCATGAATAGGCACCTTGGAGAGATATAAAGTGAATGGAGATAAAGTAACGCGCAACAGAATTTGCTGCGCTATATAGGAAACTGTTAATAAATAAGTAACAACCAATCAGCTCCTGTCATTTTTCAAACGGAGCCTGTAAGGCTGTGCCAGTTAGGAGCTGATTGGTCGGTACTTGTACTCTCCATCCACTTTATCTCCTTCCAAGACTTAGGGCCTCATTCAGAGCCGGACGCAATTAGCGCTCGCTCGTCCAGAAAATAGGGGTGACTATTCAAATGAACCGTTCGCTCTTTGCGGTCTGTTCACGCCTCTAGGTCTGAACGAGCGAACAAAACTTGCGGTCGTTTTTTGAAAAAATACGCCCCCTGGCCGCTCGCATCCTACGTCATGTCCGCTATTTATTAGATTAATCGAGTACATCGACCAGGGTATGAACTGCTCGCTATTCTTGTGGTTGGTTTTTGCTACCACAATTTTGCGAGCAGTTCTGGCTATAAAATAACCCAGTGACGTGGTCATTGACGCTGCTGTTTTAATTATGCAAACCCTTAAAACGCCCGTTTTGACCTTTAAGCACGCCTGCGTTCGGATCTCCACTCCCCGTTTTCAAGCACCTTCCCCCGTTACCACCCACATACGCCTCCTCCTGTCACTCAAATTATCAGGCATTCGCTATTTTGCGAGCACATGAATTTTGACTGCACTGACTGGTTCGTGCATGCGTATAACAATCCGTACGCATGCGCAGTTGAGCAAACATCGCTCGGAGCGAACGAGCGGCCGCTTACGAGCGGCTCTGAATCAGGCCCTTAGTACATAGACCCCATAGTGGTATATATATGAAGTGGAGACTTGCCGCTAACGCGTTTGATCTCAGAAGTTAAAGCAATACTAATATTAGGTGCAAAAACCGGCGCGTTTTGCAGTTAACATTAGTGCCGCTGTAACTTTAGCGGTCAAACCAGCAGAGTAGCAAGCCGCCACTTCGCAAATATACCCCCACAATGTTTTTCGAACTACATTGAATTGCAACTAGAGGCAGACGTGATAAGCCCACAGGCTGCACTGAACGCGGATTTCTGTTCCCCTTTCTCCTGAGGCTCAAGCAGAAATCTGCTTTAAGTAGGGCTTTCTGCCCTTATTGTGGCTGCCACAAATGTATTAATAGTTCTGGGTACTTATCCTGGAAATCATGTGTTAACGCGCGTTAGCTGGCTATTTACCACGCAAGAAAATAGGCTTGTAATTGAATAGCTCCAGGTGTAAAAGTCTGAGGCTACAACTCCTTTTTCTTCTTTGTGCGGTAAGATAACGAGGCTAATTTAATACAGCCTATATTCAAACTAAAAATATAACATAATACAGTGTATTATACAGTCCAACCTCCCATCTGTCCGGATATACTGTATAAGTGGAACAGTCTAATTTTCTGGCGACTGTCCTGCCACACCACCTAAACTTTATGGCCATTCAATGTGTGTACCTGTATATTAAAGTGTTGTTTCGGGGGGAGGGTCTTACAGTGGTGCTAAGCATGCCGCAAGGGGACTTCTGCACATAATATTCCATATTTATTCATGATACCCATTTTCCCAGCACATACATGAGAAAAAGACCCATCTAACACAGCAAACTGTCCTTCATATGCACCAACCGTCCTTCATTGCTATATATGTCCCTGGATATTGTTGGCCTTTAGGAACATCCCAGCTCTTCGATATTGCCCAACTGCCCAACACAATTCCTGTTTGTCTTTATGTTAGATGCCATTCTTGCCATCTGCCTTTATTCTCTGGGCTGTACAATTTTATATGTATTTAAAAGGAGTATTTGCAATGCAAAAAAAGTACTAAAACACAGCACAATCAGTAAACATGGCATGATGGGGAATGCACTGCTCCAAGCTGTGCGTTTATGAACGTATACTTGGTAAAATAACATTAAAATTAAATGGAGCAGCATTCTAGGAGCTGAAGGATGAAAGTGAGCCAGATATACCCTACTCACACTATTACTTTCCTTGTTACACAGAGCATCTGCCATCCAATAATGCCGATTCTCATTGCAGTTTCCTTTTGTCAATGGTGAGGGAGAGAATTATAAATATAACAGTCTCTAACCAGACCTCATCTCTGAACACAAACACTCATGATACACGATACAGCTAAGCTGGGAGTTTTTTAACGATTTTCTCCACTTTTGTTCAGAAACACGATTTCTAAAACCAGACCTGACCTACATACAGCGTAGAGAGCCATTATAAGGGCAGAACTTTAATTCAGCCTATCAATTCCCTAGGACCTAATAATATCACTGAGGTATGAGGCACCCATCATGTGTAGTTTAGTAATGTCAGGAAGATATCATATTTTACTGATCACTGTATATATTCTAATTGAATAATTTTATTTTTTTAATGTCAGTAAATGTACTGTTTGTTAGCAACTTTGGGATTCAGACCTCTGTACCTGGTAATTTAATATATTAGAATAATAAATAAATACAACATAAAGGGGCCAGGCAGCGCCCGCTCCATATGATGTCACATGGAGGGGGAGGGGCTACAATTGCTGATGATTATAGCAATGCCCAGAGCATATATATACGAGGTCTGTCTAAAAAGTTTGGTGAATGGTCCGATATTTCTGTATGCAACGCTTGCAACAAGATTGCTCATGAGCGCTGACATGCATGGAGATGTCTGGACCTGTCCCCAGTCGGGGTTTGCCTGTGGGCGTCACCGCACTGCTATTGCATTCATTTCAACAGAGTGTCCCGAGCAGTGTGCGTCGAACAGCAATGCAGACCCCGCCAATCAGCACGTGGCAGTTCAAACTCGGCGCTGGCTGCGAGCCAATCCTGGCTTGCGGACCAGCAGCCAGCAAGGGACGGCTACAGCGAGCCAATCATGGCTCCCCACATCATTACACCGCCCCCTGGTGCCAGCTTGTACTAGCCAGTGCTAGGGAGCGGAGGGCAGTCCGTCAGCCGGGAAGGAGCAGTGAAGAGCTCCTGAAGAACGAAGAACAAAGAAGAAGACGCTTTAAGTCCCGGAGGACGGCGGCTATTACAAAGGAGCTTGGACAGGCCGCCGCTTGCCGGGTGAAGACCAATGGGCCGGCGCCCACCCAAAGTGGGGTCGGTGAAGGCATCAGAAGCCCTGGGACAGCAGTGGGCCATGCAAAAGAGCTATCACCGGCCACTGCTGCCCAGGTGAAGGCTTCAGAAAGCCCAGAGTTGTCCCACCTCCAGCGAAGACCACACGGTGGCCGTAGCTGAGCCAGGCTTGGCTCAGCCGAAGATCCCAGGTATGGTAAGTCCTGCACATACCCCTGTAGACCATCAGGGTTCAGGCACAAGGCCCGTGGGGCATGTTCAGTTGCTATGCACCAGAGGGGGCACCAGGCCCGGCTGATAAAGGGGGTCGGTCACTAGGCCCAGGTATGGCCCAATAGGTGGCGCTAGGCCGTGGGCATTGGTAAAGTCGGTGCTAGGCCGTAGGTTATTTCTAATGTCGGCACTAGGTTGTGGGCGTTTGTAAAGTTGAAGCTAGGCAGCTGTGGACAAGATATTGTTCAGCTGGCATTAGGCCATGGTACTGGGGGCAAAAGGTCCTAAAGGCATTGTTTGAAACTTGGTCAGACAGCCAGGCCCCCCTGAAAGGTAGGCTGTTAGTAAGCCGCTGAATCTCCCGTAGTCAGGCCCCCATTGAAGATAGACTGTAAAGACATCAGTTATTGAATTGTGTTCTGTAATTGTATTTTGTTTTGTCTACAACTGTTACTGCTGTATTTTTGGGGATATGCATTGTTGGAGATTCTAGGTATAGCAGGATAAGGGAGTGCACCACACTCAGACTGTGTCCATTAGTGTTCACCGAGTCAGATAGAGTTAGTGTCCCAGGTGTGAATGGATAGTCAGGTTGCTGTGGGTGGTACACGCTAGGTAAATGAGGTCAGGATATCCCAGCCGTGGGGTTGAGCTGTTATTGTTGTGTTAGTTTGCAGGTGCTGAGATCAGGATCACTCGTCCACCAAAGGGACAAGAGTATATTCGGTGACCGTAATCTGTGTTTTGTGTGCTGTTTGTGTCATGTGTTCCCCCCCTCTCCCTTTCCCCCTTTTTTCAGGTGTTTTCGTTCGTGTTGCACCCTTGTGCTTGGCACCTATGAGTAACCAGTCTTAGGCCTAAAGTGCCAATGATGACCATCCACGATCCCAGTGGAAGTCATCTTGACTCAGCATGTGAGCAGAAGTCCCAACCATTGCATCCAACCTGTGTTCCAGGACCGTCAACAGGAGTATCCTCGGCGGCCTGAAAGTTCTCACAGGCTTATGAACAGCAGGCAAGACCTAAAGATAAAATGAACAAAAAAAACAACTTTTGAGCTTAAATGATGACTGTGACTAGTGACTACCACCCCCACCCCCCCCCCATGTAGGTAAATGTAGGGATCAAAAGCGCTGGAAATACATAATCAGGTCCGTAACTAGGAATGTGCGAGTGGTGCGGCCGCACAAAGTGCAGAGCTCTGTGGGCCATACCGCTGCCCACCCACGGCTCCAGTATCTGGTTAGCAGGGTGTCTGGAACGGCATCCTGCAGCCAGAATCTCTGCAGCATTGCTGCCTGGAGTGGTGTTGTACCTGTATAATTATTAAACTAAGTATGGGGCTTTTTGTTATACATGAAAACATGTCTAACCTAACACGGAATGAGATTATAAAGAGCCGCCAGTTCAAATCCCGACAACGTGATGCCGAAAGGAGGACATCCCGACAGCAGAGGTAAGTAACGCTAACCCTCTCCTCTCCCCCCTAACCCTCCTTTAGGGGTGCCTAACCCTGACCTCCCCCGCTAGTGCCTAACCCTAACCTCCCCCCAGGGGTGCCTAAACCTACCCTCCCTCCCCGCTTCCTAAACCTAACCCTCCCGGGGGAGTGCCTAACCCTAATCTCCCCCCAGGGGTGCCTAACCCTAACCTCCCCCACTAGTGCCTAACATTAACCTCCCCCCTGGGGTGCCTAAGCCTAACCTCCCCTTCCCCTAGCCTAACCCTAACCCTCCCGGGGGAGGTGTCTGACCCTAAGTCCCCCCCAGGAGCCCCCCTAAGTCCCCCCCAGGAGCCCCCCTCGGCTAAAAGATCGGGCGCCCGGATTTACCTCGTTTGGTCCCGCGTTGTCCTTGATTCTGGCGTCGGGATTATGACAGGTGTCAGTGTCTCGAAGCCTGTCAGTGGGCACTTTAGACTTTACTCACAGTGACTGAGTAGGCACAGCTCTCCAAGGCCTGGCTTACAAATCCAGACGTCAATTTGGGCATGCCTGTCACACTACCTACCCATCAAGTCAGCCCCGTCTATGACAGCTTTTCGACATCCTGCTCAACCAATGACAATCCTCGTCTCCCCATACTGCTGCTTATTGGCCCGGCTAGCATATGAGGAGTCATAGCTGATGCGATGCACCCCTGTACTGGGAATCGGGATAAAGGGATGGAGACAGTGTGGTCTGGAGTAGTGTAGTGTGCATGCTACATAGAAACTGTAAAACAAATACACTGCCGCAGAGGTGACCATCGTGGGGGTACAAACCATCGATGGTTCACCATAGATTTTTTTTGTGCCATCGAGGGTAATCACCGATGGACCCATCGATGGTGACCATCCTTAGGATAGGGACGGGACCTAGCAGACAAGCACCATGTTATTAAGCCCGTCCCCCTTGTGGTAAAATGCAGCGATTCGCGGGACCAAATGACACAAGTCTAATGGAATTGCATAATATTGGCTCCACCTCCTCCCAATTGACCCCCAAATTGCGGCATTTTGCCCGAGGAGCCTAATAATATGTTGCCTGCTTTTGCGTCTGCCAGGGGGGTTTCTGGGTACTCATACCACCCCCGTGGGCGCTACTGGGGGGCTCTTTCTCGCTCATGAATACAGCTAACCTTTTCACGCCAAAAGTTTCAAATAGTGGGCTGATTTTTCACCCCGTTGAATTGAATTGTCTGCTCCCCAGATTTTGCATGAAAAGGATGTGTATTGGCGGCCAGAAATATTGGAGAGCATTATAACAAGTCCTTATTACCTGGTTGTTGAGGAACTGCTGTTTGATTGGAATTATAAAACATTGGGGTTTGTATTGTCGACATTCATCATGTTGACATTTGTAATGTCGACTTGAGAATGTCAACATGGGCTTAGCAAGTCAACATTTACCATGTTGTCATTGATCATGTTGACACTGATGACATGTTGACATGATTAGAATGTCGACAAAACTGTGTTTCTTGGTGGTGCGGCGAGCAGTTACCTGGTAGAGGTTCAAGTGGCTCAAGCACAGATACAGCAATGTCTTCTGGGTCTAGCAGTCAGCAGATCCAGAGTTCTGGCTATCATATGCTCCAGTGGCAGTGAGCGCTAAACCCTAATCCTTACCCCTATCCCTACCACTATTGCCTAATCCTTACACTCCCCTCCCGCAGCCTAATCATCCCCCTAGTGCCTAACTCTAATCCTCCCCTCCCACAGCCTAACTCTCTCCCTACTGCCTAAACCTAACCCTCCCCTCCTGCAGTCTAACCCTAACCATCCTCCTAGTGCCTAACCCTCCCCTCCCACAGCCTAACTCTAACCATCCCCCTAGTGCCTAACCCTAACTCTCCCCTCCTACAGCATAACCCTCCACTCCCACAGCCTAACACTCCACCTAGTGCCTAACCCTCCCCTCCCGCAGCTAAACCCTAACATCCCCCTAGTGCCTAACCCTGACTCTCCCCTCCTGCAGCCTAACTCGAACCATCCCCCTAGTATCTAACCCTCTCCTCCCGCAGCCTAACCCTAACCATCCCCCTAGTGCCTAAACCTAACCCTCCCCTCCCAAAGCCTAACCCTAACCACCCCCCTAGTGCCTAAACCTAACCGTCGCCTCCCACAGCCTAACCCTAACATCCCCCTAGTGCCTAAGCCTAACCCTCCCCTCCCACAGCCTAACCCTAACATCCCCCTTAGTGACTAACCCTAACATGCTCCTTCTGCTGCCTAACCCTGACCCTCCCCCTAATGCCTAAATCTAATCCTCTCCTCCCACAGTCCTAACCCTCCTTCTAGTATCTAACCCTGACTCTCCCCTCCCACAGCCTAACCCTCCCCCTAGTATCTAACCCTCCAGCAGCCTAACCCTCCCCCTAGTGCATAACCCTCCCCTCCAGCAGCCTAACCCTCCCCTTTGTGCATAACCCTCCCCTCCAGCAGCCTAACCCTCCCCTTAGTGCATAACCCTCCCCTCCAGCAGCCTAACCCTCCCCTCCCACAGCCTAACCCTCCCCCTAGTATCTAACCCTCCAGCAGCCTAACCCTCCCCCTAGTGCATAACCCTCCCCTCCAGCAGCCTAACCCTCCCCTTAGTGCATAACCCTCCCCTCCAGCAGCCTAACCCTCCCCTCCAGCAGCCTAACCCTAACCCTCGACATTGTGAACATGTTGACATTCTGCAGATGTTCCAAGTTGGCGTTTCAACAATGCTGATATCATAACATTTTGAATGTCGAAATGGTGACTGCATCCTAAACATTGCGTGAAGAAATGTGAATACGTCTTTTTTTTTATTCACATCCTATTGCTGGTTCCTTCTGCTTCTCCCAGTGTCTCGAAAAGCTGTGGAATTGAATGGTTCGAATCTAATGCCGGGTACACACTAGACGATGTGTGTACCTGGCCAACGCACGATGCGATGAACAACATATCGTGTGGTCTTTTGACAACGTACGATCTGGTGAACGAACTCACGATATGTTGTTCACCAGCCGCATCCAAATGAATGGGGTCATTCATCAAATTGACAGATTGAGTAGAATGTAGGCTCGATCAATGCGATGAACGACCTCGCAGGAGCGCGAATGGGAGGTCATAGTGCATACACACTTGCGGACATGGACGCTGTGACGGCCCGATCCGCTGGATCAGGCAACATATGATCTAGTGTGTACCCAGCTTAAGAATGTCTCGCATTTACACAGCAGAATTGGACACACAGTCACACATACAGTATCAGTCTGCCTTGCTCAGTAAGTGGAGTGGTCTTATGGCGTGAAGCTTAGAGTGTATTACAGTATTTAGTGATGCCTTCTTACTAAAAGTCATTTCAGCTGAATAGCTTTCCAAGGGCCCATCTCTCTGTGTCAGAAGCTGCTACATATGGGAGTAATTAGAGCCTCCAGGTATTATAACCCTATAACTGGCAGCTAGTTCAATAAGACGCATATCACTGACTACTGCAGAACTCATTTATTTGGTGTCTTGCTGAGGGAAAGTTTCAGCTTCATTTAAATGCACAGGAGCATTCCCTATGAATGAGGAGTATACATCTTGGTGAGAAACAGCGCAATAGCAATCTAAATACTCTTTTGTAAAGCCGCAGTGAAGTGCTGGTTATCCCCTCCTCAGACATTGGTAAACTTATAGCCCCCCACCACCAGGGGCTGGCTGGTAAATGTTAGCCTGGGGGCAGGCATACAGAATTTCTCTAGGAAGTAGGCAGGATATGGGAGGGTAACCTACCCTTTCATTGGGGTGCTTTGGGCTCCCCAAAAATTCAGGGTTCCCTTGATATTCTGGGAGAGTAGGCAAGTATGGGTTACTGCCAATCATAATCTTGTTTATCTACATTATCTTTAGTATTACTGCTACTTACTCTAGTAAATGGATGGGTTACTGTCACACAGCAAGCTGTTAGACCGTCTTACAGTACTCAGCGCTGCCAGTCTTCCCAAACTGCCCATGTTGTGACTACCTAGCATTTGTGTGTTGGTGTTTTTCCTTAGGCCGGTGTGGGATGAATCAGGGCCGGCCTACCTAAAATTGGAGCGGCCTTATGCAAGCTGCCAAAAAGATGGTCGCGATGGTCAAGACCATCGCGACCATCGGGCTTGCGACGAGACCCTTGTGGTAGGGTCTCGTCTGCCGCAAGCCCGAAGTGCTTTTGGCTCTATCAGAGGCTTAAACACTCCCACTGACATCACTAGTGATGTCAGTGGGGCCGGACCCAGACAGTAGGCGTTCCCATGGGAACGCCTCCGTCTGGGCAGGCACGCCCACCAAAGGGGGCGTGCTGTCAATCACCATCGACAGCACGCCCCCTTTGGAGCAAGACCCCGAGCGACGGCTTCCCCGACGCTCGCCGGGTCTCGCGCATGCGCACGATGGAGCAGCCTCCATCGTGCACATGCGCATTTGTGTAACATCGACCCGCTTGCGAGCGTACAGCGCTCGCGAGCGGGTCTGAATGAGACCCTAAGTTTCCACATGATCTGTGCAACCAATGGCAGCCCAGACCAGAGGGCCTATTTAGATCCCTTACTTGCACCTGCTCATTCCCAGTACAGCTTTTATCTTACCTGTTCCAGCATCAGTCGCTCTGCCTTCTGACTCCTGCTTCTCCTGTGAGTGCTCCCAACTGTTTGGTTCTTAGTCCTAATCAAACACCAGTGTGCTTCTCTGCCTCAGCCTGCATATATCAGTGTGCACATCCAGTTGCAGCCTGCATACACCAGCGTGCAGCTAAAGCATGCATATACAGATGTGTCCACATACATCTATACTCCATGCGCTAAAAGTCACGTTACACATAACGTGTGAGTGCCGTGTGACTGGGTAGAGCCGAACTTCTTTTTGTGCGACTTTTTCCCTTAAAATACTAAGAAAAAAAAATGAACTGCAGCTGTTCGGGAAAAACTGAAAGGTCCAGTAATCCTGGTGCTTATGAGGAATATATGAATGTAGAACAATATAAGAATTAAATAAATAGCATAAAAAATTGTTTCTTATAGCAATGTCGCTGGACTAAGGGGTAAATTTACTAAGATGGGAGTTCTATTAAGAAGTGATGTTGCCCATAGCAACAAATCAGATTCCAGGCATTATCTTCTAGAAGGTGCTAGATAAATGAGAAGTAGAATCTGATTGGTTGCTATGGGCAACATCACTTCTTAAATAGAACTCCCATTTTAGTAAATTTACCCCTAAGTGTCAGTTGCAATTCTGGCACTAACTACAGGACAAAAACAAATGGAATAAAGACAGCGCTATTTCTAATAAGTAACTAAGGGCCTGATTCAGCTTTGGGAATAGAGTAATGCTGGGTACACACTGACAGATACATTGGCCGATCAATAGATCAGCCAATATATCTGGTGGCCGTCGGCCAGTGTGTACCCGCGATATGTCGGTGAACGTCGCTGATCACCGTCATATCGCATTGGCTGTGCTGCACAGACGATGGACAGATATATCTGCAGCTATATCTGTCCATCAGCAAGTGTGTACAGGTGGTCTGCAGACCGCCCATACACACACAGCGGCAGCAGCGAGGAGGGGGGCAGGACGCACCGCCGACACGTCCACCAGCCGCCAGGTCCCACCCCCCGGCCGCCGGGACCTGAGGGCACAAGTAAATGATGGCCATTCAGTGTGTATGAACGACCATCATCTGCAGATATATCTGTCAGGTGTGTACCCACCTTAAGAAATAGCAGGTAACTTGGCATCTTATGCTGGGCATCCACTATACAATTATCTGTCAGATATCTGTCCAATCTAGCTGGTTGGAATGAAAACCTGGTAATGTATGGGAGCAAATGACAGTCGTACATTTGCTCACAAATACTGGAAAACAGACAAAAATGGTCGTTCAGACAAATTGGTTAAAACACACGAATTTAACCAATTTGAACAATTGTTTTTTGTCTGTTTTCAAGTGTATAAGACCATATGATCGACTGTCATTTGCTCCCATACATTACCAGGTTTTCATTCCAACCAGCCAGATTGGACAGATATCTGACAGATAACTGTATAGTGGATACCCAGCATTAGTAAAACCATGCTGCACTGCAGGTGAGGAAAATGTAAAATGTCAGCGAGCTTTAGATTTGGGAGGGGGGAGTCCTAAATGACATCTAAATTGTAGTGTAAAAATAAAGATGTCCAGCATTTGTGGGCTACATGCAGAAGCAGCCAGTATTTACCCTGCATGCAAAAAAAAAAATGTAGGTACCGTATTTGAGCCCTTTGCATTGCAACATGGTTTGTCCAGGTGCTCAATTACTTACTTTATCTTACTCTATTCCCAAAGCTGAATCAGGCCCTAAGTTTTTTACAAAAATGACAAGTAATGGAGCATACACACGGTCAGATTTGTCAGATGAACGATTGAACGAATTTAAACGATTTGAACGATTTTACCAAAGTTTTGAACGATTTGAACGATTGAGCGATTTTTTACTGCATTAAAATGAATGGAATCGTCCAAGTCTGACTGCAAACACATCAGATGTCAGATATCGTTTTCTGACAAACGGGAACACGCATTGTAGATCGTCCATCATTCAGTCATGTCAGATATGTCAGATTTTCCTTGAGATATGAACGATTGAACGATTTTTAAATCGTTATCGTTCATATCTGAAGGAAAAATCTGACCGTGTGTATGCACCATAACATATAAACATAGATAAAATGTATCAGATAACATAAGTAACAATGTATCCTGCTGACTGCTACCTATAGAGATCTCTCTTGTAAAATGTTAATAATAATAAACAGCAATATTCAATCAGTACCGATTCAGAATAAAAAAAGTATATAGTCTCTGCTTTATAAATACCTTTGTGAAAATTAGATGGTACCCTTTATGCTCACTGATGTTTGTACAATTAGAAGTATAAGGTGAATTTTCAGAACAGTAACAGGATGGTACCTGCAGTGCGCCGGTTCTCCACTCTCTAAGTGGGACCTCCGCGTATCCGTGGTTGTAATAGAGCCTCAAGGTTATTAGCGGGAGTGCGGCCGTAACGGAGGCGTGAAGCAGGGATCATAGTCAGCAGTTAGAAGCTGATTGGTGGCTTAGAGCTTTGGATTTTAGAATTACTAACTGTCCAAAGATTGGTATATTGTTAGATTATAAATTGCAAGATTTAGCATATAATTAGGCAAAAGGAAATAATAATACAACACTATAGGCAAAAATAGCCATCTTAAAAACAATGACAAATTAGCAAAAAAAATTATAATCTGCTAATAGAAGAAGCAAAACTGAAGCAGGGACCGCTACTCATTTTGTCCCCTGTATTTCCACAACCAGGACCAGCTCAACAGAGTCTGGTTCATAAAATACAGGGGAACCCTATGCATTTTTTCCCCTGTATTTTAAGAACCAGCACAGGCTCAACAGAGGCCGGGGCTGGTTATGCTTGTGTGGGGAGCTGCACATCTTTTTTTTTTTTTATGCTTACTTTTTCTTTACACACAGAAACATGTACAGATCTCACAGAACTGTGCATGTTTCTGTGTAACTCAGGCCTGCTTAGGCTAGACTAGCTATCCTGAAACAGGTCTGTTTTTTTGCCAGTTTTCAGACAGTAATGTGTGTGAGTTAAACACTTGCACTCTATTACATTGCCCGAGTTGAATCCTCACAATGGCAGAACATCTGGATGCGTGTTTTGCCATTGTGACTTGTGGGGGGGGTGAGAAACATGCGAGTTTGCATGTTCTCACACCTTATTACATAGGGTGAGTTGTAAAAATGTGCGAGTATAAAGTTATAAAACTCGGACCCTATTACATCTCGCCCAATATGTCTTGTGAGTAATTGTACGCAGGCATTTACTGTAAATGTATGCTTTGGTACTCTCCAAATCTAAATGACGACTTATAAACACCATTGTACTGTATGTTTCACCCTCCATTTTGTTCTGTTCCCATACAGACATATACGTTATATTTACAGAATTTCAGTTTTATGTGAAAATTGCTCTTCAGCATCTGGTTTCCATTCAAAGCTAAATACAAATTTGGAACAAAGTCAAAGAAACAAATTGCAATAAAAGTCTAACGAAAGGACCCGAGGCAGAAACTGCATGAAAAACTCCTGCTTAAATTGGTTATAAAAAAGATGTAAGATTTTTATTACACGTTGTGACTTGCTTAATGGTGATTTTGTGAGGGGGCTGGTTGGTGCGTTTCACAGTGTTTGATATTCAGCAGTGAATGCAGAGAACACTATGTTTCTTACTATAACACACAGACCCACTTTTATAATGTTCTGCTGAATACGTCTTGTTTGGTCTTCAATGTTTGTTGGGTGGGATCACTTTGTGTACCAATCTCAATGTGCACTTGTGACTATCGCATTGAAAAATGTCTTCAGCTCTCTTTGTGCCATGAAATTGTGCAGAGAGACTAAAAAAATCATGTTACATTGGGAAAACAACTTTAAAAAAATATATGATTGACTAGTTACAACATATACATATATTTACATAAGCAATAGACATGTACTAAAACTGTTAGTGAATTTTATACCGATGATTTGTAGCCTGGAGATGTAGAGATGCTTCAGAATTTTGTACTGTTATTCGACTGTGCGCAGGACTCACTGTGTCTGGGTTCACTCGCGAATATAAGGGCTGATTCACTACGGAACGCAACTGTGAATGCAATAGTGATTACGCACGAGGTTCAACTGCAGTAGTATGCTAATCCATTGTGATTGCAATGCCCTCGCAGCATTACACAAGGACGCCCACTTTACTTAGTCAACATCCGTAATGTTTAGCAAGACTGCGAAACCATCAATACAATCGAGTACCATCGCAGCCTCACGCACGCTTGCACAAGACCTGACCTTACTCAGAAATTGCTCACTTCCACGCACGCTATCAGGCCTCAGGCTGCGTAAACCAAAGCAGTGGATAATTTATGCACGCCCCTGCAATGGCGTTGAAGCGCACTGGCATGCCTGCATTCACCCGACCCCCTCCCCAATCACCATCCACAAACAGCACTTCCTGTCAACCACTCTGCGATGGGTCTTCGTAGTCACAGCTATCGCTGTCCTGATTGCAGTGGCCGGTTTGCCCTCAAACATGCGCTACAGTCGGCCGATTTTGTACTTATTAGCAACTGTGTTCCTTGCTGAATTAGGCCCATAGTTCCGGAAATGGTTTTATTACACCTGTCTCATCATAGGATTACTCCCCTTTGCCATAATAATTTAGAATCCACAAAAACAGTATGAGTATGGTGAAAGCTTAACTATGTTCGCCACTCTAATTAGAGGAAATAATGTTGCTCTATCCTGGGTGATGGGACAATGATTCTTAGGAGTAAATTTACTAAGAATCATGTTTGGTCCGAGTTTTGCCCAAGTTGAAACACGCTCAGCATCGCTGAAACACAGGAGAGTTTTGACAGCTGAAACACTCAAATTTACCAAGAATCGTGTTTAGCAGAATCGTGTTTTTCGATGGTGTATGTGATCGTGTTTCTCCCCGAGTTTCCTGTGTCTGACCGCAGCCAAACACTTCCAAACAAGCAGCCTGCACTTATCAGTGAGATACGTGCAAGCTGCTTGTGTAAAAAGTAATAAAATAAGGGGTTATTTCTAAAAATAAAATTGATGAGAGGTTCTTCCCCCCCCCCACCCCCCACCCCAAAGCATAACCAGCCCCGGGCTTCTGAGCTAGTCCTGGTTCTAAAAATACGGGGTACAAAAAACGTGTAGGGATCATATTTTATGAACCAGCACTGGGCTTTGTGAGCCAGTCTTGGTTTTAAAAATGCAGGGGGAAAAAATGGTGTGGGGATGCCCACATTTTTAAAACCAGCACCGGACTCAAAAATGCAAGGGTGTAATGCCAGGGGACCCTTTCACCCGGTCACCCTGACCAAAACATTAACACCTCAAACTAGTCAGCCTAGGCTGGGGATCTCAGGGGAGGTGGGAACCCCCCCAATAAAGGGGTCACCCCTTTCCTAAGCGCCCCAGGCCTAGGCTTGAAGCCCGGGACTCTTCCATGCACCCTGACCGGTGGGTGCAGAGGTAATAGTGGAAATAATATATGTCTATTATTGTTTTTTACAGTGGTACTACAGGTGCCAGCATACCTGCCCTTTGGCACTTGTGGAACTATTTACATATTATGTATGAAAATAGTGGCGTCACTACAGTCGCCCAGTGCAGATTCTTAGCACATGGCGAAGGCGTTTTGACTTGCCACCATTCTTGTCCAGTTGGGGGCTTGCCCAGCACTCTGGGAGCTGCTGGGCAGCCCCCAGCCTCTTTTGGCACAGTGCCCTCACACCCCACTAGTCACGCCACTGTTAAAAATAGCTTACTTATCTCGAATGCGTTAGTCCTCTGCTGTACATATGTTTTTGTACAATACACTGAAATTGAACCTTACCTGCATTTCTATTCATTCATTGAAGACTTTACTATTTAATGCAACTTTAAGAGTGACCTTTAAAAGCCCAAGGGCGGGTGGAGAGCAATAACAGGGAACAACTATTATATTGTATAACTTGATATTATTTGTTATTTTTTTCCTATCCTATTAAAATGTTTTGCCAGCACTGCAGTGGAACAGAATGGCACTTTCCTTCACTTCTAATGTGGAGAAATCAAAGGTAAAAGTATGATTTTTTTGGCATGTGCTTGATCTACAAAATTACCATTTCGTTTTGATGTCTGAGTTGCAGTAAAAATCAATTCATTCCACGAGTTCACAAGTTAACCTGGCCGTGGGGTATATATCAGGCCTGCCTATCAATATATCCTACTAATTCCTTTCCCCAAGTGCACTGATCTAGGGGAAATGGTAGGTTAAATATTAATATCTCCTACTAATTCCTCTCCCCAAGAGCACTTATCTAGGGGAAATGGATAGATGTGTTAAAGAATAATTAAGTAACCACAGACCGTTCTAGTATATCAATGGATATGCAGGAATAGTATAGTCATATATTTATAAGTCATTTATTCAGATTAGTGACAAATGGGTCTATAATTTATATTTTATGTGACAGGCACATTTATTATTAGGGTCCTGATAGGTCCGCCTAATATTTAGCAAACTTCGAAAACTTAAATTTTTTGTAGTTTGCTTCTGAGAATCAATGGCCTCTTCATCTAATTGTAGAACACATTACACTGTAGTAATATCGGGATGTAGTCAGCATGCCTCCACACGGCATGCCGACGGACTATATCCCGGTGCCAGAATACCGACAGTAGTCAGGATCCCGGCTCCAGAATACCGACCGCCGACATGCCGATGGTAAGTATCAGGGGTTAAATGGGGGTTAGGGTTAGGCACTAGGGGGAGGGTTAGGGTTAGGTACTAAGAGGTCAGAGTTAGGGTTAGGCATCGGGGAGGGGCAGATTAGGTTCAGGCACCAGGGGCGAGGTTCGGGTTAGGCACCAAAGAGGGCGGGTTAGTGTTAGGGTAAGAAGAGGGTGAGGGTTAGCATACCAGATAACAAGTGTCAGTGTTTTAACCCTGTCGGGATCCCGGCATTGGGATTCTGACCGCTGGAATCCAGACTGTCGGCACTACATACCCAACCCGTAATATCACCTACTGTAGCTCTATTAAGCTGACCATACATATAGGATAATGCAGATCCATGATCACTGGTAGCTATACAATGCAGACCTTTAAATCTTTAAAAAGCAGATCATTGGTGGCTTTACAAGGCAGAGCCCAAATCACTGACTTTGCAAATGTTTGATAGCAATGCAATGAAGACCACCCCTCCACGCACATTCCATTTCTGGTGGCTGTACAGGGCCCTGTCATACTCCTTAGATTTAACATAAAAATAATTAGAATAATACAAACAATATATTTAAAACTTATAGACATCTTCTTTGTTTAATGTAATAATTTTTATAGTTAACACTCACCTGCTTGGTGGAGCTCCCTGGAACTGCGGGGAGACGAGAGATGAGGCAGCAACAGCTCAGCCTAGCTTCTGTGTAGTCAGACACTGCTTGCAGAGCTGGGGGTGGGGCCATACCACGGGCAGTAAGCTGCACAGAAAGAGAGCTAATATAGGCATGTCTCTGAGTATGGGGGCGTTCCTTGAGCACTGATGGACATCTTGGATGTGTCATATGACCAGGAAGTGCACTGCAGTGTTTAGAGATCAGAGCTCAGTTAGCAGCAGCAATAGAAGACAGTGATGCAGGAAGGAGAATCAATGGACAATGAACCTTAGTGTAGTGAGGGGAGAGTTACAGTGACTACAGGCTCCCAGCACTCAGACCCATCTCCCTGTGTGCCTCCCCAGCCATTGACCTTACCGCATGCTACTGGTACAGGGGACTTATGTTAACCACTTAAATTACACATTTTTTTTCCAAAAAACGCTCAGAAATTGTGTTTTTATTTATGACTGAATTAGGTCAAGAACACAAATTTAAATAATATATATATATATACATATTTTAAACACTATACCATAAAAATAGAAATTCTTATGGTATACTGTAATGATGGTCAATGACAGCTGTACCATCGATGGCTGATGGGTTCTACCATCAATAGAAACCATCAATTGTTTGAGACCACAGCCACCGATATTTCATTAACATCGGTTTACAATCCATCGATGGTCAGTGGCCATTCCTAGTATACTGTATAGTATACCATCCCTAAGCTGAGGCCCCTTATCAAGTCTTGATCGTACAGGACCGCCATAATAAAAATAAATGACCGATAACATCAATATATATATTACACCAACACTGGATGGCACTCCAGTATATACTGTATATATAAAGCAGACCACACCGAAGTGGTTTTCAACATTTCAGAGGCTTTCCCTCTTTTATCAAGACATCAGGATGATGTTGATATATATATATATATATATAATTGTGTGATTTTTTTCATGCAAAATACAATGCCCGATCACTGTGTCCAGCAGTGATCGGGACAGGGGTGGAGTTGTAGACGGAAGGAGGGGCCCGGGGACAAGGCACTAGGTAACAGCCTGGCCGGGGGAGGTGAGAGAGGTGCCGCCGGCTGCGCGGGCCGAGGACAGAGCAGTAGCCACCACTGGTGGAGAAAGGGTTGGGAGACCCGCCGGCTGCCCGGCTGCTAACAGGAGCCGCGGCTGCTGCTTATTTAGTTCTAATGTCACAGGCAGCCGCACCGGTGAAGGAAGGGGTGTGAGAGCCGCCGGCTAACAGTAGTCGCAAAAGCTTACGCATGAGGAGGGAGAGGAATCTAAATGGATCTCTCTCCCCACTACAGGAGCTCTTTCAATAGGACAGAGGACCTCATTCAGAGCCGCTCGCAAAATGCGAGCGCTAGCTCTGAATGACGGCAGCCACTTCTTTATAATGAGCCAGCCTCCTGGCCGCTCGCTAAGCTGTGGGCGACCACCCACAGCTTTAGCGAGCGGCCAGGTTGATGGTCGCGATGGTCAAGACCATCGCGATTATCGGGGCTTGTGACGAGACCCTTGTGGTAGGGTCTCATCTGCCGCAAGCCCCAGTGAGCTTCTAATAGAGCCGAAAGCTCATCACTGACATCACGAGTGATGTCAGTGGGGCCACCCCTAAACGGCAGGCGTTCCTTCGGGAACACAGAAAAAAAAGAGATTTGCCCCCCAGCACACTGCAGCAAAAACAATACTTAAATCCTACATGATAATACAGATTTAGAGGTATTAGTTACACACATTTGCAAATATATGAATAAGCGCCAGGCCAATCGTCAAGGCTCCTCTATACTGGCATCCCTAACATTAAGGGGCTCACGTCCGAGAAGCAAGGCACCCCAAAACAATTCCAGCCAAGGGCCATCCCCAGGGCATCACACGAAAAAGGGAAAAAGGTGATAGTGAAGTATAAAGAAAAGATGTGTAAAGATAAATCAATAAGTGTTAATGAAATGATAAAGAATTAAAATGACATAAATAATGTACAAACAAACAGAGAAGTGATAAAAGTATTCTATGTGAATTAAGTGGTGATGCCATGAGAAAGGCCCAGTCAGAACCCCCCCGGGGGCCCCACTCCCAAACGCTCACCCCAGAATAATTATTGCTACATAATGGTAGCACCCACTCTGGGTCATATAATTACAATTGATGTACTGCATGATAACAGTACATATATAAGCTGAGAGCTAACTTACCTTGGAGGTACCCCAAAAAACCTCCACATGGCACTATAAGCATCAGCACCTCCTCCTAATGCTGACTGCCTTCATACCTCTCCAAACTTCGGGAACGCCTCCGTTTGGCCAGCCACCCCCCCACCCCGCCTACAAAATGGGGTGACCTGTCGATCACCATGGACAGCCATCCCTTTTGTAGTGAGCCCCAGAGCGAGAGAATTTCTCTCTTGCTCCGGGGCTTGCGCACGTGCAGTGCGGCCACTGCGCGTGCGCAGGGCCTCAACATCGACCTGCTTGCGAGCGCTCAGCGCTTGCGAACGGGTCTGAATGAGACCCAGAGTGAGCTAATGTCATCTGAAGATGGCATATTATAACAGAGTAAAGTGTGATATATAGCACACCACATTGTATGGGGACTGTGGTGTACTCTGCCCGATAATTACAGTAACTTGAGATATCTGCAATCTATGGGTCTGATTCACTACGGATCGCAATTCTGCTTATACACACGCACCGCAGTTGCTAATATCAGCGGTGCTATTTAAATGTTTGCATTCACAATGCGATCGAAGGCAGACATAAGGACGCCCACTTCCCCTTACTCATATCCGTATACTAGGGCAAAGTAGCAAAAACAGTCGGTAACATTGGACCCATATGTACACTTGCACAAACCCCGACCTTATTCAGAAATTGCTAACAGCCATGCACGTTATCAGTGCTATGGCTGGTTATGGCCACGCTGTGGTTAATTTATGCACGCCCCTGTAATGGCGTTACAATGAACTGGCAACACCTGCGTTCGCCCGACCACCCCCCTGTCACCACCCACAAACTGCACTTCCTGTCGATCACTCTTCTCTGGGTCTTCATAGCCTCTGCAATTGCAGTCCCGAACGCATTTGCTAGTTTGCACACACGCAATGCGATGCATACGCATACTCAGTACACAGCAATCGACCAATTGCGAGCGTATTATCAACTGCGTTCCTTGCTGAATTAGGCCCTATATCCTAAATTATATGATTATTAAACAGCCTGATTACTTAGTTTAGTAGTGCTGTTTCCACATTATTACCGGGGCACTTAAGTTTGATAAATAGGCCCCTAGATGCAGGGGCGGATTGGGAACTTAAAGTGGCCCTGGAAAGAAATCTGAGAGTGGCCTCATTCAAATTTAAACTGTAGACGCTCCAACACAAACATAAGTGGTGCTAGCAAACAGCCAACTTGGCAGCCATACAATACGGAGAACATCTTTGTACCTGCCATAGGCAAACACAGGGGGGGTTTCCGTCTGCCTGGAAACCCCCCTCCCCAGCACATGCATGACCACAGTAGAAATAGTAATATAATAGAATGTTACTAGTGCTGAATGTTCTTCTCAGTATCACAAATGAAATAATTAGCACCACCTGTGGATCTTTTAACATGTATCAGACAGTAATAACTAACCTGTGCACCAACTAGGAGATCTGGAAAATGTGCACTGTTAGGGATGCACTGCTATAGAGCCCAGTATGTACATATATGTCCAGGGCAATGCTAGGTTCTTCTGCTGCTCCTCCAGGCTCCTGGACTTGCTCCAATAGTCTGGAATGGTGCACACATCTAAAATAAAAACTTTAAGCTCAGGCAGGATGGCCCTACTGCCGCACCTAATGGCTTATTGTGATCACTGGTCCTGTATATGCTGGAATTATGATACACAATACACTTTGTATGACGCATATTAAAACTGGTTGAGTACTAATTCTGCCCTCTTCATGGACTGACCACATTCGCTCTAAAATCACTCATTTGGAAACCCCCCTTTAGAAATCCTGCATTTGCCACTGCCTGCCATACAGCACAAACAACTTTCCATACAAGGGTGTAGCTATAGTAGGTGCGAAGACGAGTGCAGCTGCTACAGGGCCCAGGCCACCTCTGGGGCCTGACCCTCTCCCTGCACTGAGTTATACTGCCATCTCCTGATCCCTGGCTTTTCTATTCTCACCAGAGTGCTGCTAAGCATCTTGGTCCAGAGCTGATCCAAGCTACAGCCATCTATAGCTGCCACCTGCATGCAGTGTGATGTCACAATGCAGGTCACAGCCCTATGTAAAGGATGCCCAGCTACTGGCAGCCATTTTGTGGTGACATTGTGTACTACACTGATACTGTCTGAGTAGTCCTTGCTTTATTCAGGCGATTTTGGATAATGACTACTGAAATGAATTTTGGATTATATCTTCCAGTAAGGTCCGGAACAGCACATCTTCAGAAAAAGAATCTTAATAACATCTTCAGGTAAGGATTTTACAACACATTTTGGCCTGTCACCCTTACCCCTTCAGACACCTCCCTCTATTTTATCTGCAATTTTTAATGTAGAAACGATGGATAAAGCAAATTATTCATCTGATATGACACTGCATTACTTGCATGGATACACACTTGTCCAATCCACTGAGGATCCAACTCCAGACCAGACTGTTGACACAATCGCACTGGAGACCTTGATGCAGATTCAGCTTGCCTACGCACCTGTCCAATTTTGCAGCAGATCTCAGACAGTAGGTGCAGAGAATGGGGCTGCTATGAGGCCCAGACCGCCTCTGAGTATTGCTGCAGGGCATCTGCTGTCACTGGCCCAGACGTCTCTGCTTCCATCTCTCTTCACTAAGGGCTCTGTTTATTAACATTATTTTTACTATAATAAAGTGGAAAAGGGTGTTTTCACACCCTTTTCACATTATTTTAGTATCACCTAAAGTTACTAAAGGGCAATTGAAGTAGAATTCGTAAAATTCTACTCCAACCCCTAATTATCACTTATTTTTGTAAGCAGATCGCATTTCCCATAATTGTAATGGAATACTAAAAATAAATTGTGAAAAAATACCGGGGGAAGCCCTGTGATAATAAAGCCACCTGGAGGTTGCGTTATCCAGGGTCTTCCCCGGTTACCGGACTCCTGCTCCGCTATAAAAGGCAGACCAGAACCCGGAGCTGGCCCCAGTGATCAGCTGTATGGTCTAAACAGACCACACGCTGATATACTGTAAAAAAAAGAATAAAAAATTGTAAAAATAAAAGAAACTTACCAGGGACCTGTGATCGGGGCTCCGGTGATGTCCTGCCTCCGGTCAGCTGGTCTCCCATCCTGCACTGGGGCCTGGTCATCACCTGACCGGGTCCCAGTGTAGGATGGGATGTCAGCTGACTGGAACCACGGAGGACATCACCGGAACCCCTACAGTTCTTGTTACGGCCCTGATCCCAGCGATCATCATACAGTACAGAGAGCATGTCAGTTACCGTTACAAGTATAGAGACCAGCTTGGTTACCACCATAAAGTACAGATATCATTCCAGGGACTGCCACACATTATATTGAGCATCTTAGTGACAATACAGCACATACAGCATCCTAGTTACCACTATACAGCAAAGACTGTATCTCATGATCACCATACAGCACTGACAGAATCCCAGTGACTGCCATAATGTACAGACAGCATTTCATTGAATGTCATATAGTACATTGAGCATCAAGGTGATGCCATACAGTACATCATAATGTACATAGCACCCCAGACTTGTAGCTTGATCACTCTGCATAACAAGATCATGAAACAGCTCGGAGGGGGCAGAGACATTTACACAGTACACTGTAAGTGCGCAGACTGTGCTATGCAGCCTATTTGAATGGCTGCACACAGGGCAGATACACCACTGGGCAGCGTAAAAATATTATTTACACTATATACAAAATAAAAACACAAAGCAGTACACTGGGAATTACTGGTGAATCTATGACCAATCCGCCCATGTCCTCAGCAGTGAGAGTACAGTGTCCTAACCCCTGTGTAGTTACCCCCTCAGCTGTATGTGCTCAGGGGGCTGCCCCCAGTGTAGGTGCCCCCTTAAAAGTGAGTACCCAGGGTGCTAACTGCAGTGTAGGTACCCATTCAGCAGTGAGTGCCCAAGGGGCTGGCCCCAGTGTAGGTACCCCCTTTAACAGTGAGTGCCCATGGGGCTGAATGCAGTGTTGGTACCCCCATAGCAGTGAGTGCCCAGGGGGCTGCCCCCAGCATCACTAACAAGAGTCGCAACTTGTGCACACCAGTTTACAGACACTAAAGAAGTTGTATTACCAGGAGTAGGGGGCATCCATCTCCAGTGGTACCTCAAAGTTTGACTATGTCCTGTAAGGGCAAAGAGGGGAACACATACACTGCCAGCCTATACCTTGCCATACTTTCAGTCTGCCTGCCTATATGCCCTGGCATACTTCCAGGGGACTGTAATGAAATGATATGAAAGATGCTGCAGCCTCCACAGACAGCCGGTTGGATAAACACTCCGAAGCACCCCAGACAGCAGCCCCCCAGAAAGCATCCCCACAGGTGCATGCACACCCCGGAATTCCACAGAGGCACTCACTCAGCGGCAGGGAATGCTTGGTGTCCACTGTCCACTGCTGGCTAACTCATACCCTGTGATGAATGAAAACATGGTCTCCGGGGGTCTACAGGTGGGGGAAAGGGAGCAATGGGTGACCTCTGTTGCAGCAACCGAGAGGGGCAGCAGCAGCTGTCAATTCCAGCATCAATAGAATAGATCCACAGGCAGACAGGCAGTCAGTGTGTGTGTGTGACCCCAGCTTTGAGATTCTGCCTGTGCCTCTCACCTCACATCCCTACTTTCCATCACCAGACACCACCAGCTCAGGGAGGTCGAGTAGTGGATCAGGAAGGGGTGGTGAAGCACAGCTATAGGTGGCTGGCAGTGGGGTAACTAGGGTATTTGGAGCCCAGGGCAAATTAAAAAATGGAGCCCCCCCTATGTGCGCGAGTCGAAGCCGTGTGTGGTGAAAAATGGGCGTGGTCACTTAAAAATGGGGCATGTCAACATGACACACACACCTTTCTCGTCACTCTGAACATTCCTTTCCATATGCACCTTAACCCCAGTAGTGCCCCTTATACAGTACCCCCAGGATGCAATGTCCCCAGTAGTGGTCCCTCTTATGCAGGCCCCTAGTAGTGCCCCTTATACAGTGCTCCCAATAGTGGTCCCCCTTAAGCAGTGCCCCTTATATAGTGCCCCCAGTATTACTCGCCCCTATGCATTGCCCCCAGTAGTGGTACCCCCTATGCAGTGCCCTTTAGTGCCCCCAGTAGTAGTCCCCCCTATGTGGTACCCCCTATACAGTGCCCTTTATCCCTTTATATAGTGCCCCCAGTAGTACTCCCCCCAATGCAGTGCCCCCAGTAGTGGTACTCCCTATGCAGTGCTCCCAGTAGTGGTACACCCTATTCAGTGCCCTTTATATAGTGACCCCAGTAGTAGTCCCCCCTATGCAGTGCCCCCAGTAGTGGTACCCCCTATGCAGTGCCCTTTATATAGTGCCCCCAGTATTAGTCCCCTCTATGCAGTGACCCCAGTAGTGATCCCCCTATCCTTATACAGTGCCCCCTGTAATGGTCCTCCCTATTTAGTACCCCCAGTAGTGGTCCCCCCAGTGCAGTGCCCCTAGTAGTAAGCTAAATATATAGTGCCCCCAGTAGTAGTCCCCCCCAGTAGTAGTCCCCCCAGTAGTGGTCCCACCCAATGCAGTCTCCCCAGTAGTTCCCACAGTAGAGGTCCGCCCCTCCGATGCAGTGCACACAAATACAAGTAAAAATAAGAGAAAAATAAAACTAACCTGAACCCCCGCTCAGGCTCCCGCCGCCATCTGCACGTCAGTCCTCCCTTGCTGTTGCGCTCTGCATTATGGGAGAGACGTCATTACGTCTCTCCCATTACCCACTGCAGGAGCTGGAAGGTGGAGCTCATGAGTGAGCTCCAGCCCGGCTCTTGCAGTGGGCGCAGCAGCCAATGAGAGTCTGCCTGACTCTCATTGGCTGCTGATTAACACACACATCGCCGCTGCGCGGCGGCAATGTATGTGCAGCAGTAGCCAATGAGAGTCTGTCTGACTCCCATTGGCTGCTGGTTAACATACACATCGCCGCCGTGCTGACAGCAATGTTTGAGTAAAATGCACCAGCCTGAGTAAGCGCTCAGGGGGAGGGAAGGGGCTCAGCTGTGCAGCACAGGACCGGCGCTGGGAAGCCTTGCGCCGAACCTGTGTAAATGTGTAGTGCTGACCGCACTCACTGCGGTCGGCACAACACTGGCTAACTAGGACAGGCCGGTACCGTGGACGGCGCCGCCGCAGCCCCGTGCGCCACCAGTCCTACGGCGCCTAGTGCACGAGCCCCTACGGTCCTGCCCTTGTTATGCCACTGGTGGCTGGACCTTGGGGAGGGGTCAACCATCATGAACAAATCATGTCAGCTTCAGCCATTAATATACCAGGGCGACTCCCGTTTGGGTCAATGGCCCCAAAACAGTTCGGCCCACCGGGAAAGTGAAGTCTATGGCCAAACCACACCAGCCTAGATGAGATCACTAATGACTTAACAATGCAGAAGCAAGATCACCAGTGTCTTTACACTGCTGGCCTCATCTATTTAATGCTGAAACAAAGCAGTACTCTGATCTCTGCTTTGGCAAAATGCAGACCCCAATCATGTACTCAGGTGTATTGAGGTGGGGGAGTAAAAATACAAGGCCCCGTGGAAGTGATTATGGTAGGACGAATGGGGCTCTGGATCCATTGACCTATTGGTTACTGTATTGTAATGTAATGTTCTGTGCACCCTCTATTGTCTTACTGTTGATGTATGTACGGCGCTGTAGACCACTTGTGGCGCCCTATATATAAAATGTAATAATAATAATAAAGTCTTACCTTATATAACTCCACTTCAAAATAGAGATGAGCGGTTCGGATTCTGTGGAATCCGAACCGCTCCGAACATTGGGGATCCGAGTCCACCCGAACCCTGTTCGGGTGTTCACCGCCTGACTCGGATCCCCGTTCGGGGCCGAACGGCGGCCGCCTGATGTCGGATTCTCACTAGAGAATCCGACATCAGGTCTCCTCGCGTGTAGGGCAGAGCGCAGTGATAGCGCTCTGCCCTACACAGACACAGACACACAGCCGCCAGCGGCAGCTGTGTGTTTGTTACAGCAGCCAATGAGAGTCACACAGACTCTCATTGGCTGCTGCACGGAGGGAGCCGGCTGGAGCTCACACATGAGCTCCGTCTTCCGGCTCCCTCCTCAGCGTGTGACAGAGCGGACGGCGCGGGAGCGGGGATACAGGTAAGTTTTATTTTTTTACTTGTCAAAGGTCCGGGGGCGCTACTGGGGGGGGTCTGCACTACTGGGGGGGGTCTGCTACTGGGGGGGGCAATACTACTGGGGGGGGCCATACTACAGAGGGGCCTGCTACTGGGGGGGGCTATACTACTGGGGGGGGTCTGCTACTGGGGGGGGCCATACTACTGGGGGGGATCTGCACTATTGGGGGGCCATACTACAGAGGGGCCTGCTACTGGGGGGGGCTATACTACTGGGGGGGTCTGCACTACTGGGGGGGTCTGCTACTGGGTGGGGCTATACTACTGGTGGGGCCATACTACAGAGGGGCCTGCTACTGGGGGGGGCTATACTACTGGGGGGGGTCTGCTACTGGGGGGGCCATACTACTGAGGGGCCTGCTACTGGGGGGGCCATACTACTGGGGGGGCCTACTACAGGGGGGGCCATACTACAGGGGGGGCCCATACTACAGGGGGGGCTACTACTGGAGCAGCCTACTACTGGGGGGGCCTGCTACTGGGGCAGCCTACTACTGGGGGAGCCATACTACTGGGGGGGCATACTACTGGGTGGCATGCTAATGGGGGGCATACTACTGGGGGGGCCTGCTAATGGGGGACATACTACTGGGGGGGGCCTGCTAATGGGGGGCATACTACTGGGGGGCATTCTACTGGGGGCACTGCATAGTGGACCCTACTACTAAGGGGACTGCATAGGGGGCACCACTGCTGGGGGACATTGTGTAAGGGACACCGCTACTGTGGGCATTGTGTAAAAGGGTCACTACTGTGGGCATTGTGTAAAAGGGGCACTACTGTGTGTCGTAACATAAATAAGAGACACTACTTTGTGTCTAATGTGAATCAGGCCCTATGTGCGGTGTAATGCTAATAAGATTGTGCACTGTGACTCCTAGGGCCGTAGCCCACTTTGTAAACAAGTACTGTGACTCTGCTGGCCGTACCCCACTGGGTGGGTGCACTACTTTTCATTTCTGCCACTGCTGTGTGGCAATGTGTCATAGATGTGCTTTATACTGTGGTGTCTGTGTCGTTGTGCCGCTGCTTTGTCGCTTAGTAACCAGTCAGCTCACTGCAACCTTTGGCCAATAATGTTGAAAACAATATTATAAGCTGTGATATGGTCTAAATTGACTGGAAATTAATGTTATTGAGGTTAATAATACTCTAGGAAGAAAAAAAAGACCAATTTATGTGATTTTAGCTTTTTTTGTCAATTTTTGTAAAAAAATCCAAATCCAAATCCAAATCCAAATCCAAAGCCAGTCACCGCAGTTTGGCAAATCCAAATCCAAATCCAAAGCCGGACGACGAATTAGAACCAAATCCAAATCCGGCAAAAATGGTCCGGCGCACATCCCTACTTCAAAATAGCATTATATAGGGAAAATCCTTATTTCTGCTGAAAACTGACAGATGGCTCTTGTCCAATCAGTCACTGTAGGCGGCTGAAGCTCCTCCTACTCTCCTCTCCTTATTTGCCAATTAAACAGCCAGTGTTCCCGGCAGCAAGGCTTTGTAAAAAATGTATATATTGTATATATATATAGCGTAAATAATTATATACAGTATAGCCATGGCCAGTGGGCGGCCATCAGTCAGTATGTGGTCCAGAAATTGATTGACAGCATGCCAGGGTGAATTGCAGAGATCTTGAAAAAGAAGGGTCAACACTGCAAATATTGACTCTTTGCATAAACTTAATGTAATTGTCAATAAAAGCCTTTGGGGTCTATGTACTAAGCAGTGATAAGTGACAGAGTGAAAAGTGATAAGTCTGTGATAAGTGCCAGCCAATCAGCTCCCAACTGTCATCTCACAGGCTGCATTTGAAAAATTACAGTTGGGAGCTGATTGGCTGGCACTTATCACAGACTTATCACTTTTCACTCTGTCACTTATCACTGCTTAGTACATAGACCCCTTTGACACTTATGACATGCTGTAATGTTACTTCAGTATACCATAGTAACATCTAACAAATAGGTCTAAATACACTGAAGCAGCAAACTTTGTGAAAACCAATACTTGTATCATTCTTAAAAATTTTTGGCCATGGCTGTAGTAACAAAAAGAGATAATTAGGAGGGAATACTTACTGTACATGCAGAAATACCAGGGCAACACAGACGGTGTAATGGTTAGCATTACTGCCTCACAGCACTGAGGTCATGGGTTTGATTCCCACCATGGCCCTACCTGTGTGGAGTTTGTATATTCTCCCTGTGCTTGCGTGGGTTTCTTCCGGGTGCTCCGGTTTCCTCCCACACTCCAAAAAAATATGCTGGTAGGTTAATTGGCTCCCAACACAAATTAACCCTAGTGTGTATGTGTGTGTGCATGTGATAGGGAACATAGATTGTAAGCTCCACTGGGGCAAGGACTGATGTGAATGGCCAAATATGCTCTGTAAAGCACTGCGGAATATGTGTGTGCTATATAAATAACTGGTAATAATAATAAATACCAGATCCGCATGCCATTATCTAATGCATGAGCTAAAATGACTTTTGCCAAATCACTGAAGTTATACATTTCCTGATAAAACAATTTGGGGTTTAGCAGAATGTGACATTAAAACTGCAAAAGAGATTCTATTTATGTTTCTATTTTGATTACACATCAAGCGCAAGCTCCTTCTGTCTCTCCCATTTAGCAGACACTAGTTTCAGTATCTTGGGAAGAAACATCAAATACCACACAGGAGTTTTATGATGTGAGATGTGTGCAATAACAGATAGTTACCAGGCTAGAAGAATCCATTCCCTCCGCAATAATAGTAAACCTGTGCTCACACACACATATTATATACTTAAAAGGTGCCCTAAGAAGCAAAGGCTGAATTTTTTCCGTTCAATGTCATCTTATGCTGTGGAGCTGTGTATGAGTGAAGATCAAAAAAATATAAATCCAATAGAGGCACAGGAAATAGATGGGAGATAATAACCTTTTATTCACTTAATAGAGCAATTCTACAGGAAACTGCACATATAAAATAAGGTATATATATTTACTTGTCATACATTCCTATAGAACAATAGTAGAGATGTGCGCTGAGGTTTTGGATCTGGGTTTGTTTTTATTTAAAACATTTATAAAAAGTTTTTTTAAAACGGCTAAAAAAATGTAATTTTTGAAATCCGAAATTCAGGTTTAAAATCCGAATATCGGGAAGATCATATCCGCGACTCGGATCTGTCTGGCTCTCCTCAGGAAATCATGACCGCGGCTTGGATCTGTCCGGATCCCCTCAGGAAATCAGAACCGCGACTCAGATCTGTCCAGATCTCCTCAGGAAATCAGGACCGAGACTCGGATCTCTCCGGATCTCCTCAGGAAATTGGGAAAGCGACTAGGATCTGTCCAGATCTCCTCAGGAAATCATAACTGTGACTCGGATCTGTCCGGAACTCCTCAGGAAATCATAACCGTGACTCGGATCTGTCCGGATCTTCTCAGGAAATCATAACCGCGACTCGGATCTGTCCGGATCTTCTCAGGAAATCATAACCGCAACTCGGATCTGTCCGGATCTTCTCGGGAAATCATAACCACGACTCGAATCTGTCCGGATCTTCTCAGGAAATAATAGCTGCGAGTTGGATCTGTCCGTATCTCCTCAGAAAATCAGGACCGCGACTCAGATCTTTTCACATCCCCTTAGGAAATCATAACCGAGACTCGGATCTGTCCATATGTCTTCAGAAATTCAGGACCGCGACTCAGATCTGTCCGGATTCAGGAAATTTGGGTGGATTTGGATTTCTGGAGAACCGAACTGCACTTCTCTACACAATAGTAGTGTGGCATGTGCCAAGGGGGTCGCACTCAAGCTAGGGACCTGTATAGCTCCACTCATGGCTTATCTTGTGCCGCCCAGGGGCTTGTCCAGTACCACCACCTGTAATTCTGTATGCAGCATGCCGCCAGCGGTGGTTTATGTATGGGCGGCACGGCACCATAGGCTGCATAGTGTTATGTCAATGCCAACAATAACCAAGAAGCACAGCAGTGAAATCCCTATCAGGTTTATAGACAATGTGTTCTGCATGGCCAAGTCACTTGTGATAATAGGGGGAATAAATACAGCAAAATCAACCAAACAAAAGCCCTATCGCTGCGATAAAAGTATTTTCATGCTGATAGGGCTTGATAAGCAGGTCCACAACTTGTTTAACAATGAAAAATATCTCTGTCAACTTTGACTAATGCATAATGGGCAACTAATAAATGATTTAAAAAATGTATAAAAGAACAGTGAACAATGGCCCTCATTCAGAGCCGCTCGTTAGCGGCAGTACGCTCGTTCCGAGCGATGTTTGCACATCTGCGCATGCGTACGGTTTTTAGTACGCATGCGCGAACCAGTCAGTGCGGCCGAAAATCATTTGTACGCTATATAGCGAGTGCCTGCTATTTTGAGTGACAGAATGAGGCGTATGTGGGTGGTAACAGGGGAAGGTGCTTGAAAAGGGGGGAGTGGAATTCGAACACAGGCGTGCTTAAAGGTCAAAACGGGCGTTTTAAGGGTGTGCATAATTAATCCAGCAGCGTCATTGACCATGTCACTGGGTTATTTTATAGTCAGAACTGCTCGCAAAATAGCGGTTGAAAAAACCAACCACAAGAATAGCGAGCAGTTCATACGTTGTACGATGTACTCGATTAATCAAATAAATAGCGGACTTGACGTATGGTGCGAGCGGTCAGGGGGCGGTTTTATCAAATAAACGAGCGTATGTTTTGCTCGCTCGTTCAGACTTAGAGGTGTGAACAGACTGCAATTTGCGAACGGATCATTTGAATAGCCACCCCTTGTTTTTGAACGAATGACCGCAAATAGCGAACGGCTCTGAATGAGGGCCAATGACCTGTAGCACAAGCCTTGTGCTGACTCACTGATATATTGCCATTCTGGATAGTGCACCTGGGCTTGTTGTGAGTCAGCATTTGCACACACGCGCGGCCAGCAGATTGGGAGATTGGGAGGCACTGCAGGTACATTAGGCAACATCTGTAGATTAGAAACACAATAGGAGACAATGTGAACAGGTATGTTGTGCCACTGATACAATTTTATACAGTTGTCAAAGTAATATAGAGTTTGCAACATTCTCTTTATGATCTAGAAGCCAGCATGATCTTTTCAGAAAGGAAGAGGTGCATCCTCTGACATGAACAGAAGTGACAGCTGAAAGTTTGGTGCCAGACGTAATTTCCCAGGAACATTCTCTACCTGGCTCCTGGGAATTGTAAAGTTACTGTACGTGTCATGAATTATTCCAACAACATGGTCAGTGTCCTAGACTGGCTTCTAACATCCTTTGTCTCCATGATCCTAAGCTTGACAATGTAATGTAGGCCCTGATTCAGAGGTGCCTGCAAATTATGCGTGGCTGCGATCTCTCACGTATTCGCAAGCGTGAAAATATGCAAATATCAGCTTGGGCATTCCTCTTTTGTACTTCTGTGCGACAGACAGGAAATCCTGCGATGCCCACTTTGCATATCTGAGCAATGCTCAGCTGCGCTGGTGGATAACTCTACCATCGACATACCATTGGTGGCAACATCGACTCCTCGAGCAGCACCTGCCTGGAGCACAGCCTCAAAATATGGTTACTGTAGGCGGCTGAGCAGCTACATGCTGAAACGCACCCATATACTCCAATGCCACTTAGTCTTTTTGCAATCACTGTAGGTCACCTCCTAGTCTCTACCCTGATGGACCCGTGGATCGCAGATGACGTCTCAAATCATAACGCTGTCGTGCACAAATGCATACGCCATCGCATACATCAGTTTGCAAAGGTTTTCTAGACACATGCTCAGTAGCAAATAATCTCTCAACTGCATAAACATCAGTACAGCCTCTGAACCAGGCCTACAGTTACACCGTACAAATATATTATATAGCCATAAGAGGCTTTTGTTTACATACTAGTGTACATACAACTGTTACATGTTATGTATATTTACATGCTACATATATTTATAATAAACATGCAACATTACAATAGACATATACAGACCCAAGGAATGCTTGCAAGACAGTTATACAAATGGAAACTATATTTTCAAAGAACAGATATAGGGGTCTATTTACTAAGCAGTGTTATGAGATGGAGTGAAAAGTGATAAGGTGCCAGCCAATCAGCTCCTAACTGTCATTTTTCAAACACAGTTTAGAATTAAACCAGAGAAGAACACAGTGTGAGGCTTGAAGGGTGCACTCCGAGACCATTTGAAAATATCCGGTGAAATACGTATCGGCAAAAGTAGCATAGTCAATTCAGACCGCTGTATCACAGTGTAAATGGAACACAGTTTCAGCGAAATTGTATATACCAGCGCGCGCATCAGTGCATGAGTCCTGTAAGCATGGGACTTCAGTTATAATAGCAACGGGCAGCCAAACTAACACTGGATGTATTAGGCACTAATTGAGTGTGCATACACGAACGTGGGGAGCCCAATCATACGTGACTCCAGACAAGTGCCATACTGACAGTTAGACCCGCAGTGGATATATTAGAATACACCTTACTACAGGTTGAGTCTCCCATATCCGTTATTCCAAAAACCGAAATATTCCAAAAACCGGAATATTTCGGTGCATATGTGACGTCACTAGTATCAGCGGCCAATGACTAGCGGCATGGGCGTGGTCCACACGCCAGGCCACCCCCCGCATCATCCGCCGGACTCCCAGCAGCAGCCACCGGACCCCTCGTGACAGCCACAGCACCCGCCGGACCCTTCCGCCTTACCTGCCGGACCCTTCCGCCTCAGTCGCCGGACCCCTCACGACACCCGCCGGACACCTGTAGCACCCGCCGGACCACCACGACACTGCCGGACACCTGTAGCACCCACCAGACCCGCGCAACAACTTCCAGACGCACATGCCGGGGCCTCCCGTGACATCCGCCGGGCCCCCCCCAGGTATTCAGAAAACCGGAATAATCCAAAATCCAAAATGCTCGTCGTCCCGAGCATTTCGGATATGGGAGACTCAACCTGTATATATACACAAGTATGCATGTTAGCATGGGAGCCCTATTATACGGGACTCCTAACAAGTGATAGCGGGCAGTCAGACCCGCAGGGAAATAATCTAAGATCCACGAGGCTACAATTACACTGTAATAGTTACTGTAACCAAAAAGAAGAAATACATATGGAGCGGAGTAGAGACTATACACTTCAATAACCGCATCCATCTATATAAACATAACTGTTGTAGCATGAGATAGGGATAAAAACATATGGAGTGGGAATTCTGCATAATTACTACAAATACATCTATTATTAACTAGGGAAACAATAATCACTATAATATATTCCATTAAGTGGCTATTTAATGTAATAGAGGGGATACAATACCTCTTCTATATAAATACACTAAGGGAATTACCAAGACCACATATAAATAATTGTTCCCTAACCCTCTCCCCTACTTCCCCCTCTCTAAATACTTACCTATTATGAAACAGCTAGGTAGAAAGGGTAAATAATAACACTTATGGTGCATACACGGTCAGATTTTTCTTCAGATCTGAACGATAACGATTTAAAAAATCGTTCAATCATTCATATCTGAAGGAACATCTGACATATCTGACATGCCTGAACAATGGAAGATGAACGATGCGCGTTCCCGATGGTCAGATAACGATATCTGACATCTGATGTGTTTGCAGTCAGACTTGGACGATTCCATTCATTTTAATGCAGTCAAAAATCGTTCATTCGTTCAAATCATTCAAATCTTTGGTAAAATCGTTCAAATAGTTCAATCGTTCATCTGACAGATCTGACCGTGTGTATGCTCCATAACTTTAAATGTGGACCAGAGCAACATTGAAGCAATAAATGAGCTTACAATGTTGCAAATGCTCTATTACTATCTGAGAGTAAATATCTGTCTTTTTTTGAGGACAAATACTGTGCAGTTACACTAATTATCTGCTCTAACAATATATTGAACAATATTATGTGAATATGTGAATACACAGAACATCAAATATTTTTGCAGATTGTGTGAAAAAAATAAAAATAAAAAAATATATTGGACGTAAAACAATATTTAAGACCAATAGTACCAACTTAACTGAGATTCAATGGAACTAATTACTTTATTTTTAATACACATTTTTTTCTTTAAGCACATATTTCTATTATCTATATTTTATTATGTTACATGTGATCTTTTATGATACTATTATTAAAAGTTATGTTTTATGAATACAATCCAAGCAGAAACTATTTTCAAATGGTCTCAGAGTGCACCCTTCAAGCTCACACTGTGGACCTCATTCAGAGCCGGTCGCACAGAGCGTGCGGTCGGTCTGAATGAGGGGAGGACGTCTTGAAGACGTCCTCCTTTGTGGTGGTAAGGCTGTGGGTTAACACCCACAGCCTTACGACCGCCTAAAGTGTCTAGACCATCGCGACCATCAGGGCTTACGACGAGACCCTAGGGTAGGGTCTCCCTTGTCGTAAGCCCCGGAGAGCTTTCGGCTCTGTCTGAGCTTTCGGCCCCCCCGGCCCGCCTTCCAAACAGGGCGAGCTGTCAATCAACATCGACAGCTCGCCCCCTTTGGATCGAGACCCGCTACGACCGGCGCTGTCGGTCGTAGCGGGTCTCACACATGCGCACGCCGGCACCGTCGTGCGCATGCTCTGTGGGGGGTCATCGACCCAGTCCGAGCGCATCGGTGCTAACGACCGGGTCTAAATGACCCCCTGTGTTCTTATCTGGTTTAATTCTAAACTGTATTTAGTGAGCAAGGTAGCACCACTCCCTATTTAGAAGTTACAAAGAGATAATGGAATATACACCATCTCTTGATATTCTTAATCAAACAATTTCAGCAGGCAAAAAGAGACAAATATAAAAACTTGCAATACAAGATAATCTGTGCGGGACTTCTCCCAAACTCCTATAATAATTTTTCAAACACATGTGAGATGCATGTGAGATGACAGTTGGGAGCTGATTGGCTGGCACCTTATCACTTTCGGTATGCAATCGGAAAACCGGCGGACGTAAGCCCGACATCCGGCTTCCCGACTGCTTTATCCCGGCGAGGGTTAAATGACAGGCGTCTAATTCTAGACGCCTATCATTTTACCGACACCGGGAGACCAGCACCCAGCACCCCGATCGAAGTGATGCCGGGTGCCGCTGTGGACAGGCGCGGGGGGGGTTTAGGTTTAGGGCTCCCGGGGGAGACTTAGGGTTAGGCATCCCCCCGGGAGGTTAGGGTTAGGCTAGGGGGAGGGAGGGTTAGGGTTAGTCACCCCCAGGGGGGACTTAGGGTTAGGCACCCCCCAGGGGACATAGGTTTAGGCGGCGGGGAAGGGGGTTAGGTTTAGGCACTTAGAGGGGGGATTAGGGTTAGGCACTGGGGGTTAGGCACCCCTAAGGAGGGTTAGGGGGTTAGGTTAGGTCAGTTGATACTTACCTCGGGACGATCGGGATTTTCAGCCATGTCGGGCTGCCGCTGTCGGGATTTGAACTGCCGGACTTGTGTCCGGCGGTAATTCATACCGATTCCTCACTTTCTTTAAACTGTGTTTGAAAAATGACAGTTAGGAGCTGATTGGCTGGCACCTTATCACTTTTTACTCTGTCTCCTGACACTGTTTAGTAAATAGACCCAATAAACATCATGTATACAGTGGCATAACTAGAACTTTGTAGGTCCACAATGCTTCAAGAGAGATACCTTTACATGGGTTGGGTACAGGATGCTGGTGCTCGCGATCCCGGCGGTCAGGTTCCCAAAACTTCCCCCCCCACCAGTGGCATCACTAGGGGTGCAGGGGATGCGGACCACACAATGTGTCACCCTCCTAGGGGATGACATAAAATTGCTGGCTCCTCCTCAGTGACAGGGAGCCGCCCGCTGCACACTAACATCACAGTGCAGCGTCCGGCTCCCAATCTCTGAGTAGGAGCCTGCAGCAAAAACAGTCTCCCTACACATTTGAAGAAATCGGGTGGCACAAGCAGATGAGCAACTTTCCCTCCACAACTTGTGAGGGTAACAAATATGGGATGGATTTCTTGTAGTTGCTGGCAGTCTGGCACTCTGGGCCTGATTCAGAGGTAGATGCTAATGCATTCGTGGCTGCAATCCCATACGCGGCAGTTGTGTGAAAATATGCAAATAATATTTGTTTTGAAACGCCCACTAGCAGCCAGGGCCGCCAAGAGCCAAGGCGGGCCCCGGAAATAGGGGGCGTGGCCTAATCTCGGGAGGTGTGGCCACGCCCCCTTGCCAAAAAAAAAAATAAGGGTGCTGCGTGCCGGGGAGGGGGGCGCTCTGAGCCCCCCCAGCCCGGCGCAAAGCCAAGGGGAGCGCGATCAGTGTGATCGCTCCCCCGCACAGGCATAGGAGACTGCTGTGGCTGTTGCTCAGCAGCCACGAGCAGTCTCCAACTGCAGCTCATCACACGCTGTGTGCTGGGCTGCTGTGAGGGAGGGGGGGGCGGCGTCGGACCTGGGCCCCCGCCGGGCCCCTCAGGAAGCCCAGGCCCGGGTAATCTGTACCCGCCCCCCCCTCTCGGCGCCCCTGCTAGCAGCGTCTCAAGCCTGCTGCTTGCGTACACAGATGACAGACCATCAATCACAGCATCGATGTGTTCTAAGCAACCCTATGGTCACTCAGAATGTCCGCAGGAAGTGCGACTCATATGCATACAGGGTAGAAACATCTGCACTGCATCCACCTCTCTATCACAAGTGTAGGCAACCTATAGCCATCAATGTGTCAGATACAACATAAACTCAGAGCAGTGGGAGCTGGGACATGCTCCATCGATGGCACCATGAAAAGTCTCCAACGATGGCACCATCAAAACTTTCAATCGATGTTAGGAATCCATCAACAGAAAACCATTATCGGCTCAAACCATCGATGGGTGTCACGAGAGATGTCACGTGACCGAGGAGAGCCAATTGAAGGAGGAGAGCGGAGTTTCGAAACGTACAACAGGATGGCAGTGCTAAGGGCCGTGTGACTCCAAAACAAAAAGGATGTTGTGTTACCATTGGTTCTGTGCCATTGATGGTGGATAAATATTGGACCTCCACAATTGTTACCAAAACCATTAGGCACCGATGGTAGATGGCCAACCCTATATCCACAGCCACTGAGCATGCGAGCGAGGAGACAGTCTTTCGGGGGGCCCTGTCCCTGTGAGTGCTATATCATACATTCCTGTGCTAACATCGCATCCTGCAGTGTGATAAGCCGCATAGGTATGAGGGATTCCCTTGTGCCTACTTCCTGGTAGCATCTTTTATGTATAGTACTCTTATGTGGCCATCTCTTACCCCATTCCCATTGAATAAAGACACAACACACAATAGCTGGCGGAAGAAGATCCAATTTATTTAACACTTCCATAAAGTTGGTGGCCCAGGAAAAGCAATGGCAAACATACTATTCAATTTGGTAATTGTAGTGGGTACTCCTACCCACCCCCTCACGGGTGGGCCCATCCGAGCCCACCCAGTTCCAACGGACTGGGTTCTCCATTCCTATTGACCCATGAAGCCAAGACCTCCTCAGTCACTCCTCCCTCACTAGCGGGGTGACGGTCCGAGTTTGGGCTAGTACCCCTGCTGTGGTCAGCTTGGGAGGTGCCTTCACGTTCACCATCCAACAAAGGGGCCCGTGACACCACCAGCACCACTGCTGCCCACATCGACACGGTGTCATACCCTGACACAGGTGTCTTCTGCCCGTCATGAGGCAATCCATTCCAGGAAACGTGCCTAATCACTACACGGCCCCGGAGGACATATCATCCTCCAATCACGTCATTGACAACGTACCTTTAAAAATTCCTTCGAAAGAGAAAGCATCTTCCTCTGTCGTTTCCTTTTGTTGATCTTGATTCCTCCCACTTCTCCTCCTCCCAGACTGGACCTCCTCTCTCTTGTGAGTTACTTCAACCCTGTATGGTCTGGGCCATGTCCCAGCTCCCTCTGCTCAAGCATCTAGCACATTTGCCTGCAACAAAGGCTATTCATCTAACTAGCCCCAATTTATATCCCCAATACCACATCGCTTATCTACATCAAGTCCATAATGCGCACGCTGCTTCCGTATTATGGGAGCTAGCATCACGCCCAGATTGCATTGCAAATGTGATTATTGGTAAATGGGCCCCTATGTGTGCACGCATTAATTCAGCCACAATACAAAGAAGAAGAAAAATCATTCACTGATCATTCTCTTGAGATCTCTCTGTGTATCCCGCCCTTTAGGATAAGACAGCTGTTGGAGCTGGCTTAATAAATTCCTCCCAGCCTTTCAGTACATACACAGACATTTATTACCGGCACTGCTAGGAGAAGGGGCATAAACACACAGACACATCAATGGGTTCTCCTATAGATCAATCACCTCAAGGCACTTATCCCTGTATTACTGTTAGGGTGGATCACACTCCTAATCCTAAACAACATAAAACTAAAAATGATTCATTATAATAGTGACTACAGTGATGTATGAGCACCTCATTAAGCAAATGCAGGCGCAGGGAAAGACACTCAGAAAAGATAATAGATGCAATGTAAGGATAATGGATACAATGTAAGGATAAAGATTACAATGTAAGGACAGAGGATGCAATGTGAGGATACAGCATGCAATGTAAGGATACAGCATGCAAAGTGAGGATAGCTGATACAATGTAAGGATAGGGGGATATACAGTATGATAGGGTAGATGATACAATGTAAGGACAGATGATACAATGTGAGAGGGTAGATGATACAATGTAAGGATAGTGGATAAAATGTATATAGAGGATATAATGAGAGGACAGAGGATGGGATGAGCTGAAGGTGGTCCTGTACGGCTGGGGGAAGGGGTTAGTCTCAGTATGACTAAGGTGAGGAGGAAATGGTACACAGCCCGGAGGAGGAGGAAGACTGGGTGGGCTGCAGACAGGAGGAGGGCGGAGGATGATCTGTGGACGGCAGACAGAAGCTGTCTTTATGGTCTCACGGTTTAGAGGAGACAGGTGGGGGCTCCTGATAACCTGCGGAGGAGGAGGAGAGGAGTGTGGCTGGATGAGGAGAGCACCAGGCGGGGAGTCACTGGACTGCTGTCCTCTCACTGGCTCCCGGTCACTGAGAAGCTGCTCCTACCCACTGAGCCACGCTGTCCATACTCACTGAGCCACGCTGCTTCTACCCCTTTGACTATTTTGCTCTCCTACCCACTGAGCTACGCTGTTCCTACCCACTGAGCCACCCGGCTCTTACCCATTGATCCACGCTGCCCCTATCCATTGAGCCACCCTGCTTCTACCCACTGAGCCACGCTGTTGCCTCCTGCTCACTGAGCGGCATGTGGATGCACAACATGAGACGGACTACCCTCATCCTGCTGGGGACCAGCCTGCTGCTGCTCTTCATCACTGTCTGGCTGGCCATAGGCGAGTCCCCACGTTACAGGTATCCTCATCCTCACACAGGCTGCACTGTCCACGCGTGATTTATACAATCTTTGTTGACATAATAGTGTTCTCTGTCATAGCTGTTATAGTATGGAAACAATGATAAATTTATATCCCGATTAGCGACAGATGAAGTATAGCAATACTATTACTATTATTATTAATATTATTATTATTATTATTATTATTATTATTATTATTATTATTATTATCCTTTATTTTTTAAGGCACCACAAAGTTACATTAGCACTGTACAGCCTAAATAAACAGTAGGAGTAAAACATGATATATCAATGGTAAACTAAATGTGAGTTGACATATCATTACCTACCTGCATGCATTTAAATAGTCCCTGTCCTCTTTGGTCCTAAATCCACTTTATCCACTATTTTTCCAAACTCTGATCCATACATCTGTATTGACAAACTCCTTAGTTGTTTTAAAAACTGTGTGTTGGGCTCATCAATTTATAATTGCACTTGTCCTATGTAATATTATTATTACTACTATTATTATTATTATTATTATTAATAATAATTATTAATTTTGTATATATATTTTTAGCACTTTTTGCTGTTTGTAGGTGTGCCGTTAGCTTCATTTTATCAACTTATGTATATACTGCAGAGGTGTGTCAGCCCTGTATTGGGAGGCTTGTACATAAATCCATGCCAATTTCAATATGTTGATCCATAGGGATAGCATTTTTAAGCGTCATGGGAACATGAAGTAACAATTTAAATGTACATGTGTGTGCCATGTATGTACTACTACTACTACTACTACTACTACTACTACGTGTTTCGCTGTTATACATTACATGTACTATATTATTATACTCTCCTGAAGTGTTTTAATAAATGATATGAAAGATGAGTGTGATGGTGTACGTGCTTGTAATGGCATTATATGCAGTGTATAAGTGACCATGTGTGTTTGCTATGCTATGTACAGCAGTTAGCTTTTGGGAATCAAAACATTCATGTTGGGTTAATCAGTTAATCTATACCATGATGGGAGTTGGGAATATCATATTAGCTAAGAGGGTAACAGAGTACTAGTGTGATATTTTAGTGAGTAAGTAATCACCACTGTGTGTGTGGTGGATTTCACTTAATAATGGTAATAATAATAATAATAATAATAATAATAATAATAATAATAATAATAATAAATATAATACTAGCTTTAAAATAATATCTGCTACATTTTCTGGTCTATTAAATAGCACTCATATATATTAGTATATAATACATGTCTGATGATGGCAATATGATAGCGTGTCATAAAGTGGATTAGCTGATTTATTCATAGTTTCGGTGAATGTCTGCATAAAACAATGAATAAGATTGATGATCTTACAGTAACGTCTAAAGACCTGTTACATGTCTGGTATCAGAGGCTGTTTTTTGTGAGTAACTATTAAATACATAAGCTAATTTAGTCAAAGTAATACTGATCCATGTGTGTATACAGTATCTGTATATATATATATATATATATATATATATGTGTGTGTGTGTGTGTGCGTGTGTGTGCATGTGTACAGTACATGTGTGTCATCAGTATATTTATAGCCACATGTATTATATTGGTTTAAAATTTGTACATACCTTTATTGCCCATATGGTCTAATATACGTATGTGTTTTGTGTGTGTGTGTGTGTGTGTGTCTCCGTACCAGTACCTGTATATGTTATGAACTGCAGATCCCATTTAGTGTACACTGTAAGTAATTATTACAGACTGAGACAGACCAGATAGTTTTTATGGCCATGGCTACAATAGGCAGCTGTTTCAGGCAGCCAGTTTTTAAGGACAGCTTTATGTAGAGAACTCACTGGCGTTAGAAGCAGTTCTTCATCGCCGCAGCGTGGACACACTGTAATCAATGGCTAGCAAATGTCATATGTATAAACGCTAATTCCCAGCCTACATCTGTTACTATATAGCCATGCTCTATCGATTTGGTTCAGCTGGTATCCAAATGTGATGTGCATGTGATGGTATCAATAGGTCTTGCATCAAGTTGTGGTCTTACACAGCAGAATGGATAGGAACACCTTTGCTATAAGTAAATACATAGAATGGTTTACACTTGATCTTCACTTTGTACTTGAATTTCTTTTTTGTCTCACGATACTGATGTGTGGTAGATAATTGCTGAGCATTTCCCTAAATTTTGCCCTTGGGCCTTCCATAGGCAATTCCGTGCTCTGGGCCTGATTCAGAGCCGCTCGCTCTGAATCAGGGGCGGGCTCTTTTTTTTTCGAATCGGCCTCTTGGCCGCTCGCATAGCTGTGGGTGACCACCCACAGCTATGCGAGCGGCCATGATGATGGTCGCGATGGTCAAGACCATCGCAGCCGTCTGGCTTGCGATGAGACCCTTGTGGTAGGGTCTCGTGGCCACAAGCCCCAGAGAGATTTCGGCTGTAACAGAGCCGGACTCTCTCCACTGACAGTGGGGCCGCCCCCAAACGGCAAGCGTTCTCATGGGAACGCCTCCGTTTGGGCAGCCCCCCCCCGGCCCACCCTCCAAAGGGGGTGAGCTGTCACTCAACATCGACAGCTCGCCCCCTTTGGAGCCGGCTCCATTGTGCGCATGCGCTGTGGGCCACCATCGACCCGCTTGCGAGCGCTCAGCGCTTGCGACCGGGTCTGAATTAGGCCCTCTGTCCCTGGTCTTAAATAAATCTCATCTTTTTTATGCCTTTAGTTTTGACTACAAGTTATGTTTCTTATGAAATAATGTTACAGTGTTAATAGTTTTATTAATATCAGTCAGTAGTTTTGCGACAGAAGTCATGCGTACTCAATAAACTGAGATTCTTATTTTGGACTGCAGTCTTGCAGGTAGCACGACAGACCCTTCTTTAGTCAATGGTATTGTGCACATTGAGGTGTATATTTACTAAAGGTTGATTCTAATTGATTTTGATTGATTTAAAATTGATGAAAATGTATCAAAATCGATCAACACAGATGCGTTTCTGAGGCTATATCACACATTTACTAACAGACACATTTTTTTTCTACATATTAGTAAATGTGAGACTTAAGGCCCCCATACATCAGAGATGGATTGCAGCAATCGTGCAATTTGCAATCGATTGTGTATAAAAATCTGCAATGTATGGGCTTCACAGATCGCAGATTGCAACCAAAAAGTGATTGGAATTGTTTAATGAGATTGTCCAACATGTTGGATTTCACAGATGGATTGGGGCTGTAGATTGCTAGTGTATGGACATGATCAGCAGATTTGCAGACCTTTTCTAGCAAAATGATGGAGCCTTTCAAGATTGCCAGATCTGTGTTTGCTGCAATCGATCTACAAATCACTGAAAAAGATCTGTAGTGTATGGGCGCAGATTGCTTGATTGGGAAATCCTAAGATCGGGCAATAAATCTTCAAATTGTTCAATTGTGGTTTTCAGATTGCTGATGTATGGGAGCCTTTAGCCCCAAAAATACAACATCGATGTTGATCGAATTTCAATCGTTCAAAATCGATTAAAATTGACCTTTAGTAAATATACCCCTAAGATGTAAAGAAAAGGCTGTTATTAAAGATATCAATCAATTGCTTGTTTGTTGTTGATTTATTAATTACCGTACAGGAGAGGATTAAAGGGAAGCAAGACGTAGTAAAATATTAAATTTTAAGCAAATTTTAGAAAATGGAAAGCTACATTACACTTCACTTCTGGAGGTTGTGCTTACAATATTACCAGAAATCTAAAACATTTTAACAACTGGTTTTTAATTGCAAATGATATCGATGCTGGAAGACACCAATGTGGTTATACATGGAGTGTCATTCTGTCAGTGATAAACGTGGCATGTAGCATTCAACGTGGAATACAACTGACAAGACAATGGCTTGACATTCAGATCTTCTATTTTCAAGTTTGTCTGCACTGCGTGTAAATCCCTTCTGATTGCGCAAGATTAATTGCCTGACATTGCGTTGTGTCTAACCCCGTGTTAGACACCTGAGCCAGACCACACTAAAAGGAGAAACACATTGTTGACTGAATCGAAGGTTTACAATCACAGACCACCAGGCAAAATATAAATAATAGAACATAAACTATAGAAATGATATTGTTTTATAATACATCTCAGATGTCCCAGTTTAGGCGGGGCAGCCTTGATTATGGGGCTCATTCCTGCTGTCACAGTCGAGACAGTTTTGTCCAGATGGGTTAGAAAGTTGGGAGGTATCTTTTTGACACTGCTGCTTTACACAGGGGAATAGCAATGAGCCTGTGGCTGGAGGTGAGGATACGTGTTAATGCACAGCCTCAGGGCCGGCTTAAGGGCCTCATGGGCCTGGGACTGAAAATGGTCAAGGGTTAGTTGTGAGAGGCAGGGGAGCTGTGACCAGAGCTGTGTGGTTGCGAACAGTGCCATATGGGTCTTTACACCCCTTACACTGTCAGCCCCAATGTCTCCCTAAATAAATAAAAATACAAAAATTGCATCATGCTGTGAGGATAAAAGAAATTCAATTTTAATACTTAAGTTTTATGTCTGACCATGTGGATGGGCATCATCTACCTGACTTGATGATGGGCCTATTTTTATGAGGAGGCCTGGTGCTATAGTCCCATCTGCCGCATTGTTAATCTGGCCCTACACAGATTAATGGTTCAAAATTGGTAGGCTTTCCCCGCCCAGAATATGGCCACACCTTTATCCCAATTTGGCTGTGTCATTTGTCTGTCCTGATTCCCGGCATCAAAGTTGGGAAGTTAGGTTATACTCCTCCTGCAGGCTTGTATGCACTACAAAGAACAATCCCACCCTTTTGCTTTTTTTGTGCATGTGGAGCGAAAGTGCACCTGTTGTGTACACGTGACTAAAGAAGACATTGGCCCTGATTCAGAGCCGGACGCTCTGACCAGAGCGCTCGCTCTGAATCAGGGCCCACCTCCATAATTATGGAGCGTCCTCCTGGACGCTCATATAGCTGTGGGTCACCACCCACAGCATATACGAGCGTGCAGGTTGATGGTCGCGATGGTCTTGACCATCGCAACCATCGCCACTGCGAGCCGAAGCCTGCGGTTGAGTTTCTCAACCGCAAGGCCCGGAGTGATTTTGGCTCTATCAGAGCCAAAATCACTCCCACTGATATCACTAGTGATGTCAGTGGGGCCGGCTTCTGACGGTAGGCGTTCCCTTGGGAACGCCCCCGTCTGGGAGGCACGCCCCCGGCACGCCCACCAAAGGGGGCGTGCTGTCAATCAACATCGACAGCACGCCCCCTTTGATCAGACACAACGAGCGAAGGAAAGTCCTTCGCTTGTCGCGTCTCGCGCATGCGCGCATGACGGAGCTCCCTCCGTCGTGCGCATGCGCAGTGCACACCATCGACCCACTTGCGAGCGGACAGCCGCTCGTGAGTGGGTCTGAATCAGGCCCTTTGTCTGGGCTAAACCAATCCTTGTTGTATATCTAACACCAACATATTCCAAAACTTTTTACAGCTTTATAAATTAATTGTGAAAACAGAATAGCATACCAGCATACTCCTTTCATAGATGAAACAGAGAAAAGGGGGTGAGTGGGAAAGGAAGATTGCTCAAAAGTAATGGAATGATTTTAGATGTCAGTTTTGGGAGATCAGTCTACAGCTGAGAATGATCTAAACCCTGCAGACGTTCCCCAGGTGGCAGATCAGATGAAAAGCTGTTTTTCTATTTAAGATATGTTTTAGTTTAAATAAACTTTGTTGCATTAATATTACTGTATGTCAATTTGTTGTTATCATATTTGTTCAATTGGTACTGATATTTTTTTGTCATATTAATTAATGTTCCATTTCATAATGTTCTGACTTTGTGTTCTTAAATAAATCCCTTTTTATATACAGTAGGATGGACTTTATTTATGGCACATTTATGGAGGGAATCGTTTGGCTTACAGTAGCTGTAATTACATTTGTTTATGATTGTAATTAGAGATAAGTCAGTGATTAATGCAGGGTACACACTGGCAGATATATTGGCTGATCACTTGATCGGCCAATAAATTGTCTGCCCGTCGGCTAGTGTGTACCTGTGATAATTCTGTGAACTACGGCCTTCACAGACATTTCGTATCGGCTGTGCTGCACAGCTGATGGCAGATATATCTGTCTATCGTGTTGTGGTTACGGTCGATCACCCAACCGCCCAAAAGTATAAAATACTTATCACAATGTGTATCTCAGATGCAGATGGGATGTGATAAATTTGCCCAAATTCGCAATGCAATATATGAATACATTGCTAGGATGTATCAAATATCACATACAGGGACAGAACTTGTGAGAAAGCTCTGTCCCTGTAAATCTCTCCCCTGAAACTTCTCAGGGTATTTTTCACAATAAATACCTTTAAAGTGTTAGCGCATGCACCGCCTGTTAACCCACCCCCCCCTTGCCTTACTCGCGCGACTGGTGATCAGTGATCTTGTCAGCTCCTGTGTGACTCCAGTTCTAACTTGTCCAGTAAACTGAAACAGGTTTACATCACACATCAGATGACAGGGGTCACAGAGCAGGATCCCAGCAATCAGCTGATTAGAGGTACAGAGGAGCTCACCAGATCACCAGTCCCCTGGGTGCAGGTAAGTGGGTTTTATTTCTCTTTAAATATATATATATATATATAGTTATATACACATATATATTTTATTTATTTTTACTTTTTTCACAGTGATCAGCTTATGGACTACTTAGACACACAAAGCTGATCACAGGAGCCAGCTCCCTGCTCTGCTCTGCCTGTCAGACCAGAACAGAAGTCAGTGTACTAGGGTAAAGCCCTAATAATAATAACGCCATATCCAGGAAGCGTTATTATCACAAGGCTCCGTTACTGTTTTACAATTAAAATTTAGTAAGTCTGAGCAGATCGCATTTCCCATAACAACTTTGGGAAATGCGATCTGCATACTACAAAAAAAATGTGATCATTAGGGCTTGGAGGATAATTTTGAGAATTCTCCTACAATTGCCCTTTAGTACATTTAGGTGAAATTAAAATAATGTGAAAAGGGTGTGAAAACAGCCGTTTTCACAATATTTAATATTGATAAATATGCCCGTCTGTCCCCAGACTACAAATTATCATCCTAACTTGAACAAACTAATTTCCAAATAGGAAGGACAGGGAAGCCACAGACATTTTTAGTACCCATCTAATTCTTTGGAAATTTTGTAATGTTAGTGGCACTGGAGACTTTTTTGGCTCATAATAAAGATGTCTGGCAACCAAAGAGGAAGACGTTGCCTACGCAAACCCCTCACCCCTCCAGGGGAACCAAGAATGTGTGTGTGGTTGTGAAGGGGAGAGGGGGTGGGTTACAAATTAGCTGGGCTTCAGAAGGGGACCAGGACTGCAAGGGAGATGTAACCACATCCCCCCTGTAATCACGTCTCTCCATTGGTATGTAGGTATGTACACAACAAGTGGGTGTAGCTGATCCCTTGCCGTGGCTATGTTCTCCTCCAGCAGATTAGGCCCGTCTGACATCTTGGGAGCCCTCCACTGCTCAAATGGTGGTTTTGCAATGATGTTGTTACTTACTCCTGCCCTCATTGCACATCTCCAGTTAGAAGGATTTTGGAAGGACTCTAGCTGCTTTGTAAGCTTGGCGATGAAGCTGATTGGACAAACCTTTAGCATTCACCAAATCATTTTCAAATTTCATCATAACTGTACAATGGACGACATTACTTCCAAACACTTCCTGCCTATGAGCCTGAGAGAAGCTTTATAAGCAGTTCCAGGAGAGGTCTACTGAATTGTGTTTCTCTTGTACAACAATGGCGCCAGTTGACTGGTAAAAAATGAATTAGTAAATAAAGTTCTTTAATAATTTTAAATGGACAACTCCCAATAATGCTAGTACTGATTCACCCCCTGACCCCCCCCCCCCCACACACACACACAAAGATTTAAGCATACTGTTTGGTGTCTGGGAGTAAAAATCTGTCTATGTCTGGCATGATTGTTGCAAACAAAGAATATGGTGGTCGCTCACATCAACTTAATGACATTGCACAGGTGCTTGTAAAGGGCGGGGTTTACACTGAGCTACAGAAAAAAAAGGGATTTTCCCTCCAGCACACTGCAGCAAAATCAACAAAAATACTTGAATCCTACATGATAATAGAAATTCAGAGGTATTGGTTTACATACATTTGCAAATATATGAATAAGCGCTGGGCCAGCGTCAAGGCTCCTCTATACCAGTGTCCCTAACATTATGGGGTTCACGTCCGAGACGCAGGGAACCCCAAAAGAATCCAGCCGAGGACTATCCCCAGGGCATCACACGAAAAATGGAAAAAAGGTGAAAGTGAAGTGTAAAGTATAGTTGTGTAACGATAAATCAATAAGTGTTAATGGTAAGGGGTTAAAATTACATAAATAATGACAAACAAATAGAAAGGTGATAAAAAAATATCTATGTGAATTAAGTGGTGATGCCCTGAAAAAAGGCCCAGCCAGAGCAGCTTCAGGGGCCCCACGCCCAAATGCTCACCCCAAAATAATTGTTGCTACCTAATAGTAGCACCCACTCTGGGTCATATAATTACAAATTAATGTACTGCATAATAACAGTACATGTATAAGCTGAGAGCAGACTCACCTGATTGTTGCAAAACATGTCTTGTTATATAGTACCCATATACTTGTTATATAGTGTCCATATACTTGTTATATAGTACCCATATACTTGTTATATTATGTCCATATACTTATTATACAGTGTCCATATACTTGTTATATAGTATCCATATATACTTGTTATATAGTGTCCATATACTTGTTATATAGTATCCATATATACTTGTTATATAGTGTCCATATACATGTTATATAGTATCCATATACTTGTTAGTGTCCATATACTTGTTATATAGTATCCATATACTTGTTATATAGTGTCCATATACTTGTTATATAGTATCCATATACTTGTTATATAGTGTCCATATACTTGTTATATAGTATCTATATACTTGTTAGTGTCCATATACTTGTTATATAGTGTCCATATACTTGTTATATAGTATCCATATACTTGTTATATAGTGTCCATATACTTGTTATATAGTGTCCATATACTTGTTATATAGTATCCATATACTTGTTATATAGTGTCCATATACTTGTTATATAGTATCCATATATACTTGTTATATAGTGTCCATATACTTGTTAAATTGTATCCATATACTTGTTATATAGTATCCATATATACTAGGGGTGTGCACCGGCCACTTTTCGTGTTTTGTGTTTTGGTTTTGGATCTGGATCTTTCTTCGTGTTTTGGATCTGGATTGGTTTTGCCAAAGCCACCCTTCCGTGTTTTGGGTTCTGGGTTTTGTGTTTTGGATCTGTATTTTTTTTTTTAAAAGCATAAAAACAGCTAAAATCACAGAATTTGTTGGTTTCTCTGCTCCTATGCTATTATTAACCTCAATAACCTTAATTTCCACTCATTTCCAGTCTATTCTGAACACCTCACACCTCACAATAGTGTTTTCATGTCCAAAAGGTTGCACCGGGGTAGCTGGATGACTATGCTAAGCGACACGAGTGGGCGGCACAAACACGTGACCCATCTAGGAGTGACACTGCAGTGGCAGACAGGATGGCAGTTAGAAAAACTAGGCCCCAAACTGTACATAATGCAAAGAAAAAAAAGAAGTGCAAGATGGAATTGTCCTTGGGCCCTCCCACCCACCCTTATGTTGTATAAACAGGACATGCACACTTTAACAAATCAATCATTTCAGCGCCAGGGTCTGCCACACAACTGTGGCTGAAATGATTGGTTCGTTTGGGCCCCCACAAAACAAGCTGGCAATTAATGTGTCCCTGCACAAACTGGCTCTACGGAGGCAAGATGTCATCCTCATCCTCCTCATCCACCGATTCCTCACCCTCTTCAGTGTGTACATCCTCATCCTCACAAAGTATTAACTCGTCCCCACTTGAATCCACCACCACAGGTCCCTCTGTACCTTCTGGAGGCTGGTCTCCCTGGAAGAGCTGATAATTCATTTTGATGAACATCATCTTCTCCACATTCTGTGGAAGCAACCTCCTACGCCTTTCGCTGACAAGGCTCCCGGCTGCACTAAACACTCTTTCGGAGTACACACTGGAGGGGGGGCAACTCAGGTAAAATAGAGCCAGCTTGTACAGGGGCCTCCAAATTGCCTCTTTTTCCTGCCAGTACAGGTATGGACTGTCTGACATGCCTACTTGGATGCTGTCACCGATGTAATCCTCCACCATTCTGTCAATGGTGACAGTATCATATGCAGTGACAGTAGACATGTCAGAAATTGTTGCCAGGTCCTTCAGTCCGGACCAGATGTCCAAACTTGGTCCTGCCTGCCCTGCATCACCGCCAGCGGGTTGCTTAGGATACCTAAGTTTTTTCCTGGCAGCCCCAGTTGCGGGAGAAAATGAAGAAGGAGCCGTTGACGTGTCACGTTCCGCTTCAGCTGACAGTGTGTTCACCAGCAGGTCTTTGCACCTCTGCAGGCTTGTGTCGGCCGGAAAGAGAGACACCACATAGGCTTTAAACCTAGGATCAAGCACGGTGGCCAAAATGTAGTGGTCTGATTTCAACAGATTGACCACCCTGGAATCCTGGCAAAGCGAATGAAGGGCTTCATCCACAAGTCCCACATGCCGAGCGGAATCGCTCCGTCTTAGCTCCTCCTTCACTTTCTCCAGCTGCTTCTGCAAAAGCCTGATGAGGGGAATGACCTGACTCAAGCTGGCTGTGTCTGAACTGACTTCACGTGTGGCAAGTTCGAAGGGCTGGAGAACCTTGCACAACACGGAAATCATTCTCCACTGCGCTTGAGTCAGGTGCATACCCCCTCCTTTGCCTATGTCATAGGTGGATGTATAGGCTTGTATGGCCTTTTGCTGCTCCTCCATCCTCTGAAGCATATAGAGGGTTGAGTTCCACCGCGTCACAACCTCTTGCTTCAGGTGATGGCGGGGCAGGTTCAAGAGTGTTTGCTGGCGCTCCAGTCTTCGGCACGCAGTCGCTGAATGGCGAAAGTGGCCAGAAATTTTTCGGGCCACCCAAAGCGTCTCCTGCATGCCCCTGTCGCTTTTCAGAAAATTCTGCACCACCAAGTTTATTGTGTGAGCAAAACATGGGACGTGCTGGAATTTGCCCAGATGTAATGCCCGCACAATATTGGTGGCGTTGTCAGATATCACAAATCCCCAGGAGAGTCTAAGTGGGGTAAGCCACTGGGCGATGATTTCCCTCAGTTTCTCTAAGAGGTTGTCGGCGGTGTGCCTCTTACTGAAACCGGTGATACACAGCGTAGCCTGCCTTGTAACGAGCTGGCGTTTCTGAGATGCTGCTACTGGTGACGCTGCTGCTGTTGCTGCGTAAGGTGATACATCTACCCAGTGGGCTGTCACAGTCATATAGTCCTTAGTCTGCCCTGTTCCACTTGTCCACATGTCCGTGGTTAAGTGGACATTGTGTACAACGGCATTTTTCAGGACACTGAGGACACTTTTTCTGACGTTTCGGTATCGCCTGCCTAGTGAAGTGGAATCTAGACGGGATTTGGAACCGGGGACACACTACCTCCATCAATTGTCTAAATCCCACTGCACTAATGGCGGATACCGGACGCACGTCTAACACCAACATAGCAGTCAAGGCCTCAGTTATACGTTTTGCTTCAGGATGACTGCTGTCGTACTTCATCCTCCTCGCTAAGGACTGTTGGAGGGTCAATTGTTTAGTAAAAGTAGTGGTGTTCCTACTTCCTCTCTGGGATGATGAACGACTCCCAGCAGCAGCAACAGCAGCAGCGGCAGCAGTAGGCGTAGCAATGCAGGATCCTCCAGAGGAATCCCGGATAGGAGAGTCAGTCATGCCAGTGACATGGCCTGCAGGACTACTTCCGATCCTGACTAAGGAGGAAATTGACGAGGAGGGAGTTGACGGTGTGGTTTGCAGGCGCTTGGATACAACAGGACAACGGGATTTAGGTGTCCCTGGACTGCTTACGGTCTTAGCCAAAGTTTCTGAACTTGACAGTAACTTTTTATGAACGCGCTGCAGGTGCCGTATAAGGGAGGATGTTCCTAGGTGGTTGACGTCCCTACCCCTACTTATTTCACCTTTACATATGGTACATATGGCAAGACAGTTGTTGTCCGGATTTGGATAGAAATATTGCCAGACCAAAGAGGTGGAATGTTTGGTCTTCTGCCCAGGCATGACCGTGATGGGCTTTTTCATCCCACGGACAACAACTGTCTCCCCCGGAGCCTGATTTAAACAAACCACATCACCATCAGAATCCTCCTCGCCAACTTCCTCCTCAGCGCCAGCTACACCAGTATCCTCATCCTGTTGTACTTCAACAGTGACATCTTCAATTTGCATATCAGCAAGTGGACTGTGGGTGCTCCTTTCAGCACTTGCAGGGGGCGTGCAAATGGTGGAAAGAGCCACCTCTTCCCGTCCAGTGCTGGGAAGGTCAGGCATCGCAACCACCACCACACTTGGACTCTCCTTGGGGATTTGTGATATCTTCTTAGAAAGCACAGTTCTTCGCTGTGCTTTTGCCAGCTTAAATCTTTTGATTTTTTTAGTGGGAGGAGGGCTTCCATCGTCATGTGAAGCTGAACCACTAGTCATGAACATACTAGGGATCGACCTTAGCCGTTCCTTGCCACTCCGTGTCGTAAATGGCATATTGGCAAGTTTACGTTTCTCTTCAGCTGATTTAAATGTCTTTTTCAAGGTCATTTTCCTGAACTTTGCCATTTGGGATTGTATGTGCCCTCTACTATGACATTGGGCATCGGCCTTGGCAGACGACGTTGATGGCATGTTATCGTCTATGTCATGACTAGTGGCAGCAGCTTCAGCACTAGGAGGAAGTGGTTCTTGATCTTTCTCTATTTTATTTTTATCGGAGAAAGTTTGGTCCTCCATTTATGTTATATCGATTTGATATATACGTGCGGCTAAACACAGAAAATAATTTTTTTTTTGGTTTGGACTGGAGTGTACTTTGGGGGTTACAGCACCCTTTAACGGTCAAGCCAGCCGGCCCTTATGACACAGGCGCACTCTTGGCACTACTTTGTTGATGCACGTGCGGCTACTGCGCACACAATTCACAAACACAGAAAATAATTTTTTTTTTGGTTTGGACTGGAGTGTACTTTGGGGGTTACAGCACCCTTTAATTGTCAAGCCAGCCGGCCCTTTACTTATGACACAGGCGCACGCTTGGCACTACTTTGTTGATGCACGTGCGGCTACTGCGCACACAATTCACAAACACAGAAAATAATTTTTTTTTTGGTTTGGACTGGAGTGTACTTTCGGGGGTTACAGCACCCTTAACGGTCAAGCCAGCCGGCCCTTTACTTATGACACAGGCGCACGCTTGGCACTACTTTGTTGATGCACGTGCGGCTACTGCGCACACAATTCACAAACACAGAAAATAATTTTTTTTTTGGTTTGGACTGGAGTGTACTTTGGGGGTTACAGCACCCTTTAATTGTCAAGCCAGCCGGCCCTTTACTTATGACACAGGCGCACGCTTGGCACTACTTTGTTGATGCACGTGCGGCTACTGCGCACACAATTCACAAACACAGAAAATATTTTTTTTTTTGGTTTGGACTGGAGTGTACTTTCGGGGGTTACAGCACCCTTAACGGTCAAGCCAGCCGGCCCTTTACTTATGACACAGGCGCACGCTTGGCACTACTTTGTTGATGCACGTGCGGCTACTGCGCACACAATTCACAAACACAGAAAATAATTTTTTTTTTGGTTTGGACTGGAGTGTACTCTCGGGGGTTACAGCACCCTTAACGGTCAAGCCAGCCGGCCCTTTACTTATGACACAGGCGCACGCTTGGCACTACTTTGTTGATGCACGTGCGGCTACTGCGCACACAATTCACAAACACAGAAAATAATTTTTTTTTGGTTTGGACTGGAGTGTACTTTGGGGGTTACAGCACCCTTTAACGGTCAAGCCAGCCGGCCCTTTACTTATGACACAGGCGCACGCTTGGCACTACTTTGTTGATGCACGTGCGGCTACTGCGCACACAATTCACAAACACAGAAAATATTTTTTTTTTTGGTTTGGACTGGAGTGTACTTTCGGGGGTTACAGCACCCTTAACGGTCAAGCCAGCCGGCCCTTTACTTATGACACAGGCGCACGCTTGGCACTACTTTGTTGATGCACGTGCGGCTACTGCGCACACAATTCACAAACACAGAAAATAATTTTTTTTTTGGTTTGGACTGGAGTGTACTCTCGGGGGTTACAGCACCCTTAACGGTCAAGCCAGCCGGCCCTTTACTTATGACACAGGCGCACGCTTGGCACTACTTTGTTGATGCACGTGCGGCTACTGCGCACACAATTCACAAACACAGAAAATAATTTTTTTTTGGTTTGGACTGGAGTGTACTTTCGGGGGTTACAGCACCCTTTAACGGTCAAGCCAGCCGGCCCTTTACTTATGACACAGGCGCACGCTTGGCACTACTTTGTTGATGCACGTGCGGCTACTGCGCACACAATTCACAAACACAGAAAATAATTTTTTTTTTGGTTTGGACTGGAGTGTACTTTGGGGGTTACAGCACCCTTTAACGGTCAAGCCAGCCGGCCCTTTACTTATGACACAGGCGCACGCTTGGCACTACTTTGTTGATGCACGTGCGGCTACTGCGCACACAATTCACAAACACAGAAAATAATTTTTTTGTGGTTTGGACTAGAGTGTACTTTCGGGGGTTACAGCACCCTTAACGGTCAAGCCAGCCGGCCCTTTACTTATGACACAGGCGCACGCTTGGCACTACTTTGTTGATGCACGTGCGGCTACTGCGCACACAATTCACAAACACAGAAAATAATTTTTTTTTGGTTTGGACTGGAGTGTACTTTCGGGGGTTACAGCACCCTTTAACGGTCAAGCCAGCCGGCCCTTTACTTATGACACAGGCGCACGCTTGGCACTACTTTGTTGATGCACGTGCGGCTACTGCGCACACAATTCACAAACACAGAAAATATATTATTTTTTTAGCACTTGGGGGGAGCACCCCTGATGGACAGAGCACCCCCTGGACAACACTACAGCACTCCTTTAGGACTGGGACACTGCACAGGACTTTGGAGTGGACACAGCCCCTATGGAGAACTGACTGCACAACACAGTCCAGCCAGCCCCTATGGACTTTGAAGTAGTGGACACAGCCCCTATTAACAACAGCAGCACAGCACAACACAGCCAGCCCCTATGGACTTTGAAGTAGTGGACAACAGCAGCACTACACTACACTACACTACACTACACAGCCCTAACTCCCACCCTCCCTCTTCACTGTCCACAGCCGAGTGAGAAAATGGCGCCGACGCGGGTACCTTATATAGGATCCAAAACCCGCGAGACTCGGAAGGCGGGATGATGACGTTTTGCCTCGATTTCAGATCCGAGTCAGGCGGGAAAAGTCGAGCCTGACTCGGATCGGACTCGGATCGGGGGGGCTCGGGGGGGTTCGGATTTCAGAAATCCGAACCCGCTCACCCCTAATATATACTTGTTATATAGTGTCCATATACTTGTTATATAGTATCCATATACTTGTTATATAGTATCCATATACTTGTTATATAGTATCCATATATAGTTGTTATATAGTGTTCATATACTTGTTATATAGTGTCCATATACTTGTTATATAGTGTCCATATACTTGTTATATAGTATCCATATACTTGTTATATAGTGTCCATATACTTGTTATATAGTGTCCATATACTTGTTATATAGCATCCATATACTTGTTATATAGTATCCATATACTTGTTATATAGTGTCCATATACTTGTTATATAGTGTCCATATACTTGTTATATAGTATCCATATACTTGTTATATAGTGTCCATATACTTGTTATATAGTGTCCATATACTTGTTATATAGTATCCATATACTTGTTATATAGGGGCCCATTTATAATGTGAGGTAAATTCCCGCGAAAACACCTGTTTTCGGGGGTTTACCTCAAATACTTAGTATCCCCCGAATGTATGAAGGAGGGACCGCAGCAGGTATCTCCGATACTTGCTGCGATCCCTCCATTGCCGCTGGCAGCCGCCTCCCCCATAAGTTTCTATGGGGGATGTGATGCTGCCAAATGTATCAATATCGGGAATGCTTCGCATTCCCGATATTGACCCCAGCAGCTAACGCCATCTGCAGATAGCGTTAGCCTCTGTGTCCTATGGGCACTTACCGCATTTGAACCGGCGGAGGGATCTTCCAGATCCCTCCGCCGGCAAAGGGCGCCGCTCATGTGCAGTCCGTGGGACTGCGCATGCGCAGCAGCCCGGAATGCGCTCCGGCCACATCGCAGGGACGGGCTCTTTTCGGAGCCCGTCTCCGTGCATGTGCCGGGTCATACATTCGGCCGGTATGATAGCATTTTACAATGCGATTATGGGCGATACTGCATGCCCTGATCGCATTGCAAAATGCGATCCTTAATAAATGGGCCCCATAGTGTCCATATACTTGTTATATAGTGTCCATACACATTTCAAAATTCCTGGAACTTATTGTGAGGAATCCCCGCTGGTGGAAGATGAATAGTAACCAGATGTGGTCTCTGTGATTACAGAGGTTTGTTTTAGTGCACACAAGATCAGACTTGCTATGTTTTCCATTTATTTTAATTTCATTTAACATCATAATAACAGCACTGTGTAATTATACCAGCCCTGGTCAACATTATATGGACTGTGTATGTCAACATTTTGAACCCAAGCATATACAATTCTGAGAAAGTAAAAAAACAAAGCAAATATTATTCAAGAAAAAATACATCTACAAGGAAAATACTCCATTTATGTAGTAAATCACCTGGATCACACATGCGCAAAGCTGCCGGGGAGGCAGTGAAAAGGTGGTGGAGGGATCCCTCTTCACATCTCTGGAACTCCTTCCAATAGGATGGCGTTTGTTCTCGCATACAAACTCAGAAAACTTTATGTTTTCAGAGTTTGCTGATTATCAGGTGGACCTATCAGACCCCTGATGATGAACGGCCCATTACCTTAAATATGCAAAAAATAGCGATTCCACATGTGTAATAGGCCATTTAAGTTATGATGAATAGGCCCCTCTGCCTCTAAACTGATCTCCCTAATTTTCTCTCTTGAAGTAGATGTATAAAACCTAAGAGCAGGGTCAGACTGGCCCACAGGGGTACAAGGGAAATCCCTGTTGGGCCCCACTGCCTCAGGATCATGGGTGAACTTGCTGGGTTTGTTTTTATGGAAACTAAGACTATCCCTCCTGCCAATCAAAGTGGGTGGTCCTGACACCCCTGTCTCCTCCTTTATAAAGGGGTCCTGTTCTTTGCATGTCTTCTCTAATGGTTGGCCAAGTCCCTCTGTGATGGCTGACCACACTCTTAACTTGGGCCCCTTCTACTGCATTCCCTGGTGGGCCCTTCATGCCCCAGGCCAACACTGCCTAAGAGGGTAAGTAGATATGTTCCTTCTAGCAACCAATCACCTTTTAGCTATCATTTTATAGAATGTACTAGAAAAATGATAGCTAGAAGCTGATTGGTTGCTATGGGCAAGACTTCCACTTGCCCCATGGCTTCTAAGAGTAGACCATATCTAAATTCATGAATATTTTTATAAAAGAATATTTATAGAATATCCTCCGACAACATTCATTTACGTAGAGTATTCACAAATGTTAAGGATCCCCTAAATGTATCTATAGGGGACCACAGCTGATATTGGAGATATCTGCTGTGATCCCCCGATTTCAATTGCTTATATTTATCAAGCTCCTGAATGCAAACTTTTTGTAGCCTGTGGGCCACAGATCACAAACGTTATCGGGAGAAGGATCCGTAGGATCCTTCCCCGACACTCTTCGGTCGCACATACCCAGTCACAGAGCCGTAACTAGACTTTTTGGTGCCCTGTTCCAGAGAGAGCATTGCCCCCCCCCATTTTTTAAATAGGTACATAAGATAGGGTACCTGAAAAAGGGCCATGGAATCATGCGGAAGGTCCAAGGAAGAGATAGGGGAGGCCAGAAGATGCTGGGGATAGAAGAAGAGGAAGCTACAAGTGAGAATTGTAATAAACAGAAGCAATGACAGGCCTGAACAGCGCCCCCTGGCCTGCGTTGCCCTGTGCCATGGCACTGGTTGCACTACCCTAGTTACAGCCCTACCCAGTCACCAGACCACCCATGCATAGTCAGCGCAGCCAGCCCCAGAAACTGAAAGTGATTGCACTAGTGAGCACTTTACTTTTACACCAGCAAAATAGTGCGATAGATGGCACTATTGTGATTAGTGAAAATAGAACATCAAAAAAAACCTTCCCTTTGAGATATAATTCACTTTACTCACAGATAATGAGATAATGGGCTCTATTTATTAACAATATTTTTACTAAAATAAAGTGAAAAAGGGTGTTTTCACTAGAGATGTGCACCGACCCCCGTGTTTTGGTTTTGGATCTGGATCTACCCTGGTTTTGGATCTGGATTGGTTTTGCCAAAACCTCACCTCCGTGTTTTGTTTTCGTGTTTTGGTTTTGGATCTGGATTTTTTCTTAAAAAATCATAAAAACAGCTAAAATCACATAAAATGGGCCTGTTTTTGTTCCTACAGTATAATTAACCTCAATAACATTTATTTCCAGTAATTTCCAATCAATTTTGACCACCTCACAATATTATTTGCTTCATCTATTTAAGGCCAAAAGGTTGCATCCAGCTAGCTGGCTGACTAAGCTAAGTGACACAATGGGCTGCACTAACATGTGGCAGTTCAGTTTCTAATTTCCAACATGGATACAGTGTGTTATACAGTGTGTGTTGGATACACCAATAGTGCACTTACTGTGACAGCAGTGTCGGCAGAGCGGGGTTGCTGACGGTGTCTTCAGTACATGGAATGGCAGTGCTGCGGTGCTGGCAGTGTCCTCAGTGAAGGGTACCGGTGATGTTGGCAGTGCGGGGGAGGCAGCGGTGTCTTTAGTGCAGGTTTGCTGGCTGTGTCAGCAGTGCGGGGGTGCCAGCTGTGTCTTAGTGCAGGTTTGCTGGCTGTGTCGGCAGTGTGGGGGTGCCAGCAGGGTCTTTAGTGCAAGTTTTCTGGCTGTGTCGGCAGTGTGGGAGTGCAAGCGGTGTCTTTAGTGCAGGTTTGCTGGCTGTGTCGGCAGTGCGGGTGTGCCAGCAGTGTCTTAGTGCAGGTTTCCTGGCTGTGTGAGCAGTGTGGGGGTTGCTGGCGGTGTCCTCAGTAGATGGAATGACAGTGCTGGCAGTGTTCTCAGTGAACGGTGCCGGCGGTGTCGGCAGAGCGGGGGTGCCAGCGGTGTCCTCAATGCAGGTTTGCTGACTGTGTCGGCAGTGCAGAGGTGTTCTCAATGCAGGGTGCCGGCGGTGTTGGCAGAGCGGGGGTGCCAGCGGTGTCCTCGGTGCAGGTTTGCTGACTGTGTCGGCAGTGCAGCGGTGCTGGTGGTGTCCTCAGTGTGGGAGTGTCGGCAGTGTGGGGGCCGCTAACGGTGTCCTCAGTACGTTGGGCAGCAGTGCAGGAGTGTCGGCAGCAGTGGTGTCGGCAGCGGGGGATGCTGCCAGTGGGGGTGCCGGCTGTGTCGGCAGCGTGGGATGCTGATGGTGTCAGGCGGCGGGGGATGGCGGGCACCATCTTCTTTTCCTCTTTTGTGCTGTTTTCAATGGGCTCAACGCTGATTGACTGAGAGCCGTGACAGACGGCCCTCTCAGCCAATCAGCGTTAAGCCCACTCAAAATAAAACCTCTCGACTCGACAGAGGGGTCGCAAGGTTTTGCCTCTGGTCAGGGATCCGGGGCAGGCAGGGAGATCCGAGCTGCGCTCGGATCGTCCCGGATCCCCAAAATTCGGTTGGTTTCGGATCTCTGAGATCCGAACCCGCTCATCTCTAGTTTTCACGCCCTTTTCACATTATTTTAGTATCACCTAAAGTTACTAAAGGGCAATTGGAGTAGAATTCGTAAAATTCTACTCCAACCCCTAATTATCACTTATTTTTAGTAAGCAGATCGCATTTCCCATAATTGTAATGGGAAATGTGATCTGGCCAAAGTTACTAAAAATAAATTGTGAAAAAATACTGGGGATAGCCCTGTAATAATAACGCCACCTGGAGGCAGAGCAGAGCCCGGAGCCGGCCCTAGTGATCAGACCACACACTGATGCACTGTATAAAAAAAAAGAAAAAAAATTAGTAAAAAACCCCAAAACTTATCAGAGTCCAGGGACCGCAGATCGGTGCTCCGGTGATGTCCTTCCTCCGGTCAGCTGGTCTCCCAACCTGCACTGTGACACAGTCATCAGCTGACTGGGTCACAGTGCAGTATGGGATGTCAGCTGACCGGAGCCACGGAGGACATCACCGAAGCACTGATCACCAGAGGTAAACATAATAAAGAGAGGGGTGGTTGCGGGGGGTAGGAGGAAGGGTTGCGGGGGGCAGGGCTTAGCGATGGGGGTGGGGTTTATCAGCGGACGGTCAGTGCATTATTTTTTTTAAATACCGTGATAAGTGTGCGGAGGGGATTCGTAGGGGCATAGCTTTATCGCAAGCTCTGTCCCTGAAAGGGGTTTTTAATAAATCCATGTGATAGTGGCTGAATTCACAATGCGAATTCAGTCGGTAATATCACACTACAATCTGCATTACAAATGCGGATTGTAGTAAATAGAGCCCAATATGTGGGAAGAAAAGAAAGATATTTGATAGTGAAAAAAAGTCAGACAAATGAATAATAAGGGTGGAGGGTAATCACTAGGGGTGTGCACCGGCCACTTTTCGTGTTTTGTGTTTTGGTTTTGGATCTGGATCTTTCTTCGTGTTTTGGATCTGGATTGGTTTTGCCAAAACCACCCTTCCGTGTTTTGGGTTCTGGGTTTTGTGTTTTGGATCTGTATTTTTTTGAAAAAAAGCATAAAAACAGCTAAAATCACAGAATTTGTGGGTTTTTATGCTCCTATTCAATTATTAGCCTCAATAACCTTCATTTCCACTCATTTCCAGTCTATTCTGAACACCTCACACCTCACAATATTGTTTTTATGGCCAAAAGGTTGCACCGAGGTAGCTGGATGACTATGCAAACACGAACAAACACGTGGCCCATCTAGGAGTGACACTGCAGTGGCAGACAGGATGGCAGTTTGAAAAACTAGGCCCCAAACAGTACATACTGCAAAGAAAAAAAAGAGGTGCAAGATGGAATTGTCCTTGGGCCCTCCCACCCACCCTTATGGTTGTATAAATAGGACATGCACACTTTAACAAACCAATCATTTCAGCGCCAGGGCCTGCCACACAACTGTGGCTGAAATGATTGGTTCGTTTGGGCCCCCACAAAACAAGCTGGCAATTAATGTGTCCCTGCACAAACTGGCTCTACGGAGGCAAGATGTTGTCCTCATCCTCCTCATCCACCGATTCCTTGGATAAAACAGGAAAAAGGGATTTAGGTGTCCCTGGACTGCTTACAGTCTTAGCCAAAGTTTCTGAACTTGACAGTAACTTTTTATGAACGCGCTGCAGGTGCCGTATAAGGGAGGATGTTCCTAGGTGGTTAATGTCCCTACCCCTACTTATTTCACCTTTACATATGGTACATATGGCAAGACAGTTGTTGTCCGGATTTGGATAGAAATATTGCCAGACCAAAGAGGTGGAATGTTTGGTCTTCTGCCCAGGCATGACCGTGATGGGCTTTTTCATCCCATGGACAACAACTGTCTCCCCCGGAGCCTTATTTAAACAAACCACATCACCATCAGAATCCTCCTCGCCAACTTCCTCCTCAGCACCAGCTACACCAGTATCCTCATCCTGTTGTACTTCAACAGTGACATCTTCAATTTGCATATCAGCAAGTGGACTGTGGGTGCTCCTTTCAGCACTTGCAGGGGGCGTGCAAATGGTGGAAAGAGCCACCTCTTCCCGTCCAGTGCTGGGAAGGTCAGGCATCGCAACCGCCACCACACTTGGACTCTCCTTGGGGATTTGTGATATCTTCTTAGAACGCACAGTTCTTTGCTGTGCTTTTGCCAGCTTAACTCGTTTGATTTTTGTAGCCGGAGGAGGGCTTCCATCGTCACGTGAAGCTGAACCACTAGTCATGAACATAGGGAAAGACCTTAGCCATTCCTTGCCACTCCGTGTCGTGAATGGCATATTGGCAAGTTTACGTTTCTCTTCAGATGATTTAAATGTTTTTTTTAAGGTCATTTTCCTGAACTTTGTCATTTGGGATTGTATGTGCCCTCTACTATGACATTGGGCATCGGCCTTGGCAGACGACGTTGATGGCATGTTATCGTTTATGTCATGACTAGTGGCAGCAGCTTCAGCACTAGGAGGAAGTGGTTCTTGATCTTTCCCTATTTTATTTTTATCGGAGAAAGTTTGGTCCTCCATTTATGTTATATTGATTTGATATATACGTGCGGCTAAGGCGCACACAAACACAGAAAATATTTTTTTATTTTTGCTGGAGAGTAGTGCACTTTGTGGGTTACAACACCCTTTAAGAAATGAGCCAGCCGGCCCTTTACTTATGGGACACAGGCGCACGCTTGGCGCTGCTCCTTTGTTGATGCACGTGCAGCTACAGCCCACACAATTCACAAACACAGAAAATATTTTTTTATTTTGTTTGGAGTGCCCTTTGGGGGTTACAGCACCCTTTAACGGTCAAGCCAGCCGGCCCTTTACTTATGACACAGGCGCACGCTTGGCACTACTTTGTTGATGCAGGTGCGGCTACTGCGCACACAATTCACAAACACAGAAAATATTTTTTTATTTGGTTTGGAGTGTACTTTGGGGGTTACAGCACCCTTTAACGGTCAAGCCAGCCGGCCCTTTACTTATGACACAGGCGCACGCTTGGCACTACTTTGTTGATGCACGTGCGGCTACTGCGCACACAATTCACAAACACAGAAAATATTTTATTTTTTTTTGCACTTGGGGGGAGCACCCCTGATGGACAGAGCACCCCCTGGACAACACTACAGCACCCCTTTAGGACTGGGACTCTGCACAGGACTTTGGAGTGGACACAGCCCCTATGGACAACTGACTGCACAACACAGTCCAGCCAGCCCCTATGGACTTTGGAGGAGTGGACACAGCTCCTATGGACAACAGCAGCACAGCACAACACAGCCAGCCCCTATGGACTTTGGAGGAGTGGACACAGCCCCTATGGACAACAGCAGCACAGCACAACACAGCCAGCCCCTATGGACTTTGGAGGAGTGGACACAGCCCCTATGGACAACAGCAGCGCAGCACAGCACAACACTACACTGCACTACACAGCCCAGCCAGCCCTAACTCCCACCCTCCTTCTTCACTGTCCACAACCGAGTGAGAAAATGGCGCCGACGCGGGTACCTAATATAGGATCCAAAACCTGCGAGACCCGGAAGGCGGGATGATAACGTTTTGCCTCGATTTCAGATCCGAGTCAGGCGGGAAAAGTCGAGCCTGACTCGGATCGGCCTCGGATCAGGGGGGCTCGGGGGGGTTCGGATTTCATAAATCCGAACCAGCTCACCCTTAGTAATCACCCACAAATGATTTGGGATTTGGTGAATGGGGGAATCCCCCTACAGATAATGATTACAAGATGAATTCTTGTCTCATAGCGCTCAGACATTCCTGCATATCCCATGTGAACGCTGGTGCTCCAGCTGAAGAGCATGTGAAAAAAGAAAAGGAATTTGTCATGGATATGCCAAATTTTATTCAGCAAGTGAAGGAAGCAATAGCATCATAAAACAATGTAAAACAATAGGACCATAAAATCCTGAACCACTCAAGATTCAAACCGTAGCAGATAATAGCAAAATTCAGGGCACATGTATGAATGCTCCAGGATCCTCCATGCATACGGAAATGCTGGCACCTGGCAGGCAGGTGGTGTTGAGAGGTTTGGGTGGGTGGACTGAAGTCTGTACAAAGCCGACGCTTTTCAGGCTTAAGCAGCTTTTTTCCAAAGCTGGCATGACGTCTAGTTAGATGGAGTCTTTTAAATACACAGCTGGGTGATCCTTTCCAGGTGAGGGAGAAACCGGAAGTCGGGATGAAAATGATAAGATCACTATTGCGGCAGTATCATATGTATGGTGTGAATACTTATGATCAAAACTTTTTTGGCAGCTTAATGAAAAAAAGCATCAGCATGATTGACACGGTGCTGGCATTTGGGGGTGGTGACGGGCAGTATTGCAGAAAATAGTGGGCATGTCGGACTCGTTTTCTGGGTGTGCCAAAGCACCAAGCAGTGTGAATTGTATAAATGTGCGCCATGGGTGTAGCATGTCAAAATCCAAGCGAGTTTTAACCCCATGATATTATTTATTACACATACAGTATTGAATAAAAAAAATATGAATATTGAGTATTTTTTTTTATTTTTATAATACGTATTATACCTTTAGACCAGATATGAAATTCACTTCAGGTGATACACAAATTAACAGATGACAGAAGTACAACTTACTTTTATCCGGTGTGCAGAGAGGACTAGGGACCTGATTCAGACCCGCTCGCGAGCGCTGAGCGCTCGCAAGCTGGTCGATGTTGGCCCAGTGAGCATGCGCACGACGGGCAAGCCGTCGCTCCGGGTCTCGTACCAGAAGGGGGCGTGCTGTCGATGGTGAGTGACAGCACGCCCCCTTTGGTGGGCGTGCCGGGGGCGTGGCTGCCCAGACGGAGGCGTTCCCATGGGAACGCCTACCATCTGGGGCCGGCCCCACTGACATCACAAGTGATGTCAGTGGGAGTGCTCTCGGCTCTGATAGAGCCGAAAGCACTCCAGGGCTTGCGGCAACAAGACCCTACCACAAGGGTCTCGTCGCAAGCCCGATGGTCGCGATGGTCTTGACCATCGCGACCATCTTTCTGGCCGCTCGCTATAGCTGTGGGTGGTCACCCACAGCTATACAAGCGGCCAGGAGGCCGCTCTAAAAATTAAGAAGGACGGCCCTGATTCAGAGCAAGTTCTCTGTCAGAGCGTCCGGCTCTGAATCAGGACCTAGATTCACTGAAATGAAGCATAAACTTGCAAATGATCCGGTTGGAGCAGGGCAGTCCTGGATTGTAGTGCAGCAATGAATGGGTGCCGCCAGGGGCGTAGAGAGCCACACGGGCCCCCAGTAAAGAGGGGGCGTGGCCTAATTGCAGAAGGTGTGGCCACGCCCCCTTGAAAAAAAATTGTGTCTTGCAGCGCTGCGAAGCGGCGCTGCGCGCCGGGAGGGGGCGCTGTGAGCCCCTCAGCCCGGCGCAAAGCCAGTGGGGGACGCGATCAGTGTGATCGCTCCCCCCTTCAGGCATAGGAGATTGCTATGGCTGCTGCTTAGCAGCCGCAAGCAATCTCCCACTGCAGCGCTGGGCTGCTGCAGAGGGAGGGAGTGAGGAAGTGAGGGGGGGGCGACGCCAGACCCGGGCCCCCGCCGGGCCCCTCTGGAAGCCCAGGCCCGGGTAAACTGTACCTGCTCCCCCCCCCTCTCGGCGCCCCTGGGTGCCGCCATCACCTTCTACTGCTGCTCGCGACAGTTAGTGGCTGTTTTGTAGCTTAGTAGGGGTCAGTATGGTGACACAGTGGTTAGCATTGCTCCCTCACAGTGCTGGGGTCATGGGTTTGATTCAATGAAGGCTCTATGTGTGTGGAGTTTGTATGTTTCCATTACATTTGCATGGACTTCCTCTTGGTGCTATAGGGAATGCTTTATCAAATCTTGGAAATAGATAAAGTGAAGAGAGATTAAGGGCCTCGTTTAATAACAAATGTTATCATTTACAACAAGTGATAAAACTTGTTGTGTATGATAAATGGTGCTCAGGCCATTCAGCCCCCAACCAGGGGCGCCGAGAGGGGGGAGCGGGTACAGATTACCCGGGCCCGGGCTTTATGAGGGGCCCGGCAGGGGCCCGGGTCCGGCGCCGCCCCCCCTCCCTCACAGCAGCAGCCACAGCAGTCTCCTATGCCTGTGTGGGGGGAGCGATCACACTGATCGTGCCCCCCCTGGCTTTGAGCAGGGCTGAGGGGGCTCAGAGCGCCCACCCCCTCCCCAGTGCTCAGCGCTGCTTTGCGGCGCTGCAAAACTTTATCTTTTTTTGCTGGGAAGGGGGTGTGGCCATGCCTACCGCGATTAGGCCACGCCCCCTATTACCCGGGCCCGCCGCTGCTCTCAGCGGGCCTGTTCCCAACTGTTATTTTCCAAACAGGTGACAGTTGGGAGCTGGTTGGCTGGCACACCATTTTCATACGCAAAGAGTTTTAGCACTCATTGTGAATGATAAAACCTGTTGATAAATGAGGCCCTAAGTACCAAAAAATCTACTTCTAACTGTGATTTTACAGGCTGTGTGAAAAATGTCAGGAGTTGATTGGTACTTTATCTCTCTCCATGTTATCTCTTTCCACTTTATCTCTCTTTCCTATAGTTTCCTCCCATAGGGCTCTAATTATCAAGCAGAGATAATCGCTTTTTCCTTAGGGCCCCACACACAGTACAGTTTGCAAATGATACAGTCTCGTTTGCAGTCTCCCTTGAACCCTCCCCGGCAGCTCCAGTGAACGATGTGTAGCAAAAGCTGCACAATGTTCACCAGATCCATCGTGCGTGATCGAATGATTTGCATATTCATTATATCGTGTACGATAGCACACAGATGCTTGCACGGATCAGGGAGATCCGTGCTACATGCATCTGCCTGTTAAAAAAAATAAGCACAGAAGCACGGATGGGACCAGTGAGACCCGTCTGTGCTACTGTGTTGAAAGACTGTGTAAAATAAAATAAAAAAAACGGCGTGCCCCCCTCCCCCCTAAAAGAGAAATAAGCCCTGGGCTTTTAGTGACCCGGTGCTGGTTGTGTAAAATATAGGGGACAAACGACATAGGGGTCCCCTGTATTTAAGCACAACCAGCACCGGGCTATTTAGAACCAGCCCTGGTTGCCAAAATACAGGGGACAAATGACGTAGGGGTCCCCTGTATTTTGTGTAACCAACACTGGGCTCTGATCCTGTCCTGGTTCTAGAAATACAGGGGAAAAAAATAGGTTCCCCTGTAAATTTCAGAACCAGCACTGAACTTTTTCTAGCGGGGGAGTAATGCCACAGACAGGGAAACCCTTTCACAGGGTCCCCCAGCCAAAGCATTACCCCTGACCGCTAGTCAGTGTCGGCTGGTAATCCCTGGGGAGCTGGGGACCCCCAAATAAAGGGGACCCCCTCTCCAGGGCACCCCAGGCCTATGGTGATAGCCTGGAGTGGTGGGTGCCGGGTTGATAGTGTAAAAGTGTGGTGCAAGTAAAGAGTTAAAAATATTGTTGTTTGCTGTGGAACTACAGCTTGTGGTTCTCCAAGTACCAGCATGCGGGGCATTAAGGGCTGTAGTTCCACAGTAAAAAAATATTAAAATAAACACAAGACACAATGCACCATTGCGAGTAAAAGTTTATTAAGAGATACATGCACACACACATGCACTATCTCACATAGGGGCCTATTCATCATCACTTAATTTTTACAAAAGCAGGTGAAAATGTGCATTTTCACCTGCATATGTAAAAGTTAAGTTATCGGGCCATTCATCAAGGTAGTAAAGCAGGAGATATCACAGATATCTCATACTTACCTTTCTTTTGCGGAATGGCCTGCTGTCCCCATACATTAGTATGGGGACAGAATTCATCAAGCTCCGAAAATCCATCAAGCTAGAAAAAGTTTGGTGCTGGTTCTGGAATTTACAGGGGAACCCTAAACATTTTTTCCTCCTGTATTTCCAGAACCAGGACCGGATCAAAGCCCAGTGGTGGTTGCGCAAAATACAGGGAACCCATATGTCATTTGTCCCCTGTATTTTGCCAACCAGGGCTGGTTCTGAATAGTCCAGTGCTGGTTGTGCTTAAATACAGGGCACCCCAACGTCGTTTGTCCCCTGCATTTTGCACAACCAGCACTGGGTCACTAAAAGCCCAAGGCTGGTTGCTCTTTGGTGGGGGGGGGTTCTTTTCTTTTTTAACAGGTTGAATTTTTTTTAACGCAGAAGCATAGATGGATCTCACTGATCCCATCCGTGCTTCTGTGTCAATGACACACAGATGCATGTAGCACGGATCGCCCTCATCCCTGCTACATGCATGTGTCGGCCATCGCATCGTTCAGTGTGCATGCATGCACACAGAACGATCTGTGCCAAATCACAAAAGATAGGTCGATATCTTTCTGCAGGTTCAGCGATCACGATCAGCGACAGCGGGAGAGTGTCTCGCCAACTTTTCATGCCCACACACGGCACTTTTTAAATGATTGGTCGTTCCAATCGAGCAAAAGCGGCCAAATTTTGTAAAGAATCATACCGTGTGTGGGGGCCTGTAGTTTTTTGCTGAGACAGACCTTACCCCGGTATTGGGACAGCAATGATTTGTAATTTCTGGCACTGTGATACGCTGAGCTTCCTGCATATTGTGGAAAAAACATAACGACATTTCAGAATGGCGTCATGCTGTGCTTACCTATCCGCCTATCCCCGGCAAAAAGTAGTACTGTGATTTCCATCTCACGCACACATACAGTACAGAGGAATCCTATTCGAGACATGTTCCGCTGTTAACTGCACATGCGCTATACTGAAGATATTCCGTAATTGGAGAAAAGTCCTGCGCTGGAACATCGCGCTACAGACGAGGGCTTGATAGAACTTCACCTGGGATGAGGTTTGCGCAGGACATCAGGAAATAGACTGCAGCGGAAACGTCATTCTGTATCACTGGAGAATGAGATGTACCGCTGTATGAGGTCGATGTTTCATAAATCGAACCCATAGTCCAAGAAAAGAAGCTCCAGCAGTGAAAAGGTGGAATTCCCTTCTCACGTCACGCGTGTTACAGCAAGGAATCTTGGCTTGTTTTCCCTGAGCATCTCTACAAGGTTCCAGTATAAAGGAGCGAAGATGCATAGGTACTTCACAGGGAATAGAATTGCCACCAAAGGGTTAAACCATTATTTTAGATGCATAATGAAATAACTGATATGTGAAAAGCAACTTGCATGGTGCACAATTCCCTGTTCATGTCGCTTATGATCTAACTAGGCAACCAGTAGGGCCGCACAGAGTGAAGTGCTCTGTGGGCGGCACCGTCGACATCCCACGGCCCCTGCTTCTGACTGCAGGGTGCCTACAACGGCGCACTGCAGCAGTGGTGCCTGTAGCGTCCCACGGACGCAACAGGCAGGCACCCTGCCATAATTGCAGCTGCCCAGCGCGTCTTGAAGACGCTCCGGGCACTGCTTGAGCTTCAGTTGCCGGCGTCCCCGTCCCCTTGTGTGCGACGTCATGACGTCACATGCAAAAGGGGCGGGGCTGGCACAGGACGCTCACAGCGCTAGCTACTAGGCATGGGCAGAGTGATTCACTCTACTGAGTTGAGCCACATGGCTCAGGTCAGTGGAGTGTCTCGAGACAGTGGACCTCATTCAGAGTCGGTCGTTGCGGCCGCACGGTCGTACGCCACCGATGTTCGCTAAACTGCGCATGCGTAAAATTCGCAATGCACGTGCATAAACTAGCTATTACGATCAGAAATTTCTCTCTCCTTCAACTTGGCCAGGTCGTTAGTTTGAGTGACAGGATGAGGCGTTTGTGGGTGGTAACAGGGGAAGGTGCTTGTGAACGGGGGAGTGGAGATCCGAACGCAGGCGTGCTTGACTATGCAAACTGCGTTTTATGGGAGTGCATAATTAACTAAGTAGTGTCATGGCACATGTGACATGGGAGGTTTTAACACGGACTTGATCGTAGTGCTTAAGAGAGGGTATGGTCAACCTTAAGCTCTACGACCAGCTCCGATGGTTCCCGATGGTCTCGATTAATCCTTATATGCCCGGGGATGACGTGTAATGGGAACGAGAAGGGGGCGTATTTTTAGTCTTACGGCCGCATCCTCCCCTCGCTCGTCCAGCTAACGATCACATCTTAACGACGCAACTTGCGAGTGCTTCATTTGCATATCCGGCCCCTTTTACCTTACGACCGTGCGGCCGCAATGACCGACTCTGAATGAGGTCCAGTGTCTCGGGACACGACTCTTTCACTGAGCATTGGCTATAAGTGACTCCGGGTGAGTCGCTGATAGCTCCGCCCCTCCCAGCTCTGCATAGCTGCTGATGGTTTAATCTGCACTGACTCTCCTGAGTCAGTGCACTCATCGGGACTCAGCTCTAGCGGCGCGACTCTGAGTGAGTTACAGCTCCGCCCCCCACAGCCCTGCACTGCTGACTCCCGACTCGAGAACATTGATCACATGAATAATGGCTCTCCCGGGTTTCCCGACTCCTGGAGCTGCCCCAGACTACAGTGATTACACACATTTACACACTGTAACCTCTGGCTCCCTCTGACTATGTAACTTTGGGAGGCTAGAGAGGTGGGTGTCTCGACTCCCCAACCTTTGAGTGACTCGAATCATTCGAACATCTAAATGATTCGAGCCATTGTGTCGAGACACTCACTCAGTAGCCATCTCTACTAGCCACGGCTGTGGCAACCAGATTCGCTGGCTTAACCTTCCCAGTGATGACAAACTCCTGCATCTTTTGATTTTGAAAGGCTTTTAAAGAACTTTAATTACTGCAGAGGGCTTGCTGACTCCATTCTGATAACCTCTATATCTTTCTATATCAAGACAAAATACATATATATGTATATATATATATTCTATATCAAGTTTAAAAAGAAAGCCATATGTATATACAGTATATATATATATATATATATATATATATATGTATATATATATATATTCTATATCAAGATTTAAAAAAAAATATGTACAAGTGTGCAATTTTTTTATTTTAGTATTTATTGCATTTGGACAGGACAGTTTTATAGGTTTCTCAATAGGACTTATGCTTGTATTAGTGCAGGCACTTAACTTAGGTTAGCACTTTGGGATCAGCGTCTTTATTCTAATTCCTGATATATCCACATGCAGCAACTTGTGCCTGTGAAAATCCTTCTCGGGCGCATCATGGAAACTTGCAGCAGTCCTATGGCAGCTATGTGTGGCCTTATCTGCAGGAGTCCTATGGCAGCTATGTGTGGCCTTATCTACAGGAGTCCTATGGCGGCTATGTGTGGCCTTATCTGCAGGAGTCCTATGGCAGCTATGTGTGGCCTTATCTGCAGGAGTCCTATGGCAGCTATGTGTGGCCTTATCTGCAGGAGTCCTATGGCGGCTATGTGTGGCCTTATCTGCAGAAGTCCTATGGCGGCTATGTGTGGTCTTATCTGCAGCAGTCCTATGGCGGCTACGTGTGGCCTTATCTGCAGGAGTCCTATGGCAGCTATGTATGGCCTTATCTGCAGCAGTCCTATGGCAGCTACGTATGGCCTTATCTGCAGCAGTCCTATGCCAGCTATGTGTGGCCTTATCTGCAGGAGTCCTATGGCAGCTATGTGTGGCCTTATCTGCAGGAGTCCTATGGCGGCTATGTGTGGCCTTATCTGCAGGAGTCCTATGGCGGCTATGTATGGCCTTATCTGCAGCAGTCCTATGGCAGCTATGTGTGGCCTTATCTGCAGGAGTCCTATGGCAGCTATGTGTGGCCTTATCTGCAGCAGTCCTATGGCAGCTATGTATGGCCTTATCTGCAGCAGTCCTATGGCAGCTATGTGTGGCCTTATCTGCAGCAGTCCTATGGCAGCTATGTGTGGCCTTATCTGCAGGAGTCCTATGGCGGCTATGTGTGGCCTTATCTGCAGGAGTCCTATGGCGGCTATGTATGGCCTTATCTGCAGCAGTCCTATGGCAGCTATGTGTGGCCTTATCTGCAGGAGTCCTATGGCAGCTATGTGTGGCCTTATCTGCAGCAGTCCTATGGCAGCTATGTATGGCCTTATCTGCAGCAGTCCTATGGCAGCTATGTGTGGCCTTATCTGCAGCAGTCCTATGGCAGCTATGTGTGGCCTTATCTGCAGGAGTCCTATGGCGGCTATGTGTGGCCTTATCTGCAGGAGTCCTATGGCGGCTATGTGTGGCCTTATCTGCAGGAGTCCTATGGCGGCTATGTATGGCCTTATCTGCAGCAGTCCTATGGCAGCTATGTGTGGCCTTATCTGCAGGAGTCCTATGGCAGCTATGTGTGGCCTTATCTGCAGGAGTCCTATGGCGGCTATGTGTGGCCTAATCTGCAGGAGTCCTATGGCGGCTATGTGTGGCCTTATCTGCAGGAGTCCTATGGCGGCTATGTGTGGCCTTATCTGCAGGAGTGCTATGGCGGCTATGTGTGGCCTTATCTGCAGCAGTCCTATGGCGGCTAAGTGTGGCCTTATCTGCCGCAGTCCTATGGCAGCTATGTATGGCCTTATCTGCCGCAGTCCTATGGCAGCTATGTGTGGCCTTATCTGCCGCAGTCCTATGGCAGCTATGTGTGGCCTTATCTGCCGCAGTCCTATGGCAGCTATGTGTGGCCTTATCTGCAGCAGTTCTATGGCAGCTATGTGTGGCCTTATCTGCAGGAGTCCTATGGCAGCTATGTATGGCCTTATCTGCAGGAGTCCTATGGCGGCTGTGTGGCCTTATGTGCAGCAGTCCTATGGCAGGAATGTGTGGCCCTATCTGCAGGAGTCCTATGGCGGCTATGTATGGCCTTATGTGCAGCAGTCCTATGGCAGGAATGTGTGGCCCTATCTGCAGGAGTCCTATGGCGACTATGTGTGGCCTTATGTGCAGCAGTCCTATGGCAGCTATGTGTGGCATTATCTGCAGCAGTCCTATGGCAGCTATGGGTGGCCTTATGTGCAGCAGTCCTATGGCAGGAATGTGTGGCCCTATCTGCAGGAGTCCTATGGCGGCTATGTGTGGCCTTATCTGCAGCAGTCCTATGGAAGCTATGTGTGGCCCTATCTGCAGGATTCCTATGGCGGCTATGTGTGGCCTTATCTGCAGCAGTCCTATGGCAGGAATGTGTGGACCTATGTGCAGGAGTCCTATGGCGGCTATGTATGGCCTTATCTGCAGCAGTCCTATGGCAGGAATGTGTGGCATATCTGCAGGAGTCCTACGGCGGCTATGTATGACCTTATCTGCAGCAGTCCTACGGCAGCTATGTGTGGCCCTATCTGCAGGAGTCCTATGGCAGCTATGTGTGGCCTTATCTGCAGCAGTCCTACGGCAGCTATGTGTGGCCCTATCTGCAGGAGTTCTATGGCAGCTATGTGTGGCATTATCTGCAGCAGTCCTATGGCAGCTATGTGTGGCCTTATCTGCAGGAGTCCAATGGCTGCTATGTGTGGCCTTATCTGCAGGAGTCCTATGGCGGCTATGTGTGGCCTTATCTGCAGGAGTCCTATGGCGGCTATGTGTGGCCTTATCTCCAGGAGTCCTATGGCGGCTATGTGTGGCCTTATCTGCAGGAGTTCTATGGCGGCTATGTGTGGCCTTATCTGCCGGAGTCCTATGGCGGCTATGTGTGGCCTTATCTGCAGCAGTCCTATGGCGGCTATGTGTGGCCTTATCTGCAGGAGTCCTATGGCGGCTATGTGTGGCCTTATCTGCAGGAGTCCTATGGCGGCTATGTGTGGCCTTATCTGCAGGAGTCCTATGGCGGCTATGTGTGGCCTTATCTGCAGCAGTCCTATGGCGGCTATGTGTGGCCTTATCTGCAGGAGTCCAATGGCGGCTATGTGTGGCCTTATCTGCAGGAGTCCAATGGCGGCTATGTGTGGCCTTATCTGCAGGAGTCCTATGGCGGCTATGTGTGGCCTTATCTGCAGGAGTCCTATGGCGGCTATGTGTTGGCTTATCTGCAGGAGTCCTATGGCGGCTATGTGTGGCCTTATCTGCAGGAGTCCTATGGCGGCTATGTGTGGCCTTATCTGCAGGAGTCCTATGGCGGCTATGTGTGGCCTTATCTGCAGCAGTCCTATGGCGGCTATGTGTGGCCTTATCTGCAGGAGTCCTATGGCGGCTATGTGTGGTCTTATCTGCAGGAGTCATATGGCGGCTATGTGTGGCCTTATCTGCAGGAGTCCTATGGCGGCTATGTGTGGCCTTATCTGCCGCAGTCCTATGGCGGTTATGTGTGGCCTTATCTGCCGCAGTCCTATGGCGGCTATGTGTGGCCTTATCTGCCGCAGTCCTATGGCGGCTATGTGTGGCCTTATCTGCCGCAGTCCTATGGCGGCTATGTGTGGCCTTATCTGCCGCAGTCCTATGGCGGCTATGTGTGGCCTTATCTGCCGCAGTCCTATGGCGGCTATGTGTGGCCTTATCTGCCGCAGTCCTATGGCGGCTATGTATGGCCTTATCTGCCGCAGTCCTATGGCGGCTATGTGTGGCCTTATCTGCCGCAGTCCTATGGCGGCTATGTGTGGCCTTATCTGCCGCAGTCCTATGGCGGCTATGTATGGCCTTATCTGCAGCAGTCCTATGGCAGCTATGTATGGCCTTATCTGCAGCAGTCCTATGGCAGCTATGTGTGGCCTTATCTGCAGGAGTCCTATGGCAGCTATGTATGGCCTTATCTGCAGGAGTCCTATGGCGGCTGTGTGGCCTTCTGTGCAGCAGTCCTATGGCAGGAATGTGTGGCCCTATCTGCAGGAGTCCTATGGCGGCTATGTATGGCCTTATGTGCAGCAGTCCTATGGCAGGAATGTGTGGCCCTATCTGCAGGAGTCCTATGGCGGCTATGTGTGGCCTTATGTGCAGCAGTCCTATGGCAGCTATGTGTGGCATTATCTGCAGCAGTCCTATGGCAGCTATGTGTGGCCTTATGTGCAGCCGTCCTATGGCAGGAATGTGTGGCCCTATCTGCAGGAGTCCTATGGCGGCTATGTGTGGCCTTATCTGCAGCAGTCCTATGGCAGGAATGTGTGGCCCTATCTGCAGGAGTCCTATGGCGGCTATGTATGGCCTTATCTGCAGCAGTCCTATGGCAGCTATGTGTGGCCTTATCTGCAGCTGTCCTATGGCAGGAATGTGTGGCCCTATCTGCAGGAGTCCTATGGCGGCTATGTATGGCCTTATCTGCAGCAGTCCTATGGCAGCTATGTGTGGCCCTATCTGCAGGAGTCCTATGGCGGCTATGTGTGGCCTTATCTGCAGCAGTCCTATGGCAGGAATGTGTGGCCCTATGTGCAGGAGTCCTATGGCGGCTATGTTTGGCCTTATCTGCAGCAGTCCTATGGCAGGAATGTGTGGCCCTATCTGCAGGAGTCCTATGGCGGCCATGTATGACCTTATCTGCAGCAGTCCTATGGCAGCTATGTGTGGCCCTATCTGCAGGAGTCCTATGGCAGCTATGTGTGGCCTTATCTGCAGCAGTCCTATGGCAGGAATGTGTGGCCCTATCTGCAGGAGTCCTATGGCGGCTAAGTATGGCCTTATCTGCAGCAGTCCTATGGCGGCTATGTGTGGCCTTATCTGCAGCAGTCCTATGACAGCTTTGTGTGGCCTTATCTGCAGCAGTCCTATGGCAGGAATGTGTGGCCCTATCTGCAGGAGTCCTATGGCGGCTATGTGTGGCCTTATCTGCAGCAGTCCTATGGCAGCTATGTGTGGCCTTATCTGCAGGAGTCCTATGGCGGGTATGTGTGGCCTTATCTGCAGCCGTCCTATGGTAGGAATGTGTGGCCCTATCTGCAGGAGTCCTATGGCGGCTATGTGTGGCCTTATCTGCAGGAGTCCTATGGCAGCTATGTGTGGCCTTATCTGCAGCAGTCCTATGGCAGCTATGTGTGGCCTTATGTGCAGCAGTCCTATGGCGGCTATGTATGGCCTTATCTGCAGCAGTCCTATGGCAGCTATGTGTGGCCTTATCTGCAGCAGTCCTATGGCAGGAATGTGTGGCCCTATCTGCAGGAGTCCTATGGCAGCTATGTGTGGCCTTATCTGCAGCAGTCCTATGGCAGCTATGTGTGGCCCTATCTGCAGCAGTCCTATGGCTGCTTTGTGTGGCCTTATCTGCAGGAGTCCTATGGCGGCTATGTGTGGCCTTATCTGCAGCAGTCCTATGGCGGCTATGTGTGGCCTTATCTGCAGGAGTCCTATGGCGGCTATGTGTGGCCTTATCTGCAGGAGTCATATGGCGGCTATGTGTGGCCTTATCTGCAGGAGTCCTATGGCGGCTATGTGTGGCCTTATCTGCAGGAGTCCTATGGCGGCTATGTGTGGCCTTATCTGCCGCAGTCCTATGGCGGCTATGTGTGGCCTTATCTGCCGCAGTCCTATGGCGGCTATGTGTGGCCTTATCTGCCGCAGTCCTATGGCGGCTATGTGTGGCCTTATCTGCCGCAGTCCTATGGCGGCTATGTGTGGCCTTATCTGCCGCAGTCCTATGGCGGCTATGTGTGGCCTTATCTGCCGCAGTCCTATGGCGGCTATGTGTGGCCTTATCTGCCGCAGTCCTGTGGCGGCTATGTATTGCCTTATCTGCAGCAGTCCTATGGCAGCTATGTATGGCCTTATCTGCAGCAGTCCTATGGCAGCTATGTGTGGCCTTATCTGCAGAAGTCCTATGGCGGCTATGTATGGCCTTATGTGCAGCAGTCCTATGGCAGGAATGTGTGGCCCTATCTGCAGGAGTCCTATGGCGGCTGTGTGGCCTTCTGTGCAGCAGTCCTATGGCAGGAATGTGTGGCCCTATCTGCAGGAGTCCTATGGCGGCTATGTATGGCCTTATGTGCAGCAGTCCTATGGCAGGAATGTGTGGCCCTATCTGCAGGAGTCCTATGGCGGCTATGTGTGGCCTTATGTGCAGCAGTCCTATGGCAGCTATGTGTGGCATTATCTGCAGCAGTCCTATGGCAGCTATGTGTGGCCTTATGTGCAGCCGTCCTATGGCAGGAATGTGTGGCCCTATCTGCAGGAGTCCTATGGCGGCTATGTGTGGCCTTATCTGCAGCAGTCCTATGGCAGCTATGTGTGGCCTTATGTGCAGCAGTCCTATGGTGGCTATGTATGGCCTTATCTGCAGCAGTCCTATGGCAGGAATGTGTGGCCCTATCTGCAGGAGTCCTATGGCGGCTATGTATGGCCTTATCTGCAGCAGTCCTATGGCAGGAATGTGTGGCCTTATGTGCAGGAGTCCTATGGCGGCTATGTATGGCCTTATCTGCAGCAGTCCTATGGCAGGAATGTGTGGCCCTATCTGCAGGAGTCCTATGGCGGCTATGTATGACCTTATCTGCAGCAGTCCTATGGCAGCTATGTGTGGCCCTATCTGCAGGAGTCCTATGGCAGCTATGTGTGGCCTTATCTGCAGCAGTCCTATGGCAGGAATGTGTGGCCCTATCTGCAGGAGTCCTATGGCGGCTATGTATGGCCTTATCTGCAGCAGTCCTATGGCGGCTATGTGTGGCCTTATCTGCAGCAGTCCTATGGCAGCTTTGTGTGGCCTTATCTGCAGCAGTCCTATGGCAGGAATGTATGGCCCTATCTGCAGGAGTCCTATGGCGGCTATGTGTGGCCTTATCTGCAGCAGTCCTATGGCAGCTATGTGTGGCCTTATCTGCAGGAGTCCTATGGCGGCTATGTGTGGCCTTATCTGCAGCAGTCCTATGGCAGGAATGTGTGGCCCTATCTGCAGGAGTCCTATGGCAGCTATGTGTGGCCTTATCTGCAGCAGTCCTATGGCAGCTATGTGTGGCCTTATGTGCAGCAGTCCTATGGCGGCTATGTGTGGCCTTATCTGCAGCAGTCCTATGGCAGCTATGTGTGGCCTTATCTGCAGCAGTCGTATGGCAGGAATGTGTGGCCCTATCTGCAGGAGTCCTATGGCAGCTATGTATGGCCTTATCTGCAGCAGTCCTATGGCAGCTATGTGTGGCCTTATCTGCAGCAGTCCTATGGCAGGAATGTGTGGCCCTATCTGCAGGAGTCCTATGGCGGCTATGTGTGGCCTTATCTACAGCAGTCCTATGGCAGCTATGTATGGCCTTATCTGCAGCAGTCCTATGGCAGGAATGTGTGGCCCTATCTGCAGGAGTCCTATGGCGGCTATGTGTGGCCTTATCTGCAGGAGTCCTATGGCAGCTATGTGTGGCCTTATCTGCAGCAGTCCTATGGCAGCTATGTGTGGCCTTATGTGCAGCAGTCCTATGGCGGCTATGTATGGCCTTATCTGCAGCAGTCCTATGGCAGCTATGTGTGACCTTATCTGCAGCAGTCCTATGGCAGGAATGTGTGGCCCTATCTGCAGAAGTCCTATGGCAGCTATGTATGGCCTTATCTGCAGCAGTCCTATGGCAGCTATGTGTGGCCCTATCTGCAGGAGTCCTATGGCAGCTATGTGTGGCCTTATCTGCAGCAGTCCTATGGCAGGAATGTGTGGCCCTATCTGCAGGAGTCCTATGGCGGCTATGTATGGCCTTATCTGCAGCAGTCCTATGGCGGCTATGTGTGGCCTTATCTGCAGTAGTCCTATGGCAGCTTTGTGTGGCCTTATCTGCAGCAGTCCTATGACAGGAATGTGTGGCCCTATCTGCAGGAGTCCTATGGCGGCTATGTGTGGCCTTATCTGCAGCAGTCCTATGGCAGCTATGTGTGGCCTTATCTGCAGGAGTCCTATGGCGGCTATGTGTGGCCTTATCTGCAGCAGTCCTATGGCAGGAATGTGTGGCCCTATCTGCAGGAGTCCTATGGCGGCTATGTGTGGCCTTATCTGCAGCAGTCCTATGGCAGCTATGTGTGGCCTTATCTGCAGCTGTCCTATGGCAGCTATGTGTGGCCTTATGTGCAGCAGTCCTATGGCGGCTATGTGTGGCCTTATCTGCAGCAGTCCTATGGCAGCTATGTGTGGCCTTATCTGCAGCAGTCCTATGGCAGGAATGTGTGGCCCTATCTGCAGGAGTCCTATGGCAGCTATGTATGGCCTTATCTGCAGCAGTCCTATGGCAGCTATGTGTGGCCCTATCTGCAGCAGTCCTATGGCTGCTTTGTGTGGCCTTATCTGCAGGAGTCCTATGGCAGCTATGTATGGCCTTATCTGCAGCAGTCCTATGGCAGCTTTGTGTGGCCTTATCTGCAGCAGTCCTATGGCAGCTATGTGTGGCCTTATCTGCAGCAGTCCTATGGTGGCTATGGGCTCTATTTACTACAATCCGCATATTGAATGCAGATTGTAGTGTGATATTACCGAGTGAATTCGCATTGCGAATTCAGACAATATCACAGGGATTTACTATAAATCCCTTACAGGGATAGAGCTTGCGATAAAGCTCTGTCCCTGCAAATCCCCTTCGGAGCCTTATCACGGTATTTTTGCAAAAAATACCGTGATTAAGTGACCGCGCATGCGCCGACCGGTCGCCGCTGCTACCCCCGGTACTAAGCCCCGCCCCCATGATTACGGACCCCCCCCGCGACCCCCCTCTACCTTAATAGCACTTACCTGCATGCTCCGGGCCTCCGGTGATGTTCTCCATTCCTCCGGTCAGGTGATCTCCCATACTGCACTGGGGCCCGATCACCTGATGACCAGGCAGCAGTGCACTATGGGAGACCAGCTGACCAGAGGGGAGTCATCACCGGAGGCCTGATCACCGGTCCCTGGAGTCAGGTAAGTACATTTTTTTTTTTACTATTTTTTTTTTAATTTTTTTTACAGTAATCAGCTTTCGGTCTGTTTAGACCACACAGCTGATTACTGGGACCGACTCCCGGCTCTGCTCTCCCCATTAGAGCGGAGCAGGAGTCCGGTAACCGGGGGAGACCCTGGATAACGCCACCTGTTTCCCCGGTATTTTTTTCACATTTTATTTTTAGTAACTCTGGTCGGATCACATTTCCCATTACAATTATGGGAAATGCGATCTGCTTTACTAAAAATAAGTGATACTTAGGGGTTGGAGTAGAATTTTATGAATTCTACTCCAATTGCTCTGTAATAACTATAGGTGATACTAAAATAATGTGAAACGGGTGTGAAAACACCCGTTTTCATATTATTTTAGTATAAATAATGTTGATAAATAGAGCCCTAAGTGTGGCCTTATCTGCAGCAGTCCTATGGTGGCTATGTGTGGCCTTATCTGCAGGAGTCCTATGGGAGGTGCAGATTCCCTGCACCGAGTATGCACTCAGGGCCTGATTCAGAGCCGCTCGTAAGCGGCCACTCGTTCGCTCTGAGCGATGTTCGCACAACTATGGGTCGTAATGCGCATGCACAAATCAGTCATTGCGGTCGAAAATCGAGCGCTCGCAAAACAGCGAGGGGCTGCTAATTTGATTGACAGAATGTACCGTTTGTGGGTGGTAACAGGGGAAGGTGCTTGAAAATGGGGGAGTGGAGGTCCGAACGCAGGCGTGCCTAGCGGTCAAAAGGGCATTTAATGGGAGTGCATAATTAGTAAAGGAGCGTCATCGACCACGTCACTTGGTTGTCTTTTTGCCTGAACTGCTCGCAGTGATTGCGGCAGGATAAACCTACCACAAGCACTGCGAGCAGTTCAGACGCCTTTCGATGTACCCGATTAATCAAATAAATACCGGAGACGTGTGATGCGAACTGCAAAGGGGCGTCTTTACAAAATAGCGAGTGCATTTTTCGTTCGCTCGCTCAGACATAGAGGCGTCAACATACCGCAATGAGCGAGCGCTCAATTTAAATAGCCGGCCCCTTTTTAGGAACGACCGTCCGCAAATAGCGTCCGGCTCTGAATCAGGCCCTCAATGCAGTATAGTGTACAACTCAGAATCAGGCCCAATTTGTCTTCTTAGGACAGCAGGGACTAGGCTAACACCTAATTTATGGCTCACCTATACAGACTTTCATTGTAGGATACTGGTCCTGGTGGGCCCGGCATAAATGCCCGTTTTGTAATATGAAAACTTCCCTGCTCGCTGTCTATAGATTAGGGGTACGTTACCTAATTGTTACTGTAGAAGGGGCAAAAGATTATTTCCCCATGTTCTCATGAGCTTGCTTCTGGCAGGAAAGCAGAATATATGTCTCCCTGACCACAATGCCTGAATGTAAGAGTAGGCACTGCACTGTGCCACTTGCTGGGCTGATGGCAAGATCTTCTTTGAAGAGATGTGGCTTTAAAGTTACTAAACATATAGATTTGGTTTATAATAGATATGAGCAGTTCTTGAAGAAGTCAGCCGTTAGCCTATAATGATTTTTATTTCCAGATTTTCTTTTATATAACCTACTTATTTCCTATGAAACAATTTTACTGTACCTGTATTGCTGTGCTTTATAAAGTTATGTCACACTCTGCAGGAGAGATAAGTTATTCTGCAGTACTTTGCTACTCACTAATGCAATTTAGGTTCCAGATTTCAGATGGTTTGAACATCAAACAAACGCATTGAGTCATTGTGGCTGACAGATCTAATTAGAATGTGAGTCAGACTATTATACTGTAGTTGCAGAGGACGGCCATCACATAGGAACTTGCTGGGTCCAGGAAAGTCATACCTTGCTTAACTCTGAGTAAATAGCACCCTACACATCACGGTATAGGCTGGTGGAAGTGTACCCTGATGATAATGAGAACGATGCGGCACAGAGATGTGTACAACTGCATACGGGCGAACATACACATTTATTTCTGTGCATGCAATCTGGGTACAGATATGGCATCAGGCTAAATATAATAGGAGGAGGTCATGCCAGGAGACGAAATCAAACTTGCCAGCTCTCCCACACAGTTCCGGGAACCCACAAACTTTTTGGGGAGTCCCATGGATTCCTGAAAGACTAAGGGCTCTATTTATTAACATGCGCGCAGCATCCATTCAGACTCCGGGGTCCAGCACCGTGGTCCCCAACCTCCCAATTTGACCACCCGTGGGCCAAACAGCGGGACAGTGCTGTCCTGCTGAAATCAGGATGTTGGGGAGGGGTGCGCCCTCCCTGGGTGGCGCCCCTGTGCGGCCGCACTGTTCGAATACCCCTAAAGCCGGCCCTGCCTGCTCTGCTCTAACGGGCAGAGCAGAGCCCGGTACCGGCCCCAGTGATCAGCTGTGTGGTCTAAACAGACAACACGCTGATACACTGTAAAAAAAAATAAAAAAAAATAGTAAAACAAAATAACTTACCTGAGTCCAGGTACCGGTGATCGGAGCTCCGGTGATGTCTCCCTTTCCGGTCAGCTGGTCTCCCATCCTGCACTGCGGCCCAGTCGTCACCTGACCGGGTCCCAGTGCATGATGGGATGTCAGCTGACCGGAGCCACGGAGGACATCACAGGAGCACCGGTCATCGGAGGTAAGTGTAATTAGGGAGGGGGGGGGGGGTCGCGGGGCCGGGGCTTAGTGTCGTGGGGCAGGGCTTAGTGGCGGTCGGTTGGCGCATGCGCAGGCACTTGTCACTGTATTTTTTGCGAAAATACCGTGATAAGGCTGCGCAGGGGATTCGCAGGGACAGAGCTTTATCGCAAGCCCTGTCCCTGCAAGGGATTTTTAGTAAAAATTCCTGTGATATTTCCTGAATTTGCAATGCGAATTCAGTCAGTAATATCACACTACAATCTGCATTCAAAATGTGGATTGTAGTAAACAGAGCCCTAAGTCACCCTCCCGCATTTTGCACCGACTTCAAAATGAAATACGAGGGTGGATCCAAAAGTCGGTGTCCTGACCATGACTAACAGATAAAATTAAATTCAAATGGCATTTATTTTTCTACATAGGGCCGTGTTCAATTAGAAGCAAAAAGTCCGTTATCGGCGATAATTTATTGCCGATGACGTCATTTTCGCCATTTTCACTTTTCCCCATATTCAATTTCACAGGTGCGAAAAGTCTTTGTCAAAAAACGGGGATAACTTTTCACCATAGAATAGTGGTGAAAAAATTGTGAGGCAGGGGGCGGGGCAAAACTTACGCAAATCGCGTCACTGGCTGTCCTCGCAGCGGGGGTTAGGAGTAAATTGCTGGGGATGTCGGGGGGATCGGGAGGCTTGGCTTGCCTGCCTTTCCGGGGGGGTGGGAGCTGCACCCGATTATCGGGAGGCTCCCGCCCAAATCGGGAGGGTAGGCAACCCTGGTATAGAGGCACTGACAGCACGCTGCACTATACTCTGCTGATGGTGGCTATGTATAGGGGCACTGTGACAGCACGCTCCGCTATACTCTGCTGATGATGGCTATGTATAGGGGCACTGTGACAGCACGCTCCGCTATGCTCTGCTGATGGTGGCTATGTATAGGGGCACTGTGACAGCACACTGCTCTATGCTCTGCTGATGGTGGCTATGTATAGGGGCACTGTGACAGCACGCTCCGCTATACTCTGCTGATGGTGGCTATATAAAGGGGCACTGTGACAGCACGCTGCGCTATGCTCTGCTGATGGTGGCTATATATAGGGTCACTGTGACAGCACGCTGCGCTATGCTCTGCTGATGGTGGCTATGTATAGGGGCACTGTGACAGCACGCTGCACTATACTCTGCTGATGGTGGCTATGTATAGGGGCACTGACAGCACGCTGCGCTATGCTCTGCTGATGGTGGCTATGTATAGGGGCACTGACAGCACGCTGCGCTATGCTCTGCTGATGGCTATGTATAAGGGCACTGACAGCACACTGCACTATACTCTGCTGATGGTGGCTATGTATAGGGGCACTGACAGCACGCTGCACTATGCTCTGCTGATGGTGGCTATGTATAGGGGCACTGTGACAGCACGCTCCGCTATACTCTGCTGATGATGGCTATGTATAGGGGCACTGTGACAGCACGCTGCGCTATGCTCTGCTGATGGTGGCTATGTATAGGGGCACTGACAGCACGCTGCACTATACTCTGCTGATGGCTATTTATAGGGGCACTGACAGCATGCTGCGCTATACTCTGTTGATGACTATGTATAGGGGCACTGACAGCATGCTGCGCTATACTCTGCTGATGGCTATGTATAGAGGCACTGACAGCACGCTGCACTATACTCTGCTGATGATGGCTATGTATAGGGGCACTGACAGCACGCTGCACTATACTCTGCTGATAGTGGCTATGTATAGGGGCACTGACAGCACGCTGCGCTATGCTCTGCTGATAGTGGCTATGTATAGGGTCACTGACAGCACGCTGCACTATACTCTGCTGATGGTGGCTATATAAAGGGGCACTGTGACAGCACGATGCACTATACTCTGCTGATGGTGGCTATGTATAGGGGCACTGACAGCACGCTGCACTATACTCTGCTGATGGTGGCTATGTATAGGGGCACTGACAGCACGCTGCGCTATGCTCTGCTGATAGTGGCTATGTATAGGGGCACTGACAGCACGCTGCGCTATACTCTGCTGATGGTGGCTATGTATAAGGGCACTGACAGCACGCTGCGCTATGCTCTGCTGATAGTGGCTATGTATAGGGGCACTGACAGCACGCTGCGCTATGCTCTGCTGATAGTGGCTATGTATAGGGGCACTGACAGCACGCTGCGCTATGCTCTGCTGCTGGTGGCTATGTATAGGGGCACTGACAGCACGCTGCACTATACTCTGCTGATGATGGCTATGTATAGGGGAACTGACAGCACGCTGCGCTATACTCTGCTGATGGTGGCTATGTATAGTGGCACTGACAGCACGCTGCACTATACTCTGCTGATGGTGGCTATGTATAGGGGCACTGACAGCACGCTGCGCTATGCTCTGCTGATGGTGGCTATGTATAGGGGCACTGTGACAGCACACTGCGCTATGCTCTGCTGATGGTGGCTATGTATAGGGGCACTGTGACAGCACGCTCCGCTATACTCTGCTGATGGTGGCTATATAAAGGGGCACTGTGACAGCACGCTGCGCTATGCTCTGCTGATGGTGGCTATATATAGGGTCACTGTGACAGCACGCTGCGCTATGCTCTGCTGATGGTGGCTATGTATAGGGGCACTGTGACAGCACGCTGCACTATACTCTGCTGATGGTGGCTATGTATAGGGGCACTGACAGCACGCTGCGCTATGCTCTGCTGATGGTGGCTATGTATAGGGGCACTGACAGCACGCTGCGCTATGCTCTGCTGATGGCTATGTATAAGGGCACTGACAGCACACTGCACTATACTCTGCTGATGGTGGCTATGTATAGGGGCACTGACAGCACGCTGCACTGTGCTCTGCTGATGGTGGCTATGTATAGGGGCACTGTGACAGCACGCTCCGCTATACTCTGCTGATGATGGCTATGTATAGGGGCACTGTGACAGCACGCTGCACTATGCTCTGCTGATGGTGGCTATGTATAGGGGCACTGACAGCACGCTGCACTATACTCTGCTGATGGCTATTTATAGGGGCACTGACAGCATGCTGCACTATACTCTGTTGATGACTATGTATAGGGGCACTGACAGCATGCTGCGCTATACTCTGCTGATGGCTATGTATAGAGGCACTGACAGCACGCTGCACTATACTCTGCTGATGATGGCTATGTATAGGGGCACTGACAGCACGCTGCACTATACTCTGCTGATAGTGGCTATGTATAGGGGCACTGACAGCACGCTGCGCTATGCTCTGCTGATAGTGGCTATGTATAGGGTCACTGACAGCACGCTGCACTATACTCTGCTGATGGTGGCTATATAAAGGGGCACTGTGACAGCACGATGCACTATACTCTGCTGATGGTGGCTATGTATAGGGGCACTGACAGCACGCTGCACTATACTCTGCTGATGGTGGCTATGTATAGGGGCACTGACAGCACGCTGCGCTATGCTCTGCTGATAGTGGCTATGTATAGGGGCACTGACAGCACGCTGCGCTATACTCTGCTGATGGTGGCTATGTATAAGGGCACTGACAGCACGCTGCGCTATGCTCTGCTGATAGTGGCTATGTATAGGGGCACTGACAGCACGCTGCGCTATGCTCTGCTGCTGGTGGCTATGTATAGGGGCACTGACAGCACGCTGCACTATACTCTGCTGATGATGGCTATGTATAGGGGAACTGACAGCACGCTGCGCTATACTCTGCTGATGGTGGCTATGTATAGGGGCACTGACAGCACGCTGCACTATACTCTGCTGATGGTGGCTATGTATAGGGGCACTGACAGCACGCTGCGCTATGCTCTGCTGATGGTGGCTATATAAAGGGGCACTGTGACAGCACGCTGCGCTATACTCTGCTGATGGTGGCTATGTATATTGGCACTGACAGCACTCTACCCTATACTCTGCTGATGGTGGCTATGTATAGGGGCACTGACAGCATGCTGCGCTATACTCTGCTGATGGTGGCTATATAAAGGGGCACTGTGACAGCACGATGCACTATACTCTGCTGATGGTGGCTATGTATAGGGGCACTGACAGCACGCTGCCCTATACTCTGCTGATGGTGGCTATGTATAGGGGCACTGTGACAGCACGATGCACTATACTCTGCTGATGGTGGCTATGTAAAGGGTAGGGATGAGCTGAAATCCGAACCCACCCGAGCCCCCCCGATCCGAGCCGGGAACCAAGTCCAGCCGGCTGGCTCGTCTGTTAAAGGGTGGTGTAACCCTTTAACAGTGCACTCCAAAAAATTTTTTAAAATTCTTGTTTTCTGTGTTGTGAATTGTATGCGCTGTAGCCGCACATTCATCAACAAAGGAGCAGCGCCAAGCGTGCATCTGTGTCATAAGTAAAGGGCCGGCTGGCTCTTCTGTTAAAGGGTGGTGTAACCCCCAAAGTGTACTCCAAAAAAAATTTTAAATTCCTTTCTGTGTTGTGAATTGTGTGCACTGTAGCTGCACGTGCATCAACAAAGGAGCAGCACCAAGCGTGCGCCTGTGTCATAAGTCTGTTAAAGGGTGGTGTAACCCCAGAGTGCGCTCCACAAAAATTAAACAATTCTTTTTTTCTGTGTTTGTGTGTGAAATGTATGCACAGTAGCCGCACATGCATCAACAAAGGAGCAGCGTCAAGCGTGCACCTGTGTCATAAGTAAAGGGCCGGCTGGCTCGTCTGTTAAAGGGTGGTGTAACCCCCAAAGTGCACTTCAAAAAATATAGAAAATTCTTCTTTTCTATGTTTGTGTGTGCCTTAGCCGCACATATATATCAATATAACATAAATGGAGAACAAAACTTTGTCCAATAAAAATAAAATAGGGAAAGATCAAGAACCACTTCCTCCTAGAGCTGAAGCTGCTGCCACTAGTCATGACATAGACAATAAAATGCCATCAACGTCGTCTGCCAAGGTCAATGCCCAATGTCATAGTAGAGGGCATATAAAATCCCAAATGACAAAGTTCAGGAAAATTACCTTAAAAAAACATTTAAATCATCTGAGAAGAAATGTAAACTTGCCAATATGCCATTCACGACACGGAGTGGCAAGGAATGGCTAAGGTCTTTCCCTATGTTCATGACTAGTGGTTCAGCTTCACGTGACGATGGAAGCCCTCCTCCGGCTACAAAAATCAAACGAGTTAAGCTGGCAAAAGCACAGCAAAGAGCTGTGCGTTCAAAGAAGATATCACAAATACCCAAGGAGAGTTCAAGTGTGGTGGCGGTTGCGATGCCTGACCTTCCCAACACTGGACGGGAAGAGGTGGCTCTTTCCACCATTTGCACGCCCCCTGCAAGTGCTGGAAGGAGCACCCACAGTCCACTTGCTGATATGCAAATTGAAGATGTCACTGTTGAAGTACAACAGGATGAGGATACTAGTGTAACTGGCGCTGAAGAGGAAGTTGGTGAGGAGGATTCTGATGGTGAGGTGGTTTGTTTAAATCAGGCTCCGGGGGAGACAGTTGTTGTCCGTGGGATGAAAAAGCCCATCACGGTCATGCCTGGGCAGAAGACCAAACATTCCACCTCTTTGGTCTGGCAATATTTCTATCCAAATCCAGACAACTGTCTTGCCATATGTACCATATGTAAAGGTGAAATAAGTAGGGGTAGGGACGTTAACCACCTAGGAACATCCTCCCCTATACGTCACCTGCAGCACGTTCATAAAAAGTTAAGTTCAGAAACTTTGGCTAAGACCGAAAGCAGTCCAGAAACACCTAAATCCCTTTGACCTGTTGTATCCAAGCACCTGCAAACCACACCGTCAACTCCTTCCTTGTCAATTTCCTCCTTAGTCAGGATTGGAAGTAGTCCTGCAGGCCATGTCACTGGCATGACTGACTCTCCTATCTGTGATTCCTCTGGAGGATCTGCATTGCTACGCCTACTGCTGCCGCTGCTGCTGTTGCTGCTGGGAGTCATTCATCATCCCAGAGAGGAAGTAGGAACACCACTACTTCTACTAAACAATTGACTCTCCAACAGTCCTTAGCGAGGAGGATGAAGTACGACAGCAGTCATCCTGAAGCAAAACGGATAACTGAGGCCTTGACTGCTATGTTGGTGTTAGATGTGCATCCGGTATCCGCCATTAGTGCAGTGGGATTTAGACAATTGATGGAGGTAGTGTATCCCCGGTACCAAATCCCATCTAGATTCCACTCCACTAGGCATGCGATACCGAGACTGTACAGAAACGTCAGAAAAAGTGTCCTCAGTGTCCTAAAAAATGCGGTTGTACCCAATGTCCACTTAACAACGGCATGTGGTCAAGTGGAACAGGGCAGACTAAGGACTATATGACTGTGACAGCCCACTGGGTAGATGTATCACCTTACGTAGCAACAGCAGCAGCGTCACCAGTAGCAGCATCTCAGAAACACCAGCTCGTTCCAAGGCAGGCTACGCTGTGTATCACCGGTTTCAGTAAGAGGCACACCGCTGACAACCTCTTAGAGAAACTGAGGGAAATCATCGCCCAGTGGCTTACCCCACTTAGACTCTCCTGGGGATTTGTGATATCTGACAATGCCACCAATATTGTGCCGGTATTACATCTGGGAGAATTCCAGCACGTCCCATGTTTTGCTCACACAATAAATTTGGTGGTGCACAATTTTCTGAAAAACGACAGGGGTGTGCAGGAGACGCTTTGGGTGGCCCGAAAAATTTCTGGCCACTTTCACAATTCAGTGACTGCGTGCCGAAGACTGGAGCACCAGCAAACACTCTTGAACTTGCCCCGCCATCACCTGAAGCAAGAGGTTGTGAAGCGGTGGAACTCAACCCTCTATATGCTTCAGAGGATGGAGGAGCAGCAAAAGGCCATTCAAGCCTATACATCCACCTATGACATAGGCAAAGGAGAGGGTATGCACCTGACTCAAGCGCAGTGGAGAATGATTTCCGTGTTGTGCAAGGTTCTCCAGCCCGTCGAACTTGCCACACGTGAAGTCAGTTCAGACACTGCCAGCTTGAGTCAGGTCATTCCCCTCATCAGGCTTTTACAGAAGCAGCTGGAGACAGCTCCTTCTTCATTTTCTCCCGCAACTGGGGCTGCCAGGAAACAACTTAGGTATCCTAAGCAACCTGCTGGCGGTGATGCAGGGCAGGCAGGACCAAGTTTGGACATCTGGGTCCGGACTGAAGGACCTGGCAACAATTTCTGACATGTCTACTGTCACTGCATATGATACTGTCACCATTGACAGAATGGTGGAGGATTACATCGGTGACAGCATCCAAGTAGGCATGTCAGACAGTCCGTACCTGTACTGGCAGGAAAAAGAGGCAATTTGGAGGCCCCTGTACAAACTGGCTCTATTTTACCTGAGTTGCCCCCACTCCAGTGTGTACTCTGAAATAGTGTTTAGTGCAGCCGGGAACCTTGTCAGCGAAAGGCGTAGGAGGTTGCTTCCACAAACTGTGGAGAAGATGATGTTCATCAAAATGAATTATCAACTCTTCCAGGGAGACCAGCCTCCAGAACGTACAGAGGGACCTGTGGTGGTGGATTCCAGCGGGGATGAATTAATACTCTGTGAGGATGAGGATGTACACAACACTGAAGAGGGTGAATAATCGGTGGATGAGGAGGATGAGGACGACACCTTGCCTCTGTAGAGCCAGTTTGTGCAGGGACAGATTAATTGCCAGCTTGTTTTGTGGGGGCCCAAACGAACCAATCATTTCAGCCACAGTCGTGTGGCAGACCCTGGCGCTGAAATGATTGGTTTGTTAAAGTGTGCATGTCCTGTTTATACAACATAATCCCAAGGACAATTCCATCTTGCACCTCTTTTTTTTCTTTGCATTATGTACTGTTTGGGGACTAGTTTTTCAAACTGCCATCCTGTCTGCCACTGCAGTATCACTCCTAGATGGGCCACGTGTTTGTGCCGCCCACTCGTATCGCTTAGCATAGTCATCCAGCTACCTCGGTGCAACCTTTTGGACATAAAAACACTATTGTGAGGTGTGAGGTGTTCAGAATAGAATAGAAATTAGTGGAAATTAAGGTTATTGAGGTTAATAATAGCATAGGAGCAGGAAAACCCACAAATTCTGTGATTTTAACTGTTTTTATGCTTTTTTCCCCAAAAAATACAGAGCCAAAACACAAAACCCAGAACCCAAAACACGAAGGGTGGTTTTGGCAAAACCAATCCAGATCCAAAACACGAAGAAAGATCCAGATCCAAAACCAAAACACAAAACACGAAAAGTGGCCAGTGCACACCCCTAATATATATATATATATATATATATATATATATATATATATATACACACACTGCTGTGTGGCACTGTTTCATAGATGTTCTTTAAAAGACTGTGGTGCCTGTGCCGCTGCTCTGTCGCTTAGTATCCAGCCAGCTCACTGCAGCCTTTGACCAATAATGGTGAAAACAATATTGTGAGCTGTGAGGAGGTCTAAAATGACTGTAAATGACTGGAAATTAATGTTATTAAGGTTAATAATACTCTAGGAATAAAGAAACCCCAATTTATGTGATTTTAGCTTTTTTGTAATTTTTTGTAAAAAATCCAAATCCAAAGCCGGTCACCGCAGTTTGGCAAATCCAAATCTAAAGCCGGACGACGAATTAGAACCAAATCCAAATCCGGCAAAAATGGTCGGGCGCACATCCCTAGGCGACATCTACTACTATGTCAGGACACCGACTTTTGAATCCACGCTCGTAAGTTAGATGGGATCAGGATCTCGGGGCCTACTGACCAGGAGCACAGATATTGGGTACTGCTTACCCTGGCCCGGGCCGGCTGGAGGAGCACAGCGGCAACCCAGGTCAGTAGATTACTGGGCAGGGCGAGAGAGGAGACTCAGTGGCAGCAGTTTTTCTCCCAAGCCCAGCACACACACTGATGTGTGCTAGGCTGCAGAGGGTCCAGGGTGGCTACTGCTACTGAGCAGTGTTACAGGGGGTGGGCAATCTCATTGATGCCCCCCACCTACCCTTGGATTTGCCCCCTGGCCAAGGGGAACAAATCTTCCTCCGTCCCCAGCACGCTACCCACTACAGTACATTGTACTGTTTTGAAATAAAAAATGGGAGTAGGCGTGGCCACGCTGCCTCAATTTGGCCACAGCCCCACCCAGTACCAGGACCCGTCACTGCACTACTAATGACAAGAAACCCCCCACAGTGATCGGCTGCAACTCCCCTCCCGGGAACTCTCCTGGAGGAGAACAGTTAAAAAGTGGCAAGTGTGGGCAGAGTGAATACCTTACCTCAGGTGTTAGATGGTGGTGGGAGACTCTGAGAGAATGGGCACCGCTGGCACCACATATGACTAATAATGATAACCAAAAATTTTAATTTTGCTACAAAAACCCCAAATCCCTGACTAGTAGGGGCCTACTGACCAGTTATTCTCCTTCGGGGGGCTGCTCTCCAAACCGTATTTAACCATATTCTCTAATTGGACACAGTGTTCTGAACTGGGGTTGGGTTGGTTAGCATCACACACATATACACACACACACACATACACTCCCATGTGATCAACTCATTTCCCTTAAATTATAACTTTTCCATTTGTACCATTTTTGAAATATAATACTATGGGGTCTAGTCATCATCACTTAATTTTTATAAAATCAGGTGAAAAGGCACATTTTCACCTGCAAGTTATTGGTTCATTCATTAAGAAGGTAATGCAGGAGATATCACAGATATATCCTACTTACCTTCTTGCTGTCCCCATCAAACTCTGAAAATATAATATCTTCGAATATCTTTAGATGGCGAGGGCTCCCGCTACCCGCTCCTTCCCTTTGGGATGGGGTCCCAGGATGCTAAGAGGGATCCTTGCAGATCCCTCCGCCCCTGTCCGGGACCTTACGCCGGATGTCGGGGCTCCTGTGCGCATGTGTGACCTGTAGGTCATTTTCGTATCAGCTGTCTGCGATTAATTGCTCTGGCTTCCGCGGCGAGTTAGAATATTAAATATTCAGACCCCGATAATTAACATCATGAATAGACCCTTAAATGAGTATGAGGTCATTGTTTTACATCTTAGCGAGTCAGCAGTTGTAAGTAAACTGTGAGTCATTTTCACATCTAATAAAATAAATGCAGCTTACAGGAATCATACTTAATTATATCATTTTTACAGCAGTTACTCAAGTAAATGGCAAATCACCTGTAATTTATATATAAAAGGGAAACGTCTCTATATTCACACATTTCTCATTAAAATGGTTAATTTATTCTAGAATTGCTCCCCTTGCACTGCAACATGATTTGCCTGGGTGAAAAGTGAGTCTTTTACTTTGCTCCCAACTCTGAATAAGCCCCCCTGGGAAAACCATATTGCAATACAATGTATACAAGCAAAGCCTGATCACCCATTAGGCTACAGCCTATCAAGCCTGGATTTGGAGGGTGCCACACAGTTGGCAGCCAGGGAATTAAATTAGGACCTAATTCATTCCATGTTGGTAGTGGGTGCGTAGCTTCTTTAAACAAGCTTGTTAGTTATCCAGATGTCCAGAGGCGGCGTTGAGGGAAATTCTCAAAGTGACTTCCAGATGACTGGGGCAATGTGACCATGTAACTACAGTTATGGTGGAGGCCGGGGATGGTCACATGCTCTCAAAGGTCCCATCCTCGGCTCCACAATCACCCCACGATCACAATTCATTCATCCATCTGAATCTATTATAACATTGCAGGAAGTTGCTCCTCTCACTTGCCGGTCTGGCATTGCCCCTGTTCTGCTGCCCATCGGGGTCTTCTGGCGCTGCTGGGGACAGACGTGATGCCCAGAACGCTTGATTTGCTGACCGCGAATTTGTGCAGAAAATAGATCAAAACAGCGCATGCGCAAATGGAAAAAACAATGTTACTTAAAAAAAAGAAAATACTGTAACACAGAAAAAGGAAAACAGGTGAGGGTACATGACTCGCTACTTATCTAAGCTATAGATCGTATCGAACTGATGCACAATATGGCGGCTCCGGCGCTTCCACCGGAAATGCCATAGAAGGTAATAGTGATTAGGCTCCCTGGTATAAATAGAAGCTCTTGGCAGCAAGAGCTATCCTCCTGATGAAGTCCAGCCCAATGCACTGGGCTTAAGTGATGAAACGCGTTGAGGCTATCGCTCTGTTCTTAGAACTTCACTCCAACTATGTAATCAAATGCAATTTTTTTAACATTTTTTGTTTTTGTTTATTTAAAATGTTTTGTTATATATTTTATATGTGGTACTTGTAAAATAAAGCTCCTACTAAAATACTACAGTATGGGAGCGCACATTCCTTGTATCCACATGGGAAACCTGCATTCAGAGGTTGATCTCAAAAAGCGGGGAGGAAAATCCGGGATCTGGTAACAACATCAGGTACATCCTGGTAATTCTATCCAAAAGGGAACATGGTGAGGGAACACCCTGCTGATTCCATAAAGACCCATTATTGATGAGCCCTTAACCTACTGGATTGCGGTATGCACATTACTTATCTCCTTGATCATATTATCCTGCTACACTATAGAGCACTTGATTCTCACTGTTTCCTAGAATCCATTACTATTGAGACAGCAGTCTTGCAAGAGATGATACAGCAGCCACCGGAAACATGAGGAGTGTACTAGAAAAAAGTTTCTTGTGAAGGAGGCCTTTTAAAGACGCACTGACGCGGACATTGTGGGTTAACGCTATATCAGTACTCCCCATTTTTCCATATATATATGTGTGTGTGTATATATATATATATATACATACATACAGTTTATATGACAGTTTCATGGGCGGCACTCCTCTGCAGTGGCGTCACAAGAAGGGTGCGGGCCGCACCCGGGTGTCACCCGCCGAGGGGTGACACAAAGGTGCAGACTCCCCCTCAGTGACAGGAGCCGGGTGCTGCACTGTATAATTAAGTACAGCACTCGGCTCCTGACACTGTGAGGGAGCTGGCTGGCACTGCACACTAGGCAGTCCACACCCCCGTCACACTACTTCCCCTTAGTAATGACAGGACCACTGGGGTTTCGACACGAGACCACGGCCCTTCCTAGCAAGGTCACGCCCCCTTTTTGGCTGCGCCACGAAGCAAGCATTCCTCCCCGCACAGGGCGACACCGCTGGGAGGGACACCACTGCTCCTCTGCCGATAATAGGGTTCTTGGCCCGGTGCCCTGTATATCAGTAATCATGTATCTCAAGGCGCGTATCCACTACACCATAAATTGGAAAATTGAATGATGTCGTTCATCGTTCACAATATCGTGCAGTGGATATGCGTCAACAACCAACGATGCTACCGCGGGTCATAGAGGATATCTTTTGTTGTCCTTTCTTGCAGTGCAACCTGACAATATCGTCAGGTCCTGCAAGTACGGGGATGAGGGAGTGTGACGTCACTGAACGATATCGTGATTGATATCATTCAGTGTGGGTGCTCAATGTCGTTAATAACATAGAGCACATCACTGCCGGGTAAACACTAGACGATATCGCTCATGGAGCATATCGTCTAGTGGTTACCCGCGTTTAGAATTTGATATGTATAAAGGATTCTAAGAGTATTTATTAAGTGCCGGAGTGCTTTATTAAGCACTCCCCCCCTCCCCCCCCATGGCTACTTCAATTTCTATCTCTCACAGCACTCCTACCCCCTCCCCCACTTTATTGTCCACCTCTCACAGCACTGCTACCCCCCCACACTTTATTGTCCACCTCTCACAGCACTCCTACCACCCCCCACACATGGCCACTTTATTGTCTACCTCTTACAGCACTCCTATCCCCCCACTGTAATGCCCACCTCTCACAGCACTCCTATCCCCCCACTGTAATGCCCACCTCTCACAGCACTCCTATCCCCCCACTGTAATGCCCACCTCTCACAGCACTCCTATCCCCCCACTGTAATGCCCAGCTCTCACAGCACTCCTATCCCCCCACTGTAATGCCCACCTCCCACAGCACTCCTATCCCCCCACTGTAATGCCCACCTCTCACAGCACTCCTATCCCCCCACTGTAATGCCCACCTCGCACAGCACTCCTATCCCCCCATGGTAATGCCCACCTCTCACAGCACTCCTATCCCCCCACTGTAATGCCCACCTCTCACAGCACTCCTATCCCCCCACTGTAATGCCCACCTCTCACAGCACTCCTATCCCCCCACTGTAATGCCACCTCTCACAGCACTCCTATCCCCCCACTGTAATGCCCACCTCTCACAGCACTCCTACCCCTTCAATGCACACTATCCCCCCACTCCCTCTGGCAGCCTTAGCAAACATTCTTTCCTTTCGTTGGTCTGGTCCATTGATCCATTCTGTCCTGAGCCGGAACCTGCTGTGGTAAGCAGTGAACGCTGACAATTGCACCTGCCAAATGCGGAAACTGAACTGCCTGTCTGCTCTGATTGTGTTGTATAGCACACAGGGGTCAGAGAACATCCTCTGCCTGCCTCCTGCAGCTAGCCATACACATGCGGCTGTGGGTGGCCCTAGATCTTTTAAGTAGTACCCTGTCCCCCAGCCCATCCGCCCCACAAATCCCGGAAGCAGCCCTGGCCAGCAGGCAGTGTGAGCCAGCCTGGCAGAAGGGAGGATGGGACCGGCCCAGCAGGAACTTTCCTTCTGTCCTGGTGGCCCAATCCACCCCCCGGACCATGCAGGATTGCTGGTGCACACTATATTTAACGAAAGACTGATCCTTCTTCATTAATATGTACTGCACTGCATGCGTTATCGTGTGATTGGTCGTGCAGTGAGTTCAATAACACGCCACTGATGACACACAGAAGCGGGTACATATTAGACTATGTGCCCGATATATCGTTCAGATCCGTCTCAAAACGTATATGGTCTAATGTGTACTCAACCAAAGTCTAATCTCCACAAACATCAATAATGTATGAAATCTTGATAAATATGAATGATAAAAAAAAAACATTATTAAATTATTAGGTGCCAAAATTAAACATGTCAGTTGTATATCAGCACAATCACAGTATGAATGGTGACTTCCTGGGCATGCATGCACTGTGCTTCCTGGGCATGCATGCACTGTGCTTCCTGGGCATGCATGCACTGTGCTTCCTGGGCATGCATGCACTGTGCTTCCTGGGCATGCATGCACTGTGCTTCCTGGCCATGCATGCACTGTGCTTCCTGGGCATGCATACACTGTGTTTCCTGGGCATGCATACACTGTGCTTCCTGGGCATGCATGCACTGTGTTTCCTGGGCATGCATGCACTGTGCTTCCTGGGCATGCATGCACTGTGTTTCCTGGGCATGCATGCACTGTGTTTCCTGGGCATGCATGCACTGTGCTTCCTGGGCATGCATGCACTGTGCTTCCTGGGCATGCATGCACTGTGCTTCCTGGGCATGCATGCACTGTGCTTCCTGGGCATGCATGCACTGTGCTTCCTGGGCATGCATACACTGTGCTTCCTGGGCATGCATACACTGTGCTTCCTGGGCATGCATACACTGTGTGTTTAGCAAGATTACAGGGGGTTGTACACAAGTGTATTAGCCTAGGGTTGTCCATAAGCCTTAAATCAGGCTCTGGGTACAAGAAGTACATTTATTGATTTTTATTTTTATTTTTTTCGCATGCAGTGTAAATTCTGGCTGCTTTTGCATGTAGACCATAAATGCTGGACAGCTTTATTTTTAGATTTGAGCTAGGACGCGCCCCTCCCACATCTAAACCTCTCTGCACCTGCAGTGCAACATGGCTTTACCAAGGTATAATGTTACTCCTTTGGTTTTTTTTATTTGCTTTCCTGCCAACTGTGAATAAGCCCCAGTGTGTAGGATCATTGTATTAGAATGTCTCTTAGACCAGACTCACAGGGTTTGTGACACAGGCTATTTATCTGCGGGAATATAGAGCCTCAGACAGCAGGAAGACTAAGCCGTACTGCTTAGTGATCCCAGGGCCTGATTCAGCGCGGATTGCAAGTCTCCAATTGCACGCACCCGGCCGCTGCATATATATGCTAATGAATGCATACACACTGCCACCGCAGCATAAGATGCAGACGCCCAGCACATCAGAAAGACGCCCCCTAGCCTTCACTCACATGCGTAATAATGTGCAAGATTGCTAAAACATCGGTACAATCGAGAACCATCGGACCGAGACGCAGAATAGTGGTTGACCTGACCCTCCTGCGGGAATTGCTAAACTTCCTGCATGCTGTGAGGTCTCAGGCTGCGTATGGGTCCGCTGTGGATAATTTATGCATGCCCCTGCAGCGGCGATGGAATGCACTGACACGCCTGTGTTCGCACGACCACCCCCCTGTTCCCACCCACAAACGGCACTTCCTGTCAATCACTGAGTACTGGGTCTGCGTACTGCCTGCAATAGCATTCCCGATCGCAGTGCCTGGTTTGCGCACGCGCACTGCGTCTTTTATGCATGCGCAGATTGCGAAAATCAGCCGACTGCGTGCGCCTTAGCACTTGCGATCCATGCTGAATGAGGCCCTCAATCAGCAGTATACAGTGGGCATGATTCAGCGATGGACGATAATCGCGTTGCTGTGTCTTCATTCGTATATGATAAGCAGCTGTCGTCTTTTGTATAGAGATGCACACCCCCGCTTCACAGATCCGTACAAAGACGCAGCAGCGGACGAACATCGGTCCCTCCATCGGACCTCTGAGCAACACTACGGTTGTTCAGAATGTCCGTCACAACTAAGCCCCCGGCGCCAGTACCACTGCATATGAGGGCTCACTCGCTGATTGGGTCACGCCATCCGAAACAGTCGCGACACACCTGCGTTTTTTCCGGCCTGTTGCCTCCCTCAAACGGTTGCTGTCTGTCAATCACCCTGCGTCCTAACCCAAAACCATCGCGGAACATGCGCAGTGCGACTTAGACACATGTGCAGTAGACAAAACATCGGCCAATTGCGAAAATTTGGGAATTGCGTCCACCTATGAAGCAAACCCTATGAACAAAAAGTATGACTACATCCTCCAAGACGTGTGAAATAAATTTTCAAATAATAGGAGGGTTTTTGGAAAGCACACAGCTGGGATTTGTGTATGTGATGGGGTTTTGAATGATGGATGGAACAATATATCGTGAATCTCTCATTTATGTACATAGTACTGCAAATAAGAGAACATCTGCTGAAATCATCTGGGAGAATATAGACAAAAAAGAAATGTAATTGTACCAGACAGGGAGAAATTAGTATTATAAAAGTGATATAAATGCAAAATTGAAAATTGATTGGGGAGATTTATCAAAGCTCGGAGAGAGATAAATAGGGAGAAATAAGGTACTAGCCAATCAGCTCCTAACTGCCAGTTATCAAACACAGCCTGTAAAGTGACAGTTAGGAGCTGACTATCTCTCTCCACTTTATCTCTCTCCAAACTTTGTTCCATCACCCCCTAAAGGAGGTACTGTCGCTATTGCTCAATTACAGGTCACATCCATATTGAGGCTAACCACTTAACTGACCATTTAATTCCCAGAAAACCGCTCAGAAATTGCCAATTTTTTTAATATTTAATAAAATGTAAAAATTATTTTTAATAATATATTTAAATATTTTATTTTAAAAAAATATATATCTAGGGGTGTTTTGCAAACCCCATCCCTCCGTGTCCATAGGCCCCCATTATAATAACTGGCCACCCCCTATAGGCAACAGATCCCCCAGGGTCATAAATCCTAATAATAATACCCCCACACCCCATTAATAGTAAACCAACCTCCCTCCTCCTCCCCTGTGACGATTATAGTTTGTTTTTATATTATTTTACCCCCCTCCAGTCATATTATTCTTTATTAGCTGCCCCCCTCACCACCACTGGTGTTAGATCCCCTCTGGTTACTCCCAGAGCCCCATGGCGTACACACACACCCCTCCCCCATATGCACAGCACAGTGATGATCAGTCCCCCCTGCTGAAGCTGATCTCTGCACTCTCTCCCCTCCTCACACTGCGATCCCCGGCACATGCGCCCCAAATGGCGTTCACACGGCATTCTGGAAGTGATGTCGGCAGTCACTTACTGTACCACCGCATCATTTCCGAGAAGTCTGGGGAGTCTGAGGAGATCTGTTCAGCACAAGTGCAGAACGGATCTCCTCTGTAAAATCCGGGGGAAGCAGTTGGGCAGCGCGGTCGCATATGATGCTACGTTGCCAGCTGAAGCACTGCTGGCTGCGGTGGCATCACATGGGACACTACCAGTTAAGTGGTTAAAGTTATTTCCTTCATCCCTGTGTTTGGCTGAAGCCTTCTTGACTAGACCAAGTTTCTAGGTTTTACGATTCATGAAACTGTGGTGGACATGAGGATGTTGGTTTGGATCAAGGGTGTAAATTGTGGCCATGGGACTGCTGTAGGCATGAGGCTCTTAGGTTGGGCGCCAGGACTGTATTAGAGGGCATGGAGCTTTCAGTCTGAGCATAAGGCTGTATGTTGTGGAAGTGAGAATGTTCAGCTGTATAAAGGGGATGCAATGCCGCCTGTCTAAATCCCGACTCCTCCTGCACGACAAGGGACTTAAGATAGACATCGAAATGCCGACGCCTATCTTAATCCCGATGCTGGAACACCGACCCCGCCACCCCGATCGTCCTCGGACATGTAAGTATAACACTTAGCCCGGGGATGAGGGGGTTAGGTTTAGGGTCCCCCGGGGGGACTTAGGGTTAGGCACCCCCTCGGGGAAGGTTAGCATTAGGCTAGGGGAAGGGGGCATTTAGGGTTAGGCACTATGGGGGGCGATTAGGGTTAGGCACCCCCTGGGATGGTTAGGCTTAGGGTACGGGGAGGAAGGTTAGGGTTAGACACCCCTGGGGGGAGGTTAGGGTTAGGCACTAAGGGGGGAGATTAGGATTAGGCACCCCTAAATGAGGGTTGGGGGGGACGAGAGGGGAGGGTTAGTTTACTTACCTTTAGCTGTCTGGATTTTGAACCGCTGGCCTGCTGCTGTCGGTATTTGATCCTCCTGCATTACATATGGATTCTGTATAAAGAGCTGCAACGGATTGCTGGGGACAAGAGTCTATCATGCTATGCTACACTTACCTACTATCCAGGAGATGCCCGCGTTTGCATGGAGTCCCTTAAACTCCCAGAAGAGTAGGTGGCCTTCTCACCTCCTAATGAAATGGGCAGGGAACATGGTGCTGTGATTTGCAGAGCCGAGGAGAGGGTGGGGGCAGTTTTCCTGGGATTCTATGAGAATTGCGTCACCCTGCGATTCGTGGCATTACACTATGAGGGGTGGGGTCTAATGACAGTAAGTCCTTGTCACCATCAGCAGTCAGCTGCATCTCCCTTCCAGGCTTCTCACAGAGATGAGAAATTAAATGCAAGCAAGTATGTGCGATTGGCATATGATTAGCAGGATTGAGCACGGGACTGTATGGTGGGCATGTAATTGTATGTTTTGGGCATTAGGCTATTATATGAGGTGCAGAAATGCATAGGTCGTGGATGTGTTGGTCCACACATGTACACCATATATGTACTGAATGAGTAGGTGTAGCCGTGCCCTCCTGAGGCCACGTCCCCAACCACAGAACCCAGGTCTACCGGAAAGTCTCAGTGGTCCTGTCCACCACAGGACATATATATAAGCATATACATAATTACATGTGTGTGTATATATATATATATATTGACTTGGTTCCATGAACTAAAATCCAGAGGGATGAAACATGTGGGTGGAAGGGGTTGGGCTGCTCATGACAGCTTACATTATAATGGGGAGAGGTATGAGTGGTGGTGATGTGGAGGCACGACTGGAGGGTAGAGATCATGCATTGATTTGGTAAGCTGTTGCCGACCTTTTGGCTGCCTCCATTTGGCGGCGACGGGCGGGGCTTGGCGGAGGTGGGCGGGTCTGGAGGGCTTGACAATCGGGTTTTTGTATTACTCCCCCCCCCACTATGCAGTGCTGAGATTATCGGTATTGTGGAGTGGGGAGCGGAGCCACGATTATGTTATTCAATGCAAATCACATCATCAACTGCGCCTGTGCCATCTACTTCACTGGGTAGACATGTAGACATTAGTGCCACGCGATTTTCGGGGATGTCTCCCAGCAATTTCGGGAGGGTAGGCGCCAGTGCGGCTTGAGGAATCATGTGAGTTTTTAGATAACTGTCTGTAGCATATATAACAGGTAATAAGACACAGGGGTTCAAACTCAGCGCAAAAAAACTACACAGTAGTGCAGTGAAAATGGCATTGCCATAATGACCTTGCTGTGGCAGAATCAGTTATATCATTAATGAAATGGCAGAGGTCCCTATCACTTTTGCCAATGGATGAGTGGAGGTGGTGGCCATATCAACCAATCAGACTGAAGCTATCAATTATCTACTACATTCTATAATATGATAGCCAGAATCTGATTGGTTGCTATGGGCTCCACTTATCCTCTTCAGTAGGTTTAATAAATATCAGCCTAAAGGAGGAGAAAAGTTTCCATGTCATTGATTTTTCCAGTGTGGGAGCTTTGGTTTTTCTGTATTATTTACCATTCTGTTTTCAATTTACATGAGAACAAACTTTTTTCCTAATTAAATCCTCCAGTTTAATTTTTTAGCAATAATTATTATTTGTGAGCAATACATAATGCCTTCTGACCATGGGCATTTCACATCTGACACATTTTGTTACACAACATCCAATCACTTTCAAAGCATTTATGCCTCCTTCATCCAGACATGAAGCATTTTGAAATCTTTTACTGAAGAAACTTAAAGTGAAGAAAGAGCAGTCATGCAGATTAGCTTTGACTGATGCATATAGAAAATAGGTTACCAATTCCATAGTGGCCAACATTTCAAATTCATATCCAGGGACACTTGGCTGCTGAGCAAAGTTACAAAGCCCAGAAAGTAAAAGCAGAAAGGGAAAGTTGCATTTCATGTACATTGCACATTTGCATTAAAATAAAAATAATATCCTGTAAGTTGGGCTCCCATCAGAAACTGTGGGGCTCAGTACAAATGAAACAGGCAGCTATGAGCTGTGTTTGTGACTTTCTCAATCCATTATCCCTGTGGATTATCTGTGACCTTCAGTGTACCTGACCCCAGCTCGCTGACGTCTCTTAGAGTTAACTACCACCAGCCTATCACGCTAGGAACCACTGCATTGAGCTGCAACCTGCGTTCCGGGAGCAGTGAGACCCAAACCTCCATATGGGGGTCCTTTGCGAATACCGATGGTGCATTACACACAGCTGATATTTTCAGAATCCAGCTTCATAAGAACTGTGACGCATTGGATTACCAGGCACAGCTCAGAAATGTGCCAGAAACAGATAGAACATCAGAACTTGCTACCCTCTCCTGGGGTGGGATGTACTAAGGGGTAAAATGCCGTCATAAAAACCCCCAAAATGCTTTTTTCGTGGGTTTGACCACATTTCTCCTATGTACCAATCTCCAGAATGCAATACATTCCGGACTTAGGACTCGGTGGGCTTCTTATCGGGTTTCTTCTGAGAAGGATCCAATCGGATCCCTCCCAATGTCCCCCACGGCGACGAGTACCGGTCTGTGCATGCGCTGAGGTACTTCTGGGTAAGAAACCCGGAAGTCCGTCCAGCATCTAAGTATTGCAAAGGACAGCTCTTATCAGAGTTGTCCTTTGCGATTTTAATCGCATTTGGTTGCATTTCTATGTACATATCAGCGTAATTAATGCCCAAATGTACCTGATAAGAGGCAGGTGCAATGCTTTGTACTTCCCGCCCCTGATCTGATTTGCTTCTGTACCCCTTCCACCCTCCACCCTTAATGACCTGATGTAAATATTCCGTTGTTGCCATGATGGAAGAAGCAGTTCCCATCGCAGCTAGGAAGAAGGGCCATAGTAGAGGAGTTAGAGACCATGTGCTGTAGCAGAAATATTATTATTATTATTATTACTCTTTTGTTCCCTATACCCGATACATGACAATTTTTGGATCTATTCTGTAAATATGATGTTTTAAAAGAACTGATAATAAAAAAACCGATGCTTGCAGCAGCCATGTTTTTGCCTGGTCTCCAGCATCTCTTGTTCTTCTTCAACTTTTCATCAGCACATGCGAAATACTGATCTAAAGCTGGGTATATTGTATAGTGCGTACACCCGATCCATCGTTCACTACGGCCGTTCATCGCATCGTCCCATCTGCTGTCCTGCACGGCAGACAGGGCGATGCAATGAATGATGCAGTGCAGTTACATGCAGCATGTAGCCAAACATTGTGCCGTCATACACCAGATAGTACAGTGTGTACAGCTCGCGGGATGTATCGTTACATTGCATTGTTGGGTCGCACTGACGTGCGGTATGTACCCAGCTTAACACTTAATGGCACATGAGTTAAAATAATAACTTAGAGTAGATTGATACTTTATTTTGGTGATTACACATCAATAGATGCGAGACAGCCGACTGGCCATCCTACACCTACAATAACATTCATTACATATAGGGGCCCATTTATCAATGAGTTTTATCATACGCAACGAGTGATAAAACTATGATAATGGTGCTCCAGCCAATCAGTTTCCAACAGTAAGGAGCTGATTGGCTGGAGCACCACTATCATATGCAACGAGTTTTAAAACTCGTTGCATGTAATAAAACTCGTTGATAAATGGGCCCCATAGTTCGCATGACTCAGAAATATTACTGAAGCATTTTTAGTTGTATTTCTTATACTGTGATAGATACATTTATTTACATTATATTATGTATATGACATATGTTGTTGTTATATAAAATTGATGTTTAATACATCTTGCTGAGACAACGTATCATTGTTTTTAGTGCGCCCTGCTCTGTCTCTCCATCCGGCACTAGGACTCCAGACTGTCGGAGAGGCGACTTCCGACCTTGTGCACTACTGCACATGTGCGGCGTGTCTGTGTTTCTTCATCCTCCATGCTAAATGGACATGCCCCTTAGAGTCTCCAGCTATACCCAAATCAGGAGAGCGTTATAGAGGCCCGTGACCCCCAAATAGTCCCACTGCATACTGCAGTGTGCATATTCCACTGCCACCACTGTAGGTACAGACACAGGTGAGTGCTCCTACCTGGCTGCGTCTGGTGCATACATTATATACAGAGCTTTGTAGCTGGTAAGGTATCTGAAGGCTGCATAAGCCTAATGCTACAAACATAACTAACCTTGGAGTTGTTAGGTGGTGCCATAGTTCTATCATTTCAAATAGTTTATTGACAGTTGTTAAGAATAGGGTCAGGTTCTCTTACTGTACTTCCGCTTTTCCTCAGGATTCCCTGTCTAAAGCTGGCCACACATCTAAAGTAGGGATGTGCGCCGGACCATTTTTGCCGGATTTGGATTTGGATTTGGTTCTAATTCGTCGTCCGGCTTTGGATTTGGATTTGCCAAACTGCGGTGACTGGCTTTGGATTTGGATTTGGATTTGGATTTTTTTACAAAAATTGACAAAAAAAGCTAAAATCACATAAATTGGTCTTTTTTTTCTTCCTAGAGTATTATTAACCTCAATAACATTAATTTCCAGTCAATTTAGACCATATCACAGCTTATAATATTGTTTTCAACATTATTGGCCAAAGGTTGCAGTGAGCTGACTGGTTACTAAGCGACAAAGCAGCGGCACAACGACACAGACACCACAGTATAAAGCACATCTATGACACATTGCCACACAGCAGTGGCAGAAATGAAAAGTAGTGCACCCACCCAGTGGGGTACGGCCAGCAGAGTCACAGTACTTGTTTACAAAGTGGGCTACGGCCCTAGGAGTCACAGTGCACAATCTTATTAGCATTACACCGCACATAGGGCCTGATTCACATTACACCATAAAGTAGTGTCTCTTATTTATGTTACGACACACAGTAGTGCCCCTTTTACACAATGCCCACAGTAGTGACCCTTTTACACAATGCCCACAGTAGCGGTGTCCCTTACACAATGTCCCCCAGCAGTGGTGCCCCCTATGCAGTCCCCTTAGTAGTACGGTCCACTATGCAGTGCCCCCAGTTGAATGCTCCCCAGTAGTATGCCCCCCATTAGCAGGCCCCCCCAGTAGTATGTCCCCCATTAGCAGGCCCCCCCAGTAGTATGCCCCCCATTAGCATGCCACCCAGTAGTATGCCCCCCCAGTAGTATGGCTCCCCCAGTAGTAGGCTGCCCCAGTAGCAGGCCCCCCCAGTAGTAGGCTGCTCCAGTAGTAGCCCCCCCTGTAGTATGGGCCCCCCCTGTAGTATGGCCCCCCCTGTAGTAGGCCCCCCCAGTAGTATGGCCCCCCCCAGTAGCAGGCCCCTCAGTAGTATGGCCCCCCCAGTAGCAGACCCCCCCAGTAGTATAGCCCCCCCCAGTAGCAGGCCCCTCTGTAGTATGGCCCCCCCAGTAGTATAGCCCTGCCCAGTAGCAGACCCCCCCCAGTAGTGCAGACCCCCCCAGTAGTATAGCCCCCCCCCAGTAGCAGGCCCCTCTGTAGTATGGCCCCCCAATAGTGCAGATCCCCCCCAGTAGTATGGCCCCCCCAGTAGCAGACCCCCCCCAGTAGTATAGCCCCCCCCAGTAGCAGGCCCCTCTGTAGTATGGCCCCCCCAGTAGTATTGCCTCCCCCAGTAGCAGACCCCCCCCCCAGTAGTGCAGACCCCCCCCAGTAGTATAGCCCCCCCAGTAGCAGGCCCCTCTGTAGTATGGCCCCCCCAGTAGTATAGCCCCCCCCCAGTAGCAGACCCCCCCAGTAGTGCAGACCCCCCCCCCCAGTAGCGCCCCCGGACCTTTGACAAGTAAAAAAATTAAAAAAATAAAACTTACCTGTATCCCCGCTCCCGCGCCGTCCGCTCTGTCACACGCTGAGGAGGGAGCCGGAAGACGGAGCTCATGTGTGATCTCCAGCCGGCTCCCTCCGTGCAGCAGCCAATGAGAGTCTGTGTGACTCTCATTGGCTGCTGTAACAAACACACAGCTGCCGCTGGCGGCTGTGTGTCTGTGTCTGTGTAGGGCAGAGCGCTATCACTGCGCTCTGCCCTACACGCGAGGAGACCTGATGTCGGATTCTCTAGTGAGAATCCGACATCAGGCGGCCGCCGTTCGGCCCCGAACGGGGATCCGAGTCAGGCGGTGAACACCCGAACAGGGTTCGGGTGGACTCGGATCCCCAATGTTCGGAGCGGTTCGGATTCCACAGAATCCGAACCGCTCATCTCTAATCTAAAGATTATCTGTCCAACCAGCCAACTAGTTGATTGGTTGGAATGAAAATCTGGTAACGTATGGGAGTAACTGACAATCAGCAATTTGCTCCTAAATGCCAGAAAACAGATGAAAATGGTCGTTCAGACAAGTTTGTTAAATGTTTGATCTAAACTATTTGTTCAAACAACAGTGTTTGTCCATTTTCCAGTGTTTGGGAGCAAACTGCTGATTGTCAGTTACTCCCATACCTTACCAGGTTTTCATTCCAACCAATCAACTAGATGGCTGGTTGGACAGATAATCTTTAGATGTGTGGCCAGATTTACCTTCAACTTTTTATGTTATTGTTGTATGTCCTGTGGTGATTGGTGTCTAAAGCTGGGCATCCACTATACAATTTTCTGTCAGATATCTGTCCAATCTGGCTGGTTGGAATGAAAACCTGGTAATGTATGGGAGCAAATGACAGTCGATCATATGGTTTTAAACACTGAAAAAAGGACAAAAAAAAATTGTTCAAATTGGTTACATTTGTGTGTTTTAACCAATTTGTCTGAACAAACATTTCTGGCTATTTTCCAGTGTTTGTGAGCAAACGGACGATTGTCATTTGCTCCCATACATTACCAGATTATCATTCCAACCAGCCAGATTGGACAGATATCTGACAGAAAATTGTATAGTGGATGCCCAGCTTTATTTGTCTTATGTCAGTTTAATTCGGTATTAGCAAGGCTCAGCTGGGTGGAAAATCATTGTTTCTCAGCGGCCATTAGGGGGCGCAAGTGGTAGCCTTATCGGCTCACTTTGCTTCGGGGGCACACAGCCACCCCCCACTGTTAATGAAAGTGCATTTTGGCTACAGTTAAGTTTTGCAATGCTTTATTTGGCCACCTTTATTAATTATAAGTTATAACAAAATTCAATAAAAAGCTGTGACCTTATGTAAATTCTAACAACTGTGTTTGGTCTTGTTATTTCTAGAGATGTGTGTGGACCCCGTATTTTAGTTTTGACAAAATCAGCCTCAAGTGTTTTGGTTCTTTTCTGTTTTGGTTTTGGATTTCTTTAATATTGACAAAAACAGCTAAAGTCATGTTGTTATTTGGACCTGTTTACATGTGATCCAAAACCCAAGATTTGTTTTTTAAAACCGACTTTAGAACTTACAGCAGACCTGGGGTGGGACTCAGGGCTCGATTCAGACACGCTCGCAAGATGTGTTCGCTTGCTCGATGCGTATGCAAATTCGGGAAGGCAGGCGATTGCACGCCAAGGCATAAGCACGCCCACTATGTCTGGGCGTGCGATCGCTTTGTGTATGCAGATGCCCACTAGCCTTTCTTAAGATGCCCACTTGCACGTGTCATCTCCAGGAAGTCAGAAAAAAAGAAATTTCCCCCCAGCACACTGCAGCAAAAACAATACTTAAATCCTACATGATAATAGCGATTCAGAGGTATTAGTTACATACATTTGCAAATATATGAATAAGCGCCAGGCCAATCGTCAAGGCTCCTCTATACTGGCGTTCCTAACATTAAGGGGTTCACGTCCGAGAAGCAAGGCACCCCAAAAAAAATTCCAGCCAAGGGCCATCCCCAGGGCATCACGCGAAAAAGGGAAAAAGGTGATAGTGAAGTGTAAAGAAAAGATTTGTAAGTATAAATCAATAAGTGTTAATGAAATGAGAAAGAATTAAAATGACATAAATAATATACAAACAAATAGAAAAGTGATAAAAGTATTCTATGTGAATTAAGTGGTGATGCCATGAGAAAGGTCCAGTCAGAACCCCCCCGGGGGCCCCACTCCCAAACGCTCACCCCAAAATAATTATTGCTACATAATGGTAGCACCCACTCTGGGTCATATAATGACAATTGGTGTACTGCATGATAACAGTACATGTATGAGCTGAGAGCTAACTTACCTTGGAGGTACCCCAAAAAACCTCCACATGGCACTACAAGGATCAGCACATCCTCCTAATGCTGACTCCCTTCATGCCTCTCCAAACTGCAAAAAAATATGGTAGCTGCTCAAATCAGCTTAATTGGATCTCCAGGAAGTGTATGCAACCATCGGTACCAACGGGTACCATCGGACCCATATGCAGCACTTGTGGCTGACCATACCCTACCGCAAGCACTGCGAGCACTTCAGTGTAATATTCAACCAGATGACGTGCACTATGACGTTGCCTCTTAATTATGCACGCCTCTGAAACGGAGATGAGACGCTCAGGCACGCCTGCGTTCGCACCTCCACTCCCCCGTTTTTAATGGCCAGCCCCTGTCACCACCCACAAACGGCTTCTCCTGTCACTCATTCAGCCGGGCTGTCTATGCGCTGTGAGCGAACGCTTCCTGATCGCTCAGACTAGTTCGCACACACGCACTGCGACACTTACACATGCGCACAATGCAAAATCGGCTGGCTGCGTGCGAACGCTTCCTAGCGAGCGGGTCTGAATCAGGCCCTCAGTTCGACTCGGAACCCCAAAGTTTAGATGTGTTCGGTTTTCAGCAAAATATTATTAGCAAAATTATATAACTAGTTATTTCTAGTTATTTGTTTTATTAGTTATTATATATTCGGATGAACTTATCTTGAGGTTTTCGGGCTGTAGACAGTTTATATATCCCTGCTGCATTAACCCTGTGTAATCCTGTAAACCTGCTCTGCCTGGTTATATAAACCTAAGACCTGGTTAAGTAATCTGCTGTGTGGACTGACCTCTGTCATTCACCGTTGTCACCTATATCAACCATATGATCTGCCAATAATTTGATATCTTTTATCAGTGCTGTTATCTCTTGCATCTGTATCTTTTTTGGAGTTGAAGGATTATTTTCTTTTCTTTTTTTTTATATCAGCGCTAGTTCATTATATCTTCTTTGTTTTGATGATACTGCAAAGACGGTGCTACTAAATACTAAAACAGAGGAAAAATATCTAATGAGAATTGGGTCAAGTAGCTAGTTCTAATGGATTACAATTGCATCAATGAATGGGTGCATGGTAGGAACACAGGGCCTGATTCAGGTTGGTTTGCAAGGCTGCATTCGCACGCACCCCGCTCGCTACAAAAATATTCTAATGAATGCAATCGCACGGCAACCGCAGACGCCCACCACTGTATAAAGCCGCCCACTTCCCATGACATGAATCAGCAAGTCAGCAAAAACATCGGTAACATCGGAAAGTATCCGCACAGTTGTTGTTGACCTGACCCTACCGCACAAATTGCTAAACTTCCTGTTGCCATCTAGACTTCTCCCAGTATATACTATCGCAGGGGCTTAATTATGCACGCCTCTGTAACAGCGTTTAAACGCCCAGGTACGCCTGCGTTTTTCTTACCATCCCCCGTTACCATCCTCAAACGGTCATTTCCTGTCAATCACTGTGTGAGGACTCTTTCACTACGATCGCTTCCCAATCGCAGTGGCCGGTTTGCGCACGTGCACTGCGTCTTATATGCATGCGCAGTATGCAAACATCGGCTGGCTGCGTGCGAATGCAGCCTTGCGTTGCAGCCTGAATCAGGCGCTCAGTGTTCTATACAGAGAAGAATACTTCTTGGATCTTGAAGATTTATGAGAACAAAGGTCTGGTCTGGAGAATTTCAGCCTATATAGGAGCTTAGGGTCAGGGCGTTGATGTCAGACGCCAATCAGGAAGATAAAGTGCAATGTAGTTTTATTTCAAAATCGCACTAAAAAAAAAAATCTTATAGAAGTAAAATGTGATAATGGAACTTTTTCTTGTCTACAATTCAATAGGGAATTCATGTAAAATATCATACCCAAGAAAGTTGTGAAGGTTAAGGCGCTATAACAGCATTCAGCGTGTTTGAAGTGGACCTTTCACCGTAGTATTTCTGATTAAAACGTTCCAAACGCCGTCTGTATGTCATGCTGGCTGTTTAATCTTTTCTAGCTAGGTACTTTTGTATCTGACAGGTCTTTGTCCTTTTCTGGTATTGTCACCGTAGTTACAGTGACATTTAAGGTAATCAGAGGAGCACAGCCATCAGCCCAGTAGATAAATAGCAAGTATCACCAACATTTAAAGGTTATGTTTTACTGTTCTAGAATAAATAATATAAATTTAATAATCAATGTATTTGTACTTAACTAAATCCATCCAGCATTCAAACTGCTCCATCCACTTGTTTAAAGCAGATATAGGCCCTGATTCAGAGCCGGACACTCTGACCAGAGCGCTCGCTCTGAATCAGGGCCCACCTCCATTAATATGGAGCGTCCTCCTGGACGCTTGTATAGCTGTGGGTCACCACCCACAGCATATACGAGCGTGCAAAATGATGGTCGCGATGGTCTTGACCATCGCGACCATCGAAACTGCGAGCAAGAGCCTGCGGTTGGGTTTCCCAGCCGCAAGGCCAGGAGTGATTTTGGCTCTATCAGAGCCAAAATCACTCCCACTGACATCACTAGTGATGTCAGTGGGGCCGGCTTCAGACGGTAGGCGTTCCCTTGGGAACGCCTCCGTCTGGCAGGCACGCCCCCGGCACGCCCACCAAAGGGGGCGTGCTGTCAGTCACCATCGACAGCACGCCCCCTTTGATGAGACACTCCGAGCGAAGGAAAGTCCTTTGCTCGTCAGGTCTCGCGCATGCGCACGACGGAGCTCCCTCCGTCGTGCGCATGCGCAGTGGGGACCATCGACCCACTTGCGAGCGGACAGCTGCTCGCGAGTGGGTCTGAATGAGGGCCATAATCATGTATTGCTTCAGAATGCCCATCATTATATCCTTCTGGAATGGTGAGGGTGTGTGGCACAGAGCAGATACCGCAGTCTATCCTTGCACTCTCTTAATTAATAGAAGTCACACCTAGGGCCTGATTCTGATGCTAATGCCCTAGCCAGCGGTGTCCCTCCCCGTGCCCAGCAAAAAGGGGATGTGGTCTCAAGGGGTAGGGGCGTGGTCTCGCAGGTAGGGACGCGGCCTCACTTCACGAATCCCCGTTTTTGTCACTCCGGGGGTGTCGGGGATGCGGACTTCCCCCGGGGACCAGTCTGTTGGCAGTGCCGGCTCCCTCACTTCTCGGCTGTTGATACCCGGGTGCGGCCCGCACCCTACTGTGACGCCACTGGCTATAGCCGATATTATCAAAACTGAGACGCACACATGCAGCGTCTCGGAGGGGGTGGGGGATAAGGATAATGCCCCATTAAATTTAATGGGGCTTGGGGTAAAATAGTGAGAAAAAAATTACACCGGTCACAGGTGAGGAGGGGTGTGTGCAAAAAACAGGGGCATATTACACCAGGGGGTGGGGGGTTATAAAACCACTAAGCGGGTGGGAGGTAATGTTAATTGGATCTATTACCACTGGGCAGGGGTTATTGCCAATGAAAGGGGGGGGAGGTCATTTTATAATGGGGGCCTACAGATATGGTGTGTGTGGGGGAGGGCCGGCAATAGAAATTTTGGGGCCTGGTACACACATTTTTTAGGAACCCTCCATCCCCGTGTCCCTGCAGCCAGTCCTTTGTCAGTGTCCCTGCAGCCATCCCCCTGTCAGTATCCCTCCAGTGGCCAGCCCCCTCTCAGTGTCCCTCCAGGGGCCAGCCCCCTGTCAGTGTCCCTTCAGTGGCCAGCCCCCCTCAGTGTCTCTCCGGTAGCCAGCCCCCTGTCAGTGTCCCTCCGGTGGCCAGCCCCCAGTCAGCGTCCCTCCAGTGGCCAGCCCTCTGTCAGTGTCCCTCCAGTGGCCAACCAGCTCCCACAGTGTCCCTGCAGTGGCCAGCCCCCTCTCAGTGTCCCTCCAGAGGCCAGCCCCCTGTCAGTGTCCCTTCAGTGGCCAGCCCCCCTCAGTGTCCCTCCAGTGGCTAGCCCCCTGTCAGTGTCCCTACGGTGGCCAGCCCCCAGTCAGCATCCCTCCAGTGGCCAGCTCTCTGTCAGTGTCCCTCCAGTGGCCAACCAGCTCCCACAGTGTCCCTGCAGCGACAACACGTACCACGCCGCGGCTCCTCTACTCTCTGCTAGCAGTGCCAGTGCAGCGCTGGCTGGCATCATGATGTCACACGTTGTGCTGCAAAAACGACAAACATTTTTTTACTGGCCACCGCCACCTACAACCTCGGGACCCATCACAGCTGTGCCCCAAGTCCCTCCCTTCCTGTCGCTGGGCCTGGTGTTGAGGGAGAGTGGCAGTGAGATGCCCCCTAGGCATTTTTTTTCAATAAACATTACACGCAGTGGTAAGCAATATACGGTAAACATATCCCAGCACATTTCCATGGGCATTCTTTACAATATATAGGCGTTCATATATTCCAAAACTTGTGTAAAAATACAGATACATATATAATATTTGGATGTAAATGTAAATGAGAGACACAGTTCAATAAAAAAATATTTTAATTAATTTTCAAAAATGTGTTTTCACTTAAATTTTTTAGTAACATTTATTAAAAAAAATTGTCCGTTAAGTGGTTAAAGTGATAAACAAACTGTCCTTTTTGTTTCTTATCAGTTTGGACATTCAGCACTTGCACTGAAATCTTGAAACTCGGGCCCTGATTCAGAGCCGCTCGCAGGCGGCCCGATGCTTAGGCATGCACCACGTCCGGCATGCGCATGCACGAGCCCCGTCGAGCGACTGAAGTTCAGTCGCTACGGCGTTCACAAGACGGGGCGGCTGTCGATGGTGAGTGATGGCTCGCCCTGTTTTGTGGGCGAGTAGGGAGGGTGTCTGGACAAACGCAGGCGTTTCCTTAGGAACGCCTGGCGTTTGTAGGGAGGTCTTACTGTCACAGCTTTCCCACAGCTTTGCGAGTGGCCGGAGATAAAAAAAAAAAACGCCCACAATCCCAGCGTGCAGGCAGCGGCAGCGAGCGCCTCTGAATCAGGGCCTAGATGTGCAGGGAATTTAATGTCAAACTTGTGAGGGGAATTAAATGCAAATTGACAATTGTCAAGCAATGTACTCAAAGATCCAGCACCCTGCAATTACCTTCCCCTATTGTACAGCACAGGTAACGACATTAAATACACAGTCCCACATTCCATTATCATATAATTTCTCTCTTTTGCAGAGACTCTCCGGAACAGATATAAGACATACAAGGAGGAGAACACACTGCAGATGCAGACCTGGTGCACTGTCACCAGCCTGGCAATGTGCACTATTAAAATATAATGAGCTCATGTTCTATTCCAGAATACTGACTAGATCTTCCGTTATGTGTGAGTTCTACTGTCAAAAATTGACTCTTCAACTCGCTAACCTCTATTCATCAGCTGCTAAAATATTTACATATCTATCTAACAGTGCCTGTCCCCACGCTGCCTATGTGTGGGGTTGGAACAAGAAATGTGTGGCACACTGGAAGGGATTGTATAGCAGAAATTTGCATATTTATTAAATGTGAATTTTATAATAGATCAAACAAGAACATATATTAGTGTTACAGCCTATCTCGGATACATTTCATTAAAAATGAGTAGGATTGATTGACACAGGCACTTGCCCAATGTTGTGCGTCTTCCTGATCTGTGTTTCACTGAGTCCCCATACACCTACCAACGTATTGTTCGATCCTGTCATCGATGTTCCCTGATCCACCGGCGGTTCGGTGAAATTATTATACATGTTAAATTTCATCAATTTGCAAATCACGATCGTGAATGCCAAATCAATTAAATTCAACATGTTGAATTTCACGATCTTCTGACTCGGCATCTGTGGATGGCAGCATCGTGACAATCCGTCGCTGGTGTATGGGGGCCATTAGTATTAGACAAGAAATCAGGTTCAGATGGGGCTTGTAGTAGGATCACTGTTCCCTATCAGAAGGGCGAGGGTTTATGCTCACGGCTGACAAATCAGGAGAATGCAGGAATAAACAAGTGGGAAAATGTATCAAAGGTTCTAAAGAATGGAGAAGTGGACGGGTGAAGTTGCCCATAGTAACCAATGAACTTCTACCTCTCATTTTATAGAATGTAGTTGATAAATGCTAGCTAACAGCCGATTGGTTGCTGTGGTCAACGTCTCCACTCTTTAGGAGGTTTGATAGATTGCCCCAATAGACACAGACGTGGGAATTCGATTCAGTGTGATGTGTTGCTGAACATCACAGTGATGTTTTGTTGCGCACATTACCGTTTATTAAGGCAGACAATCTTCACTAGTTCTCCAGTAGCTCTTGGAGGGCAGGATGTACTGGCCATCGCATCGGCGATGCGGTACATCCAGCCTCTCTTCGGGTACATACTGCAGTTGATTACAGTGGTATGTACTAAGCAGATCGCAAAGGACAGCTCTCCGATAAGAGCTGTCCTTTGTGATGCCCCCGGCTAGAGGGACTTCCGCATTTAACACCCAGAAGTTCCTCTAGCGCCGAAGGACGCATACCGTGGGGGGTAATGGGAGGGATCAGGTTGGATCCCTCTCAGGGAAGCATCCCAAATAGAAGCCCCATGGCTTCTATTGGCTAACACCACGTGAAGATGAGTGTTGCCCACCAGGACGTGCTTTGGGCCTGATTCAGAGCTGCTCGTAAGCGGCCGCTCGTTCGTTTCCGAGCGATGTTTGCCCAACTGCGCATGCGTACGGATCGTAATACGCATGCGCGAACCAGTCAGTCCGGCCGAAAATTGTTTGTTCGCTAAATAGCGAATGCCTGCTATTTTGAGTGACAGGAGGAGGCGTATGTGGGTGGTAACGGGGGAAGGTGCTTGAAAACGGGGAGTGGAGATCAGAACGCAGGCGTGCTTAAAGGTCAAAACGGGCATTTTAAGGGTGTGCATAATTAATACAGCAGCGTCATTGACCACGTCACTGGGTTATTTTATAGTCAGAACTGCTCGCATGATTGCGGTAGGAAAAACCAACCACAAGAATAGCGAGCAGTTCATACGCTGGTCGATGTACTCGATTAATCTAATAAATAGCGGACATGACGTAGGATGCGAGCAGCCAGGGGCCGTAGTTTTCCAAAAAACGACCACATGTTTTGTTCGCGTGTTCAGACCTAGAGACGTGAACAGACCGCAAAGAGCGAACGGTTCATTTGAATAGCCACCCCTTTTTTCTGAACGAGCGAGCGCAAATAGCGTCCGGCTCTGAATCAAGCCCTTTGTACATACTGTATGGGGAAGGCAGTAAAACCCCAGAAAACTGGATTTTCAGGGGTTTTACCGCATTTTCCCCTTTAGTACATCCCGCCTAGAGTGAGAGGAAAATTTTAATTAATAACATTTTAATTAAGAGAAAACTCTAAGCAAGTTTGTTATTACACTTTACTACTGCTCACTGTATGCATTCAGAAAATGGACAAGGCAGGGGTGAGTACAGAACCCACTATGGAGGTCCTGAATATGCTTATTAGGGAGATTTGGGTCGTTTCATAAATAAACACGTTTGTTCAGGGTTCATCTTAAAATACATTTATCATTGTATATTTTCAATTTAAAATATCATACATATTGGCAGAACAAATGGCCAACTACGAATGTATCCTGTATTTCAGGGGTTCCAGTCAATAGATCTATATTAAAAAGTATGACAATGGGCCTGATTCAGACCCACTCGCGAGCGGCTGTCCGCTCGCAAGTGGGTCGATGTTATGGACTGAGCATGCGCACGACGGAGGGAGCTCCGTCGTGCGCATGAGCCAGACGAGACGAGCGAAGGAAAGTCCTTCGCTCGTTGTGTCCGATCAAAGGGGGCGTGCTGTCAATGTTGATTGACAGCACGCCCCCTTTGGTGGGCGTGCCGGGGGCGTGCCTCCCTGACGGGGGCGTTCCCACGGGAACGCCTCCCGTCAGAAGCCGGCCCACTGACATCACTAGTGATGTCAGTGGGAGTGATTTTGGCTCTGATAGAGCCAAAATCACTCCGGAGCTTGCGGTTGAAAACCTCAACCGCAGGCTCCGGCTCGCAAATTCGATGGTCGCGATGGTCTCGACCATCGCGACCATCACAATGCACGCTCGTATAGCCTGTGATGTTTATCAAGACATATATATATATAATAAATATCACACAAACAATTGATGATCGGCACTCCATAGTAGTGTCGCCAGAGTCTGGGGTGCAAAGAATCCCAGGTGGTTTGAGCCACCAAAAATCTGCAGTCTATACAGGCAGCACTCCACAGGAATAAATAACGACATGGCACGCCTCCAAATATGTCAGGCTGGGGGTAAAGCCCACTACTCCATCACTGGCTGGGCTTCCCCCAGCCCTCTCCCGTCAGTGACTGGTTGCCGCGCGCATCCATTCACACTCCGGGGGGCCGGCACCGCCGCACAGCTGTGGCGGTGGGGGTCCCCAGCCTCCCGATTTGACCCGCAGGTGGAATAGCGGGACAGTACTGTCCCGCTGAAATTGGGATGCTGGGGAGGGTTGCCTCCCCTCTACGGGTGGCGCCTCTGTGCGACCGCACTGGTCGAACACCCCTAGAGCCGGCCCTGGCCTTAATCCCCTGGGCACAGAATCTCAGGGCCCGATTCACTACGGTGTGCAATTCTGTTTATACATACGCACCGCAGTTGCTAATATCAGTGATGCTATTGAAATGTTTGCATTCACATTGCGATCGCAGGCAGACTTGCACAAGCCCTGACCTTACTCAGAAATTGCTAACATGCACGCACGCTATCAGTGCTATGGCTGCTTATTGTCGCGCAGTGGATAATTTATGCACACCCCAGCAACGACGTTGAAAGGCACTGGCACGCCTACCATCACCCGGCCACCCACCGTCACCACCCACAAACAGCGCTTCCTGTCAACCACTATGCTCTGGGTCTGCGTAGCCTCTGCAAACGCAATTCTGATTGCGATTGCTAGTTCGCGCACTGCGATGCATATGCATGGGCAGACCGCAACAATCGACCAATTGCGTGAGTCTTTGCAACTGCGATCCAAGCTGAATCAGACCCTCTCAATATGGCCGCTGAAATAGGTGCAACAGTGGCAAAACACGCGGCCACTGACACCCGGCTAACCACCCTCCTGTTGCCACCCACAAACTCCCACCAAAATTGCCTCTCGCTGCCTCTAAATTCGTACTGCGGCTCCCGGCGGTAATTATCAGGACACATGTGCAGCCTGAAAACATTGGCCGCTAGCGTGCGGCAACAACATAGCGAGCGCCTTTGTATCAGGCCCAAAGTTACAATTCTCCTTGAATTCATGTTGCACAGCAAACATAATATGCATAAGGCATTACCCTGCATCAGTTACGTTTGATTAGAATAATGAGGCCAACACGTAACACATTTTAGTTCCTGCTAGAAAGTTAATGACAGCCTCATTAGCTGGAGACCAGAAGGGCACTTATCTGTTAGCATCTCCTTCCCTGACTCGTGTTCTAACCTTTATACTGTATGCTGTCATCCTGCTGACATATCTGCACTCAGACACGTTGGGATAGCAATTATTATCCTATTCACTAACTCTGTAGCTGGCGTCGCCAGCTGATCATATTGTTGAAAGTATGTTATTAGGTTAGGTACTCAGAGAACAAAGCTTAAATCACTGTATAGAACATTTCATCATCTCTTGTTTGTGTTTAAAATCCCCCCACTCTTATTGGACATATTAACACACTTTCTCACTCCAGTGCTCTAATGATAAATCCGCTGTATGTGTGCAGGTTCTGTGTGTTCCTGTTTGACGATAATTATACATTACAAGGTGTGAGGCATATTCTCTCCCCAGTGGAAGTTCCATTGTGTCTCGAATTACTGTGAGTAGTAACTTGTTTTATTCCATGTTCGGAAAAAATTCTAGAGTTGTCTGTTACTAACAGGATCTTAATTTACGGAGGAAGTCTGCCTATATATAGTTTTGATATGTCATATTTGCCTCTTTTTTGGTTAGTATAGCGCGGGAGTGACATCTTTTGCTCTTGGGAATGTGGTGTTTGTATGTGGCATCATAATCCTGGCCCAATAAAGCAAACCACGAACCTGGTGGCTTCGCCTCTGTACAGTATATATATATAAACAAGCAGCATGGAAACAAACAGCGGCACTCAGGATTATATGGGCGTGATTCAGAGATGGATGCTATTGTGATTGCAGCTGCGGTTCTGTACGTAACGCAGCTGCAAAAATATGCTAATGCCTGCAAAGATCACCTGAGCGTAGAGATGCCCCTGCTACCTTCTTACCTGCGTGCGACGACGCATACCTGCGTAAATATCGGTACCGTTGACGCACATTGGTGGCCATCTTGACCATGCGGAAGGTCTGACCAGCAGCAGACTCTGGAGCTCTCCTCTCACGCAGAGGGCTGTCATGCTGCGTATGCACTCGCAGTGGCTCATTTATGCACGCCCATCTAATGGCGTTTAAACAGACAGGCACACCTGCGTTTTTCTGATCACACCCCCATCACCACCTCCAAATGCTGACTACCTGTCAATCACTGTATGATGTATTTCTCTGTGTGTCCGTAACCGCAATGCAAACGCAGGGCCTGATTCAGACCCGGACGCTATTTGCGGCGCTCGCACTAAAAAAGGGGCCGGATATTTAAATTGAGCGCTCGCTCTTTGCGGTGTGAGGACGCCTCTATGTCTGTGCAAGCGTCCGCTAAATGCGCTCGCTATTTTTTCAAGACTCCCCTTTGCCATTCGCAAATCACGTCATCTCCCGTTTTTATTAGATTAATCGGGAACATCGAACGGCATCTGGACTGCTCGCAGCGCTTGAGGTAGGAATTACTTCCCGTAATCACTGTGAGCAGTTCAGGCTAAAAGACAACCAAGTGATGTGATTGATGATGCTCCTTTGCTAATTATGCACTCCCATTAAACGCCCTTTGACCGTTGGGCACGCCTGCGTTCGCACAACCACTCCCCCGTTTTCAAGCACCTTCCCCTGTTACCACCCACAAACGGCACTTTCTGTCACTCAAAATAGCAGCCCCTCTGTGTTTTACGAGCGCACGATTTCCGACCGCAATGACTGGTTTGCGCATGTGCATTGCGAACCATACGCATGTGCAGTTGTGCGACCATCGCTCAGAGCGAGCGTTCGGACGCTTACGAGCGGGTCTGAATCAGGCCCGCAGTGTGCACACTGTGCAGCATATATGTATGCACAGAGGTAAAAAAAATCACACAATCTGCATACGTAATCGTCATTGCAGTCATCTCTCAGTCAGGCCCATAGTGTACAGCAGTCATTCCCCTCACTAGTTACACACTGGAGAATTGTCACTATCCTTCTCTTTTACTATATGTACAGTGTGAGACTATAATTTATGTATGTTACCCAGTAATGGTTATAAAACCAGCCGCACACTGTGAAGATATATCTTCACTTATCACTTACAATGTTGTATACACAGATAATGAATACAATGTATTAACAATGTTATAGAGTTTTTGAAACTGGTAGATTGTGTGCTGTTTCTATCCACATCACTGTGTTTTCAACTAAAAACTAATAAGACAAATTACAATATGGTTTATTCGGAATTGGTATGATTGACTGCCGGACCCATGCCTGACAGCGGCATCCCGGCAGAGGAGGAAATCCCGATCATCCAAGGTAAGTATTGTCTAACCTAATTCTACCCCCTAACCCTAACCCTTCCTTAGGGGTGCCTAACCCTAACCTTCCCCCCCAGTGCCTAACCCTAATCCCCAGAGCCGTAACTAGACTTTTTGGTGCCCTGTGCCAGAAAGAGCATTGGCGACCCCCTTATTTTTCAAAGGGACATAATGCACCCAAAAAGGGGCCATGGCTTCACGGGGAAGGGCCAGGGAAGAGATAGGAGAGGCCAGGAGATGCTGGGGATGAAATAAGAGGAAGCTACAAGCAAGAATTATAATAAACAGAAATTTGACAGGCCCAAACAGCGCCCCCTGACCTGTGGTGCCCTGTGCGATGGCACCGGCCGCACTACCCTAGCTACAGCCCTGCTAATCCCCCCTCTAAGTGCCTAAACCCTCTCCTCCCCGCTGCCTAAACCTAAGTCCCCCAGGGGGGGTGCCTAACCCTAAGTCCCCCCCAGGGGTGCCTAACGCTAAACCCCCCTTCCCCTAACCTAAACCCAACCTCCCGTGGGGGTGCCCCCCCCGCGGCTATCTGCAAGTGTTGCCCGGTGTCCCTTCATCTAGATTTAGACGCCTGTCATTTAACCCTCGCCGGGTAAAGCAGTCGGGAAGCCGGCTATCGGGATTAGGTCCACCGCCTTCCCGACTGCATACCGGTTTATTCAATTAAAATTTCTGATGTAAATCAGTATTTGGTTCCACTAGTTATATATTTTTTCAGCTGAGCTTTATGAGAGACATTGTGATACTATAAAATTCTCACACATGCCGTGTATATATGCTTTCTGTCAGCTCCGTCCACAATATTGTTGATATTACCATATATTTTAAAAGAGGTTGTCCTATATATAATAGCTGGGTGTAATATACAGGACACTGTAGTGTCCCATGCTTAATCATTTCTGGATTATAACAGATTTGCACCCTAGGTATGTTACTTTTGAATTCTAATCTCTGGATAATTACCACTAATTGGTGTCACCATAACATGATTTGGGTGTTATTTCACCACAGATGTGGAAATATTTCCTGGTTTATCTATATGTGACCAGTGATGTGCGTGTCTCAGCCTTCCCCCCCAGCCCCAGTGCATGTCTCAGCCTTACCTTCCCCTTCCAGCCCCAGTGTGTCTCAGCCTTCTCCCCCCAGCACCAGTGTTTGTCTCAGCCTCCCCCCCCAGCCCCAGTCCATGTCTCAGCCTCCCCCCCAGCCCCAGTGCATGTCTCAGCCTCCCCCCCAGCCCCAGTGCATGTCTCAGCCTCCCCCAGCCCCAGTGCGTGTTTCAGCCCCCCCCAGCCCCAGTGTGTGTCTCAGCCTTCCCCCCCAGCCCCAGTGTGTGTCTCAGCCTTCCCCCCCAAAGCCCCAGTGCTTGTCTCAGCCTTCCCCCCCAGTCCCAGTGCATGTCTCAGCCTTCCTCCCCCAGCCCCAGTGTGTGTCTCAGCCTTCCCAGCCCCAGTGCGTGTCTCAGCCTTCCCAGCCCCAGTGCGTGTCTCAGCCTTCCCCCCCAGCCCCAGTGCGTGTCTCAGCCCCCCCCAGCCCCAGTGCGTGTCTTAGCCTTCCCAGCCCCAGTGCGTGTCTCAGCCTCCCCCCCAGCCCCAGTGCGTGTCTCAGCCTTCCCAGCCCCAGTGCATGTCTCATCCTCCCCCCCAGCCCCAGTGCGTGTCTCAGCCTCCCCCCCAGCCTCAGTGCGTGTCTCAGCCTTCCCCCCCAGCCCAAGTGCATGCCTCAGCCTTCCCCCCCAGCCCCAGCGCATGTCTCAGCCTCCCCCCCAGTCCCAGTGCATGTCTCAGCCCTCCCAGCCCCAGTGCATGTCTCAGCCCTCCCAGCCCCAGTGCGTGTCTCAGCCCCCCCCAGCCCCAGTGCGTGTCTCAGCCTCCCCCCCAGCCCCAGTGCGTGTCTCAGCCTTCCCCCCCAGCCCAAGTGCATGCCTCAGCCTTCCCCCCCAGCCCCAGCGCATGTCTCAGCCTCCCCCCCAGTCCCAGTGCATGTCTCAGCCCTCCCAGCCCCAGTGCGTGTCTCAGCCCCCCCCAGCCCCAGTGCGTGTCCCAGCCCCCCCAGCCCCTGTGCGTGTCTCAGCCTCCCCCCCAGCCCCAGTGCGTGTCTCAGCCTTCCCTCCCAGCCCCAGTGCGTGTCTCAGCCTTACCCCCCAGCCCCAGTGCATGTCTCAGCCTTACTCCCCCAGCCCCAGTGTGTGTCTCAGCCTTCCCAGCCCCAGTGCATGTCTCAGCCTTCCCCCCCCCAGCCCCAGTGCATCTCAGCCTCCCCCCCAGCCCCAGTGCATGTCTCAGCCTTCCCAGCCCCAGTGCGTGTCTCAGCCTTCCCCCCCCAGCCCCAGTGCGTCTCAGCCTCCCTCCCCAGCCTCAGTGCATGTCTCAGCCTTCCCAGCCCCAGTGCGTGTCTCAGCCTTCCCAGCCCCAGTGCATGTCTCAGCCCCCCCAGCCCCAGAGCGTGACTCAGCCTCCCCCCCAGCCCCAGTGTGTGTCTCAGCCTTCCCAGCCCCAGTGCATGTCTCAGCCTTCCCCCCCAGCCCCAGTGCGTGTATCAGCCTCCCCCCAGCCCCAGTGCATGTCTCAGCCTTCCCAGCCCCAGTGCATGTCTCAGCCTCCCCCCCAGCCCCAGTGCATGTCTCAGCCTTCCCCCCCAGCCCCAGTGCATGTCTCAGCCTTCCCAGCCCCAGTGCGTGTCTCAGCCTCCCCCCAGCTCCAGTGCATGTCTCAGCCTTCCCAGCCCAAGTGCGTGTCTCAGCCTTCCCTCCAGCCCCAGTGTGTGTCTCAGCCTTCCCCCCAGCCCCAGTGCATGTCTCAGCCTTCACCCCCAGCCCCAGTGTGTGTCTCAGCCTTCCCCCCCAAGCCCCAGTGTGTGTCTCAGCCTTCCCAGCCCCAGTGCATGTCTCAGCCCTCCCCCCCAGCCCCAGTGCGTGTCTCAGCTTCCCCCCCAGCCCCAGTGCGTGTCTCAGCCTCCCCCCAGCCTCAATGCGTGTCTCAGCCTTCCCAGCCCCAGGGCGTGTCTCAGCCTTCCCCCCCAGCCCCAGTGCATGTCTCAGCCTTCCCCCCAGCCCCAGTGCATGTCTCAGCCTTCCCCCCCAGCCCCAGTGCATGTCTCAGCCTCCCCCCCAGCCCCAGTGCGTGTCTCAGCCTTCCCAGCCCCAGTGCGTGTCTCAGCCTCCCACCCAGCCCCAGTGCATGTCTCAGCCTTCCCAGCCCCAGTGCGTGTCTCAGCCTCCCCGTCCAGCCCCAGTGCATGTCTCAGCCTCCCCCCCAGCCTCAGTGCGTGTCTCAGCCTCCCCCCCAGCCCCAGTGCGTGTCTCAGCCTCCCCCCCAGCCCCAGTGCGTGTCTCAGCCTTCCCAGCCCCAGTGCATGTCTCAGCCTCCCCCCCAGCTCCAGTGCATGTCTCAGCCTCCCCCCCAGCGCGTGTCTCAGCCTTCCCAGTCCCAGTGCATGTCTCAGCCTCCCCCCCAGCCCCAGTGCATGTCTCAGCCTTCCCCCCCCAGCCCCAGTGTGTGTCTCAGCCTTCCCAGCCCCAGTGCGTGTCTCAGCCTCCACCCCAGCCCCAGTGCATGTCTCAGCCTTCCCAGCCCCAGTGCGTGTCTCAGCCTTCCCCCCCAGCCCCAGTGCGTCTCTGCCTCCCCCCCCCAGCCCCAGTGCATGTCTCAGCCTTCCCAGCCCCAGTGTGTGTCTCAGCCTCCCCCCCAGCCCCAGTGCGTGTCTCAGCCTTCCCAGCCCCAGTGCGTGTCTCAGGCTCCCCCCCAGCCCCAGTGCGTGTCTCAGCCTTCTCAGCCCCAGTGCGTGTCTCAGCCTCCCCCCCACCCCCAGTGTGTGTCTCAGCCTTCCCAGCCCCAGTGCGTGTCTCATCCTCCCCCCCCCAGCCCCAGTGCATGTCTCAGCCTCCCCCCCAGTTTGTGTCTCAGCCTTCCCAGCCCCAGTGCATGTCTCAGCCTTCCCCCCCAGCCCCAGTGCGTGTCTCAGCTTCCCCCCCAGCCCCAGTGCGTGTCTCAGCCTCCCCTCAGCCTCAGTGCGTGTCTCAGTCTTCCCAGCCCCAGTGCGTGTCTCAGCCTTCCCCCCCAGCCCCAGTGCATGTCTCAGCCTTCCCCCCAGCCCCAGTGCATGTCTCAGCCTTCCCCCCCAGCCCCAGTGCATGTCTCAGCCTCCCCCCCAGCCCCAGTGCGTGTCTCAGCCTTCCCAGCCCCAGTGCGTGTCTCAGCCTCCCACCCAGCCCCAGTGCATGTCTCAGCCTTCTCAGCCCCAGTGCGTGTCTCAGCCTCCCCCCCAGCCTCAGTGCGTGTCTCAGCTTCCCCCCCCAGCCCCAGTGCGTGTCTCAGCCTCCCCCCCAGCCCCAGTGCGTGTCTCAGCCTTCCCAGCCCCAGTGCATGTCTCAGCCTCCCCCCCAGCTCCAGTGCATGTCTCAGCCTCCCCCCCAGCGCGTGTCTCAGCCTTCCCAGTCCCAGTGCATGTCTCAGCCTCCCCCCAGCCCCAGTGCATGTCTCAGCCTTCCCCCCCAGCCAAAGTGTGTGTCTCAGCCTCCACCCCAGCCCCAGTGCATGTCTCAGCCTTCCCAGCCCCAGTGCATGTCTCAGCCTCCCCCCCAGCTCCAGTGCATGTCTCAGCCTCTCCCCCAGCGCGTGTCTCAGCCTTCCCAGTCCCAGTGCATGTCTCAGCCTCCCCCCCAGCCCCAATGCATGTCTCAGCCTTCCCCCCCAGCCCCAGTGTGTGTCTCAGCCTTCCCAGCCCCAGTGCGTGTCTCAGCCTCCACCCCAGCCCCAGTGCATGTCTCAGCCTTCCCAGCCCCAGTGCGTGTCTCAGCCTTCCCCCCCAGCCCCAGTGCGTCTCTGCCTCCCCCCCCCCAGCCCCAGTGCATGTCTCAGCCTTCCCAGCCCCAGTGTGTGTCTCAGCCTCCCCCCCAGCCCCAGTGCGTGTCTCAGCCTTCCCAGCCCCAGTGCGTGTCTCAGGCTCCCCCCCCAGCCCCAGTGCGTGTCTCAGCCTTCTCAGCCCCAGTGCGTGTCTCAGCCTCCCCCCCACCCCCAGTGTGTGTCTCAGCCTTCCCAGCCCCAGTGCGTGTCTCATCCTCCCCCCCAGCCCCAGTGCATGTCTCAGCCTCCCCCCCAGCCCCAGTTTGTGTCTCAGCCTTCCCAGCCCCAGTGCATGTCTCAGCCTTCCCCCCCAGCCCCAGTGCGTGTCTCAGCTTCCCCCCCAGCCCCAGTGCGTGTCTCAGCCTTCCCCCCCAGCCCCAGTGCATGTCTCAGCCTTCCCCCCAGCCCCAGTGCATGTCTCAGCCTTCCCCCCCAGCCCCAGTGCATGTCTCAGCCTCCCTCCCAGCCCCAGTGCGTGTCTCAGCCTTCCCAGCCCCAGTGCGTGTCTCAGCCTTCTCAGCCCCAGTGCGTGTCTCAGCCTCCCCGTCCAGCCCCAGTGCATGTCTCAGCCTCCCCCCCAGCCTCAGTGCGTGTCTCAGCTTCCCCCCCCAGCCCCAGTGCATGTCTCAGCCTCCCCCCCAGCCCCAGTGCATGTCTCAGCCTTCCCAGCCCCAGTGCGTGTCGCAGCCTCCCACCCAGCCCCAGTGCATGTCTCAGCCTTCTCAGCCCCAGTGCGTGTCTCAGCCTCCCCGTCCAGCCCCAGTGCATGTCTCAGCCTCCCCCCCAGCCTCAGTGCGTGTCTCAGCTTCCCCCCCAGCCCCAGTGCGTGTCTCAGCCTCCCCCCCAGCCCCAGTGCGTGTCTCAGCCTTCCCAGCCCCAGTGCATGTCTCAGCCTCCCCCTCAGCTCCAGTGCATGTCTCAGCCTCCCCCCAGCGCGTGTCTCAGCCTTCCCAGTCCCAGTGCATGTCTCAGCCTCCCCCCAGCCCCAGTGTGTGTCTCAGCCTTCCCCCCCCAGCCCCAGTGTGTGTCTCAGCCTTCCCAGCCCCAGTGCGTGTCTCAGCCTCCACCCCAGCCCCAGTGCATGTTTCAGCCTTCCCAGCCCCAGAGCATGTCTCAGCCTCCCCCCCAGCTCCAGTGCATGTCTCAGCCTCCCCCCAGCCCCAGTGCGTGTCTCAGCCTTCCCCCCCAGCCCCAGTGCGTCTCTGCCTCCCCCCCCCAGCCCCAGTGCATGTCTCAGCCTTCCCAGCCCCAGTGTGTGTCTCAGCCTCCCCCCCAGCCCCAGTGCGTGTCTCAGCCTTCCCAGCCCCAGTGCGTGTCTCAGGCTCCCCCCCCAGCCCCAGTGCGTGTCTCAGCCTTCTCAGCCCCAGTGCGTGTCTCAGCCTCCCCCCCACCCCCAGTGTGTGTCTCAGCCTTCCCAGCCCCAGTGCGTGTCTCATCCTCCCCCCCCCAGCCCCAGTGCATGTCTCAGCCTCCCCCCCAGTTTGTGTCTCAGCCTTCCCAGCCCCAGTGCATGTCTCAGCCTTCCCCCCCAGCCCCAGTGCGTGTCTCAGCTTCCCCCCCAGCCCCAGTGCGTGTCTCAGCCTCCCCTCAGCCTCAGTGCGTGTCTCAGTCTTCCCAGCCCCAGTGCGTGTCTCAGCCTTCCCCCCCAGCCCCAGTGCGTGTCTCAGCCTTCCCCCCAGCCCCAGTGCATGTCTCAGCCTTCCCCCCCAGCCCCAGTGCATGTCTCAGCCTCCCCCCCAGCCCCAGTGCGTGTCTCAGCCTTCCCAGCCCCAGTGCGTGTCTCAGCCTCCCACCCAGCCCCAGTGCATGTCTCAGCCTTCTCAGCCCCAGTGCGTGTCTCAGCCTCCCCCCCAGCCTCAGTGCGTGTCTCAGCTTCCCCCCCCAGCCCCAGTGCGTGTCTCAGCCTCCCCCCCAGCCCCAGTGCGTGTCTCAGCCTTCCTAGCCCCAGTGCATGTCTCAGCCTCCCCCCCAGCTCCAGTGCATGTCTCAGCCTCCCCCCCAGCGCGTGTCTCAGCCTTCCCAGTCCCAGTGCATGTCTCAGCCTCCCCCCAGCCCCAGTGCATGTCTCAGCCTTCCCCCCCAGCCAAAGTGTGTGTCTCAGCCTCCACCCCAGCCCCAGTGCATGTCTCAGCCTTCCCAGCCCCAGTGCATGTCTCAGCCTCCCCCCCAGCTCCAGTGCATGTCTCAGCCTCTCCCCCAGCGCGTGTCTCAGCCTTCCCAGTCCCAGTGCATGTCTCAGCCTCCCCCCCAGCCCCAATGCATGTCTCAGCCTTCCCCCCCAGCCCCAGTGTGTGTCTCAGCCTTCCCAGCCCCAGTGCGTGTCTCAGCCTCCACCCCAGCCCCAGTGCATGTCTCAGCCTTCCCAGCCCCAGTGCGTGTCTCAGCCTTCCCCCCCAGCCCCAGTGCGTCTCTGCCTCCCCCCCCCCAGCCCCAGTGCATGTCTCAGCCTTCCCAGCCCCAGTGTGTGTCTCAGCCTCCCCCCCAGCCCCAGTGCGTGTCTCAGCCTTCCCAGCCCCAGTGCGTGTCTCAGGCTCCCCCCCCCAGCCCCAGTGCGTGTCTCAGCCTTCTCAGCCCCAGTGCGTGTCTCAGCCTCCCCCCCCACCCCCAGTGTGTGTCTCAGCCTTCCCAGCCCCAGTGCGTGTCTCATCCTCCCCCCCCAGCCCCAGTGCATGTCTCAGCCTCCCCCCCAGCCCCAGTTTGTGTCTCAGCCTTCCCAGCCCCAGTGCATGTCTCAGCCTTCCCCCCCAGCCCCAGTGCGTGTCTCAGCTTCCCCCCCAGCCCCAGTGCGTGTCTCAGCCTTCCCCCCCAGCCCCAGTGCATGTCTCAGCCTTCCCCCCAGCCCCAGTGCATGTCTCAGCCTTCCCCCCCAGCCCCAGTGCATGTCTCAGCCTCCCTCCCAGCCCCAGTGCGTGTCTCAGCCTTCCCAGCCCCAGTGCGTGTCTCAGCCTTCTCAGCCCCAGTGCGTGTCTCAGCCTCCCCGTCCAGCCCCAGTGCATGTCTCAGCCTCCCCCCCCAGCCTCAGTGCGTGTCTCAGCTTCCCCCCCCAGCCCCAGTGCATGTCTCAGCCTCCCCCCCAGCCCCAGTGCATGTCTCAGCCTTCCAGCCCCAGTGCGTGTCTCAGCCTCCCACCCAGCCCCAGTGCATGTCTCAGCCTTCTCAGCCCCAGTGCGTGTCTCAGCCTCCCCATCCAGCCCCAGTGCATGTCTCAGCCTCCCCCCCAGCCTCAGTGCGTGTCTCAGCTTCCCCCCCAGCCCCAGTGCGTGTCTCAGCCTCCCCCCCAGCCCCAGTGCGTGTCTCAGCCTTCCCAGCCCCAGTGCATGTCTCAGCCTCCCCCTCAGCTCCAGTGCATGTCTCAGCCTCCCCCCCAGCGCGTGTCTCAGCCTTCCCAGTCCCAGTGCATGTCTCAGCCTCCCCCCAGCCCCAGTGTGTGTCTCAGCCTTCCCCCCCCAGCCCCAGTGTGTGTCTCAGCCTTCCCAACCCCAGTGCGTGTCTCAGCCTCCACCCCAGCCCCAGTGCATGTCTCAGCCTTCCCAGCCCCAGAGCATGTCTCAGCCTCCCCCCCAGCTCCAGTGCATGTCTCAGCCTCCCCCCAGCCCCAGTGCGTGTCTCAGCCTTCCCCCCCAGCCCCAGTGCGTCTCTGCCTCCCCCCCCAGCCCCAGTGCATGTCTCAGCCTTCCCAGCCCCAGTGTGTGTCTCAGCCTCCCCCCCAGCCCCAGTGCGTGTCTCAGCCTTCCCAGCCCCAGTGCGTGTCTCAGGCTCCCCCCCCAGCCCCAGTGCGTGTCTCAGCCTTCTCAGCCCCAGTGCGTGTCTCAGCCTCCCCCCCACCCCCAGTGTGTGTCTCAGCCTTCCCAGCCCCAGTGCGTGTCTCATCCTCCCCCCCCCAGCCCCAGTGCATGTCTCAGCCTCCCCCCCAGTTTGTGTCTCAGCCTTCCCAGCCCCAGTGCATGTCTCAGCCTTCCCCCCCAGCCCCAGTGCGTGTCTCAGCTTCCCCCCCAGCCCCAGTGCGTGTCTCAGCCTCCCCTCAGCCTCAGTGCGTGTCTCAGTCTTCCCAGCCCCAGTGCGTGTCTCAGCCTTCCCCCCCAGCCCCAGTGCATGTCTCAGCCTTCCCCCCAGCCCCAGTGCATGTCTCAGCCTTCCCCCCCAGCCCCAGTGCATGTCTCAGCCTCCCCCCCAGCCCCAGTGCGTGTCTCAGCCTTCCCAGCCCCAGTGCGTGTCTCAGCCTCCCACCCAGCCCCAGTGCATGTCTCAGCCTTCTCAGCCCCAGTGCGTGTCTCAGCCTCCCCCCCAGCCTCAGTGCGTGTCTCAGCTTCCCCCCCCAGCCCCAGTGCGTTTCTCAGCCTCCCCCCCAGCCCCAGTGCGTGTCTCAGCCTTCCCAGCCCCAGTGCATGTCTCAGCCTCCCCCCCAGCTCCAGTGCATGTCTCAGCCTCCCCCCAGCGCGTGTCTCAGCCTTCCCAGTCCCAGTGCATGTCTCAGCCTCCCCCCAGCCCCAGTGCATGTCTCAGCCTTCCCCCCCAGCCAAAGTGTGTGTCTCAGCCTCCACCCCAGCCCCAGTGCATGTCTCAGCCTTCCCAGCCCCAGTGCATGTCTCAGCCTCCCCCCCAGCTCCAGTGCATGTCTCAGCCTCTCCCCCAGCGCGTGTCTCAGCCTTCCCAGTCCCAGTGCATGTCTCAGCCTCCCCCCCAGCCCCAATGCATGTCTCAGCCTTCCCCCCCAGCCCCAGTGTGTGTCTCAGCCTTCCCAGCCCCAGTGCGTGTCTCAGCCTCCACCCCAGCCCCAGTGCATGTCTCAGCCTTCCCAGCCCCAGTGCGTGTCTCAGCCTTCCCCCCCAGCCCCAGTGCGTCTCTGCCTCCCCCCCCCCCAGCCCCAGTGCATGTCTCAGCCTTCCCAGCCCCAGTGTGTGTCTCAGCCTCCCCCCCAGCCCCAGTGCGTGTCTCAGCCTTCCCAGCCCCAGTGCGTGTCTCAGGCTCCCCCCCAGCCCCAGTGCGTGTCTCAGCCTTCTCAGCCCCAGTGCGTGTCTCAGCCTCCCCCCCACCCCCAGTGTGTGTCTCAGCCTTCCCAGCCCCAGTGCGTGTCTCATCCTCCCCCCCAGCCCCAGTGCATGTCTCAGCCTCCCCCCCAGCCCCAGTTTGTGTCTCAGCCTTCCCAGCCCCAGTGCATGTCTCAGCCTTCCCCCCCAGCCCCAGTGCGTGTCTCAGCTTCCCCCCCAGCCCCAGTGCGTGTCTCAGCCTTCCCCCCCAGCCCCAGTGCATGTCTCAGCCTTCCCCCCAGCCCCAGTGCATGTCTCAGCCTTCCCCCCCAGCCCCAGTGCATGTCTCAGCCTCCCTCCCAGCCCCAGTGCGTGTCTCAGCCTTCCCAGCCCCAGTGCGTGTCTCAGCCTCCCAGCCAGCCCCAGTGCATGTCTCAGCCTTCTCAGCCCCAGTGCGTGTCTCAGCCTCCCCGTCCAGCCCCAGTGCATGTCTCAGCCTCCCCCCCAGCCTCAGTGCGTGTCTCAGCTTCCCCCCCCAGCCCCAGTGCATGTCTCAGCCTCCCCCCCAGCCCCAGTGCATGTCTCAGCCTTCCCAGCCCCAGTGCATGTCTCAGCCTCCCCCTCAGCTCCAGTGCATGTCTCAGCCTCCCCCCCAGCGCGTCTCAGCCTTCCCAGTCCCAGTGCATGTCTCAGCCTCCCCCCAGCCCCAGTGTGTGTCTCAGCCTTCCCCCCCCAGCCCCAGTGTGTGTCTCAGCCTTCCCAGCCCCAGTGCGTGTCTCAGCCTCCACCCCAGCCCCAGTGCATGTCTCAGCCTTCCCAGCCCCAGAGCATGTCTCAGCCTCCCCCCCAGCTCCAGTGCATGTCTCAGCCTCCCCCCAGCGCGTGTCTCAGCCTTCCCAGTCCCAGTGCATGTCTCAGCCTCCCCCCCAGCCCCAGTGCATGTCTCAGCCTTCCCCCCCAGCCCCAGTGTGTCTCAGCCTTCCCAGCCCCAGTGCGTGTCTCAGCCTCCACCCCAGCCCCAGTGCATGTCTCAGCCTTCCCAGCCCCAGTGCGTGTCTCAGCCTTCCCCCCCAGCCCCAGTGCGTCTCTGCCTCCCCCCCCCAGCCCCAGTGCATGTCTCAGCCTTCCCAGCCCCAGTGTGTGTCTCAGCCTCCCCCCCAGCCCCAGTGCGTGTCTCAGCCTTCCCAGCCCCAGTGCGTGTCTCAGGCTCCCCCCCAGCCCCAGTGCGTGTCTCAGCCTTCTCAGCCCCAGTGCGTGTCTCAGCCTCCCCCCCACCCCCAGTGTGTGTCTCAGCCTTCCCAGCCCCAGTGCGTGTCTCATCCTCCCCCCCAGCCCCAGTGCATGTCTCAGCCTCCCCCCCAGCCCCAGTTTGTGTCTCAGCCTTCCCAGCCCCAGTGCATGTCTCAGCCTTCCCCCTCAGCCCCAGTGCATGTCTCAGCTTCCCCCCCAGCCCCAGTGCGTGTCTCAGCCTCCCCTCAGCCTCAGTGCGTGTCTCAGTCTTCCCAGCCCCAGTGCGTGTCTCAGCCTTCCCCCCCAGCCCCAGTGCGTGTCTCAGCCTTCCCCCCAGCCCCAGTGCATGTCTCAGCCTTCCCCCCCAGCCCCAGTGCGTGTCTCAGCCTCCCCCCCAGCCCCAGTGCATGTCTCAGCCTTCCCAGCCCCAGTGCGTGTCTCAGCCTCCCACCCAGCCCCAGTGCATGTCTCAGCCTTCCCAGCCCCAGTGCGTGTCTCAGCCTCCCCGTCCAGCCCCAGTGCATGTCTCAGCCTCCCCCCCAGCCTCAGTGCGTGTCTCAGCTTCCCCCCCCCAGCCCCAGTGCGTGTCTCAGCCTCCCCCCCAGCCCCAGTGCGTGTCTCAGCCTTCCCAGCCCCAGTGCATGTCTCAGCCTCCCCCCCAGCTCCAGTGCATGTCTCAGCCTCCCCCCCAGCGCGTGTCTCAGCCTTCCCAGTCCCAGTGCATGTCTCAGCCTACCCCCTGCCCCAGTGCATGTCTCAGCCTTCCCCCCCCAGCCCCAGTGTGTGTCTCAGCCTTCCCAGCCCCAGTGCGTGTCTCAGCCTCCACCCCAGCCCCAGTGCATGTCTCAGCCTTCCCAGCCCCAGTGCGTGTCTCAGCCTTCCCCCCCAGCCCCAGTGCGTCTCTGCCTCCCCCCCCAGCCCCAGTGCATGTCTCAGCCTTCCCAGCCCCAGTGTGTGTCTCAGCCTCCCCCCCAGCCCCAGTGCGTGTCTCAGCCTTCCCAGCCCCAGTGCGTGTCTCATGCTCCCCCCCCAGCCCCAGTGCATGTCTCAGCCTTCTCAGCCCCAGTGCGTGTCTCAGCCCCACCCCCAGTGTGTGTCTCAGCCTTCCCAGCCCCAGAGCGTGTCTCATCCTCCCCCCCCCAGCCCCAGTGCATGTCTCAGCCTCCCCCCCAGCCCCAGTGCATGTCTCAGCCTCCCCCCCCAGTCCCAGTGCGTGTCTCAGCCTCCACCCCCAGTGCATGTCTCAGCCTTCCCCCCCAGCCCCAGTGCGTGTCTCAGCCTCCCCCCCAGCCCCAGTGCGTGTCTCAGCCTCCACCCCCAGCCCCAGTGCATGTCTCAGCCTTCCCCCCCAGCCCCAGTGCGTGTCTCAGCCTTCCCAGCCCCAGTGCGTGTCTCAGCCTCCACCCCAGCCCCAGTGCATGTCTCAGCCTTCCCAGCCCCAGTGCGTGTCTCAGCCTTCCCCCCCAGCCCCAGTGCGTCTCTGCCTCCCCCCCCAGCCCCAGTGCATGTCTCAGCCTTCCCAGCCCCAGTGTGTGTCTCAGCCTCCCCCCCAGCCCCAGTGCGTGTCTCAGCCTTCCCAGCCCCAGTGCGTGTCTCAGGCTCCCCCCCAGCCCCAGTGCGTGTCTCAGCCTTCTCAGCCCCAGTGCGTGTCTCAGCCTCCCCCCCACCCCCAGTGTGTGTCTCAGCCTTCCCAGCCCCAGTGCGTGTCTCATCCTCCCCCCCAGCCCCAGTGCATGTCTCAGCCTCCCCCCCAGCCCCAGTTTGTGTCTCAGCCTTCCCAGCCCCAGTGCATGTCTCAGCCTTCCCCCTCAGCCCCAGTGCATGTCTCAGCTTCCCCCCCAGCCCCAGTGCGTGTCTCAGCCTCCCCTCAGCCTCAGTGCGTGTCTCAGTCTTCCCAGCCCCAGTGCGTGTCTCAGCCTTCCCCCCCAGCCCCAGTGCGTGTCTCAGCCTTCCCCCCAGCCCCAGTGCATGTCTCAGCCTTCCCCCCCAGCCCCAGTGCGTGTCTCAGCCTCCCCCCCAGCCCCAGTGCATGTCTCAGCCTTCCCAGCCCCAGTGCGTGTCTCAGCCTCCCACCCAGCCCCAGTGCATGTCTCAGCCTTCCCAGCCCCAGTGCGTGTCTCAGCCTCCCCGTCCAGCCCCAGTGCATGTCTCAGCCTCCCCCCCAGCCTCAGTGCGTGTCTCAGCTTCCCCCCCCAGCCCCAGTGCGTGTCTCAGCCTCCCCCCCAGCCCCAGTGCGTGTCTCAGCCTTCCCAGCCCCAGTGCATGTCTCAGCCTCCCCCCCAGCTCCAGTGCATGTCTCAGCCTCCCCCCCAGCGCGTGTCTCAGCCTTCCCAGTCCCAGTGCATGTCTCAGCCTCCCCCCTGCCCCAGTGCATGTCTCAGCCTTCCCCCCCCAGCCCCAGTGTGTGTCTCAGCCTTCCCAGCCCCAGTGCGTGTCTCAGCCTCCACCCCAGCCCCAGTGCATGTCTCAGCCTTCCCAGCCCCAGTGCGTGTCTCAGCCTTCCCCCCCAGCCCCAGTGCGTCTCTGCCTCCCCCCCCAGCCCCAGTGCATGTCTCAGCCTTCCCAGCCCCAGTGTGTGTCTCAGCCTCCCCCCCAGCCCCAGTGCGTGTCTCAGCCTTCCCAGCCCCAGTGCGTGTCTCATGCTCCCCCCCCAGCCCCAGTGCATGTCTCAGCCTTCTCAGCCCCAGTGCGTGTCTCAGCCCCACCCCCAGTGTGTGTCTCAGCCTTCCCAGCCCCAGTGCGTGTCTCATCCTCCCCCCCCAGCCCCAGTGCATGTCTCAGCCTCCCCCCCAGCCCCAGTGCATGTCTCAGCCTCCCCCCCAGTCCCAGTGCGTGTCTCAGCCTCCACCCCCAGCCCCAGTGCATGTCTCAGCCTTCCCCCCCAGCCCCAGTGCGTGTCTCAGCCTCCCCCCCAGCCCCAGTGCGTGTCTCAGCCTCCACCCCCAGCCCCAGTGCATGTCTCAGCCTTCCCCCCCAGCCCCAGTGCGTGTCTCAGCCTTCCCAGACCCACTGCGTGTCTCAGCCTTCCCAGCCCCAGTGCGTGTCTCAGCCTCCCCCCCAGCCCCAGTGCATGTCTCAGCCTCCCCCCCAGCCTCAGTGCTTGTCTCAGCCTCCCCCCCAGCCCCAGTGCGTGTCTCAGCCTTCCCCCTAGCCCCATTGCATGTCTCAGCCTTCCCCCCAGCCCCAGTGCGTGTCTCAGCCTTCCCCCCCAGCCCCAGTGCATGTCTCAGCCTCCCCGCCCCAGAGCCGCCACTTACCTTGGCTGCTTCTTCTCCGCGGCTCCTCTCAATCCTCTCCTTCCAGCAGCCCAGCCCCTTGTTATGACACGGCATGCATGACATCACGCGCGCCGTGTCATAACAAGGGGCCAGGCCGCGGCGGGTGGCTGGCTGTTATGTTGGTGGAGCCGGAGCGGCCGAAGCGGGCTCGCTCCGACTCCAACCATTTAAATAATGGGGACCGGGACGGAATTAGCTTCTGTGCAGACAGGTGCACTGCCAGGTCGGAGCGGAGCTCCGATCGCCGCAGCGGCATATGGGAGGCAGCAGCAGAGCCTTGAATGCCCCTAGGCATTCAAGTCGCCCCTAGGCATTAGCTTATTATGCCTATGCCTAGGGCCGGCTCTGTACAAAGTATAGTATATAGTGCTGGAAATTATATTCCAGCAGTATATAGTGCTGGAAATTTGGAGTGTTTTGATCAGCGATGTGCGGAAAAGGCAGACAGGGGAGGCAGTGCCTCACCTGCCATACACTTTTTACTCCAGAGTTGTGACCTTAAAAATTATTAGAATAATACAAAGAAGCTTCCCCCCCCAGCCCCAGTGCATGTCTCAGCCTCCCCCCCAGCCCCAGTGCATGTCTCAGCCTTCCCAGCCCCAGTGCGTGTCTCAGCCTCCCACCCAGCCCCAGTGCATGTCTCAGCCCCAGTGCGTGTCTCAGCCTCCCCGTCCAGCCCCAGTGCATGTCTCAGCCTCCCCCCCAGCCTCAGTGCGTGTCTCAGCTTCCCCCCCAGCCCCAGTGCGTGTCTCAGCCTCCCCCCCAGCCCCAGTGCGTGTCTCAGCCTTCCCAGCCCCAGTGCATGTCTCAGCCTCCCCCTCAGCTCAAGTGCATGTCTCAGCCTCCCCCCCAGCGCGTGTCTCAGCCTTCCCAGTCCCAGTGAATGTCTCAGCCTCCCCCCAGCCCCAGTGTGTGTCTCAGCCTTCCCCCCCCAGCCCCAGTGTGTGTCTCAGCCTTCCCAGCCCCAGTGCGTGTCTCAGCCTCCACCCCAGCCCCAGTGCATGTCTCAGCCTTCCCAGCCCCAGAGCATGTCTCAGCCTCCCCCCCAGCTCCAGTGCATGGCTCAGCCTCCCCCCCAGCGCGTGTCTCAGCCTTCCCAGTCCCAGTGCATGTCTCAGCCTCCCCCCCAGCCCCAGTGCAAGTCTCAGCCTTCCCCCCCAGCCCCAGTGTGTCTCAGCCTTCCCAGCCCCAGTGCGTGTCTCAGCCTCCACCCCAGCCCCAGTGCATGTCTCAGCCTTCCCAGCCCCAGTGCGTGTCTCAGCCTTCCCCCCCAGCCCCAGTGCGTCTCTGCCTCCCCCCCCCCAGCCCCAGTGCATGTCTCAGCCTTCCCAGCCCCAGTGTGTGTCTCAGCCTCCCCCCCAGCCCCAGTGCGTGTCTCAGCCTTCCCAGCCCCAGTGCGTGTCTCAGGCTCCCCCCCAGCCCCAGTGCGTGTCTCAGCCTTCTCAGCCCCAGTGCGTGTCTCAGCCTCCCCCCCACCCCCAGTGTGTGTCTCAGCCTTCCCAGCCCCAGTGCGTGTCTCATCCCCCCCCCCAGCCCCAGTGCATGTCTCAGCCTCCCCCCCAGCCCCAGTGCATGTCTCAGCCTCCCCCCTGCCCCAGTGCATGTCTCAGCCTTCCCCCCCCAGCCCCAGTGTGTGTCTCAGCCTTCCCAGCCCCAGTGCGTGTCTCAGCCTCCACCCCAGCCCCAGTGCATGTCTCAGCCTTCCCAGCCCCAGTGCGTGTCTCAGCCTTCCCCCCAGCCCCAGTGCGTGTCTCAGCCTTCCCAGCCCCAGTGCGTGTCTCAGGCTCCCCCCCAGCCCCAGTGCGTGTCTCAGCCTCCACCCCCAGCCCCAGTGCATGTCTCAGCCTTCCCCCCCAGCCCCAGTGCGTGTCTCAGCCTTCCCAGACCCAGTGCGTGTCTCAGCCTTCCCAGCCCCAGTGCGTGTCTCAGCCTCCCCCCCAGCCCCAGTGCATGTCTCAGCCTCCCCCCCAGCCTCAGTGCTTGTCTCAGCCTCCCCCCAGCCCCAGTGCGTGTCTCAGCCTTCCCCCTAGCCCCATTGCATGTCTCAGCCTTCCCCCCAGCCCCAGTGCGTGTCTCAGCCTTCCCCCCCAGCCCCAGTGCATGTCTCAGCCTCCCCGCCCCAGAGCCGCCACTTACCTTGGCTGCTTCTTCTCCGCGGCTCCTCTCAATCCTCTCCTTCCAGCAGCCCAGCCCCTTGTTATGACACGGCGTGCATGACATCACGCGCGCCGTGTCATAACAAGGGGCCAGGCCGCGGCGGGTGGCTGGCTGTTATGTTGGTGGAGCCGGAGCGGCCGAAGCGGGCTCGCTCCGACTCCAACCATTTAAATAATGGGGACCGGGACGGAATTAGCTTCTGTGCAGACAGGTGCACTGCCAGGTCGGAGCGGAGCTCCGATCGCCGCAGCGGCATATGGGAGGCAGCAGCAGAGCCTTGAGTGCCCCTAGGCATTCAAGTCGCCCCTAGGCATTAGCTTATTATGCCTATGCCTAGGGCCGGCTCTGTACAAAGTATAGTATATAGTGCTGGAAATTATATTCCAGCAGTATATAGTGCTGGAAATTTGGAGTGTTTTGATCAGCGATGTGCGGAAAAGGCAGACAGGGGAGGCAGTGCCTCACCTGCCATACACTTTTTACTCCAGAGTTGTGACCTTAAAAATTATTAGAATAATACAAAGAAGATATTTATAATATTTTCTTTAAAACTTTCTTAGAATTTTTTATAGTCAAAACTCTGGAGTATACCTAAGTATGACAGGAAAGGCTCTGCGTCACCTCACCGCACATCACTGGACCAATTATCATTTTTACGAGCACATTGTAGCACAAATGCTCACCATCACTCCACACAAAGTTGTGACGTGTGGTCATTTTGGTGTTTGTTTGTATTTTGTGTGATGTGTTAGGTCTCTTCTGGACACACGCAGTATTTTACTTTTGTAAATTTTAATTACTACCCATAAATTTTAAGTTTTATCATTTAGTAGGTTTAAGTGCCCCCAAATAAGAGAGTCCTTTACTCTTTGTTTCCTAATTTGACTACTTCCCCACTCTCCTGGGTGCACCTTCACTTTACTACATAAACTTCTTTTGTGATCATATTAAATAAATATATGTGGAGAAAACCTACGCAACCTGGCACCAGTACCAGCAGCACCAGTGCTTAGGACCTCCCTTTTCCTCACCCCATATATTTATGCTTCTCCTCCATGTCGGCAGTTGGTGCTCTTTGTATGGGCGGTGGTTTGAAGAGCACTGTACGAGTGGCATTATTCATTGTTTGGAAAGCTTTAATGCATACTTCCAGACCACCCTGATTCTTGGACTCTGTTTCACCATCGCTATTGACATGCATTGTCCCAGTCTGTCTGCCAGTTGGGAGTTATTCACCCCTGCTCTGGAGATTAGCAGGGAAGTGGACATAACTTCCTACTAGAAGCCACAAGTATATGCAGCGCCGGAACAGGGCAGCAGTGCCTCCTTTACCAGCCCTACTGTAACAGTCGCCCGCTATAATTGTCACTCACCAACAATCAATTAGAATTAGCAACAATTGTTTCTGATAATACACACTTCGAGCAAATGATATGTTTATTGAACCGGAACGTTTTCTTTGCCTGTACTGTTTAAATATAGTTAACGTTTCACATTAAAATCACATGCACAAAGAAATATTTGTCTCCAACAAGGACCTATAAGCTAACTGGTTCTTTGCTCCTAAAGGAATGACTTTATCACCCTGTTATTATTACCCTATAATAAACAAATCCTATCACACTATTACAACACTGGAGATTCAAAGTATAAGGTAACTGTTCTACAATGTCCTTTTTAAAGTGAGTGTATGCTCTTTAACCCGGGCCTCTTTTGTCGCTGCACATAGATTTATGAATTTTCATGAGTACTCCAACTAGCATAACTGACCTGCAGTCTAATAAAGGAGGAACAGTATTTATGGCGGCGGGTATAGGAGGTGGATGTATAGTTGTCACTAGTAAGCACAAGAACTACTGTCACCTAGCAGAGGAAGAATAAAAGCTGGCTGTTAGCAGTAACTGAGGGGATGCTGCAGACACTTAGTGGAGGGTTGCTTGGGGAAAATGAACACTCTACTGGTGCAAACTCGGGTTTGTTAGTAGCTCGCTTTCCTGCCGTCCTTGTATACTGACTGCGTTCTTATATAAGCTCCAAGCAGAGGCAGGTGAGGAGAATATAATTCACTAACTGCTGTGTTATACATCTGACAGGAATGAATCTGCTGCACTCACTGTCTCCCGTATGGTATAACTCAGACTCTCCCTGACTGAGCAGCAGCCGCAGCAGTCTCCTATGCCTGTGGGAGGAAGCGATCACGCTTTGTGCCGGGCTTAGGGGTTCACAGCGCCCCTCTCCCCAGCGAGGGTTGGCGTGGCCACGCCTCCCTCTATTAGGCCGTGCCCCCTTCACCTGGGCCCGGCCGGCATCTCTACGCCCTGGGCGATCACACCATGCAATCCTAAGGAGGCGCAGGTGCGATCGGAGTGCGCGTATACGCTCACGGGCGCTCCTCGCGCCATTCATGGCACGATTTGCTGCGTATCTTGACACATTTGTATGGTCTCCTCCCCCCATTGTGCACCCCAGTTTCAAAGTATAATAACGTATTATTGAGAGAGTGTATATACTGTTCAGGCATTTCATGAACCTTTTAAACGTAAGCTAAATATAAATCAAAGGCATTAACACTGTCTGCGGTGCGTCATCCATTCATGCGCTCCACATTGTGACCTGTAAGCTGACATTCACTTTTGTCTGGTAATAATTTATGTGCTGTTCAGTACTATATTATACAATACCTGTTTCTAAAAGAGGAAACCAAGGACTGCTCTCTGATCTAACCTGACAGACAGAACCAGACGGCCTTATTCCATCACCGCAGACCTGGTGTTAGGAGCAAAACACATTTAGGTGAATATATAGACATCAAATAAAAATCCCCAAGGACTCGCTCTTTCCGCACTCAGCATTCCCACTATGTTCTCTGGTTTTTTTTTCATATATTAATGTCACATTAAATACTTTTTTTTTACATCAATGGTTTAATACAAAAAGTATCTGCCACATAAGAAGTTTGTTTTATTTTGAAGTAGAACCTGGTATATTTAGATTGTTAATGCTCCAGTTGATGTATGTACGGTGTGGCTGGAGGGTGGGGGAGGCTGGTTCCTTCATGTGTCCATGCCGGTTATAACAAGCAGCCCGCTAGTATAATATCTATTGCAGGTGCTGTGATGTGGACTATTAGTGACAGCTTTATAAAAGTGGAACTGTTACAACAGAACAGCCTGATAGTGAAGTCATGTAGCCGCCAAGGGACGTACCTGCTGTATCATTGCATTTGTGTGCGTGTTTTTAAAAAAGAGGTGAAAAGAAAACTGTGAGTAGAAGACTTCCTTTAGGTTACAAACATATACTCCAGAGGGCACAGATTGTCGGTGAGGGGCCACAGGGGGGCTATGGCGCTGACCATGGGGTGCTCATGACTTCAGTCCCATCCAATCACCTCTATTTGCATATATGGAATAAACTCAGTATGACGACATTCATGAATGTCAACACCAAAATCTCACCATGGTCTGAATGTCAACATGGTCGAAAGTGAAAATGCTGACATGTCAACATGGTCATTATGTCAGCAATATCAATGTGAGTCTTCAGTTTAGGCTGCAGTAGGGTTAGAGCTCTAACATTGTAAAAATGCTATGTCAACATGCGCAAAGTCGACATTATCACCATAGTGACATTCTGGTGTTGACATTCTGAATGTTGACATTTCACACTACACTCGTATATATAAAATAAATCACCAACCAAAATGTTTTTGATTGTAAAGGAATATAAGAGTTATTCAAGAAGAAATGCAGAGTGTGTGGGATAGAATCAGCAAATGACAGTAGCATTATGTTGCCTGCTGCCTTCTAATGGGATTCATCAATATTCAGTGCATCTAATTCCATACATTTTGCTCATGAAAATGTTGACTTCTGGTGAAGGCACTTCCATGTTCTGTTGGGAGCAGTTCAGAAGATCGGGGCCTTAATGCTGAGGGTGGATTAGACCCATGGCCAGATTATTAATGGGGCGAATGGGCCATCACCATGGCAGCAGGATGGTGACCAGCCGACCAGCTGGCCACACGGTCGGCCATAAATCACAAGTATTAAAATTGTATTTCTATTTTCCTCATAAAATGATGCAAATTTTCTACTTTCACTTTTAGGAAGACATTGGGGCTAATAGTGTAGGCAGAGGCGTCACTGAGTCTGGTGACACCCGGTGCGCACTCTGACTATCCCTAAGCAGCGGAGATGCATCTGGAAAGGGGGAGTGGTCTAAAATAAAGGGGTGTGGCCTCACGGGGGATCCCGATGACTTCACTCCGACGGTAGCCCAGCATCGCCGGAGATTCTGGGTTGCCCCCAGAGACTGGGCTGTCTGCACTGTTGGCTCCTCTTCTATGACAGAAGCAGATTGCTGCAGAAGAATGTCACACTGCAGCACCCAGCACCTGTCACTGCAGAGGACCCAGCGTTTTGGTGTCACCTCCTCCTACACCACTGAGTGTAGGGTGTGTAAATGCCCGCATGGCGTCACTAGGAAAGTGCGAGAGGGTGACACCAAAATGCTGGCTCTTCCTCAGTGACAGGGATCCAGACACACTAAAATCACAGTGCAGCACCTGGCTCCACTCAGTAGTGCAGGGAGAAGCTCTGGGGGCAGCCTATCATCTCTGGGAGTGCTGGGCACGCCCCCAGAGTGATGAAACTGTGGTGTGTATTGTGAAGCCACGCCCCTCCCAGCAAGATCACACACCTATTTAAGGCAAGCACGCCTTGGATGTGCTCAGGGGGCTTACTGGCCGAAGTGCTTGTCACCAACCTCAGTGCCGCAACTGCCCACATGGCACTGGTTACACTTCCTCCGCTTCTCATAATAGGCCCCTGGTCAATTTCAGCCTTTAAACTGGCCCTGACTAGGCCCATGAATGTGACCAGTTATTAATAAATACATAGCTCCTGAAATTTGCGACAGGGGCGTGCCATTGTCCTTATCATGAAGGGGGCATGCTAAATCTGAACAGTGCGTGCTGCAGCTGTCCGCCAACCAAATGCCCGGCCAATTAGAACAATACCGTCCTGATCAAAACTATGGGAAAAAGCAATAAAATCGTGACTCTCCTGCATAATTTAGAACTTTTGGGAAGTATGCAAATATGCCACTTGGACACAAAGAATACCTAGGAGCTCCCACATGATTTGGTGCATGCTGGACTAAATTATAATTAGTAAATAAATTAAATGCTTACGCAGGTGCCTCCAGAGTGTGCGGCATGACTAATAGATTTTTTTTTTTTAAATGCCCATGAGGGCGTCAGTTACAGTCAGCCACAGTCATGCATCCATTTTATTGCAGCCTCTTCCCTGTGCCCCGCCATTGAGACCTCCGATGTTGGGAAGATTCCAGTCCTGCCACTCAGCTCAAACTGCAGGCAACAGGACCAATGTACAATATTACAAACAGTGGCCAGTTAGCCAGTATCAGCTGCTGTATTGCAGCTGTAGTAACAGAATTATAGAAGTAAGCTTTAAATGGAAGATTGATAGAATTGTATCTCTTAATACAGTATTTATATTATACTTGAGCCCCCTTTCGCCCCTCCTAGTCCAGCAGCTGAACGGAGATGGTATTCCAGTAGATATTAGAAATAAAACAAGCTCGTCTTAATGTGATCACATTCCTCTGAACTACTCTATCATTTCCCCACTGCCTAAATAATGTGTTAGAAGGCGATGATGTGGGAGGTAGGGTACGGAGCTGAAGTGCTTCTAACGTCCGGCTGCATGTTTGCATTTTGTTATTGCAGTGAGGTCGGCATTGGGTTCCTCTCCAGGTAGAATAACAGCAGGTCAGCAGTGTCAGCAAGTGGCTGAAATATCATACAGCCCTGTGTAATAAGCAAGCGTCCGATACAAAGGATTTGCAGCTGGTGATTTCTCATGATGGCGACTGTTCCTTCAGCCATCCCACCTCACTTCTCTATACCTTCATCACTCTTATATAATAATATATCCATAGTTTTGAACAAACATTCAGATATGCTACAAACCAGGGGCGTAACTGGGTATTTGAAGGCCCCATAGCAAAAGTTTGTAAGGGCCCCTATGTACCACCCAATGGTGAAAAATGTATATAACACATGTAACTTTGACAAGGAATTGGGCCCCCTCAGCTCTGTGCCCCATAGCAGCTGTACCCCATGCACCTACGGTAGTTACACCCATGCTGCAAAGTGTTTGGTTCTAAAATTAATTGTATTCGTAATTACCCAAAATATAATTTTCTATTGGATTTAATTATGTTATTCATATTCTGGAAATCAAATAAGGATTATTATTATTATTATTATTATTATTATTAATGAACCTAATCATTAATCATGATTGGATGCAATCTCATCATTATGACATCAATCAAATTAAGAGTGTATTTATATATATATATATATATATATATACTGTATATACTAAATATTTATATAAATATAAATAAGTATACAAGATTAAGCACAAAAAACTTTTTTTAGTAAGTTATTTTAATGTTTATTTTTCTATGCGTTGAGATAAGAAAATCACCGTCTAAATTTGACTATTCTAAAAGGCGCCATGTGGCTATGGGCCTGCTTCAGAGTTGTACGCTGTGCCGATGTTCATGCAGATGAGCAATTTTTTGCTACTGTGCCTGCGCAAAACGCAGAGGTAAGTCTCACTGCGAATCCGCAAGCTGCAGTTTTTTACATGGCATTCGCAATGTTTCTGTAAATGCAAGGTCCTGAGCAGACCATTGCTATCCATGGGTGTACCGCGGAGGTGGCCGATAGTGTTTGCAAAAGGCAGGTCCGTGTTATGGGAGTTCCACGGGTATGTCTGCGCCGTGACTGTGTTCCCAATTGCAGAACCACAGACTCTGAGGCCATTTTTAGAGAAAAAGTTGATCCAATATCCGCGCAGCCCAGGACTTACTTGAGGAGTCGATGTGCATCCGATGTTGCGTCGATGGTGGTGTGTTCTCAATCCCCGGAGGATCTGCGTATGCACTTGTCTGGAAGATGCCTGTTTGCATAGGAATATAACCAATGTCATCATCATAGTAACAGAAGTTTTGGTGCAGGGCAAAATATGAATTTCCCTGATCAAACTATTTTAACTTATTAAACTGTATTTGCTAATGTGGTAGTGTACCATTTGTATCTGTAATGCATCTTTTGAATTGGTGCCTTAATGAGGATTACTGTCTTCGAGCCAGTTGTGTATAATCTCCAGCCACATACAGTACTCATAGTTTTTTCCAGCTGCAGCCACCTAATGTCTCTACAGCCCCCTAGTGTCTCTCCAGCTCCAGACAGACCCCCTTCTGTTTCTCCAGCCCCTTCGGTTTCTCCAGACCCATTATCTCTCTCCAGCCCATTATCTCTCTCCAGTGTCTCTAGCTCCAGTCAACCCGCTTCTGTCTCTCCAGCCTCCCAGTATCTTTCCATCCGAAGCCCCCAGTGTCAGCACCAGACAGACCTCTTATGTCTCTACAGCCCCTTTTGTCTTTCCTGCCTCCCTAATGTCTCTCCAGCTCCCAGTGTGGCTCTAGCTTCAGCCAGCCAACTTCTGTCTATGTAGTCCCATTTTGTCTCTCCAGCCTTCGTATATCTCCAGCTGAAGCCCCCAGTTTTCTCTAAATCCCCAGAGTCTCTCCAGCTTCAGCCCCCTTCTTTCTATCCAGCAAAGCACCCTAGTTTCAATCCAGTTCCTCATCCCATGTCACTCCAGTTGCAGACCCCAATATCTCTCCAGACCTCCAGTGTCTCTCCAGCTCCCTTCTGTCTCTACAACAAAGTCTCCCAGTGTCTTGCCAGCTCCCTTCTGTCTCTCCAGCCCCCAGAGTCTCCCCAGCCCTCACATCCATATGTATCCAGCCCACTGACATTCTTCTGTGTATTCTGATTGTTCCTCGTCCTCTCTGGTTCACGGCTCCTCTGCCTCTCAGCAGTGCAACGTGGCATGATGTCAATAAACAAAAGAAACATTATTGCACCGGCCACCAATGCAGATAAATACAGCGGCTGCCAGCTCCCCAGATCCAGTACATGCCTGCGCCCTGCTGACCACAGCAGTAGCACAGGCAGCTGTGTCTGGAAGTGGCAGTATGTCATATCGCCGTGTCCCACCCCACTTCGAGCACTCCATCAGACAGATTCTTGTGGATTTCTTGGCTGAGGGCTGTTGCAGGCACCTGAAATTCTTCCAGACATGTCAAATGTTGGGAGATATACAGTAGTTTAAAATAGCAACAATGACTCATATTCCACAAACAGCCTCTCATCAGGCTGGTCATAGAGCCACTCATTAGTGATTAATGGAAAACACAGTTATTTATAGATGTGCCACATATGCCTTTGAAGAAGATAGATAGATAGATAGATATGAGATAGATAGATATGAGATAGATAGATAGATATATGGATGGTTAGATACATTTGAGATAGATTTGAGTTAAATGGATGGATGGGTAGAAATGAGACACATGTGATATAATTGGATAGACAGATGGTAGATAATACAAGATAAACATGAGATAAATAAATACTGTAGCATAAACTAAAGTGTTGTTATTTGTCTGCTGCCTGTGCTGCTGACACTGTATGCCACTGAAATATAATCCATTACAAACATTTCCCTACTTTGCTTTTTAAAAATGTTAATATATTTTAATGATACATTATTTTATATGTTCAAAGTTGTCCCCATTATTATTTTAAAAACAAAAGTAAAATAAAAAGCACACCTTCACAAAAGCAGATATAAAATCTAATAAAATATTATTAATTTGCTTCACAGCAAAATGCTGATACTTAAAAGGGAATTTCTGGATCTCTTAAAATAGAACAAACAAGAGTGCTGACTGTGTGGACCTTTCATAACTCAATAACATAGATTCAAAACTAATACAATATATTTGGATATTTGTGTAGTATTTGGTTAGAGTAGAAGTTGTTGAGACCTATCTGGGTGCAGGGTGTGCAGAGCAGCCCCCCCCCTGCCCCGCAAACAGTGCACCCATTATAAATACGCCCCTGAAAACGGGTGTTTTCACACCATTATATATTCTATGGCAGTGTTTCTCAAACTCATTCCTCGGGGCAGGGTTCCCAACCACAGTCCTGAAGGCACACTAACAGTCCAAGTTTTAATGATAGCCATACTTGAGCACAAGTGTCTTAATTAGTACTGCAGTTATTTTGATTTCATCTATCTGTGCTTAAGCATGGATATCACTAAAACCTGGACTGATATGGTGGGTACACACCTACTGTAAGTGATATATCTGCAGATCGAATGATCTGCAGATACAGTATATCTGCAGATGATGGTTGTTCATACACACACCATTGAACAACCATCATCTGCATGCACCAGCGGGTCCCGGCGACCAGGGGGCGGGGTGGGGGCATGTTCCGGTAGGCGGGAGCGTGTCCCGCCCTACTCCCCACGGCTGCCGGTGTGTGTGTATGGGCGGTCACTTGCCGATGGACAGATATGTCTGCAGACGCCGTTCACAGTCATATCGCTGGTACACACTAGCCGACGGGCAGCAGATATATTGGCTGATCAATTGACCGGCCAATGTATCTGTCAGTGTGTACCCAGCATGAGTGTGTCTTGAGGACCGAGGTTGAGAAACACTGCCTCAGGGAGCACTAACAATGCATGGTTTCCATTTCTCCTAGTTGGTGCACAGGTGTATTAACTACTGGCTGACACATATTAAGAGATCCACATGATTCTGTGAGGAGACCCGGAAAACATGCACTGCTAGTGCTCCCTGAGGAATGAGTTTGGGAAACGCAGTTCTATGGTATGTATATGCATTATTTAGCCCTATGTCATAGGTTACCTGGAAACCACTCTTCCCCAGCCCACCCCATGACCACAATAGAAATAGTAATATAATTGAATTTTACTAGTGCTGCATGTTCGTCTCAGTATTACAAATGAAATAATTAGCACCACCTATGGATCTTAACATGTCAGCCAGTATTAAATACACCAATGCACCAACTAGGAGATCTGGAAAACATGCACTATTAGGCATGCACAGTTAAAGACTACTATGTAAATATATATCTAGGGCAGTGGTAGGTTCTTTTGCTGTTCCCCTAGTCTCCTGGACTTGCTCCCATGCTCTGGCTTGGTGTCCACATCTGAAATAAAAACATTCAACTCGGGCAGAATGGCCCTACTGCCGCATCTAATGGCTAATTACTGTGATTGCTGGTCCAGGTATGCTGGAATTATGACACACAATACACGCTTGCCAAAAAAATGCAGTCTTGGGCCGGCCCGGCGTGCATGTGCAGTACACGCGTGTGATCTGAGGCAAAGTGTTAGTGTGAGCTAGCACTCTGCTTCCAGCTCTTCGCTGAGATGTGACAGATTCTTATCAGCAAGAGATTGTTACATCTCATGTTGCGAATTAGGGGCCTGATTCAGACCCACTCGCGAGCGGCTGTCCGCTCGCAAGTGGGTCGATGTTCTGGACTGAGCATGCGCAAGACGGAGGGAGCTCCGTCGTGCGCATGCGCCAGACGCGACGAGCGAAGGAAAGTCCTTCGCTCGTTGTGTCTGATCAAAAGGGGCGTGCTGTCGATGTTGATTGACAGCACGCCCCCTTTGGTAGGCGTGCCGGGGGCGTGCCTCCCTGGCGGGGGCGTTCCCACGGGAACGCCTCCCGTCAGAAGCCGGCCCACTGACATCACTAGTGATGTCAGTGGGAGTGATTTTGGCTCTGATAGAGCCAAAATCACTCCGGAGCTTGCGGTTGAAAACCTCAACCGCAGGCTCCGGCTCGCAGTTTCGATGGTCGCGATGGTCACGACCATCGCGCCCATCAAAATGCACGCTCGTATAGCCTGTGGGTGGTGACCCACAGCTATACGAGCGTCCAGGAGGACGCTCCATTTTCATGGAGGCGGCCCTCATTCAGAGCGTGCGCTCTGCTCAGAGCGTACGGCTCTGAATGAGGACCTATATGTGTTATCATATCCCAGCCGTTACAAAAATGTGGGCTATGAGAAATCGCCTCTAAACAACATAAAATCCTGTTATCAATGGTCGGTCGGCTTTATGGACTTAATAAGGCAAAAAGGAGAGACAAAAATAAAATAGTTTGTATAATGATACAAGCTATCCATATGTAGCGGTGAACTTGTACTTCGATTGCACCAAAAGCTTTGGTATTGTAACTAACTTACTTTGTTTTCTGAGATACATTTGTTTGTCTGTAATGAGACTATCTATGTGGTATCTGTTGATATGGGCGTACTATTTTGTAGTGGAACACAGGTTATAAATAGTAGACACCAGCGAGATCCAGATACAGCACAGTACTTAACCTGAAGTTGGGTTTACTCGCAGTGTATGCTTGTACAGTCGTACTCACTGTTACATACACAGTAATCCTAGATGGAGCGGAGCATACAGAGAACCAGCTGGTCATGTGTGAATGTAGCGGTGCAGGGTTACAGTGATATAACGCAGATATATATAGGATTTATGTCAGGGTCAGCGGAGCTAAGCAGTAAAAAGCTGTGTACTACTGATTAAACTGCATAAGATACAAGTGGAGAAATGCATAAGGATTGACTTATATATGGATGTTGCTGATTTACAACATATGACAATATTCAGTCATCTGCAATCCTAAGTGGGTAACTATTAATCTATTTCTGATTTGGAGTGTAATTTGTGGGTTAGAACTGCTGTGATTATTGACCAACTTCTGGCTTCACTAAATAGCTGTGTTTGTGACTTTCTGAATGAGCAAATTTATGTCTGGTTTGGGAAACATTGGTGACACTGTTCATCTAGTTAACCCTTTTTTGCCTTATTACCTTAACGTAACCCTTATAACTGGCCAGCCATTTACTTTATAGAATACTGTTCTATATTGTTTAATGTCAGATGCATTGAGAACACACAGCTTTCAGGGTAATTCAGAAAATTGTGCGAGGAACATACTGTTCCAGTTTTGGAACCTTCTACAGATATCCCTGGAATATGATTACTTTTGGTTCTCTAATGAACATTATTTGACAACTTATTTTAATTTCAGCTGACACTATATCACATGCTTGGTAGCGTCATAAAAAATAAAAGTTAAAAATACAGAGAATCCCTTTTCCTATGGATGGCCATCGGTGGGTAACCATTGATGGTGCCATCAGTGGTTATCATCAGTGCTATAAAACCATTCAAAGGGAAACAATCAATGGTTTCAACCACATGCTGGGATGCCGGCCAATCAGAACGGAGGAGAAGGGCTTCATGGGTGCATCAAGGGGCGGGGCTATGCTCTGTCTCCTGGCATTAAGTTAAAAAATAACAAACCATCAGGGGGCTCTCTGCCATCGATGATGGAGAACAATTTGTTCTCCGACATCGATGGCAAAACTATCTGACATCAGCTATTAACCATCAATGTTTTGTAAGCATTGATGGTCGATGGCCATTCCTACCTTTTCCTACACTGATGAATCTACATACTGACAAATATTATCTGTCCTTGGTAATCTGTATTAGCATTGTTATATTTAGTATACTCTTTGGTTGAAGCATTGACTCAATTGGCTGACATGTTCGGTACGTCCTTAAAATGACCTTCTGCATAAGAGTTACCTATCAGCCTAATATCACTAGGGAGAAGCTTACAGATATCTGTAGCAAAGTTTAAATTGACATTTAGCACATAACATGCCATTCATTTTAATGGCGTGTGGTGTTTTACATGTCAATTTAAAGTTTACTATATCTGTAAAATTCTCCCCTGCCATTTTCACTATTAAAGCGAAAACTATTTCTTTATTTTGCAAGCTCCCTTTAAGCAAAGAATAATAGAAATAAATAATGAAATGATGTTAGTAAATCTGATTCTTGGTGTTATTATTAGAGGCGGTCTTGCAGCAAAGCACAAAGCAATTTAGTGACTGAATGCTCCTCTTTCCCTAATATTACAGCCTTAATGACTTGTCTGTAACATAAATAAGCAATCGCAGCAACAACCAATACATTACTGTGAAACTGAGCGAAAAATACCATAACGTATACAAGACCTCATATGCACAGCGCGCAACACACTGCTCAAATCGTCCAAGACATTGTTATTTTATCAGTCTCATTTTCCTCTCTGCGGTAAATCTACTGTAGATGCAAAGTAAAGCTGACTTTAATCAGATCGGGAATCAAATCACAAGCTGCAAATACTCGCAGTCATTCATCTGGAAACAAGATATCTGTGTAGTGTTCAAATAAACAGTACAGCAAAATAGATTTTCAATACAAAGTTCCATGATATTACTTTATTAAATCATACCATCTAGCTTTCTGCCACAGCTGATGACATTTTCTACTGGGCTAGCATAATAGTTATTGATAGATGAATTGTAAAAATGGTCAAATCCCCTTGATGAGTTTTTTCCTTTTAATAAAACGCAAAAACATGTTTTTGTTCTTGTTTTTCTCAACGTTGCACTTTAATTCAAGGTGAGGTGCCATGTTGCAGTTATAAACGTACACATCTCTTACTAGGACTAAAAGAGGACATATATCTGTAAAGTTCAGAAAAGGTGAATCGATAAATTACTGATTCGCCACCGATATGTAACAGGGCAACCAGCTAATCTCTCAGTTAGAGATTTTTAGTTCGGTTCTCCAGAAACCCAAATCCACCCGGATTTCATAAATCCGGACAGATCCGATTCGCGGTTATAATCCGAGGAGATCCGGATAGAGTCGCTGCTCTGAACTTTCAGCGGTTCGGACTACGGATTTTAAATCTGAATTTCAAGTTTTGGATTGCAAAAATGACATGATATTAGCTGTGCTTAAAAACTTTTTCTAAAAAAAAAATGCAGTTCCAAAACTAATAGACTTGAGGGTGGTTTTGCAAAACTAAAACCTATACACATGAATCCAGATCCAAAACCAAAACAAAACACGGGGGTCAGCGTACATCTCTACTGTAAATATAGCATAAATCCTGGGCATGCTTACATTTTGCGGGTATCCAATGCTTTGGGGATGTTTCATTACTTTAATAAATATGCCCTTAAGCCCTAATTACCCTTGGAGATGTGCCTACACTCCAATGTGAACCCCCTCCTGTGAAAACTGGAACTTTTTTTAAATTTTTCACAGAATTGGTGACATCATAGCGAAGTACATCCCTCATATTCCTAGATTATTTTTCTTAATAGGAAAACATAGTGAAAGAGTCCAAGCACCTCTGTATGGCTGATCCAGGAGCTACTGGAAAGGAACGTGTTGTAGGTATTCGCTAATTGTTAGAGAGATATCCACCCATAACAGTATTTTACCTTTAGGCAGATGCACAGATTAGAACAAAATAAATAGTTAACTATTATTATTATTAGGCATTTATTATTCGGAGTGGTGTAAAAGATACTGCTTGTATGGGAACTGAGGGCCTGATTCAGAGCCGGATGCTCTGACCAGAGTGCTCGCTCTGAATCAGGGCCCTCCTACCTAAACTTGGAGCAGCCTCTTGGACGCTCGCATAGCTGTGGATTACCACCCACAGCTTATGCGAGCGTCCATGATGATGGTCGCGATGGTCAAGACCATAGCGACCATTGGGCTTGCGACGAGACCCTGCGGTAGGGTCACGCTGCCGCAAGCCCAGGAGTGATTTTGGCTCTATCAGAGCCAAAATCACTCCCACTGACATCACTAGTGATGTCAGTGGGGCCGGACCCAGACGGTAGGCGTTCCCATGGGAACGCCTCCGTCTGGCAGCCACGCCCCCGGCACGCCCACCAAAGGGGGCATTCTGCTGTCACTCACCATCGACAGCACGCCCCCTTTGGTGTGAGACCCGGAGCGACAGCTTGGCTGTCGCTATCCGGGTCTCGCGCATGCGCACGACAGAGCTCCCTCCGTCGTGCGCATGCGTATTTGGGTACCATCGACCCGCTTGTGAGCGTCCTGCGCTCACGAGCGGGTCTGAATGAGACCAATGGTTCCAGTAACCCCAGCAACTATTAGTGTTTACTTTATTTATTATCCGGAGCGTTTGTGAAGCAAGCAGTATTTATTTGAACACTGGGCCTGATTCAGACCCGCTCGCGAGCGCTGAGCGGTCTCAAGCGGGTCGATGGTGCCCTAGTGCACATGTGCACGACGGAGGGAGCGCCGTCGTGCGCATGCGCGAGACCCGAATAACGACGGGGTAGCCGTCGTTATGGGTCTCGCACCAAAGGGGACGTGCTGTCGATGGTGAGTGACAGCACTCCCCCTTTGGTGGGCGTGCCGGGGCATGGCTGCCAGATGGAGGCGCTCCCATGGGAACGCCTACCGTCTGGGTCCGGCCCCACTGACATCACTAGTGATGTCAGTGGGAGTGAATTTGACTCTGATAGAGCCAAAATCACTCCAGGGCTTGCGGTCACCGAGACCCTACCGCAGGGTCTCGTCACAAGCCCAATGGTCGCGATGGTCTTGACCATCGCGACCATCATCATGGACGCTAGCATAAGCTGTGGGTGGTAACCCACAGCTATGCGAGCGTCCAAAAGGCCGGACGAAAAAAAAAAAACACGCCCTGATTCAGAGCGGGCGCTCGTTCAGAGCGTCTAGCTCTGAATCAGGCCCACTGTCTGTTCTATTACTTGTGTTTGCTGAAAGCGAGTACATTGGGGGTCAATGGAGCGTTCTCCACTTACAATCCCTACTTGAAGTTCAAGTGCTGCTATCCACTCATGTTTAATATGGGGAGTTGCTGGCATTTTTTACTGTAACCAGGGGTGTTCATCTTGTGTAGTGCATCTGTCAGATACATACAGGGGAGGCAGCCATGTTACACTAATTCAGTAATCATGATATTGCAGCCCATCTCTTAACTAGGAATCAGCAAAGTAGTAAGTATGGCTTGGCACTCCGTCAGTGTACCACAATAGGATGCAGAAATCAGCACTGTAGTAAGTATGTGTTGGCACTGTCATTGTGCCAGTATAGGATGCAGGAATCAGTATTGTAGTGAAGATAGTATGCAGGTATCAGTAATGTATTTTGTGTTGGCACATTGTATGCCAGAATAGGATGCAGAAATCAGCACTGTAGTAAGTATGTGTTGTCAGCTATGTCATTGTGCCAGGATAGGATGCAGGAATCAGCACTGTAGTAAGTATGTGTTGGCACTACGTCAGTGTATCAGAATAGGATGCAGGAATCAGCACTGTAGTAAGTATGTGTTGTCAGCTACCGTATGTCATTGTGCCAGAATAGGATGCAGAAATCAGTATTGTAGTAAGTATGTGTTGGCACTAGGGAACCAGGATAGGATGCAGGAATTAGTAATGTAGTAAGTATGTGTTGGCACTATGTCAGGGTACCAGGATAGGATGCAGGAATCAGTATTGTAGTAAGTATGTGTTGGCACTATGTCAGGGTACCAGAATAGGATGCAGGAATCAGCACTGTAGTATGTATGTGTTGGCACTCCGTCAGTATATGAGGATAGGATGCAGGAATCAGCACTGTAGTAAGTATGTGTTGGCACTCCGTCAGGGTACCAGAATAGGATGCAGGAATCAGCACTGTAGTAAGTATGTGTTGGCACTCCGTCAGTGTATGAGGATAGGATGCAGGAATCAGTACTGTAGTAAGTATGTGTTGGCACTATGTCAGTGTATCAGAATAGGATGCAGGAATCAGCACTGTAGTAAGTATGTGTTGGCACTCCGTCAGTGTATGAGGATAGGATGCAGGAATCAGCACTGTAGTAAGTATGTGTTGTCAGCTACCGTAGGGTTGTCTTAACAGCAATGTGGGCCTTGGGCAAAGCAATGCACTCTGGCCCCTACCCACCCATTCAGGGGAAAAAAAATGTAAATGGTCAATAAAATTAAACCCTCCTGCATGCCCATCAGACCTCCCATACATGCAGAGAGACTGGTTTGAAGCCGACGCATGAAGTGAAACTGGGACTGAGGTGAGTACTACGGGGGGTGGGGGGGGGTGAGAGGGGATGGGGGGAGGTTAGATCAGAATACAGTGCACTGGCGGCCGGCCTATAAAAATTTCACTAATTTACCAACTGGCCGCAGCTGCCAGCTGCAGGGAGGCGGGTTGGCAGGCCCCTACCAGCTTTGGGCCCCTGGGCAACTGCCCAACAAGCCCAATGGAAGAGATGGCCCAGAGCTACCATATGTCATTGTGCCAGAATAGGATGCAGAAATCAGTATTGTAGTAAGTATGTGTTGGCACTAGGGAACCAGGATAGGATGCAGGAATTAGTAATGTAGTAAGTATGAGTTGGCACTATGTCAGGGTACCAGGATAGGATGCAGGAATTAGTAATGTAGTAAGTATGTGTTGGCACTATGTCAGGGTACCAGGATAGGATGCAGGAATTAGTAATGTAGTAAGTATGTGTTGGCACTATGTCTGGGTATCAGAATAGGATGCAGGAATTAGTAATGTAGTAAGTATGTGTTGGCACTCCGTCAGTGTACCAGAATAGGATGCAGGAATTAGCACTGTAGTAAGTATGTGTTGTCAGCTACCGTATGTCATTGTGCCAGAATAGGATGCAGAAATCAGTATTGTAGTAAGTATGTGTTGGCACTAGGGAACCAGGATAGGATGCAGGAATTAGTAATGTAGTAAGCATGTGTTGGCACTAGGGAACCAGGATAGGATGCAGGAATCAGTAATGTATTATGTGACTCACTGTATGCCAGGATAGGATGCAGGAATCAGTAATGTATTATATGTTGGCACACTGTATGCCAGGATAGGATGCAGGAATCAGTAATGTATTATGTGTTGGTACACAGTATGCCAGGATAGGATGCAGGAATCAGTAATGTATTATGTGTTGGCACACTGTATGCCAGAATAGGATGCAAAAATCAGTTTTGTAGTAAGTATGTGTTGGCACTCCGTCAGTGTACCAGGATAGGATGCAGGAATCAGTATTGTAGTAAGTATGTGTTGGCACTAGGGAACCAGGATAGAATGCAGGAATTAGTAATGTAGTAAGTATGAGTTGGCATGTATTATGTGACTCACTGTATTCCAGGATAGGATGCAGGAATCAGTAATGTATTATGTGTTGGCACACTGTATGCCAGGATAGGATGCAGGAAACAGTAATGTATTATGTGTTGGCACACTGTGTGCCAAGATAGGATGCAGAAATAGTAAGTATGTGTTGGCACTGCATCAATGTACCATGATAGGGTGCAGGAATTAGTAATGCATTTAGTATGTGTTGGCACACTGCATGCCATGATAGGATGCAGGAATCAGTAATGCGTTAAGTATGTTTCTGGCGCATTGTATGCCAGGATAGGATGCATGAATCAGTAATGCATTTAGTATGTGTTGGCATAACATCAGTGTGCCATGATAGGATGCAGGAATCAGTAATGAGTTATATATGTTTCTGGCACATTGTATGCCAGGATAGGATGCAGGAATCAGTAATGCATTTAGTATGTGTTGGCACAATGTCAGTGTGCCAGGATAGGATGCAGGAATCAGTAATGTGTTAAGTATGTGTTGGCACACTGTATGCCAGGATAGGATGCATAAATCATAAATCAGTAATGCATTTAGTATGTGTTGGCCCAACGTCAGTGTGCCATGATAGGATGCAGGAATCAGTAATGCATTTAGTATGTGTTGGCACAATGTCAGTGTGCCATGATAGGATGCAGGAACCAGTAATGTGTTAAGTATGTGTTGGCACACTGCATGCCAGGATAGGATGCAGGAATCAGTAACATAATAATTGTGTTGGCACTACGTCAGTGGACGAGGATAGGATGCAGGAATCCGAAATGTATTATGTGTTTGTACACTGCATGCCAGGATAGGATGCAGGAATCAGTAATGTAGTAAGTATGTGTTGGCACTATGTCAGTGGACGAGGATAGGATGCAGGAATCAGTAATGTATTATGTGTTGGCACACTGTATGCCAGGATAGGATGCAGGAATCAGTAATGTATTGTGTTGGCACACTGTGTGCCAGGATAGGATGCAGGAATAGTAAGTATGTGTTGGCACTGCATCAGTGTACCATGATAGGGTGCAGGAATCAGTAATGCATTTAGTATGTGTTGGCACAATGTCAGTGTGCCACGATAGGATGCAGGAATCAGTAATGTTTTAAGTATGTGTTGGCACACTGTATGCCAGGATAGGATGCATAAATCATAAATCAGTAATGCATTTAGTATGTGTTGGCCCAACGTCAGTGTGCCATGATAGGATGCAGGAATCAGTAATGCATTTAGTATGTGTTGGCACAATGTCAGTGTGCCATGATAGGATGCAGGAATCAGTAATGCATTTAGTATGTGTTGGCACAATGTCAGTGTGCCATGATAGGATGCAGGAATCAGTAATGCATTTAGTATGTGTTGGCACAATGTCAGTGTGCCATGATAGGATGCAGGAATCAGTAATGTGTTAAGTATGTGTTGGCACACTGTATGCCAGGATAGGATGCATGAATCAGTAATGTAGTAAGTATGTGTTGGCATAACGTCAGTGTGCCATGATAGGATGCAGGAATCAGTAATGCGTTAGTTATGTTTCTGGCACATTGTATGCCAGGATAGGATGCAGGAATCACTAATGCATTTAGTATGTGTTGGTACAACGTCAGTGTACCATGATAGGATGCAGGAATCAGTAATGTGTTAAGTATGTATTGGCACGCCATCAGAATGACAGGATAAGATGTTCTGCACTTAGTAAATTAATATCCAAAGAGATAAAGGTGAACAGTTGTTTATTATATTAGTTGCAGATTTTCAGGTCTCTATGGCCATTTGTCAAGCAAAAAATACAGGAGTATTAAAAAGATAGAAACAATCAGCGCTATATCAGACGTTATAGCTCCCTGAACAGTTCCTATAATTTGTATAAGTTATTTGCAATAAAACAGTTTTATGTATCCAGGGTTATAGCACAATACATTCATAATGTATCATTTGTTTTTAAGCACCAGTGGGTATGTTATACGGCTCCTGACTGCAGTTCCAAAGCTTATTCTGTTCCCTTTGTGGTCTAACCTTAAATCTTAATACCTTGGATGCCAACTGCAAAGGAATTACAAAGCTTCCCTTCTTCATTAAGATGATATATTCCAGGGTGGCTCTATAAATAGCATCTCGCCCATCTTGCACCGCGCTGCCTAATTGTTCCATTGCCTAATTTAATAAATTAACATTTTACTGAAAAATGAGAACAATATACGCTTATTTATTAAAATTGCATTTAGCTGCACAATGTGCATTTAAAATCAGCAAATATTAGCAGTTAGCTTTTATCTATCTGGTGCGATCTAAGGGCCTGATGCAGAGATGGACAATATTGCACAGCCGCAGACAAGCAGCTGTGCGCTTCCGTCTAACAAAATGTAAATGCAGCAGCAGGTGTCTATAGGTAATAGACATCTACTCCATTGCATTGCGCTCCGAATGCAGTGTCGGTAGACGCTGCCTTGGATCATCTTCGCGTAAGCCAGCTGTGTAAATCTGCTTCCCGCCGACGCAGGCTCTGGGCTCGCCCCTCCCGGAAAACGGGACAACACGCCCCCATTTCTGGGAATGGTGCCAGCCATACCCCCGCTCAGTCCCCCAAACACTGCAGCATGTCAATCATGTTGTGGCTAAGAGGGGACTGTGAGCAAGATCACATGATCCGTTCTGCACATGCGCAGACCCCTAAACATCGGAGATGTGCGCTAACCATCGGGTTAGCGTACATTTTTTAATCATGCCCTAAGCTGGCTGCTCATTATCCAAGTTTCCAACCAACTGAAAAATTATCTGACCAACTAAATGACTGTGAAATATTCTCCCTACACCTAACCAACATTTTCATCAGACTAGCCAACTTCTCTCCACAGACAGGGGCATATTGAGAGGAGGGGGCCCTCCTGCTGCTGATTGGCTGCCTGTCCGCAGGTTCCTATTGGCTTGCGACTGACGACTGATTAATAAGACATCGGCACTGCCTGTACTTGGCAGGATGCAGGGGGTTGCTTGCTCGGCCGGCGTGCCCCCTAAGCTGCCAGGTCCCATAACAAGTGTGCCCATTGCACACGCTATAGTTACGCCAGTGAATAGAGTTCCATGCTATTGTGAGTCTTGTGTATGGGGAAGGGAAGCCTGTTTCTGATGGATGTCTTCAGTGGCATAAGTTCATCCCAGTCGCCCGGAGGCAAGTTCTAATTTGGTGACCCCCCCCCCCCCCCCCCCCCCCCCCAAGAAAAAAAGGGAAAACAAATGTGATGTATATGTATCAATATAATCAATATATCGCATGCACAAGCACACAAACACACTAAAATAGAATGTTTCTATTGGGCCTATTTGCTAAAGTAAATTTGCAGGATATGCACAGGGAGAATACCTTTGTTGCTGCTGCCGGTTGGTATATTTCCACCCAGAAACCGCCTCTACGCCTTTTTTATTTGAAAACAAAACAGTCGAGTGATCGGTCTACAACAAGTAATTTTGTTACCTACACATTTCCTTCTACCTGTATCCCCTTCTGTCTGTCCGTGCCTCTATATGTGTAGGATCGCCAGATCCCTATTAATTCAGGACACACATGAATTACACAGGTTCTGTGACTGGCTGACTTCAAGGGGCGTTTCTAGAGAGGAGGGGGCCCGTGCGCAGTCCCCGACACGGGCCCCTCCTCTCTGTCCTGCATGCTCACTGAGCTGTGCACGGCCAGCGCCGGAATTATAGACTTTGGGCACTAGAGTGTGCCCAGAGTCTATAGAGTATGCGCAGGTCACCGCGGCGGCCATTTTCCCTGTACTGCACATGCGCAAACAACGAGAAAATGGCCGCGGTGGGTATTTTCCAGTCATCTTTACAGCACCGACCCCCCGCACCGACGTGGGACTCCGGAGAGGTAAGTAATACTATGGGTGCAGGGTGTGTGGTGTGGGGCCCCCCTGCACCCATTATAGATACGCCCCCTGGCCACAGAACCTGTGTAATCCACACCACATGTATCCTGAGATAGAGGGATGATATGGCAAGCCTACAAACTTGTGCCCCATTCTGACTCTCGGTTCCCCCCTCCTACCTCTCTGTGCCTCAATCTGCACCCCTTCTGTCTGCCTGGGCCCTTTGTACCTTTTGCATCTCTATGCCCCCTTTTGCCTCTATTTGTGCCCCCTTCTACTAGTTTTCCTTTTCTAACTTTCCTCTCTCAGCCCCCCTGTTTTTTCTCCTGGCCACCATGATACACTCCCCCCCTCCCCCGCACATGTTGAATGCAATTTCCCCTCACTTTGTTATTCCTCTTGCCTGTTACCATGGCTGGAGCCTGGGACATCTATAGCCAGGGTCTCCATTCCCTCCATGCCGCTCAGGGGTGAGTCACGGCACTGGTGCCTGTCCGCTGACACCACTGCACTGCCCGTGCTTATGTGCTGGCTGCTCTCCCAGTCCCGACTGCTGGCTGCAATCCCGACACCTGCGCGCTCCCCACAGGTGTGATAGCCGTTCTCAGCATGTACGCGGCACGCCCAGCCGCTCTGTCAGTGTATCCCGGCTCCCACTCAGCAGGCAGGCGGCTCAGGGTTGCCGTGACATCGTATGCCCAGCTTTCTGAGAGACTGGGACCCCCATTGGTATGGCGCCGCAGCCGTTTGTAAATATGGTGCCGGGCCGCTGCAACACTTAAATATGTGTAGCGGGCAAGAGAGGGCGGGCACGGTCAGATAATGCGTCGCTGGAGGGTGACTGTGGCCGCTTCACCCGGAGCAATAGCTGTGCTTACCTGCATATATATATAGAGTATATGTGTTCCATGTCTTATTTTACACACTGCTGGTCTTATTATATGCAAATACCATTTTCAGCCTTCCACTGTTATAGTAGCCTGCGTCTGAATGAGCAATTGCTGAAACGCCCACTTTCAGCCTTTCTGCGTGCTGTAACACTATCACCATATTTTTAAAACTCTCAAGGAGAGATGTATCCAGCCGAGAGATAAAATTGAGAAGTTGTCCAAAGCAACCAATCAACTTCTAACTGTCATTTCAAAGACTGTGCCAGATAAATGACAGAAGCTGATTGGTGGCTTTGGGCAACTTCTCAACGTTATCACTCTCCACAGCTTGATACATATCCCCCTCAAAGGAGTTATGACAGACCGTATTAAGTATATACATTGTAGCTATTTCATTTCTATTGTTTGGCTCAGTAATGTACAGTACAAGACGCTTTAAAATATTCGAGTCTAATAATGGATTTAAGTGCTCTTTTATATGTTGTAATAGCCTGAGATGCATTGTAAATGTATATCAATTTGCGTAAATAAAACAAGTTTAAAGTACTGATTAATCCATTCTGAGTCAAGCTATTTTTGTGTAACTTTGTGGTCTGTCACATTGTGCACTGAATGGCAACAGCCTATTGATTGATGATCAACTAACACCTTCAATACCTGACCCTAATCTCACCACCTCTTCTTCCATTCTCCTAGGCCTGGCAATATAACAACCCGCTTGGGACTGGTCAAGCCTGAAGTAAGCCACATGTAAGTCTTTATCATATACAGAGATTTTATTTTTATAAAGGTCTTGAAACTTATGTTTTAAGTAGGGATGTGCAGGCTCTGATTAGTTCGGATTTTCTCGCCAAGTTCGCATTTTCCCGCCAAAAATCGGAACTCAGAAAGAGGCAAAACGTCATCTTTCTTGGACTTTTGGCCAGGAATGATGATGTTTGTTCATGAAAGATGACTTCTGCCTCTTTCTGAGACTCGATTTTTGGTGGGAAAAATCAGAACTTGGTGGGAAAATCCGAACTAATCCAAGCCTGCACATCCCTAGTTTTAAGTGGTATTGTTCATGCGTGAGCACACGGCAATGAAAAACAAAGGTGTCTGAAAACCTCCATTTGCATCATAGCCAGATGGGCATTTTAAAACACCACTGTTTTGTGACCAGAAAATCACAGCGTCTTTAAGGGAGGATACACGTAATGTTAAAGTAATGGGGTGTGCTGTTCCCTGTTATAACATAGAGCAGGTCAGATTTTAGAGATATCCATGGTTGAGCACAGGTGGTTGACTCAAATTGACTATGGTCAACCATGGATATCTCTAAAACCTGAACTGTTGGGGTGCCTTGAGGACTGCATTTGGGAACCTTTGCCATAGAGAATAACAATGTAACATGAGTTACTCAAGTACGTAAATGTTATCTTGGCTGTACCTGTCCTGGCTTTAGAATGGGTTCCTTGTCAGAAAATATCAGTCTTCTAAATGCTAATTTAACATTATGACTCATTCACCATTAGGTAAACATGCAACTCAGTAGCCTATATACAGTAAAGGAAGATATATCAAAACTAGGGCCCCATTTTGAACGTACAAAAATACAGGCGGCATTTTTCATTTAGTATCACTGTGATACAATGCCACTAGTATTCACCAATACTTACCCCTCTGGCGAGGTCCAACGAAGTCCTCCTAGTCTGCGAGGTCCTCCGCTCGGCTGCTGGCAGCCTAACACTGCCAGAGACGGTGCTCCTGTGTAATGCGCAAGCGTGACGGTCCATCTGCGCATGTGCATAACACAGGGACCTGGCAGTGCCAGGAAGGCTTCGCTGAAGATGGAAAGGCAGTGCCGCATCCCTATTGCCATCAATGGGGACCGCATCGCTCTCGCCATCTAACGATTGCAAGAATGATGCTGTGACTAACAGCTGTAATCTTAGATTACTGCTATTTGTCAAATACAGAGAGTGTGACCTAGTCCCTTTAGTGAGCGCTAAAGGGGTTATGCTTCGTTAATAAATGAGGCCCCTAAAGAGGGGACAAGTGGTGAAGTTACCTATAGCAACCAATCAGCTTCCAGATATAATTTTTGTAAAATAATCACTTGAAACTGATGATTGGTTGCTATTGACAACTTCTCCATCTGTCCTCTTTAGAAGGTTTGATACATCTGCCCCAGTGTCGGGGCAGGGCTCTGTGCCGCCCTGACTTGTGACATCATGGCGAGGGACGGGGCTGCCTGCACAAGGAAATAGAGCACTGCAGTGCTATTGGCTGCACGGTGCACTCTGCAAGCTAAATGCTAGTGCAGTGGGGCAGCGACGGTGCCACACCCAGGACCCTGCGCCATGGGCGGCAGCACCGCTCGCACCCCTAGTCACAGCCTCAATCTGCCCCTTAATCTTGTACATTAGTCCCCATCTCCACTCTACTAATACACAAAAGTTTGCACTTGTTGAATCTGGCAGATTAGGGGCGGATGTATCATTAGTTAAGATGCTGTAAAACGTCTGAAACTTGGAATTTTTCAGAGATTTACCACAATAAATATGGCTCACTATATATATTAAAAGGTCTGCAACAGGATCCATCTCCAGGGACTCATTGCGGAAAGAAGCCCATAGGCTTCTATAGGCAATGCCAGCTATAGATGGCACTGCCCATTGGGCAGTCACTGGAAAGTTACACGTTCCTGAGCTTGATGCATATGGACATAACCTATGGGCTTCTTTCCGCAACGAGATCCGTCTTCCCACAACTTGCGTACGCGCTCACGCGGGTCATTGGCCAGCTCACGAGCAAGCCACAGGGGGCCAAATGAGCCCCTAGATGTATCCTTCTCCTTGTCCCCGATAGGCCCGATAGCCACTGCGCATGCGACAAAGCAGCACTGCGCATGCACGATGATGGATTAGCGCCAGCGGTTGTAGACAGGATTTATTCGCAAAGTGAGTGACAGGTAGTCAGAATTTGGGGGAGGTAGCGGAGGGTGGTTAGAAAAACGCAGGCGTGTCGGTACCATTTCCAGGACTTGCAGTAGTGAGCCTTTGTGAATTAATTTGCTTCTGGAGAGGCGTCTTAGTAGAGCCGTTATGTGGGCGGGATGCATGGCGATCCCTGCAAGGACAGCTCTGTCAGTAAGAGCGGCCCTTTGCGGTGGAGGGGCTTCTGGGTCTATGACCCAGAAGCCCCTCCGGCATCCTTCTGCACATGCCGCGGCAGGTGGATCCCTCTATCAGCTCACTCCCGAAAGAAGCCCGTAGGCTTCTATGTGTAACGCCATCAGGAAGATGATATTACCCAACGCAACCAAGTGGCTTGGTGCATATGAGAAATGCTGTCAAACCCGCATTTTCGGGGTTTGACCGCATTTTTCTCATTGATGCATCTTGCCCTGTATGAGACAGCATAGGCTTACTCAGAAGTTTGATGCGCAACCGATGTTTCTTCTTTTGTACGTAAACCTCGGATGCGAGACCCTGGAAGTGGGCGTCTCAGTGCACAGGACCTCAGCTGAGTCCGTATACTTTTGCAAGTCTGTTGCGAACGGAATCTCACTTCTCGGCAGGATTTGCGTCAGGCCCATCGTCACTAAAAGACATGGCATTTGTAATGTACCATATTTAAGTGAGCTGCAATATCACTTTACATTTTATGCATATTTAAAAGATTTATTTTTCGATAAATAAAGTAAAAAAGAAATATTATAGTGCCCTCCTTTTCACTCTTCAAGTTGCTGCGTATTTGGTTTAAAAATGACACAAGAAATGTGCTTTACATTAACAGGCTCACTGTAAAAGACTTATACGGATGCCTGAAATTCATAGGAGGGTGCAACACACTGGTAAAGCTGTTTTATGAGGCTCACGATGGAATGGAAAGAGCTGTTTTTGTTTTACGAGACAACAGTGTGCTGTAGTAATAACATAATTGGTGTACTGGGTAACAAGCATGCGCTCAATACAACATACATGCACTCATAAAATTACCTTTACAGGGCTTGGACAACATGCGGCTCCCCGGCTGTTGTGGAACTACTAACTCCAGCCTTCCCCTTATACTTTGCCTACTTCTAACTTCTGCCTTGAATAAAAAAGTGTTAATATATTTTAATAATCATTCTAACAAAGTATATAATTTATTTTCCTATAAACATTCAGACATTTTCCCCACTGCGGCTACACTTGTAACAGTTGTGTTAGTGGAATTTCTGAAAAAAGAAAATACATATTGAAATCATTGAGCGTTTGTCAACTGCACGGGCGTAAAATGCCCTGCACCATAATAGAGCATATACATAGGAAACAGGTGAATGCGTCTGCATTAACGGACATTGAAAGCGCGTCAAGAAACACTTTTAGCGGCAGCATGTTGGAGACACCATTCATCGCAGTCAACTTGATGATGGATGGAGTTTTGGTAAATAAATAATGGCCATTGTCCCTGCCCTCCAATTGTGGTCCAAGCACCGGCAATTATAGCCTGGGCTGGTTGCAGCAATTGTGTTTGGAATATCTACCCCATAAAAGCCCAACCAACAACAGTCAATCCATGACAGGCTGGCTGGTGACACTATAACCCATAGCATTGGGTGCCTCACTACACAGGTCCAGGTGGGCTGAATATACAGCACCCACATGGTTTATTCTGATTGGCATATCCTTAACTTATGGGCTAACACCTGGCTTGTTCTCATTCTCCGTTTAGGAGGGTGACCCCCTGCTCTATCTGTGAATTCATAACCAACACATTTTACCTGTCCCCTGCTTCACCATATAGCAAATAAGGGGGGATCACAGCGAGGGAGTACTCCATCCATTCAGTCTTCTTCAACAGAGCTAATTAACGTTCCCTTTTCAGCTTTATTGAAGGGAACTGCACAGATTCGGTCCTCCCTCACTGTGACCTGCAGCCGCTCTCAGCTACAGTTAATAAAGTTGTGGGGCCCACTTATTTGCTTAGGGGAGGAGGAATAGATGTGGTTTTCCAAAAGTGGACAATGCTTTTAATAATAGTGTGGACCATGTGATAATAAGCCTTGCTTAGGAGCATATTTTTTAAATATCAGGAATGAGTCCCGATGATATTAATTTCTTATCACCACTTATTGCGGCAATAAGAAATTAAGTATCGCTCCAATGCACCATTAAACACGTGCAGGGTCAGGGACTCTGATAGGAGCCCGTTCCTGCAATGTGTTAAAAGTAAAATGATTGCTAATGCAATCACATTACTTCTGGGTTAAAATCTGCAGATGGTGGCCCATACGCTACAGTGGCGTTAGCTGTCGGGTCCAAGCGAAGCACGCCGGAGCTTGTTATATTCAGTATTTTATAGGGGATGCTCTAGTGGCCGAAAACAGGAGACTGCAGCAGATCTCTCCGACATCTGCTTCAATCCCCTGTACATACATCCAAGTAATGCTTAATATTTGTGGGCAGCGGTGGAAAATAAATGTTTTCGGGGGATATTCCTGCAAATATTGTTCGATAAATATGCCCCTTGGTAAGTTTCACTTAGATATGTTTGAACCAAAGCATAAAATTACTACTACACTGATGGACAGTGAACTTAGTGATAGCGTTCTGGTTTTGGTTCTAATTCATCGTGTTTTGGTTTTGGCAAAACCAGCCTCTAGTGCAGGCCTGGCCAACCTGTGGCTCTCCACTGTTGTGAAACTATAAGTCCCAGCATGCCCTGCCACAGTTTTAACATTTCCTAATAGCAAAACCGTGGCAGGGCATGCTGGGACTTATAGTTTCACAACAGCTGGAGAACCTCCGGTTGGCCAGACCTGCTCTAGTGTTTTGGTTCAGATTTAGTTTTGGTTCGGTTTTTGGATTCCTTAAAAATTTATGTCAATCTCTTAAAAAAAAAAAACATATCCCCCCATAAAATACATATTTTGGACCTGTTTACATGCAATCTAAAACCTAAGTTCAGTTTTTAAATCTGAGGGGGTCATTCAGACCCGCTCACGTGCAGCAGTACGCTCGCAAGTGGGTCGATGTTCCCCACTGCGCACGACGGAGGGAGCTCCGTCATGCGCATGCGCGAGACCCGGGGAGCGACGGGCTTTCCATCACTCCGGGTCTCGCACCAAAGGGGGCGTGCTGTCGATGGTGACTGACAGCACGCCCCCTTTGGTGGGCGTGCCGGAGGTGTGCCTGCCAGACGGAGGCGTTCCCATGGGAACGCCTACCGTCTGAAGCCGGCCCCACTGACATCACTAGGATTTTGGCTCTGATAGAGCCAAAATCACTCCAGGGCTTGTGGCAGGGAGACCCTACCGCAGGGTCTACGTCGCAAGTCCGATGGTCAAGACCATCGCGACCATCTTTTTGTCTGCTCGCATATGCTGTGGGTGGTCAACCGCAGCTATTCGAGCGGCCTGGAGGCCGCTCCATTTTCTTGGAGGAGGGCCCTGATTCAGAGCAAGCGTTCTGGTCAGAGCGTCCGGCTCTGAATCAGGCCCTGAGTTCCGAACTGACTGCTGAACCGAAACAGGACTCGGGTCGACTCAGAACCCTAAAGTGCTTCCAAACTAGGACTCGATTTCACTCGGAACCCCTATGTTCGGATGTGTTTGTATTTCAGGAAAACCAAACCGCACAACAGTAGTGTTGAATATATATTCTAGATAGCCTTCATCAAACTATTTATTGAAAACATGAATTGATACGGTTTGGGGGGGGGGGATGTGTTATCCTGACACAGTAGAGACAAAGTAAGAAAAGAGAGAGAAGCATTTCATTTTAATGTAATTAGTCTACTGGCTGCTAATGCATTGCTTGCAAAGTGATACAGACTGCGTACTGTGCTTATTAATACTTTCATAATGTCTCTGCTTAAATGAAGATGTGTTAATGATTTAGAAGTAAGAGTGAAAGTGCACTTGGAAATGGAAGACGTAAAATTGGCAGTAATTGGACAAACCATAGAAAAAGAGAATACCTCCACACTTCATAGATTACCTATAAAACATGCTGTCCGCAAAGCTAACATTACAGCTGAGAGTGCTCAATGAATATATACTGAAATCAGCTGCACAAAAAGAAAGCAGCATACTGTATATACCCCCAAAATACAGGCAAAGACACAAGGATGGGCAATAACCAGAGGCTAATAGATGATACTACTTTAGAAAATAATGACATTGACATCTGTCTAAAAAGACACTACAGTCGCATCGACTCGCAGACGCATGGTGGTAGAAACGTGAGGAGCGCTCCTGGATGGTGACTGGGAGGTAACAGGGGGTGGCTAAAAGGAGGCACTGAGAAGTTATGGGTGTGTCGCAGGCTTGTCACTGAAAGCGGTTCCATACAGAGTCATACAGCTGCTCGCACAGGAGGCCATATTTATACAGAGAAACACCACCTGCCATTGGGCTGGTGCAGGTTGCGATGGGGTGACAGTTGGTGGATCTAAAGACCCATCAGATGGTAATGCAGCGCCTATAGACGCTGCAGGTAGGCATCTCAGACCTTGCACATGTGAACGCATGGATATATACCAGGCAGCAGAATCACTAGGGGGCTGTGGGGGGTGCAGACCGCACCAGGTGTCACCAAAATGCCAGCTCCTCTTCAGTGACCAAGAGCCGGGCACTGCACTGTGACGTTTAGCAGCGCCCAGCTCCCGATCACTGAGGAGGAGATGACAATGCAGGGAAAATCTCTGGGGGCAGCCCAGCATCTCCGGGAGTGCTGGGGGTACTCCCCCAGAGTGATGAAACGGGGGGATGCTGTGAGGCCACGCCCCATCACGGCAAGGCCACGTCCCCTTTTTTGGGCACGTGGATATATTAGGCACACTGGGTGTCACCAACCCCAGTGACACCACTGACACCAAGGAAGGGCATAAGCAAAAAAGTCCCAGACCCGCTTAAAGGCACAAGAACGTCAGTGACTGCGTCTACATCTCTAGTAATTATTAGATGTGGTTGTAGGGAAGAAATGCAATAAAAACCTGATAATGTAAGTAAACCAGCAATGCCACTACCATATCTTTTTTTTTATTATTCTCTCCTTAGAATTCCTAAACCAAATAATTACACAGCAAACCTATTCTGCAGAGATGTCCAGGATCGTCTTTTGTCAGTGTCTCTGAGGAAAAGGTGAGTGATTCATACTATTATTATTATCATTTATTTATATGGCGCCACAAGTTTTCCGCAGTGCCTTACAAAGTACATAAACAAATAGATTGATATACAGTGACCTACAGTACAGTACAATACAATACATTACAGGACATGGATAATGTACAGTGCTACATTCACGACCATAACACCCAGATAAGCAACAATGCAAAGCAATCAAGTGTTCGGTGCCCTGGTAGAGAGTAAGAAGTAGATGAAGGTATAGTAAGGGGATGCACAAGAGGGTAGAGGGCCCTGCTCATAGGAGCTTACATTCTACATGTTTATACTCATTTCCCAAAGTGTTGGCAACTTTCTATCAGGCTATTGGATGATTTTTCCTATATATGGTCAATTCACATTTTTTAAGTGGAGAAGTGGACCAGTGGAAAAAGCAACCAATCAGCTTTTACCTTTCATTTTATAGAATGTACTTGATAAATGCTACCTCGCAGCTGATTGGTTGGTAGGATCAACTGCTCCACTGGTCCATTTCTCCACTCTTTTTGCTGCTTTTTACATCAACCACTAAATAGCTAAAGCTCTAATTGTCTATAGCATTATTTTTCATTCAGACTTGCAATGTCGCTAATATATATTGTTTCTTAAAATGTAATAACAAGCGAAACCAGATGTATGACCACCACAAAACAATTCACCGTAATCGTTTAATTACACAACCTACTGGCACAACGGCTCCACTTCATCTCCGGGAATCTTTACAAGACATTGTTTCCTCAATAAAAGGCCTAATTGGCCTTTTAGACTTTTTTGTTTTTTTGAGACCATCCCAAAATGCCTCTGAGCCTTCAGTTTTTGTTCTGCCGTCCCCTAAACACTTTCTCCAAGCGCAGTCATACGTCGCACTAGCCAGCTTGTCCCGTTCCTGATCTATAAGCAATGTGATTATTTTATGATTAATGCACATGTACTCGCTAAAAATAAAAAGCCACTTGTAGCACACCAGGGAGGCTTATTGCCTAGGAACCACCTTGCGCACTAACCGATGACGACATTGTCTAATTCACTTATGATAACTGTATCGTATCGAATGTCATCTACTCAGACAGATTAATGCTAGAAAACAGACTCTCTTACAGGAATTGGATTTAAACTCATTTAAAAACCAGCATGATAAAAAAATAAGCATTCCCTTAAATAAACTTTAATTGCAAAGTTCTAGTATATCAAATTCTACTGAGTATCTTATTTTATTATACTAGATATATACAAGCATGCTGCTTCAGTGTATTTTGAAGAAATAAACAATAACGGGTAACATGGGTAGCTAAAATCTTGACTAGGGCACCAAATTGGCCAGGGTAGGCCCTGTCTCCATGACTTCTCCGCACTATTCTCCATCTGCCGACCTCACTCAGGGTGGGATGTACTAAACTGAAAAATTAGGTAAAACTCCCGAAAATGCAGTTTTCCGGGGTTTTACCACATTTCCCATATGTACTACCACATTCCGGTGCTTCGACTCGATGGGTAACGCCAACTTCACCCTATGGGCTTCTATTGGGTAATGATCTGAATGGACTCCTCTGAGAGGGATCCAATTAGATTCCTCCCAGCTGCCCCCTCGGCGTGCGCGTCCTTCTGTGCATATTACCCACCTCCAGGTTATAAAGGGGTCTATTTTCTAAGCAGTGTTAGGAGACAGAGTGAAAAGTGATAAGGTGCCAGCCAATCAGCTCCCAACTGTCATCTCACAGGCTGTGTTTGAAAAATGACAGTTGGGAAGCTGATTGGCTGGTACCTTATCACTCTTCACTCTGTCTCCTAACACTGCTTAGTAAATAGACCCCAAAATCTTATAAGTAGTGCCCTCTCTACCCTATGCCTCTCATCTGCACCTGCTTTTTGTGTCTACCTTGAAAGTAACCTTTATGTTTAACTTTTATTTGTTACGCGCTTATGTTTAACTTGATTTTGTGCTTGTAGTGTACAGTATATGTGCTGCTTATAATTGTACTTGTATCATTTGTATTAGTACTTGCCTTATTACTTTATTATGTTTAATTAGTATTTGTGTGACTTGTACACTGACTGCCCTGAGCAGCAGAATATGTGACGCATTACAAATACATGATAATGATACAGTATATTTACGTGACAGCTGCTATAATCTCTTACATCCACACAAGGGAATAGCCTTCAGGCATTTCTTATAATCATATGGTAAACCTTTAACTTGTCTACTTTTATTTATTAGTGCTAATTGGTTACATGGTAAATTGATTAGATGGGTTCATTAGTGACATGCAGAATGCAATCTGTAACAAATCACCATTAATGTTTTTCCTATTCCCATCTGGAGTAAGAAAAAAAAATGGAACAGATTATGTAGAAATTTAGTTTTAGGCTTAATTATGTATTTTCTACCATTGAAGAGAACTGTGAGTTCTTGCTGGTTATCACAGCGTACATACAGATTGCTAAAATGTGTTAGGATTTGAAGAAGTCTGCACTATATTGCTTACTCTGTATTATACCCCTTTTACACCAGAGCAAAAACCTGGGTTTTTGCTGGGTCTACCCATGTTGCAGCTCAGTGTAAAAGGGTCCCTGAAAAATAACCCGGGTCAAGTGACCCAGCAATCCAACCCAGATAGCTACCAGGGTCTGACCCAGGATGGACTGGGTAATGGTGCAGTCAGTGTAAAAAGTGAAATCCAGTTTATCTGACCTGGGTCATGCCTAAAACGCGCTGATTGGTGGTTGTGGAGCAGTCACCTCCCACTTTTTATGACGTCACAAGTTTAGCAGGGCAGACCCAGGTTCAGTGTGAATGGGGCTGACCTGAGAATAACCCAGATCGATGGTGCTGTGTAAATGGTGAATGACCTGGGTTGGAACTATGTCTGAAAAGCCAGGTCGGACCCGGGTTTTTGGTGGAAAAGAGGTATTACTCTACTCAGTTATACCCCTTTTACATCAGGATTAACCCAGGCAGCTCCTTGGTGTAAATGGAAACTGGGTTGGATTCCCAAGTGAAGTGACTCAGCAATCCAATCCAGGTAACTTGCAGGGTTTAACACGGGAATGACCCGTGAATCCCTGCAGTGTAACCTGGAGCGCGCCGCATGCCGGGCGATTGGCTGGCTTCAATGGCGCTTGGAGATTACCTCCGGGTCAGACCTAGAATTTAAGTATAAAAGCGATATGACTGCACTCTCTTACTATATGATGTATTACTTTCATATTCCCATATACACAGCCTTAGCTATTATCGGAATTGTTTAATATTGGACAATTGCAGAATTTAGAATTTTCCCCATTAACCCTCCCTGTGGCCACCTCCTATTGCTGTCACAGAGTGAGTACAGAGCGTGCGCACCGTCTGTGTAGCAGGTTAGTCTGTGATAGCAGTGGCGTCACAGGGGTCAGTGCGCTAAACAAGAACTCAGCACATCCGAAAAGGGTTCATGGTCTTGCGGCACTCCCCCCCCCCCCGTTTTCATCACTCTGGGGGCATTACCTGCACTCCCAGAGATGCCGGGCTGCCCCCAAAGACTCTTTTTGCACTGCCAGCTCCTCAGTGACTGGGCTCCAGGTGGGAGCCGGTATTTTGGTGTCACCCCCTCGGTTAGTGCGGACCGCACCCCCTTAGGGATGCCGCTGTTTGATAGGCACTGTAAAATGATGCCATGCCTAGACATGTGTCTGATCTCATAAGGTTCTCCAAAGTTCTTCCATACAGGTAATACACGGACCTTTCATGGAATTAAGGACCACTTGTTGTAAAACCACTATTTATAAATTATTAAGCGGTCGCCAAAAATGTTAGTAGACTTTAATGTCAGCCTCAAACCCCAACAATTTGCAAACACATCTTAATATTGATATCATTGTAGAATCTTCATAACACTTATGTATAAAGACTTTCCTGGAGTTGCTTTACAGCTTTTATTATGGAAAGAAAATGCCCAGAAGTCCATTTTAAAATCGTTGACAAATGTAATTTCTACAGGTACTCAGAGGATTATTACATCCAGGCTGTTAATGAAGTGCAGAACTGCACCTGGCAGAAGAGACCACAAGAATACGGCAGATTCAGGTGATGTGACAGTATATGTGTTTTAGAACCTGGCCTGTGTTCTTGGGCCATTGAGTCATTAATTACAGTATATCTTATTTCAGACTGAAATGCTATTAATTAAAGCATGAGGCATCATGTCTCCTGCATGCATTACCTATCCGGGCTGCGTCCAACGGTTCATATCCGTGATCCTCGGCCGGCCGAGTGACCATAGGGTCACTAGCCGACCGCCGCAGACACACAAAAGAGGCCAGTAAATCTCCATTAGCCGACGGAGATCCTGGCCTCTTCCCTCCCCCCCCCCCCCCAACAGCAGTGACACGCCTCCAAATTGTGAAACAGAGACCGTTGCTGCACCCTCCCCACCAAGAAACAGCAGCAGACTGTCAATCACTGACAGTCTGCTGCCGGACTACAATGCGGGATCGCAGACCCGTACTGTACATGCGCAGTATGGGTCATGCGTTGTCGCAGAGGAGTCACAATCGGAGATGTACGCTAACCATCGGGTTGGCGCATATCTCTGAATCAGCTCCACAGTCCCTATGTTGCCTATCGTACACAAGCTTCAGATACTGTGGGGGGGGGATATATTTCAGAAGCTTGCTGCATATGGGCGCATTGCAGCATTATAGAATACTATTGGGCTCGCTGTGCCGCAGGGGTTCGGTATAGAATCCCGGTACACGGGATGCCGGCTATCAAAACACAGACAGCGGCATTCCGATGCTGATAATCCCAACAGGGCATAAGTAAGTATGCTATCCCTCTCCCCTTCACCCCCTAACCCTCCTTTTCTCTACCCTAACCCTCCCTACCCCACACCCTATCCCTAATCCTCCCGGTTAGTGCCTAAACCAAACCCTTCCCCCTTAGTGCCTAAACCTAACCATCCCCCCTTAATGCCTAGCCCTCCCCCGTAGTGCCTAACCCTAAACTCCTCCCTCCCGCAGCCCAACCATAACCCCCCCGGGGTGCCTAAATCTAAACTCCTCCACCCCCCACGTAGCTAACAGCTAAGCGCGCCCGCTGCATTTACGATCAGGATGCCGGCTGTCGGGATCCCAGCATCGGCATCTCCACTCATATCAGGATTCTGGCGCCGGTCTTCTGTCCGCAGTTCGGGATTCCGGCGCTGGGAATCCATCAGTCGGCATCCCGATCGTAAGTTTTTTAACTACATCCCGTGCTGCGGGTCTGCAGCAGATATCTCCTGCGAACCTGTTTAATAATTTACGTATGCGTATCCATATGTATTGCGGCAAACCTATTTTTATAGCATTTTAGGCTTAGATACATAGAGTCTTTCATCATTACTTCATCCTATATCATCATTTCATCCTATATACAACATACTGTGGAGGGGATATATTTCAAAGCCTGGAAAGTGATAAAGTACCAACCAAGCCGCTCCTGTCATTGTTCAAACACAGCCTGTAACATGGCACTTAGATGCTGATTGGTTGGTATTTTATCTCTCCACACTTTATGGCCCTTATTTGCTACAATCCGCATTTCAAATGGGGATTGCAGTGTGATCATTTCACCTAAATTCGCATTGTGAATTATCATGAGAATATATCAACCTTCTCAAGAAGGGACAGAGCTTACGCGAAATCTCTGTCCCTGCGAATCCCCACCGCATAATTCTCACTGAATTTTTACAAAAAATACAGTGAGAGTGCCCCCCCGTGCATGCAGCAATGCTGGCTAACACTACCTCCTCCCCACGGCCGCCCCCCTCCCCGCGTGACCCTTACCTCGTGATTGGTGAGCTCTCTCCTCCGGTCAGCCGATTACCGGGGTTCCTGGTCTGTGACCCTGGTCAGCTGTGCTGTAAACTGAGATGGCGGCTGCAGGTAAGTGTTTGCTTTGGTTTTTTTTTATTATATATATTTTTTTTTGCAGTGATCAGCTTGTGGTCTATATAGATCTACAATGATCAGCTTGTGGTCTATATAGATCTACAGTGATCAGCTTGTGGTCTATATAGATCTACAGTGATCAGCTTGTGGTCTATGTACCTGATTCAGACCCGGTCGCAAGCACTGAGCGCTTGCAACCGGATCGATAGTGGCCCAGAGGGCATGCGCACGACGGAGCCGGCTCCGTTGTGCGCATGCGCGAGACCCGGATAGCGACGGGCAATCCGTCGCTCTGGGTCTCGCACTAAAGGGGGCGTGCTGTCGATGTTGAGTGACAGCACGCCCCCTTTGATGGGCGGGCCGGGGGGGTGGCTGCCCAGATGGAGGCGTTCCCATGAGAATGCCTACCGTCTGGGGGCGGCCCCACTGACATCACAAGTGATGTCAGTGTGAGAGCTTTCGGCTGTTTGAGCAGAAAGCTCTCTGGGGCTTGCGGCCACGAGACCCTACCACAAGGGTCTCGTCGCAAGCCCGATGGTCGCGATGGTCAACCCACAGCAATGCGAGCGGCCAGGAAGTCGCTCCATAAAAAAAAAAAAAGACGCCCTGATTCAGAGCGAGCGCTCTGTCAGAGCGTCCGGCTCTGAATCAGGTCAGGGCCTATATACTGTAGATCTACAGTGATCAGCTTGTGATCTATATAGATCTACAGTGATCAGCTTGTGGTCTATATAGATCTACAGTGATCAGCTTGTGGTCTATATACTGTAGATCTACAGTGATTAGCTTGTGATCTATATAGATCTACAGTGATCAGCTTGTGGTCTGTATAGATCTACAGTGATCAGCTTGTGGTCTATATAGATCTACAATGATCAGCTTGTGGTCAAAGCTGATCAAAGGGGGCCAACTCCTAGCTCTGCTCTGCTTGTCAGATTGGGGCAGGAGCCGGGAAAAGGATGGGAACCCTGCTTAACGCCAACTCCCAGATGGCAATGTTATAGCAGGGCTCCTACCGGATATTTTTCCACAATCCCGCCTTATCAAATTTTGGGAAGATCGCATTTCCCATTAAAAGTATGAGAAATGCAATCTGCTTGCTAAAGAAATGTGAATTAAAGGGCTTGGAGTAGTTTATCATGAAAACTACTCCAATTGCCGTTTAATACATTTTGGTAAAACTAAAATAATGTGAAAAGGGTGTGAAAACACCCTTTTTCACATTATTTTAGTAAAAAAAAAGATTTATAAATAGAGCCCTATTTCTCTCCAGGCTTTGATACATCTCCCCCACAATTCTATATTTACCAGCTATGTATTATTATAGCATAACAGGACATAGTTATAGACTGATATGCTGATCTTCTTTGCAGATTGTATTTGTCTTCCTGCTGCAATGCTGTTAACAACTTTATAGTATCTCAAAACAATACCTCACTTGGAAGTAACATTACATATGAAGTGGAAACAAAAAAGAACATTTTAATCGCAGAGGACATCTACAGAATGCTGCCGAAGGTAAGAGGTGTAAAATGTGATTAGCTGCCGTGTCTGGAAATGAATAAATACTGTATAACCACTAATGTAAATTAAATGTTGGGTGCAAAAATCCAGAAAGTTGTTCTGGGTTTTAAGAAGTTTCGTAAGTGACAATTATTGCGGGTACGTTGTTTACTGGTTTAAATAGCTGCAGATTGTTTCCTTAGTACCATTTTATCAGTGGCATTAGTAGAGATCTAAGGGCATTGGCACCCACTGTACCAGGGTCATAACTAGGGTGGTGTGACATGTGGCGTGGAACAGAGCACGGCAAGGCAGGGGCACTGTCCAGAGGCACTTATACACAGGGGCCTATCTATAATGGGTGCAAGGTGTGCGGTGCACATGGACAACTGGGTGCAGGGGGGCCCACACCGCACACCCTGCACCCATATTTTTTAATACTTACCTCTCCGAAGTCCCGCGTTGGCTATAGCAGCGCTGCACTAAACGCCTGGAAAATGGCCGCAGCTGCCATTCTCCCGACGTTTGCGCAAGTGCAGTAGAGAAATCACCGGGAAAATGGTGGCCGCACCATTTTCCCAATAACCTGTGCACGTGCAGTAGAACCTGTGCGCAGACTAGTGCCCAGAGTCTACTGCTGCGGTCAGTGCACTGCCAAGGAGAGAGGAGGGGGCACCGGATGGGGAATGCACATGGGCCCCCATCTCTGCTTATACATTTTGTTTTTTAATCATTCACACACACTTGTGGTGCTTCTTTTCATCCCGTTCAACTGAGATACTAGTAGAGAAAATAGTAACCCTGACCTGTTGGGCAAACAAGTAGTTAGGGCTATTATGGCTAAATATTACAACTGGTAAAGATTGAGACCAAGGGCAACGTACAGAGACTGACAGTGCATTGATAAGAAGCTGAGTGACAGTCTCGGGGGACAGAAAGTGTCAGCTCTTGTTACCAGCTATTTCTGCTGTATTTAAGACCTGTACAGGAGGGACATGTGGGAGTGGTAATTAGGTTGAACACCTATTTCATTAAGGGAGATGAGCTGGCACACATTCCTTTTACCAGCTGTTATTGTACTGCGCTACTGCAACTGTGCTTGCATAATCACAAATAACTTGTTGCTGTGCAAAAGTTTCTGGGACAGGAAAATATCTAACACCCCCTTGCCCTCAAGCTTGCCCAAATTAACCTATAATATGAGATTCCCTAATTTTACATAAACCAGCCTAAATCCCAGCTGTCAGAATCCCGGCGCCAGTATCCTGACCACCGGAAACCCGATGGTAAGTGGTGAGGTTAGGGGGAGGGTTAGGGGTTAGGGTTAGGCACTAAGGGGAGGGTTAGGCACTAGGGGGGGGTTAGGTTCAGGCAGCGGAGAGGGATGGTTAGGTTTAGGGGTAGGGTTAGGATACTTACCGACTGGTGTCGGTATCCTAGCCCTGTCAGGATGCCAGCGTTGTGATCCCAAACGCCATTATCGGGTAACCAACCTGCTAAGATATAGAGCAGGGGTTCCCAACCACGGTCCTCAAGGTACACTAACAGTCCAGGTTTTAAGGATAGCCATACTTGAGCACAGGCAACATAACTGTAATTAGTACCTCAGTTATTTTGATTAAGCCATCAGTGCTTTAGCATGGATATCACCAAAACCAGGACTGTTAGTGTGCCTTGAGGACCGAGGTTGGAAATCACTGACATAGAGAAATGAGAGAGTCTGAGATATACTGATACACAGATAGCTGTCAGGGGGTGCACCTATAAAAGCTCACACATTGCTGAATACTGTGGCACACACTAGTCATAAACAGGTAAGCTTAGGCTTCTTGTGGTGAAATGTCTTTACTATATGAAGATTAAGGCAATGTACAGTGAAATATGTTTGCATTGCAGTGTTCAAATGTGTCTACCCTTCCACATGTTGCTGCTAAGCACTAGCTGTATATAACTGATGGTGCTGGCAGAATGACAGCGAGGTAATGTCTGCGATCACATCCACTCTATCACTAAGCTTGAGTACAAGTAGACAGAGAGCCGCTCCAAGCTGCCCACACCCCCCATCCACTATAACCTGCGCCCAGACCATCCCACTGAAAGGAGCCAGACTGCTAATTGTCAGTGTCAGCTGTATTTACTAGTGAATAATGCAGTACAATGCTTCACTGTCTGTCAGTAATCAGCAGGATAAAGGCACATGGTGCTGGAGGCAGTAGAAATATACTGCTTGTATTCTGCCAGGAATTTTAATATGAATAATTGTTCCTGAATTTTTCTGAAAATTGAGAATACGTCCTGGATCCACAAACTAGGCAGCACATGAGCAGAATGGGAGGCACTGGCTGCTGTCTGCCCAGTGCCACAACACAACAACCCATACAGCACATTATTGTCATTGTGTCTCCACCCTCCGCTGTTCAATACCACGATTGCTGTAATTTACATTGGGGAGCAGGGCTAGGTTTCCATGATTCGCTGTAACTCCAACCTCCTGCAGTTTGGAAGTGGGTGGCACTGAGAGACTGGCCAGCACTGTTGGGAGGCCAGAGAGACACATAGATACATACCATACTTGCCGACATTCAGCTCCCTCCTTCCAGCTAGGGATGGCCATCGACCATCAATGATTCATAATCATCGATGGTTTATTACCGATGTTGAATGTTTTCCCATTGAAGGGGGAGAACCAGATGGTCTCCCTCCATCGATGGAAGAACATAACCGAATAGTTTTTTTTTTTTTTAACAAGGTGCCAGGACACTGAGAAAAGCCACACCCCCACGGGCCAGTCAGTCAAGGACCAGAGATGACCATCGGTTGGTAAAGCCATCTATGGACATCCATTGCATAGTTGGTTACCATCGATGGTCACTTTCTATTTTGCAATCGATGGTAAGCATACCGATGGCCATCCCTACTTCTGGGAGGGAGCTGAATGTCTGTATACAGCGGGGGGGCATGGCTGGGCAATGATGATGTATTGGGGGCCCCCTCTTCACAATGCTGAGCTTAATGTCATTGCGAAGCGAAGCAGGGGCCGGGGCTGCGATGACGCGATTCAGCCCCACTGCGGGTGACAGCGGCCAGGAGATTTGGCTACTTTTTCGGGGGTCAGAAGCACCACCTGATATTCAGGAGACTCCCAGCCATCCCGGGAGGGTAGGCATGTATGATACATACAGATGAAAATCCGCAATTATTTCTGAGCACGCAATGCGGCTGACTTGCATGCATCTCTGAATCAGGCCGTCTGCGTTTACCCCTGACACAAGGATTAAAGACTTCTATAAAAATTAGGGGTGTGCACCGGCCACTTTTCGTGTTTTGTGTTTTGGTTTTGGATCTGGATCTTTCTTCGTGTTTTGGATCTGGATTGGTTTTGCCAAAACCACCCTTCCGTGTTTTGGGTTCTGGGTTTTGTGTTTTGGATCTGTATTTTTTTTTTAAAAAGCATAAAAACAGCTAAAATCACAGAATTTGTTGGTTTCTCTGCTCCTATACTATTATTAACCTCAATAACCTTAATTTCCACTCATTTCCAGTCTATTCTGAACACCTCACACCTCTCAATAGTGTTTTCATGTCCAAAAGGTTGCACCGAGGTAGCTGGATGACTATGCTAAGCGACACGAGTGGGCGGCACAAACACGTGACCCATCTAGGAGTGACACTGCAGTGGCAGACAGGATGGCAGTTAGAAAAACTAGGCCCCAAACTGTACATAATGCAAAGAAAAAAAAGAAGTGCAAGATGGAATTGTCCTTGGGCCCTCCCACCCACCCTTATGTTGTATAAACAGGACATGCACACTTTAACAAATCAATCATTTCAGCGCCAGGGTCTGCCACACAACTGTGGCTGAAATGATTGGTTCGTTTGGGCCCCCACAAAACAAGCTGGCAATTAATGTGTCCCTGCACAAACTGGCTCTACGGAGGCAAGATGTCATCCTCATCCTCCTCATCCACCGATTCCTCACCCTCTTCAGTGTGTACATCCTCATCCTCACAAAGTATTAACTCGTCCCCACTTGAATCCACCACCACAGGTCCCTCTGTACCTTCTGGAGGCTGGTCTCCCTGGAAGAGCTGATAATTCATTTTGATGAACATCATCTTCTCCACATTCTGTGGAAGCAACCTCCTACGCCTTTCGCTGACAAGGTTCCCGGCTGCACTAAACACTCTTTCGGAGTACACACTGGAGGGGGGGCAACTCAGGTAAAATAGAGCCAGCTTGTACAGGGGCCTCCAAATTGCCTCTTTTTCCTGCCAGTACAGGTATGGACTGTCTGACATGCCTACTTGGATGCTGTCACCGATGTAATCCTCCACCATTCTGTCAATGGTGACAGTATCATATGCAGTGACAGTAGACATGTCAGAAATTGTTGCCAGGTCCTTCAGTCCGGACCAGATGTCCAAACTTGGTCCTGCCTGCCCTGCATCACCGCCAGCGGGTTGCTTAGGATACCTAAGTTTTTTCCTGGCAGCCCCAGTTGCGGGAGAAAATGAAGAAGGAGCCGTTGACGTGTCACGTTCCGCTTCAGCTGACAGTGTGTTCACCAGCAGGTCTTTGCACCTCTGCAGGCTTGTGTCGGCCGGAAAGAGAGACACCACATAGGCTTTAAACCTAGGATCAAGCACGGTGGCCAAAATGTAGTGGTCTGATTTCAACAGATTGACCACCCTGGAATCCTGGCAAAGCGAATGAAGGGCTTCATCCACAAGTCCCACATGCCGAGCGGAATCGCTCCGTCTTAGCTCCTCCTTCACTTTCTCCAGCTGCTTCTGCAAAAGCCTGATGAGGGGAATGACCTGACTCAAGCTGGCTGTGTCTGAACTGACTTCACGTGTGGCAAGTTCGAAGGGCTGGAGAACCTTGCACAACACGGAAATCATTCTCCACTGCGCTTGAGTCAGGTGCATACCCCCTCCTTTGCCTATGTCATAGGTGGATGTATAGGCTTGTATGGCCTTTTGCTGCTCCTCCATCCTCTGAAGCATATAGAGGGTTGAGTTCCACCGCGTCACAACCTCTTGCTTCAGGTGATGGCGGGGCAGGTTCAAGAGTGTTTGCTGGCGCTCCAGTCTTCGGCACGCAGTCGCTGAATGGCGAAAGTGGCCAGAAATTTTTCGGGCCACCCAAAGCGTCTCCTGCACGCCCCTGTCGCTTTTCAGAAAATTCTGCACCACCAAGTTTATTGTGTGAGCAAAACATGGGACGTGCTGGAATTTGCCCAGATGTAATGCCCGCACAATATTGGTGGCGTTGTCAGATATCACAAATCCCCAGGAGAGTCTAAGTGGGGTAAGCCACTGGGCGATGATTTCCCTCAGTTTCTCTAAGAGGTTGTCGGCGGTGTGCCTCTTACTGAAACCGGTGATACACAGCGTAGCCTGCCTTGTAACGAGCTGGCGTTTCTGAGATGCTGCTACTGGTGACGCTGCTGCTGTTGCTGCATAAGGTGATACATCTACCCAGTGGGCTGTCACAGTCATATAGTCCTTAGTCTGCCCTGTTCCACTTGTCCACATGTCCGTGGTTAAGTGGACATTGTGTACAACAGCATTTTTCAGGACACTGAGGACACTTTTTCTGACGTTTCTGTACAGTCTCGGTATCGCCTGCCTAGTGAAGTGGAATCTAGACGGGATTTGGAACCGGGGACACACTACCTCCATCAATTGTCTAAATCCCACTGCACTAATGGCGGATACCGGACGCACGTCTAACACCAACATAGCAGTCAAGGCCTCAGTTATACGTTTTGCTTCAGGATGACTGCTGTCGTACTTCATCCTCCTCGCTAAGGACTGTTGGAGGGTCAATTGTTTAGTAAAAGTAGTGGTGTTCCTACTTCCTCTCTGGGATGATGAACGACTCCCATCAGCAGCAACAGCAGCAGCGGCAGCAGTAGGCGTAGCAATGCAGGATCCTCCAGAGGAATCCCGGATAGGAGAGTCAGTCATGCCAGTGACATGGCCTGCAGGACTACTTCCGATCCTGACTAAGGAGGAAATTGACGAGGAGGGAGTTGACGGTGTGGTTTGCAGGCGCTTGGATACAACAGGACAACGGGATTTAGGTGTCCCTGGACTGCTTACGGTCTTAGCCAAAGTTTCTGAACTTGACAGTAACTTTTTATGAACGCGCTGCAGGTGCCGTATAAGGGAGGATGTTCCTAGGTGGTTGACGTCCCTACCCCTACTTATTTCACCTTTACATATGGTACATATGGCAAGACAGTTGTTGTCCGGATTTGGATAGAAATATTGCCAGACCAAAGAGGTGGAATGTTTGGTCTTCTGCCCAGGCATGACCGTGATGGGCTTTTTCATCCCACGGACAACAACTGTCTCCCCCGGAGCCTGATTTAAACAAACCACATCACCATCAGAATCCTCCTCGCCAACTTCCTCCTCAGCGCCAGCTACACCAGTATCCTCATCCTGTTGTACTTCAACAGTGACATCTTCAATTTGCATATCAGCAAGTGGACTGTGGGTGCTCCTTTCAGCACTTGCAGGGGGCGTGCAAATGGTGGAAAGAGCCACCTCTTCCCGTCCAGTGCTGGGAAGGTCAGGCATCGCAACCACCACCACACTTGGACTCTCCTTGGGGATTTGTGATATCTTCTTAGAAAGCACAGTTCTTCGCTGTGCTTTTGCCAGCTTAACTCTTTTGATTTTTTTAGTGGGAGGAGGGCTTCCATCGTCATGTGAAGCTGAACCACTAGTCATGAACATACTAGGGATCGACCTTAGCCGTTCCTTGCCACTCCGTGTCGTAAATGGCATATTGGCAAGTTTACGTTTCTCTTCAGCTGATTTAAATGTCTTTTTCAAGGTCATTTTCCTGAACTTTGCCATTTGGGATTGTATGTGCCCTCTACTATGACATTGGGCATCGGCCTTGGCAGACGACGTTGATGGCATGTTATCGTCTATGTCATGACTAGTGGCAGCAGCTTCAGCACTAGGAGGAAGTGGTTCTTGATCTTTCTCTATTTTATTTTTATCGGAAAAAGTTTGGTCCTCCATTTATGTTATATCGATTTGATGTATACGTGCGGCTAAACACAGAAAATAATTTTTTTTTTGGTTTGGACTGGAGTGTACTTTGGGGGTTACAGCACCCTTTAACGGTCAAGCCAGCCGGCCCTTCTGACACAGGCGCACTCTTGGCACTACTTTGTTGATGCACGTGCGGCTACTGCGCACACAATTCACAAACACAGAAAATAATTTTTTTTTTGGTTTGGACTGGAGTGTACTTTGGGGGTTACAGCACCCTTTAATTGTCAAGCCAGCCGGCCCTTTACTTATGACACAGGCGCACGCTTGGCACTACTTTGTTGATGCACGTGCGGCTACTGCGCACACAATTCACAAACACAGAAAATAATTTTTTTTTTGGTTTGGACTGGAGTGTACTCTCGGGGGTTACAGCACCCTTAACGGTCAAGCCAGCCGGCCCTTTACTTATGACACAGGCGCACGCTTGGCACTACTTTGTTGATGCACGTGCGGCTACTGCGCACACAATTCACAAACACAGAAAATATTTTTTTTGGGGTTTGGACTGGAGTGTACTTTCGGGGGTTACAGCACCCTTTAACGGTCAAGCCAGCCGGCCCTTTACTTATGACACAGGCGCACGCTTGGCACTACTTTGTTGATGCACGTGCGGCTACTGCGCACACAATTCACAAACACAGAAAATAATTTTTTTTTTGGTTTGGACTGGAGTGTACTCTCGGGGGTTACAGCACCCTTAACGGTCAAGCCAGCCAGCCCTTTACTTATGACACAGGCGCACGCTTGGCACTACTTTGTTGATGCACGTGCGGCTACTGCGCACACAATTCACAAACACAGAAAATAATTTTTTTTTGGTTTGGACTGGAGTGTACTTTCGGGGGTTACAGCACCCTTTAACGGTCAAGCCAGCCGGCCCTTTACTTATGACACAGGCGCACGCTTGGCACTACTTTGTTGATGCATGTGCGGCTACTGCGCACACAATTCACAAACACAGAAAATAATTTTTTTTTTGGTTTGGACTGGAGTGTACTTTGGGGGTTACAGCACCCTTTAACGGTCAAGCCAGCCGGCCCTTTACTTATGACACAGGCGCACGCTTGGCACTACTTTGTTGATGCACGTGCGGCTACTGCGCACACAATTCACAAACACAGAAAATAATTTTTTTTTTGGTTTGGACTGGAGTGTACTTTCGGGGGTTACAGCACCCTTAACGGTCAAGCCAGCCGGCCCTTTACTTATGACACAGGTGCACGCTTGGCACTACTTTGTTGATGCACGTGCGGCTACTGCGCACACAATTCACAAACACAGAAAATAATTTTTTTTTTGGTTTGGACTGGAGTGTACTCTCGGGGGTTACAGCACCCTTAACGGTCAAGCCAGCCGGCCCTTTACTTATGACACAGGCGCACGCTTGGCACTACTTTGTTGATGCACGTGCGGCTACTGCGCACACAATTCACTAACACAGAAAATAATTTTTTTTTTGGTTTGGACTGGAGTGTACTTTGGGGGTTACAGCACCCTTTAACGGTCAAGCCAGCCGGCCCTTTACTTATGACACAGGCGCACGCTTGGCACTACTTTGTTGATGCACGTGCGGCTACTGCGCACACAATTCACAAACACAGAAAATAATTTTTTTTTTGGTTTGGACTGGAGTGTACTTTCGGGGGTTACAGCACCCTTAACGGTCAAGCCAGCCGGCCCTTTACTTATGACGCAGGCGCACGCTTGGCACTACTTTGTTGATGCACGTGCGGCTACTGCGCACACAATTCACAAACACAGAAAATAATTTTTTTTTTGGTTTGGACTGGAGTGTACTCTCGGGGGTTACAGCACCCTTAACGGTCAAGCCAGCCGGCCCTTTACTTATGACACAGGCGCACGCTTGGCACTACTTTGTTGATGCACGTGCGGCTACTGCGCACACAATTCACAAACACAGAAAATAATTATTTTTTTGGTTTGGACTGGAGTGTACTCTCGGGGGTTACAGCACCCTTAACGGTCAAGCCAGCCGGCCCTTTACTTATGACACAGGCGCACGCTTGGCACTACTTTGTTGATGCACGTGCGGCTACTGCGCACACAATTCACAAACACAGAAAATAATTTTTTTTTGGTTTGGACTGGAGTGTACTTTCGGGGGTTACAGCACCCTTTAACGGTCAAGCCAGCCGGCCCTTTACTTATGACACAGGCGCACGCTTGGCACTACTTTGTTGATGCACGTGCGGCTACTGCGCACACAATTCACAAACACAGAAAATAATTTTTTTTTTGGTTTGGACTGGAGTGTACTTTGGGGGTTACAGCACCCTTTAACGGTCAAGCCAGCCGGCCCTTTACTTATGACACAGGCGCACGCTTGGCACTACTTTGTTGATGGACGTGCGGCTACTGCGCACACAATTCACAAACACAGAAAATAATTTTTTTTTTGGTTTGGACTGGAGTGTACTTTCGGGGGTTACAGCACCCTTAACGGTCAAGCCAGCCGGCCCTTTACTTATGACACAGGTGCACGCTTGGCACTACTTTGTTGATGCACGTGCGGCTACTGCGCACACAATTCACAAACACAGAAAATAATTTTTTTTTTGGTTTGGACTGGAGTGTACTCTCGGGGGTTACAGCACCCTTAACGGTCAAGCCAGCCGGCCCTTTACTTATGACACAGGCGCACGCTTGGCACTACTTTGTTGATGCACGTGCGGCTACTGCGCACACAATTCACAAACACAGAAAATATATAATTTTTTTAGCACTTGGGGGGAGCACCCCTGATGGACAGAGCACCCCCTGGACAACACTACAGCACTCCTTTAGGACTGGGACACTGCACAGGACTTTGGAGTGGACACAGCCCCTATGGAGAACTGACTGCACAACACAGTCCAGCCAGCCCCTATGGACTTTGAAGTAGTGGACACAGCCCCTATTAACAACAGCAGCACAGCACAACACAGCCAGCCCCTATGGACTTTGAAGTAGTGGACAACAGCAGCACTACACTACACTACACTACACAGCCCTAACTCCCACCCTCCCTCTTCACTGTCCACAGCCGAGTGAGAAAATGGTGCCGACGCGGGTACCTTATATAGGATCCAAAACCCGCGAGACTCGGAAGGCGGGATGATGACGTTTTGCCTCGATTTCAGATCCGAGTCAGGCGGGAAAAGTCGAGCCTGACTCGGATCGGACTCGGATCGGGGGGGCTCGGGGGGGTTCGGATTTCAGAAATCCGAACCCGCTCACCCCTAATAAAAATACAAATTTCTAGCGCATATATAAAAGGTTAAGAGGTCTATTTATTAATAACACCAATCACACTACATAAAAATCGCCGGTTATTGAAAAATACATTTCTCTGTATTAATATAAAATTTGCTAAATTTGCGTAAAGGGCTGACCTGACCAGGGCTGCCGTGAGCTGTACGTGTCCTGGGTACTGGGGCACATGGGCAAATCCGGTAGGTGTGGCAACACTCCTGCCTGAAAAAAAATAAATAAATACTTTGTGCGGCACCGAGAAGTGACCCAGTTGACCTAACACGCCTGGGTAATCAGTACCCACCTCTCTGCGCCCTTGGTCCCACCACCATACTGTGAATAAGAGACATTGCCCGGCATGCTGTGGCGAGGTGCCTAGGAAGCAAAGCATCATGGAACCCTGATAGAGGAGGAGTCCTGAGTCCCATTCCCAGCCAACAGCATGAAGAGATGGCGTTATGTTTGGTCTTTTCACTGCAGTGCACTTAAATATAGAGATAACTTCAATATCGCAATCTCCAGCTAATACTGTATGTCAGGGATGCGCGATTATTGTGTCCACCAAAATAAAGCCCTAAGGAGGAGATTTATCAAACATAAAGAGGACAAGTGCAGGTGTTGCCCATAGCAACCAATCAGATTATAGCTATCATTTTATAGAATGTACTAGATAACAGCAAGCTAAAATCTGGTTGGTTGCTATAGGAAACACCTTCACTTGTCCTCTTTAGCAGGTTTAATAAACATCAAAGTGAAAATTAAACATAAAATGTAAACAATGTGCTCTCTTATAAGAAGAAAATGGACAGATGTAAACATATATCATAATCACAGGCTAGCAAATAAATAGCCACTAAATGCATGCCCACTATATAAAACAATTCCATTTATTAAACATGAGGGAAAAGATAATTAATACAGTACTGTACATCATGTCTGTCTGTAATATTTAAAGAACCGAATTGCAGTATATTTGTTGATCTGCTATAAATGAAGGAATCTGTCTCTGTTATTACAGGCTGTATTATGTTACGTTTTATTTTGAGATCTAATTTCCTCTCCTTTCATTCTCTTTCTGAGATGTTTCGCCCAGTTATAAATCTCAATAACCAATACACAAATTTTGTTATCCTTCCATTTTATTGTTCTGAAATCTTATTATGCCTAAAGTGTGAAATGACATCACCCTGTCATGCTTTTTATTTAAAGGACAACTATGTCCAAGGAATATTCTATATAATTAATGTCACCCTACTTAGATGCCTTACTGTGAAGGCAAATGAACAGCTTACACATGCACCTCACCTATAGCAGCTCCTGTACACTTACAAATACTGTACTCACCAACCGTCCCACGTGTAGCCCCACGGGTAGCCTGCTCTTCCTGACTTGTAGTTGTCTCTAGTGGTGCCACATGTAGCGGAGGCAGGTGCCTTTAGTAGGCAATGTTTTTTCACCTCGGGTGCCAAACCATCAACCTTTCAAGTTGAAAAATGTTTCAGAGTGCACCACCATGTTAACAAGAGTAACAGAGGGGTATTTACATAGAACGTTAGTGCTTTTCCTGTCCTTCTTTTCTTGAAGTAAATTTGTTCATGTAGGTTGATAGTTTGTAGAGGAAGACATGCTCAGAAGTTTGCACTGTTAATCTATACTACGATTTAGGGGACTATTTATCATTAAAGATTTGTGTCATATTCCCAATATACCTCTCTTAGGGGAATTTCTGGGGATACCTCAGGGGCGTATCTATAATGGGTGCAGGGTGTGCGGGGAACACGGACTCCCTGCACCTATAATATTACTTACCTCTCTGGAGTCCCACGTTGGTGCGGGGGTCCGGTGCTGTAAAACGACTGGAAAATGGCCGCGGCGGCCATTTTCCCGTCGTTTGCACATGCGCAGTACAGGGAAAATGGACGCCGTGGCCATTTTCCCGGTGACCTGTGCATTCAGTATAGTCTCTGGGCACACTCTAGTGCCCAGAGTCTATAACTCCGGCGCTGGCCGCACACAGCTCAGTGCGCTGCCGGGCGGAGAGGAGGGGGCCCGTGTCGGAGACTGCACACGGACCCCCTCCATTCTAGAAACGCCCCTGGGATACCTGCAAATACTAAGTATCACTCTAATATCTGAAGGAGGTCCCTCTATTTCCAACAGCAGCCAACGCAACCCTTAAAGGTTTTCTATGAGGGATGCATAGCTGTCAGCTTTACCAAGCTCAGGAATGCAAAGCATTCTGGAGTTTTGCCCCTGTAGCTAACGCCATCTGAAGATGACATCCTCGGCGTTCTGGCGTCGGGATAAACATAGGCGTTGGCATTTCGACGCCTATGTTAAATCTCTTGCTGGGATTCTGATGTCGGGATTGAGAGGCTGCCGGTCTCATAACTACATCACCATTACACATGGAGGACCCCACACATAGCCCTTACACAGCGACTGTGCAGTGCAGCCGGAACTCGGAGGAGAACCATTCCTGCGCTGTGACACAGAGCTGTACAGGATGCAGCAAAGGGGATGGGATGGTGAGCACAGGGGAGGGGGGATCATAGGGAGCCCCCATTGACCATAAGCAACAATCTGCCTGTGTGTTGAGTTGGTACACTATACCAGTGCACTATACAGTGTAAGTTTCACTTACATATCCTGATATATCTTGAACTGTATTACTTGAATACCGTGGAACATTAGAAACGCTCAGCTCTGGCTGGGAGTTCATTATAACAACCAGTGTCGGACTGGGGCATGAAAGGCCTACCGGGAAAATTCAGTGGTAGGGGCCCATGCTTAAGGCGTGTGGCCATCCACCATAGACACTTGACTATCCATTAATAAAATCTTGATGTACAGTAGTTTCTATAGAAGGAAACCAAGCCTCCATGTTGATCAGTGGTTCTGCTCCTCCAGGTAATTGACCGTCGAGATAACAATCTATAATTTGAGGTCTGGAACCTGACATTTAGAAGAGGGTGGGCCCACAGGCAGTGGGGCCCACCTGGGATTTCCCCTGTACCCCTGTGGACCAGTCCAAACCTGATAACAACAGCTATCTGCTACAATTGTTGCTTTTTTCAGCGTTACACATGTCTCCAGTGAGAATAGCTACATCACAATACTGTTATTTGTCATAGACTCTGTTGGAGAGTGGTTATCCATTCACAGTGGTTTATACTAATTTGATAGTCATTCGCCACAAGTTGATATACCTTTATGTATATATTTATTTTTTATTTATTTTACTTTTTTTTTTAATATATACTTTTTTCTATGGTGATTATATTGGTGTATTCATAACCCCACTCCCGTAAGTTTTATAAGTTTTGATTGTTTATTTTATTTATGAACAGTATTGTTTGTTCGTAATAAATTTCTATATATCATCCCTGACTGTGTCTGATAAGTGCCACCTACCTTTTTTTGTTTAGCTCGTTTTAGTGTCTGGTGCTCTATAGTTAAGGGAGGCCCCTGAAAATTATCCCAGTCCAAGATGAGTGCTGAAATTTTGCATTGTGTATGCAGACGGTCTAGTGACAGTACATAAGATAAAATATTGTATTGATAATAGAAAGTTAATTTGATGGGGGCTAATAAGAGAGAATATGAATGTCTAAACAGGCACAGGGATGTCAGAAGCACACAAGTTCAGTACAGGAAACCTTAATGACCTGCAAAGAGTGCTGGGATACGACAGACTAAATAGGCAGGTGTCAGATGTTGTCCATGCTGGTAATGAATTAATAATAATTACCTGACAACTGCCTGCAGAACAAAGTCAGAAGAGCAGCCCCTCTGGCTGGATCCAGGACTGCAGTTCACATATTAGGAAGTCTGGTGACCCCTAGTGGCGAGGAAACATACTGCCAGGAAACATGGCAAAACAGAACAGAGTTCTAACACAACTATCTAAACGGCATTCTATGTATGCATATCGAGCTATAGTGTCTATCTCCTGTGTGGCTGTCAGTCCTCTCTGTGTCTGTCAGTCTCCTGTATGGTGTTCTGGGGCCAGAAAATGGCTTCGCTGTGAGGTAGATGGCATTCAGGGCACAGAAAACGGCTCCGCTCTAAGCTGGATGTCGTTCTGGTCACATAAAATGGCTCCAATCTGAGGTCGAGCAGGAACGTATGAGAAGACACAGGAACAGTGGTGATGATCATGTCCCACGTTCCACTGCGCTCTGCAATAAGGTGAAGGGACGGCACTATGCCACAGGGGAAGGGGGGGTAATGGGGACGGGTCATCTTTGGGCGGTAGGTTATGCCTCACAAAAACTTTTTTGGGCTGCGGGGGGGGATGTATTAAAAAAATAAAATTTAATGTACAATGAAACATGGGGAGGTGGGACACTAATACAGTGGGGGCCCATTGACACTAGGGGCGAGTGTGGGGGCTCTGCCATTGGGATTTATTACCACTAGGGGGATGGGGGTGATAATGCTGGGGATGTTTTGCCACTGGGGGGGCTATTTCTGATGAGGGGTGGGAGGTGATTTTACAATGGCGGCCTAAGGACACACTAGTTATGTTTTTGTTTTTAATTTAAAAAATATATTTTTTTTAAAAAAAAATTCTAAATGTATTAAATAAAAAAAATTATAATTTCTGACCGTTTTTATGGAAAATAATAATCTGTCAGTTAAGTGGTTAAAGAAGCCTGAGCTGCCAGTTTTTGTGTCTGTGATTTAATATGGACCGTAATGTCAGACCTCCTACCATGGCCAATTGAAAACACAGCACTGCTTTTTGAGAATAACACAGTTTCATTGTCATTCTCTTTCCATTTCTTAATAAAAGGGAAGGCAGTACCCAATTTATCAAACACCTGACATTTTCTCTTTGGTGTTGGCTTTCTTATATAATTATAAAATAGAACTATGAGCCTAAATGCAAAATAGGATTTAATATAAATAATGGGAGACAGTCTTTTGAGTCAAACGACCCAAATCCAATTTACAATAACAAAATATATTTTTTCCCTTAAAGCAGGGTGAGAGTAGTCTAGTTTATTTTTACTAGGGGTGTGCACCGGCCACTTTTCATGTTTTGTGTTTTGGTTTTGGATCTGGATCTTTCTTCGTGTTTTGGATCTGGATTGGTTTTGCCAAAACCACCCTTCCGTGTTTTGGGTTCTGGGTTTTGTGTTTTGGATCTGTATTTTTTTGAAAAAAAGCATAAAAACAGCTAAAATCACAGAATTTGTAGGTTTTTCTGCTCCTATGCTATTATTAACCTCAATAACCTTAATTTCCACTCATTTCCAGTCTATTCTGAACACCTCACCCTTCACAATAGTGTTTTTATGTCCAAAAGGTTGCACCGAGGTAGCTGGATGACTATGCCAAGCGACACGAGTGGGCGGCACAAACACGTGACCCATCTAGGCGTGATAATGCAGTGGCAGACAAGATGGCAGTTTGAAAAACTAGGCCCCAAACTGTACATAATGCAAAGAAAAAAAAGAGGTGCAAGATGGAATTGTCCTTGGGCCCTCCCACCCACCCTTATGTTGTATAAACAGGACATGCACACTTTAACAAACCAATCATTTCAGCGAAAGGGTCTGCCACACAACTGTGGCTGAAATGATTGGTTCGTTTGGGCCCCCACAAAACAAGCTGGCAATTAATCTGTCCCTGCACAAACTGGCTCTACGGAGGCAAGATGTCATCCTCATCCTCCTCATCCACTGATTCCATACCCTCTTCAGTGAGTACATCCTCATCCTCACAAAGTATTAAGTCGTCCCCACTTGAATCCACCACCACAGGTCCCTCTGTACGTTCTGGAGGCTGGTCTCCCTGGAAGAGCTGATAATTCATTTTGATGAACATCATCTTCTCCACATTCTGTGGAAGCAACCTCCTACGCCTTTCGCTGACAAGGTTCCCGGCTGCACTAAACACTCTTTCGGAGTACACACTGGAGGGGGGGCAACTCAGGTAAAATAGAGCCAGTTTGTACAGGGACCTCCAAATTGCCTCTTTTTCCTGCCAGTACAGGTATGGACTGTCTGACATGCCTACTTGGATGCTGTCACCGATGTAATCCTCCACCATTCTGTCAATGGTGACAGTATCATATGCAGTGACAGTAGACATGTCAGAAATTGTTGCCAGGTCCTTCAGTCCGGACCAGATGTCCAAACTTGGTCCTGCCTGCCCTGCATCACCGCCAGCGGGTTGCTTAGGATACCTAAGTTTTTTCCTGGCAGCCCCAGTTGCGGGAGAAAATGAAGAAGGAGCTGTTGACGTGTCACGTTCCGCTTCAGCTGACAGTGTGTTCACCAGCAGGTCTTTGCACCTCTGCAGGCTTGTGTCGACCGGAAAGAGAGACACCACATAGGCTTTAAACCTAGGATCGAGCACAGTGGCCAAAATGTAGTGGTCTGATTTCAACAGATTGACCACCCTGGAATCCTGGCAAAGCGAATGAAGGGCTTCATCCACAAGTCCCACATGCCGAGCGGAATCGCTCCATCTTAGCTCCTCCTTCACTTTCTCCAGCTGCTTCTGCAAAAGCCTGATGAGGGGAATGACCTGACTCAAGCTGGCAGTGTCTGAACTGACTTCACGTGTGGCAAGTTCGAAGGGCTGGAGAACCTTGCACAACACGGAAATCATTCTCCACTGCGCTTGAGTCAGGTGCATACCCCCTCCTTTGCCTATGTCATAGGTGGATGTATAGGCTTGAATGGCCTTTTGCTGCTCCTCCATCCTCTGAAGCATATAGAGGGTTGAGTTCCACCGCGTCACAACCTCTTGCTTCAGGTGATGGCGGGGCAGGTTCAAGAGTGTTTGCTGGCGCTCCAGTCTTCGGCACGCAGTCGCTGAATGGCGAAAGTGGCCAGAAATTTTTCGGGCCACCCAAAGCGTCTCCTGCACGCCCCTGTCGCTTTTCAGAAAATTCTGCACCACCAAGTTTATTGTGTGAGCAAAACATGGGACGTGCTGGAATTTGCCCAGATGTAATGCCCGCACAATATTGGTGGCGTTGTCAGATAGCACAAATCCCCAGGAGAGTCTAAGTGGGCTAAGCCACTGGGCGATGATTACCCTCAGTTTCTCTAAGAGGTTGTCGGCGGTGTGCCTCTTACTGAAACCGGTGATACACAGCGTAGCCTGCCTTGGAACGAGCTGGCGTTTCTGAGATGCTGCGACTGGTGACTCTGCTGCTGTTGCTGCGTAAGGTGATACATCTACCCAGTGGGCTGTCACAGTCATATGGTCCTTAGTCTGCCCTGTTCCACTTGTCCACATGTCCGTGGTTAAGTGGACATTGGGTACAACGGCATTTTTCAGGACACTGAGGACACTTTTTCTGACGTTTCTGTACAGTCTCAGTATCGCCTGCCTAGTGAAGTGGAATCTAGACAGGATTTGGAACCGGGGACACACTACCTCCATCAATTGTCTAAATCCCACTGCACTAATGGCGGATACCGGACGCACGTCTAACACCAACATAGCAGTCAAGGCCTCAGTTATACATTTTGCTTCAGGATGACTGCTGTCGTACTTCATCCTCCTCGCTAAGGACTGTTGGAGGGTCAATTGTTTAGTAAAAGTAGTGGTGTTCCTACTTCCTCTCTGGGATGATGAATGACTCCCAGCAGCAGCAACAGCAGCAGCGGCAGCAGGAGGCGTAGCAATGCAGGATCCTCCGGAGGAATCCCGGATAGCTGGATAGGAGAGTCAGTCATGCCAGTGACATGGCCTGCAGGACTACTTCCGATCCTGACTAAGGAGGAAATTGACGAGGAGGGAGTTGACGGTGTGGTTTGCAGGCGCTTGGATACAACAGGACAACGGGATTTAGGTGTCCCTGGACTGCTTACGGTCTTAGCCAAAGTTTCTGAACTTGACAGTAACTTATTATGAACGCGCTGCAGGTGCCGTATAAGGGCGGATGTTCCTAGGTGGTTAACGTCCCTACCCCTACTTATTCCACCTTTACATAAGGTACATATGGCAAGACAGTTGTTGTCCAGATTTGGATAGAAATATCGCCAGACCAAAGAGGTGGAATGTTTGGTCTTCTGTCCAGGCATGACCGTGATGGGCTTTTTCATCCCACGGACAACAACTGTCTCCCCCGGAGCCTGATTTAAACAAACCACATCACCATCAGAATCCTCCTCGCCAACTTCCTCCTCAGCGCCAGCTACACCAGTATCCTCATCCTGTTGTACTTCAACAGTGACATCTTCAATTTAAATATCAGCAAGTGGACTGTGGGTGCTCCTTTCAGCACTTGCAGGGGGTGTGCAAAAGGTGGAAAGAGCCACCTCTTCCCGTCCAGTGCTGGGAAGGTCAGGCATCGCAACCGCCACCACACTTGGACTCTCCTTGGGGATTTGTGATATCTTCTTAGAACGCACAGTTCTTCGCTGTGCTTTTGCCAGCTTAACTCATTTGATTTTTTTAGTGGGAGGAGGGCTTCCATCATCATGTGAAGCTGAACCACTAGTCATGAACATAGGGAAAGACCTTAGCCGTTCCTTGCCACTCCGTGTCATAAATGGCATATTGGCAAGTTTACGTTTCTCTTCAGATGATTTAAATGTTTTTTTAAGGTCATTTTCCTGAACTTTGTCATTTGGGATTGTATGTGGCTTCTACTATGACATTGGGCATCGGCCTTGGCAGACGACGTTGATGGCATGTTATCGTCTATGTCATGACTAGTGGCAGCAGCTTCAGCACTAAGAGGAAGTGGTTCTTGATCTTTCTCTATTTTATTTTTATCGGAGAAAGTTTGGTCCTCCATTTATGTTATATCGATTTGATATATACGTGCGGCTAAGGCGCACACAAACACAGAAAATATTTTTTTATTTTTGCTGGAGAGTAGTGCACTTTGTGGGTTACACCACCCTTTAAGAAATGAGCCAGCCGGCTCTTTACTTATGGGACACAGGCGCACGCTTGGCGCTGCTCCATTGTTGATGCACGTGCGGCTACTGCGCACACAATTCACAAACACAGAAAATATTTTTTTATTTGGTTTGGACTGGAGTGTACTTTGGGGGTTACAGCACCCTTAATGATCAAGCCAGCCGGCCCTTTACTTATGACACAGGCGCACGCTTGGCACTACTTTGTTGATGCACGTGCGGCTACTGCGCACACAATTCACAAACACAGAAAAAATATTTGGTTATTTGGTTTGGAGTGTACTTTGGGGGTTACAGCACCCTTTAACGGTCAAGCCAGCCGGACCTTTACTTATGACACAGGCGCACGCTTGGCACTACTTTGTTGATGCACGTGCGGCTACTGCGCACACAATTCACAAACACAGAAAAAATATTTTGTTATTTGGTTTGGAGTGTACTTTGGGGGTTACAGCACCCTTTAACGGTCAAGCCAGCCAGCCCTTTACTTATGACACAGGCGCACGCTTGGCACTACTTTGTTGATGCACGTGCGGCTACTGCGCACACAATTCGCAAACACAGAAAATATATTTATTTTTGGTTTGGACTGGAGTGTACTTTGGGGGTTACAGCATCCTTTAACGGTCAAGCCAGCCGGCCCTTTACTTATGACACAGGCGCACGCTTGGCACTACTTTGTTGATGCACATGCAGCTACTGCGCACACAATTCACAAACACAGAAAAAATATTTTGTTATTTGGTTTGGAGTGTACTTTGGGGGTTACAGCACCCTTTAACGGTCAAGCCAGCCGGCCCTTTACTTATGACACAGGCGCACGCTTGGCAATACTTTGTTGAAGCACGTGCGGCTACTGCGCACACAATTCACAAACACAGAAAAAATATTTTGTTATTTGGTTTCGAGTGAACTTTGGGGGTTACAGCACCCTTTAACGGTCAAGCCAGCTGGCCCTTTACTTATGACACAGGCGCACGCTTGGCACTACTTTGTTGATGCACATGCGGCTACTGCGCACACAATTCACAAACACAGAAAATATTTTGTTATTTGGTTTGGAGTGTACTTTGGGGGTTACAGCACCCTTTAACGGTCAAGCCAGCCGGCCCTTTACTTATGACACAGGCGCACGCTTGGCACTACTTTGTTGATGCACGTGTGGCTACTGCGCACACAATTCACAAACACAGAAAATATTTTTTTGGGGGGTTTGGACTGGAGTGTACTTTGGGGGTTACAGCACCCTTTAACGGTCAAACCAGCCGGCCCTTTACTTATGACACAGGCGCATGCTTGGCACTACTTTGTTGATGCACGTGCGGCTACTGCGCACACAATTCACAAACACAGAAAAAATATTATTTTTTTAGCACTTGGGGGGAGCACCCCTGATGGACAGAGCACCCCCTGGACAACACTACAGCACACCTTTAGGACTGGGACACTGCACAGGACTTTGGAGTGGACACAGCCCCTATGGAGAACTGACTGCACAACACAGTCCAGCCAGCCCCTATGGACTTTGAAGTAGTGGACACAGCCCCTATTAACAACAGCAGCACAGCACAACACAGCCAGCCCCTATGTACTTTGAAGTAGTGGACACAGCCCCTATGGACAACAGCAGCACAGCGCAGCACAGCACAACACTACTCTACACTACACTACACAGCCCAGCCAGCCCTAACTCCCACCCTCCCTCTTCACTGTCCACAGCCGAGTGAGAAAATGGCGCCGACGCGTGTACTTTATATAGGATCCAAAACCCGCGAGACCCGGAAGGCGGGATGATGACGTTTTGCCTCGATTTCAGATCCGAGTCAGGCGGGAAAAGTCGAGCCTGACTCGGATCTGCCTCGGATCGGGGGGGCTCGGGGGGGTTCGGATATCAGAAATCCGAACCCGCTCACCCCTAATTTTTACCGTTATATATGGAGTGTTTTGATCAGCACTTAGGGTGGTGTTCTGTAAAAGGATACCTCCCAGTGTCCCCTGCGACAAAACCGGTATGTATTCGATAAGTGGCAGGATGTATCGCATCCACAATTCTATTCTTAGTACATCCTGCCCTTAGTGTGAAAATTATTTGCCAGACCCAGAGTAAATGTATGTAAAGACAAGTACAAGTTGAAATGAAAAATATATACAGGTTGAGTCTCCCATATCCAAATATTCCGAAATACGGAATATTCCGAAATACTGAATAATTTTGGCATAACTGAGAAAATTAAACCTTTGATTTTTGATGGCTCAATGTACACAAATTTTGTCTAAAGCACAATTTATTAAAAATACTGTATAAAATTACCTTCAGGCTGTGTGTATAGGGTGTATATGAAACATAAATTAATTTAATTTCTGTACACAAGCTTTGTTTGAGCCACAAAATTATTGAAAGTATTGTATAAAATTACCTGCAGGCTGTGTGTATAAGGTGTATATAACGCATAAATGCATTCTGTGTGTATATTTTACAGTTTACACAGCACCTGGGGGTATATTTACTAAAGTGCGGGGTTATAGAAGTGGAGATGTTACCCATAGCAACTAATCAAATTCTACTTATCATTTATAGAACACATTCTAGAAAATAATAGCTAAAATCTTATTGGTTGCTACGGGCAACATCTCCACTTCTATAAACCCGCACTTTAGTAAATATACCCCTTAGTGTGAAAATGTATTTACCAGACTCAGAGTAAAAGTACAAAAAGTCACGTATAACTCATACTTGACGACTTTTTGGCTGCTCCTTCCCGGGAGGGAGCAGCCAGATTGGCAGGACGGGAGGGTGTGGCTGGGACAAGGGGGAGTGGACGGGCGGGTGATGAGCATTTGTGGGCGGGGCCATGCGAGCGTGTCATTTTGGCCCCGCCTCCGCTACACAATGCTGATGATACAGGCATTGTGGAGCAGGGTGCAGGACCAAAATGAGGCGAGTCAGTGGGAATCGCGTCACCGGCCCCCTCCGCTGCGGGGGCTTAAGTATTAATCGTGGGGGATTGCCTGCCTTTCCGGGGGGCCGGGAGCTGCACCCGATTTTTGGGAGGCTCCCGGCCAAATTGGGAGGGTAGGCAAGCCTGGTATAACTTGAAATATCAAAAAACCCTATTTTCTATCGCTTATGGGTAATAGCCTAGTTTATTTATATTTACTAGTATATGGAGTCTTTTGCACAGTAATTAGTAGTGTGAAATTGATATGCCAGGCTCAAAGTAAAAGTACGTAAAGCAAAATACAACTTGAAATACAAAAAGAAGATTTTTTTATTCCTTATTGAAAGGTAATAACAATAGTTGCCCCAGAGTTCTCTTAGGGCTCTATTTACTACAATTATATATTGAATGCGGATTGTAGTGTGATATTACCGAGTGAATTCGCATTGCGAATTCAGGCAATATCACAGGGATTTACTATAAATCCCTTGCAGGGACAGAGCTTGCGATAAAGCTCTGTCCCTGCGGATCCCATCCGCACTCTAGTCGCAGTATTTGCGGAAAAAATACAGCGACTAAGAGCCCGCGCATGCGCCGACCCACCGTCGCTGCTACCCCCCCACGATGCTAAGCCCCACCCCCTGGTGCTAAGCCCCGCCCCCCGTGATCACGGACCGCCGCGACTCCCCCCCCCCTCCCTTCTTTACACTTACCTGCATCCTCCTGGCCTCCGGTGATCTTCTCCGGGCTTCCCGATCAGGTGATCTCCCATACTGCACTGGGGCCCGATCACCTGATGACCGGGCAGCAGTGCACTGTGGGAGACCAGCTGACCGGAGAGGAGCCATCACCGGAGGCCCGATCACCGGTCCTTGGATTCAGGTAAGTAAAAAAAAAATGTTTCATTTTTTTTTCTTCTTTTTTTTACAGCAATCAGCTTGCTGTCTATTTAGACCACATAGCTGATTACTGGTACCGGCTCCCGCCTCTGCTCTCCCCGTTAGAACAGAGTGGGAGCCCGGTAACCTGGGGAGACCCTGGATAACGCCACCTCCAGGTGGCGTTATTATCACAGGGCTTCCCCCCGTATTTTTTTACAATTTATTTTTAGTAACTATGGTCGGATCACATTTCCTATTACAATTATGGGAAATGCGATCTGTTTTACTAAAAATAAGTGATACCTAGGAGTTGGAGTAGAATTTTACTAATTCTACTCCAATTGCCCTGTAATAACTACAGGTGAAACAAAAATAATGTGAAAAGGGTGTGAAAACACCCTTTTTCACTTTATTTTAGTAAAAATAATGTTAATAAATAGAGCCAAAAAGCACTTTTTGGCATTGAAAGCCAAAAAGTGCAACTTAATAATAATAAAACAGGTCAGGCCACACCTCCTGCAAACAGACTATACATATTTATAATATCAGACAACTCTGTCTGTTTAGTGACTGAGGTCCTGATTCAGCAGTGCATGCAAGCTTCCATCAGGATGATCCCACATGTGGTGACTATGGACCTTATTCAGAGTCAGTTGTAAGAGCCGATGCGCTCGTAACCGACTCGATGGTTAGTCCTGCGCACGCGCAGCGGCCTTAGTGCGCGTGCGCAAGCCCCGGAGCGACAGAGAAACTCTGACGCTCCGGAGCTCGCTACCAAAGGGGCGGCTGTCGATGTTGATCGACATCTTGCCCCGTTTGGTAGGCGGGCTGGGGGGGTGGTTTCCAAAACCGAGGCATTCCTTAACGAACGCCTACCGTTTTGTGAGCGGCCGCACTGACCTCATCAGTGATGTCAGTGGGGAGCTTCCTGCTCTATCAGAGCAGGAAGCTCCCTGGGGCTCACGAGTGCACAGACCCAACCTTAGGGTCTGGTCGTAAGCCCCGATGGTCGCGATGGTGATCACCATCGCGACCATCAACCTGGTCGGTCGTTAAGCTGTGGGTGGTAACCCACAGCTTAACGATCGACAAGGAGGCGGTCGTTCAGGATGCAAGCGGCCGCCCTGATTCAGTGCAACCACTTGCATCTAACGACCGCCTCTGAATGAGGTCCTATATGCTTGATATATTTTTACTTTTGCAAGTGTGTTTTATTAATTAATTAAAACCAATTTAGAGGCAATAATACACTATTGTTTGCGATCTCTTGTGTTTACTTTTCAAGAATATCATCATATGAACAAAAGTTTTCCACGAAATACAAAGACTTAAATTTGTCCTTATAAGGAGAAGAGTAAAACTTTATTTTTCTGAAGAGTAAAGCCGCACATCCACTATCCAACGCAGGGAAGACATCGTAATCGTACCGTCGTTCCCCATCCCCTGCAGTGCCTACAATGAACGATCAGTCATTCAGTGTAGGCACCCTCCATCATCCCCGAACATGGTCAATCTGTCGTTATCGGCAGATTAACCGGCATGTTCGGGTGATAATTGATGTCGGAAACGACCAGCGGGAGCGCACAACGCTGGTCGTTTCCAACATTTGCATGCCCGATTTGTGCCCTATTAACGAGCGTTTGAACGATAACGATATCGTTATCCTACAATCGGTCTGTTTAACCGGGTAGTGGATACCCGTCTTAAAACTTTTCCATAAATATATACCCATTTCTGGGTGACTGGCATTGGAATCACCTTTGTATGTGGAACTCACTGCAAGCGCCGTTGTGGATACGATTTATATCTTTTAACAGAAGGTTAGGTCACCTTGAATATAATAACAGTGTCCAGAAACTCCTAGATGGGATGGTTACAAGCAGGGCCGTAACTAGGGTAGTGCGGCCTGTGCCATCGCACAGGGCACCGCAGGACAAGGGGCGCTGTTCAGGCCTGAGTTTTCTGTTTATTATTATTTTTACTTGTAACTTCCTCTTATTTCATCCCCAGAATCTCCTGGCTCCTCCTATCTCTTCCCTGGCCCTTCCCCATGAGGCCATGGCCCTTTCTCAGGTGCCCTATCTTATGTCTCTATTTAAAAAATGGGGGGGCGCCAATGCTCTTTTTGGCACAGGGCACCAAAAAGTCTAGTTACGTCTCTGGTTACAGGTATATCTGTGACTGATACTGAAAGACCAATGTGTGAAAGCTGTATGTAACCCTGGTTAAGGGTTAAATAACATACTATATCAATAAGTACATATATGAGTTAAATATATATGTACTGCAGTCACAGTTCTTGAGGTAAAATGTATGTGTGTGTCATGTATTTATAATGGAGTATTGTAGTTCATGATATGTATATATATATTTAATGTATTTACATATAAATTTATGTGGTACTTTTTTTTTCCTGTGGTGAGGATGTGCACAGTGTATGGGATGCACATGCGCTGGAGAAGAAGGGGGCGGAGTGATATAGGTGGGAGTTATTTGGTTTCTGTCAGGGAAAGAGGGTCCGGTTTTGAGAAAGGGATTAGGGCTATCAGCAGCAGCTGACAGGAGTCTGACATTACCCTCCTTGTGTGCCCACCTCCCTGTGACCCAGGCAGTGTGGGCTGCTGGGCACAGGGGGGTGGAGCAAGTGAGGAGGCAGCAGCATTGGCTGTCAGTAGTGCGGTGTAAGCCCACCGCTGACAGGAGGCAGATGTCCCAGCGGTGGAGCAGCGCAGAGGGACTGGTGGCAACTGGCAGAGGCTGAGTGGGGTGGAGTTAAGGCACACCCCACTATTGAGAGGCTGTGGTCCCGAAGAGGGGCATGTCTGCAGGCGTGGATGTGGAGCAGCAGCGGCTGCATCAAGAGGTCAGCTGCCAATCAGAGCCAGGTTGCCGGGAGCCATCCTGTGGTATGAGAGGCAGATCTGGATGCTGTCAGTGGAGGTGGGATATCCCCTTTGTTAGGGAAATCAGTGAAAAGCTCCAATAGTGACAGGTGGATGACTGGTAGTGGCAGTAGTGCCCACCAGTAGTAGGAGTAACCGCAGTACATTGCATCCCATACAAAGTCTCACAGAGCATCAGGAGACGAGAATATTGTGGAGGGTTGGGATTGGAAGCCTGTGCAGGGGTGTCAGTTACATTCATATATATATCCACCGCATCCCCAGTGGCATAGGGACAATGAGACCTTGGGGGAGTATAAGCTGGGATAAGGAGAGACTTGAATATTTAACAGCGTATAACTGAACTACAGCAAACAAGCAGTGATAGGATTTGGGAAGCTCATAGAATAATTATATACAGTTTTATAAGTCCAAGGCTTGCATCTCTGACTTACCACTACAGGATCTACAGTATGAGCTGATTGTATCTTTAATTAAATAAACACTGTGCTAGGGACAGGTCAGCTGTCACAGATGGGAAAGGGAGCACAGTCATCTGAAGCCAAAACTAAGAGCCAGATAAGTTTGGACTCTCATGTTCAGCAATTTCAGTATATGAATATGTAGCTTTTGGAAACTACCTATGGAGGAAACACATCTATCTTTCAGCCAGCAGCATAACTGATAAAATATATCAATTATTTGTCGTCAGGAACACTAAAGTGCAGTTGGACATCATTAAGGACCTCACTACAATATGCTTCTCCAAAGGGATACTTCTAGGAAGGGATTTGGCTTCATTGTTCTTAGAAAGAGATGCTACCTACAATACTAATTTGTGAAAATTCTCAGCAATATTAAAAGGAATTTGTTTATCTATATAATATATATTGTTCAGTTAAGGAGTAGTATGTTCTTATAAATGTAACAGATTGTGACATAGTAGTAATGTATTGTTATTAATATGTACAGTATTTACCTATATCTATAAAGAGAAAAGGTGTTGAGATATATCTACTATTGTCTTACTTACCTAGAGGAGCGATGAGGGTAATCTGTGGTCATCGAAATCCATAAACACAGATGATTTGTTATTATAACAATTTTATGTTGGTAACAGTATGCAATACACAGCATCCTACACGATAGGAAATAGAGGGTATAGTACTAGCCACTTGGCTTACCCAAGCGAGCCCAGTGAACAGAATACCAGTTAATACAGCTTGGGTGGAGGCACTGATAGAGAAAAGGTACACCACTTAGAGAGAGAGTAAGGGTGGGTACAGTAGACTATATAGGAGTTGGTAACCCAGTTACCCTTTAGTGATAGAAGGGGGGTTACATTTGGAGGCACCGCTGTAGATCGAACTATACATCCAGGTGATTAGACACTAGCAAACATGACTCAAGTTTCTTGTAAGGAAGCCTATAAGTGGTGTGTAAGAAAGGGATCTATTCCAGAGAGGAGCTTTGTATAACATGGGGACCTCACGAACACCACTGATGGGGCTACTATGATAGAGTTGCTCTTTCTTTATGGAGTAAAACACCCTAAAATTATTGATAAACAAAAGAGGGAAAATGGAGAGCTATGTGCAGTACTCATTACAACTGACAGGGAGTTAGACTCTTTATTGATTCCAAAAGTGGTAGCAGTAAGGGCCAATCCAGCACGCAGGTGGACAATTGTATGGCCTACTAAGGACCTTAGTGAGGTAGCGGCTGAATCTTTGAATGTAGATGACAACCAGTCCCAGACCAGTGGAGCTCCCTCCACGGCCATGGGTATGGATGATCATTCTCAAGGGGTTGAGGAGAAGTTGGGCAGTCAATTAGAGGTCATAGCTGAAAAAGTAGTACACCAATTAGAACGCTGGCACTATGAGGGCAGCTACAGGAGATTGAGAATTTTCTCTGGAATGACTCCTGTCCCTACTGGTGAGGAACCTTATGATGCCTGGAAGGAGGCGGCTATTCAACAATCAGAGGAATGGCATTGCCCCGATCACATAAAAAAACAACGAATTGTCGAGAGTTTGCGTGGACCGGCTATGGGAATCATTAGGGCCACTAGGAAAAGTAACCCTGATGCTACTGTGGCCGACTACTTCCAGGCATTGGAATATGCTTATGGGACCTTAGAAGATGTAGGTGACCTGGTCGCTAGATTTAATCACACTTACCAGGAGCAAGGGGAAAAGTTGTCCCAATATGTATATAGATTGGATAAATTGATTCATCAGATTGTGGAGAAGGGAGGCTTAGCCAAAGAGGATATAGACAGTAGTAGGTTGAACCAAGTAATTCGGGGAGCCTTAACCTCTGACCCTGTAGCTCAGCATTTGAGGTGTACTGCTGCCTTATTGGGAAGTCTTACTCTTACTGAGTTAATTAAGGAAATTACCCATGAGGAAGCTCTGATAGCTAATCGAGAGAAACTTCAACATAAAAAAGTTAAAGTGGTGGTTCCCTTCCCTGAAACAATTACCCCACATGAAGACCGTTTAGTTAAATTAATGGAAGAGCAAAACAAAAAAATGGATCAGCTCATTGCATTGTATCCAAAACCTGTACCTGCCATTAGAGTCCCCTTTAATATGAATAGGGAATTTTGCAGCGGAAGGGGAAATTTCAGGAGGGGTGGAAGTGTGACTGCCCGAGGGTGTTTTAGGTGTGGACAACCAGGCCATAGAGCTGTGGAGTGTACCTTGGGTTGGGATCATAGCCAATTGGGACCTGTGATACCCCATTTCAATTCTTCCACTCAGGGAAATGATGGCGGGAGACTTGCGGACCCCTCGCAGTCTCCCAGACAATAGATGTAGATTCAATGGGGAGTGCCCAGTGGAGTAGTTCTATACCGGATGGCATGTTGGGGCCTGCTCCACGGGTAGTTGCGCGACTGAATGGACATCCATGCACTGTGTTGTTAGATAGTGGGTCCCAGGTGTCCATTATTTTTGAGCAGTGGTATAGACAACATCTCTCTGATGTTCCATTCACCCCTTGGAAGGACTTGTAATCTGGGGATTAAGTGAAAATCAATATCCCTATCTGGGTTATGTGGTGGTGAACATTGAGTTTCCCAAGGAATTCCTGGGGGTAGCAGAGCAATTACCAATGATCGCTTTGGTATGCCCGGAATCTTCAGGTGAAAAGGATGCAGTACCTGTAATAATTGGGACCAATGCTCATCTCTTCAAGATACTTAGTAGTTGGTGTTTACAGATGACTCAGGAGGCCCAGGTTAGAAGCATGTTGACTCATAATATCGATACTTCCGTGGATGTCTGCCAGCATAAGGAGTCCTCCTTGGCTGCCAGACTATCTATGGAGGAGTTGATGGTGAGTTTTCAGGGTAGCGACATTGGGTTGGATGCACGCAGTACTTTATGCTCAGAGTTGCTAAAAAGGTAACAGGTATTCTCTCTCGGGGAATGGGACTTGGGAAAGGCTGAAGGAGTGGAACATCATATTAAACTCACTGATGAAACACCCTTTCGTGAGAGGTCACGGAGACTGGCTCCGGATGATTTTGAGGACGTACAGCAACATTTGCAGACTTTGTTGGAGAGCAAGGTCATTAAACATTCTGAGAGTCCTTATGCTTCCCCTATCGTAGTCGCTCGGAAAAAAAATGGCAAGATCCGTATGTGTATTGATTATAGGACACTGAACCAACGTACAGTGCCTGATCAGTACGCTGTGCCCCGGATAGAGGAAGCATTGGATTGTCTACAGGGGAGTCAATGGTTCTCCATTTTAGACTTGAGAAGTGGGTACTCCCCATATGAATTGATGTTCGGGCGTGAAGCCCGACTATCCATCGATGTTTCCCTTGGATTGAATGCAAGAGATTCTACTGGACAAACACACATGCAGTATATATATAGACTTAGGAAAGAATTGAAATATGCTCACACTATAGCTCAACAAGCTTCTAGGAGAGCAAGTGCTAGGAATAAGTGTCAATATGACTTCAAAGTGCGGGAAAATGTGCTCGACATTGGGGACAGAGTATTGGTACAGCAATTAGGAATTCCAAAACGACAAAAATTAGCCTATCGTTGGAACCCTGATCCATATGTGATCATTGAGAAACTACCTAATATTCCAGTGTACAAATTGAGATTGGAATCAGGGGAGGGAACTATAGCTACTTACCACTACAGGATCTACAGTATGAGCTGATTGTATATTTAATTAAATAAACACTGTGCTAGGGACAGGTCAGCTGTCACAGATGGGAAAGGGAGCACAGTCATCTGAAGCCAAAACTAAGAGCCAGATAAGTTTGGACTCTCATGTTCAGCAATTTCAGTATATGAATATGTAGCTTTTGGAAACTACCTATGGAGGAAACACATCTATCTTTCAGCCAGCAGCATAACTGATAAAATATATCAATTATTTGTCGTCAGGAACACTAAAGTGCAGTTGGACATCATTAAGGACCTCACTACAATATGTTTCTCCAAAGGGATACTTCTAGGAAAGGATTTGGCTTCATTGTTCTTAGAAAGAGATGCTACCTACAATACTAATTTGTGAAAATTCTCAGCAATATTAAAGGGAATTTGTTTATCTATATAATATATATTGTTCAGTTAAGGAGTAGTATGTTCTTATAAATGTAACAGATTGTGACATAGTAGTAATGTATTGTTATTAATATGTACAGTATTTACCTATATCTATAAAGAGAAAAGGTGTTGAGATATATCTACTATTGTCTTACTTACCTAGAGGAGCGATGAGGGTAATCTGTGGTCATCGAAATCCATAAACACAGATGATTTGTTATTATAACAATTTTATGTTGGTAACAGTATGCAATACACAGTATCCTACACGATAGGAAATAGAGGGTATAGTACTAGGCACTTGGCTTACCCAAGCGAGCCCGGTGAACAGAATACCAGTTAATACAGCTTGGGTGGAGGCACTGATAGAGAAAAGGTACACCACTTAGAGAGAGGGTAAGGGTGGGTGGGAGGCAATCGGGAAGCCGACTGCCTAAATACCGGCAGCCGGCTTCCCGACTGTCTTATCCCGGCAAGGGTGAAATGCCGGGCGTCTAGATGCAGACGCCCGCATTTCCCCGACGCCGGGAGACCGGCGCCCGGCATCACGATCGTAGTGATGCCGGGCGCCGCGAGCGGACAGCCGCGGGGGGGAGGGTTAGGTTTGGGGGGACTTAGGGTTAGGCTAGGGGAAGGGAGGGTTAGGGTTAGGCTAGGGGAAGGGAGGGTTAGGGTTAGGCTCCCCCGGGGGGGACTTAGGGTTAGGCACCCCCCCGGCGGACTTAGGTTTAGGCAGCGGGGAAGGGGGAGGTTAGGGTTAGGCACTTGGGGGGGAAGTTAGGGTTAGGCACCCCTAAGGAGGGTTAGGGGGGTTAGGTTAGGTTAGTTGATACTTACCTATCCACGATCGGGATTTCCAGCGCTGTCGGGCTTCCGCTGCGTCGCACTCTGCTCCTGTCGGGCTGCCGGTGACGGGAATCGAACCGCCGGCCATGCGGCTGGCGGTATTTCATACCAATTCCGGGTGGGTACAGTAGACTATATAGGAGTTAGTAACCCAGTTACCCTTTAGTGATAGAAGGCGGGTTACATTTGGAGGCACCGCTGTAGATCGAACTATACATCCAGGTGATTAGACACAAGCAAACATGACTCAAGTTTCTTGTAAGGAAGCCTATGAGTGGTGTGTAAGAAAGGGATCTATTCCAGAGAGGAGCTTTGTATAACATGGGGACCTCACGAACACCACTGATGGGGCTACTATGACAGAGTTGCTCTTTCTTTATGGAGTAAAACACCCTAAAATTATTGATAAACAAAAGAGGGAAAATGGAGAGCTATGTGCAGTACTCATTACAACTGACAGGGAGTTAGACTCTTTATTGATTCCAAAAGTGGTAGCAGTAAGGGCCAATCCAGCACGCAGGTGGACAATTGTATGGCCTACTAAGGACCTTAGTGAGGAAGCGGCTGAATCTTTGAATGTAGATGACAACCAGTCCCAGACCAGTGGAGCTCCCTCCACGGCCATGGGTATGGATGATCATTCTCAAGGGGTTGAGGAGAAGTTGGGCAGTCAATTAGAGGTCATAGCTGAAAAAGTAGTACACCAATTAGAACGCTGGCACTATGAGGGCAGCTACAGGAGATTGAGAATTTTCTCTGGAATTACTCCTGTCCCTACTGGTGAGGAACCTTATGATGCCTGGAAGGAGGCGGCTATTCAACAATCAGAGGAATGGCATTGCCCCGATCACATAAAAAACAACGAATTGTCGAGAGTTTGCGTGGGCCGGCTATGGGAATCATTAGGGCCACTAGGAAAAGTAACCCTGATGCTACTGTGGCCGACTACTTCCAGGCATTGGAATATGCTTATGGGACCTTAGAAGATGTAGGTGACCTGGTCGCTAGATTTAATCACACTTACCAGGAGCAAGGGGAAAAGTTGTCCCAATATGTATATAGATTGGATAAATTGATTCATCAGATTGTGGAGAAGGGAGGCTTAGCCAAAGAGGATATAGACAGTAGTAGGTTGAACCAAGTAATTCGGGGAGCCTTAACCTCTGACCCTGTAGCTCAGCATTTGAGGTGTACTGCTGCCTTATTGGGAAGTCTTACTCTTACTGAGTTAATTAAGGAAATTACCCATGAGGAAGCTCTGATAGCTAATCGAGAGAAACTTCAACATAAAAAAGTTAAAGTGGTGGTTCCCTTCCCTGAAACAATTACCCCACATGAAGACCGTTTAGTTAAATTAATGGAAGAGCAAAACAAAAATTGGATCAGCTCATTGCATTGTATCCAAAACCTGTACCTGCCATTAGAGTCCCCTTTAATATGAATAGGGGATTTAGCAGCGGAAGGGGAAATTTCAGGAGGGGTGGAAGTGTGACTGCCCGAGGGTGTTTTAGGTGTGGACAACCAGGCCATAGAGCTGTGGAGTGTACCTTGGGTTGGGATCATAGCCAATTGGGACCTGTGATACCCCATTTCAATTCTTCCACTCAGGGAAATGATGGCGGGAGACTTGCGGACCCCTCGCAGTCTCCCAGACAATAGATGTAGATTCAATGGGGAGTGCCCAGTGGAGTAGTTCTATACCGGATGGCATGTTGGGGCCTGCTCCACGGGTAGTTGCGCGACTGAATGGACATCCATGCACTGTGTTGTTAGATAGTGGGTCCCAGGTGTCCATTATTTTTGAGCAGTGGTATAGACAACATCTCTCTGATGTTCCATTCACCCCTTGGAAGGACTTGTAATCTGGGGATTAAGTGAAAATCAATATCCCTATCTGGGTTATGTGGTGGTGAATATTGAGTTTCCCAAGGAATTCCTGGGGGTAGCAGAGCAATTACCAATGATCGCTTTGGTATGCCCGGAATCTTCAGGTGAAAAGGATGCAGTACCTGTAATAATTGGGACCAATGCTCATCTCTTCAAGATACTTAGTAGTTGGTGTTTACAGATGACTCAGGAGGCCCAGGTTAGAAGCATGTTGACTCATAATATCGATACTTCCGTGGATGTCTGCCAGCATAAGGAGTCCTCCTTGGCTGCCAGACTATCTATGGAGGAGTTGATGGTGAGTTTTCAGGGTAGCGACATTGGGTTGGATGCACGCAGTACTTTATGCTCAGAGTTGCTAAAAAGGTAACAGGTATTCTCTCTCGGGGAATGGGACTTGGGAAAGGCTGAAGGAGTGGAACATCATATTAAACTCACTGATGAAACACCCTTTCGTGAGAGGTCACGGAGACTGGCTCCGGATGATTTTGAGGACGTACAGCAACATTTGCAGACTTTGTTGGAGAGCAAGGTCATTAAACATTCTGAGAGTCCTTATGCTTCCCCTATCGTAGTCGCTCGGAAAAAAAATGGCAAGATCCGTATGTGTATTGATTATAGGACACTGAACCAACGTACAGTGCCTGATCAGTACGCTGTGCCCCGGATAGAGGAAGCATTGGATTGTCTACAGGGGAGTCAATGGTTCTCCATTTTAGACTTGAGAAGTGGGTACTCCCCATATGAATTGATGTTCGGGCGTGAAGCCCGACTATCCATCGATGTTTCCCTTGGATTGAATGCAAGAGATTCTACTGGACAAACACACACGCAGTATATATATAGACTTAGGAAAGAATTGAAACATGCTCACACTATAGCTCAACAAGCTTCTAGGAGAGCAAGTGCTAGGAATAAGTGTCAATATGACTTCAAAGTGCGGGAAATTGTGCTCGACATTGGGGACAGAGTATTGGTACAGCAATTAGGAATTCCAAAACGACAAAAATTAGCCTATCGTTGGAAACCTGATCCATATGTGATCATTGAGAAACTACCTAATATTCCAGTGTACAAATTGAGATTGGAATCAGGGGAGGGAACTATAGCTACTTACCACTACAGGATCTACAGTATGAGCTGATTGTATATTTAATTAAATAAACACTGTGCTAGGGACAGGTCAGCTGTCACAGATGGGAAAGGGAGCACAGTCATCTGAAGCCAAAACTAAGAGCCAGATAAGTTTGGACTCTCATGTTCAGCAATTTCAGTATATGAATATGTAGCTTTTGGAAACTACCTATGGAGGAAACACATCTATCTTTCAGCCAGCAGCATAACTGATAAAATATATCAATTATTTGTCGTCAGGAACACTAAAGTGCAGTTGGACATCATTAAGGACCTCACTACAATATGCTTCTCCAAAGGGATACTTCTAGGAAAGGATTTGGCTTCATTGTTCTTAGAAAGAGATGCTACCTACAATACTAATTTGTGAAAATTCCCAGCAATATTAAAGGGAATTTGTTTATCTATATAATATATATTGTTCAGTTAAGGAGTAGTATGTTCTTATAAATGTAACAGATTGTGACATAGTAGTAATGTATTGTTATTAATATGTACAGTATTTACCTATATCTATAAAGAGAAAAGGTGTTGAGATATATCTACTATTGTCTTACTTACCTAGAGGAGCGATGAGGGTAATCTGTGGTCATCGAAATCCATAAACACAGATGGTTTGTTATTATAACAATTTTATGTTGGTAACAGTATGCAATACACAGTATCCTACAAGATAGGAAATAGAGGGTATAGTACTAGGCACTTGGCTTACCCAAGCGAGCCCGGTGAACAGAATACCAGTTAATACAGCTTGGGTGGAGGCACTGATAGAGAAAAGGTACACCACTTAGAGAGAGGGTAAGGGTGGGTACAGTAGACTATATAGCAGTTAGTAACCCAGTTACCCTTTAGTGATAGAAGGGGGGTTACATGTATTACAGGCAAGCAAAGCTGTTGCCCTTTCTTAAGATCAGCAAGCAGACCTAAGGTACCCCTGCGGTATACAATCGGGAAACCGGCTGCCTTAACACCGACAGCCGGCTTCCCGACTGTCATATCCCGGCGAGGGTGAAATGCCGGGCGTCTATATCTAGACGCCTGTCATTTCCCCGATGCCGGGAGACAGGCGCCTGGCATCCCGATCAAACGGATGCCGGGCGCCGCGAACGGACAGCCGTGGGGGGGAGGGTTAGGTTTAGGGCACCTGGGGGGGACTTAGGATTAGGCACCCCACGTAAGGGTTAGGGATAGGCTAGGGGGAGGGAGGGTTAGGGTTAGGCACCCCCAGGGGGCTTAGGGTTAGGCAACCCCCTGGGGGACTTAGGCTTAGGCAGCGGGGAAGGGGGGTTAGGGTTAGGCACTTAGAGGGGGGATTAGGGTTAGGCACTTGGGGGGGAGGTTAGGGTTAGGCACCTCTAAGGAGGGTTAGGGTTAGGGGGTTAGGTTAGTTTATACTTACCTTAGCGATGATCAGGATTTCCAGTGCTGTCGGGCTTCCGCTGCCCGAAACTCTGCTTTTATCGGCCAGGCGCTGCCGGGAATCGAACCGGCCATGCGGCCGGCGGTATTTCATACCGATTCCACCCTGCAATTGGTGCATACAGATGTGTTTGGGCTGATGGAGGTTAAATCGATAAGTGGATACAGATACTTCATAACATTCATTGATGATTTCACTGGAATGAGACACAAAAAGCTGCATTGAGTTGGTTCTTAAGAGACTGGTAACGAAATTGTATTTGCATTTGTGATGAAAATCAGTTTTCTTCATGGCGTCGTAATATCTGCAACGAGAGCGTCACCACACGTGGCTCTGCCATCAGAGATAACAACACATCTCCTAATAACTGTTGGAGAAACTGCAGATTTCTCAGCTGTTTTCGCTTTCTTACATGTGACAATAAAATGGATTTCCACCTTTTCTATAATGCCGATTTTGGCACTTCGTACATTTACCCCTTAGAGAGACATCTTTTTGTTCTTTGGTATATGGGGCTCTGGAGGTACCAGTACTACACCTATGTGTAAATATATGGAGGACAGACATCCCCATCAAGAAAATAATTGGTTTTCAATATAAGAATTACTTCCTCCACCTAGGAGACGATTGTTACGGCTTATGTAACAGTTAATACCACACTACAAAATCCTATCATTTCACAGAATCCCTACATTTATCTTATATCTGAAAAGCAAAGTCAGTTTTGTGTTACTCCCTAGTGCCTGTACTCAGTGAATCATAGGATTGGAAATGTAATTATTTTAATAGAATTTTGACAATAAATTTTATGCAGTGGAAAAATTTATGACATTCTCAAATCAACTTCTTCAGAGTTGAGCAGTTACTCTTCCTCAGACCTGACAACTTGCATATATTACAGATTTAGGGGCCTGTTTTTAAATTATGCAGGAACTGCAGTTTCTGTGTCATTTTATGTCTATGGTCTATGTACTAACAGCCAAATGCAGGAGATTTCACAGAAGGCTAATTAGCGCTGCAGATTGCAGTCGCCATCATTATCAAAGGGGACTACGATCTGACTCCCCTATTTACCAAGTTCTGAAAAGTGATTTACATCCATCGATGGCGTAAAATGGTTTATGCCTATGGAGGTACTGTATATACACAGGAGAGGGATCTTCTGATCCCTCTTCCGCAGCCTCCTATGCTTAGGTTTAGGGTAAGGCTAAAATATGCAAAAAACTGTATGTCGACATTCTGGTGTCGACATGTTAACCGTCGACATTATGAGTATGACATTTATTTTGAAATGTTGGCATCTACGACTCTATAGCTAGCATATAGAAATATATACATTACATGACGTGTTTTTATCAAATTCATTTAATTGGAGCACCGAAGCAGTGGGACTTATTAAAAATGCAATACTAAAAGCAATAGGTCGTGTTGTGTCAGGCAGGCTAGGAAAATCCTCAGGAAAAGAAAGATTAGTTGGTTCTCAAGAGAAGTGACAAGGACTTACTGTGAAGGTAAAAAGAGATGGTCTTCATGAAATATATACGTAGACTATTCAGAACGAATACAATGAGGTGTATCTTACAGGGTAAAAAGACTCCCAAAACATGAGTGTACCAGGTGCCAAGATCTCTGTTGCCAGGCCTGAAAACGAGGCCAAGAACGTAATCATGTCTGCAGAGGTAAAAGGAATGGAGAAAATAGTACAGTCAGTATTATAGAGGGACACAACTTGTTAAGTATACAATATAAGTGTAAGTAGAAAGGAGAAAAACAAAAGGAGGAATAGTGAAGCCAAAGACAGAGAGAAGGTCTTGTTGCATGAGATAAAGAAGAGAGATACTATACTAGGGATGGCCGTTGATGGTTTATGGCCGATGTTGAATGCTTTTACCATCGATGGGGGACAATCAGATGGTTTCCCTCCATCGATGGCTAAGCATAACCGAATGTTTTTTTTTGTTTGCTTTTTTCTCCAAGGTGCCAGGACCCAGAGCATAGCTCCGCCCACGACACCCATGAAGCCCCGTCCCCATGTTCTGATTGGCCTACATGCCAGTCAGTCAAAGAACTGGGATGACCATCAGTTGGGTGAAACCACACAGAGCATCATCCATACTGTATACACTATCAAAAGTTTTAGGACACCCCCGATTTTCCAGTTTTTATTGAAATGTACACAGTTTAATGTAGCAAGGAACTCTAACAATTGGAGATTAATAAAAATAATTAAAAGAATAATTTTGTTTAACAAAATGTAATCAAAGTTTTTGACTAGTCAAAGCTGCAGCTTGTAAAAGACTCCACTTCCCGAAATGTTTAAATGTAAAAAGGCAATGCTTTTAAGTAATAGCAAAACATGGGGTGTTTTATTATTTAAAAGGTTTGCCCTTTAAAATTTTAGGCTTAAGCATATTTGGGAAGTGGCAGCTTTTTACAAAACGCTGCTTAGTAAATAAACCCCACAGAGGAACCATACTTTCACCTACTTGATGACGTACAAAAATTCTGCATGATGTAAAAATTTTGATTCATCGGTCCATAAGGCTGTCTTCCAGTCTCCAGTAGTCCACTGGCTGTGTGTCAGGGTCCAAAACAAGCCTTTTTTGTATTAATGCAGAACAGCTGTATGTTTTTGACCCATTACTTGTTCTCTGACAAGGTTTTTTTTAATATAACTCTGAAATTGACATTAATTTTCAGTTTTTGCTAAACTAAACTTCTTTTTTTAACCTCTAGCAGTTCACCCCTTTCCTTTCCACAATTTCCGGTTATTCGCTGGACTTGAATTGCTTACATTTCAATAAAAACTCAAAAAAATGGGGGTGTTCTAAAAGTTTTAACCGGTAATCAGCATTTACAGAATAATAATAAGAAAAAGGACCACAGTTAAGCAGCGCAAAGCACTAATTTCAGGCGTAGTTCCAAATGACTGTATAATGGTATGTTTTTGGAGAGCCAAGGAGAATACATTATGCTTGCCTAAGTCATTTTGCAAGTCATGGAGAAAAAACCTTGTCTGCCTACTTGTATCGTTCTGAAAGTGGTCCAAGATTGAATGAGTTCTGTTATTAGTAAAACTCTTTGTAATGTTATATTGTACCGGTACCTGTTACTTTAAGAAAGTAGTGCGCCATGGATACGGGAGATGCAGGGAAGTAAGGAACAAGATGGCTGCTGTTGAATTATATTTTTTTAATACATTTTTCTTTAGAGTGTGATGTTGAATTTGTTTTCTAAATTAGGGGTGGGCAATATTCAGCCCTCCAGTAGTTGTAGAACTTCACATCCTAGCATGACCTGCCACATTTTTGCTATTTAGCCATGCTAAAACTGTTGCAAGGCATGCTGGGATTTGTAGTTCAACAACTCCTGGAGAACCGCTTATTGCCCACCCCTGTTCTAAATAAATACAATTCATAATGTGCAAATGCCAGTGGGACACTATAGAAAAAAACTCACTGGATGCTTGGTATAAAAGGTTTGAAAAAGACCACCTTGGCATAAAACGCTTTGGTGGTGCACCGAAATGATCCGCCCGGTGTACAGTATGTCTACTATACTTTCAGGAGACAATTCTGCAAACTAGAGTCCATCAAGGTGAGGTGGAAGAACTTGGAGAAGCTCTATATACATAATATTAACCTCCCATTATTTTAGATTCACCCCTTTCATTAAGTAAAATGTTAAATTTTTTTTGTTGTTTCCTAAAATACTGCTCGGTTTTGCCTCCTTTGTCCCGTAAATATCCTGAGAGCAAAGGTGCCCACACACACACCGATATACTTACAATCCGACGATGTGTCCGATTTCCCTTGAAATTCTCCCCGGCAGCTCAGCACATGATCAGCACACGATCTGCACACGATATGCTGTCCAATCTTCATACGATCTTCTGCAGCCAGACTCTTTTATAGTGCATTGTGTCCTAGATTGTCAGATCTGCCGTACTGCACGGCAGATCTGAAGATGTGATGTGCGACCTTCGGAGGCACGCATCGCATCGTGATCATGAGTGGGCATTTTTTACCCGATCTGTTGTTCCAATGTGTCGGAATCGGCCAGATCGGGGAAAAAATCGCTATGTGTGTGGGTACCTTTAATTTGTCTTTTGAGATTCTTGCTTTTTTAAAGTGTGTCTAGAAATGTGCTTCTGCACCTAAATACAGCTGGTAGGAACAACGGGATGTAGTTACCAGACCGGCAGACAGCATGCCGCTGGTCTGAATCCCGACGGTGGAAGCCCGACACGGGACTTAAAATAGGCATCGACATACAGACACCTATCTTAATCCCGACGCCGGAATACAGAGAAGACGCTAGCCTGAAAAAGGTAGGCGACTCAGCTGTTAGCCGCAGTGGGGGGGGGGGGGGAGGAGAAGTGTTACTTTTAGGTAGCATAGCAGGGTTAGCATTAGGCTTTGGGGCAGGGAGGTTAGGGTTAGGCACCCCTGGGGTGGGTCAGGTTTAGGCCCTAAAGGGGGAGACTTAGGTTTAGGCACTAATGGGGAGGGTTAGGGTGCAGGGTGGGAAGGGTTAAGGCTAGGCTACAAGAAGGGAGGGTTAGGGGGAGAAGGTCGGGATACCAACCATTTGGATGCCGCTGTTGGCAGGGACGTATTTATAATGGGTGCAAAGTGTGCGGGGCACGTGGGGGGGGCCACAGCACACACCCTACACCCATAAAACTTACCTCTCCAGATTCCCACATCGGCTGTAGTGTCTGTGCCTGTAAAAAAATGGCATACGCAGTACAGGGAAAATGGCCGCCGCGACCCTTCCCAGTGACCTGCGCATGCGCTATAAACTCTGGGCACTATAAGTGCGGCGCTGGCCGCGCACCGCTCAGTGTGTAGCCAGCAGCAGGACGGAGAGGAGGGGGCTCGTGACGGAGACTGCCCACGCGCCCTCTCCTATCTAGATACGCCCCTGGCTGTCGGTATTTTGACAGGAGGCATCCCGACTGCCGGCATTACATAACGATTCCGGAACAATGTCCTTCCCACTAAAATGACTGGACAAGACCCGATCTACGCCGGTTTAGAGCTGTGGGTGGCAGAGTGGAGTTGTCATGGGCCCCAGCCTCTGCACAGCAAGGAACAACGCTTAAGTCTGAGCTCTCTCTCATTTCCTTTGTCTCATTTCAGTCGTCTCTCAGTTTATTTTTGCCCTGATCCACAAATCTAGTCACAAAATGGTGTGCCTGCTTCATATGCATCACCCATGCTTTGCCTAGCTCCTGCCAATGGCCAGTGTAGATTCCTACTCCCCACACACAGGCCTCCATCTTGCTCTACCACAAGCAATCACACTCTGACAGAAATGTAGGTGCTAGTACACAAATTGTGGCATGCAGTGCCACCATAGACAATTTTGGCCTCCGCAAGGCCCTTCTAGCTGGGAGGAACATCTCAGAAGTTATATGGTGAGAGGGTTAATAAGGGAAATGCTATTATGTAGTTCCAAGACCAGGTAGCATGAATATAAAGTTATGATGCATAGATAGAGAGATATATGTGTCTAATATATGTGATAGGATTATGTACTAAATAATATAAAGTTGCTTTGCTTTTGCTTGTACCACATGCTCTGCTGTGTTTAAAATAGGGAACACAAGAGGAATGTTCTTGATTTGTATTACAGTCGCAGCCCTTCGTAGGAATTCCCTTCAAGCAATGTGCTGTAGTTGGAAATGGCGGAATACTAACCAACAGCAGCTGTGGGGCCGAAATCGACCAGTCAGATTTTGTCTTTAGGTAAGAACCAATCAATCATTACCACTGTTCTGAAATGAAAGAAACGGAATGGAAAACATGCTAATTGCTTTTAAAGGAAAGCCCATGTGTATGTATTTCTTCAATACATATACACCAGGCTTGGCCGTAACTAGCTACGGGCGAGGGGATGCGGCCGCACAGAGCGCATCGCTCTGCGGGCGGCACTGCCGACTACCCTCGGTCCACGTATCTGGCTAGCACGGTCCCTGTATCTGGCTAGCAGGGTGCCTGGAATGGTAGCATGCAGCCAGAATCGCAGAGGAAGCGCCACCAGGAGTGTCCTCTAACGCTGCAAATGGCAGACTGGAGCCATAACAGCCCCCCGGAGCAACCTTTAAGATGCTCCAGAGACAGCGCTGTTGTTCCTGTCGCTGGCAGCCCCGCCTCTCGCGGTATGACATCATGCGCTCAGGGGCGTGACCTGCACCGGGCACTGTAACTTGAAGTTACGGCACTGACACCAGGGTTAGTGATGAGCAAGTTACTGCCAAGTTTCAGGCAAATCAAAGTTTGAGCTGTATAAGCCATTTCGTAAGAGGTACAAAGTCCTAGGGGGAGATGTATCAAGCTTTGGATATAGATAATTTCTAATTGTAGTTTATCTAGCACAGTCTCTGAAGTGATAGTTAGAAGCTCATTGGTTTGCATTGGCCAATTTCTCCACTTGATCTCTCTGAAAAGGTTTGATAATTCTCCCCCACAGTGATAGAAGCTGAGAAATTAAATGAAACCAGTAAAAGCACTTAGATATTTTTCAATAGGCTGCTGAGCAAACGGCAGTATTTATGGGCCATATTAATATTTTTAATCTCCTGATCTCAATGTAGTGCTAGTATTTAGAGCCCAGTTTATCAAGGTAAAGGGATATGATACCTTTTTGATTGTAGATAATACTCCTGCTGCTGTAAATCGTTAAACTATAATGATCTGTTAGATTAAAGAACACTTGAGATCTGGAGTACATTAAGTCATTGTCCTTTGCTTTGTTCTTGAACAACTAACGACATTGCAGTTTATATCCATCACTCGAGCGATTAATGATATATTAACTGGAGAGTGAACGTCACTGAGATCTGAACTCCTGTAAATCTTGTGGCAAGAAGACAAATGCTGGCAGTCACAGTGTATTGTCAGAGTAGGGTATAATTCAGCATGCTCCATATATGTGTCCTTTTGTTTGGAGCATGACCTAACAAACTAGGTATACTGGATTGACTATACTGTTGGGACAGTAGGTGGCGCTCTTTCATAAGTTAACAGCCCATAGTCTCTCTCTGTCGTGAAAGTGAACTCTCGTATACCTTATTCTTTTCATTCAGGGATGGCCATCGCAAGAATATTAGTGGCGATGCCATCATCGCAATTTGCCTTGTGATAACATTTATCCATCAAAATAAAACTAGTAAATGGTTTAATCATTAATGGTTAAACCATGCTCATGAGCAGTAGGAGTCAGGATGTTGCCTATGTGCAATAGAGCCATGCTCCGGACCGCTTACAGGGGTGTCTGCAGCTAAATGGATGGAATGAACCATCGGACAGCCATCGGATACCAGCATGCAATGGTGGCAATCATTGTGAAATGGATATCGAATGGAAAAAAATGTTTTCATCCAATTGAGAACATTAATGGTAGCCAACCATTGGTTTCCTATATCCGTGCCCACTTTTAATGCTCCGTGTTATGTTATGAAGTTTACATGTTTCACATACAGTCTTCCTAGCCCCAGTGCTAGATTTATCTCTGACACAACATAAACTTATCCTGTTAACAAAGTCATATCTATGACTGGTCCAAGTCAGTGACGTGAGTGCTGTCGCTGCATCCTTTAAGCAAGAAAGTGAAAGTAGTAAAATACATGTTGAGCATACTGATGCCCTTTCTGCTGTGCTACCCACATATCTACTTTAAATGGAGGCGATCTTTATACTGGGATGTAGTCAAAAGGTCAAAAACGAAATTGTCAACATTCATGTCGACAGTTATGATGTCGATATTGTTAAAATGTCAACTGGCAAACTTGTAGGCATGTGCATGTGAATGGCAGAATGTCGACACTAGGGTTAGGCTGCGGGTGAGAGGGTTAAGGTTAGGTTGCGGGCAGGGGCATTTTAAGAGTGGAGAGGGCTGGCTCTGCTCTCTAGCAGCGCAGTAGACATTGGCTTGCTGCTAGAGAGTCTACTGTGCATGCACAGGTTTCCGAGAAAATGGCACTTGTTCCTTATTCCTGGGGACATCTCGAGTGCACATGCACAAATCACCGGGAAAATGACCATCGGGCCATTTTTCCTGTGATTTCTGCTGTTCTGCAGCTCCGGTTGCCGGCAGGCACAAGACTCCGGAGACTGCGGAGAGGTAAGTATAACTACATATGGGTGCAGGGTGTGCGATATGGGCTCCCCTGAACTCAGGGGCCTGCGTGCACCGCACACCCTGCATCCATTATAGATACGCCATTGGCTGCCGGGAGTAGCGGTTAGGGTTAGCCTCTAGGACAGTGTTTCCCAACCTCGGTCCTCAAGGCAGACTAACAGTCCAGGTTTTAGTGATATCCATGACTGAGCATAGATGGTTACATCAAAATAACTGAGGTACTAATTAAAACACCTGTGCACAAGTATGGCTATCCTTAAAACCTAGACTGTTAGTGTGCCTTGAGGACCGTGGTTGGGAACCTCTGCTCTAGGAGGAGGAGGAGGGATTAGTATTAGGGATAGGGGAAAAATATTCACCCAAACACCAGAGATCGGAGGTTAGACCTCGAAATTAAACTCACATGACTGTCGGGACTGGAGCTGATTCAGCTGTCAGAAGCAGGAAAGTCACTACTGTGCCACCAGGGAAAATATGTCAACATTCTAACCTGTCATCATTTCATCACTGTCTGCATTATGAATTACATATATGATACGCAACCCCAAATGCTCCGTCTTCCGCTGCTTGCAGTACGAATTTTGGTCTGTTTGCCTTATGCTGTGCTGGAGCGTTCTGTTATACGCGCTGTTGTCCACTGCTCTCCAGCAGCAGAAGACGGAGCATTTGTGCAAAAGTAGGGAACCAGCCGGAAATGAAGTTAAGCGTAGATAGGGACAGGTATTGTGCTACACATTTTTAAACAGATACAAACGCTTGATTCTATTTTTATATCACTGAAAGTTATTAAATTAAGCAGCTACACTGATATACCATCCTTTAGCGCAGTGATTTTCACTTTAATACTATATTGCCAAGCACCTGTATGTCTAAATTGAGTAAATCCAGATATTTTATGGTCAGGCCATGCAATCTGATTCCTTTTTTTTTTTTAATTTAAATGTGGGTTTTTTTTGTTTTTGATGTTTATGTTGTTTTTTTTATGACGAACAACAAAATGGGCAAATCATGTTTTGGCTTTATACTGTGTTTATAGATTTAATGATTTCTATAGTCCCTCTTAATTACATTATTAGGGGTAAATTTACTAAAGTGAGAGTTTTTAGAAGTGAGTTTTAAATGTGATGTTGCCCATAGCAACCAATCAGATTCTACTTAACATTTAACTAGCACCTTCTAGAAGATAATAGCTAGAATCTGATTGGTTGCTATGGGCAACATAACGTTTAAAACTCACTTTTAAAAGCTCTCACTTTAGTAAATTTACCCCTTATTGTTACTGATAAATTATATTAATATTAATTAATGTCTGTTTAACAATTTAAGAAATTAGGTAAAGTTTACCAAGTGCTGCTAAATCAGCCCCCTTCAATCTGTCATTGTACTTTCTAAGTATTGTTTTTCATGGCATGTTCATTTGATTTTCCCTGACTCCTGTGTAATTTGTTGGCACTACAAATGGACAATATTGATAAAAATGGTGACTACACTGTGGGTAGAAGGTTTTAAGGCCCCTACACGCTAGACGACCTGCAAATGATGTGATGTCATCAACGATTTCCCTTGAGCTCCCGGACAAACGATATTGTGCATACACACTGTGCAATGCGACCAACGCCCTAACGATATATCGTGCATCGTTAACTATTTCCAGATCGTTAGATCATGCACGATATATCGTTTGCTTAACAAAACACCTGCCGATTATCTTAAAGATTTCTGCCAAATTTAAATAATGGGCTGGACTATCTAGGGCAGGCCTGGCCAACCTGTGACTATCCAGCTGTTGTGAAACTACACATCCCAGCATGCCCTGCCACAGTTTTAGCATTTCCTAATAGCAAAACTGAAGCAGTGCATGCTGGGACTTGTAGTTTTACAACAGCTGGAGAGCCACAGGTTGGCCATTCCTGATCTAGGGGGTATATAAAGCGGTCGCCATTTTAGCTCTGTGCCGTTCTACTCTGTGACTAGTGAGGCTTGGTGTATACTGCTGAATGCTCTACATTGCTTTACTGCTCTGCTTTGTTTTTGGCTTGCCTTAACAAAGTGTGTCTATTCTACAGTACATTCTAACCTGCATTCTGTGGTGATGAATCCTTGTAGGTATAGAGTTCTGGTAGCCTATGCTGGGGCTACGGTGGTAGCTGATAAGGAGAGGGCCTTATCATGCAGGGAAGATCTGAGGATGCGACCAATGACCAGCGGGAACGCGCATCGTTATCATTCGATTTCGTACACACTACACGATTTGTCGTTCCGATGAGTCGAAATCAGCCAAACCGTGCAAAATAGTCTAGTGTGTGTACGCACCTTTACAGTAGGGTTAAACATTCATCTAAAATCTTACATACCTTGGAGGCCAGGGCCTTCCTCACTAAACCTTGAGGCATGGTGGGATTTTTCCTACTTGCAGTAGGAGGAAATAGAGTAATGCTTGACTGAGGCAGACATCCTGGAACTCGCCTGATCGGCTACTTCACAGGACCCATAAAGTTCAATTTATGCAGTGCCACAGAAAACATAAACGTAGTTAGAGTTGTCCTTTAAATGTTTGTAGACAAAATTACACGCTGAGTCGGAATTATGATATGTCAAACATATTTTAGTTAATAATGGCACTCTGCTCTTTGTTCCAGGTGTAACCTTCCCCCTATTTTGGGAAATGTTAGTGCTGATGTTGGAAAGAAGACAGACCTTGTCACAGTAAATCCAAGCATCATTGCCTTGAAGTAAGTTTAGGCGCCTTCCATCGTTTACGATCAATTATGTATGTTGCCATGCCAAAGACTGATAGGGACTTTAATAATTGTCATGAATTAAGATTACATTTATATACTATCTTGGTAACCCTGATTTATCTCCACGTACCTCTAGTTTTGCATTTCATATTTGGGCACAACAGGAAGTCCTAGGGGGGCGGGCCAGCTGGTGGTTCGATGAGGATGTGTTCTCTTTTAGCTCCTTGCAGTCTAAATAGGCAGTGCTGGGCGCAGAGATTTGGCATTATCTACAACTCAAACATTTTGTGTAAAGCCGAGATGTTCAGCTGGCCTGCCGTAGACCACTGACCCTTTTTAAGGACATATGCCTGGCCCCTTCACGTCCATCACTTTTCCTCTCTTTGTGTTATAACCTGTTGATGGCGCATGTTTACAGAGTCCCCTAAATTCACTAACAACTGGGAACAGGATTTGCAGATTTCATTGGATTTTACAAGATCTTTCCTAATACATATGCAAGCTCTGTTAGTCATAAAAACTCAGTACAAGGTGCTATCACGCTGGTATAGGAGGATCGGTATGAAATACCTCAGGATGCATGTTCAAATCCTGACGCCGGAAGAACGGCAGTGAAGATCCCAACTGGTAAGTATTTCAACTATTACTAACCTAACCCCCCCAACCCTCCCTTAGGGGTGCCTAACCCTAATCTCCCCCCAAGTGCCTAACCCTAAACCCCCCTTCCCCGCAGCTTAAACCTAACCCTCCCGGGGGGGAGCCTAACCCTAACCCCCCCTTACCCTAACCTAACCCTCCCGGGGGGGGAGCCTAACCCTAAGTCCCCCACGGGAGCCCCTAACCTAACCCTCCCTCCCCACGGCTGTCTTCAATCGGTAGGCAGGCGTCGGGCTCCCGGCATAGGTAAAATGACAGGCATCGGGATTTGGACGCCTGTCATTAGACCCCTGCCGGGATTAGACAGTCAGGAAGCCGGCGGTCGGCATTTCGACCGTCGGCTCCCTGACTGCATCCCGGTATAGGTACTTGACTACTGTTTGTTTGTACGTTTGTCGAAAATTCAATAGACATATATTGCAAATATATATATATATATATATATATATATATGTGTATGTATATATATATATATATATATATACACTGTAAAATAAAATAAAAATGGGGAAGTATTTACTGTGAAAGAGTGCAAGTTTAGAGATGTAGTGGCGACTGTTGGTCTTAGCAGTGAGGGGGTCCCAAATGACCAAGATTTGCACATTAGAAAAACTGCCTTCAAACAAGGGCTGATAGCCATTGCTCCCTCGCACTGCTTTCATTTCTGGCCAGTGTTTTGGCACCCACTGGTCTGTCACTCAGGAAATGACATGAGGGCCCATTAGTACCCGTCCCGCTCTGCTGTTGCATCTTGGGACTTTGGAAATACATTTCTACCTGCAGAAGCCTAAAGACATCTGGGGAAATGAATAATTAGGGTACGTACCATGCCGCTAAAGCTGCTCCTGCTTCGCCGTTTATCAGTGAATAACGCTAAGATGTAATAACATCTCGAATGCTTATTAAGGTGATCAGATAATTTGTACTTTCCATATGAAAAATTTTCTTTATATAATATTTCAGCAGAGCATTACAAATCAGCAATATTGATTGCTGTATGCTTGTGGCTTCATATGCAAAAGCTCTCAGTTATCTTATTTCAACAGCTTACTTATATACCATAGCCTATTACAGTATTCATGAGTAAATAGTGCCAACATTTAATCTGTATGTATAATCTTGCCTCTTTAGAATTTAAAGTGACATCCCAATTCCTATTGCCTACAGTATATTCAAATGTACTTAATGTTCATTGGTCAAAAGTCTCTTGAATTCCAGAAATAGTTCCTTCATCATGAAAAGAATAGCGTCTGTGCCAACTTGCTTTGGCCCCTCTCCACGATATCCGTGATCGTGATCGCTGGTAACAGATGGATGTTAATATCTCGAGCCCGCGATCTTTGTATAGCAAGATGGACAGTGTCTTTTTGCATAGTCATTTACGACCTGCCATTTTAGGAAACTTCTGTGAGCATTTAGATTACACTTGGCAAGAAATAACATATTATGTAAGCCTTAAAAACAACATTTTATGTAACACGGCTTCTTGGCATTCTGCCATTTTTGAAGTTAAAAATATATATATTTCTATAAGGATGCATTTTCTATGTGCAAGGTTTTATTCATTTAAGACTTATTATTTCTAGTATATATTGTTGCCTAACAATATTTTATTACTTATACACATTGCACGGTTATATTATTAGCTTAAATTTACTTCACACAAATGCATTAATTCATTATATAAGGGGAAATAATATTTATTCTTTAACATGCTGAATTGGGGAAGAGAAAATGTCAAATTGTGCTGAATCTAGCACATCACTTGTCTACGGATGTCACATCTTCCCCATCATAATGGGGACTTCAACTCAATCATAAATAAAATAAAAATTATAATATTCATTTTATTTATACAGCACTTTTCTCCTATAGAACTCATCAGTGATCCCACAGGAATATTACAGCAAAAAATCTTGAGGCTTGTAACTGACAAATTTTTGATAATAATACAAATCTTAACTAAGGGGCATATTCATATGGCCAAGAATTTTTCATAAATCTCACATCACTAGGTTTTTCAGTAGAAATTAACAGCAGCACCAGAACAGGTGCAAAGTGTCGGAAAATCCATATTTTAAGTTAAAAATGTTGGGACTTGCTTCAGAACCCCTTGGAGTTTCCAATTAACTTAATTAGTCCAATAATTACATGTCTTTATTGGGGGTGAAAGAAATGGCCTCAAATTACCCCAACATTTTTTTTTATTTAATTTTTTTATTCACCCCAAATTTAATTTAATTATTTTTACCTTTTTAAATTGTACTCAAATTACCTCAAAATTACCTTTTTTAACTTTTTTATTAATTTTTACATTTTATTAATTTGCATTTACATGACAAAAGTTAGCTTTTTAGCATTTTTTTTTTTACTTTTTTAAAAAATGCACAAATCAGCCATTTGCAGCATTTAAAAGTGTTATTTTCTTTGGGACAGGAATATAAATCAATGCTGTTTCCCAAATTTAAAAAAATCTCTGCAGGTTTTTGTGGGAAAAATTACTGCAACCTTTTCTTCAATTGGATAGCGCTGAAATCAGGCACACGCATACCTGGGTTAATGAAAAATGGTTGTTATGACTGCAATAAATTTTGCCACAAAAATCTTGCGGCTAATTGGATTTGCCCCTAACTGTCCAAAACAATCCAATGTCTTTGCATAATATTTGCGTTATTATAACACTTGATGTAAATATTACATATCATGTTGTTCCTCAAATTAAACAGTTGTGCCTAACAATTAATAAACATATGACATTACTACAGTAAGTGCGATAAGTGATAACTTCACTAAACACCGTTCCATTATCAACAGTGGATGCATATAACAATGTCACTGTTGAATTACGTAACATTTCTGGGCTTTTTGTTTTTACAGATATGGAAAACTAAACGAGATGAAGACGGCATTTCTGAAAAACCTTACAAGTTACGGATACTCATTCCTATTATTGCCCGCCTTTTCATACAGCAGCAACACAGCCATCTCTTTTGAGGTACATCACGTATTGAAAAAGTACCAAGCGAAACAGAGAGCTATTTTTTTTCATCCCAATTATCTTAAAAGCCTTGCTCAGTTTTGGAGAGGGAGGGGTGTAAGGGCTTACCGCCTCTCCACTGGATTCATGATAACCAGCGCAGCCATAGAACTCTGCGAGGACGTCAAACTATATGGATTCTGGCCTTTCTCCAAAAATCTAAACGGGAAACCAATTAGCCATCACTACTATGACAACCAGCTGCCAAAGCCCGGCTTTCATGCTATGCCCAAAGAATTTTATCAAGTCCTTCAGCTCCATTACAAAGGAGTACTTAAACTTCAAATTGGCAAGTGTGAGAAGAGATGAAAATTTAAAGTATTTTTTTTTAAATTGGTGATTCTGATATTAAAATAGTCAAATGCTGTTCTATTTTACCTCCTCCTGAGGTAAGTCCAGATCCAGACGAGATGCCTTCATGACATTATATATGAGGGTTATTACCCTCACCTGCTGCTATAAATATATGGAATGCTTTCAGAAGGAGTCATGTGACACTGGTGGGCGTATCATGAAAAACAATCAGGATTTGGCAAGAAAAAAAATATAAAAAGGAAAATATCTTCATTGCTGCTGAAATTGACTTTGTGTCCTCCAATAATTTATAAAATATTTTTAGATTTTTGTTTTTTTCTTTCAACGCTAAAGAACATATTACAAAAAAGGGTAGCAGTACTAACTACCGTGCAATACAAATCCACAAGTAAAGACTTTAGTCGCAATATCATTTGTGCACAATCTCTTTTTTTTCGGAAAGCTGGAAAGAGAAAGTATGAAAATTGATGTGTTTATAGATAAATGCAGGCACTTATGAGAACTCATCGATATTATTATCAGCTTTTGTTATGACTGAGATCGCATTATTACTTTCCAATCTGGCTGTCTTTTTCTTTCTTCAGGAGATTTTAAGGAGATGCAGATATATTTATTTATCGACGTGCCAAACAAACTCAGGAAAGTGGATGATGAATTTCACGATTTGAAATTGTTTACATTTTTTTATGTTTTTAAAGAAAAACGAACAGTATTTTTGTTAGCGAATGGATGTGTAGATTGAAGAAATCCAAATGAACAACGGATCTCAAAGTTCAAAGAAAAATATGTTTATTTCTAGTAAACACTTTATAACTATATAAAGAGTTATTTGTAAATAGAAGTGTTTTGCCTTGACTAGATTTAATTAACATTCCCACTCCCCAAAAAATGGGGAGACGTATCAAACATTTTAAAGAGAAGTTTCCCATAGCAACAAGTCAGCTTCTAGCTATCATTTATCTAGTACATTTTATGAAATGAAAGATAGAAGCTGATTGGTTGCTATGGGAAACTTATTCACATGTCCTCTTTAGAAGTTTTGACTCATCTTTCTCCAAGTATCTGACAAAATGGATGGGTCTGATGAGAAAATCCCATTGGGGATCATTTCAGGAAAATGTGAATGTGCTCCTTTACTTTAGAAGTAACTGTGCCTATATCATAGCTTCCAACAAAAAAGGGACAAAATAAGCAATCTGCTCAACCTCAACCAGAACTAACTGAGCACACTATAATTTAGCTGAAACTGTGCCCTGATTCTGGTAGACTGCAAAGAAGGTTTAAAAATCTGGACTACGCTTTCAAAAATTATATCCAGGACTGCAGAGACATCATTGGAGCACCAGTACTGGACTGGGGGCGTGGCCAGGCATGGGTGTATGGTCATCCCTGCTTTGCAAATTATGCACTTCAAAGACCAAGCCGAGGAGGCCTCTATGTCTGGCCTGGCCCCCTAGATAAGCCCAGGGCGGGGAAACTAGTACCCCAACATCGGAGGTCTCCATAGCAAGACAGGGGTGTGGTCACCCCCATACTTGCCAACTTTCTAGCTGCCCCCTTTGGGAGGGGGCAGCCAGCTCGGCACTGCAGGGGGCATGGCGGTAGCAATGGTGGGGAGGTGCGGAGACATAGCCCTGCCCCCGCTATGCAATGCAGAGTTTACCGACATTGTAAAGCAGGGTCAGGAATATGATGACGCGATTCAGCACGAATCTTGTCATAGGCCCTCACGGACTGTCCACTTCACTGGTTAATTGGGAGGCTTCGGGGAGGGTGGGAGGTATTTTTCGTAGGTGGGGGACGTAGCGGGAGACTTGCCCTCTCTTGCAGGCGGCCGGGAGCACTACCCGATTTTCGGCAGCCTGCTTGCCATTCCTGGAGAGTCAGCAAGTATGTCACACCCTGTGTGCGTTTGTCTTCCAGAAAAACTACATGTATTAATGGTGCACACTGTGGAGTCACCTGCAGCAATATAAGACTTCCAAACATCCCACAAATTGGGAGGAAAGTCCTGGTTACAGTACAGTCTTCCAAATAGTAGGACGGTTGGGCATTACGATGACACTGTTGGACATGTGCTGTATTACTGCATGTATGAAGAAGTGAATTCCACAATTTTATTGTCTGGTTTCAGCATACGCTGACTGCAGCGCTTTTGGTATGTGAATGAAATGTGCTGCCTGCGTCTGTAAATATAAAAACATCACCTAAAAGTGTAATATTTTATATCATAGTTGTGCTTTTGTCCCTGTACTTTTATACTGTCAAATACTGTTCATGGAGTTATATTTACCCACCTTAGGTATTTAATGACCATATAGAAATATTGAGGCTGTATTTATTTTGCGTTACACAAGTTTACAGTCATCTCCACCTATTGTTGCACTTGCAGTATAGAAGATTCCATGGAAGGATCCATGGGAAGTAATGATAACCGCCAGGTCTGAAACACTTTACGCTGTTTTGCAGGTCTATATGCTAAAACAGATTTGCTGTCACATAATATGCACATTCTCCGCTCTCTTTTTTTCATAAGTAGACATACTACTCTGTGATAAAGCCATATACAATGGGATGTAGATAAAATATGAGATATGGTAAGAACTTACCCTTGTTATCTCTATTTCTACGAAGTCCATAGGGTTCCACAGGATACCTTGGGGTATAGGTGTGACGTCAGTCGCAGGGCACCAAAGAGTTAAGCTTTCAGCCTCCCAGGATGCACTAGGTCCCCCTCCTATACCCCGCCCCCGGGCCAAGGCACCTCAGTTAGTTACCAAGCCATAGGCCGGAGGAGGAGAAGGAAGAGAGAGAACAAAGATCTGGACACATACAAGAATCACATTCTCACCAGAGGGAGACGGAAAACCGGTGACCAGAGCAAAGCCCATCTGCAGCACAGGTGCGACAGGGCGGGAGTCCTGTGGAACCCTATGGACTTCGTAGAAATAGAGATAACAAGGGTAAGTTCTTACCATATCTCATATTTTCTACTTCAGGGTCCATAGGGTATCCACAGGATACCTTGGGGATGTCCCAAAGCAGTATCCTTTAAGGGTGGGGACGCTCCTGTGCAGAAAGGAGAATCCGCCGCCCGAAGGAAGCATCCTGAGAGGCGAAGGTGTCAAACCTGTAATACCTCACGAAGGTATGGACAGAAGACCACGTAGCAGCCTTGCAGATCTGAACTGCCGAGGCACCACGTCGAGCTGCCCACGAAGGACCCACAGACCTAGTGGAATGAGCCTTCAGAGAAGGAGGGACCGGTAGGCCTTCATGAAGATAAGCTTCAGAAATAGCCATACGGATCCAGGCTGCCAAAGTTTGCTTTGAAGCAGGCCAACCCTTTTTACGGAAGCCAAAGAGGACAAACAAAGCGTCCGACTTCCTAAACGAAGAAGTGCGGTCAACATAAGTCCTTAAGGCCCGCACAACATCCAAAGAGGCCTCACCCACGGAAAGACCCGGTGAGTTAAAGGCCGGAACAACTATTTCCTCGTTAATATGAAACTGGGAAACAACTTTGGGAAGAAACTCGGGCCGAGTGCGGAGCACTGCCCTGTTCCCATAAAAAACCAAGAAAGGGGGTCTACAAGAAAGAGCCCCTAACTCAGAAACACGTCTGGCCGAAGCAATGCCAGAAGGAAAACAGTCTTAGCTGTTAGCCATTTAAGATCCACTGAGCCCAGTGGTTCAAACGGCGGTCCTTGGAGAGCCCTCAGGACCACAGCCAAATCCCAAGGCGCCACAGGTGGAACAAAGGGCGGCTGAATGCGGAGAACACCCTGCATAAAGGTGCGCACATCCGGGATTGTAGCAATCCTACGGTGAAACCAGACAGATAGGGCCGAAACCTGTACCTTCAAAGAAGCAAGGCGAAGCCCATGATCTAGTCCCACTTGCAGGAAGGCGAGAATCCGAGACAGACGAAACTCCCGCGGTGCATAACCTCTCGGTCGACACCACTGGAAGAACGTATGCCACACGCGATGGTATATCCTCGCGGAAGACGGTTTCCGAGCTCGCAACATGGTACGCACCACAGAGCTGGAAAACCCCCGGGACCTCAGCATGGCCGTCTCAACAGCCACGCCGTCAAAGACAGCCGAGTCAGGTCCGGGTGAAGGCAAGGACCCTGAGACAGAAGGTCCGGTCGTAGCGGCAACCGCAGAGGAATGTCCACGGACAGACCCTGAAGGTCTGAGAACCAGTGCCGTCTGGGCCACGCGGGAGCTATCAACAGGAGCGTCCCTCCTTCCTGTTTGAATTTCCGGATTACCCGTGGAAGAAGGGAGACCGGAGGGAACAGGTATGCGAACCGGAACGTCCACCGGACGGACAGAGCATCCACCAGAGACGCCCCTTCGTCTCTTGTGCGAGACCCGTACACCGGCAACTTGTTGTTGTGCCGGGACGCCATGAGGTCGATTTCTGGAAGACCCCACCTGTCCACCAGTAGTTGAAAAACGTCCGGGTGCAGGGACCATTCCCCCGGATGAACATCCTGGCGACTTAGAAAGTCCGCCTCCCAATTGAGCACTCCCGGGATGAAGACCGCTGATATGGCCGGAAGATTGCGCTCCGCCCAAACCAGGATCCGAGAGACCTCTACGAGAGCCGCCCGACTGCGAGTTCCTCCTTGCCTGTTTATGTAGGCCACGGTGGTAGCGTTGTCCGACTGGACCTGCACCGGGCGACCCTGGAGAAACCGCTGTGCCTGCTGGAGAGCATTGAAGACCGCACGGAGTTCCAAGATATTTATTGGAAGCTCCGCTTCTGTCGGCGTCCACCTGCCCTGGAACAAGTGTGGACCCGAAACTGCTCCCCAGCCCCGAAGACTGGCGTCCGTTGTCAACAGGACCCAATTTGGAACCCAGAACGGACGTCCCTTGTTGAGGTGGGTCGTCTGTAACCACCACGTAAGGGACAGGCGAACCTCCTGGGTGAGCACAATCGTCTGGGACTTCAGAGACTGAGTCAGCCCGTTCCACTTGGACAGGATCAGGTGCTGCAGAGGTCTGGAGTGAAACTGGGCGTATTCCACCATGTCGAACACCGACACCATGGAGCCCAGTAACCTCATCGCCGAGTGTAAGGACACCCGGCGGCTGTGCAGACAACTGCGCACCCTTGACTGTAAAGCAGAGATCTTGTCCTCCGTCACGAAGATCCTTTGCTGTCCCGAGTCCAATAAGGCTCCAAGATGCAGAATCCTCCGAGACGGGATTAGAGTGGACTTCTGCCAGTTGATTAGCCAGCCGTGCCGTTGCAGCAGTGCAATGGTCAGGTCCAAGTGGCGTAACAGGAGCTCTGGAGATCCTGCCACCAATAACAGGTCGTCCAAATACGGCAACATGCGGACTCCCTGCAGCCGCAGAGAAGCCGCCATGACCGCCATCACCTTGGTGAAAACACGTGGTGCTGTTGCCAGGCCAAAAGGTAACGCCCGAAACTGGAAGTGGTCGCTGCTGATTGCGAACCTGAGGAACTGTTGATGGCGCCAAAGAATAGGGACATGCAGGTAAGCGTCCTGTATGTCCAATGACACCAAGTAGTCCCCAGGTTCCAGCGCCAGAATGATGGACCGTAGGGTCTCCATCCGAAACTTCGGGACCCGCAAAGACTTGTTGAGTGCTTTGAGGTTGAGAATCGGACGATATGACCCATTGGGTTTCTGTACCAAAAATAGATTTGAATAGAAACCCTGGCCCCTCTGGGAGAATGGAACCGCCACTATAACTCCAGCCTGGAGCATAGTGTGCAATACCTTCCGCAGCTCCGTAGCCTTGTTCCGGTCTGATGGGAGACCCGTGGTGAAGAAGCGAGCCGGGGGTCTGTGCCGGGAGGAGAGGGCGTATCCGTGAGAAACCACCTCCAGAACCCAAGTGTCTGTCGTAGTGGTCGACCAACACTGGGCGAACTGTAGCAGGCGGCCTCCCACCCTGGGATCCCCCAAAGGGAGGCCCGGACCGTCAGGCCGCAGGCTTGTCATCTGGCTTGGGGGCCGGACGTCTGGTACTCCATGCCTGCTTCCGGGGCTTGACCGATTTCTTAGGGCCAGCCTGTCGAGGAAACGACTGTGGTTTGGGCCTGCCCTGGGCCCTAGATGACCGAAAGGACGATGGTCCCGAACCAGAAGGAGCAGCGGCCGACGGGAGACAGGCAGATTTGGCTGCCGCCAGCGTGGCCACAATCTTATCCAGATCCGGACCGAAGAGAACTTCTCCGGTAAACGGCAACGCTTCCAGACCTTTCTTGGAATCTGCGTCCGCCTTCCAGGATCGCAGCCACAAGGTGCGACGAGCAGCTACCGCTGCTGAAGAAATTCTAGACACCAGAGTACTAATGTCTAGAGCCGCCTCGTTGATGTAGGTGGCCGAATCACGGAGATTGCCAATCAACTCCGCCTGATCGGCCGGACAGTCGGATTCAAAAGAAGCCTCTAATGAATCCGCCCAGCGCTCCATCGCTCTGGCAACCCAGCAAATGGCCATAGCCGGCCGTGCTGCCCCCCCTGCAAGGGAATAAGCGGACTTCAGGCAGATTTCTACCTTGCGGTCCGTAGCATCCTTAAGGGAGGACATGGATGGCATCGGCAATGTGGCACTACGGACAAGACGGGTCACGTGAGAATCCACCTGTGGAGGGGATTCCCACTTCGCAAAATAATTATCCGCGAACGGATAAGCCACCGCCAGGCGTCTCTGCGGCTGGTATCTTTTGCCAGGTTGTTTCCACGCCTCCTCTAAATGGTCCACCAACTGACCCGAAAGAGGAAAGACTGTGGCATCGCCCTTCACATCTTTGAAAAAGGCATACTTAGATTTAGCCGCTGGGGGAACTTCGTCCTCAATCACCAAGGCTGTGCGGACCGCCCGAATAAGTCCAGGAATATATACTTTGGACTTAGCATCAGCGTCCTTAGTATGGAGAGGTTCCTGATCGTAAGGATCTAGAATCTCCCCATCATCAGACGTCCCTTCGTCATCCTCATAAGGAGCGGACAGAGACGCCACCGGCCGTTTATGAGGCCGCATCACAGACTCCCCTTGCAACACATCCGACAAGTGCTGTACAGAACTCGTCAGGGAGTTAACCCACGCTGGCTCCTGAGAACCCGGGAGCGGGGAAATAGGGAGACTGTGGGGTACCACCAATTGTCGTGGGAACCCCTGCATGGGTGACGACACCACAGACTGCTGGGACAAACCCATCGGAGTAAACGCGGGCTGCGGAGCTAACTGGCCCACTAAAGCTGTTAACGCCTGAGCGAAACAAGCCCAGGGCGGCCCCTGTACCAGTGCTGTAACCGTAATAGGCCGCGCCATGGACAAACACTGCCGGCAAAGGCCCTCCGCGCTACCCTCCCCCTCCGCTAACGGTACTTTGCCGGAGGGGAAAATCACTTTCAGACATGATGGCACCACGTATGTGACCTCTCTCACCAATTAAGTATTAAATAGGCGAGAGACCACCCTGCAGCACCGCACCGCAAGGGCTTTAGCAGAAAGAACAGGGACAGTAATAAAGCTGACAGTTTAGATGAAGAAAAGATTACAGGCAGCAGCGCTAGCACAGTCACATACAATGCAGAGAAATAACAATTCCTGCACTAACAGCGCTGATCACTCAACTACACAGACACAGGGCCTGGTAGGACACAGCGCTGCATACACAGACCTGACCACAGCGGAGGAGAGGTATGCGGGGGGACCCAGACCACGATGCTTCCGTCCAGCGCTTCCAGCAGCGTTCACCATGCGTTCTGGAGAAGATGGCCGCCGAGGAGCAGAGAGGAGGCTGGCCTGGGGGAGGAGCGCTGCCACAGGACCAGTCGGCAGCATGCAGAGAGGGCTGTGTGCAGCGGGGGAGGCGCCGGCTGTGAGACAGGGAAGGCGCGCTCCCCTGGCATGCATTTAACCCCTGGGACGCCGCAGCGCTACCGCTCTGCTGCGGTCCGCTGTCCCAGGGGGTAGTGGAAGCGCAGGTTGGTCGCCTGGCTCCACGCTGCAGCCAGTCCCCAGGGAGCCCCCTGCCTGGGGACTTAGGACCATGTGATCAGCGGGGACCCACCGCGGGACCCCGCTGCTTACCTCTGTCCCCCTTGAATCCGGCCATGGTCCGGAGCATCTGGGGTCACCGCTAGCTGTGACCCCAGACGCCCACCAGCATCCCCGGATCAGTACCGGCGTTCTGGTACCGGCGGGGTGTAGGGAAGACAGCATGGACGTCAGGACTGACTGTCCATGCTGTACATCCAGTTGTGCAGCCACAGCTGCATGAAGAATAAGCTTCAGGGGCTCTTCTAGCCCCCACTCCAACAGGTGCACCCGACTCCGGCCGGGCACCAAACTAAACTGAGGTGCCTTGGCCCGGGGGCGGGGTATAGGAGGGGGACCTAGTGCATCCTGGGAGGCTGAAAGCTTAACTCTTTGGTGCCCTGCGACTGACGTCACACCTATACCCCAAGGTATCCTGTGGATACCCTATGGACCCTGAAGTAGAAATTGCCAGTTGACGGGATGCCGGCCATCAAAATACCCATGCCGGAATACCACTGCCCGGCAAAATCCCGATATCCCGAAGGAGATTAGGATACCGGCATCGGCATCCCGAATGTCTAGACCCCGGTAAGTATTGCAGTTTCCCTGGGGATGGGGGGGGGGGTAGGTTTCAGGTTAGGTACCCCCCAGGGAGGGTTAGGCTACGGGGGGGGGAGTTAGGGTTAGGCACCTTGTGGGAGGTTAGGATTAGGCACCAAAGTGGGAGGGTTAGGGATAGGGAGGGAGGGGTAGGGATAGTATACTTACCACTCCTGTTGGGATCTTCAGCGTTCACGGCTTCCGGCATCAGGATTTGAACCACTGTTCAGCCGCCGGTATTTCATACCAATTCCATATACAATATATCCTGAGTAATATTTGCTTTTCCTCAAAAGATACCATCTAGACCTTGGGCCCTCTAGCTGATGTTGAACTACACATCCCAGCGTGCCCTGCAACAGTTTTAGTATGCCCTGATAGTAAAACTGTGGCAGAGCATGCTGGGATGTATAGTCCCACTACAGCTGGAGGGCCGCTTATTGCCCACTCTTAATCTAGATGCACAAAGTACATGCAAAATTCTTAACAATAGGAACAAAGGCTGGAAAATAACAATAGGCTCAATAGTCTTTTATGGTGTTCAAAAAATACCCTGCATTGCAGTCATATATACAGAGGCATCATTGGGGGTGGTGACAGCCGGTACAGTGCCTCCAGACCCATTGCACGCCGAAGGCGTGTGGACTAAATGGGCGTGGCCTCATGGGCACAAGGTCACTCCCCATTTTGTGCACCCGCCTTGGTTTGTCCCATTTTGCAGGCGCGACTGCGTGTCCCGCATTGTCGGCTTGCTAGGGGCTTGCCCAGCACTACAGAAGCAGCTGGTATGCCCCTCAGTCTCTCAAAACAAAGTGGGGGTGGAATGTATGATGCATGCATGTGCACATCATCCATCACCTCTGCTTGCCAATTGGTCATACCATCCAGAGCAGCTCTGCCATTTTGGTGTCACCCCCAAATACGGTGTCACCCGGTGTGACCCACTACATAAATACAGTATGTGAATTCACATTGACTTACTTAGGGTAAAAGGGTTCATTTACTAATATTGTATTTAGTTGATTCATTTGCACTGAACAACAGCAACCAATCCATCAGCAGATAGCTTTTATGTGTCTAGTGTAAGTTTGATTGATAATGAAAGTGTCCAATTGGTTGTTTTGGTTCAGCCTACCTCCCAACACTCTGTTAGAATCCACACAGAAAGTGTGGCAATAGATCCGAGGGGGTGTGGCCATATCCTCAGGGGAGTGTGCACTGGGCTGCCCTTTATCCCATTTTCCTCTAATAACACTTTCTCTTCCATGATTGATCCCTAGTCACAGTTCTGCATGCCCCCATTCACCACTGCTCTGCTATGTAGTGCTGTGGTTAATATAATGCACCTCCCCAACTGCTGGACCGAACGTTATAATGACCATCATACCATGGATTGTATGGGAGCATGGGACTAGTCAAAATTTTGCACCTAAATGTAATATCAGTAAATGATTACTAATGTTTGCTCCGTAGTTATTTTAAAATAAAAAAATAACTAGTGGAAATCAACAAATCATTATCATATTCATAATGCACCAAGGACAATTAAATATGTGTCATTTGTCAGAAAATAGATGATTACATCATTCCAACAGTGTGTTAATTAAAAACAGTTATTATAATACACAGTGTGCCCTATTCAAAGTCACGTGTAACAAGGTTTTGTTCAAACATTCTGCCAGTTGTTTAGTGTATTTGAAGATGCTGAATAATTTAAAGAGGTATTTGAACATATTCCATTCAGAACTTTATTAAAGTGATAATAGCAAAAAAATAAGTGGTTTTATTGTAGAGTTTCACAACAGGAGAGAAACAAGTTCTGGTTTACTGGAATTTCTCTTACATTGTATTGGGGAAGTAATTTTAGATGTAATAATTACATTTAAAAAGTTAACATTTAAATGAGAGAGAGAGAGAGAGTACAACACCATGTTCTTTCTGGTTCATAAGCGATTCCAATCGATGAAATGTACTAAAGTATGGTTTTGCAACTAAACTTTTTGGGGGCTATTTTACATGCGGGTTGGGGGATAAGTGGCACATTAAACCACATGATTTGAAAACGCTGTCACGATTTTTGTGAATAGTGCATTTTTGAAATGTGCAGTTTCAAATAAATGAAAAATTGCAGTTTTCTTTTATATAGGTGTGTTATAGGTGTTATATAGGTGTATAGGTGTTTTCTGTTATATAGGTGTGTTATAGATGTTATATAGGTGTATAGGTGTTTTCTGTTATATAGGTGTGTTATAGGTGTTATATGGGTGTATAGGTGTTTTCTGTTATATAGGTGTGTTAGCTATCTTGCCAGTCAGCACTTTAAGAATCACATATTTAAATAAATCTGAAACTCAGTAACAGGCCAACACATAGGGCCTTATTCAGCAAGGAACGCAGTTGCTAATACGCACCCAGTCGGCCAATTGTTGCGTTCTGCGCATGCGTATGCAGTGCACGTTGGCAAACAGTCCACTGCGATTGCAGCAGCTACGCAGATTCATCGCAGTGTGATTGACAGGAAGTGCCATTTGTGGGTGGTGACGGGGGGGTGGTCGGGCGAATGCCGGCGTGCCAGTGCGTTTCAACGCCGTTGCATGGGTGTGTATAAGTTATCCACTGCGACAACATATGCAGCCTGAGGTCTCATAGCGTGCGCTGAAGTTAGTAATTCCTGAGTGAGGTCTGACCTGCCTTAACTGTGTTTATGGGTCCGATGTTACCGATTACTTTGCTATGTTGCTAAAGTATACTGATGTGAGTAAGGGGAAGTGGGCGTCCTTATGTTAGGCTGCGGTCACAATGCGAATGCAATTATTTGCATATCACTGCTATTGAACCAGGTCCAGTGTATACTATTGTGGCACTATAGCTGCCAGTATGTACATGCACTCTACTAGTGTAGTGCCACCACATCAGACACTATATTGCAATATTATTATCCTTGTATCTGCCAACCAGGGCAATTAGGAGGGGCACAGTGCCAGTATTAGTCCAGACCTCTAGTGGTGAGGGAACCTAATCTTCTTTTGGGCCCCCTTGTGGACCGTGCCCTCAAGATGATCGTGGGCCTTTGCAGTTTCACCCTGCAGTTTATCCTGACCCACATGTTTGTTATGGGTTTTTAATTAAAACCAAACAGACCACACAGGATTTGAAGTTTCACCCTCTGAATGGCAAGATAGTAAGGGGTCTATTCATCATCAGGAGCTGTATGTAAGTATCCACCTCGCCACGGGTGATTCTTATTACCGGAGCAATTGAGCATTGCTCCAGTGTGGGGACAGCTGCTACGGAAAGCAGCAGTCCCCATGATTAGTAATACATCCAGGGGCCCTAGAATGCACACCCTAAGCACAATGTGAGGTGCTACCTGCTGAGACTTGTAGTGCTGCAAGCATAAAGAGACAAATGCAAGTGCACACTCTAACCATGCTGAACCTAATAATATAATTGCTAAATAGCATCAAAGAGGTTCTTTGCATAATAATGCCCATAATTATGGGCCTGCCCACCGCGTCCAGGTGACCTCTATCAGGCACTCCCATGGAACAAATAGAGGGCACGGAACCCCCCAGGCCAATCCAGCAGAACCGTCCCATGGCATCACACTAGTGTGAGATTTAAAGAATAATAAAGAAAGCCTATGTGTTAAGTCCTACATAAGTAGGAGGTTATAGTAAAAAGTGTATGAAGTGCTACAGATATAAAAAAAATATTAGTAACACTGCTACAGAAGTAGCTGCGGTACTTACCTGTCCCCGTGGCCGGCTTCTGCGCATGGGTGACCTGAGGTCACACATGCACTAAGCCGCTGGGGAGACAGTGAGGATGTGGCGGGGGGATCCACTCAGATCCCTCTCTGCATTCCCAGGAACTCGTTCCCATAGGAAGAAGCAAGGCTCCGAGAACCAGCACCATCTGAAGATGGCGTTTGTTTTCACAGGCAAACTTCGGAGTTTGCTGAAGATCAGGTACTAGCGTTTCCGCCAGTGGCCCCCCGGGCCGCAGCGTCATGCGGGCCGCGGGCAGTCTGTGGCACTGTGACACAGACTGCACCACGTGTGTAGCGCTGACCGGACGGAGGGCCTGATTCAGAGCCGGACGCTATTTGCGCTCGCTCGTCCAGAAAAAGGGGCTGGCTATTTAAATTGACCGTTCGCTCTTTGCAGTCTGTTGACGCCTCTATGTCTGAACGAGCGAACAAAACATGCAGACCTTTTTTTTGTAAAAAACGCCTCCTGGCCGCTCGCATCATACGTCATCTCTGCTATTTATTAGATTAATCGAGTACATCGAAAGGCGAATGACACCCAACTGACGTGGTCGATGACGCTGCTTTGTTAATTATGCACACCCTTAAAACGCCCGTTTTGACCTTTTGGCACACCTGCGTTCGGATCTCCACTCCCCGTTTTCAAGCACCTTCCCCTGTTACCATCCACAAACGCCTCATCCTGTCACTCAAATTAACAGGCATTCGCTATTTTGCGAGCACACGATTTTCGGCCGCACTGACTGGTTCGCGCATGCGTACTAAAACCCATACGCATGCGCAGATGTGTGAACATCGCTCGGAGCGAACGAGCGGCCGCTTACGAGCGGCTCTGAATCAGGCCCAGAGTTCGGTCAGCGCTACACAGCACAAACACACAGCCGCCGGAGCCGGCAGCTGTGTGTTTGCTTTAGCAGCTGATGAGAGTCAGACAGACTCTCATTAGCTGCTGCTCCCACTGCCAGAGCCGGACATCTTCCGGCTCCCGCAGTGGGTAATGGGAGTGACGCGTCACTCCCATGACACGTCACTCCCATAATGCAAAGCGGCAGACGGAGGAGCTGATCTCGGCGGCGGGACCAGGAGCAGGAGCGGGTGTCAGGTACGTGTTTTTTTTTTAAATATATATATATATTATGTGTGTCTACTGCGGGGGGTCTGGCACTATAAGGAGGAGACCACTACTGGGGGCACTACAAAGGGGGGGGGGACTACTACTACTGGGGGCGCTACAAGGGGGGGACTACTACTACTGGGGGCACTACAAGTGGGGGACTACTACTACTGGGGGCACTACAAGGGGGGATGACTACTACTACTGGGGCACTACAAGGGGGGGACTACTACTACTGGGGGCACTACAATGGGACTACTACTACTGGGGGCACTACAAGGGGGGGACTACTACTAGGGGCACTACAAGGGGACTACTACTAGGGGCACTACATAGGGGGGAGGGGACTACCACTGGGGGCACTGCATCGAGGGACCACTGCTGGGGGCTCTATATAAAGGGCAACAGTGGGGGTACTGCATAGGGGGAAGACTACAACTGGGGCCACTATTTAAGGGGCACTGCATAAGGGTTACCACTACTGGGGGCACTATATACGGGGCTTACGACTGGAGGCACAAGTGGCACTGCATAGGGGGGATCACTACTGGGGGCACTACTCGAGGCCTGCATAAGGGTGTCCTCTCCTGAGGGGGGGGGCGCCATAGCACGCACATTCTTTCGGGCACCCTGGCTACTCCTCTGTCAGGGCCGCCTGCATGCATTTGCCCCCCAGGCTAAAAGTTGCCAGCCAGCCCCTGGTTTCCGCATAGTGTAATGGGCCATTTTAGGTATGATGAATAGGCCCCTGAATCTTGCTTTTAAGGGTTAGTGGTGAAAATATAAAATGCCACTTGAGTCAGTGTAAAGCCAGGCATTTTATATATATATATATATATATATATATATTTATATATATTTATATATATAAATATATATATATATAAGCACATTATTTATTAGAGCAGGGCATTCTGGAATTATTGCATGTACATCAGAAGACATTTGCCATACAAGTAATGTATCCATAATTCCGGTTGTCTTTTTATATGCTTCGTTCTATGTGGATCTATATGAAATATATTTTCACACCACTGTTTCTGATACATTATTTGTGTCTAAGAGAAGCATAGTAATCACTGTCAAAACTATAATGTAGCCCTACCTGATGTAATAAAACAAAGAAATATAATAGTATATATTATTTCATACAATTTTAGATGCCCCTTCAAAACGGCAAATTGCCGGTCAACGTCTGTCTAAGTGCAGTTTGTAGTATTTAACTCCCCATCGTCTGATATGTGCTCCCTCCTACCAACATGAGTAAAACATCTTAAACCTTAACCATAATTAAATAAAGACACGGAGACTTAAGGGGAAAGGAAGGTCAGCTTTATTTAATTTCTAAACTATTTAACCTACTTTTAGGTTTTAACTAAGTAAAGGTAGAAGAGGAAAAGGATAGACAAAGTATGATGGCGCAGAAAGAACGGCCCCACTAAGCAATATCACCATCTGCATACTCACTCAGATCTTCCAAATGAGAGGAGTAGCCAGCCCATTACCATCCTCAAGGTATCCACCTCCTCCCCCAATGACACAACATAAGGCCCACCTGGTTAGGTGGTTGCCACTGACCCCAGTAGGGTAGAATCAGCCTAAGCCATGTATTGTAAGGGAAAGTACCTCAAGCTGCAAAGACAGATTGCGACTGCTACCGTTCTCTCCCGCCAACAGCGGTTCCTACGAAAACTGCACCACCACCATACCCTACTCTACAACCCCTTGAATAACCCTAGCTAAATCCTCAATAAAATTAAAGGGACCCTCAGCATTCAAATGCACACCATCCAACCTGAGAAGATGGACACCTCTGAACCTGATCAACGGATGTGGTATAACTACTCCAAAACCCCAGACAGTGCGCCCAACCACCACATTGATCCTCCTTCTCAACACATCCAGAGTCCCAGGGGAAACAACCTCTCCAAACCCACCGAGGAACGATCTAGGACCACAAAACCCTACAAAATGCCACATGGCCACAATCGCCTACAGATCCGCCGAAATTGAACACCTCAGATCCAAAGATGTATGGGATGTCAAATCATTGCCCCCCAAAGGAATGACAAGAACTAAAGGAAACCCAAAGCTTCTAACTGACCTAAATAAGAAATCCATTAACGAAGCCCAATGCATGCCCCATACCCCTAACCATCTAACCGTATCCAACACAGGGAATAAATCCAAACGCTGTGCAAAATTGGACTAACTGGCCCAATAAACAAAGGAATGCCCCACAATCCAAAAAGGACAAACATCAACTTGAGCACCTGTAAAATGAAATAAATCATGAGACCAAATTAAAAAAGAAGGAAGTAGTGAAGAAACAGAGGCCCTGATTCAGAGCCGGATGCTCTGACAGAGCACTCGCTCTGAATCAGGGCTGTCCATCCTACTTTTTGGAGCAGCCTCCTGGCCGCTCACATAGCTGTGGGTGACCACCCACAGCTATAGCGAGCGGCCAAAATGATGGTCACGATGGTCAAGACCATCGCGACCATCGGGCTTGCGACGAGACCCTTGCGGTAGGGTCTCGCTATCGCAAGCCCTGGAGTGCTTTTGGCTCTATCAGAGCCAAAAGCACTCCCACTGACATCACTAGTGATGTCAGTGGGGCCTGGCCCAGACGGTAAGGCGTTCCCATGGGAACACCTCTTCTGGGCAGCCACACCCACCAAAGGGGACGTACTGTCAATCACCATTGACAGCACGCCCCCTCTGGTGCGAGACCCTTAATGACGGCTTGGCCGTCGTTATTCGGGTCTTGCGCATGCGCACAATGGAGCTGCCTCCGTCGTGCACATGCGCACTTGGGCAACATCGACCCGTTTGCGAGCGCTCAGCGCTCGCGAGCGGGTCCGAATCAGGCCCAGAACCCTAAGACAGTAAAAGGAGGAAGGGAAGGGGGGGGTGAGAGCCTAACTTGACCTGAGGCAAAACACAAAACATCCACTAGCCGGCATGCAACCTAAATTAAAAACTGGTGGTAAAACAAAATTCATCAAGACCCCCAAATATGACAAGTAGCTAGTCCTCAAGTTAGGATCAACAAAAAGTTTAGGGAAGCCTGATATATGATTTATATGCAGCAGACTTCCAGCGGCCTAGGGCCTTAATCGGGTCGACAGAAAAACCCGACACAGCAACTGAGGTAGCCGCCCCGATCCTGAATGAATGGGTACCAAAATCACCTGAGGACAACCCAATCGCCGCCACGCACCGCTTTAAAACCCAAACAAATTAGAAACGTGTCACTGGGAAACCATCGGCATGTTGTAATTATGCCCCATTCGCGGAAGGACAATGATCGCGATACTGCTTGGCCCACACTACCAGACAGACTTCTGCATCAGTGTATGCCCACATGGAAACCCAGCGACCCCTTCCCAACTGATATGTCTTAGATCGCCAAATGGGACATATCACGGTCGAATCCTCCACAAAAACATCGGAAGACAAAAAAAATTCTGAAACACGCAACACCCCATGAAAGGCCATAACAAATGCCAAACTAAATAACCGAACCTCAAAATCAGAAAAACAAATGGTTATCAAAACTCACAAAAACACGCACCAATCAATGGGGAGTCACGTGTCGGGAGCCTAGCCCACCCTTTCAAACCCTTTTTGACTAAAATATTATTTGAAAGATCCTCCAAACCTTTTACCTGACAAAAATGGGACAAACCTGCTAACACCTTTGTCACCACGGCCCTGGACCTGCCTGATTGAAACAAGCTCCACACAAAAGCGAGAATAAGCTTCCAACTGGTCTTACCTCGGTTTTCCGTGCGAGCCGTGAACCGACGCCATTCCAACCAGGCAGTCTGATAACTTCTCAAGGTACCGGGAGCTAGCGTCCGATGAGCTAGCCCCTACCTGCTGGCTCGATAACCTGCCAGACATAAGATGGGCATGACTCACCGATCTGAGAAGCCAACGGGGCCAACTTACAAGAAAGCACTTAGTCAAACCACGATAATGCATCAGCGATCTCGTTCTGAAACCCTGGAACGTGATATGCCAAAAACAGGATGTTAAATTGTAGGCAGCACAATACAAATTGAGCAAGCAACATAATGCCGGCAAAGAAGCGGCCCGCTGTTGATTAACTGCGTGAACAACGCCGAGATCATCACATCAAAAAATGACGCTGCAATTACTCAAAAGGGGTCCCCAGAGTTCGAGGGAAACCATGATAGGGAAGAGCTCGAGAAGTAGAGGATCCCTCGTCAAGCCTCTGGTCACCCACTCATCGGGCCGCGCACCATCTGCCATCCAAGTAAGCCCCAAAGCCAGAGGAGCCCGCTGCATCTGTAAACAGCTGGATTCCCTCGGTGAAATCCAAATGCATACCCCATTAAATGTAGACACAAATTCCGCCCAAACCCTTAGGTCCCTCATGAGCTCCGCCGAAAGACAAATAAAATGATGTGGTTTCCGAACTCGTGACTTAGCCAGCTCTAGTTTCCGACTAAACACCCTTCCCATAGATATGACCCGACGCAAAATTCAAAAGACCCAACAGCAACTGAGCCTGGTGTAAAGTAACTTTACCAGACACTAAAGCCCAAGCCAGTGCCTCGTGAAGCCAGCTCACTTTCTCTTGTGGCAGACAGCACACCCCTTCCAAGGTATTGATCTTGATCCCCAAAAAGGACATAACTGTAAAAGGACTATCGGTCTTATCACGGGCGACGGGAATGCCGAACTCCGTGAACAATGAAAGGATCCAAGCTAGAAGATGAACACAGCGCGAGGAGCCAGAGGGACCCACTAAAAGGAAATCGTCCAAGTAGTGAGCCATTCCCTGCTCCCCTGTCCGACTCATGATACACCAGTGCAAGAACGTGCTGATTTATCTAAATAAGCGCACGAAATTGAACATCCCATGGGAAGGCATCTATCCACATAGAATCCATCCCACAGCCAAAAACCCATGTGCTGAAAACAATCTGGATGCAAAGGTAACAGCCGAAAAGCAGATTCAACATCGATCTTGTCCATGAGCGCCCTAACACCGAAGGACATGACCATATCTAAAGCCTTGTCAAATGACCGATACGTCACATAGGACCTCCGGGATTGCATTGTTAACCGAAAAGCCCTCAAGCCAAGACAAATGCTGGATAAGTCTACATTTTCCTTTAATCTTCTTAGGGACCACCCCCACCAGAGACAACATCAAATCCGGAAGTAGCGGCTCCGAAAAGGGGCCAATCATCCTCTCTAAACTGACCTCCTCCATGACATTCTCTCATAAAGTGGCTGGGAATTTGATCGTGGAACATAAATTCCACGGTGAGCCCGTGCGAACCTCGTCAATGATCGGGATCCGAAAGCCATGAAGAAAACCATCCCGCAACATAGCCACTTCAGAACACCTGGGGTAGATGTCAAGTCAACGGTACATGGCATCTACATCTACCAGCGTGGGAGCCCTACTTTGCACCAAGGTGACTATCCAAAGAGAGGCCCCCACCCCGGGCAGTTGTTGGACGACTTCAGTCTTTCCCTGGATGAGATCCCCCACAGAGCAAACACTGGTGCCAAAAACTAAATTTTGACCCAAAGAGCAATGCCCTTTTGTCACCACGCTTGCAGTAGACGGCCCCACTTTCCCAATTGGCTGCCGTCTCTTTGCCCCCCACTACCTCCCCTCCGACCCACTGCAAAAGCAACATATCCAACCACACCTCCACATTTTTGGAGCCAAACTTAATGACCGACCACCCGTGTTGTTTGCGATGGAACTCCTCATCGTAGGTCCGCTACACATGACCCTTAGCTGAACGATAGAGGCTATGGATCAGGTGTAAGTATCGGACCAAATTTGTGTGCTCATCAGGCCACATATGCAAGTAACATGCTATACAAACACAAAACCCACTAAACCAATTAGTGTAAGACTTATAGGAGTCTTCGCTCTTCTCTTTCTGAACTGCCGCTAAGCTTTTGCGGGCCTTAGAGGTCAAAGCAAAAACATCGATGCAACGACCCACATGAATGTGCTCCCTGATGCACAGACAGAGACCCCAAAGGACTGCTGTGTTGGCACAATGGACCGCCTCCTCCCGCTCCTGCAAGTCAGAGGAGCTAAGGCTGCTAGACTGGCATCTCTCCGTCGCCGCTTAGATGTCACCTTGCCGTGCCTCCATGACTCCAATGAGGAGTCCGTGGAGGAAGAAGATGATGATCCCCAATGTCCTTTCTTGGACCTCCGCGCCCTATGCTTCCAAGATCCCCCTGAATTGTGATGAGAGACCTCCGACGACAAATCCGTCAACCCCGAATTAAAACTGCCAGCCCCAGCAGAGTTCATCTCTCAATCTGCATTCGATGTAGATCTTGACTCGCCAGGACCATTTGCCCGTCCACCATCTCCAGACTCCACAGTCACCACACCATCCCTGGCGGAAAAACGCCAGTCTCCGGAATTGCAGCCGTAGCATCTGAATGAGAAACAGACAAGGGAGCAACTGAACCAGCCACAGCAGATACCACATTATCCCCAGAGGGAGCCGATGCCACAGCAATCCCACTAGCAGCAGGAACAGGGCCCCCCCCCTGAAGTGGACAACAACGCAACCGCCGCGGGTACCACAGATCCCTGTAATCCTAAAGCCAGCGCTAAAATCAGCAGAAATTGCACAGCCAGAGGTGCAAGCTGAGTCCCCAGCTGCTGCAAATCAACCGCCGGTGCAGATGTCCCTACCACTGGCACAACCTGAGAGCCCGCGAGCAGCGGCGCCATGGCAGACATTAAAACAGAAAGCGGGGAAGAAGCAAATGATGCCACAACTACAGAATCGGTTTTGGGGGCATCCGTGCTAGGCGCCGGAGGGGAGGCACCAAATAGGGTGCCGCAGATAAAGGGGTGGGTCCCGCCACCACCTGTGCATATGTCAGCACCCTCCCCCCAAGATTCCTGAATACCCAATCTCAGCGCCCAGGAGTGCAGCCCCCCCACCACCATGAGGGCTAGATCCCAATGTAGTCTGCCAGACAACATAGGGATCAGATGACCTCTGATCACTAAAACGAGCACGGCGTGACCCCCCCACAGGCGACTTCGGCTCCTCTAACGAGTCCCTTGACCTCATCCAGGACTCAGAGCCGAGCCGCTTGAGTTCATAACAGTGACGCAGGGTAAACTGCATACTGCAGACACCCTGCGGTTGCGGCCGTGAGCAGCAATCAGAGCCGTTCATGGACTGCTGCACTGCGACCACCAGCCCCGCGAGACAGCTGCAGATCTGCAGAGGGAGAGCTCCCTTCATGCCGCGTGACCACCCCAACCCCCCGGACAGACAAAACTGCAGCCGCCCTGCGTCTGGTGACACACGGGCATCCTTTGGCTACCGGGACCCCTTGGGTGGCCTCCCCGCCATTATTGCCACCCTCGAGGTAACGAGCGGGCAGGGAAACACGGCGCTGTGGGTGGGACATGGCACACACGCCTACCAAAATTCATGACACTCCACAAACACAGAGTAGAAAGAAGAAGTAATGAAAATCTGGAAAGGCAGCTAAAATAGAAAATGAGGGCAGACAAAGAAAGAGAAAAGGGGTAGATAAAGAATTAAGAGAAAAGCAGTCAGGAAACAGCGAAGCAATTGTAATAAATGATACATTTAAAGCTCCACAAATACTGCACCTGCTCCAACCGATTTCATAGCAAAAACTCACTAAAAATGGATGCTGTAGTAACTCTAAAATGGCCCTGAAAGCCCTCCCCAAACACAATTCCATAGGCTCTCTTCAGAAAAAAGGAGTGAAGGCGTGACTAGAACTGTCCTCTGTCCTATTTGTCCATTTCAGAAAATTCAAAGGAAATTGTTACCATGTAATATATAAACTTATCTAAGAATAGACAAATATATCTGCTGATATCTGTAACTAACTTTAATCTTCTTCATGTAGCTTACATAAGCAGTTTTTACTAAAACTCATGTCTGTCTTTGTGGGGTTTCCTCCAAAATGTCATCCCTCCCTGTAACATGGTTGATGTTGCAGTGATGTGCGGTGAGGTCGATGGCTGGGGAGGCACACATGGAGAAGGGTCTGAATGCTGGGAGCCTGTCTCATCCCCTACTCACTGTAACTCTCCCTTCACTACACTAAGCTTCAGTATCCATTGAGTCACTTACCTTCATCACTGTGTCTTCTCTTGCTGCTGAGCTCCGATCTCTAAACACTGCAGTGTACTTCCTGGTCACATGACACATCCAAGGTGTCCATCAGTGCCCAAGGCAAGCCCCCATACTCAGAGGCATGCCTCTATTAGATCTCTCTATGCAGTTTACTGCCTGTGGTGTGGCCCCACCCCCAGCTCTGCAAGCAGTGTATACAGTGCATACAGAAGCGAGGCTGAGCTGTTCCTGCCTCATCTGTCGTCTCCCTGCAGTCCCAGGGAGCTCCACGAAGCTGGTGAGTGTTAACTATAAAAATGATTACAATAATGAAGATGTTTATAAGTTTATAAATATCTACTTTGTATTATTCTAATAATTTTAATATCAAATATCAGGAGTATGAAAGGGGAGGCTCTGCCTCCCCTGCCTACCCTGACTGCACGTCTCTGTGATGTTGTCACTCTTGCTCATCATTTCCCCAGGTGACATCTCAGATTCTAGTAACTAGGACTATAACACATGCAAGCACTCAATAAATACTGTTATTTCCACCACAGAAACATTACTGTTGATTAGTAAGGTACTACAGTACTCCACAGTGACGGACAATGGGGAAACAAGAACTTACATAAAACAGGGACATAGAAGGTAGACTAAATACATACGGACATGAAAACAAAGAATAGAGAAGGCCCTGCTACTGAGGGACCTTACAGTCAGTGGCGTAACTAGGGTCTTTGGAGCCCAGGGCAAGTTTAAGACTGGTGCCCCCACCATATAGTAAGATATATTTTGCGTGCCTTTAGCGTGCATCAAAAATGGGCATGGTCACATATAGGAAGGGGTGTGGCTACTAAAAATGGGGTGTGCCAACATGACACGCCATCCTTTTCTTGTCACTCTGGGAACATTCCTTTCCATTCCATATGCACCTTACCTATATGGTGCTTTCTCACAATATGCAACCTTTGAAGAACTATATCCTCCCTGGGACGATGGCGTCTTCAGTCGGTATTCAATATTCATGTAGGTCACATCGTCCGTAAGATGCTGGGTTGTGTAGGAATATTAACAAGGTCATCGTCATACAACAGGGGTTCAACCAGACTCGTGCCCCCTGTGTAACTTCCTGCCCCTTGCTTCTCTCAGCCACACCATCATCTCACTGCATCGTCTCTTAGCCACACCATCATCTCCCAACCGCGAACATCTCTCAGCACACCATCACCTCCTCACATGCATCAACTCTCGGCACACCATCACCTCCCCTCTGCGTCTCTCAACACACCATCACCTCCGCCTTGCGTCGTCTCTCAGCACACCATCACCTCCTCCCTGTGTCGTCTCTCAGCACACCATCACCTCCTCCCTGCATTGTCTCTCAGCTATACCATCACCCCCCCACGCTTTGTCTCTCAACGCACCATCACCTCCCCCCACTTCATCTCTCAGCACACCATCACCTCCCCCCTGCTTCATCTCTTAGCACACCATCACCTCCCCCCTGCTTCATCTCTTAGCACACCATCAGCTCCCCCCTGCGTCGTCTCTCAGTCACACCATCAGCTCCCCCCTGCGTCGTCTTTCAGTCACACCATCAGCTCCCCCCCTGCATCGTCTCTCAGTCACACCATCAGCTCCCCCCCTGCATCGTCTCTCGTTTTGCCTATATGCTGGTTACAAGGCCAAGTAGTGCCCCACTTAGAAAAGACCCGGGTGCTCTGACCCAGCCGCAGCCAGCAACAGGAAATAAGAAACTCACCTGCCTGGCCTGGAGACTCGCACAGCAGGCAGTGTTACTGGCGCCAGTGTCCAGCACCGCACTGCACTACAGTGAAGTAACTCAAAATAAACTATAGCTCCCAGCAGCCCTTGCTGCAGGGCAGGGCCGGCTTAAGGGGGGGGCGACAGGGGTGCTCGTCCCTGGGCCCCCACAAAGGGTCGGTGTGACCCTGCCGAGAACAGGTCCGGTGACCCCTGTTCCCGGATGAGGGCTCAGCTGCCCCGGCTCTGCGTTCTAATGTATGCAGCAGCACAGTCAGTGCTGCTGCATACAGCAGAGAGCGCCTCCCAAGTCCCCTCATCAGCGTCACGTGATGCATCACGTCCATGACGCTGATGAGTGGACTAGGGAGCAGCTCTGCCGGGACTCAGGACAGGTAAGTAATCAGCTATGGGCCACTGGTACTTGCAGGGGAGTTTTCTGAAAACCTAGAATAGCAGCATTATATCATGAGGGGGTGAGGCCTAATGATGAAAGGGGGCCCGCCCCCACTAGCAACCTGCAGCTGCTAAATCAAAAGTGTAAGTATGTCTGTAATGTTATAGTGTGTATACATGTGTATGAAGTGTATATATAAATGTGTATGAATGTGTTAGTGTATATACAGCATGTGTTTGCGTGTATATATATATATATATACTGTATATATATATATATTATATATATATATGTGTGTGTGTTATTGTGTATACATGTGTTAGTGTGAGTATACAGTACTGTATATATGTATATATGTTAGTGTATATATGTGTATGTATGTGTTAGTGTGTGTATATGTGTTAGTGTGAGTATACAGTACTGCATACTGCATATGTGTTAGTGTATATATGTGTATGTATGTGTTAATGTGTGTATATATGTGTTAGTGTGAGTATACAGTACTGTATACTGCATATGTGTTAGTGTATATATGTGTACGTATGCCTACCTCCTAACATTTGATGATAGGAAGGAGGGACAGGGCGCGCCGGCCGAAAGGGGTTGTGGCTTATACAAAAGGGTGTGGCGCCTATGGAAAATGGGGCGGAGCCTCGCAGCTTCCTCCGTTTTCATCACTTTGGGGGCGTGCCCAGCTCTCTCCGAGATGTGCTGGGCTGCTGTGTTATGTAAGGGGGGGGCGGTGCCGGATGTGGGCCCCTCCAGCAAGCTCGAGCAATTTGTACCCACTCCCCTCCCTCTCAGCACCCCTGACTGTGGGCATAATGTGTAAAGAGCACTACTACTGTGGGCATAATGTGTAAGGAGCACTACTACTGGCTCCAGGGGTCGGAGCACCCTGTGCTGGCCCTATCTTCGCGCAACCGAAAATGGGGGTGTGGTGCCATGCCCCCTACATGACGTTATTATGTTTTCTCTCTGCAAATCTCTCCCGAGCTAGCAGGCAGCACATATCAGTGAGATATGTGCTTGTTGCTTGTTTGTTAAGCCTTGTAAAAAATAGATAAATTGTTTTAAAAAAATTACGTGAGGTTCCCCCCAAAACACTAACCAGCCCCGAGCTTGCCAGCCTGTCCTGGTTCTTAACATTACAGGGAAAAAAATGTGTAGGTATCCACTGTAATTTAAGAACCAGCACAAGGCAGCATGGACAAAGCTGGTTTTAAATATATGGAGAAAAAAATTTACTTGAGGTTCCCCATATTTTTAAAATCAGCCCTGGACCCTTTCTAACGGGGGACTGATGCCACAGCCAGGGGTGCCCTTTCACCGGGTCCCCCAGCCGCAGCATCAGCCCTGACCATTGGTCAGCCCAGGACAGGGATCCTGGGGAGTTGGTGACCCCCCCAATAAAGGGGTCAACCTCTCCAGGGCACACCTGGCCTAGGCTGATAGCCTGGGGCTATCCCTGCCACCCCTGGGTGGTGGGTGGCGGGTTGATAGTGTAAGGTGTTGTATAAAAATCTGATTTTTCATCATTGTCTTTACAGTGGAACTACAGGTCCCAGCAAGCCTCCCCCGCATGTTGGTACTTGGAGAACCACAAGTACCAGCATGCGGGGCATTAAGGGCCCACTGGTACCTGTAGTTCACCTGTAAAGAAATGGTTAATAAAACACACAACACCGTGAAAATAAAGCTTTATTGCTTCCATAAACACACTTGCACATACTCACCTGTTTCCAGATGTTCATGTCCCCTTGTCAACGTAAAGTATCGAATTACCTGTAAAAAGAGATCCAATACTCACCTTTATGTCCCTCGATGTTCTCCGCAGAAATCCAATACGTGGGCCGGATACAGTGTAACACGATGCTTCTGCATGCTAATGTCTGCTCGTGGGAACGAGTTCACTTCAATCCCGGGCCACCGGCCACTCAGCGGCAGCTAACATTAGAGGCCACTCACTGGCTGGGACCCATGTGAGCTTAGCCAATGAGCGGCTTCTCCACGTGGGTCCCAGCCAATGAGCTAATGATTCTAGATTGAAACAAGTGATGGAACTTACCAGGAAAGTGAATCTAAAGCTAAATAAGGACAAATGTGAATTTGGCTTGAAAACACTTACCTTTATGGGTCACGTAGTTTCAGATCAAGGTGTGAAGCCTGACCCAAGGAAAATATCAGCCATAGTGAATATGGAACGTCCTAACAACAAAGATGACGTCAGAAGACATCAGATAGAAAAAGAACTTCTAGCAATCGCTTATGCATGTGAGAGATTTCATCAATTTGTGTATGGTCAAGCGATTACAGTAGAAACTGACCACAAGCCATTGGTAGCTATCAGGACTAAATCGTTGCATGACTGACCCATGAGAATTCAACGAATGCTTATAAGACTGCAGAAATATGATGCACAATTGCTGTACTGTCCTGGTAAATACATGTACATTGCTGGCACACTTTCTCGTGTTGTGGACAAAAGTGAAGGTTCCGGAAGTCTGATGGACAAAGAGATAGAAGCATATGTGTATTTGATTGTAGCTTCTCTCCCAGTGTCTCTTGCAAGACAAGAACAGATTAGAAAAGAAACAGAGTCAGATGGCACAATGAAAGAGTTAAAAGACATGATTCTGAAAGGGTTGCCAGCAGAAAAAAATGCTTGTCTGCTATCAATTCATGATTATTGGATGTACCGCAGTGACCTTACTGTTGTCAATTACATCATTTACAAAGGCAATAGGTTTGTCATACCTGCACGACTAAGAAAAACTATGCTGTGCAAGATACATGAAGGCCACTTAGGAGAAGAAAAATGTAAGCGGAGGGCACGTGAAGTGATGTATTGCCCAAGAATGAACTAAGACATAACACATACAACAGCTATATGTGAGTTATGTCTTATGTATAGACCAAACCAACAAGTCGAGCTGCTGAGTCCTCATGCAGTACCAGAGAGACCATACCAGAAGGTATTCACAGATTTGTTTGATTGTAATGGGAAGACGTACATTGTCGTGACTGATTATTATTATAATTATCCTGAGGTGAAGACACTACATACAACTACTAGTAAAGCTGCAATCAATTGCATGAAGTCAATCTTTGCAAGGCATGGTGTTCCTATGGAGGTGTTCACTGACAATGGTCCTCAGTTTTCCAGTGCTGAATTTAAACAATTCGCTGATGAATGGGAAATTGTCCATACTACATCAAATCCCCACTATCCACGGTCAAATGGATTGGTGGAAAGTTCAGTAAAAACTGTAAAGAGTCTCATGAAAAAAGCGCAGGCAGGTAAAGAAGATTTCTACAAAAGTCTATTAATCTACCGCAGTACTCCTCTGCAGAATGAATTCTCTCCAGTACAAATGTTGATGGGAAGGATAATTAGAGCAAATCTTCCAATACATGATGAACTGCTTAAAATGCATAGTTCAACATTAGTCAGACTGAGTAAGGAACGACAACAGGTGAAACAAAAACTGTTTCATGATAGACAAGCAAAAAGACTGTCTGATCTTAGATCAGGAGACCAAGTCTGTCTCAGAGACTATGAGAAAGGCATTTGGATGCAGAAAGGTACTGTGCAAGCACAAGTAGCACCAATATCTTATACTATACACACAGAGGGTGGAACCGAAGTAAGAACAAATCGGGTGGATTTAAGATCTCAACCTAACCAACCAGAAGACAACATGACTGAAGAATATCCTTCATCTGACATGTATGATAATCTGGATAAAGGTGAACAAACCATGATTCAAGAAAGGTCCGATATGGTTGATGAAACACAGACTGTGTATGAAAGATCCAAAAGAGAAATTCGCAGACCTGAGAGACTTATTGAAACATGTTAGATCACAGGTTCTCAAACTTGGTCCTCAGGACCCTAAACAGTGCATGTTTTGCAGATCTCCACATAATTACTAGTGAAATAATTAGCTGCACCTGTGGATCTTTTAAAACATGTCAGTGAGTAATGAAAACACCTGTACACCTGCTGGGTGACCTGGAAAAAGTGAACTGTGTGGGGTCCTGAGGACCGAGTTTGAGAACCTCTATGTTAGATGATATTCTTAACATATTACATTGTTGAATTGTTGCACTGAAGGATACAGGGCTTATCTTTAAAGAAAAGAGGATGTAATGTTATTGCATTAGATATGCCTAATGTGTGTAGACACTCTCTAACTTGTATGTGAAAGCCTGAATCTTCAGTGACGGTCCCTAGGACCATGGGGAATGATGGGAAGTGGGTGTAGTCTGGTGTACAGTATGTCGATAGTTGGAAAATGGCTAAATAAAGAAGCATAGCAGTTGTAACCCATGCATCAGTGTCCATATGAATGCATATACAAGCATGCAAACAAAACAGTATACAGTAGGTGGGAGTAGGGGTAGGTGTGTAGGTAGTGTGGCTAATATAGGTGGGAGTAATGTGTGAGGATGTATTTGTGAATTATTTAGGTTGGTGTATGGACGGTGTGAGGGGGCATTAGTGCAGGTAGTATAGGTGTGAGTGGTGTAGGTGTAAGGGTGTATTAGTGTGGGTAGTATAGGAAAGAGTAGAGTAGGTATGAGAGTGCATTAGCATGGGTACTATACGTGGGAGCAGTGTAGATGTGATGGAAGCATTGGTTGGAACAATGTACAGTAGGTGTGAAGGTGTATTAATGTGGCTATTATAGGTGGGAGTAGTGTAGGTGTCGTGTATTAGTGTGTAGTATAGCAGGGAGTAGTATATATGTGAGGGTGTATTAGTGCAGGTAGTGTAGGAGAGAGTACGGTAGGTGTGATGGTGTATTAGTGTGTAGTATAGGAGGGAGTAGTATATATGTGAGGGTGTATTAGTGCAGGTAGTATAGGAGTACGGTAGGTGTGCTGGTGTATTCGTGTGTAGTATAGGAGGGAGTAGTATATATGTGAGGGTGTATTAGTGCAGGTAGTATAGGAGAGAGTACGGTAGGTGTGCTGGTGTATTAGTGTGTAGTATAGGAGGGAGTAGTATATATGTGAGGGTGTATTAGTGCAGGTAGTATAGGAGAGAGTATGGTAGGTGTGATGGTGTATTCATGTGTAGTATAGGAGGGAGTAGTATATATGTGAGGGTGTATTAGTGCAGGTAGTATAGGAGAGAGTACGGTAGGTGTGATGGTGTATTAGTGTGTAGTATAGGAGGGAGTAGTATATATGTGAGGGTGTATTAGTGCAGGTAGTATAGGAGAGAGTACGGTAGGTGTGATGGTGTATTAGTGTGGGCGGTATAGGTGGGAGTAGAGTAGGTGTATTAGTGTGCCATTGTTGGAAGAGAGGCAGCAAGAATTTATTTTTTTTAACCTTATACCACTTAGCCGCTGCCCCTTTCCTTGATTGTCCCATCCCCTTTATGTGATGTACAGCAGTGATGCTCATCAATGGTTCAAGCAATCAAAAGTTTTCCGTAGGTAATTTCCTGCCATTCATGATGGCTCCATCAATACAAACCGTCAATAGTGAACCATACAATGGCCATCCCTAGTCAGACTGTACCATAGGCAGTGCATTCCCCGTCCATACTGGACATTCCTAGGAGGTGACTGGTAGGTGGCTATTCAGACGCATGGTGATGGTCAGTCTTATGTGCATGCTATGGGATTGTCACAGAAGTGTTGCAGGAGAGTTGGGTATGAAATACCGACAGTCGAGATGCCAGCAGTCAAAATGCCAACAGTGGCATCCCGATGCTCAGTATCTCGACAGGGGGTACGCAAGTATCCTAACCCTCCTTCTGCCTCTAACCCTCCCTTCTTGCACAATAACCCTAACCCTCCACACTGGTGCCTAAACCTAACCATGCCCCCTTAGTGCCTAACCCTTACCACCCCAGTGGTGCCTAACATAACCTCGTGCCCCCTATACTTACAATTGGGGTGGCGGCTGTCGGGATTCCGGCGTCGGTATCTAAACTGACTATGTTTAGTCCCAGGTCAGGATTCCGATGCCGGGATTTCAACAGCTGGCATAGAGTCCGCCAGCAGACTAACTACATCCCGTTGCAGGACTGTTTGCAAACTCAGGGCCTGACTCAGCAGTGCTTGTTAAAATAATTGTAATGGCATTCTTCCAAAGAACGCAACTGCGCTAATATACTAATAGATGACCCGGCTCCCCACTACATAAAACGGTACTCCAGTGCCTTCACATTCCCGCAAATTAGCCGGCGCTGGAGCTTCTCAACTGTATCACATGCAGCGGCACAACGGTCACACTGAGCTGTCCTGCTGCATGAAGGATCGTAAAGGCTAATTTATGCACGCCCTACAAATGGCGTTCCAAAGGTCTGTCACGCCTGCGTTCATCTAACCACCCTCCGCTACCTCCCCCAAACGCTGCCCGGCTGTCAGTCACTGTGCTGTTATTTTGATGTTTCTGCGTAATCGCAAAAAAATGCCTGCACGTGCGCATTGCACTGCAGCGCATGCACATTCGCAAAACATCGGCCAAATTACAACCAACATCACTATTGCAACCACTACTGAATCAGATGCTCACATTTAAGGCCACTTGGATGGGAAATCTGCACCTAGCATAAGGCTTGTGCAAGATTCATTGGGTGCATCTGATGATTATGACTAAAGACGCACAAAGTCCTTGCACATTCAGACACATGGTTGTACAGCAGAGTAAACTGGGTACACACACTGGACCTGATTCAGAGATGGATGGAATTGCAGAGCTGCACACAAGCGGTTGTGCAATTCTATCCATCTCAAATACAAACGCAGCAGGAGGTGCCTGTAGGAAACAGACACACCCCCTTGCTGCATCTGCAATCCCAGCACTGCGACCACCATCTCAACCAGCGGTCGCAATGATTGGTTCTTTGGCCAGGCTGCAGTAGCTGAAGTATATCGCAGCCTGACCGTGTCCTGGCAGCTTGCGAGGCCAGGACATCTGCGTCCACTGATGCAGACCCAAGCCTTGTCCCTCCAGGAAAACAGGACCGCCCCTCCAAACACCGCAGCATGTCAATCATGCTGTGTATTGGTGGGGTTTTTTAGAGAAAGATCGCAGGACCCATTCTGTACCGATGCAGACCAGGTCCTGCACATGTGTAGACCCCAAAACATGGAAGATGTGTGCTAACCATCAGGTTAGAGCACATCTGTGAATTAGGCCCACTATATGATCTATCGCCCTATATTTAGTACCAACGCAGTGCATGTATAAATAGGTTGGGTATGATATGCCGGCGGTGACCATCTCGACAGTCGCAATACCGGCAGCAGAATGCCGACAGTCACAATCCCGATGGCTTTGGTAAGTATTCTAGCCGTAATCCAAACCCACCCCTCCTGCAGTCTAACCAATACTTACCGACTTCCTATCAATCCTTTCCGGGAGCAGTCCTCCTGCAGGCCGGTTCGGGGCAGGGTGGGCCGGACCATCTACGCAATTAGGCAAATTGCACCATTTAGCCCCGCTCCCCTCATCGCGGACCCGCAAATAACCCATTAAATCCCCCATTCTGCCTGCTTCACTATAACCACTTTGGAATTAAGTGATTTGATAAATTTTACCGTGGTCTATTTACTAAGCCATGAATGGAGATAACGTGAACACATAGAAAGTACCAGCCAATCAGTTCCTAACTGCAATTTTTCACAGGCTGTGTTTGAAAAATTGCAGTTAGGAGCTGCTTGGCTGGTACTTTACCTCCATCTACTTTATCTCTATCCAATGTTTAGTAAATAGACCCCTAGATTTGATACATCTCCTCCTGAGTCAGATATATGATAACTCATTTTTCCTTTCCATATATTTGCTAACAGATATTGCGTAACCCCATTGTTAGAGGTTGTTTTATTTATCTATTACCGTATATACTCGAGTATAAGCCGAGTTTTTCAGCACAAAAAATGTGCTGAAAAAGTACCCCCTCGGCTTAAACTCGAGTCAAGTGTAGCGCTGACCGGACGGAGTTCGGTCAGCGCTACACACTGCCAAACACACAGCCGCCGGCGCCGGCAGCTGCGTGTTTGGTGTAATCAGCAGCCGCTGAGAGTCTGTCAGACTCTCAGCGGCTGCTGCTGCTCCCACTGCGGGAGCCTTCTTCCGGCTCCCGCAGTGGGTGATGGGAGACACGTCGTCATGACGACGTCTCTCCCATGCAAAGCGGCCGGAGGAGCGGACAGCGGCGGGACCAGGAGCGGGGAGTTCAGGTAAGTGATTTTTTTTTTTTATCTTTTCACGTCTCTCTCTACTAGGGGGGGGGACTACAGGGGGCACTACCAGGGCGCGAGGACTACAGGGGGCACTACCAGGGGGCATTATCAGGGGGCGATTACTACAGGGGGCACTACCAAGGGGCATTATCAGGGGGCGATTACTACAGGGGGCACTAAAAGGGGGGATTACCACTGGGGGAACTACCAGGGGAGGATTACTACAGGGGGCACTTCCAGTGGGGGATTACTACAGGGGGCACTAAAAGGGGGGATTACTACTGGGGGTACTACCAGGGGGGGATTACTACTGGAGGCACTGAAAGGGGGGATTACCACTGGGGGCACTACCAGGAGGGATTACTACTGGGGGCACAACCAGGGGGAATTACTACTGGGGGCACTACCAGCTGCTGCCATTTCCCACACTAGGCTTATACTCGAGTCAGTACGTTTTCCCAGTTTTTTTGGGTAAAAGTAGGTACCTCGGCTTATATTCGGGTCGACTTATACTCGAGTATATACGGTAATTCATTTTGCTTCCATGCTCAGGAATTGTGCCCACATGTGAAATAAAAACATTCAGCTCAGGCAGGATGGCCCTACTGTCACATCTAATGGCTTACTGTGGTAGCTGGTCCTGTCTATGGGCTGTATCCAATTAGTGGCGAAAACGTCGGAGCGAAATCGGCAGCAAAATCGGCCTATTTTCACCAAAAAACTGCGAAATAGGCCATTTTCCACCAAAAAACAGGCAAAAAGTTTTCTCTATCTCAGACCATACCCGAAAATGAGAAATCCCTATTTTTGCCTAAAAATTTGGGGATTTTTTTCAGAACCCTTTGGACACCTCCCCCCTAATGATAAATTACCCACAAAAATTTTGCAAGTTGCATACTTTGGCGAAAAATGACCATGCAAATTTTGGATGCCACATGTAAAAAAACTGAGATCTACATGGGAAGCGTGGCATCCAAGCTGAACCCCCAGTGTCTCACCCACAACCCTCCAATCCAAATTAATCTCGTCCGGAGCTTAGCGTGGTTCTCTATAAATGCTTAAGGTGCATTTTTCTATCTGCAAAATGAGCAGGGATCAGCAAGGGCCCAGGGGAGCCATCACATGTGCAGATCTTGGTGGTAGTAGCAAATGTTCAAACAAGAACTTTGAAGGCCGAAGTGGAGAAGGGTTCCATGTGACCAGCAGTTGATCATGGGTCAGTCGGTCCACGCACATACACATCCTGTCTGTAAATCTAATAAACCCTGCTGTATACTCAGATCGCCCAATATGCCTATTCACCTCTACCCCCATATACAACCACGCAACCACCTTTTCTCCCCAGCAACTCATTCACCCATCCTGTCAGCATCCATTAACCCATTCAGCAACCATTACCTTCCCCCCCACCCAACACCATTCCAATCAAGAATTCTTGAATCACCCCCTATTAAATCAGAACCCATCAATCTCCCCCTGAGAATCCATTAACCCATTCCTCCCCATCCCACTATAATTTTACTCCCAGCACCCATTAACACTTTTATCCACTCTATCAGCTCCCATAAAGAACTTCCCACCCAGTACCTATTAATCTATTCACCCATTAACACCCCCACTCAGCACCTAATAACTTTCCCCCACCCAGCACTGATTAACCCATGCACTAATCATTTAACCCTCCTAGCACCCATTAACACATTCACTCACCCTTTCAGCACTCCTTACCCCCCTCCCCATACATACATACACTCACACCATACTTGTCTATTTGTTTTTCCTCCCCGGGAGAAACCCTGGGAGGAGAACCAGATGGGTGGTGAAGAGGGGCTTAGTCTGACATTTTGTGTCATTAAGCCCCGCCCCCTCACAGAAAATTGCCGCAATTGTGCATATTTAAATAGGGGGTGGGACCTAATGACGCGATTCTTGTAGAATTGCGTCATTAAGCCTCACCCCCTACTCCTAGACCCCCGATCGCCGTGGAAACTCTCCCCATTGTGCCCACATCACTAAGAAGTGGGCAGGAATGCAGGAGAAGTGCCTACTCTACCGGGTGTGCGTGGGGTTACCCGAAAAACCGTGAGCCTTCCGCGACTTCCGGGAGAGTAGGCATTTATGACACACACACAGACTAATTATCCTTACCAAGTAGAAGTTATTTGGCAGCAGCTCCTCTTTATGAAGTCTGGAGGGGCGGAGCTTATTATGTGATTGACAGGCTTGATGGATATCTGCCATATTAGTAGATTCTATGCTATAATTGATTACACCTTACTGGCAGTAAATATCCATACTCAGAGGCAATACTGTTCACTACAGCCTAATTTCAGTACCTATAGCCATATACAGGGGCGGATTGGCCATAGGGCCTGATTCAGACCCGGACGGTATCTGGAATGCGTTCGCTATTGCCGATGTTTGCTAATCTGCGCATGCGTATGCATCGCAGTGCGCGTACCACACAATGCGTTCATTGACCGCTTGCTCACCCAGCACAGCCAGCCCAGCAGAGTGAGTGACAGGAGAAGCCGTTCTGTGGGTGGTGACGGGGCAGTCCAGTAAAAACGGTGGGTTGGATTTGCGAACGCAGGCGTGCCTGAGTGTTCTAACGCTGTTTTTGAGGTGTGCATAATTAACAGGCAGCATCCTAGTACACATCACTTGCCTTTTTTTGTTACACTGATTTAATCGCAATGCTTGTGGTAGGGTAAAGCAACCGCAAGCACTGCGTTCACATCCGATGGTGCTCGATGTACCAATGTTTTAATACACTTCCTGGATATAACGTGTTGCTGGTGGGCGGCTCTGCCTGTGCGATTGGGCGTATGCTCAGACAAAGTGGCCGCTCGCTAAGTCATGATGGGCGTGCTTATGCCTTAGTAAGCGATCGCTTCCCGTGGCATCACTTTGACAAATTTGCATACGCATCGTGCGAGCTACGCTCATAGCGACCGGGTCTGAATCAGGCCCATAGACCTCACAGGGAGTTTTTCCGGTGGGCCGGACAGTTGTGGGGCTACTGTAAACAATTTCTTTTTTTTTTTTCTTTTTTTAATATGTTACCCAACATACCCAATGAAAGTCGGCCCTGGTATATTAATGGCAGAAACCAACATGATTTGTTAATGGTGGTTGACCCTTCCCAGAGACAAGCCACCTATGGCTGTGCTTCGCAGATAAGTTCACCCCTTCCGGATCCACTACTCATCCTCCCTTGCTTACCCGCTATTGGCATCATGTGCTGGAAAGTAGGGATGTGAGTTGAGCAGCACAGGCAGTGTTTCAAAGCTGGTGTCACACATATACACTGACTGCCTGTCAATCTATTCCGTGGATGATGGGATTGGCAGCTGCTGCCCCTCCTGGTTGCTGCGGTAAAGGTCACCCATCACTTCTGCTCCCCTGCCTGCAAACCCCCGGAGATCATCTTCTCTTTCATCACCAGTCATGAGTTAGCAGTGGACACCAAGCAATGCCTGCCGCTGAGTGGAGTTTACCCACCTGGTTGTCTGTGAGGGCTGCAGCATCTTTCATTGCATTGTATTACAGGCCCCAGGAAGTACGCCAGTGTATATAGCCAGGCAGACTGGAAGTATGGTAGGATATAGGCTGGTGGTTTATGTGTTCCCCTCTCTGCCCTTACAGGTCTTGGTCAAACTTTGAGGCTCTGGAGCTGGGTGCCCTCTACTCCTGGTAATCCAACTCATGTAGTGTCTGCAAACGTGCACAAATTGTGACTCTTGTTGTTAGTGTACTGTAGCTGGGGACAGGGTACTACAGTGCAGTTAGCACTCTGGGCTCTCACTGCTGAGGAGACACCTATACTGGGGGCAGCCATGAGAACTCACTGCTGAGAGGGCACCTACACTGGGCCAGCCCCCTGAAAACTCACTGCTGAGGGGTAACTACACTAGGATTAGGCCCCTGTACACTCACTGCTGAGGGGGTAATTACACTGGGGTTAGGACACTGTACACTCACTGCTGAGGACATGGGTGGATTGGTCATAGCTTCTCCAGTAACTCCCAGTGTACTCCTTTGTGTTTTTATTTTGTATATACTATAGAGAATATTTTTACGCTCCCCAGTGGTGTAACTGCCCTGTGTGCAGGAATTCAAATAGACTGCATAGCACAGTCTGCACTGTGCAAATGTCTATAATGTGTGGCAGTGTGGGTGTGGCCAGTGCTGTGTGGGTGTATCCAGTGCTGTATGGGTGTGGCCACCCCCTACACTCTCAGCCCCACTGTCTCCCTAAATACATAAACAGAAAAAAGTTGCAGAATTTTGTGAAAAAAATAGAAATACCATTTTAATAATTAAGATTTATGGCCGATTATTTGATGCAGCTGGTAATCATGCTGCCATGATGATAGGCCTATTTTTATGTGGAGGCCTTAGCTCATACTTGCATACCTTTGTTGTCTTTTCCCAGGGAGATGCCTGGGGAGGAGAGGCAGGTGGGTTGCGACGGGGGCAGGCCATTAAGCCCTGCCCCTTCACTGTAAATTACCGCGATTGGTGCGAATTTAAATAGGGTCATGGCTAAATGACATGGTTCATGGAGAATCGCGTCATTAAGCCCCACCCTTACACGGGGACCCGTGACCGCCACAAAATTCTCCCCATTCTGCCCACTTCACTAGGAAGTGGGCAGAATGCAGGAGAAGTGTATACCCTTCCTGGAGTGCGGGGGTTTACCTGAAAAATCGGGAGCCTCCCGTGAATTCCGGGAGGGTAAGCATTTATGGCTTAGCTCCATTAGCTCCATTGTTAATCTGGCCCTGCTGAAAGGAGGAGAACAAACGCCCCAAATCCAGCAGCTGGGAAACTCCCTCACAGAGAGGAAAGTCCTGTCCACTCGGTTACCAATGAGCTTGAGGATTCACCTCTGGGGATTAGCAGAGTGGGTCCCAGCCAACAAGACATCAACATTTAATTGACTCCTCTCTCATAAATGTGGTGGTAGATAGTTGGGATCACTGAGTCATAGTTTGGCTGGTCCATAGTGTCAGCGCGTGTGATAACCACAGCGCATACACCAGCGCTAGGTCAAATTATATCTTGAACGGCTGACATACAGCAAATGAGGCTATAGGCGGCTTACACCACTTTCACAGCTCACGGTGTCAGCGCGTCTGACTACCACAGCACATGCTACAGTGCGTGGTTAGAATAATTACGGACGGCTGACTAGTAACATATGTGAATCACAGCATTGATGTATATATATGTTTAGCATGCACACAAGCATATGTGCTTAGAAAACATAACAAGGGAATTACCACCTTTTAGTATGTGCACGGTTATATGTGTGTTATAATATTAGTATCCATATGGAGTTAATTTGTTTACTTAAGAATGAATACACTAATATAAAAATTCCAAGTTCTCTCTTACAAGCAGCAGTGCACGATATATCAATTACACCTGTGCGCTAATATCATGTGAGACTAAGCACGTGGGGCACATTAAAAAGTATTGTTGACCGGATAAACGAAAATATGAAAAATAAAACAGAGATTTGGACACACCTTTTCTAGACAAAACTAACAAATTAGCTTACTGTGGATAATACCCTTGTATATATAAACACAAGTGAAATGAACGCTAGACTGTAAAGGTGTATTAACAGCCTGTTACAATGTATATTAACTGTGGACCTGAGCAACAGTGAAGCAACAACTAGCTTACATTGTTGCAGTTGCTCTTTTCAAAATCAAGAATAGACCATTTCTTGTTATATGAGATATCTACTGTGTTGACATAACATATAATTGTTTCATTGAATACCACAAATATACCTTTATATGATAGGTGAATACACAGGATTATATACATACAATTATATGCTTCAACAAGTTACCATATAAATAATAAACATAAGAGCCAATAATATTTTCTCACTGTGACTCAGTGAAACGAACCAACTAATTTTAAACACTTTTTCTTACTATTAACACTTCCTGTCTTGTTTTTATTTTAAAAGAAACAGCAAAATACAAATATTAATGAATGTGTTTTTTAGATATGAAATAAAGGTTATGTTTTATTAGTTTGATTATTATCTATTTCTGTATGTCTTAGTGTGCACCTGAATAGTCTCACACTGTTTTTCTTATTGATGTGATATTATATCTACCTAGTGAGCAAGGTAGCACCACCTCCCCCACATCAAAGAGTGTATAAAATAGAATGTACATTATTTATACAACAATAACTGAAATATATTAGTAGGGGGTTTTAAGACTAATGATAATGAGTCTGCGGGAATTCATGGAATTTTTCTTTTGATAGAAACACACGTTATTTAGATTACCAGCAATCAAAATACAATTGTGATTAAACCAACTCAGGGATACTTAATTTGGTATTCTCATACTCTAGTCTGCAGAATAATAACTTTAACTAGTGGCAAGTTATGAGAAAACATACCTCTATTTAATAACTACTGATGTAGACTAGAATAACTATGTACACCTAAACAGCAGGGTGGATTGGTCATAGGCTTCACTGGTAGATGTATGTAATTTGTTTTGTTCAACATGCAACAGTAACTGGGCAACAAGAGTCACTCAAGTATGGTGATCCCCCATGCTGGTCTCCACACAGTCTGTTGGACTCGGGCTATGGCCAGAATGCTGTTTCATGAGTTTGTCACCCAGAAGTGATCAAGCTATGTACATGTCTATGGCATCACCTTGATGCTCAGTGTACTAAAATGCACTGACAGTCAATGGAATGCTGTCTGTACATTATGGCAGTCACTGGGATGCTGTATGGTGATGATGGGATATAGCCTTTGCTGTATGGCGGTAACTAGGATGCTGTTTGTGCTGTATTGTCACTAGGATGCTCAATTTAATGTGTGGCAGTCCCTGGAATGATCTATGTACTTTATGGTGGTAACCAAGCTGGTGGTGGTGATTGAGATGCTCTTAGTACTGTATGATGTTTACTGGGATCGGAAGCAAGACGTATGGGGGTCCAATAGCAAAATTTCCAAAGCCCCCCACCCCAGGAAAATTATTTTGCAGTTTATCCATTTTGATTGTAAATGATCTAATATCTACCTACTTAGCTGACATGCAGGATTAAATAAATTGTAATTAGCATATAGAAAGCATTATAAACGAAATATATATATATATAAAAAATAAATGATACAGTCTCCCTAATCCTTAAATGTTTCTGAGACAATATGGTACATAAGAAGGCTATGATTCACTAATAAATCACTTAATGAAGAGAGCTGGAGGCAGAGACGACTGGGCCAGTGGCAGCAGATGCCCTGCAGCAACACTCAAAGGCAGCCTGTAGTAGCCCCATTCTCTATACCTACTATCTGAGATTTGCTGCAAAATTGGACTGGTGTGTAGACATATACTGGGTGTTGAATCTGCGTTCAGGTCTCCAGTAGGATTGTGTTAACATACCTCCCAACGTGACCCGCTCCAGGAGGGACACAATGCTCTGGTCCTGGACTTCCCTGGTAATTTATGATTGGTGGAGGCCCCAGAGGTGGGGCTGCAGCACAGTCCAATATACCAATAGGGGAGTCACACCAACTGCCAGTGAGTCCCAGCCAGTGATGTTTGGCAGCGTGTGAAATGACAGTTGGTGTGAGTCCCCTATTTAAATTTTGGACTGTGCTGCAGCCCCGCCTCTCACCACGGAAGTCCAGGACCAGAGCATTGTGTCCCTCCTGGAGAGGGTAATGTTGGGAGGTATGTGTTAACAGTCTGGCCTGGAGTTGAATCCTCCACTTGGACAAGTGTGTATCCATCTTAAGTCATGCAGCATCATATCAGATACATAATTTTCTTTATCCATTGTTTCTAAATTAAAAACCGCAGGTACAATGGAGGGAGGGGTAAGGGTGACAGGCAAAATTATATTATAAAGTCCTTACCTTAAGATGTTATTTAGATTCTTGTTGCTGTTCAGGACCGAATTGGGAGATATAATCGAAAGTTCATATCAGTAGTCATTATCCAAAGTCGCCTACATAATACAGGAACTACTCAGAGAGTATCAATGTAGGACACAATGTCACCACAAAATGGCTGCCAGTAGCTGGGCATCCTTTATATAGGGCTGTGACCTACATTGTGACATCACAATGCATTCAGGCAGCAGCTAAAGATGGCTGTAGCTTGGATCATCTCTGGGCCCAGATACCCTGAAGCAGCACTCTGGTGAGAATGGAAAAGCTGGGGCTCAGGAGATGGCATTTTACTCAGTGCAGGGAGATGGTGCTTGTAGCAGCTGCACTCTGTGCACCTAGTATAGCTACGCCCTTGGCTGGGATGCTGTTTGTGCTGTATGGTAGGCACAAAGATGCTCTCTGTATTGTTTGGCTGTCAAGTTGGCTGTTTGCTAGCACCACTTATGATTGTTTTGAGGCGCCTACAGCTTAAATTTGAATGAGGCCACTCTCAGATTTTTATCCAGGGCCATTTTAAGTTTCCAATCCGCCCCCATGCCATATAGATATAAATAGATATTTGCAAGTTAAACTATCCATTATTTTTGCCTTATTTTCAATCTTATATGACAAAAAAAACATACAGTAGAAATGACCATTAATTAAAGTAGTATCAGAATTGAACATGAAAGCAGAAGTGTATATTTTCTTTAAAAAAACAAGACTTTTGTAAACACGGCATGTGTCCCCCTGATTTCTGCTTAGATTTACTTGTGAAAATGTCAAACAAATGTTGTCAAACGCCACGCTGTCTTCACATTGCTCTGCATTGCCAATTTCGCACTTAAGCAAACATGCTCCCTGAGGTCCCTCTGGCAGCGCTTTACTTCATAAATTATTTATTGCAGTCTACAAAGCTTTTAAAAAAAAAGTCACTAGAATTTGTCTCCCGTGTTTAAATTGTTACTTAAAATATGTATCAATAATGCTTTTCAAAGCAACACTGCACCGAAAACCAGCAGGTCCTGGAGCCCTTCCAGAGCACCCACATGATGTGTCCTCGAGGATGATTCGCCCCCGTCTGCTCCAAAAATTACCAAATGGATAAAAAATGACAGACTGTACTTCAGCTGACATTGTAGATGTTAAAGGTAATTTTTTTTTACATAAACATAATTTATGGTTTTATGCTACAATGTTTTTTTTTTTGTTTTTTGTTTTTTTTCAAGTCATATCAGAGTTGGTTGAGTTCCTGGACCTTCTTCAAGAAAAAGTACTGGTCTAATAGTTATGCTTCCGGCATTCGTGTGATCTAGTAAACACTAACAAGGTTACTTGCCCAAACAAACCACTTATTTTGAGGAACTCATGTTAGACAAGCTCTGCTTTCAGTCATTTCTACAGCAAGAGCAGAACGCACATAGCTGTACACATAGGGATGCTGTGTTTGGTCCATCTCCAGGTTGGGTTTATGGAGGGGGAGATATCTCGAGCCTTCTAAAAAGGACAAGGGGCAACCAATCAGACTGTAACTACCATTTATCGAGTGCAGCTTAATATTTTTTACTCTTTGTTTTTTACGCCCTAACCTACATTATTTATTATGTATAGTGCTACCATATTATACAAAATACTGACTTATTCACATCAATAACTTTCCCAGCTTCCAATCCATATTCAGTACCAGACACTCATGACCATTTTTGTCAGAAGCCTTAAAAACATACTTTTTCCCTTTCCTTCACTCTTTTGGACGTCCCCTTCTCTCTTAAATCCCCATTTTCTCCCCCTCCCCAATTTCTACTCCAAAATGATTAAATTTTACATTATTGGGGTAAATTTACTAAGATGGGAGTTCTATTAAGAAGTGATGTTGCCCATAGCAACCAATCAGATTCCTAGTATTATCTTCTAGTAGGTGCTAGATAAATGAGAAGTAGAATCTGATTGGTTGCTATGGGCAACATCACTTCTTAAATAGAACTACCATCTTAGTAATTTACCCCTATGGGCTCTATTTATTAACATTATTTTTACTAAAATAAAGTGAAAAAGGGTGTTTTCACACCCTTTTCACATTATTTTAGTATCACCTATAGTTATTACAGGGCAATTGGAGTAGCATTCGTAAAAATTCTACTCCAACCCCTAAGTATCACTTATTTTTAGTAAGCAGATCGCATTTCCCATAATTGTAATGGGAAATGTGATCCGACCAGAGTTACTAAAAATAAATTGTAAAAAAATATCGGGGAAAGCCCTGTGATAATAACGCCACCTGTAGGTTGCGTTATCCAGGGTCTCCCTCGGTTACCGGCCTCCTACTCTGCCCTAACGGGGAGAGCAGAGCCGGGAGTCAGTCCCAGTAATCAGCTGTGTGGTCTAAACAGACCGCAAGCTGATTACTGTAAAAAAAAGAAAAAAAAAATGTCAAAATTTTTTTACTTATCTGACTCCAGGGACCGGTGATCGGGCCTCCGGTGATGTCTCCCCTCCGGTCAGCTGATCTCCCATAGTGCACTGCGGCCCGGTCATCAGGTGATCGGGTTGCAGTGCAGTATGGGAGATCACCTGATCGCAGGCATGGAGAACATCACCTTAGGCCCAGAGCATGGAGGTAAGTGTAATTAAAGGAGAGGGGGGGTCACGGGGGGGTCCGCAATCATGGGAGGCGGAGCTTAGCACCGGGGGGCAGAGCTTAGCGCCAGGGGGGTAGCAGCGACGGTCGGTCGGCGCATGCGCGGGCACTTTGTCACGGTATTTTTTGCGAAAATACTGTGACTAGTGTGCGGAGGGGATTCGCAGGGACAGAGCTTTATTGAATGCAGATTGTAGTGTGATATTACCGAGTGAATTCGCATTGCGAATTCAGGCAATATCACAGGGATTAACTACAAATCCCTTAAAGGGACAGAGCGTGCGATAAAGCTCTGTCCCTGCAAATCCCCTTCGGAGCCTTATCATGGTATTTTCACAAAAAATACCGTGATTAAGTGCCCGCGCATGCGCCGACCGGTCGCCGCTGCTACCCCCCGGTGCTAAGCCCCGCCTCCGCGATCACGGACCCCCCTGCGACCCCGCTCTCCCTTACTTACACTTACCTGCATGCTCAGGGTCTCCGGTGATGTTCTCCATTCCTCCGGTCAGGTGATCTCCCATACTGCACTGGGGCCCGATCACCTGATGACCAGGCAGCAGTGCACTATGAGAGACCAGCTGACCGGAGGGGAGACATCCCCGGAGGCCCGATCACCAGTCCCTGGAGTCAGATAAGTAAATTTTTTTTTTTACTATTTTTTTTTCTTTTTTTTTACAGTGATCAGCTTGCAGTCTGTTTAGACCACACAGCTGATTACTGGGACCGACTCCCAGCTCTGCTCTCCCCATTAGAGCAGAGCAGGAGTCCGGTAACCGGGAGAGACCCTGGATAACGCCACCTCCAAGTGGCGTTATTATCACAGGGCTTTCCCCGATATTTTTTCACATTTTATTTTTAGTAACTCTGGTCGGATCACATTTCCCATTACAATTATGGGAAATGCGATCTGCTTTACTAAAAATAAGTGATACTTAGGGGTTGGAGTAGAATTTTATAAATTCTACTCCAATTGCCCTGTATTAACTATAGGTGATACTAAAATAATGTGAAAAGGGTGTGAAAACACCCTTTTTCACTTTATTTTAGTCAAAATAATGTTAATAAATAGAGCCCTATGTGTATAATGTAAAGCTAGATACAGACCATATGATGTATCGTAAGATATACATTGTTTCATCACGGATCGGAATGATATATTGTACACATCGTACTGTATGTACGTCCAATCCGTAATTCCCAACGGTCATTCATCGCATCATCCCATCTGCTGTTCTGCATGGCAGATGGGACAATACAATGAACGATGCAGTACAGTTACACGCAAAACGTAACTATACATTGCGTCATGGTACGCCGGGTGGCGCAGTGTGTATGGAGTGCAATGTATTGCTGCATCACAACGCACCATCGTATGGTGTGTATCCAGTTTTGATGTGCCTCTTTATGTATGCCATTGATCTGCTCCACTAATAGTCTTAAAATAAATAAATTAATAAATAAAATACATACTGTATCAAAATCGTTTCACTTCTTTTAATTTTAAATAAAACCCAATAGCACCCAACCTTCATTTTCAACAGTGTGTGGTCCCTCTCCATTATCTTTGCTTATTTAATTAATATATTAGGAGTCCAATTTAATGTTTAATTACATTAATAGAGGAAGTTTATTAATTATATTAAGCTACAATGATCAATAGTTTGCTTGCTATGAGGCCCTTAAAAAAAATCTGTATTAATTAATTTATTTGTGTTATTATAAATGGTGTCCCCATCATAAAATAATAATTGTTGCCCCCATCATAAATAAATCATTGCCGAGGGGGTGCCCAACTGAAACTTTCCACAGGCTAGCAAGCTAGGGGCTTGTATGGTCATTTCAAGGGAGACGGGTACCATGATGTGTTTTCAAGTGTTAATAATACTAATGAAACACATTATTATTATTAATGATACAGCACCAGTGGTTTGGACAATTACTTACTGATGTGTGTAATATGCTAGCAAATGAAAAAGTTAATTGGTTTCACATTTGTCCTCATCGTTGGTATAAAATCTTTGTGAAAATCTCAGAACAGAATAGTAGATTGCTCAGCTAGGCACTTCTAAAATTGTTTGGTTGTATTTATTCTGTTTTACTATTCTGGTGCTCCAGTCTCTGATTGTAAAACTTAGTTATCAGCTTGCCTTAGGAGTTCTAAAGGGAACTTGGAAAATAAAACACTTTTGATATAGGTCTTGTGAAAGGGACATGCTGTGAAATTAAGTTGTTTGTACTTCTAAGTTATTTCAGCAAGTACTACGTGGACATTTTGGTACCAAAGCAAGTTCTTCGCTAAAAAAAATAAACGTTTTAAAATAAACGTTTTAAAGACAATATATCTTTAAATTGTAATGGAGTTGTACTGCCATCTACAGGAAAGAAGAAGTACTACACTCCACTAAAAATAAATTTTCTTCATAGATTTTCTTAGACCCACAGGTTACCACCACAGACCACGCAGTTTGATGCGCAACTCCCTCTCCTGCTGCTGCAAATGTGTAATACATAAATAATACATATTCTGCGCCAATTAAAGAGCATAGGGTTAGTATCTAGAGCCCAATGAACGCTAGTGATTTTGTAATTGAAAGAGTGCAAAGCACCCATGTCACAACACTGTAAGCATGCATAATATTGTCTGTTACCAATAATAACCCAACTAAGCATTATTACTCCATATGAGACCATTCAGTGCTCTGTTACTTATATTAAAGTTCACAGTTTACTTGTTGTTTGGGAAACATGTATATTTTAACCTAGTAGATTTAATGGAAACTGATGTTTTAAAAATCTGAAGGAATCACCAGTGTACAACAATTACCATATTTAATATAAATATATATATAATAATTATATATATATATATATATATATATATATTTGTGATGGGGCTATTGTAATTAAATTTTCACCAAATGTCAGCAACAACCCATGCAATCCACACATACAAAGAAATCCAACCATAGATGTTCATAAATTAAGTTAATTAAGTTAAGTTATTAACTAGTGAACTATGATGTATTCCGTAAAAGTTAGTTTAATCATGTGCACAGTATGGCAAAAAAAATACCATATACATTACTGGTTTAGTGTTCCCTCTAGCTCCGGCGGCAGGCAGGGCGCGCGTCCGAAAAGGGGCGTGGTTATGAAAAGGGGGCGTGTCTATAAGATGCGTCCCCTTTTTGTCATACTTGGGGGCGTGCCCGGCGCTTACGGACATGCCGGGCAGCCCCCAAGCGCTGCAGAAAGGGAGAATAGATGCCGGGCGCATGCGCCCGGCGTCTATTCTCCGGCGGTGACCGGGTCGCCGCATGTTTGTCCACCCGCGGGACACTGCGTCCCGCGGGTGAGAACGGCTCCCGCAGGCTGTTAGGGCAGGGCGCTTTTTGCCCTCCTCCTGGAGGGCAGGGTGCTTTTTGCCCTCCAGAAGGAGGGCAGGGCGCCGCGCCCCGCTAAAACAGCCTAGCGGGAACGCTACTGGTTATTTAAATGCCTTAATATAAACTCACAGTAAAGCGCAAAGGAATATGCTGGCGCTGTATAGCTGTCAATAAATAAATACATCCATATTGCCAACAAGCCAAAACATAACCTGTATACTTCCAAATCGGGAGCCTCCCCCCTGCCGCTGTCCACTTCCCCCCTTCCTAAGTCGCCCACTTACAGAATACAAGTGAGCGGTTCGGGGGAAGCTGCGAATTGCGTCATTGGCTCCCCCCGAACTGCCCACTTGTATTCTATAAGTAAAGTAATATCGGCATTGTGTAGCAGGGAAGGGGCCGCGATGACGCGATCACGCAGTAATCATAACCACATCTGCAGACAGTTTGAAAAATCACCTATACCCATTGGGGTCTGTGCCAACTTTAGAATACTTAGCATTTTTTACTTTATTCACATACATATAGGGGCTTATGTAATAGCCTATAGGATGCAGGCTCTGGTGACATTTGAAAGGCAAAAGCAGCTTGGCTTTGCCTTTTAAATGATTGGTGCTTTAAAAATACAAACAGACTAACCAGAATCTCGCCAGAGCCTGCATCCCATAGGCTATTACGTAAGCACCACAGGTGCAGAACTATAGGAGACAATGGAGGCCAGCCCTGAAGGAGACCTTTTCCTCAGCTGGGGCTTCATCTGCGACAATGGAGCGATTAGACCTCCTTCCCAGGCAGCTCTTCTCCTCTCCCAGCATGCGCAGACTACCATATGCAGTGACTCCTGATAACAGGCCCTTAGGGAGGCAGTCCTTTATTCAGAGGGGGCTTCTTCCAAAGCAGGGTGCTCTATGCAAATCCCCAGGCAAGCTTCCTCCAGGGACTCACATCCAACATCAGAGCACCTCCCCTGGCAGATTGGATAGGTAGCCTTCCGGGCTAATATGAAGTCTGGTAATTGTAATCCAGGGCAACATTAAAGTTATAGCATCCTTATTTTCACAGCTCCAAGGGCAGTCCACAGCAACTCATTACAGACAGCATACCAGGTGCAGTATTTGTAATCCAGGGTAAATGAGAGGGGTTTCTGCTCCCCTATTTGTACAAATCCAGGGGCACTCCACAGACAAATCCTCCCTGACTCTTTTTCCAGGAATTCCTCCCAGACTCCTCACAATCATTCTTCAGAAATTCTCCCCAGACTCCTCACAGACAATCTTGAGAAAGGTCTTATATAAACTCTCCTTCAATCTCCTCCCTGTCGGTCTGGCATCTATGAGTGGACAGGGGGGACTCAGCAACAGGCCGCCTACAGGGATCTCTGCCCAGGCTACCAATCAATGGGGCAGGATTTTCCCTCCTAAATGGATCACTGACCAAGGGGCACTTTCTACCTCCCTGTCTGCACATGCTCAGTGGGGTTCAGGGAGAGGAAGGTCAGTCAAAGTTCACTATACCAGCCTATTAAATGGAATGGGGCTGCAGTATATCTATGTGTACATACATAAAAAAAATTATTGGAGGACCCCTATTTGGGAACAAACTTGGGGGTACCACATACTTCCCCCCTAAAATTATACATGTCCTCATGTATTGACCTTCACAATTTCAAACAATATTCAGTAGCAATTTGTGTCTTACACACTATTACCTCTAGTAATGATGTTTGTTTTGCAAAGTAACAATGCAGTTTTCACGTAACAAATTATATTCATGTAACACTAGATTCAGTCTCTATATCTAAGAGGTAAGACCCCTTTTGTGCTTCTCTCAGAACGTCTGAGTCCCTCTTCTCCTGTGACGGCTTCAGGAATTGTTTCTTTGGGGCCCAGAGTGTTGACGTTCTTCCACGTTACTGGAAAGTCTGTGAGCAATAGCACATCCATTGGATTGCTAATGATCGGGCCTGCAGGGAAACTTGACCTCTCTGTCACAAGTGGGCCAGCTACCCGAACTGGACCTCTTTCTTGGTTTGTGGTCAGCAGCTCTGGTTGTTTGTACGAGGCCATACCAGCGTCTCTGTCGTTCACCCTCAGTTGGCTCTCATGCATTGGCTCTTGACAGGGAAGCAGTCGATCTGTCTCATGGTGCTGCCTTTTTCCTGGGTTAAGTACCATCTCTTTGTGTGCAAACAGTTCTGTATCTTGGTTGTTCACCAAGTGTTCTATCCCTGACCACACAATGGCCCTGATTCAGACCCGGACGCAAGTGGCCGATCGTACATTCGGCGTACGTGCCGAAATATGTAAATTTAAGCGCTCGCAAGTAATTTCGAACGCACCTAAAATTCCACCCCAAAGTCTACTGACCCCTCCTCTAGCTAACGAGCGAGCCAAATAGCGAGCGTACATCCCCAATGTGGCTTGCAGGGAACGCACGCACAAGTACAAACTGGAAGTGGGCCTGTCAGATTCCGATTACCTGCTCGTTTATTCTGCCTACCTCCTTCAATCGTATCATACCAATCAATATATCAATTAGCTTAATTGCTCTTCACATGTGTTTTTTTTTTTTGAATTGCAATAAACTTTACTCTTGTCCGTGTTTGTGTTTACCCGCAGAATACGTACGGTTTAAACAATAGCTTTCTTTTGCCAAAATACATGTTTGAGCCAATTATCCATTTGTTTTCTGTGTTTTTACCCACGCATATTTTACTGGGTTCATTTCTTTATTTAAATTAGCTTGCGCATGTCACTGCATCAAGCCTATCATAACTCTCAATAGATTTTTGGCCCTGTCGAACACATGACTCATACACTAACCAATAGAATGGTTCCTGTTAATTTCCCAAATACATTAGCCAATCAAAATTATTTTCTGGTCTTTATTAAAACTGTTTTATTAAAAATACACCATTGCCATCATGAGAGCCTCTGCATTCACCAAGTGCGAGCTCCTGGTTTTAACAGAGGTGATGGACAGGCGGATCACCAGCCAGCCTCCCCCATCACCAATCGTGAAAAGCGTGCCACCTATGCGGAGGTTCGTGGACGCCTGCGTTCCTTCGGCTCACGCCGCTAGATCGGCCAGCTGGAGCACAGGTGGTCCGACCTTCAACGGCGGACGCCCCGCTTGCTGGCATGCTTTCGCATGCGATAGCGGAAAGTAAGTTTTTTTGTCTTTGGTTTTCATGTTTATCTTTGTGGCCCTATCTGCGTGTGCATGTTTTCTTGTATGGCCTGTTTATTCTTTGTAGTCATATCTGCGTGTGCATGTTTTCTTGTATGGCCTGTTTATTCTTTGTACTCATATCTGCATGTGCATGTTTTCTTGTATGGCCTGTTTATTCTTTGTACTCATATCTGCGTGTGCATGTTTTCTTGTATGGCCTGTTTATTCTTTGCACTCATATCTGCGTGTGCATGTTTTCTTGTATGGCCTGTTTATTCTTTGTAGTCATATCTGCGTGTGCATGTTTTCTTGTATGGCCTGTTTATTCTTTGTACTCATATCTGCATGTGCATGTTTTCTTGTATGGCCTGTTTATTCTTTGTAGTCATATCTGCGTGTGCATGTTTTCTTGTATGGCCTGTTTATTCTTTGTACTCATATCTGCATGTGCATGTTTTCATTTTTTTGGGTTAAACAATTAGCGTTTAACAAGGTGATGTTCTAAACTAACCTCAATTTGTTTTCCATCATTTAGGGGCAGAGCGAAGACTACGGCGTCATCGCCGGCAAAGACGGCGCTCTCGTCCCCTCTCCCCAACCCCCAGCCAAACCTCCTCTCCCCAAAATACCCAAAATTCCCCCTCCTCCCCAGCCTGCCCAGACCCTGTCGCCCATCCCTCTGTGCTAGTTCCCCTCCATCCCAATTCCCCCTCCCCTCAACCCACCCCTCTCTTGACCACCCCATCTCCGGAATCGGTGATCACCCCTCCCACCTCCTTGGGAAATTTGACCACCTCCGAGGAGGACGAGGGAGTTGTTTCGGGGCCAGCCGTCATTCATAACGGTATGTTTCCCTTTTATCCTTTTTTGTTGTTGAAAATGTGTTGATCTAATCCTTTGTCTGTGCCTTTTCCTTTTTTTGGTTTTCCAAAAGTTTTTGCTATATATCTGTTTGTATTTACATTTCACAGCTGATTTCCCCATACACATATCCCACATGGCAAAACAGTCAAACTTGTATGTCTGGCTTACGTTTTTCTTTTTTTTATGGTTTTTTGTTTGACCATTTTTATGGGCTTCTGGGTTTTTGTTAAAATGTGCTTTTTGCAACACTATTGTCACTTTTTGATAACTCTCTTTTGCTTGTGTTTTTTTTTGAGATTCATAAATTATGGATTCATTGTAGTAAGCACCACAATTTTCTAACCCACAGAGGACCAGAGGCGTTTGGCGGACCTAGCCGGGTGCGTCCAAATTATGCGGGGGCACGTGATCGGCCTGCTGGTGGTCCTGGATCGTATGGCAGGGATCCTTCGTCCCTAATTATTTTTTTTTAACCCGTAAATTAGTTTTCCTAATTAAAAAGTTAAAATTTGAGTTCAGTCTCATTCCTTGTCTCAAAATCTTAGATTGTTTAAACTTACATAAGTATACTCTTGCAGCAAGTATTTGCAACTAATGTCACTAAGATTGTGTTATGTTGTTTTTTTTAAAGCAGGCACATGAAACAGCTAACACTAACAATAGGTTTTGCGAGTTTACATTTTTTTTTTTTTTTACTTTAAAAAATTTACATGTTACAATTTTGTGGGAAACCTGCTTAGGCCGAGATTCCAAAACATACTGATTCTACATAATACCTTTTGGTGTTGGTTTGGACCCACAAAGCATAGTTAAATAATGTGCAAATTGCCACATTACAGGATTAACCCTTAAGCAAATTTAACGTGGGTGAACTTGCTTACACTTGCTTGTAATGTACAGTAACATTTTTGGGATTACAAAAACCAAAAATTTATTCACCACATAAAAAACAAAAAAAAGTGTTGGTTCACAAACAATACACACAGTGATAACAAAATGTAAAAACAAGCAAACACCATAAGAAAAATTAAAAGAAAAATCAAGAACTGGTTGACGAATGAACATGCCAACATGATTCAACAAATGTTGCGTTTCAAAATTGGGTCCAGAATATATATCCAATGTGTCCCCATGAAGTCATTTTTTGGTAGCAGGAAGTAGTCATCGTTTCAGTCCAAAAGATTATGAAATAAAACACAAGATGGGAAATAAAAAAACAATTAATTTGATGGTCTCAAAAAATCCTTACGACATTGTGTCAAAGAACTTCTTTTGTGCCAATAATTACCTAAAATATCTGGCCACCACATCATCGCGTATGGCCCCCCCACATACTGACCTCCGACCAACCTCGGGGGGGCCATCCTCAGGCAAGGCATCCTCTGGCTGCATTGGGACACCACTCCTTATGGAGATGTTGTGAAATATCCCACACAGGACCACAATTTTCGAAACCACATCCGGCAAATACATGAGTTCGCCACCAGAGCGGTGGAGGCATCTGAATTGGCCTTTTAAAAGGCCGATACAGTGCTCCACCACTTGCCTGGTGGTGGTAAGTGCGGAATTAAAATTACTTTGTGGCCCTGGTGTGGGAGCCAAATAAGGAGTGAGCAGCCAGGGCATGCAAGGGTAGCCACTGTCTCCTGTGAAAAAGAAGTGACAACATCAGGAACACTGTGTATCAAGCTTAGCATTGGTATGTACTAAAGGTCTCCACTTACCCAGAAGCCACGCATCACCAGCTTGTAGGTTGTCTAATTTTTGCCATATCCCTGATTGCCGGATGACGAATGAATCATGTGCACTCCCGAGTAATTTTGCATTCAGGGACAGGATCTGGAGGGAGGCATCACATACCACCATTACATTCAGTGAGTGATAGTGTTTGCGGTTCCTAAAAATGGCCTCCAGCATGCTGGAGGCTGAAGTGGTATGTGAGTACCATCCACAACCCCTATGATGTGTGGGAAGCCGGTTATTTGTTAAAAATTGGCCTTGGCCACACTAAGGGCACCCATATCCAAAGGCATTTTAATAAAATGATGGAGGTGCTTGAAAAGGGCCTCCATCACTGCCCTCAGGATCCTGGAAAAAGAGGATTGGGATATTCCCGCAACTATTCCCACCGTGGTTTGAAAGGATCCTGAGGCACAGAAATGTAACAACGCCATAAATTGCGCAAGTGGTGGTATAGCTGTAGGACTGTCAATTTGCCGCTCCAGATCACTCTCTATTAATGAGAGAGTGTCTATGATGATTTGGGGCGGAAGACGGTAGCGTCTTAACACCTCATCATCGGGCATTCCAAAATGGGTGACACGTGTTCTATATATCTGGGGCCTTGCACGCCTACGATGCCTACGCCTGGGACGAGATTGAGGTTGGTCGGCTTCCGGGAGCATGACCACAACAATCCGACCAAGATCAACCTGAAATTGCAAGAATTGAATTTATGGTTTGTTTGCCCCAAAAAATAACGTAAAATACTTATCTTTACGATACAATCCAATGATGCTTACATGCCGGGGTATTGCCATGATTTACAAAGCCTAAAAAAAAAAAAACACGAACAAGGAAAAAATGTTTGGTGGCCATTTAGGCTTCTTAATTTGGTAAAAGACAAAACATAAAAGGGGATAAACACACATTTCTCCAAAGAGCAAACCGACAGTGCGCAGACTTCCACAATTTGGGGCCCAAACAACAACCAAGATTTGGAACGGTAAATATCACCCAATTAAACTACAGAAAATAAGCAGACAAAAATGCGCTAATTAGTTCGCAATTAAACTACAGAAAATAAGCAGACAAAAATCCGCTAATTAGTTCGCAATTAAACTACAGAAAATAAGCAGACAAAAATGCGCTAATTAGTTTGCAATTTAACTACAGAAAATAAGCAGACAAAAATGCGCTAATTAGTTCGCAATTTAACTACAGAAAATAAGCAGACAAAAATGCGCTAATTAGTTCGCAATTTAACTACAGAAAATAAGCAGACAAAAATGCGCTATTTATTTCAGACATTTAGGAAACACAAAACCAACGGTAAAAACTGTAAGGTGCACAAAAGTTGCGTAAAAAAATGACATGAACATTTAACAAACAAGTGAAAATCCAAACTGATATATAAGTCACCGGACAAAAAGGTCGTTGGGGCAGAGCCAAAAGAAACCTACAAAAGGAGAATTTTGAAAAATTTAGCGAGCAAAAACTAAATAAAAGAAGCATAGCCAAATTGAACAAAAGGAAGACGGCAAAAAACATACCAAAAAAATACACCACAACTAAAAGAACCACACCAAAAAAGCGAACGGAAAGATAAACTCCAAAAAAATGCACTGAAAAAATCGCCAAACACCGCCAAATACAATTCCCGCCAACAATCCACTCCGACCAACGTAACCTCCAACAACCAACACCCGCCACCTAGACTCGAGACGGCCAAAGCCATAAATAGTGTTTCTTTTCCCGCTCAAATTAAGGAGGGATCATAGGAACACACAATCAATGATGCGGACGAATAATAAGGACGCATGTATAAATACGTCACGACCAAAAAAAAACGGTCTGGTGTATTTCTTGTTTTGGTATGAGAAATGGCTACAGACCAGCCAAACAATGGCCAAGAGGCGGCCGGTAAGTTTTTCTGGCATTTCCAAACAAGGATTATTTTGAGACAGAATATAGTGAAAGTTTGCAAGCTAAAATTTCACAATTTTATTGTAAATAGGTGTGGAGGATGACATGGAAGAGGCTGCTGGGCCCAGTATTCCGGGCAAAGCAGGGAAAAAGAAAAGGCAGCCACAATTCACAAGAAAGGAGATGGAGGTTTTGGTTCAGAAGTGTGTGGACATCCTGCCACAGGCAGACAGGAATATGGATGCAAGCCAGAAGTGGAGAATGTGGGAGGAGATAGCCAGTGCTGTGAATAGGGTGGGTGATTATGTCCGTCTAGCCCGGGATGTCAAACGGCGGTAAGTAAAAACTTGACCACCCATAAAAAATAGGGTGAAATAATGCAGGAATAATGGCTACTTTTTCACCCACAGATGGCAAGACTTCAAATATCGCCTGAAACAAAAAATGGCTGACAGGGCTAGGCATGCAAGGGGGACAGGTGGGGGTCTCACCCCTGTGTCATTGGAGTTTAATGATTTGGAAGAGCTGGCACAGGGGTGTGTGCAGGATGTGGAGGTGTTTGGCGTGTCCAACATGGATACGGACATGCCAGACTTTGCGGCTCCTCATGTTGTCCCAGGTAAATGTTCTGATGTAACCAACTCTGAAATGTTAATGTGACAATATGTAGATTGTAATGTTCCTCTTTTCTCTTTTTTCTCACAGAGACACAGGCGGATGAGTCTGCTCCAGAGGGGAGGAACCAGTACATCCGGCTGAGGATCCTGCAGAAGCCAGTCCTGGGCAATCCCCCTCGCAGGCAGTGGCACTCCTCATAGAACTCAATTTTAAATCGGATTCCCATACGGAGATTCTGCAGAGGATGGACGCCAGTCTGCTACGGGTGGCTGAGGCCCTGGAGCAAAATGCGGCGGCCAACGTGACCATTGGTCAGGCCCTGGCTGAAAATACCAGGGCCAACATCAGAATCACCAATGCCCTGGAGCAGCTCGTTCGCCAGCACATGGTGGAGCCGACCTCCCTTCCTGCCGGAACATCAGGATCCTCCACCTCTGGCACAACAACAGCCATTCCACCAAATGTGCCTAGCCCTGTGCCTAGTCCAGAGGCCACAACATCTGCCTCTGGACAGGCCAGCCAGAGGACATCCCGGAGCCGGTCTGGCGCCCACCCTACCCCAGCCACACAGGGAAAGAAACGATGACAGCACTGGCTACTTTGCCCACACTCCTTCTGTGCTTGCCCCATATTCCTTTCTGGCCAAAACTTCCCTCTCCTTTCTTGTGAATTGTTTTTTTAATTTTGTCGTTTTTGTTCCAAAAATATAATTTTACAAAAAAATATGTGCCAAATATTAGTGGGTAACAAGGACCCCAAAAATGTACGTGACAATGCACATGATTTGTTTTAAAATGGGTTTTGCAAATAAAACCTACAAATTGTTCTCAACTGTATTGTGACATTGACAATTGGTTTATAGTTAATTCTGTCCCACAAGGGAAAAACGAAATCTGAGTTTTGGACTTTCCCAAAATCAAGGGTTAAAACAACATGTTACATTAAGGAACACTTTGGAATAAATAAAAAAAAAAAAAAGCAGCCCAATGCAAAAGGTTACAATACACACAAACATGATTACAATATTGTTACAAAATGCAAAAATACTAACCAAATTGTAAAATACATTCCTACAAAAAAACGCTAATTGATTGTGTAATCCTGAAATTAGCAGCCGAGATTTTCAGCTGCGTACGGTTTTGTGCTATTACAAAGGGAAAAAAAAAAAAAAACATTACAAGCTGGTTTTCAATCCAAAGTTGATTGTTTATCTGACAAGCCGTGATAAATCGATGAAACATCGCGGAGGCCCGGGCAAAAGGACAAGGCCATCGCCATTGTGGTCGAGTAATCCAGACCCTAAGCTGTGCGAGCAGTTTGAAAGGAAAGAGGATCAGCCAGTGACGTATGAGTTGGTATGAACACATTGGACGTTCACATGAGCTAATTTATGTACGCCCCAAAAACGCCTGCCACGCCTGCGTTTTTCCATCTCCACCCCCGTCAGAGCCCAAAAATGGCCTGTTCTGTCAATCACATTTGACATGTCACTTCCTGTTCGCAATTTGCCGAACGAGTGAAAAAAAGCTCGCAATCTGCCATACGCACATGCGCAGTGTTACACCGGCGCATGCGCGGTTTCACAACATCGGATCGCAACGAGCGTACTGCTGTTAACGAGCGGCTCTGAATGAGGGCCAATGTCTGTTCCTACTCCTTTGTCTATCTTCTTAACTTCCTTCCTTTCACTGGGAGTGGGAACACGGGGGACTTGTGGTGGATGTTCCTGTGACTGAGTTGGGACATTGTGGTTGCTTCTGTATGACCTCCGTTTGCGATGCACTCTGTTATTAGGATTACGCCTGTTGCGACGAGCTGCATATCGGCTGCCTTGTACGGGAACACCTCCTGGACCAGTCACATTTATGGCTTTAGCACCTTTCTCTCCAATTGCAATTTCGAACTCCACCATCTCTCCATCTCCCACACTGCGCAGGTAGTTCTTGGGGTTCTTCTTCTTAATGGCCGTGAAGTGCACAAACACATCCAACGTGAGATTATTTGGGTTTATAAAACCATATCCGCGTTGTACGTTAAACCACACCACCTGATCCAGCATTCTTCCTGCGCCTGTGGAGGTATTCTTGCGTGGATTCGTGGTCCTGGATTGTCCTTCTGCCAAGAGTGGACCTATTGTCTCTGTTCTTCCTGAGGGTTGGTCCTCGGCCTCAGGACTTCGGAGTTTAACGCCTCAGACTGGCATTCGCGTTCCAGATGACCGCTTTGGCGACATCGCCGACAAATCGGGCATCCTTGTTGGTCGAACTGATCCGTGGGCCTTCGACCTGGGTTTCTCCAGTTTTCTCTGTATGGCCTCCTCTCGGCTCTCCATCCGACCGAATCTCGCTGCTGGTCGGCTTTTAAGGATTGTATTTCCTTGGCAAGTTTGGCAACTTGTTTGCTTAAGGATACTAACGGGTCCACTTTCAATTTCTGACTGCTTTGGGTCGCTGACGCTGTTACTGGGTCCCGTTCCCCATTTCTTGATCCGGTATTTTCACCTACAACAAGGATGGCCGTTTCTTTAAAGTCCAAGAAGGTCGCTTCTGGATCTTGCCGATGCAATAATCGTAGCTGGATTTTCATGGGTTCCCCCCTCACGCCTTCCGTGAACTGTTCAATTAGGGTTTTATCATAGTCTCTCACTTCATCTTCATCGACTTGCTGAATGGCCTTAAACGCCTCCTGAAGACTAAGGGCATAATCACGGAGTGATTCTCCATGTTGCTGTGTCCTGGCATAGAACCACATCTTCAGCTCTGACATAGTTTTCTTTTCAAAGGTTGTTGTTAGCCTCTCAAATATCTGTTCGACTGTGTTCTTTTCACGATTTGGCCAGGAGGTGACTTCTCTTAAAGCTGACCCTTTCAATTGTCCTATCAGGACTTCCACTTTCTGTGCTTCAGTCAGCGAGGATAATCTGAACATGGACCTTAGTTTTGCTGTGAAGTCTTTCACAATAATGCAACTTCAAGTTAGGCTGGTACTTGTAGTTCTCTGACTGTAACGGCCAACAGTTCATGCAGAGTAAATGGCCCAAGCACAATAATGCAACTTCAAGTTAGGCTGGTACTTGTAGTTCTCCAGCTGTAACGGCTAACAGTTCTCGCAGAGTAAATGGCCCAAGCACAATAAAGCACATGCAAATTAGGCTGGTATTTGTAGTTCTCCGGCTGTGACGGCTAACAGTTCACGCAGAGTAAATGGCCCAAGCACAATAAAGCAACTTTTACTACCAGAATTGCCAGCCGGGGTTACACAGGGCTAAATAAACAAGTAATGTACATTACATCACAGGAATTGCCAAAGCAACAGATTCACAGTAAGCATGCACCTTTTGCTAATGAGATGACAGCACAAGTAAAGATTCAAACTTTTCATACAAGCAAAATATTAATCAGCATTTACAATAATAACACAGCGAGCAGTGAACAGCTTTACAGAGTGCTATAACAGATAAAGGGCCACGGAGGGCCACTATCAACCACTTTAGCTAACACATGAGTCAAACAGTAAACAGAGCCAAATACATATCACATGGCATTACATTTACTTTAAAGCTAGACATAAAATACTTTGTACATCACCCACAGTGGCATCGGACATGAGCCGACACCCATAAGGCACGTCCCCTCCTGGACATGAGCCAGAGGTTCACAGGAAAGTAAATGACCACCAATGCAACTCTTGGGGAAAAGAGGGGGTGACCTATCTTTTATGTCACCCCTATTTCATCACTACACACACACACTTTACCTAATTTAAAACACTATGACCCCTTTCTATACCCAGTTGTGTGGGAGACTGACTGGTCCCAGCTTTTACACAAAACCTAGTCTCCCAGTCTAATCATGGTTAGCCACAAGGTAAAGGATAATGCAATAGACCCAGGGGACCCAGATAGGATAGGTGTACAGAGGGGCAGGGCCTTAATGGAGGGAAGATAGGAGCTGTGGAGGGACAGAGTATAGGGAGGTTTTGGTATGATCTCACCCCTGGCAGTGGCTATTCAGCCTCCTCCGATGTCCAGGGCAACTCTGGGATGCACAGCACCGCAACAGAGCTTCCAGCTGCAGAACTCCGGCAGGTATTTTACAAGGAGCAACAGGTGCAAAATCCCTTTCCACAGGGGCTCTGTGCAGCAGACACACACAGCAGCAGGAGGCGTCCTGAGGCACTCTTCCTCTGGGGCTGTCTTTTCTTCTGCCTGTGCAGGTGCCAGCAGGGTTTTTGTCACTGGCGGGACCTTTTCCTCAGCTGGGGCTTCATCTGCGATGATGGAGCAATTAGACCTCCTTCCCAGGCAGCTCTTCTCCTCTCCCAGCATGCGCAGACTACCATATGCAGTGACTCCTGATAACAGGCACTTAGGGAGGCAGTCCTTTATTCAGAGGGGGCTTCTTCCAAAGCAGGGTGCTCTATGCAAATCCCCAGGCAAGCTTCCTCCAGGGACTCACATCCAGCATCAGAGCACCTCCCCTGGCAGATTGAATAGGTAGCCTTCCGGGCTAATATGAAGTCTGGTAATTGTAATCCAGGGCAACATTAAAGTTATAGCATCCTTATTTTCACAGCTCCAAGGGCAGTCCACAGCAACTCATTACAGACAGCATACCAGGTGCAGTATTTGTAATCCAGGGTAAATGAGAGGGGTTTCTGCTCCCCTATTTGTACAAATCCAGGGGCACTCCACAGACAAATCCTCCCTGACTCTTTTTCCAGGAATTCCTCCCAGACTCCTCACAATCATTCTTCAGAAATTCTCCCCAGACTCCTCACAGACAATCTTGAGAAAGGTCTTATATAAACTCTCCTTCAATCTCCTCCCTGTCGGTCTGGCATCTATGAGTGGACAGGGGGAACTCAGCAACAGGCCGCCTACAGGGATCTCTGCCTGGACACCCAGGCTACCAATCAATGGGGCAGGATTTTCCCTCCTAAATGGATCACTGACCAAGGGGCACTTTCTACCTCCCTGTCTGCACATGCTCAGCGGGGTTCAGGGAGAGCAAGGTCAGTCAAAGTTCACTATACCAGCCTATTAAATGGAATGGGGCTGCAGTATATCTATGTGTACATACATAAAAAAAAATATTGGAGGACCCCTATTTGGGAACAAACTTGGGGGCACCACATAAGGCAAAAGTGATAACTAAATGGCTCGGGGAACAAAACATCAAAATTTTGAGTCCATGGCCAGGAAACTCCCCAGACCTTAAACCCATTGAGAACTTGTGGTCAATCCTCAAGAGGCGGGTGGACAAACAAATACACACAAACTCCAAGCATTGATTAGGCAAGAATGGGCGGCCATCAGTCACTATGTAGCCCAGAATTTTATTGACAGCATGCCAGGGCGAATTGCAGAGGTCTTGAAAAAGAAGGGTCAACCCTGCAAATATTCACTGCATAAACATAATGTAATTGTCAATAAAAGCCTTTAACACTTATGAAATGCTTGTAATTGTACTTCAGCATAACATAGTAACATCTGTCTAAAAACACTGAAGCAGCAAACTTTGTGAAAACCAATACTTGTGTCATTCTCAAATTCACTTTTGGCCCTGGCTGTAGAACACTATGGGCTCTATTTATTAACATTATTTTTACTAAAATAAAGTGAAAAAGGGTGTTTTCACACCCTTTTCACATTATTTTAGTTTCACCTGTAGTTACTATAGGGCAATTGGAGTAGAATTAGAAAAATTCTACTCCAACCCCTAGTATCACCTATTTTTAGTAAAGCAGATCGCATTTCCCATAATTGTAATAGGAAATGTGATCCGACCATAGTTACTAAAAATAAATTGTAAAAAAATACCGGGGGAAGCCCTGTGATAATAACGCCACCTGGAGGTGGCGTTATCCAAGGTCTCCCCCGGTTACCGGGCTCCCACTCTGCTCTAACGGGGAGAGCAGAGCCGGGAGCTGGCCAGTAATCAGCTGTGTGGTCTAAATAGACCGCAAGCTGATTGCTGTAAAAAAAAAAAAAACATTTTTTTTTTACTTACCTGAATCCAGGGACCGTTGATCGGGCCTCCGGCGATGGCTCCTCTCCGGTCAGCTGGTCTCCCACAGTGCACTGCTGCCCGTTCATCAGGTGATCGGGCCCCAGTGCAGTATGGGAGATCACCTGATCGGGAAGCCCGGAGAAGATCACCGGAGGCCAGGAGGATGCAGGTAAGTGTAATGAAGGGAGGGGGGGTCGCGGGGGTCCGCGATCGCGGGGGCGGGGCTTAGCACCGGTGGGAAGGCAGCAGCGATGGTTGGTCGGCGCATGCGCGGGCTCTTAGTCACAGTATTTTTTCTGAAAATACCGCGACTAGAGTGCGGATGGGATCCGCAGGGACAGAGCTTTATCGCACGCTCTGTCCCTTTAAGGGATTTGTAGTAAATCCCTGTGATATTGCCTGAATTCGCAATGCGAATTCACTCGGTAATATCACACTACAATCCGCATTCAATATGCGGATTGTAGTAAATAGAGCTCTATAAGAGGGTAGGGCTGCATAACATTTACATTTTACAAGCAGCTAATAGCCAGAAGAAAAGAAGAGGACCTCAAACTAAAATACCAATTTCACGTCTGGCTACTGGTAAAAATATGTTATTACAATACTCACCACCTACCATATGATGGCAGTATTTCATAATGGTTGACTTATCTGGTAGTAGCTGTTTTTCTTTTCTTAAGTTTTTATTTATTTATCACTGTAGGAAGTCATGAAAGTATACAAGTACATTGACTGGAGTTTATTGTCTTGATAGTATACAATTTTCTGAAAAATTACTTTTTTTAATGGACAAAGGTGTTATGACCTAGGGATCATATTAATACTGTAATGTTATTTCAAATGTTGAGAGTCTATTTACTGATATATTTTGTGAATAAAAGTGCTAAATTTATCCCAGATGCCCAGATGCAAGTTATAATTCGGTGCCCCCCGTCATAGCATTTCACGTGCAGGTACACCCACAGTTGCACCCAGAATATAGGCATGACACAGATTATTTTTATCAGCAGAAGCTGCTTGTGCATTCTATTCACATCACTGCACAAATGAGACGCATTTGAAGGGAAAAATTCACACGAGAATTTTCTCGGCCCTACAGAGTCACTCTGCGCTCACGCATTATAGATGTATGTGGACACATCTGTATGCATTAGTCACAGATAAGATAGACCTGTATGGTGCAATTAGCATGAGGCTCAGAGTCCTCCTTATGGAGGCGAAATCTACCTGAAGTGGGTGGGGAGCCCTCCTGATACCCCTAATGGAGGGGAAAACCACCTGATGTGGTGGCTTTGAGGATTGAGGGCCTGATTCAGAGCCGGACGCTCTGACCAGAGCGCTCGCTCTGAATCAGGGCCCTCCTACATGAAAATGGAGCGGCCTTATGGACGCTCGCATAGCTGTGGGTTTCCACACACAGCTTATGCGAGCGTCCATGATGATGGTCGCGATGGTCAAGACCATCGCGACCATCGGGCTTGCGACGGAGACCCTGCGGTAGGGTCTCGCTGCCGCAAGCCCTGGAGTGATTTTGGCTCTATCAGAGCCAAAATCACTCCCACTGACATCACTAGTGATGTCAGTGGGGCCGGCTTCATGGGAACGCTCCGTCTGGCAGCCATGCCCCCGGCACGCCCACCAAAGGGGGCGTGCTGTCAATCAACATCAACAGCACGCCCCCTTTGGTGCGAGACCCGGAGCGACGGAGAGCCCGTCGCTATCCGGGTCTCGTGCATGCGCACGATGGAGCTCCCTCCGTCGTGCGCATACGCAGTGGGGCAACATCGACCTGCTTGCGAGCGTCCTGCGCTCGCGAGCGGGTCTGAATGACCCCCTGAGTTTAAGTGAAGATACTATAAGACTGCTACTGTGGAGGGACTACAAATCACAAAATGCCCAGTCTACTGCCGACTGCATCACATTCCAGGAAGTTGCTCCACCAAAGATCTGCCCTTCAGACTCAGTCGCTTGTGCCCCAGGCCCCTGCCTCCCATGCCCTCTTACCCACAGATCCGTCCGGTGCATCCTTGTTGACATCCAGCTCCTGGAAGATCTGCAGCCGCGCTTATCCTCAGGCCCACCACTCAGGACTCTGCTGTGGCTAGGGCTGCCGCCAGGGAGGAGTGGGATGGAGAGATGTGGGTGTAGGGGACGCCGGGACTGCTGCATGGGTCCATGGCAATGGCTGACCCCAGGGAGGAGTGGGACTACTGCACAGGACGAAGCGACTAGGGCTACCGCCAGGGAGGAGTAAGACAGAGAGTTGTGGGTGAGAGGAGCGCCAGACTTGTCACACTGACATAAGAAGCTACTGAGGAGCAGCGACACCAATGAGTAGGGACAGGCTATAGATAGACGGAGGTGGCAGCTGATGGTCTGACACAGAGCTCTCCACTAGTGTATGGTGGTGGCTTCACAGGTGGCGGGAAGAGGTGCCATGTATTGGGCGGCCGTGATGGTACACTCCGAGTACATAGTTATAGCCCTAAATAGGGTGAATATATTGTGGGCAATGGAGGAGGTGCCCCTTCAGAGCTGGAGCCCAGCAGCAGGCGCCTTCATTGTCCGCCATAGTTCTGCCCCTGTGTCCAATTCATATCAAGGCTCATTACCTCGCCCAGGGCTATCCAATTAGCTCCGATGCTGGGACTTATCTGGGATTTTGTTTCGCCTTCAGGCAGGCAGGCAGGCAAAACCAAATCCGTGATAGGATAGGAAGCCATTTTTTTCCTAATTGCATCAGTGAAAATACATACTTTAGGTCCGCAACTTTCGCAGATCCTATGTGTTTTCGTGCGAAAAACATAAAATTTTCGGACGTAAAAAACAAGTTTAATTAGATACCACAAAAAAATCATCAAAAAAGACCCAAAAATTGGTGAAAAAAACCTGTCTTTTTGCGTCCGAAAATGTTTTGCTGCTAATTGGATACCGGCCCAAGTGTCAAATTTATCTTTAACTGTAAATACTGAACCTCAGGTTCTTCTAAATGTAACATAACACCTTCATCCGCTCGCCTCTTTAATACCATATATCAGTTGTTTCCAAACTTTTGTGAATCACGGCACCCTAGGCCAATGAAAATGGGACTGAGCTTTAGTTGTACTTCCAAGGCTGCCTGCATTGCCAGCATGTTCCATTTTCCACTATATTTTGCCATTTTAGAAAACTGTGCTAAAAATTAGTTGATGCTAAACTTGTTGTTGTAACAGTGATTATGGGGTATAGTGTCAGGTTGCAGAGGATTGGCTGTGGCCAGGAAGTGGGCGGAGTGCAATCACATCCAGCATGATCAAGCATTACAGAGATTAATTAACAGGAGTCGCTGTGGCTCAACTAGTCTCAAATTCTCAAAGTCTTGGGATTAAACCCTATGGAACATATTCAAACTTTTTCCTGCAGCAGACTGACAATATTGTGTTATACTGCCACATATAGAAACTTACCTACTCTCCCGGAATGGCCCGGAGGCTCTTGAAAATTGGACCGTGCTCTCAGCCACCCTGGAAGAGTGAGCACATCTCCCGTAGCCGACCGCCACTCGCCCACACCACCCCGAACAGATCGCTTACCGAGCAAAAGTAAGCGGTCCATGGGACCGATGACGGGATTCTCGGCACTGTGTAACAAGGTATCGGGGCCACGATGACATAATAGCACCACCACGCCCCTTGCACTGCCCACCTATGACGTTACCACTTTCCCCCTGCTGTGCCGACCTGACTGACTCCACACGGAGGGAGTTGCATTCTGGGAGAGCAGGCAACTATACTTCAGCTATAGCTACATCCAGTGCACACACTCGCACTTTTCTAATGAAGAAGGGATGATACATTTCTGGAAAAGGTGGAGTTTCCCTTTAAGAAAGAAAAAACACTTGGCCACTAGTGCTATGTCCACCGGAATAGGGAGGCTCCATGTGTCATAGATGATCATCCTAAAACAGACATTTGAAAGGCAACCAACACAGAATGCAGGTTCCATCCTGAACAGCAGCTGCAGTTTATGAGGTTGTTTCATGAACTGATGTCACTGCAGTGTATGAGACCTTAAGTAAGAGAGAGATTTTTGCATAGATGTATAGAAGCTTTTTCATTGTAAATTGTTCCCCCTTTCACAAAGGATCTTAGTAACATTCTATAGCTAACAAGACCTCTGCTCCCAGCATGTAGAATGATTGATGTAAATCGTGTAAGGGCTCGATGAGAACATGGACATTTGAAATGACTGTATTACACTCACATGTAGTAAATAGGGGCCTCTATGCTTACAGTGTAAGAGAAGTGACAAATCTCCCCAATCATTTGCTTTCTCAACAACTTAAAAGAAATGTTGAATTCACAGCCTGTGTGCTGTGCTGACCTGTGATGGTGTTAGTAGTAGCTAATGTACAAGGGAGCCTCCCGAGTCATCCTTCGGTGGAAGCATCTCTCACTCCACAGATTGTGGGGGAGATGTATTAATGGCAAAAATGCGGTAAAACCCCCGAAAATGCAGTTTTCGGGTTTTACCGCATTCCCCGTATGTATTAAGCAGCAGAATGCGCTGCATTCTGCTGCTTCGCGTTGCTAGGTAACGCCACCTTCAGGTGGCGTTACCTAATAGAAGCCTATGGGCTTCTTAGCGCGACGCTCGAGGTTGTGAGGGATCTGGACGGATCCCTCCCATGAGCCCCCGCGGGCCGCGGCCTTCTGTGCATGCGCAGAAGAACTTCTGGGTGTTAAACCCGGAAGTCCTTCTGCCCGGCACCATCGCAAAGGACAGCTCTCATCGAGAGAGCTGTTCTTTGCGATATTTTTGGTACATACCGCTGTAATTAACCGCGGTATGTACGCAAAGTCGGGGGGGGATGTACCGCATCGGCGATGTCGCCGATGATACATCTCACCCTGTGTGAGAAGACTCAGCTTTCTGATGCCCATCTGATGGCTGTCTGCTCCTGTGCAGCTGTGGACACCCGGAAGTGACGTCCACAGCTCAGCTAATGAGTGTATGTGCAAAGCTCTGAATGCTTCTGCACGTGCGCACATTAAACTATCAAAAGTTATATCATCGAACTGATGAGATGGCTGGTAGCCATGGCATTGCTGGATTTGATGTCAGAAGAACAGCAATCATCTGATGCCAGGCTTCCGATGTACATCCCAAGTGTGGAGACCTGGGCCATAACAGGGCTATATACTACCTTGTGCCTACTTGCCACCGAACATGTGATATCATAATGTCACGGCACGAGGGCGAGGTCACATGGTCCAGGAAGTTCCTAAGGATGATTCAGGAAGCTTTAGGCTGAACGGCACAGTGCAAGCCAATTGCTGAGGAGCAGCGGCGACTAGAGCATCCTTATGACACTCTGGGCGGCTCTCGAGGCTGCTGAGTGCTGTTTCTGGCACTTTGCAAGTCAAATGCTGGTGCCATGGGGGATATCCTAGGGGATGGGAATGGTGCTATCCCCTAGGCCATACGCCCTGGTCGTTGGCACCGCTTGCCCACCCCTAGTTACGGCACTGGTGGAAGCACACATACACACAGTCCATTCATACAATGCCCCCCTAAGTCCTGGGGTCACAGAGTTTGACATTTTAGAATGTCTTGGGGGAGTGTAGAGGGTCAATATGTTGAACATACCCATATTGCACCCCTGTCTTCAATTAATTGCTGTAGTGAGCACCATACAGTGCATCAGGGGTGTATTTATAATGGGTGCAGGGTATGCGGGGCACATGGGCCCCTGGGTCCATGGGGGCCTGCACCGCACACCCCTCACCCATATCATACTTACCTGTCCAGAGTGCCCCGTCGGTGCAGGTGTCTGCTCTGTAATAAACGGCTGAAAAATGGCTGTCGCGGCCATTTTCCTGACGTTTACGCATGCACAGTACAGGGAAAATGGCCACCACGGCCATTTTCCCAGTGCCCTGCGCATGCACTATAGACTTTGGGCACGCCCTAGTGCCCAGAGTCTATTAGTGCAGCGCTGGCCGCGCACCGCTCAGTGCGCCGCCGGCCGCAGGAGTCTGCACATGGGCCCCCTCCTCTCTAGAAACGCCCCTGCAGTGTATCCCTATTTTCGCTAAAGATGTAGTTTGTGACTACTATTGTAGCACTTCTCCAGCTCCAGGGGTTTAATAATAATTTATTTAATTTGTCAAATACTATTAATAAGCGTTGTGCACCCCATCACTTAACCAAACACTATCTCCTCCTAGGATCTAAGGGCCTGATTCACTACCATACACCACAGCGAGTACGCACGTAATCTGCTGATTGTTTCGCACTACGCATGCGTACGCATCGCAGTGCACGTTTGCAAACCAGCCACTATGATGGTAACTGCGATCACAGCCGCTATGCAGACCCATCACAGAGTGATTGACAGGAAGTGCAGTTTGTGGGTGGTGATGGAGGGTGGTCGGGGAAACGCAGGCGTGCCAGTGCATTCGCACGCCGTTGCAGGGGCGTGCACAAATTATCCACTGCATTGCCATATGCAGCCTGAGGTCTCTGTGTGGAAGTTAGGAATTTCTGAGTAAGGTCTGGGCTTGCGCAAGTGTGTGTATGGGTCCGATGTTACTCGATGTTACCGATTATTTTGCTATATTGCTAAGTATTACGGATGTGAGACAAGGGAAAGTTGGCGTCCTTGTGTGAGGTGTGATCGCAATGTTGTAATGCGATCGCAATGTATTTACATACAACCGCTGATATTAGCAAAATAGCGATCCGTGCTGAATCAGGCTCTAACACTGATGCATATAAAAGGGCCTGAATGTGCTCTGAGACCGATATGTTGAAATTAATGTTCATTTCTGGCAAAAGGGGAGGGGATTGCGGTGTCTAAGGCCTGGGCTCCACTTGGTCTAGAACTGCCCCTGATCCCCATGTCATGGTTCTGGCTGAATCAAGGGTCAGGCGGGTGTAGATTACACTCTAAGGGGTAAATTTACTAAAGTGAGTGTTTTTAGAAGTGAGTTTTAGAAGAGATGTTGCCCATAGCAACCAATCAGATTCTAGCTATTATCTTCTAGAAGGTGCTAGTTAAATGTTAAGAAAAAAACGATTGGTTGCTATGGGCAACATCTCTTCTAAAACTCCCTTCTAAAAACTCTCACTTTAGTAAATTTACCACTAAATGTGTAAAGAAAACCAAGTAATAATTATGACAAAGCTGGTGTCATGGTTGGATTCTTGCCACATAATTTTTATCAGTCATTAGCAGATGGTTTATGTCATCGTGAAGAAAAGTTTTGGCAAGGAGACAAGTTTCCTATATGAGAATAAAAAGGCGGCTAAATGAAGTGCTAGAAGGAATCGATAATAAACATTTTTTCACTAAGTGACACTGTTTGGAAAATTTAACTCGCTCCACAGCAGAACATGGGATGTAGGGGCCCCATAGCAAAAATTGGGAGACTACCCTTACAATGAAGGACAATTGTGCGGTAGTTCCGCCACTGCCTATTGTAAATTAAATTTTTTATTAGGATTTGTAATTAAATGACTAAATAGGCAAAAATGTAATTACATGATCAACTTTGTGTGACAAAATAAGATGTTTTTCCCACATATCCTCTAATAGACATCTGGGGGTAAATTTACTAAGGTTCGATTTGGTATTCAATTTTATGAATCTATAAAATCAACTGAAATCGAATTAAAATCGAACTGCAAAATCCCTTAGCAAATCCCTCATTTACTAATACTTTATTTTGCATTTGTTTATCAAATAGAATTTGATTTTGGTTGATTTTAAGAAGGGACTTGATGTTAGATTTTGCACTCATGCACAAATCGAACACCAAATCCCACTTAAAATCGAACTTCAAATCCCCAAATGAATAGACCTGCTTCATCATTCATTTTTAGCATGAGCAGGTCTGATTGACACGGTTGCATGCATAGATCAGTGGGATTCATGCATGCATCTTTGTGTAAAAAGCTTGTTAAGTGTTCATTTAAAGAAAAATGAAGTGGGGTCCCCCCAAAAAAGCAAAACCAGCCCCGGATAGCCAGTCCTGGTTGTGTAAATAAAGGGGACAAAATATGTAGGGGTCCCCTGTATTTAGCGCAACCAGCACTAGGCTCTGAGCCAGTCCTGGATCGGGAAATACAGGGGCAAAAATGCGTAGGGTGCCTGACGGCATGGAGCCAGCAATGTGTAATGTGGTCAGGTAAGTACTGTGGTTAGAGCCCCGACGGCGTGGAGCCAGCGATGCGTAGTGTGGTCAGGTAAGTACTGGGGGCACTGCATACAGGAAACACTGCATAAGGGGCACAACTACAGGGGGCAGTGCATAAGGGGCAGGGGCTGGCTGGCAACTTTTAGCCTGGGGGGCAAATGCATGCAGGCGGCCCTGGCAGAGGAGTAGCATGTAGCCAGGGTGCCCGAAGAATGTGCGTGCTACGGTGCCCCCCCCCCTCAAGTGTTCCAGGGAGGAGACGGGTCCATATGGGATTAATGTAAGGTGAAAATAAAGATTAGGGGCATCCTAATAGGTGCCCATATGCAGTGCCCCCGTGTGCCACAGGAGAGAACACCCTTATGCAGGCCTCCAGTAGTGCCACCAGTAGTGATCCCCCTATGCAGTGCCCCTTGTGCCCCAGTAGTAAGCCCCTTATATAGTGCCCCCAGTAGTGATCCCCCCTATGCAGTGCCCCTTGTGCCCCCAGTAGTAAGCCCCTTATATAGTGCCCCCAGTAGTGATCCCCCCTGTGCAGTGCCCCTTGTGCCCCCAGTAGTAAGCCCCTTATACAGTGCCCCTAATAGTGGTACCCCCTATGCAGTGCCCCTTATATAGTGCCCCCAGTAGCAGTCCACCCCCCATGCAGTGCCCCCAATAGTGGTAACCTTTATGCAATACCCCTTAAATAGTGGCCCCAGTTCTAGTCTCCCCCCTATGCAGTACCCCCAGTATTGCCCTTTATATAGAGCCCCCAGCAGTGGTCCCTCTATGCAGTGCCCCCAGTAGTAGTCCCCTCCCCCTATGTAGTGCCCCTAGTAGTAGTCCCCTCCCCCCTATGCAGTGCCCCTAGTAGTAGTCCCCTCCCCTTGTAGTGCCCCCAGTAGTAGTAGTCCCCCCCTTGTAGTGCCCCCAGTAGTAGTCCCCCCCTTGTAGTGCCCCCAGTACTAGTAGCTCCCCCTTGTAGTGCCCCCAGTTGTAGTAGTCCCCCCCTTGTAGTGCCCCCAGTAGTAGTAGCCCCACCTTTGTAGTGCCCCTAGTAGTAGTAGTCCCCCCCTTTGTAGTGCCCCCAGTAGTAGTCTCTCCCCTTTGCAGTGCCCCCAGTAGTAGTAGTCCCCCCCTTGTAGTGCCCCCAGTAGTAGTCCCCCCTTGTAGTGTCCCCAATAGTAGTAGTCCCCAGTAGTAGTAGTCCCCCACCCCCCTTGTAGTGCCCCCAGTAGTAGTAGTCCCCTTGTAGTGCCCCCAGTATTAGTAGTCCTCAGTAGTAGTAGTCCCCTCCCCCTTGTAGTGCCCCAGTAGTAGTAGTCCCCATTTGTAGTGCCCCCAGTAGTAGTAGTGGTCCCCTTGTAGTTCCCCCAGTATTAGTAGTCCCCAGTAGTAGTAGTCCCCTCCCCCTTGTAGTGCCCCCAGTAGTAGTAGTCCCCACTTGTAGTGCCCCCAGTAGTAGTAGTCCCCTACTTGTAGTGCCCCCAGTAGTAGTAGTCCCCCATCCCCCTTGTAGTGCCCCCAGTAGTAGTAGTCCCCCCCTTTGTAGTGCCCCCAGTAGTGCCAGCCCCACCCCAGTAGACACACGTAATATAAAAAACAAAAAAAACACTTACCTGATTCCCCGCTACCGCCGTCGCCATCCGCTCCCCCGTCTGTCCTTCCCGGGCTGGGCCACTCTGCATTATGGGAGAGACGTCATATGACGTCATGACGCCTCTCCCATTGCCCACTGCGGGAGCCGGAAGATGGAGTGGCTCCCTCAGTGGGCGCAGCAGCAGCTAATGAGAGTCTGACAGACTCTCATTGGCTGCTGATCAAACACACAGCTGCCGGAGCCGGCGGCAGTGTGTTTGTCACTTGTGTAGCGCTGACCGAACTCCGTCCGGTCAGTGCTACACATGCGGTGCAGTCTGTGTCACAGTGACACGGACTGCACCGGCCCGCGGCCCGCATGATGCTGCGGCCCGGGGGGCACATGGCATCCTGCCCCCCGGCCCAGCCCGCCACTGATAAGGGGCAAAACTACAGAAGGCACTGCATATGGGGCACAACTACAGGGGGCAGTGCATAAGGGGCACTACTACAGGAAGCACTGCATAATGGGCACTACCTTGTGACAGCAAAGCCACGCCACATTTTTGCGCGCACATGATACTGGCTCTTTAACTTGACTACAGATATTTTTTAGCTCTTTACTGCTGACTGGTTGTCCACCCCTGCTTTATGGCATGTGGGGGAGATGTATTACTAAGCCTTGGAGAGAGATACAGTGGAGAGAGATAAAGGGGTCTATGTACTAAATTTTGGAGAGAGATAAAGTGGACAGAGATAAAGTACCAACCAATCAGCTCCTGTCATTTTTCAAACAGCCTGTAAAGTGACACTTAGGAGCTGATTGGTTGGTACTTTATCTCTCCCCAAGATTTTATACATTTACCCCAGAGTGTCATGCACTCATTTAATACGTCTTTGCCAAAGCATGTCTTCCTGTAGGATGGCATGGTGAGTATAATATTCAGAAGGCAAGTCGGCCACATGATCACCATTATTACATTTTCTTATCATTAATTTAAAAAAATTCTAACACTTTTTTTTTTTTTTTTTAGCTTGTCTTGTGAGCTGACCATTCTCAAGTTGATGTGGTCGAATTGGATCTTGTATGACTAATTATTTATTATGCTGGCAGCAGTGCATACCATTCTCATACATAGGGCCATACATGATGGCTGACCACATATATGATATCACTGACGTGTGCCATGAGATGCACAGAGAAAATAACATCACGGGACCTAAATCCAGTTACCTCAAAACATATTCTGTACATTCCCCTAAGTGCGCTGATGTATATGAGGTTACATCATTAAAATAACAGACTGGGTCAATTTTTTTTTTATTATTATTATGACGCTCGTTGTCCTGTTGGGTAAGTTTGCTAGATAATATATAGCTGGGGGCGGGGAGGGATTACATGACCACACCTGAGAAGACCAGTCAAGTCTATTCATTATATTCATCAGCCATTACTCAGGTGTTTCAATAAATGCTCAATCACTGGGCAGAACAAGGTTGTAGACTTGAAGCTTTGTCAGTTATTAATACAGTTTGTTAACATTCTTTCCTGCATTGCTGGGAAATCTCACATATTTCCATCGTGTCTTATGCACAGCTTGTTTGTGCAAGCAAAAATGTGTAGAACCTATGGAAAGTTTGAAACTGCCTACTGTATATGTCATAGGCAAACGCAGGGGGGGTTTCCGTCTGCCTGGAAACCCCCCTCCCCAGCCTACACCATGACCACAATAGAAATAGTAATATAATAGATTGTTACTAGTGCTGCATGTTCTTCTCAGTATCACAAATGAAATAATAAGCACCACCTGTGGCTCTTTTAACATGTATCAGCCAGTAGTAAATAACCTGTGCACCAACTAGAAGATCTGGAAAACATGCACTGTTAGAGATGCCCTGCTATAGAGCCCAATATGTACATATACAGTATGTCCAGGGCAGTGCTAGGTTCTTTTGCTGCTCCTCCAGGCTCCCGGACTTGCTCCAATAGTCTGGAATGGTGCCCACATCTAAAATAAATATGTTCAGCTCAGGCAGGATGGCCCTACTGACGCATCTAATGGCTTATGGAGCATACACACGGTCAGATTTGTCAGACTTGTCAGATGAACGATTTGACCAAAGTTTTGAACGATTTGAACGATTGAACGATTTTTGACTGCATTAAAATGAATGGAATCGTCCAAGTCTGACTGCAAACACATCAGATGTCAGAAATCGTTATCTGACCATCGGGAACGCGCATCGTTGATCGTCCATCGTTCAGGTATGTCAGATATGTCAGATATGTCAGATTTTCCTTCAGATATGAACGACTGAACGATTTTTAAATCGTTATCGTTTATATCTGAAGGAAAAATCTGACCGTGTGTATGCACCATAACTGTGATCACTGGTCCTGTATATACTGGAATTATTACACACAATACACTATGCATGATGCATATTAAAGCTGGTTAAGTACTAATTCTGCCCTCTTCATTCACAGGCCACACTTGCTCTAAAATTAAGCATTTGGAAAGCCCCCTTTGGAAATCCTGCGTTTGCCACATAATGTGATACTTTGGGGGTAATTCAATTGTTTTGCGCACACCCTGCTGGCATCTATACGAATAGTCAATTGTTTCTCCGTTCATAAACCCATTATTATTTAATGCACCTGAAAGCAACGGGTTTAACTGCGCAAAGTGACTAAACCCGTTTAAAGACGTGGTTAGGAAGCCCAAACAGCAGTTTGGGCCCCCAAACCCTCTAGGTCAATTCTTCTCCCACCTCAGGAGGTGGCAAGAAGAAATGTTCCCCCCCCCCCCCCTGAACAGAGCAACAATTTAATTGGTTCAACGGGCACCAAATTGTATACACGTCTGGCGAGGGGCACCAAAAACAAATTAATCGCCCCCTTTGATAGTACAAGTAACCATATTTGTTAAATGACTGGGGGGAAGTGTTAAATGGAGCGTTTACATAGGCTTTCAGCCCTACAGATTATTAAGATGTAATTACATGCTTTGGGGACATAAGTGCTAGGAAGAAAAAAACATGGAAAACTGCTTCACTAAATGCCAGCAGCTTACCTATGTGGAACTGGTTATTGGGAATAAGTCCATTAAGCACAATCGTTAACACACAAATTCAGTTGAGAACAGAAAATTCAACAGAAGCTATTACAGTTTTTTTTTTCAAATGGAAAAAAATACTTTCCCTGTTCGAGTGGAATTTTTGCCAGAATAAACAGTCTATGCTGATGTTTTTCCTATAAATGTATGTTCAAAATCAGACTGTTATGGTTACCTGTGGTGTTACTAATAGTGGAAAGATGGACATCATGGGGACAGACAAATACTGTAGCTAAACCCATTACATAATGCATAGTTGTAGTGGATAGATAGATAGATAGATAGATAGATAGATAGATAGATAGATAGATAGATAGATAGATAGATAGATAGATAGATAGATAGATAGATTAGATAGATAGATAGATAGATAGATAGATAGATAGATAGATAGATAGATTTTCTGTTAATACTCATTCTCACTTGTAGCTTCCTTTGCTTTGCTCCTTGGCATCTCCTGGCCAGCCCTATCTCCTCTGTGGCTGACGTTCAGTCACATCATCCTTTATTTATCACACACATTTCAAAATTCTTTCATACCCAGGACTCGAACCCGCCACTGATATTTGCTGCATATACACTACAAGTAGCAGCCTAATCTCATTTGATTGGGAGTATTTTTAAATCTACGATCACTGCCTCACTGGTTATGGTATGTGCTATAATATCTGGTAGGTGCTACGATCTGCGACAATGAGACTGCTGCTAACGCGGGAAACCATCCGCAAGCTGCAATTTTTCACTCTCTCTGTTCCAGTCAATGGGAAGTGCAGCTTCCCAGTCTCGTGTGTCTGCTTATGCTTACTGCACCCTGAGGTGTTAAAGGCGGCCGCCGTTTTTGATTCCCCGGAGTCCTGACTGGCTTCAGCTTTATTAGGAGACATTCATCAGACCATGTATAAGGTCTTGAACCAGCAGGTAAAAGAACCCACAGGCATCGCCCCCGGGTCCGCTACAGCATTCAGGTCTGTATATCGCAACTGCACCTCCGATCCGCCACGGCCAGTTGCAGGAGCACCGGACGGCTATAATTCCTGGAGCTATTAATCTATGCTGATAGGTATACCAGGTTGTTCTTCTCTTTATTCATTTGTATACAAAGTACAAATCATACTCAATTAATGATAGTTTTCCGGCACAAAGTTGGAAGCAATGAACCAGTAACATCTGGAAAACATGTCCTGTGAATAAGGATCGTTTTATATGGATTGACATTGCTACAGCCACTATATTTGAGCTGCTGTTACTGTTTACACTGGATAGACTACAATTTGAAACATTACTAACAGTTGTATTATACTGTATGTGTCTTTTTTTCTGACTGGGATATATACATGGAATACATACAAATTACCGCCAGACACAAGTCCGGAGTTTCAAATCGCGACAGCGGCAGGCCGACATGGCTGAAAATATCGATCGTCCCCAGGTAAGTATGAACTAACCTAACTCTCCTTAGGGGTGCCTAACCCTAACCTTCCCCCCAGTGCCTATCCCTAATGCCACCTCTAAGTGCATAAACCTAACCCACCCGGGGGTGCCTAACCCTACCCCTCCCTCCCCCTAGCCTAACCCTAACCTCCTGGGGGGGTGCCTAACCCTAAGTCCCCCCTGGGAGTGCTAAAACTAACCCTCCCCCCCCGCGCGGCTGTCCGTAGCAGCGCCCGGCATCACTTCGATCGGGTTGCCGGAAGCCGGTCTCCCGGCGTCGATAAAAGGACCGGCGTCTACGTCTAGATGCCGGTCATTTCACCCTCGTCGGGATATGACAGTTGGGAGACCGGCTGTTGGTATAATGTCAGCCGGCTTCCCGTTTGCATACCATATACATCACTCTAAATTTCTATTTTGAATCTTATGAGTATATGTGTATAACTGAAAGAGTGGTATCAGAGGATTGTTATTTTTATACTTTAAATTGTATCTTTTTCACATTGTATCTTTTATATTGCCTATTTAAATTGCCATTTTTAATGTTTCATTTACGGTGTCAATAATTTTGAGGCATAATTATTTTGCAGTAAAATTGTTTTTATAGCTCATCAGCCCATAATTTATAAGTCCATTATATTATAAATGTATATAGTTTTATTAGTAGCAGTCAGCAAAAGGGACACAAATAAAAGATGACTTACAATCTGGCTGCCATTTCTTCAGTGATATCTGCCTGTTTCTTAGTTTACATTTTTTTTGCAAAAGAAAAATACTCTATGAATCTTTTGGAAGAATTTTTTTTTTAAACATTTCTGTCTGTGCAGTCAGGGAGACCATTCTGTGTCCCTCCAGCTGCTGTGGAACCAGTGACGTGCGGTGAGGTCAATGGCTGGGGAGGCACACAGGGAGATGGGTCTGAGTGCTGGGGGCCTGTCTCACCCCCTACTCACTGTAACTATCCCCACACTACACTAAAGCTGGCCATACACCAGACCAACTTTCCACCAACCTCTGAACTCCCCCCTCCCCCCTATTTTTTGGTTTGTTCTCATCATGATTTTTAAAGGGGCTGACTACCACTTCTGAGGGAGCAGCATTGGGCTATAGCAGGGGTCAGGGAACTTTTTTACCGTTTACCCCAAAATATATTTAGATACGCCGACGTTACCCCCTTGATTTGAAAGGAAGGAAATCATATAGTAGTGCCCCCATATAATGCCCCTGTAGTAGTGTCCCCATAGTTATGCCCCTGTAGTAGTGCCCCCATATAATGCCCCTGTAGTAGTGCCCCCATATAATGCCCCTGTAGTAGTGCCCCATATAGTGCCCCTGTAGTAGTGCCCCCATATAATGCCCCTGTAGTGCCGCTTATACAAAAAAAAAAACACTTACCTTAATCCCCGCTCCTGCATCCGCCGCCATCCTGTTTGCCCGGCTGCTCCTCGGAACTAAGGGAGAGACACCATGACGTCTCTCCCATAGTGCGCATGGAGAGAGGCGGAAGCTGGAGTTCAGAAGAGAACTCCAGCCTCCGGCTAACATGGCGCTGCAAGGAAGGAGCCGGGCGCCCGCTGGCAATAACATCTCAGCGGGTGTCCGGCTTAGAGCCTCCCTGCGGTACAGCTGGGCATTCATATGAATCATTCTATATTATAGAATAATTCATATGCATATCCGGCTGTCCGTCCATTACCCCCAGGAATTTCATTTTTACCCCATGTGGGGTAATTTACCCCTGTTCCCCAACCACTGGGCTATATATATTCAAGTACAGTTTTGGCACCTGAATCCACCTGGTATTTCTGCTTATAAATGATGTCAGTCTAGCAGTGGCTGCTAGGGATGAGATGAGGTGAGGCCCTGACCACACTCACATGCAGTGAAGTATGGATCAGTGAAAACCATACGGAGGGATCCCCCTGTCACTACTCTCAGTTAGTACACCCGTACCCAAGTACCTCCACCCTTATGTGCAGCATTATGGCTCAGGGGCAGGGCTGTGATAACATGATTGATAGTGAAGTGGGTGGCATGTAATAGGGTTGTCCACTATCCCAAGAGCTGGGAGAACTTCTGAAAATTTGAGAGTCTACGAAAAATCTCATTGGGTAAGAGGGAAAGATTATAGTTGGAGCACCTTAAATTGCACCCAATCTCAAATCAATATAAAATATTAATGTTAATGATACTTACAAATTCATTGCACAGTCCCCACTCCCTTTTTCTCCTCCCAGTCCACCTGTGTCCTCCACCCGGCTCAGCCTCCACCTCCCCCGGCTCCACTTACATTCTTTTCCCGACCGCCTTCCTTCTCCTCCCAGCCCACCTGTATCCTCCTCTCGGCTCAGCCTCCCCGGCTCCACTTACATCCTATTCCCGACCGCCTCCCTTCTCCTCCCAGCCCACCTGTGTCTTCCTCTCGGCTACGCCTCCCCCTCCCCCGGCACCACCTACATCCTATTCCTGACCACCTCCCAGCCCACCTGTGTCCTCCTCTCGGCTCCGCCTCCCCCTCCTCTGGGTCACCTCCCTGCCCTCTGAGCCTGTGCAGCATCTGATCATGATACCGTGACTCTATTAGTGAAGGGAATGTGCAACTTTTTTAGTGCAAATAAGCCTGTTCTTCTTTTACTTCCAAGCAGTGGAAGCAGCGACGCTGATGAGATACAGTGCAACTCATGTAAGTAGCAGCTACTTTTTATTTTTTTTGTAAATCAATAAAAATTCTCTACACAAAAACACAGAAAAAAATACTTTATTCCAAGAATAAAGCAAAAAAATATCTGATGATGGTGTTAATAGAGCAGGCAGCATCTCAATGCTTGGTAAATATGGTTTATCTGGTGATAACCTTATTCAGATATAGAACAAAATGCAAGAACAACCATTTTCTCCAGCAAAGAAAGCTTTGTAACCTGCTCGGTCACAATATGGGGTAAATTTACTAAAGTGAGAGTTTTTAGAAGTGAGTTTTAAAAGTGATGTTACCCATAGCAACCAATCAGATTTAAGCTATTATCTTCTAGAGGGTGCTAGTTAAATGTTAAGCAGAATCTGATTGGTTACTATGGGCAACATCACTTTTAAAACTCACTTCTAAAAACTCACTTTAGTAAATTTACCCCTCGGTGTCAGTGGAATGTGAAATGAAGTCCACACAGAAGTCCTTAACCAGGCTGCTGGGTTTATCATTGTACACAGTAGTGACAGCGGTTCCCCAAAGGAAAAAAACGCATTGCCCCTACCCCACACGAAAAACAAAAAACACTTTGGCCCCACAGAAGACTTACAGTATATATTTATATGAGTTGAAGACAAAAGACATAGGGGTCCCCTGTATTTAGCACAACCAGCACTGGACTAAGCGAGCCAGTCCTGGTTTTGGAATACAGGGGATAAAATTAGTAGGGGGGGTTGGGCAGGTGCACACGGAGTACCCAGAAACCCCCCATGCCTGCCGATCACTAAGTGTAGTGCGGACCGCAGTGAGTGCGGTCCGCATTACACACTAACAAACACACCGCCGCCGGAACCAGGTAGTATGCTCGTACTTCCCGGCGGTGGTGTGTTTATTTTAGCAGCCAATGGGAGTCAGACAGACTCTCATTGGCTGCTGCGTCCATGGAGGGAGCTGGCTGGAGCTCACTCATGAGCTCCACCTTCCCGGCTCCCCCCACCGGGGGATGAAGGGAGAGATGTCATGACGTCTCTCTCATAGTGCAGAGCGGGCCAGGAGGAGCGGACAGCGGCGGTCGTGGCTGGAGCAGAGATTCAGGTAAGTTGTGTTTTTTTGTGTGTGTTTGTGTGTATGTAAGGGGCACGGACACTGACACTGGCTCTGCATATGGGGGGTGGGTGCTACTGGGGGCACTGTATAGGGGGGGCCACTACTGGGGGTACTGTATAGAGGGGATGGCCGCTACTGGGGGCACTGCATAGGGGGGTCGCTACTGGGGGCACTGAATAGGGGGGGTGACCCATTCTGGGGGCACTGAATAGGGGGACTACTACTTGGGACACTATATAAGGGGCACTACAAGGGGGGACTACTACTGGGGGCACTATATAAGGAGCACTACTGGGGGGACTACTACTGGGAGCACTACATAAGGGGCACTACTGGGGGAACTACTACTGGAGGCACTATATAAGGAGCACTACTGGGGGCACTGCATAGGGAGGACTACTACTGGGGGCACTATATAAGGGGCACTACTGGGGGCAATGCATGGGGTGACTACTACTGGGGGCACTGCAAAGGGGGGACTACTGCGCATGTGCAGTCTGCTGACCACTTATGTGTGGCGACCATTGCCAGGGAGGGTTTGAGAAATGTGGCCCATAGGCGACAGCGGCCAACGCCATCTTCAGATGGCGTTAGCTGCCGGGGCCAAACTTGGTAAATCTAATAGTCTTTCAGCCCCATAGATACCTATGTGGCTGTGGCTGCTGTCGGAATTAGGGGGGCCGCTGGAGATTTCTGCTGAGGTCCTTCCTTCATACATTGGGGTGACACTTAAGATTTGCCAGCATCCCCAGAAACATGGTGTTTTCGGTTAATTTGTCGCAAATATTGAATGATAAATAGTCCCCATAATCTCATTTCACTTTACAAAATAAAATACAATTTTGAACTGCTCCACAAAATGAGATGTACTGGAGCTGCTCAGGTTTCAGCAAGGAACACCCTGCCTCCCCTCTCCTCCTCCCCTTGGCCCCTGCAAACCTTTGCAAAGGCTGAGAGGAGGGACCAAAGCTGATTCTTGCACTGCAGCCCCAGTCACATAGCACATACAGTGACAAACGCAGGATTTTTAGAGGGGGGTTTGCAAATGCTTCGTTTTAGAGGAAGTGTGGCCAGTCCACGAAGAGGGCAGAATCAGCACTTAAGCAGCTACAATATACGTCATGCGAAGTATAGTGTATGTAATAATTCTGACATGAACAGGACCAGCGTTCACAGTGTGCCATTATAACTGGAAGTAGGGCTTGAATGTGGGCTCCATTGCAGATCATTTGAGAAAGTTCGGGAGTCTGTGGGAGCACCAAAAGAACCTTGCACTGGTCTGGACATACAGTCAGGTGCATAAATATTGGGACAGTGACAGAATTTTCATATTTTGGCCTCTATTCACCACCACAATGGCTTTGAAATGAAACAAACAAGATGTGCTTTAACGGCAGACTTTCAGATTTAATTTGAGGGTAATTACATCCAAATCAGGGGAACGGTGTAGGAATTACAACGGTTTCTATATGTGCCTCCCACTTTTTTTAAAATGTAGTTGTAGTGTGATATTTTCAACTAAATTTGCATTGCGAATTTAGGAAATATCACATGGATGTACTAACATCCGCATGCAGGGACAGAGCTTGCGATAAAGCTCTGTCCCTGCGAATCCCTGCCGGTAAAAAATACAGGGAGAATGTGTCTGTGCATGCGCCGCCGCTGTATACCGCAACCATCGACCTGTCAGAGCAGAGCAGGAGTCAGGGAACCGGGGGAAAAGGCCGTATCTCCCGGTGGCGTTATTATCACAGGGCTTCCCCCGGTATTTTTTCACAATATATTTTTAGCAAATCTCAGCAGATCACATTTCTCATTACAAGTATGGGAAATGCAAACTGTTTACTAAAAATATGCGAATTGAAGGGATTGGGGAAGTTTTTCACGAAAACTACTCCAATTGCCCTTTAATAAATTTATATGATACTAAAATAATGTGAAAATAATGGTAATAAATAAATATGCCGTTAGTATACTGATGGATTGCTATCTGGTACTGCAACTTTGAATATGCCTTGAGGATAACCAAAATATGTCTATAATAGATCAATCCATTTAAACATACCTCCCAACTGTCCCGAATTTAGCGGGACAGTCCCGCTGTCCCACCCGCGGGCCGCAGAGTTCCGCAGTGGGGGGGAGGGGAGTGGGGGGGAGCACAAACCACTGCTCTGCATAGTAGAGGTGGAACAGATACCATGTGCATGCGCACGGCATCTGTTCACTAATGTTGGGAGAGCCGGGGGGCTACATCTCGGAGAGTGCTGGGCATACCCCCACAGTGACCTAAAAGGGGGTCCCTCGAGGCTCCGTCCCATTTTTTCACGAGGCTCTGCCCAATTTACGTGGAGCCCCGCCCCCTTTTGTTCCTCATAATGAATCTTCAAGGTTGGGAGGTATGATTGAAATACTTGCTACAGTTATAGCCTGGCACAGTTTGGATGTCAGCATTAGCAGCCTCCATGAGCAGTAATGAGTCTCTACCTCCTGCGGCCATGTCTATACTGCTGTTGAGGTATGCTGAGGCTGGCGATTGGGTGCCTGTGCAGAAGCGCTAATACTTTAGGCCGATGGAATGCAAGAGCTGGAAGTTAGGCCGCCTGCGCAGTAGGGGCTGTTTTGACCGTCACGAAATGTAATGTTTGAGAGGGTGGGATTTCTGCATATGGTGTGAGAACATATGGACATGTACACCAGAAGTATTTAACAGCCCACTAGCTGCTATGAAACAACACATTCCCAGCATGCTCTGCCACAATTTTGCTATAAGGGCATTCTAAAATTGTGGCAGAGCTAGCAGGGACGTGTAGTTCCACATCAGCTGGAGGGCCGGATGTTGAAAACCCCTGATGTACACCGTTTCTAGGGTCAGTCAAAGGTTTTAAAGATTTTTCCCTATTTTTCAGTACTCTCTGGTTGAGAAAAGTTAATATCTATTACATAGAGGTGTTTAAAATGCAATAAAAGTATATTACCACCAAATTCCCAGGGGTTGTGTTTCTAAGTCAACTGAGAAAGTGTCACACAAGATGTGTTGGGATGTTCCAGCGGAGTAGCTGGGCTCCAGAGCACCCTGTACCCCGCCCCGCCCCCTAAGTGCATGACGTCATGACGCCACACAGGGCACAGGGGGGTGGGGGGGGGCTGGCACCGGGAAGTTCAGCAGATGCTCTTGGTGGCAGCACAGACTGCAGGGTGCCTGTCTGGAGCATCCAAAGGACACTCCTGGTGGCACTGCAGCAGCGATACTGGCTGCAGGGTGCCATTACAGGCTACAAGCATTACAAGCTAGTCAGAAACAGGGGGCCATGGGGCAGCAACAGTGCTGCCCACTCTGTCCAGCGGTTCTGGCCTTGGGATGCTCAGCCGCAGAGTAACTCTGCACATTAAATTAAAATATTGCCACTATGGCACACTATAGTTAGCACCACAGCTTATAAAGAAGGAAAGCCCATACCTACAGGTAGTAAGGTTAATGATTGTCATCACAATATTATCTAAACCCCCATCTCCCTCTCCCTGGCAGAAGCAGGAAATATAACCAGACAATGCATTATATAAAAGGATTGCGATAAAAAAGAGATAAGACAGATTTTATTTCTAAAGATTTATTGAAGCTCTGAGAGGTTGCCGGGAAGTAAAAAGATTTTCATGGAAACTTTAAAAACAGTATTGCGGCACATGATATTGCTATAATAGTGTTTGTAAACTAGACTGAAGTAAAACCACTGTCGGTTAAAAAATCACTCTCCAAAAACCCCCATGGCTAATTACCCTCTACAGCAGGAATGGGCGACCTATGTCTCCTCAGCCGTGGTGGCCACACGAGTGCATGGGGAGCCATAGGAGGCCTCACTCTGCTCTATACCATCTATCTCTCCCACTCTTGGATTAACAGCAAAAGGCACTTGAAAGTTGATGTTCTTCAAATTTAAACACAAGGGACAATATTACGTTGCTGGTTTTCTAAATGGTTCCAATAGAATAGACTTTAGATTTCACTCCTGATAGTCATCGTGGTGCTGGGAACTTTCATTAATAACCTGTAAAAAAAAATAAAAAAATGGTACCATTAATATAAAGTTGTAAAACCAGTGTTGATGATCAACGTTTTTGGTATTCGTTATGCGAATCATAGCAAATATTATCATAGCTCATGACAATGTAGCATGTTCTACTACTACATAACCAATTGCTTTTCACATTTTATTTATTGAGTAAAGTTGCAGCCAAACTGCATCAGTAGCCTACACGGTAATCTGAATGAAATCCCTATAATGAGGCAGACTATGGAGCTCATTCAGACCCGCTCGCAAGATGCAATCGCTCGTTGGCAAAAAGGGGAACTTGCACTGCGTCGTGTAAGGACGCCCACTATGTTTTAGCGAGCTACGGCAAAGTGCGCTCGCAAATGTCTGAAGACGCCCCCTTGCCACTCGCAACACACGTCATCTCCGGGAAATGAAGGATTAATCGGGACCATCGTGAGCCATCGGAGCTGCTGAAATACATGCAGGTGACGTGTACAATGACGCTACTTTGCTAATTATGCACGCCCTTTAAACGTGTTTTGGCGACCAAACACGCCTGCATTCGCACATCCACTCCCCCGTTCACAAGCACCCTCACGTGTTACCACCCACAAACGGCACTATCTGTCACTCAAAGCAGCGACCTGATAGTGACTTACGAGCTACCAAAATCAGATCACAACGAATGGCTTGCGCACGCGCACTGCGAATTATACGCATGCGCAGATGGGTGAAAATCGCTCAGAGCGAGCGAGCCTGAATCAGGTCCTAAGATTACTATACTCAGACGATCCTGCTCTTTCACCTGAATGTGGTGAGACAGATATCAGCTCCCAGGTTGTACCAATTAGGCATCCAGTTGAATGATGACACAAAGCCCTACCGCAGTCACCAGCCAACTAGGTCTTATGATGATGGGGAAACAAATCTATTTTTGATCAGATCATTCTCGGCAAGCCAATCATTTTGGGGATGCATGTGTACCGATATGGCAAATTTTCTGATATCGGTGCATGTGTGTCCAATTTAAAGATGTTCTCAGTCATTAGAATTCCAGTGGGAGCCATTTAAAATGTATATTGTTTCCATGACTGGTGATACATCTGACTATGGGCGAGATGTACTAAAGGTTGAATGTACCGCATTCCGGAGCTTGCACATATGGAAATGCAGTCAAAACTCAGAAAAACCCTGTTTTCGGAGTTTTGGCCGCATTTCCATATGTACAAGCTCCGAAACGCAGTACATTCCGAAGCTTGGACCCGGTGGGTAACACCCCGTGAGAGTGATCCAATCGGATCCCTCCCAGCACCCCCGTGGCGCATGCACAGAAGGACCCCAGAGGGATTTCTGGATCATAAACCTGGAAGTCCCTCTATCGCTAAGGACAGCTCTTATCGGGAGAGCTGCCCTTTGTGATTTTCTAGGTACATATCGGCAATATTATCGCCAGTATGTACCCGATAAGTGGCGGAATGTACTGTATAGCGGATGTGATGCTTAGCACATACCGCCCATTGAGTGAATGTAAGACTTTGGTACTTGTAATTAGTGTACTGTACTGTACACAAAAAACAACAGGTTGGCTTGTGCAAGTGATAATAAGGTTCTAACTGTCTAGGCAGTAGGTCCCTCTTGAGAAAATGATAGATGGTTATCCCACAACGAATTAGGAAATCTTACAATGCAATCATCATCGACAAGCAGCCGTCTTGTAAGTTGAATCAATATTCGCAGCAAAATAAGCAATTATCTAGGAACTAGTGAGGCCCGAATAAATGGTTCCTAGTGAATGGCCAGGAAGTATTCTTAGAAATATCTGTTCCGCCTAAACAATGGCTGCTTCCACTAAATATTGAAGACAGGTATATTTTATTCCAATTATTTAAAAATCCAGAATCTCTATGAACAAGTGTGGCATATTCACTAAACCACTTCAGTACTAGGCTTGAATACACATGATTGATGGCTTTGTAATTACAGTGGTTGTCACTAACACAGTAAAACCTACCTGGCCATCCCTGGTCTCCACAGTCTTAATCAGAACTGTTCTTTTAGAGCTGGACACTGGCAGGGAGTCAAGATTAGATTCTGAAAAATAAAATATTTGATTACACTAATAGCTAGAGAAATGGAACAGAGTGATATATAACATACTGTACTTTATATGACAAACTATTCACTAACAAGCAATCATATACTGCTATAGTTACTGCTGTCTTCCATATCTATTACATGAAGCAGTTACAGATGAATAAGAATGTCCTGTAAATACAGATGTGTCCACTTACAGCTAACCTTCGTGCGCTACAAGTCGCACTACACATAGCTTCATGTGACTCAGTTGCGCTGAGCATCTTTTCTTGCAACTTTTTACCTTCGATTGCGTCATATTCACGATGCGAATAGGATGCACAAGCAGCTTCTGCTGATTAAAATGATATGTGGAATGCTTATATTCTGTGTGCGACTGCGGGTGTATCTGCAAGCAAAAGGCTGTGACACTGTAACGTAGTATTTTGCATGCAGATACCCCCGCAGTCGCACACAGAACATAGGCATGCTGCACATCATTTTAATCAGCAGAAGCAGCCTATTTGCATCGCTGTGTGAATAAGATGCATTTGAAAGTAAAATGTTGCACAAAAAGACTCTCCGCGCTACCGAGTTACGCCATGGCATGGTGCGACTAGAAGGGTTATTTAGCACGCAAGGAGGCTAGATGTATGAGGCTAGATGTATGAGACTATTGCTAGCTTTCTAGACCTGTTGCGTAGAGAGGCAGCCATTTTGTGAGCTGAACCAATATTTGTGGCAATGCAGTTGGTGAAGTCACTAGGAACCTGGGCCTTATGATTATTGCCCAAGATTCATCAATACTCGTCACCAAGAGCGTGAATGTTGTCACTGATTCCTAATGAATTAATTGGCTGTACATCTCACAAAATGGCCGACTTCATTGTCTGTAAGTGACAATAACATTTTAAAGAGTACAAAAATATATGTACTGTACATACATTTCCTCATTTATAGTTATCTAAACGAAAACATATAATAATGCATTGACAGTCAGATGTGCAGGGTTTCTCAATTCTACAAGAAGAGGCCATTCAGCCTCCAGCTCAACACCATTGCATGATGGTTGGGGACAGTGGTCTTCAATCTCCCACCTCACGTGCCAAAAAGAAGGGGACAAGCTTTGGCTTTTGAGAGGTTAAATGTGAGACTGATGTGAATGGCCAAATATTCTCTGTAAAGCGCTGCAAAATATGTGTGTTCTATATACTGTACCAATATATGGGTCCTCCAAAGGGTGGCTAAATTATAAAAAAATGTGGATGGCATTGTCAAGCTAAACAAACAAAATATTTAATAATAATTTTATTTATCCAATAGAAATCAAAGTGCTTTAGATTTACAAGAAAACCCCATATTACAAAGGGGGCAGCCATCTTGGATGCACTGGGTCTAACTCTATATTTTGGATCTATAACTATTCTTATTTTATTACACAATAGGAGTTGAACAACAACAATCGTAGTAGTAATTTGTACTATTTACCTCTCATGCTCATGCTGGAAAAGGACTGAATTGGAATGGAAATTCTGAAGGAAAAAGAAAATGGAATTAGGTCAGATAATGAGGACATGTAGGGGGGAGATTTATCAAAGCTTGGAGAGAGATAAAGTGGAGAGAGATAAATGGGTCTATTCATAAAGCAGTGAAAATTCCTATTTAGCCAAAAACAGAACTTTTCACTGCTTTTGGTGATCCATAGAGGAGTTACTGTAGAGAAGGGTATTCTTTCTCCAGCGGTACCCGTTTCGTGTATGAATCGCATCACCATACTTTTGTATGGTGAGTGCAATTCATAAAGGAATGGAAAGCTCAGCTTTCCGTTCCTCTCCTGCGGTACAGATTCGCCATCTGAGGATAGCGTAGTCTGTACCGCAAGCTGAACGAGCTGCGTACTTCCCTGCTTTCTGCCTGGCTCTGGCTCCGCCCCCTTTCCCCAGCGTCCATTGCAGCAGGCTTCCCGATATGTCTGTATTCTCACAGCGCCCAGGGATCGCGGAGGGGCCGGACAGTGCCCGAAGATGCCGGACAGGTAAGTGTACATGATTGGCTACTAAACATCACTATCTATCGCATCGGTGTGATACAATATGTTTATCGTGAGCCACTTCATGTTCTTTATGAATATACCCCAAAGTACCAACCAATCACGTTTGTTTGAAAAATGACAATTAGGAGATGATTGGTTGTCACTTTATCTCTCTCCAAGCTTTGCTAAATCTCCCCCCTTAGTAGCATTATAGCCATACAGTTTATTTTACCTGCTCTCTTCTCCTTCCAGCAGCTTCCTGTAAGTGGCAATCTCGATATCAAGGGCCATCTTAACATTCAGCAGATCCTGGTACTCGCGGAGGTGGCGAGCCATTTCCTCCTTCATGTTCTGGATCTCATCTTGCAGGCGGTTAATAGTGTCCTGATAATTAGCAGCTTCAATGGCGAAGTTCTCTTCCATTTCCCGCATCTGGCGTTCATAGGATTCGTTCTGCAACAAAAATAATAATGATAACCTGCTGTTTTATACAAGTTCTCCACAGACCATGACTGATCCGGCTATACGTTGTACTGGAAGCGCCCAAGGAAACTCCCCTTAATGTGTCAGCAATCATTTTTCAACTACAGTAGGCAACTTTCAGCTTTTGAAATATCATTGTTCCAATACAAGAACAATGATATTTCAAAAGTACAGGTACATTATTTCTCTAAGGCTTTGTATACATTGGCATTAAAATCAACACATTTTTATTGGGTGTCAAAAAGGCCTAAACTCTCTGATGTTATAACCATATGGACCAGTATACACATACTTTGTGAAAAGCTTGGGAAGAAATATAATGGTGTACTATGGGAATGCAAGTCACAGCACAATGCACAGTACACAGTACCCTATGAGACAGCCTTTAGGACACATTAGTGAAAAGATAGTAAAGTCCCCTGAAGTATGGTCAAATTCCTTACGCATCAATGAGCATGGTGTTACAGCAAATCTGCTCTACATAGCAAACAGTAACAAAAACAGATGGAGCAGACTGTACTGTACATTCAGAGCCATGTATATTACAGAATGTGACAGATATAAATCTTCAAACGGGGCTCTCAAGACCCACTACTTCATCAAGGCCTTCCAACACTCATCCTATTCCTAACCCACCTCATGCTCTTTCCTCCCTATCTTCCCCTTCTGTGTCACACCCGTCTGTCTGCCCCTCCCCTTTAGAATGTAAGCTCTCACGAGCAGGGTCCTCTTCCCTCATGTGCTTCTCTTTACATTTTCTTCTACTCCTTACTCCCCATAAGGGCACCTAACACGTGACTGCCAACTCCCAGCTGCTTATTGTGAGTGTTTAATCGCTATTGCAGCAATGTATATAAATCGTGTCCTTGTCCTGCACTGTAATGTACTGTAAGTTACTTGTTTCTTGTTCACTTATTAGTTCTATGTACTATGTAAGGCGCTGCGGAACACCATATAAAGGATAATAATAATATACAGTATTTTATTGTTCAAAACATGTAATATATGTGATATTGACCTATCTAAGTAATAAGTTATGGTGAGCTATACTAACCAAATGCTGCAATGGTTCTAATTACATATTAACATTAACACACATATATTTTACAGGAAACAATATACAACCAGAAACCAGGAGCAACCCCAAAACTATACTGTTTCACATATTACTTATGAACTGTTTCTGGATAGAATTCACTACAATAATACCATTCCCATCCGTTCCCTTATTACATATTTGTACTTACAGATCCTTTCATTGCATCGACTTCACAGGTAAGAGACTGGATCTGCCGGCGATATTCGCTGGTCTCCTGCTTAGCTTGGCGCAAGGCGTCATTGTTGCGATTAGCAGCCTCAGATAGGTCAGCGAACTGCAGACAGACATGTGATAATACATTTACCATTTCCTGTTACTGTTTCTAGGAAGTTAACTTTTTTCATAGATTAAAATAGAGAGTATAATCTGGCCGTAGGCCAGGATGTTAAGTTACTCTTATTTTTGTTTTTTCCAGCATGCAATCCTGCAAATGGTCCCACAAGTGCAGCATGAAAGCAGAATAAGTATATACAGTACGCGTTGCAATCCATACAAAATGGACAATAAAGGATTACACGCATACGCACAGTGATGTTTCTCCTGAATACAGGAAACGCGCTATTGCCAGCAGCGGTGGTGAGACAATGGAATTCATGGAATTCAGCTGAACACAATGGAGCTGCTTCTGAATTGCACACAAAATGGTTGTAGTTTTGGGCAGCTGCGGAAGCCTGATTTATGACCTTATGCTAATGCGAGATTCTGGTTTATGCAAGGGTCCGTGCGCCTGCAAGAGGAAACCCACGCCCCCATTGATCTTACACCAGCCAACAAGAGATCCCTCAGAAACAGGTTTCCCTTCGCAGTGCGCACTCCCACAAGACAGGACGGTAATGTACGAAACGCCCTATTTCACGGCCAAGACAGATTCAGCCAAGTTCCATCTGACTGAATAGTACAGACCAGGCCGTAACTAGCTATGGGTGACACGTGCCGTCGCACAGAGCGCAGAGGCTCTGTGGATGGCACTGTCAGCGCCCAACGGCCTTTGCTCCTGGCTAGCAGGGTGCCCAGAATGGCACCCTGTAGCCAGGATTGGTGCTGCAGCACCCACAAAGCATCTTGTGGGTGCTCCAGACGAGAACCATGCACACTATATGGATTCGATAGGGCGTCCTGAGGGTGCCTGGTCAGCGCTGAACATTTTAATGTAGCTGCCAGTAATGCCTCCCTTGGACAAGGTCAAGATGTTGAGCGGTCAGTGGGTGTGGGTCTTTCTTATTCCTTATGCCCTCTACTGTATTGTAGTTCAGGGAAGGTGAACCTATTTAGCAATGATGTCAGGGGCGTATCTTCCTATTGGCCTGAGGGGGTGGCAATTCCTATTGGCCTGAGGGGGAGGGGGGTCACCGTTGCCACCCAACATAATTAACAAATGATCACTGGTCTCCTGTTTGCTCTGCGCAGTGTTCTTTTGTCTCCTCATCAGTGTCCTCCATTGATTGTTAATGTGTATCAGGCTTCTTATATGTCCATTTATATCAGAAACATTTAAAATTAGAGAGACTAATTTTTTTTTTATTTTTTTTTCTAATATATCTCTTCTCCCACAATACCCACTACATACCAATCACCACTCACTAATTCCCATATGTCAACCTTGCAGGAAAAGAGTGTAAGCACCACATCAACCACAATGCTCTATTCGCAAGATAATTTGCATATATGCAAATTATCTTGCCCACAATGCACCTTGTTTGTTATTGATGCCCTCTTTTCCTGTGTTGTTGACATATAGAAATTAATAAACAGTGCTTGCATGTAGTTAGTGTTATAACTGAAAAAATATAAAAATATATATATATATTAAAAAAAAAAGTATATATATATATATATATATATATATATATATATATTGTCTCCCTATTTCTACAGGTGTGTAAGCTGAACTACCCCCAGTGTAATCTTTTCCTTAGTATGGGTAATTGACCATGATCTTTATAGATTGTGGCTACTCAGTTGTCAGTATTAAGATATCCTTATGGGCTGTTTTTTATTATTGTGTGTGAGATAGCAATGGCCCATGTGGGTGGTTTTACCAGTGAATTATATGGCAGAGTTAAAAAAGCATAATGCACAGTCCAATTTGAATATATGTCAATTATTTTACCCATAATGCATGTTTGTTTTTGATGCTATGTTTTTAAGCTTTTCCTGTGTATTTTGGCATTAGTAAATAGTGGTTTGCAATAGAGTAAGTTCTGTAAAAGATATATATATATTAAAAAGAAAAATATATATATTCTCCCTATTTCTACAGGTGTCTGAATTAAACTATCCCCAGTGTGTGTAATTTTATTTTTTCAAGTAAAAGCAGTCATTGGAGGGGGGCGCCAGTCCCTTAGTTTGCCAGGGGCGCTCGGACCCCAAGATACACCCCTGAATGACGTAAACAGATAACGGTTAAATTATAACTACCAGGCACATGGAGATCTACTGGCTAACCTGGCGGTTCCAGAAACTCTACTTAGCCCCATGAAATGGGCCTGGGCCCGGGAGCTGAGGCTCACACAGGGATACCGGTGATACACTTCTCCTCAGTGCGGTAGTGCTGCGTATTTCTATAGCATACCTTAGACTTGTACCATTCCTCTGCCTCTTGCAGATTTTTAGCAGCCACATTTTCATATTGCTGGCGGACATCACGCAGGGCTGCGGTGAGGTCGGGTTTGGCAACTTCCATATCGATCTGCACATGTTGTTCCTGGAGTTGCGCTTGGAGTTCACGGATTTCCTTTAAAAAAAAAATATTAAAAAGGATGAAACCATCAACATACATTTTACCTAGAAATTTAGATCCAGTCTACAATCCACACTATCTAACACTATCAGGATGTCACCTAGAGCAACCAATCGGCCGCTTTACAGGAGTCCGGAAGCCTGAAACCTTATTATATACAAACACAAAGGAAGGGATCTAAAGGAAGGAAAACCCAGCACTCAGGTATGGGGGGGCAAGTAAATATTTTTTACAAATATTTTACAAATCTTTTTTTTTTTTCTTGTGATCTACTGCAGTGTTGTGTAATATTTTCAGATGGACCATATCTTGGTGTATAGGGGTGACAATGGTGTTGAGAGAAATTGGCTTAGAGGTAAACGGGAGCCATTAATGCAATGGGCGCAGAATTTTTTATACGTGAAATTATATATAGTCTGTCTTTACAATTATATATAGTCTGTCATTACAATACAATAGCCATACTGAATGTATACATTGTAAAGCTTTAAAACAAGCAATAGCAGAGAGTCTGGGGGTAATAAGCTACACCAGATAGGAGAAAGTTGTGGAGGGGACTAGGTAAGGCACTGCTCAGGCTATAGGAATGGTGCTAACGTTACGGGCCCATAGTGTAAGTTCTTATGCCATAGCTCAGGCGAGCCAGAAGATGGAAGTAAGAGATAAATCACGTTGACAGCCTTTGTTTTCTTGTTGATAGTGTACGCTTGGGCCCTGGAATTCTTAGTTATGCCCATGCAATCAGTTAGATATTGGCCTTATCTGCTCAATAAAAGAGAGGCCAGACCAGTGGCGTAAATTCATCCCAGATGCCCGGAGGTAAGTTATAATTTGGTGCCCCTCCATCACAGCCACTGACAATGTAATGCAGCAATTCGCATGCAGACAGACTATGAATAGACTAGGCAGCAGCTGATGGTCTGACATGGATCTCTCCACTAGTGTATGATGGCTTCTCAGGTGCAGGGAAGGGGTGCCATGTATTGGGCGGCAGTGATGGTACACTCCGGGTACATAGTTACAGCCATAAGTGGGGTGAATATGTTGTAAACAATGGAGGAGGTGCCCCTTCAGAGATGGAGCCCGGCGCCAGGCGCCTCCATTGTCTCCCATAGTTCTGCCCCTGGGCCTGACTCTGTCTATAGCAGACAAGGGCCTATTGATGAAACAAAATGGCTACAAGAGCAAGGTGCTGTGGACTTACTTCATCATGTAACTTCTTCAAGAAAATAATCTCTTCTTGCAGGGATTCCAGTTTGCGTTCCAGGTCAATGCGTGCCAGTGAGGCGTTGTCGACATCCTGTGTTTAAGAAAAATGAAAGAAATTATGGATATTTATTTATCTGCGACATCACATAATTAAGCAGCCAAGTAGTATAAAGTGTGATGTCTAATCACAACACCATTTTGAAGGCTGAGCCAAAAGTTAATGAGGCAGCCTGTCAATTCACATGGAATGGTGATGAGGCATTTTGTGCTTCATGCCTCGGCGATGTCACTAACACCTTGTACACTGCAAATGGATAGGTTAAATATTGTTAAGCTCACACAATGGCTGCCTCAGCCGTATGAAAGTGACAGGTACACATTACATTACATTGACAGTATAGTTACTTCTGGCCTGTAGCTGCCGAGGGGCCTAGACTGGGCTCCTTTACCTCAAGGCAATGCATTCTATACACTGTTCTAGAACCCAAGTGCACAACCTGCAGGTCAGCACTTTAACTGGGGTCCAAGAATATGTTTATGGGTTCCCAAATTATCTTCTATTCTAAACCACTTTAACTGTCCCATTATAGCCCAATGAAATCTGGGATATCAGCTAAAAATAAATCTAGATCTAGGGCAATGTTGTTTATATGTCTGTTTGCCTGGTTACTGTATTTGGCAGTATTTACACTTAGATAATAGTTACATTTCACCTCTGGCACCAATCAGAATATGTTCAGCATCAGAACGCCCATTAGTAATAGTCAGATCTTTCTGCAGATAATTAGAGAAAAAAGGAATCCCAAGAAAACAAGGCTCCAACTCCATTATCCATCATATGATTACTTTATAATCATTACTTGCAGATCTGTACACTGCAATTAGAGGGGTTCCTCCTTCAAATTAATGTCATTTGGTTAGCTTGCATATATAACTTTTACTTAACTATACTGTATTTTTTTAGCCCTCTTCTGTGCTTTTCAGACATTACTTTATTACTTTGCTCTGGGATACAACAGAATTCAGCTCTGTGCTTTGCGGCTGATGCACATTGCATGACAGAGCGATATTGTAATATAATACATGATACATGACATGGCTAAAAAACACAGGAAGGAAGCCAGAAAGTCAGGTAGGTAGGTGGACAGTCTCTTTAACTTTCAATACGGCCCAAAAACTACTTTTATCTTTTGTATATAATTCTACTTCTTCAAAACATGTCATTGAGTCTACAGTTCCAAATGTGTTTTCTTGGGAGGCGTAGGATGGGGAAGAATGGCGCGGCAAGTATTCAGTCCTCTTTCCATGAGTCAGTAAGATTTTTATTATTTTGTTTAAACAAAAGCAGCTCTTAAAACTGCTACATAAATGCGTTACACAAACGCTGTGTCTTTTATGCTGACAGAAAGATGGAAAAAAATGTGAATTGCTTCCTAAAAGAAGAGAAATAGCCAACCGATAATAATTATATTCTCTGAGTGTGAATGCAAGCCCTCTCTGATCAAATCCTTTCTCCACGGCTATTTACTTATACAGAGAATTACTCAAAGAGCCCTGTGTGCACAGAGTACAACATATGGCAGCCACTAATCTACCATTGTTTCGCTGGATGCTCCTGAAATAACGGAACCCTGTCCCTGAGATAGATCCATTATCAGTAACATTTACAATGAGTACTTTATAATTCAATAAAACTGCCAGTCTGTTATTAACTGCAATATCACCAACTGATATGATAATAAAATGTGTCTGTAAAGAGTTTCTTTTCCCATAATACATATGTTTAGTAAGTATGCCATAATATTTTATGCCTACTTGGCCCTACTGTATATTATGGGCAGCACGGTTGGTATAATGGCTAGCATTACTGCCTCACCGCACTGAGGTCTTGGGTTCTGTGCCAGATTAACATCAAGGAAGCCGGGGCAATCGGTCAGGGACCACACACACAGGGCATAATGTGAACTGCGGGCACTAAAGCTGGGCCATAACTAGGGGTGTGCGAGTAGTGCCATGGCGCAGGGCCATGGGGGTGGCATCATCACCCATGGCACCTGCATGTGGCTTGAGGGGGCCTGGAATGGCTCCCTACAGTCAGTAGCACTACTGCAGAACCACAGAGAACGTCCAAGACGCCCTGCAAAATTCCCAGAGTTGGCAGCCCCACCCCCTAGTTATGACATTATGATGTCACCGGTTTAGGGGGCAGGACTGGCACAGGGCGCACTGACGCCCTGTTACGGCACTGCACTAAAGTGTCTTTATTACACATTTGTGGTGCTGGGAGTATGTACATATTATACTTTTTAATAACATCGCCAGCAGTAGTAGTAAATTTAGTAGTCGGGGTCCCCACAAGTTATTTGCCCTGGTGCCCTCACATGCCTTAATCTGGCCCTGCTTGGGTTCGATTCCCACTAAGGTCCTAACTGATGCCAGAGGCATCACCGGGTCTGGTGACACCTGGTGCGCAGTCCATATCCCCCTAGCGCAGCCGAAAAGTGGGCATGGCCTAACAAAGAGGGCGTGGCCTCACTAAAAATTTTGGTGTCATCCCCTCTGATATCCAGTGCGGCCCACACCTCCATAGCGACGTCACTGGTTCTTACTGTGTTTGTATGTGGGAACCCTGGCTTAATCCCACAATTCAAAAATATACTGGTAGGTTAATTGGATTATGATAAAAAAATTAACCTTAGTGTACATTATGGTAGGTAATATAGATTGTAAGCTCCACTGGTGCTGGGACTGATGTGGCCAAATATTTTCTATTGGAATAAACATCCATTTTGATTATTAAGATGATGAGTGCCGCCATCTGCTGCTTTCGTGTATATATATTATTTATTATTACCAGTTATTTATATAGCGTATACAGTATATATGAATCTACAGAAGAACATATTTAAGAATCTACAATAAGAACTTATTTTGAAAATAATTACCCTGCACATCTGCTACATGTACATGAAATACAATTGTCATTACTATTATGAATTCCACAAGCATGTATTTTGCTATGCAATAATGTCAGAAAGGGTTAAGGATTGGGTATGGGTGGGATGCTTCCACATCAGCTATCTTCTTATTGCACAACTTAATTTTTTTTTTTCATCCACATAAACTGGAGATCCTCCGGAGAAAACTTATGCAATAAATATGGCCTGCTCCCTTCTATCACCAGAATAAGTGACAATCCGGAAAGGTAATTCTGCTGCAGTCAGAGTTACATATTACTGCAAACACAGAATCATCATGGCATTTGTCACAATAATATCTATAAGGAGGAGACATAATGAGACATTCATTGCTCCTAAAAGGAATGAATAAAAAGAAGGGTTTCCCTTGCATCCAGCACACAATGAAACGCTGCAAGCGATAGAATGCCACTGGGCCACAAAGAGCTATTATTCCAGGCTAGTGGTATAATTCCGGGATCTGCATTCCACAGTGAGAGCGTGAGAAACCAACAAGGCTTATGTCAGGGAAGGAAACAGATGGGACCATTAGTCTATTGCTGGTGCTCCCTCCAGCCTGAAACACTTTTGTGCTTGCAGAGGTGGGATGCAGCTTTCTGTGAAGGAATAGAAGTGGGGTTAGGGAAGAGACTGGAAACTGTTTAACGCTCTCACAAGTGGCCGGCCATTGTGTGCCTGCCTGACAGAACTATAAATTGAACATTTGGGGGTCGTGCACTCTGCAGAAAACTGGTTTATTGTTTTGCAACCTGCAGAATAAGCGACTTGTGACTGATAGTTGTATTAACTAATAACTGTGTCACAAATCAACAGAGACCTCTATGCGTTCATTATGTATTGGAATGTCCTTTATTTCTTAATGTAGTAAGGGTATAACAAACTGGTTGATAAAACCAGATCAAATTTTTTTTTCGGGGGAGGTGTGTGTGTGTGTGTGTGGGGGGGGGGGGGGGAGGGTTAAATAGGCTCTTCTTAAATTATTTGACAAATAAGAAGTTGTAATATTGTGCAAACGCCTTTGTACTGGAAACTCTGCCCTAAATAATACACACAAGTACTGTGCCGTTCTCCATACCTTTATTTAAATGTAAGTGCTACAGATCAGTGAATTTAAATACGTAGGCCTGACCAGTGACCTCACTGCAGTTTTGAAAGGACATGCTCTCTTCCTTTTCCAGCTTTATGGCCCATCGCACAATGGGTGACTTCATACTGTGGGGGTGGTTTTTGCAGCAGTGGGGAATCACTGTGTTTAATCACCAGGTCTATTGTATAAGACATTTTTGGGTTCAGTTGCTCTATGACACATGTCATGTCTGTAAACGTGGTCATTTACAATGCTGTTGTAGAGAGATAGTTATACGCCTGAGGCAGGCTGTCCAATATGGGACTGTACATTGATGGATATTCCATTATGTGTCTGCATTCATATATTCTGATGTCACATATACCATGTCTATGGCCATAAAGAATGTATGTAGTATAGTTTACAATCACTTAAATTATCCACTAAACAACAGAGAAGGCACAGGGCAAGCGGACATATACACAGAATGTTACTCAGTGTCAGGCCTTGGCTTGTACTTGTATTCTGCATAGTGGCCCTCCTATCTACTATGTGCTGTGTGCTGCTTAGTGGTCCTATCTACTATGTGCTGTGTGCTGCTTAGTGGTCCTATCTACTATGTGCTGTGTGCTGCTTAGTGGCCCTATCTACTATGTGCTGTGTGCTGCTTAGTGGTCCTATCTAGTATGTGCTGTGTGCTGCTTAGTGGTCCTATCTACTATGTGATGTGTGCTGCTTAGTGGTCCTATCTACTATGTGCTGTGTGCTGCTTAGTGGCCCTATCTACTATGTGCTGTGTGCTGCTTAGTGGTCCTATCTAGTATGTGCTGTGTGCTGCTTAGTGGTCCTATCTACTATGTGATGTGTACTGCTTAGTGGTCCTATCTAGTATGTGCTGTGTGCTGCTTAGTGGTCCTACCTACTATGTGCTGTGTGCTGCTTAGTGGTCCTATCTAGTATGTGATGTGTGCTGCTTAGTGGTCCTATCTAGTATGTGCTGTGTGCTGCTTAGTGGTCCTACCTACTATGTGCTGTGTGCTGCATAGTGGTCCTATCTAGTATGTGCTGTGTGCTGCTTAGTGGTCCTATCTAGTATGTGCTGTGTGCTGCATAGTGGTCCTATCTAGTATGTGCTGTGTGCTGCTTAGTGGTCCTATCTAGTATGTGCTGTGTGCTGCTTAGTGGTCCTATCTAGTATGTGCTGTGTGCTGCTTAGTGGTCCTTTCTACTATGTGCTGTGTGCTGCTTAGTGGTCCTATCTACTATGTGATGTGTACTGCTTAGTGGTCCTATCTAGTATGTGCTGTGTGCTGCTTAGTGGTCCTACCTACTATGTGCTGTGTGCTGCATAGTGGTCCTTTCTACTATGTGCTGTGTGCTGCTTAGTGGTCCTATCTAGTATGTGCTGTGTGCTGCTTAGTGGTCCTATCTAGTATGTGCTGTGTGCTGCTTAGTGGTCCTACCTAGTATGTGCTGTGTGCTGCTTAGTGGTCCTATCTAGTATGTGTTGCGTGCCGCCTAGTGGTCCCATCTTGTATGTGCTGTGTGCTGCCTAATGGTTCCATCTTGTATGTGCTGTGTACTGTCTAATGGTCCTTTCTAGTATGTACTGTGAACTGTCTAGTGGTCCCCAGGGCCGTAACTAGGACAGTACGACCAGTGCCATGGCACCGGGCACCGCAGGGCAGGGGGTGCTGTTTGGGCCTGTCACTTTTCTGTTTATTATCATTCTGACTTGTAGCTTCCTCTTTTTTTAATTCCCAGCATCTACTGGCCTCCCCTATCTCTTCCCTGGCCCTTCACCATGAGGCCATGGCCCTTTTTCGGGTGCACATCTAATGTCCCTATTTGAAAAATAGCCAAGGAGGGGGCGCCAATGTCCTTTCACATGGCACCAAAAATTCTAGTTACGGCTTTGGTGGTCCCATCTAGTATGTGCTGCGTGCTGTCTAGTGGTCCCCTCTAGTATGAGCTGTGGCTGCTTAGTGGTTCCATGTAATATGTGCTGTGTACTGCCTAGTGGTTCTATCTAGTACTGTATGTACTGTGTGCTGCCTAGTGGTCCCATCTAGTATGTGCTGTGTGCTGCCTAGTGTTCCCATCTAGTATGTACTGGGTGCTGGCTAGTGTCCCCATCTAGTATGTGCTGTGTGCTGCCTAGTGTCCCATCTAGTATGTGCTGTGTGCTGCCTAGTGCCCCATCTAGTATGTGCTGTGTGCTGCCTAGTGTTCCCATCTAGTATGTGCTGTCTGCTGCCTAGTGTCCCATCTAGTATGTGCTGTGTGCTGCCTAGTGTTCCCATCTAGTATGTGCTGCATGCTGCCTAGTGTTCCCATCTAGTATGTGCTGCATGCTGCCTAGTGTTCCCATCTAGTATGTGCTGCATGCTGCCTAGTGTTCCCATCTAGTATGTGCTGCATGCTGCCTAGTGTCCCATCTAGTATGTGCTGCATTCTGCCTAGTGTCCCATCTAGTATGTGCTGTGTGCTGGCTAGTGTTCCCATCTAGTATGTGCTGCATGCTGCCTAGTGTTCCCATCTAGTATGTGCTACATGCTGCATAGTGGTCCCATCTAGTATGTGCTGCATGCTGCCTAGTGTCCCATCTAGTATGTGCTGTGTACTGGCTAGTGTTCCCATCTAGTATGTGCTGCATGCTGCCTAGTGTCCCCATCTAGTATGTGCTGCATGCTGCCTAGTGTCCCATCTAGTATGTGCTGCATGCTGCCTAGTGTCCCATCTAGTATGTGATGTGTGCTGCCTAGTGTTCCCATCTAGTATGTGCTATGTGCTGCCTAGTGTTCCCATCTAGTATGTGCTGCATGCTGCATAGTGGTCCCATCTAGTATGTGCTGCATGCTGCCTAGTGTCCCCATCTAGTATGTGCTGCATGCTGCCTAGTGTTCCCATCTAGTATGTGCTGCATGTTGCATAGTGGTCCCATCTAGTATGAGCTGTGGCTGCTTAGTGGTTCCATGTAATATGTGCTGTGTGCTGCCTAGTGGTTCTATCTAGTATATACTGTGTGCTGCTTAGTGGTTCCATCTAGTATGTGCTGTGTGCTGCCTAGTGGTCCTATCTAGTATGTGCTGTGTGCTGCCTAGTGGTCCTATCTAGTATGTGCTGTGATTGCTGAGTTGCCCATTTAATATGGGCTGCATGCTGCCTAGTGGTCCTATCTAGCATGTGCTGCGTGCTGCCTAGTGGTCCTATCTAGTATGTTCTGCGTGCTGCCTAGTGGTCCTATGTAGTATGTGCTGTGGGTGCTAAGTGATCCCGTCTAATATGTGTTGTGCATGCTGAATGGTACTGTCTAATGTGAGCTGTGCGCTGGCTAGCACTCACCCTATACAACCGACTCTCAATTTTTCTGTTTCCAACACATTGGATCTCTTTCTGGGGCCTATTAATCCAGCCCTACTGCCCTGTAGGCCATGTAGAAACAGCAGTTTTCACAAGATCTAATTAATGTAGCTATTTAACAAGTTTCTAACGCATTAAGTGTCACAGATGTCACCTGCATTTGGCACAATATCGCAGCATACCAGCAGCATACCATACAATGTACAGGGTACATTGACAGCATTAGCTATAACTAATACATTTTGCTCATCGCCGCGACAGACTCTTATTGGAGCCCGTGTCTTGGTGAGTGGCCCTTAGTTAGCTGCCTAGAAAATGCATCCCAAATTGCTGACATTGGCAGCGATAAAAAGTGTTAATTTGTGGGAGACTATTGGCAATATTGTTATATAGGCCCCTTAGTATTTTCTATGCCTCTAGAGCCCCAGACCTCCCCTCCTTCACTAATTAGCGAATTAATTAATGAGCTGGTTGGACAAGAGGGCAGTGTCTGAATGCAGGAGATGCTAAATATCTTCTTTAAAATGAACTATACAGGTTCCTAAAGACATAACATTTGCTATTAATGATTATAGTGCATCCCCTATAGAATAACGAATAAATACAGATGCACTGATACAGCGATGAATGCAAGTCTGCAGCATTTTTTACGGCATTACGTGCACGGTAATAAATTTGCATGTTAATCAGGATTTGCAATGCCGTACTTGCCTACGCTTGGTTCTGCAGTATGCGCAGAACGAAAACACGCAACATATAATCTGCAAGTTGGCCTAGGTTCATCGCTAAGTCTGCCCCAATGTCTGTCCTACTAATGGGAGATTGGAATGATTGCCTAATATAAAATAACTGCTCTGTATGTACGTAGTGGCTACAACCTAAAACTGTGCATGGTGACATCACTTAGTTATAACTGGAGCTGAAAAGAGTTTGTACTCCCTGGGAATATCCTGTAAAATAATAAAATTATAGAATGTCTGTTTAACCAGATGTTCCTACATGTGGTCTGTGTAACTTGATAGGCATAATTAACCCCTTCCACTGTGTAGGCCAGTAGAGGGCCCTACAAAGGAAGCAGCAGTACTATGCAGACAGGAAAGCATGGGTGATGAGCACCATTTCCTGAGTGTCACACTTTCTTAGCCACAAACCTGTCTGAATGACTGTAGGTTATTCTCTGCCTCTTCCTTCTGAATCATTTCATCTTGCAGCCTGAAAGCAGCGAGAGATCGCAGTTAAGCATCACACAGGATGAAAAATGCAAAGACAACAGCCCACAAGTTAAAAAACTCAAAAGTGATTATAAAACTGCACTGAAACTCCCCCTATCGGTAAACACTGGTACTGCATGATGACTTCATCTCATCTGCTAAAAAATGTTTTATTTGAACAATATGTAAAGGCAATGGTGCAAGTTAATACATTTCTTACAGGAAACGACATAACAAAGTAAATTAAACTGGTACAACCTGAATCTTATAACACCTCTCCAAAGCTTACTTACTCTAATTGGTAATAATAACTTTTGCACTATTAGGAAACTCAACCCCTAAAATCTGCAGAACAATCACTGGCACTTACATATTATTACATTCAACCCCTAATGATTTAGCATCTATCAAATAATAATCTCAAAACTTCATTTGTGACTCCTCCCTTCCTGAACATCTGCAGCTATTAAGGGAACTACACCCCTGCAGACAGTTTCTTTAAGGAACTTGTGTGCCCATTGCCTTTACTATTGTGAAATTATCTTGTCCGCATTTTAGTGTACTTAATAGAATAGATCTAATATTTACAGCATAAAATAGAAGATTAAACAATATTATATAAAATGAATTAATGGTAACTCGTTCAGGTAGAACAAGTAATTATACCATGGTACCATACATGTTTACATTAAATATTATTCTACATAGCAGCAAGAAGTTTGCAGCTTCCACCATCTCTATGAGGGCCAGATAGTAGTCATAGATAGTTCAGCTTTAATGACCTGCCACACCCATCCAGACGTGGAGCTAGATACCAGACAGTTTGGTAGGCAAAACCTTGGCTATGGCACAGCACAGTTAGAGCCCCTGCCTGCCCTCTCCAGCTATTTTCAGTCTCCCTATCCTGCTATTATCTTGCATGGCTGGAGTTTTTCATCTTTTCTGCTGGACCAGCAGTCTAAACACTGATGGATAAACTGCCCCCTTGTTCAGAGCCAAAACATTAACCCTAATGAGCACCAGAAGCCTGACCTACATATTTTGACAAACTTTTGGCAAGTAACTTTTTTTTCCCTTGTACTGACAACATTGACATTTTTTTTTTTTTTTTTTTTTTTAATAAAATGAGTTCTCATGTGGCTTCAATTACTGTAGACAGCCCTTGGGCACTTCTTCCGGCGTCACATGTATAGAATCCAGAAAGTTAACTGTTTCCATTTTTTGTTACATTGTATCAAGTCCACAAACTCTCCACTACAGACCTCTGCAGACACAGATGGCTATGTGGTATCTTTTGAACTGAGACATCTGTAGCTCATGGATAAAACTAACATAGACGGCTACATAAATACTAAATTGAAATCTGGGGTTATAATTAGCAATAATTCATCAAGATGACTCTTACCTTTCTCTGAGTCTTTGGAGGTCATCGTTGAGGTTGTCTCTGTCAACTTCTATCCTGGATTTCTCATTGGTGAGGATGTCCACTTGCCTCCGGAGATCCCTCATTTCTTCTTCATAGAGGTCCCCTACCCTGGAGGTCCCCTTCCCCTTCAGAGAGTCCAATTCAGCCAACAGGATCTTGTTCTGCTGCTCCAGGAATCGGACCTTATCGATGAAGTTGGCAAACCTGTCGTTCAGCTCCTGCATCTCAGCCTTCTCGTTGGTCCTGTTGGCTTTAAACTCAAGGTTGATGGCATCTGCCAGGGAGAAGTCCACGTTGTCCTGCATCCTGGCTGGGGGCATGCTGCTCCTCAGCCTTACCGAGGAGGACTTGAAGACAGCCGGGGAAGAAGATGTTGAGTAGGCGGTACGGCTGCTGATGCCACCGCTGCCACCACCAGGGCGGTAAGCGCTGCCCAGGGAGTACCTGTTGCTGCTGGAAGTGACAAAGCGTCCTCCAGATGAGCTGGAGGATCTGGGGTTACTCCCGAAGATCCTCTTGTATGAAGACTTGGTGGTGGCCATAGTTGGTTTGTAGTTGCTCTTTGTTTTTTTTGTAAAATCCTGAGATCTAAATAGATGTTGCTGTCTGGTCCCCCTGTGCACACCAGCCAATGCTTTAGCAGGAGAGAGCCCTGGCACTAATAAGGGTGGTATTTATGCGAAGATAACGGAATGGGGCTGTACGATGCTCCAGGCAACCCCACTAGAGGACCTGCTCTAATGCACAGCCAATGGACAGCGTCGTGCAGGGCTGGGCTACATACAACCCACTAGTTGGAGCAGTCTCCTCCTGGCAGCATCTAGTTTGTGCTACTTTTTTTCCTGTTTCATAGTAGGCAGTAGACAAAAAACTCGCATTTATTAAAGCAAAAGTAACTGCAACAAACTACATAGCCCTAGCAAAGTGCCTGCTGCCAGACAATGGGATCCTCCCCAGACTCCACCATGTACAAAGCAAATCGTGAAGCATTTATCCTTTTCATTATATTTGAACCACACGATCTGAAGGTGATAACTGCTGCACAGCATTATGCTCCAGTGACAGAAACCATCAAACTGTGTGTCTGAAACTGATTTGACACTACAAGTCCCAGAAAGCCATGGCAGCGAGTGGCTGGCACACCTATGGTGACCTGGCTGGCACTTGTGTTTCCACAGCAGCCACAGATTACCAGTAACATTATCTCATCTCATCATCAGATAACAAGACAAAAAGTTTCTTCTTTCAAGATGATTCATCTTGCCCACACTGTCACACGTCTTATGCTTTTTGATTGTGAGTTACCACTTTATGTGCAGTAGGAAGTACAAGAAATCTGTTGGATATTCTAGTAACTTCATTTTGTAGTAGGATAGACGGACTTTATCCAGTCATGCAGCTGTTTAGACAAAGGACTCACAGGCAGAACGCTGGCTCAGTCTGGGGGGAATGGGGAGGTGCAGGACCAGCCCACATGTGAGACTGCACTCTTTTTACCAAACCATCCTCCAGTACACATAAGAATTTCATAGGGCTTAATCCACATATGCACCAATGGCTAAAAGTGAAAACTATTCTTTAGTTTTATAGTTAGTGGCAGTTGGAGAGATTTTCCAGTAAAACCACAATCAGCAGGAAACTGAAGTGTATAACATGCAAATATGTCATTGCTTTCTATACAGAGTCATGATCTGCAAATACTTCTGCTGAATACCAAGGTTACAGTGTTATTTTGAGTCAGTGTAAAGTGCCAGATGGCTAAAAAATGAATTTAACTCTCTGCCCTACTGGTACTGATCGCAGATGGAGCAGACATCTTCAGGATATGAATTTAGAATGGTCAAAGTTTTGGTGTAGAACCCAGAAATTATTTTTGTGGAGATTTGTGAAGCTTGGAGAGAGATAAAGTACAAACCAATCAGATCAGTCCTTTTTCAAAGAAATGGGTCGATGTACTAAGCCTTGGATATAAAGTGGAGAGAGATAAAGTACCAATTAATCAGCTCCTAACTCATTTTTCAAACAAAGAAGTCGATGTACTAAACTTGGAAAGCGATAAAGTGGAGTGAGATAACATACCACCAATGAGCTTTTAACTGTAATTTTTCAAACACAGCCTGTAAACTAGTTAGGAGCTCATTGGTTGGTACTTTATCTAACTCCATTATATCTCTCTCCAAGAAATAGTACATCTCCCCCACAGCCTGTAAAATGACAATTTGGAGGTGACTGGTTGGTACTTTATCTCTCCTCAAGCTTTGATAAATTTCTCTCTACAGGCTCATACACACTAGACGGTAAACTGAATGATATGGACGATAACGACATCATTCATATCGTTCAAGATCGTCCAGTGTGTATGCACGATATCGTTAATACGAGCTCCTGCGGATAGTTAATGACGTCTTTCAGCAGCCCGAACTTGCAGGACAACCTGACAATATCGTCAGGCACTGCAAGTACGGGGACGTGGCGGGTGATGTCACTGAACGATATCGTTAACGATATCGTACAGTGTGTATGCTCAATGTTGTTCCCGACATTGAGCCCGGCAGTTCAAGGGATAACACTTAACGATATCGCTCATGGAGCATATCAGTAAGTGTGTATGAGCCTTTAGTTGCACCAAATAAAAGAGAAGTGCAATATAATATGAGATCATGCTTTTCAATCTACTGCGAAACTAAAAAGCTCTGGACTGTTGTGATGCTGCAGAGATTGAGGAGGGGTCCATCAATGGTTAAGAAAGATGCTTTGCATCTGGCAGACATGAGGCGTGGCGGGACCTCCTTCTTTGTGGGGACAGCCCATCTCTGAGATATTTCCTTCATCACCACAGAGCGGGAAATTGTGGGACTCTTTCCAAAAAATGAAAAAACAGAGCTTCAGACTCCTGAAACGTCCTGAAATGTACATCCAATACTTGTAGCAATTAACCTTTCCTCCCACAATTAGCCATGGTCTCCCTCTAGAAGTTTCCATGACTAATATTAAGGAGTAGGCAATTCTAGTCAGGGAGAGTAGTTTTAATCTAGTATTCAACTTTTTACAAATACCAAAATTAAAACCAGTCAATTCATAAGAAAATGAGTGGGTAATTCCAAACACGCTGTGATTATAAAATTGCTGGCAATTGCTTTACAAAAGCATATCCTGCTCATGAAGCCAGCCTCTAACTCTCCAGCTGTTGTAGAACTACAAGTCCCAAAATGACCGGCCAGATTTCTATTGGAAAAGTTGTTACTAGTAGTTCCATATAACGTGTTTCATACACTTGCTATAGAATATGCTGTAAGGTGTATAAACTGTGTCATATTGGAAAGGCTTGCTGCATGCTGAGACTTGTAGTTCCATAGTAGTTGAAGAGCCACAGTTTGCCTAAATGTGATACAGTGCTCCCTCTTTTTAAAGCTAGCTTAAGGCACAGGGCAAAACTGATGTTATAGCAATGGTAGGGTTATAAAGAGGGTGACATATACTGTAATAGAAGTAGTACATTGTTGCATTTTAAAGGAGAGATGTATAAAACAGGAGCATTGCACAAGTTGTTGGGGTTGATATAATAGGGTGGGATTGCAGATTGGTTGTGTCTTATAAATGATTGCTGCCTTAAATCTGCAGCTAAAGGTGCGTACACATGAAACAATATATTTCAATGATATGAACGATAAGGATATCGTTCAAAGAAATATCGTTCATATCGTTCCATGTGTATGCAATGAACGCCCAACGATGCGCGCTCCCACTGGACTATAACGATATCGAACATTGTCCATGCATGTAGGCCAACCTGGACGATATCGTTATCTCTCCATAGGGATCCCCGATCGTTGACCGTGGGTCGTTGGTGGTTTTTGGGTGTGTGGATGAACAACCCTATTGTTCATCCAGCACACCAGGATTTTTAAAGGGAGATCGTTCAGCGATATCGTTATCACTGATGATCGTTCTGTGTGTACCCAGCATAAAGACTGCTGAAAGTGTGCTGCTCCGCACCACTCGCACCCTATTACATAAACCTCATTGCGTGCTAAGGTAAAAAATCTGCCATATAAGGTTTGCAGATCATTTTCCATATAAAAGTTATGCAAGTTGATAAAGTCTTCAGAACATCTAATACAGTGATTCTCAACCTCGGTCCTCAAGGCACACTTATACCTCTTTTCAACCAAAAACTCGGGGCCGACCTGGGTTTTCAGACATGGGGCCCGATTCAGAGCTGCTCACAAGCGGCTCAATGTTATAGCCCTACGCACGCGCCGCATCTGGCGTGCGCATGCGCAACCCCCGCAGAGCGACTGAAGTTCAGTGCCTCCGGGGATCGTAACAAGACAGGGCTGCTGTCGATGGTGAGTGACAGCTCGCCCCATTTTGCGGGCGGGTAGGGGGGGTGGCTGGACAAACGCAGGCGTTCCCGTAGGAATGCCTGGCGTTTGTAGGAGGGCTTACTGACATCACACTTTTTTCAGGAATCCATTTGGTTGATCGCACTAGTCTCAAACAGAGGGCCTGATTCAGCAGCGACCGTAAGTGCAACTGTGTACGCAGATTGAGCGACTGTTTTCCATTGCTCATGCGTATAAGCTGTACTTCGTGTGCGCTGCGATCACACTGCGATTACGCACGCACAGAGGAATCCATCACAGATTGAGTGAGAGGCTCTGAGCATTTGGGGGTGGTGACGGGAGAGTGGCAGGAAAAACACAGGCGTGCCTGTCCATTGGATCGCCATTGCTTAAATTAGCCACTGCGATTTCATACGCAGCTTTAGAGCCCACTGCGTGTGAAGAGACTTGCAGTGTCTGCGGCAAGTCAGACCTGGTGTAAATGCTGCGTGAGTGGTCAATGTGCGTCGATGGTAAAGCTGTTTATGCAGAAGAACAACAGTGGACGGATGTGAGAATGCAGCTGTGGGCGTATTTAAGTCGGCTGAGCTTTGGCTCGCAGGGAACTCGCAGGGACAGCAGTTGCGGAAACCGCTGTCACTGGGGGTTATATCCCCGGCACTATATTGAAGTCTTTCAAGTTTGTGAAAGACTTCTCCGGTGGAAGCTGACACTGCGCATGCACACAGTGTCAGCTTCCTCTGCTTGCCGAAGACTACTCCTAAGGCTCCATACGCTGCAGAATCTGGAGTTTGGTACATAGGGGTCAGATTGTAGTCCCCATTGATAATAATGGGAACTGCGATCTGCAGTGCTAATTAGCAAATTACTGTGAAATCACCTGCATTGAGCTATTAGTACAAAGGAACAATTCATAAAATGATGCAGAAACTGCAGTTTCTACATAATTTTATGAAAAAAAGCATGATACATAGGCCCCTGAAGGATCAATTAAATTAGGTGAGAATGGTGTTCTGGTACATGATTCTACATTGCACCTACATCTTGGATTTTTGTACATTCCCATAGAGGTGTGCACAAAAATCTTTGATTCTGCCACAATGCTTGGGGTAACGTATATGGCAAATATACACACACCCCTGCATTGTGCTCGTTAATTGAAACAACCCCTTATAGTGATACTAGCAGTTGGACGTCTTTACAGGCACTAATAATTACTAATGCCGGGCATACACTGCCAGATAAAATGCCTGTCAAGCCGACAGACATTGTATTTGGCAGCCTGTCACCCTGTAGATATCGCGGGCAAACACTGTGAGATGTCTCACAGTGTATTGGCCCCGATATCTGCGCTCCACCCCCCGGGGAGGAGACATTTCCCCGTTCCTTCCCTGGGAAGGAACAGGGCAATTGTTTGTCTGTCAGCCGCGGCTGGGCATACACTGCCCGATGCTGCCGAAATGTCATTTTCTAAATATCGCATCAGATCATCCAGCATGCCCAATCGATCGATATTTAACCCTCGTTCGCCCGCAAACACACTACAATTATCGGGGCGATCCACAGATATCGGGCGGACCGCCCCGATAATTGTATAGCATATGCCCAGCATAAGATGTTAAATAAATATTAAAAGCGGAATTGCTTTTATAATTTTTTGTATTCCATATTAGGTACATATATATATATATATATATATACTGTATGTATATATATATATATATATATACTAAATGCTTTAATATTATTATTATTGTTGTTGCTGTTATTATCATGATTATGTTATGTAATACATTTTAATAATATCAGTGTTTCTGCGTTCATGCATGCACATATGTATTAAATGTTAAATACATGCTTCTAATGCCAAAAAAGTTGCAGATGTGAATTACTAGCGTTTTTTATTTTTTTTGCAATGTGTTCCTTGGTGTTATCATGTTGTAGTGAAGTGTTTCATGTTAGTACTGTCTTTGCATCATCAACTAATGACAAGCGTATCTAAATGTCACTTTTCACATGGCTTATCTGAAGGGGATTCATTGTTATGTTTGTGACACCAGATTGTCCATGCACATTCCTGAGACATTTTACCCTTGAGAAAATGAGGTGCATCTGCTCTTATTCTCCAGTTGTAATAAGTTGTGATGAATTAATGGTAAAAGGAATAAGTCAATCTTTATAAACAATGATTTAATTCAGAGCAGGTTACTGCAATAGGAAAATAAGTGAAAGAAGACCAAGCATTTGGGATCATTTGCACATTGCAATTTATTCACTGTGTGATTCTCTATAGATAGCTAAAAGATCATTGATTCCTGTGCTTATTGCATTTAAAACTAACTGCTCAATCCCATTAATACACATTGCAAGGTCAGAATGCTGCAGTGGTGAAAGGCGAGGATCGCGCTGGCTAATACAGGTTAACCTGCCCATTTATCATTCAATATTTGCAGTGTATTCCCCGAAAACACCCGTTCCCCGATATCTGCCGCTGTCCCTCCATTTCCGCAGGGGGATGGGATGCTGTCAGATTTATCAAGTTCTGGAATGCGAAGCTGGCGTAAGCCGCTGTAGCCTACGGGCTACTCATCGCACATCTGTCCAGGAGAGGGTTCCATAGGAACCCTCGCGCTGGCAATGGGCGTGACACATGCATGGCAATGGGCACAGTAATGAGTGACCGCTGATGCGGTCACTTCACTCCAGGCACAACGCAGGGACGGGAGCCCCTGTCCCTGCAAATTGATACATCCGGACGGTATGATCGCATCCTGCAATGTGATCATGGGTGCTAATATGGTGCTCAGATCGCATTGCAAATGCGATCATCGATAAATGGATCGATTTGCACCAGGTCAATAAAGTGCTATAGCTCCTGGGTATTGTCTTAATGTATGTTTCCCTGCTGCAATACTGTCAATTGCTATGCTAATAATGCACTATCATATAAGCCTCCTGTGAAGACAATAGTTAATTTTTCCACTAAAGGCTTAAAATTGCATGCCATCCTTCTCGAGTATTAGTTGACCGTTGTCTTCAATGTTCGCTCCCTACTTTTCCACCAGTCCCACTTCCAACCTAAGAACAACAGGGGACATCATGGTGGACATGCAGAATGTTGGTGTGGTTCCGTGGGGAAACATGAGAATAAACCCGGGGAAGGGGGGGGAGGGAAATGAGAGAAAAACTTTAGATTAAAAGGAGTTGCAAGGTTAAAAAAAAATATATAGATTTCATCATGGAGAATTCAGTTTCCATCATCCCTGTGTTTATAGTGGGCCACTGAGAGCCACTAGAGGCACATCGGTGTCCACTGTTAGGCAAATCTTGGTGGCGTGTGCCTGCCAGATGTAGGGAGGCTTGCATCCTCCTGGTTGGCAGGGATGTGGAGGTGGGTAGAGCTTCTTATAGTCATGGCTCCAGGAAAGTTGGTTTCCCCTGTATGTTATCCTGTGTTTTATCTACTGACGTTGGATAGCTCAGCAAATTGTTTACTGTAATGTTGTGGCGGGCAATGTAAAATTTGTTTTCTGTTTATCTGGCTTTCTGTTTGAGCTGTAATTCTTACCAGCACTGAGGTTCCGTACCCAGGTTCCTGGATTCCTTACCCCAAGTGAGGGGTCTATCCAGGTAGGGTGGCCACGCAGAGGTATATCGGGCACCATCCTTCCCCCTGGGTATCGTCACAGCTGCTCTCTTGTTGAACTGACAGTGAAATACTGTAGGAAAGGACAGAATCCATGATCCCTATGAACACTTTGAATTTCTAAGCGGACTTCATACATTCACCTCTATGGAATCATACTATGGATAAATCACAATGTTTACTTTATGACCATTAACCAATAGTCTTCTTCCAGTTAGGACATTATCTGGATGAATGACCCACCAAGACAGCAGCGGAGGATTCCTTTATCCTCTGTTGGTGCTTCATCCAAGTTTTCAATGACAGACCCTGGCTCCATATCTATGCCCAGCAAGCATTTCATTTAGTCTTAAGGCAAACAATCACTATACACAGCGTTTCTTACGTTCCCTTACCTCACTGAGGTTTTTCTTGAAACCTGGTAATGTTATAGGGACTACTGTCAGGGGGATAAGCACAATCCTGGCGCCAAGTGGGCCTCAATGATAACAGATTACTCTAAACATTAGTGATGAAAAAAAAAATTCAAAAGGTTAAAAATGGTCCCCGTCTCCCCAACTCCTGCGATGACCATGTGAGACATTCTGCAGCCTGGATACATTATGCATAGGTGTCACACACGTGCAAAAATGTGCAAGGACCACTCACATTGAATGTGGCCACAATACAAACCCATGAAAAGTGCACATCGTCCCAACTGTGTCCACCGATCTCTGGCCAGGTTACCCCATATTGCCATCATATGGATTTATAAAAACTTGTAAAACTAAAATGAGTGTCTGCAGCTGGACTCTATGGGGTAAATTTACTAAAGTGAGAGTTTTTAGAAGTGAGTTTTAAAAGTGATGTTGCCCATAGCAACCAATCAGAATCTAGCTATTATCTTCTAGAAGGTGCTATTTAAATGTTAAGTAGAATCTGACTGGTTGCTATGGCATACATGCCGACTATCTGGCTGCCCCTTCCGGGAGGGAGCAGCCAGATCGGCATTACTGGGGGGCGTGGCCACCAAACCGGGCGTGGCCGGCCAGGTGACAAGTTTTTGCGGGCGTGGCTCTCGAGCGCGTCATTTTGGCCCCGCCCCCGCTACACACTGCCGATATTACAGGCAGTGTGAAGCAGGGGGCGGTGCCAAAATGACGCGAATCGCATCACCGCCCCCCTTCGCTGCCGGGGTTTTAGAAGTTATTGCGCTGGGACAGGAGGGATCCGCGGAAGCCGGGAGACTTGCCTGCCATCCCGGGAGGTCGGGAGCGGCACCCGATTTTCGGGAGGCTCCCGACCAAATCGGGAGGGTAGGCAAGTATGTGCTATGGGCAACATCACTTTTAAAACTCACTTCTAAAAACTCTCACTTTAGTAAATTTACCCCTACATGTGTGTCAGCGAAGAACAAAAATCCTGGTTGACCTGTTGCAGGGCTAATATTTGCTTGATAACTCCATTACAGAGAGAGGTTATGGGATTATTTATAGAAATTGAGTCACTTCAGATCACTTACCTGGCCAACAGTCATGTTAGCAAACTACTTTTGATAACTTGCAGAAATCAGTGCGACACCCAGATGCATACAAAATTAGGTGTGCAGTCTACAAATTGTATAATGTTAGTGAATTACTGCCAAATTACAGAGAACAGAGTATAAATTTTTTCCGATTACACACATTTTTCCAGTATGCATGGAAAATAAAAAAAATAAAAAATCATTATACACTACAGTATATACACTACTTAACACAGAAGAGACTTGTAATGTGCATGGTATTTCTTTAATGATCTCTGTGACAATCTGGTTTCACTCATTTCACAATAATTTTAATATGAAAAAAACCCACAATTTATAAATTGTACAATATGTCTGACCGTATGATTTTGTGCCTAGAAGTGAAAGTGTCTTGCTGCCCTATTCTCTTGTGCCTGGCTTTAGGGCCAAGAGAAAGCAGAACTGTTGGTAGACTGGGCCTGATTCAGAGCCGCTCTCAAAAAGCAAGCGCTCGCTCTGAATCAGGGTGGGCGCTTTTTTAAAAAAAATCGTCCTCCTCCGGCCAGCTTTTGCGAGCGGCCAGGTGATGGTCGCGACCATCGGGCTTGCGACGAGACCCTTGTGGTAGGGTCTCGTCTTCCGCAAGCCCCAGTGAGCTTCCGGCTCTAATAGAGCCGGAAGCTCACTACTGACATCACTACAAAAACTGACATCACCTACAAAACGGGGCGAGCTGTCGATCAACATCGACAGCCGCCCCGTTTGAAGTGAGCCCCGGAGCGAGTGATTTTCTCACTCGCTCCGGGGCTTGCGCACGCACATTGCACACGCAGCGCATGTGCAGTGCCCTACCATCGACTTGCTTGCGAGCGGGTCTGAATCAGGCCCACTGTTCCTTGTTGCCCTTATTCAATAGTTAAAGCTTGAGTAAATTATGTGAGAAAAAAAGTATGCAAGGCACCCTTCCTCCTACAAACTTTAAATATCAGTGGGAGAAAGTAAGACAATAACAATTGCATAAATTACCTGGTTCCTACTTTCAAAACTGTTGAGCCCTTATCCTCTGGGGTTGGGTACGGGATAACAGTGCTCGGGTCCTGAATCCTGACCAGGTTAGAATGCCGATGCCCCCAGGTGAGTAAGCCTATCCTAACCTAACCCTACTCCTAACCCTCCCTCCCCGATGCATAAACCTAACCCACCCCCACCCCCTCCTAGTACCTAAAGCTAACCCTCCCTCCCCGCAGCCAAAACCTAACACTCCTCCTAGTGCCTAACCCTCACCCCTTACCCTAACCCTCCCCCTAACTCCAGTACTTACATTCCAGATTTCGGCGGTCGTGATGCCGGCGCCAGTATTCTGGCAAGTGTTGGGATTCCGGCGTTGGCATTCTAACAGCCGGAATCCCAGCGGTTGGCATTCTGACCGCATCCCATCCTCTGTATAGTACTTGCTGTGAAAAAATTGTTAAATAAATGTATGCATTGACCTTGATATATTTATAATTATGAATTAGGCCACATCTAAGACATATGATTCACAATCAAAGCGGCCAGGGAGCATCTTTCTCTGTCTGCCTCTCAGCCGGCTGCACTATGCACAGAGTGAGCGCCATACACTCCATGTAGATGCCCCCTGGCAAAGCCCGCCCCTGCTCGAAGGCCCATAGAATCGTGGGGCCCTGGGCAACTGTCCAGTGTGCCCATACATTAAGATGGCCCTGAGCACATGTATAGAATTTATAACTAACCAGCAAATTAGTCCTAGTTAGAGAGCAGGTGAGCAGGGCTGCCATCAGAAATTGTGGGGCCCGGTACTGACAAAATAGGCAGGCCCCCCCCTCCAGAGGTGGGCAGAGCAGTGGATAATTTGGGTGATGCTATATTGGGGGTGGGGCATCAATTGGTGCATAAACCAGTTGAAAAATTCTCAAGGTTTGGGCTGCGGGGGCAGTTGTTATTATAACATGTCAATATATATTATATATGAAACTGTGCATATACAGAAATATCGGAGAGAAAACTGCTGTCAATTCACACACACACACAATCTATACTAAATATATTGGGAAACAACGTCGATTCTCTCACCCTCTCTCTCTCTCTCTATATAAATGAAAGTCGGAACTACATAAATTACATTGAATAAGCAAGACCCATATAAAAAGCCAAAAGGATGGTGCAGTGCAGGACAGGGAGGGCTGGACCTATTGGGGGCACTGGAATGGGTAAACATGGTGGAGGGGAAGTGGCACAGGGCAGGGAAGGCTGCACATTAATGGGGGGCACAAGGCAAGGGAGGCTGGACAAGGCACTGGGATCGGAAGGGTGGACTGGGGTGGCATAGGGCAGAGAAGGCTGGTCGGACTGGGGGGGAGCAAAGGGCAGGGAAAGCCGGCTGGACTGGGGAGGGGCAGGAAAGGCAGGCGGGCCAGACTGGGGGGCACAGGGAAGGCTGGCTGAACTGGGACAGGGCAGACAGGCACGCTGGCTGGACTAGAGGGGGTACCTTCTCAGTCCCAACAGAGAGTGTACCTTCACAGCCCCCTCGATAGAGTGCACCTTCAAAGCCCCCAACCAGAAAATGTACCTTCACAGTGCCTAACCAGAAAATGTACCTTCACAGGGCCTAATTCAGACCCGGTCGCAAGCGCTGATCGCTCGCAACCGGGTCGATGGTGGTCCAGAGAGCATGCGCACGACGGAGCCGGCTCCGTCGTGCGCATGCGCAAGACCCGGATAGCGACGGCCAAGCTGTCGCTCCGGGTCTCGCACCAAAGGGGGCGTGCTGTCGATGTTGAGTGACAGCACGCCCCCTTTGGTGGGCGGGCCGGGGGAGTGGCTGCTCAAACAGAGGTGTTCCCACGAGTGATGTCAGTGGTAGAGATTTCGGCACTGTTAGAGACTAAATCTCTCTGGGGCATGCGGCAACGAGACCCTACCACAAGGGTCTCGTCACAAGCCCGATGGTCTTGACCATCGCGACCATCTTCCTGGCCGCTCGCTATAGCTGTGGGTGGTCACCCACAGCTATGCGAGCGGCCAGAGGGCCGCTCTAAAAAAAAAAATAGCCCGCTCCTGATTCAGAGCGAGCGCTCTGTCAGAGCATCCGGCTCTGAATCAGGGCCATAGTCCCCAAACAGAGAATGTACCTTCACAGCCCCCAACCAGAGACTGTACCTTCACAGCCTCCAACCAGAGACTGTACTTTCACAGACCCCAACCAGAGAGTACACCTTCTCAGTCCCCACCATAGAATGTAACTTGTCAGTCCCTATCTAATCACCCTTACTCCTATAGATGAAAGAGAACACAAACATTCAATTTCTTCCTCTCTATGGTCATGTAATGGTGGCATTGGTGTATAATGCATCGGGCGGCAGGCAGAGAGAAAGAGCATCGGGCGGCATCGCTTCTGATTGGCTGCCGTTCCGTGAGCCGTCATTGGCTCGCGGCCGGCTCCATATTTCAAATGCAGCCGATGCTTTCTCCTGTTTGCCACCCAATGCATTGCGCACCGCGGCCACCCGCCGGCCTCTCCGGCCAGGCCCGACTCTGGAGTCCCGGCAGTCCCCCGCTGATGGGAGGCCCTGCAGATGAGGTCATCCCGAACCACAGTGCAGTCGCACTCAAATGTGGATATTATAGCAAATAAAATAATTATTGTGAGCATGTCTAATAATATAAGTGTTCCTTATCAGTGGCCAGCAGCTGGCATTGCAATAAGACAAGGAGAGGGAAGCAGAGGGTCCTGTCTAAACTCGAGTCCCGCCCCAAGCGCCATATAAGGAAGTTCACACCAAGCATGGATTCAGTATGATTGACCGCCGGCTGCATGGTTCAAATCCCGACAGCGGCATCCCGGCAGCAGTGAAAGGCCCTGATTCAGAGGCGCTCGCTATTTGCGAGCGCTCGCTCTGAATCAGGGCGGGAGGGTTTTTTTTCACCCCAGTCTCCAGGCCTCTCGCTAAGCTGTGGGTGACCACCCACAGCTTTAGTGGGCGGCCAGGCGATGGTCGCGATTATCGCGACCATCGGGCTTGCAATGAGACCCTTGTGGTAGGGTCTCGTCCACCGCAAGCCCCAGTGAACTTCCTGCTCTAATAGAGCAGGAAGTTCACTACTGACATCACGTGTGATGTCAGTAGGGCAGCCCACAAACGGCAGGCGTTCCTTCGGGAATGCCTCCATTTGTGCAGCCACCCCCCGACCCGCCTACAAAACGAGGCGAGTTGTCGATCAACATCGACAGCCGCCCTGTCTTGTAGTGAGCCCCAGTGCGAGTGATTTCTCACTCGCTCCGGGGCTCGCACGTGCGCAATAGCCGACCCTCGACCCGCTTGCGAGCGCTATGCACTCGCGAGCGGGTCTGAATCAGGCCCAAAATCCCGATCGTCCCAAGGTATTTCCTACCCTATTCCACTCCCTAGTCCTAACCCTCCCTTAGGGGTGCCTAACCTTAACCTCCCCCCCAAGTACCTAAACCTAACCCCCCCTTTCCCGCCGCATAAACCTAAGACCCCCGAGGGGGTGTCTAACCCTAACCTCCCCCCGGGGGTGCCTAACCCTCCCTTCCCCTAACCCTCCCGGGGGGTGCCTAACCCCAAGTCGTTTCCCCCCCCCCCTGTCCGCGCCCGGCTTACCTTCGATCTGTAAGCTGGGCGTAGATAAAATGACAGGCGTCGGCATTACGGCGTAGATAAAATGGCTCCCGGCGTAGATAAAATGACAGGCGTCGGCATTACGACGCCTGTCATTTAACCCCTTGCCGGGATTAGACAGTCGGGAAGCCGACGGTCGGGATTACGTCCGTCAGCTTCCCCCAAGCATTCCTTGCTTGGTGATTAGAGTATACTGCCAGACAACCTGCTCCACACTTCCATTTTCCCGAGACCGCTTCTTAACCTCCCTTGCTTGAACCGTGGTTCTCTGGCTTGTCCACAGAAGCCCCAGTAAAACGTATGTCAACTCCTCTGGGGATACCCTTGTGAACACAAGAGCTCCTCCGCTCCATGACCCCTTCACCTCTTTACCTTTCAGTGGCACTTTCATCTGGTGGACCCACACCACACTACTCTGCAATGCTTGGTATAAGGGCATGGGCGTAACTACCATAGGCACAAGAGGTGCAGCTGCTATGGGGCCCAGAGCTGAGGGGGGCCCATCTATGTCATAGTTACGTGTTATATACATTTTTCACCATTGGGTCCTTACAAACTTTTGCTATTGGGCCTCCAAATACCTAGTTATGCCCCTCAGAGTATGTCGGTGTGAGTAAATCTGGACAGCAGAAGCCACTTCTATCTTCCTTCACTGTGTCATTGTTTAAGACTCTCATCCTTTGCTTCACTGTCTGGCACAGCAAGAGACAGCAGATCTTTTAACATATAAGAGCTCAGATTCTGCAGGTTCCTATCTGTTGTATCATACCTTATGTCAGAGGTTCTCAAACTTCTTTGCATCAAGGCACCCTAGAGTATCAGCATTGTTTTCATGGCACCCCTAAGCCAAACGTTTGTTATTGAGAAATGTAGAAAAAATTTAGTAAAGTGAAGTAAATTGTGCTTACCTGTCATCCTTAGGTTCAGTAATGTGGTTGTGGACAGGTTTGAGCTTCTGTTTGTCCACATAGTTACATTACATTGACCATAAATAATTTGATTTGGTGCTGGGCCAACCTGAGGCACCCCTGCAAGTGTCCCAAGGCACCCCAGGGTGCCACGGCGCACAGTTCGGGAACCACTGCCCTATGTTATTATTTTAGTGGTATCTAAAGGGTGGAATCTAGCCCTCTTATTTTTTTGTTCTTTCCCCTTATGATCTCAATGTATGTGAGATTTATTGACATTATTGATCATTTTGGGTCGTTCTGGTTATTCCATTTTAACATTTTTGTAAACTTTTTTTTAATATATATATATATTTTTTTTCATTTTACATTTTTTTCCTGTAGATTTTTGCCTTCCTTTTTCTTTCTCATACTATGGGGTCAATTTACTAAGAATCGTGTTGGTGCGAGATTGCAATTACTGGGGTAAATTGCCATTTTTCTAAACACAGGAATTTACTATGAAAAAAACGGGGGTATTTTCTGTTTCTTTAGAGGTGATCACGGACAATTTTTAAGTTAAAATACACCCGAAAATACAACTAGAAATGAATGCACCATCGTCTGAACACGGCAGTACTTTCCCTAGACAGGAATACAACACGGGAATTTACCAAAAATCGTGATTAAAATCACAGGTGTAATAGAACCAAACATGGTGCAAAAAAACGTACAAATATACCCCCTCCTGAGCAGTGGGCCTGATTCAGAGCCGCTCGTAAGCGGCCGCTCGTTCGTTCGGAGCGATGTTTTCCCAACTGCACATGCGTACAGATCGTAATACGCATGCGCGAACCAGTCAGTGCGGCCGAAAATCGTTTGTTCGCTAAATAGCGAATGCCTGCTAATATGAGTGACAGGAGGAGGTGTATGTGGGTGGTAACAGGGGAAGGTGCTTGAAAACGGGGAGTGGAGATCCGAACGCAGGCGTGCTTAAAGGTCAAAACGGGCGTTTTATGGGTGTGCATAATTAATACAGCAGCGTCATTGACCACGTCACTGGGTTATTTTATAGTCAGAACTGCTCGCAAGATTGTATTAGGAAAAACCAACCACAAGAATAGCGAGCAGTTCATATGCTGGTCGATGTACTCGATTAATCTAATAAATAGCGGACATGACGTAGGATGCGAGCGGCCAGGGGGCGTAGTTATCCAAAAAACGACCGCAAGTTTTGTTCGCTCGTTCAGACATAGAGGCGTGAACAGACCGCAAAGAGCGGAAGGTTCATTTGAATAGCCACCCCCTTTTCCTGAACGACCGTCCGCAAATTGCGTCCGGCTCTGAATCAGGCCCAGTGTGTCTAGCCGAAACATACACAGATCAGTGTGATCCGTGAATGTTTCTGCCTTATGGGTTTCAATAAATTGTTATTTTTTTTTTTTAAATGACATGCCCCCCCCCCAAAGCCCAACTAGCCCCGGGCTCCTGAGCCAGTCCTGGTTCTAAAAATATGGGGGGGAAAACGTGTAGAGTTCCCCCTATTTTTAAAACCTGCACCGGACTCAAATCTAGCCGGTATGTAATGCCACAGCCAGAGAACCCTATCACCGGTTCTCCCCGGCCAAAGCATTAACACCCCAAACTAGTCAGCACAATCCGGGGATCACAGGGGAGATGGGGATCCCCCTATATAGGGTTTCGCCCTCTCCCAATCACACTAGGCTTACGCTGAAGCCCGGGGCTCTTCTATTGGGGGGTCCCCACCTCGCCTGAGATTCCCGGCTTGTGCTGACTAGCTTGGGGTGTTAATGCTTTTAAATTCCCAGTGGCACCGGCAACTAATTGACAATAAAATGTGTTGGTTTTTTTGTATGCGCAATCCCTGGCTGTCAGAACCGACAGTCAGGGACAGTGCTGTGTGGTGCGGCAAGGAGAGCTGCAGCTGTCGAAATCGTTAGCTGTAGTTGTCGGAATGGACAGCGTCACTGACCGTTCATACATTGCCTCATCATTTTGGTGCCCTGTCTAGGTATAGCGGCGCTGATAATGACAGGAGCGCATAGTGCCCCTATCACTCTTATCACTTCCCTGCATTAGTACATGCAGAAAAGTGGTAACTGCAGCACATAATGTGCACAGTTACCGATTTTACCCCTAACGCCCCTTCATACATCTACCCCACAGTCCACTAAGCTCTTTATTTTAGTAAAAAATAATCATGCAACTCTCCTGTGCACAGGGATGCCAATGCTAAATACTACTGCTACTACTACTACTACCAGGGCCGGACTGGGACTAAAAATAAGCCCTGGCATTTAAAGCACACAGGCCCACCTAGGCGTCAGCATCTGGCCCCAGACGTAGACTCCTCCCGTTACTGTTCCTGACTCCTCCCACTTCATAGTCTATGCTCTTACAAATATAATAATTATTAGAACAACATACAAGTATACATCATTCTCTACATTAAAACACAGAGCAAATCATGCAGGGGATTCAAACATGTGCCATAGTTAGATATTTGCTATTGGTTTGGTCCCGTTAGGTAAAGCTGGCGGAGAAGGCATTTTCCCAATTGACCAAGCCCTAGCTTAGCAGTTGTAGAGGATTAGATAGCGTTCACTGTAGGAATTTTTTAGGGCAGGGGTGCTGAACACAGAAAATGATACATCTATGCACACCAAAGCTGAGCCATAAGTACACATTTTGTGCACTATGTACATAAAGAGCATTGGTGACACCATCCACAACCAAAGCAGGGAGAGTGCGTGCCGAAAAACAAAAACGTCGTGGTTGGGTCGTGACCGCACAATTGTATCAATAATTCAAATTATACCACACAGTAGTGCCCATTAGTCACATTGCACCGCACAGTAGTGTCCCTTAGTCACATTTCACCGCACAGTAATGCACCTTATTCACATTACACCGCACAGTAGTGCCCCTTAGTCACATTACGTTACACAGTGGTGCCCCTTTTTCACGTTACTCCACACAGTAGAGCCCATTCAGTTAATGACACACAGATCCCATTCACGTTATGCCACACAGTACAATAGTACTCCTTATAACACATACCACACAGAGTAGTGCCCCTTATAAAAAATTATGCCATACAACAATGCCCCTTATAATACAGTAATGCCACACAGTAATGTCCATAACACATTATGCCACACAGCTCTCTCCCCGACACCATAACCCTTGCAGTAGTGGATAGATCCCCTTCCGTAGATGTGCCCTGATGTCATCAGTTACTGTCCAACATCAATTTTACTATCCACGTGGACATAGAAGGGGAATATAAACCTGTGATGAGCGAAGCGAGCTACCATGCCTGAAGCCTATTCCTCACACAGCTCTCCCCCTGACATACCATCTCCCTCACACAGCTCTCCCCGACACACCATCTCCCTCACACATCTCTCCCCCGACACACCATCTCCTCTGGGCCCCAAAACAGCATCTCCCCCTGACAATGACACCATCTCCCCATGACATTCATACCATCTCCCCCTGACAGTCACACCATCTCCCTCACAAAGCTCTTCCCCTGACACACCATCTCTCCCTGACACACCAGCTCCCCCTGACACACCATTCCCCCTGACACAGCTCTCATCCTGAGACACTATCTCCCCCTGGCACTGTTCTCCCCCCACCTCACCATCTCCCCCTGGCACAGCTCTTACCCTTGCACACCATTCCCCCTGACACAGCTCCCATCCTGAGACACCATCTCCCCCCTGGCACACCATCTCTGCCTGGCACAGCTCTCCCCCCTGGCACACCATCTCACCCTAACACAGCTCTCACCTGACACAGCTCTCACCCTGACACACCATCTCCCCCCTCTACAGCTCTCCCCCTGGCACTGCTCTCCACATGGCACAGCTCTCCCCAGGGCACTCCTCACACAGTTTACCCCCCACTCATGCAGCTCAACTTACCTCTGTTGCGCTCCTCATGCCGTCTTCTGAACTGTTCCTTCGCCGCTCCCTGCTGCCTGTCACTGATACCGGCAACCGCGTGGGTCTGTCCACTAACTTCTCTCCGTTGTCCTCTTCACGCGGCAGCCGGCAGGAGAGACAGACGCGCGATTACGTCACCGCGCTGTCTCATTCTTCAGTTCCGGCACAATGAGAGGGGTCTTGAGGGAGGCTGGCTCAGTCACTGCCTAGCGCCGTCCGCCAGCCAGCCGCATCTATTCCATTTTATATTGAACTGTAGGCACGGCGGCGGGTGGCAGGCACAGCAGGGCAGAAAGTCTCTATCTGTCAGGCAGCCACAGCACTGCATGTACAGAGTGCTGTGGCCGGGAATACTGCTGCAGCCTGAGCACCCCATTGGCGGCACTGGCCGGACCGGCCCATCTAACCATCGGCCCTTCTGGCATTTGCCAGAACTGCCAGATGGTCAGTCCGGCCCTGACTACTACTACTGCTATACTAATAGCAATTTCTATAAATGAAGTTAGGAATGTATTGTGAATCTGTAATGCTCCACTCACTTCTCACAAATTGTTTATCTTAGACTTTATTGCATCCCAATTTAGTGTGTGTTGAGCTCTGGGGGTGGGGTCCCAATCAGTAAACACACAGAGACATGTTTGTAACTGTAGTTATTAGTGCTCACTAAGGCTACATAGATGTAGACTGTGTTAGATGAAAAGTGTTAGATTATAAGTGTAATTACAATTTGATAACTAAGTCGGAGTTACGTGACCTGTGTGGGGTCCTGAGGTTGAGAACCACTGGTCTAGTGTGTACACGGCATTATGGGTTCCTGTTGCACTGGCTTAGAAAGATCTCCTTTGCAGCAATCCCTGCTTCCAAATCCCTGTCTCTATTGTGATATTGGCCGACATATCGTACCTTGGGTACACATTAGAACGAGGTAATGAACGACAGAATGATGCCTCGTTCTGTCCTTCCTTACCTGCAATGGAGCCGCATGCAATATCCTCCGATTGGACGTGCAGCACAGCCGCCCGGATACCATATGCAACCGTGGGAGCGCGCATATTGGCCGTACACACTAAGCGACGCGGCCTTATATCGTTCCGATTCGGCCGGAAATAACATATTGTGCCGACGTCGTCTCAGTGTGTACCCAGCAGCGAGAGAACGGGGGCCGGAGCACGTCACCAGCAGCAGCTTCTCACAGGGGCGAACATAGCTCGAATACATCTTATCCCTCAAGCACGACTCAAGAAGATAGATAGCTGCGGCTGGGGTGACAGCAGGGGTGGCGCAGGTGGATCTGACACAGAAGCCATCACATGGAGCTTGCCTGTGGCTGGGGCAGTCAGTAAGAAAGAGGAGCAGAGTAACCCAGGCAGGAAAGAGAAGGTAAGAAGTGTGTGTGCCTGGTGGCAGTCACCAGCATAGCGTCTCTGCCACCCTGACTGTGCCCAGTCACCCTCTGCCAGTCCCTCATAGCAGGTGTAATTGCCTGTAGTAATAATAATAATAATTTTATTTATATAGCGCTTTTCTCCTAAAGGACTCAAAGTGCTTTACATTTACAGTACAAAATACAAAATAAGCTTAAACAATGGACATTAGTGAAATGCTTGGGTGTATAGGTGAGTCTTGAGTCTATTTTTAAAGGATTCTAGAGTGGAGGCCTCTCGAACTGTGCGGGGAAGTGAGTTCCAAAAGGTTGGAGCTACAAAACTGAAAGCTCGACCCCCAGACGAATTCCGTGAGATTCTAGGTACTGTTAATAGTCCTTCGTCAATGGATCGCAGTAATCGAGTGGGACAGTAAGGAATCAGAAGCTGTTTCAGGTACCCTGGGCCATGGTCATGAAGTACATGTCATGTAACCTCCCTGCCTCGATCCGGTATACCTCTGGTTAGTGCCCCTCTGCTGGGCATTGTCAATTCTCTGTAATGGCCATCTGCCATTACCTACACTGATACCTGTACGCCCGATGGAGGCTCTTAAGTGGCTCATACACGGTGCGATAAAGCAGCCTATCCGACTGATTGGTGCGATTTGGCTGCTATATCGCACCGTGTATGAGCCTGATGTCGGACCAAGCAGGCACCCGTGGTGTCGTACATCGCACCCCCTGATCTTACTGCAGGATCAGTCGATCAGGGGATGCGATGTGCGAACCCATGCAGCGCTATGCGGGTAAGGGAGCCGGCATATCAGGCGGAAGGCCACCCGATCGCACCGTGTGTTGGGAACGCCCAATATGTCGGATGTAGGATTCCCCGTCACCATGGCACCGTGTATGGCCCGCATTATTCCAGCAATGCTCATATTGTCCTGGATAAATCATTCAGTAAGAGTCATACAGTATTGGGTATATTTTTCCTGTTTTAAAAAAATGCACTTACCTATGCCCATCCTGTATGCAATGCAAACTACTCACACACAACTGCATCTCGCCTGGCGCACTGGCACATGTGGCACTGCTCAGCTGGTAACTGGCATAGCTCTGGCAATGGCATCTATCCACTGATTTGTAACCCACCGGCTGCAAGTGCATAATAAATAAGTAAAAACGTCAGTTTAATTGAATGGAAAAACAGAAAATGGTAATAATAACTGGTGCAATAAATAATGAATGTCTCGGTCTGGACGCCCCATTGCTGTACATGAGAGCTCTCTCTCCTCCAGGGACAGGGCAGGCCGAGGCATTACCAGTCACCCTGCACTGACACCTAGCAGCCTCATTCCCCAGCTGTGCACGCGGGAGAGCACCGGGAACGGGTCTGTACAACTACACGGAAGTCCCCGGTCTGTCCTGTGGTAGTGGAAGGTGGGAGCTCCGGCAAGGCCGTACAGACCGGGGGATCGAGTTATGGCTCCGCTCCGGGTGCTGGAGCTTTACAGCGGCATCGGGGGCATGCACTTCGGGCTGGCAGGTAACAAGCAGCCGCACTCACTGATGTCTGACGCCACCCTGTATACTTACATGTGTTTTACATGCAACATGCTTGTACATTACTGTGTATGTGTGTGGGAGCTCTCTCTAGAGATCCACACTGACAGGAGGTCACGTCACATACATGTACTGTACCTGATATGTTATTGAAGATACAGACATGAAAGATAATGGGCACAAGGTTAATTAGAAGCTCCTTCCTTACTCAGTGGTTTTGTTGACTTTTATGCCAGTCTCTTATATAATTTTAAGGTGCGTACACACAGGGCGATTTTACTGAGCGACTGCACGATTACGACATCGTAATCGTACAATCGCTTAGTAATCGTGCACTGTAATGCCGGAAACGAACAGCGATGTGCGCTCCCGCTGGTCGTTCCCGCCACTGTCCATCGCCTGAACATGCAGGCCAATCTGTCGATAACGACAGATTGGCCATGTTCAAGAATGAAGGCAGGTGCCTAACAGGGCTGGACTGGCCATTGGGCACTTCTGGCATATGCCAGAAGGGCCGATGGCCTAAGGACAGGCTTGAGGAGGGGTGAAGCAAAAGACACCCGACCTCCACCCAACGGCTCCAAAATCATTAAGATTTCACGGAGCCAGAAGGGGTGGAGGCGTGTATGGGCCACCGGCGGCTGTGCTGGGCCGAAAAGAGACGGGCATGCCGCGAGGCCAGCCCCCGTGACTCGCGGCATGCCCCCTCTACACGGAAGTGCAGGGCAGACTGCCAGTGCTGATGTACAGCACTAGTGTTCCCTCTAGCTCCGGCGCGAGGCAGGGCGCCGGAGCTAGAGAGGGCATGTCCGCGCGCGTCCGAGAAGGGGGCGTGGTCATCGAAAAGAGGGCGTGTCTATAAGACGCGTCCCCTTTTCGTCACTCTTGGGGGCGTGCCCGGCACTTATGGACACGCCAGGCAGCCCCCAAGCCTTGCAGACAGGGAGAATAGAAGCCGGGCGCATGCGCCTGGCGTCTGTTCTCCGGCGGTGACCGGGTCACCGCACATTTCTTCCCCCGCGGGACACTGCGACCCGCGGGTGAAGACTTTTCCAGCAGACTGTTAGGGCAGGGCGCTTTTTGCCCTCCTTCTGGAGGGCAGGGCGCTTTTTGCCTTCCAGAAAGAGGGCAGGGCGCCGCGCCCCGCTAAAACAGCCTAGCGGGAACGCTACAGCACCAGTCCGTCCGTGGTGCCTACACTGAACGACTGATCGTTCAGTGTAGGCACTACAGGGGAACAGGAACAACGGTACGATTACGATGTCATAATCGTACTGTCTTTCCTGATCGCCCACTGTATACGCACCTTAACACATTAACAGTACATGATAAAGTACGTGTTTACTTGTATTACATAGCATACTGAGCCATGGCTAAATAATAACAATATTTTATTTTTAAATCTTTAACTAAGAACGGCTTTAAGATTTCGGCATCAAAATTGCTCTTTTCACTGCGGAGAGTTGTGAGCAAATTTGTATTGTCCCTCACGGCAAATGCTGGGACTAGTGGTACTTACTATACAGACCTGCCTTTTATCTGCAGTGGCTGCTTAATCAGTATCGCCTGTATAAAGAAATATGAAATTCATAAAACATTGGATATGCACAGTAGCTGTCTAATGGATCTTCCCCATTGAGTTGGCCAGAGCTGCCGATAAGAGATACCAAGCAAACAGATGACCAAAGCAAAGTTGTTGTTGTTTTTTTTGTTTAACTCGCCACCTGTTTCTCCACTTTATCAGATTATTGAGTACCAGTGTCTTTATTGATGCATCGTGTACCAGACTTTTACCTACATTCTGGCCACGCATCTTGCCGCCATAAATGCTGCTGTGCTAACACTTTGAGATCACTCCTAGGGTTGGCCATCGAAAATGTCCTTCAGTGGATGGAATTGTCCACCATTGATGGTGCCATCTGTGTTTTACTTTGATAACAGAACACCACTGAGGGTTTGTACCATTGAGAACCATCAGCAGTGCAGGCAACAGCTGTAAAACCATAAATGTTGCTAATTTAAAAATGTGTTTATTATCCTAAAGCAACCCAGCATACAGGGATATAGTGAAGTATAATATCTGTTTAGGGTTTTTGCAAGCTTAAAAGGAGCTTTTATTCAAATGGTTGATACATGTTGTTTGGTGACCCATTTGCAAAATGACCGTATAGATGCAAGTTTCCTGCTACAAATCAGTGTTCGTAAGCATGAAAATTACCATATGTATGAATAATTACAGTTTGTTATATGTCCAGAAAAATATGGTATACAGGTTATATATAATTGTTACAGAAATATTCAGCAGTTCATGAAGTATGAAAATACCATTATGATAGGAATTTGCAGCTTATCTATTCCTAGAACTTTGAAATAGTAGCATTTGAAAGATTGATTATCACAGATAATTTTAGCTTTCGTGATTAGAAGTGAGACCTGAATGGGTATACAGGGTGGGGGGTGGCTTTGGATGGGTAGTCCAGTTTTTTTCTTACAAATGTTTTTTTTTATTTTTTCTTTACCACACTATTTTTAAGGTAACTTCAATTATGCTTTATAGTTTAATGTATTACAATGGTGAAACTTTTAACATGGAATGTCCGGGGGGTTAATGATCTTTGGTCTAAAATGATTAAGCAATATGGCCCTGATATTTCTTGTCTAATGGAGACGCATTTGGTCGGGAGTAAGGTACTAGCTCTAAAAAGACCATGGGTGGGATGGGCTTATCACTCCTCAAATACTTAATCGTCCAGGGGTGTCTCCATTCTTATTAATAAATCTGTCCCTTTTTCTTTTACTGCGGTCCAAACTGACTCTTATGGCAGATATGTGTTTCTGGATTGTGTACTGTATTCTAAGCCCATTTTATTGTTAGCAGTGTACATCCCCCCCCCCCTCCTTTTTCATATGATGTTTTAAAAAAAGCTGCTGAATTTGTGGCCCGTTCTCCAGATACGCCAGTGCTCTGTTTGGGAGACTTCAATAATATAATGGACCAGTCTATGGATAAGTGGTGTGAGTCTTCAAGTTCTCTTTCTAAAGGTGGTGAGGGCTTTGCTAAGTTTGTAACTGACTTGGGATGGGTTGATGCGTGGCGAGTTAAACACCCTGGAGTACAACAATTCTCCTGTTTTTCCTCCACGCATCACTCTTTCTCTAGATTGGATTTGGCCCTGGTGTCCCCATCTATTGTACCTAATATAACTAACATTGAATATAAAGCCAGAGGAATCTCAGATCACTCCCCACTTCTGGTAGAATTGAATATGTGTAGCCCTAGAGGTCTCCGTTTATGGAAACTACACCCCTCTTGGCTTCTTCAAATGGGTGCAGGTTCACAGCTGGAAGTTATGTGGGATGGCTATTTCACAGACAATGTGGGATCTGCCTCTGTAGCTAATGTTTGGGACGCCTTGAAGGCCTATTTACGTGGGTCTCTGATCAAAAGGGTAGCAGAATTGAAACATTTTACAGGGAAAAAGAACGTGTTTTGGAGATGGCCTGTAGAAATCTTGAGTTGGATTACTTGGGGGACAGGTTGGAATCTTAACGTTTAAAATGGTTGACTGCACAGACAGAGTGGACTGATCATTTGACAGATAGAATGAACCGTAGACTGTTATTCCGTTCTCATTTATATTATATGCAGGCTGACAGAACTGGTAGTTTTCTGGCACACTTGGTTCATGCTGATCGTCCTTCTGCTGTTGTCTCCGGACTAATTGGGTCTGAGGGCTCTATGGTCACATCTACACAAGATATTGCAGAGGTTTTTAGTTTATTTTATAAAAACTTATATCAAACACAGTTGACTGAGGACGTGAGTGCTTTGTCATTATATGTTGCTTCTGCTAGGCTTCCAAAATTGTCATCCGAGGCTCAGGCGTATTTAGATGCCCCGTTGACCCTGGAGGAGGTAGATGCTGCGATTAGTTCCTTTCCCGGTAACAAGGCACCCGGATCTGATGGGATTCCCATAGAGATATATAAAAAACATGCTTGTATCTTTGTTCCAAGACTTTTAGATCTGTTTAATGGGCTCTATGAAGAGAATTTGTTCTCTCCATCTATGTCTGAAGCCATAATTGTTGTGCTCCCTAAACCCGGGAAGGACCCTAGATACCCTGATTCCTATAGGCCAATTTCTCTAATTCCCACAGATGCCAAAATTTTGGCTAAGATCCTTTCTATTCGGCTAAACACTGTTATTACTTCGATTATTCACCCAGACCAGTCAGGATTTATGCCAGGCAAGTCGACGTCGGAGAACATTAGAAGGCTGCACACTCACTTACAGGCCTCCCATGGCGAGGAATCGTCCTCTGTTATTGTGTCATTAGATGCTGCAAAAGCATTTGACTCTGTGGAGTGGCCCTTTCTGTGGGAGGTCATGTTATGTTTTGGGTTTGGGCCGGTGTTCTTGAAATGGGTAAAGCTAATGTATGCGAACCCTACTGCCAGGGTGTCAGTGAATGGGTTTATCTCCCCATCCTTCAACCCTGTCTCGGGGCACAAGACAGGGTTGCCCCTTGTCCCCAACCCTGTTTTCATTGGCTATTGAGCCGTTAGCCTGTATTATACGTTCTCACCCTGATATTATAGGTCTACAATTGGGTAATAGAATGGACAAAGTTTCCTTATATGCAGATGATTTATTACTTTTTTTGTCTGACTATGTAACAGCTATGCCTGTGGTTCTTCAAGTCATAGAACAATTTGGAATTTTTTCTGGTCTTAAGATAAACTGGGACAAATCATCTATCCTTCCTCTTAGGGGGCTGTATCCGACTGTTCCCATTATCTTTATTTATTTATTTATTTATCATTATTATTGGCTCTTCCAAATTTCAAATTTTATTATTATGCGGCGCAGATGGCACATATACGGTTATGGCTTCAAGATGACTCCCCTAATGCCCTGCACGTTTTGTTGGTTTCTCAGATTTTCCCTAACTTTTACACCATTACAGGCCTTGCTTGCGGGTAGAATTATACAGAAAGGCCATCCCCTGTTGATGCAAGCTATTAAGATATGGAAATTGGTATCTAGTATTCTACAGTTTACAGGATTAGATCCAGACACTTCTCTATGTAGTTATCGTATATTACCTGAACTGGCCTCTTTACAGCTTGAGGTGACATGGGGTTCTAACGGTGTAACTATATTGGGTCATTTAGATGACACTTCAATTCTTAAATCTTTTGCACAACTCCAAGAAGCTCATCATCTCCCTCAATCATATTTCTATAGATATTTACAATTACGGCATGCTCTCTCGGCTCAATTTTCAGATGGCCCTCCTCTAATTCAAATATCCCCATTGAAGTCATTCCTTTTATCTTTAGGTCTCCGGAAGACGCTTTCTTACTTATACTCCTATATATTGTCTTATTATCATAAGGATAGTTTACTACATCTTAGATCAAAGTGGGAGAGAGATATTGGCCTTATAAGTGATACGGAATGGGATAATGCTCTAGAAGCTCCTCGTATTTCCACGACTTCTATAAGATTTCAACAGATTCAACTGTTTATTCTACACCGTACCTATTTAACTCCTGTACGTTTGCTAAAATTTGGGGGGAGAGCATCTGACATATGCCCTAAGTGTAAAATTAGTAGCGGTACTTTCTGGCACCTTCTATGGGATTGTCCAGTGGTTAGCATTTTTTGGAATAAGGTTCTGAGAGTTTTGTCCAATACAGGTATTGCTCCCACTTTAGCTACGCCATTGATGTGCTGTTTAGGCTCTATGGACAGTGGACAGATATCTTAAGCAATACATTGTCAATATGTGTACACTAGCTAAGGTATGTGTGGCTCGGTCGTGGATGGCTCCTACAGAACCAGATTATAATGCTTGGCTGTCCTTGGTCCGTACCACTGTTGAACATGAAAAACATGTGTTTATTTGTCGCAAAGCTGAGAAGAAGTATGAATGTATCTGGAGCAGTTGGCTTAAATCCTGTTATGCCCGTGCACTGCCTAATGATTGACCGGTATAATATTGTTAGGATAGTGAGGTAGATTGTTACTTTGTTGGAGGTAATGTGCTGTGTGATAAGTTGAGAGCAGAATTTATTGGGATCTAGTTAATTTTGCCAATTTTTCAGGTGTCATATTTGACAATATTCCAGTATTTGTATAGTGTGGTATATATATATATATATATATATGTTTATGTATGTATGTATATATATATATATATTTTTTTTTTCTCTATGTTTATTGTTTTGGTATACAGATTAATATTATATTTTTTATAAGCAATGGATCTGGGATGCAGTTTGTAGATCTAGGTTTTATATTCCAGATACTGTTATTTGATTATGTGTATATGTGTGCATATGTGTGTATGTATATGTGTGTATGTATGTATATGTATGTATGTGTGTGTGTGTGTGTGTGTGTGTGTGTGTGTATATATATATATATATATATATATATAGTGTTCTCTCTAGCTCCGGCGGCAGGCAGGGCGCCGGAGCTAGAGAGGGTAATCTTGTGCGCGCGCGCGTCCGAAAAGGGGGCGTGGTTGCGAAAAGGGGGCGTGTCTATAAGACGCGTCCCCTTTTCGTCATACTTGGGGGCGTGCCCGGCGCTTCCGGACATGCCGGGCAGCCCCCAAGCGCTGCAGAAAGGGAGAATAGATGCCGGGCGCATGCGCCCGGCGTCTATTCTCCGGCGGTGACCGGGTCACCGCATGTTTGTCCACTCGCGGGACACTGCGTCCCGCGGGTGAGAACGGCTCCCGCAGGCTGTTAGGGCAGGGCGCTTTTTGCCCTCCTCCTCTAGGGCAGGGTGCTTTTTGCCCTCCAGAAGGAGGGCAGGGCGCCGCGCCCCGCTAAAACAGCCTAGCGGGAACGCTATATATATAATTTATTTTTTTATTATATATTTTTTATTATTTATTTTGTTTGGTTATTTGTTAATGTATATCTATAAACCAATAAAAATTTACTCAATCTAAAAAAAAAAAAAAAAAAAGAAGTGAGACCTGAAAACAATAATGTGGGTATATAAAGAATAAGGAAATAATACTCTTGTTGAGTTATAAAATACATACTGTGGACATGGTTTCATGAGTGATGTCTGCCTTTTCCAGATAGAGATGGTCCGTATTCATAAGTGCTCAGTCACTGCCTTAGTGACTGTCTGCAGTGACAGGGGAACCCAGTACTGGAGCTTAGTGACTCTTACAGTACCTTGCAAATGTATTCAGCCCCCTTTGCAGTTTTCATGTTTTGTTGCCTCACAACCTGGAATTAAAATGGATTGTTTGAAGGTGTGCATCATTTCATTCACAGAACATGCCTACAACTGTGAAGTTGTGTTTTTTTTTCATATTGTGAATCAAACAACATTTAGGACAACATAACAGAAAACTTCAGCGTGCATAACTATTCGCCTCCCTAAAGTCAGTACTTTGTCGAGCCACCTTTTGCATCAATTACAACTGCAAGTCGCTTTGGATAAGTCTCTATGAGCTTGCCACATCTTGCCCCTGGGATTTTTGCCCATTCCTCAAGGCAAAACTGATCCAGCTCCTTCATGTTGGATGGTTTCCGCTTGTGAACAGCAATCTTTAAAGTCTGACCACAGATTCTCAATTGAATTGAGATCTGGGCTTTGACTAGGCCAATTTCCAACACATTTAAATGTTTCCCCTTAAACCACTCGAGTGTTGCTTTAGCAGTATGCTTCGGTCATTGTCCTGCTGAAAGGTGAACCTCCCGTCCCAGTCTCAAATCACAGGCACTCTGAAACAGGTTTTGCTCAAGAATATCCCTGTATTTAGCACCATCCATCTTTCCCTCGACTCGAATCAATTTCCCAGTCCCTGCTGCTGAAAAACATCCCCACAGCATGATGCTGCCACCACCATGTTTCACTGTGGGGATGGTGTTCTTGGGGTGATGGGATGTGTTGGGTTTGCGCCAGACATAGCGTTTACCTTGGTGGCCGAAAAGTAAAATTTTAGTCTCATCTGACCAGAGCACCTTCCTCCATACATTTGGGGAGTTGCCCACATGCCTTTTGGCAAACTCAAATCGTGTCTTCTTATTTTTATCACTAAGTAATGTTTTTTTTCTGGCCACTCTTCCATAAACCCAGCTCTATGGAGTGTATGGCTTGTTGTGGTCAAATGCACAGATACACCAGTCTCTGCTGTGGAACTCTACAGCTCCTTCAGGGTTACCTTTGGTCTCTTTGCTGCCTCTCTGATTAATGCCCTCCTTGCCGATCTGTGAGTTTTGGTGGGCAGCCCTCTCTTGGCAGGTTTGTTGTGGTACCATGTTCTTTTGATTTGATGGTGCTCCGGGGGATACTCAAAGATTTGGATATTTTTTAATAACCCAACCCAGAATTGTACTTTTCAACAACTTTGTCCCTGACTTGTTTGGAGAGCTCCTTGGTCTTCATGGTGTGATGCCTCTTGCTTAGTGGTGTTGCAGCCTCTGGGGCCTTTCAGAAAAGGTGTATTTATACTGACAGATCATGTGACATTTAGATTTCACACAGGTGGACTTAATTTCACTAATTATGTGACTTCTGAAGGTAATTGGTTGCACCAGAACTTTTGAGGGGCTTCATAGCAAAGGGGATGATTACATATGCACATGCCAATTTTCTGAATTTTATTTATAAAGATTCTTTTTTATATATATTTTTCTCATTTCACTTCACCAAATTAGACTATTTTGTGCAGATCCTTCACATAAAATTCAGATTAAAAAATAAATAAATAAATTACAGGTTGTAATGTAACAAAAAAGGTAAAAAGCCAAGGGGGGCGAATACTTTTGCAAGGTACTGTATGTGGTAAGAGAACAGCGTTCCAACATCAACTTGTCATTGCAGCAGAGGTTCAAGCCTTACGAACGGGATGCAGTTGATATGCCGGCGGACGGGATGCCGGCAGTTGAAATACAGATGCCGATATCCAGACGCCCAGCATAATGCTGATGCCGATAACCCGATGAATGTCAGAATACTGGTGTCGACATCCCGTCCGTCCTGACGTAAGTATGCACGCCCGGGGGGACTTAGGGTTAGGCACTTCCCGGGGGAGGGTTAGGATTAGGCTAGAGAAAAGGGGGGGTTAGGGTTAGGTATCCCCGGGGGGAGGTTAAGTTTAGGAACCCCCCCGGGAGGGTTAGGTTCAGGGTGCGGGAAGGGTTAGGCACCGTTGGGGGGAGGTTAGGGTTAGGCACCTGCCCGGGGGTGGTTAGGGTTAGGCACCCCCTCCCGGGGAGGTTAGGCTTAGGCACAACTAAGAGAAGGTTAGGGGGGGAGAGGGGAGGGTTAGGCTACTTACCACCCTAGTCGGGTTCTTCACCGTTCGGCCTTTCCTTTCGGTATTTGAACCAGCGGCTGTCTAATACTGATTCCTTACAAACACTGCACTGTTCTAGCTATTTTGTGACCCCCACTCTAATAGATATAAATAGAGAAAATGTCAAAGTATTGGTTAAACTGGTGCATGTTCATATAGTGTAACTAAAGGCAATCATCTTGCAGGAATTTTGATCACATGTGCCTCGATCTGATGGAGCTACAGGCTTGTACAGCAAAGCCCCCAATTAATACCAACAAGGCCCCTGCTTCATACAGCCTCCACACCACCCTGGCCTTAGCTCATTGGCAGAATAATATGTTTTCTGTTATGTTTTATGCTGTTATTACCCCACTGCATATCATACTTTGACATATTGCTCATCCCACCCACTGTAACCTATGTAGTGCGCCCAAAATGGCTGCCTCGCCTGGTACCTTCATGGTTTGGATGAACAAGTGGAAATATTGATTCCTTTGTATTGGGTTTTTAGCATTTCATGCTCTGTTGTATTTTGTATGTGGGTTGTTGTATTTCATAGTGTGCTTCTTGTATTATGTGATCTTGCACTTTGTACTTCATATTCTGTATCCATCCAATGTAACCGTTGTAGTGTGACCAAGATGGCTGCCTCCTTTTGTAATATGGCTGCTTTTCTGCCATTGAGTTCTTTTGGAGAAAAAAAGTGATTTTTATATGATTGATTTGTTCTTATGGATACTCTAACCTTCTCCGGGAGTAACGGTTGGCACAGTCCACAAATATTTGTTTCTCCAATCACAGGAAACTATTAGTCTAAGTTATGGTACCACCTTACATGTGATACGGTTGGCATACATTCTGCTTGAATGCACTGTTTCATTTTTTCCATGCATAACACTTCTCATTAATGGAAAAAAGTTTCACCTTCATCCACAATACGTTATTACAGTAGAAGTCTGGATCATGCAGGTGGTCTTTAGAAAACTTGAGATGAGTGGCAACACAGTTTTCATCATCTTCAATGTTTATTTATAAGGCACCGTAAAGCCTGCATCACCGCGCAGCCATCATACAAGTCACAAAAATATGAAGTGTGATAAAAGCACTGGAGAAGTGTGGAATGACTTCTATGTGTGCCCAGGTTCCTGTCCTATGTGTTTTAGCCCCCAGGAGAAGTCTGTTTTACAAACAGGTTTGAGTGTCAGCTTTTGGTAAAAGCCGGAGAATGGGTCCTGGGGGTGTGGATGTGAGAGAGAAGGGAGGGCTCCATCCACAGGGCCGTTTCAGGTATTAGGCCTTTCAGCCTCAGAGCAGGCTAATGAGTGATTACACCTGAAAGTGGCTCATAAGAGCTGTGTAATGTCTTGGTGCAGTGTCTCACACCTGGGAGAGCAGGCCCGCAGGTTAGCTTGCTCTGAGACACTGTTTGCTACAAACCCGAAGGTACTGTGGACGTGAACTTATTTTAGTGTTCTGTTAGTGAGGGAGCCTATTTTCTAGTTAGAGCCCAGACAGGCTAGGATCTGTTTTATGCTTCGTTTATTTGACTTTTGGTGTCACACAATAAAAACTTTTGCCGACCAGCTTGCACGAAAACCCACGACTGGAGTGCTGTTTCCTGGCTGCTGTGTGTAGGGAGGTGTCCATCTACCCCTGGAGAGGGACCCCCTACCCTGATCATATCACAGAAGGAATTAGCAAACTAGTATGTAATTTGCCGCTACGCTATCTAAAGTTGCAAGGGGCCCACTCCCTCTCTATCCGCCCATTCTCTCCCTCCCTCCCTGATGTCAACAGATGTATCGGTTGTGGACAATTTATCAGCTTGCTGCTAGGTCGATAGTGCCAAAGAACACAATGCGGTTGTGCGCCAGGGAGTGAGAAGTCACTATCCGACAGCACTTGGGCTGCCGGTTAGCTGGGGAGTAGAGAGGCTGTGAGGGGGTGTGGCCTCACAGCAGTATCAATCACAGTGCTGCAGCACTGACACTCTGCGAGCTCAACAGAGCTGAGATGCAGAGCTGTCCCCATGCCACTGCAAGGAGAGAAAAAGGGAAGCACTGCAGCCAAGCAGTGCACTCATAAATGGAGAGCCAGCACTCTGGTAGCAGGGTATGGACGGGAGAGCGGATCCAATGAAAACTGTTAGGGGGCGGAAGGTTTAGGGGTGATTATATAATAGATAAGCACAGTAGAAAAATATGGGAGCGGACCCTGATTGTAAGAGTTTAATATCTAAATTGAGACCAAGATTGAAGTATCAAGTGGGACACAAGTGTGGATGCAGCAGGAGAGAGTAGTGTATAAGTGATGAAGGAAAAGTCATGGAGGTAGTCAGTAGTAAAGAGGTGAGTTTATAGAGAGCATTGTTAGGTTGGAGTCTGGGTGAAGTAGGGCGTAGCAAAGGCAGAACGAGAGAAGTCTTGTAGGTGGGAAGAGGCCAGCGATGTATGCAGGGAGGCATTAGTGTGGGCTTTGTAGGGTTAGGCTACTGGAGGGGTGGTTTAGGCACTAGGGGTAGGGTTAAGATTAGGCTACAGTAGGGGAGATTAGGTATAGGACCTAGGGGGAGGAGTAGGGGGGAGGGTTAGGATTAGGCTACAGAAGGGGAGATTAGGTATAGGCCCCAGGGGGAGCGTTAGGGTTAGGCTACAGAAGGGGAGATTAGGTATAGGTCCTAGGGGAAGGTGTAGGATTAGGCTACAGAAGGGGAGATTAGGTATAGGCCCTAGGGTGAGGGTTATATTGATACCTTTTAAACAGTATCGATATTAGAGAGATTTGATTGCACAGACCAGATTGCCCATACCTCCCATTTCAATATAAAATAACTTTGTCACACAGAAACAGTTTGCGGTTCCAACACACACAAAGGTATTATATTGTAAAAAGGGTATAATCAGCCTTAATCTATACAATGCAGCTATATACAGGATAAAGACAAAGATACAATTACCAATACTTCGCCATGCGGTCTGGAACCAGGCTAACAGCTGTCTCTCAGATAGCTGGGTGTTAAGGAAGAAAAGAGAGGAAGAAGGGGGTTGGGATCCAGACTGCATAGGAATTTATAGGTGTACAATTTCCTTTGAACATAAGCTAAATACTCAGAGGGGCTCCCTATTGGCCCTTTATTACTGAGTCACAATGGTTGTTGCTATTCATTGGTTAGTAGATGGTTGACGTCACTGGAGGTTGAACTGTGTTAGAAGATCCCTTTGTCCTACCCTTGGCATGCAAATCTACAGGGGATGTGTACAGTGATTTTTACAGTATAGAGTATAATTCTTGGCAGGTCTTCATAACTCGATAGTGATCCCTTCCATATTCATTCTGTTGGTTTCATATTCCTGTTGAGACAGAGGGAAATCGGAGATACTACTCATGACCCATTTATCTTATTCCTAAACCCAGATATCATATAACTGCTATTTAACATGTAACATTCACTGTATACCTTTAAAACACATAAACCTCTATGTTTGGAACATTTATTGTGTAAGTGGGTGAATATTTGTATGAGAGGAAGGAGGTGTTTATGTACTGTAAAATGGCGCCTAACCGTTGTGAGCACAGAAGCATGGCTCGCCATTCACAATATGGCGAGTTGCGGGGGCATGGGATGCGTGTGCATGTATAGCGAGTATGTGCAATTGCGCGTGCGCAAGTGCGTGCACGAATGCGGCGGGAGCGTGTGTTCGCATAAAATGGCGGTGGACGATCAAATCGTCCAATGGATGTCGTGTTGCGATTCGTGCACAATTAATCGATCGCAACCAATTTATACGGTTTCGACAGTTAGGATTAGGCTACAGAAGGGGAGATAAGGTATAGGCCCCAGTGGGAGGGTTAGGATTAGGCTACAGAAGGGAGATTAGATATAGGCCCCAGGTGGAGCGTTAGGATTAGGCTACAGAACGGGAGATTAGGTATAGGCCCCAGGGGGAGCGTTAGGATTAGGCTACAGAAAGGGAGATTAGGTATAGGCCCTAGGGGGAGGGTTAGGATTAGGCTACAGAAGGGGAGATTAGTATAGGCCCTAGGGGGAGGGTTAGGATTAGGCTACAGAAGGGGAGATTAGGTATAGGCCCCAGGGGGAGGGTTAGGATTAGGCTACAGAAGGGGAGATTAGGTATAGGCCCCAGGGGAAGGGTTAGGATTAGGCTACAGAAGGGGAGATTAGGTATAGGCCCCAGGGGGAGGAGTAGGATTAGGCTACAGAAGGGGAGATTAGGTATAGGCCCTAGGGGGAGGGTTAGGATTAGGCTACAGAAGGGGAGATTAGGTATAGGCACTAGGGGGAGGGTTAGGACTAGGCTACAGAAGGGGAGATTAGGTATAGGCCCCAGGGGGAGGGTTAGGATTAGGCTACAGAAGGGGAGATTAGGTATAGGCCCCAGGGGGAGGGTTAGGATTAGGCTACAGAAGGGGAGATTAGGTATAGGCCCCAGGGGGAGGGTTAGGATTAGGCTACAGAAGGGGAGATTAGGTATAGGCCCCAGGGGGAGGGTTAGGATTAGTCATACTCACCCTTGGATCCTGCGTGGCTTCCGACAGAAGTAATTCTGACGTCACCACCGTACCCAGAAGACACCGCTGTGCCAGGTAAGTCACCACTAGACCACCAGTGACGTTTTTGACGATATTCTAATCATGTCCACATTTAATCTGTGTCAACGTGATGAATGCCGACATTACGACCATGTCGACATAATGAATGTTGACAACATATATCACCAGTCATACCCCATCTATCATACATGTAGTTTACCATAGAGACTTATTGCTATGGCTTACATCGCAAGCTGCTGTGCCATTCACCCATGTGAATTCGCCATATAAGTTGTTGGTGATGTAATACATGAAGTATCTCTTTTGGCCTGGGCTGCTTTAGCCATTTTGCTTGCAAACTATGATGAGTCTATCTCACAGAGTATTGCTTTGATCTAAAACAATTCACTTTCATCAAAGCTAATAGACCTTGACTCCTGCGCTCGTTGCCTAATTATTATTGCTCACAGATGTTATTATACCACCCATGTCATGCCAGTGCTCTTTATTCTCCTGTAACATAATAATCTTGTGGTATACTACACCCACAGTCCTTTGCTAAGGGTAGGAGTGGACTCCCCGTACATTCTCATCCTCACTTGGCGAACACATAATATAACAACCATTGTTATTGTAATGGGAAGTTCTGTGGAATCTTCAGGATCATTATAAATAAAGGATAATGAGACCCATTATTTACTTGTAAGCATTTTATTTTTATTTTTTTTAAATAGTGCAATTACAGTTGCCAAACTCCAAAAAGATAACAAATGAACAAGTGACATTAAGGATCCATCACACCGTATCCATCAGATTTTCCAAACACTAGTTTTATCTCCGTAAGACTCTAAATTAGCGGTGCCCAAGTGGACAGTTATTATCTGCTGGTCAGTCATAGTCAGTGACTGTTATACTGTGGCACAGTGTAGCTGCACCAACACTGGGCGCTGCTCCCTAACAGCAGAATTGTCAGCCACAGTAACCTTCCCCACCATGTCACCACACTTCAGTCATCATGACCTGTGATTGGTAATGCCCATAAGCTTGTATGACCATAATCATGGCACATTTAGAACCAGTAATTGCTCACTGATCACCAAAACTACTAGTATTATCTTATCGATCACCAAAACTACTAGTACTATCGCACTGATCACCAAAACTACTAGTACTATTTCACTGATCCCCAAAACTACTAGTACTATCGCACTGATCACCAAAACTACTAGTACTATCTCTCTGATCACCAAAACTACTAGTACTATCGCACTGATCACCAAAACTACTAGTACTATCTCTCTGATCACCAAAACTACTAGTACTATCTCTCTGATCACCAAAACTACTAGTACTATCTCTCTGATCACCAAAACTACTAGTACTATCTCTCTGATCACCAAAACTACTAGTACTATCTCTCTGATCACCAAAACTACTAGTACTATCTCACTGATGACCCAAACTACTAGTACTACCTCTCTGATCACCAAAACCAGTAGTACTATCTCACTGATCAACCACTAGCCCTGTATCTTTAATATACCAGCCACTAGCCCAGTCTCTTTATTCCACCATCCGCTAGCCCTACAGTATTTCTCTAATCCACCAACTGCAAACACTAGACCCATCTGTTGACTAAGTTCTTGCACCTATCTAAATTATTATAAAATTACTATATTAGAGATGAGCGTTATGTTGAGAACTGTTCTGAATATGGCCAGAAAGGTGTTCGCAGTTCTACCCCAACCACATAGAGTAGAGCGAATTGCCCATTGTGGTCTCAGCATTATTCATTATGTACAATGCATATGTATAAATACTGTGTGGACTGGGTTTAAAGGTCACACCTCTGCAGAATAGCCTGTAACATTGTGAAACTTTGCAGAGATTTCGCAATTCTCTACCCTGTACTTCTAAGACTGCATGGCACAGCTTTCAGATTTACTGTCCAGTAATGTTAATGAGAAATGCAAGCTTAACAAAGATGTGGCAACCTTTTTTGCAGAGTGGGTAACCCACATTATCATAATATCTCTTAATTTCGTTATTTAGGCTAGGGTGACTTCAAGTTATTTACAGATAGGTCCACATACATCTAGCCTCCTTGCTCGTTAAACAGCCTTCTAGTCATGCCATGCCGTGGTGTGACTCAGTAGCGCCAAGTGTCTTTTTACCTTCAAATGCGTCTTATTCGCACAACGATGCAAATAGATTGCACAAGCAGCTTATGCTGATTAAAATGATATGCAGCATGCCTATGTTCTGTGTGTGAGTGCGGGTGTATCTGCATGCGAAATGCTACGTTACAATGTCAGCGGCTGTAACACTGTAACGTAGTGTTCAGCATGCAGATACACCCGAGTCACACTAAGCTCCCGCGTTGTGTGGAGCGACGTCTAGCGCACGGAGGATAGCTGTATATTGACGCATCTGTATCTGTTATCCTCATTAACAGTGTCAAGAAATTTGTTCATGGAAATAGTTGTATTTCAACAAAGCTTAGCGCAACCAGCATGGTGGTAAAATCAGATTTGTGCAAAAACTTTGGTTTGCTGGGCACACAGTGCACCCACCCTCGGGGGATCATGCCACTGCAAACCTAGAAGCACTCTTAGATATGTGCAGAGGCGGATTTTAGGGCTGCTGAAGAGCTGAATGCAGGTCGGTTTTGCGGATGTATGTGTTACATGCTTTGCACTGTGCAGCTATGGCTGATACGGAAGCTCAGTTGCATTTTCAGTTGCAGCTGAAAGGGCATAACGAGGTGTTCACACTTCACAGCTAGGCCAAGTTCATAGAGGGATAACTTCATAGAGGGTGTGTCGACTGAATTACTAGTTGTACATATGTGTACTACACCTGTTTTCATATGGACTTTTTGCACCTAGAATAAGGCAAGTGTTCACTGATGATGACGGTGGCTATGTAACTAAGCGTACAGCGGAGCACTAAACGCTGTGTACTGGCGAAAATACACTTAGTCCAACACACGCATTGCGGGGAGCGATTACAGCCGACTTGCATCCATCAGCCCTTTAGTCTCATCTATGGCTTAAATTAATCATAATAGTAATGGGACATGGGGCCCGATTCAGACCCACTCGCTAGATGTGTTCGCACGCAGCCAAAGTATGCAAATCCCGTGATCGCATGGCAAGGCATTATCTTAAGATGCCCACTTTCCCCTAGTGATACACGCAATCTCCAGGAAGTGTATGCAACAATCGGTAACATCGGACCCATACGCAGCACTAGTGGCTGACCTTACCCTACCGCAAGCACTGCGAGTGCTTCAGTGTTAAATTCAGCCATGTGACGTGTATTATGACGCTACGTCTTAATTATGTACACGGCGTTAAGACGCTCAGACACGCCTGCGTTCGCACCACCACTCCCATTTCCATGGACCAACCCGTCACCACCCACAAATGACTCGTCCTGTCACTCGTTCTAGTGAGGCGTCTGTGCACAAGGAGCGATCGCAGTGACTGGTTCGTGCACGAGCACTGCGTCTTATACGCATGCGCAGATTGCAAATATCGGCAGGCTGCATGCGAACGCATCCTAGCGAGCGGGTCTGAATTGGGCCCATGGTGCCAAGTTGGTTTTACCTTTAAACTAATTGCTGCTTTAAATCTAGTGATTCTCTCACTGGACTCACGCCACTCCTGCAAATTACGGGCTGTTACATTTGGGGGGTCATTCAGACCCACTCGCGAGCAAAGTTCGCTCGCTACCGGGTCGATGTTGTGAGAATGCGCATGCACACGACGGAGGTCTCGCACCAAAGGGGGCGTGCTGTCGATGGTGACTGACAGCACGCCCCCTTTGGTGGGCGTGCCGGGGGCGTGGCGGCCAGACGGAGGCGTTCCCATGGGAACGCCTACCGTCTGAGTCCGGCCCCACTGACATCAGTAATGATGTCAGTGGGAGTGACTTTGGCTCCTGGGCTTGCAGAAGCGAGACCCTACCGCAAGGTCTCGTCGCAAGCCCGATGGTCGCGATGGTCTTTGACCATCGCGACCATCATCATGGACGCTCGCATAAGCTGTGGGTGGTAACCCACAGCTATGCGAGCGTCCATGAGGACGCTCCAAAAACAGGTAGGAGGGCCCTGATTCAGAGCGAGCGCTCTGGTCAGAGCGTTCAGCTCTGAATCAGGCCCTTGGTGCGTTGTCGGGATCCATAAATGTCAATGTTACAGGGCTGTATGTCTAACTAATTCTATATAGATTACATGGTGCTCAGACATGGATTTACCCTAGTTCTAGTCTGCAAGAAGGGAGATTGGAAATTTTACTGTTAAGAAACTACGTCGCTTTTATTATATCCGGGACCCATCAGCAAACACCATCAATGTGCTAAAATTAGATGTTAAACATCCCGAGGACCCCACAATATTATAGGAGATGACGGTGATTTGGGCACTGCATCTACCGCCTCTCAAAATACCGTGCAATATATGGGCAAGGGTGAATGAAAGGGAGGAAAAAAACAACGTTTTAAAAAGACAATTAACTAACTTATATTTGTATTTATTTACTTGAGGTGTTCAGCTTCACACATCACAAAACATAAATGTCAATTTACAAATTACCAGTTTAACTAAAACCAAATATGACCCTATATATTGTAAGCTTGCGAGCAGGGCCTTCCTATCTATATATCTGTATGTTATTACTCAATTTTATTCTATTAATATTCACAATTGTAAAGCGCAACGGAATATAGGGCCTGATTCAGACCCACTCGCGAGCGGCTGTCCGCTCGCAAGTGGGTCGATGTTATGCACTGAGCATGCGCACGACGGAGGGAGCTCCGTCGTGCGCATGCGTCAGACGCGACGAGCGAAGGAAAGTCCTTCGCTCGTTGTGTCCGATCAAAGGGGGCGTGCTGTCAATGTTGATTGACAGCACGCCCCCTTTGGTGGGCGTGCCGGGGGCGTGCCTCCCTGACGGGGGCGTTCCCACGGGAACGCCTCCCGTCAGAAGCCGGCCCACTGACATCACTAGTGATGTCAGTGGGAGTGATTTTGGCTCTGATAGAGCCAAAATCACTCCGGAGCTTGCGGTTGAAAACCTCAACCGCAGGCTCCGGCTCGCAATTTCGATGGTCGCGATGGTCTCGACCATCGCGGCCATCACAAAGCACGCTCGTATAGCCTGTGGGTGGTGACCCACAGCTATACGAGCGTCCAGGAGGACGCTCCATGAAAATGGAGCCCGGCCCTCATTCAGAGCGTGCGCTCTGCTCAGAGCGTACGGCTCTGAATGAGGGCCATATTGCGCTATATAAGAAACTGTTAATAAATAATGTAAAAAAATAAAATAAAAATCCATTCTGATGCTGTATTACAAAAATGGCCATGGAGAGGTGCAGGAGCACGTTAGTAAAAGTTAGACGGCAACACAGCACAAGGGCCTGATTCTAAATTGCACACAAAAGCGGCTGCAAGTCCCGATGACTCCTACAGCCAGATTTGGAGCCATATGCTAACACGAGCATCCATACGATGCTCCCTGTCATCAATAGTATCGTCAGTAACACCTACCCTATCATGCTGGGTGCAACAGATCCATCCGAAACAGGGGTCCCCTCGGTATAGGAACGACTCAAAGTCAGATGGAACTCTGGCTACATTCCCGTGACATTCCCATGAGATGGATCTTTGGCGTGCGTCCGCATTGTTGCCACCCAGAAATTCCCATTTCACGGATGAAGAGATATGGCCTAGATCCATCCGATTCAGAATCACCCAGAGATATGCAAAGATGCGTATATGTTCTCTACTGTGCATGCGCTGTTTGCCAAAATTCGCTAGTCGCGGCCACATACAGACCTACAGGTGACTAAGAATCAGGTCTTTGATCTGGGCACACAGAGATTTTACAAAAGAGAACACTAGTAAAAGGAGAACATTCGCTTTCACAACATGTTAAAGAGGTACAAACTTGGTTAAAAAGAATGATGAACAGATTCTGAGAGCTGCCTTTAATACTCATAGGTGGAGATAGCACTGGGCAATTGGCCCATTTAAAACAAAAGAGAGCATACTGTATGCTGGAGCAATAAGTGTTGTCGGCAGATTTTCATAAAAAACAGGACTGACCCTGAATTCTGGGAGAGGTGGTGGCTATAGGTGTGGATAAGTTAGTGTTGGTAGCACACACTAGATGTCAGTGTTATCTTACCTGTCCTGTTCGCTAACAATATAGCATTGATCAGTATTCTCTCCTGGTGTCTGAGCACCACTGCGGAAAGCAGGTGCTGGAAAATTACATTTTAAATGATCACAAACTTCATTATGAACTTTTAATGTTTAAGGGGATTTGTAAGTGAAATACAACAATGGATATACATATTTAATGTATGCAGATATAATGTACACGTTTAATATATATGAACATTTATAGCTACGTGTAAGCTGTTTTACCAATTGAATCCACCTGAAGGTTTGACAGTATAAGTAAATATGGTTGCTTATAAGTAGGGAGACAAGGACTCAAACATTGAGAAGGAGTGTGATGGACTGAGACAATAATCACTTATAAAAGCAAATAACGACCCTCTATTAGGCTATCCATATTTATGTATTAGTTTGTGTAGGATGTTATTGAAGAAATTGGTCTGTAATTGTTTTCAGAAAGTGGCGCATCTGCTGAAGTGGTGGCAGCGGTGGACGTCAACACGATCGCTAATGAGGTGTACAAGTATAATTTTCCCAATACTCCGCTATGGCCCAAGTCTATAGAGGTAAGTTCTTCTTCCTGATATAATAATACACAAAAGAACTAAACAGTAATTGGCTTAATTAATTGAATTATTGCAAAATCACAGCTAGAACTACAGGGCTCTTCTCAGAGCATTATGAATGTACATAGTGGACCTCATTCTGTCCGTCCGGCCGCGGCACCCTGCTTACTACCTTATGCTAGTGTGAGTAATCGCCCATCTCTACCAACTGTCCGTCCATCATGCAGAAGGCTGCGCCGCTCATTGGTTTTCCGTCTGCAGCTGTCATCCTTAGTATTAGGATTTACTGTACAGCCACGCCATGCTGGGGGGAAACAATCCGTCAGAAACAGGCATCCTATCTCCATCTGCATGCTACAAGCGAGTATGGAAGTCGGCCTACATGCCCGTGTCATCCTAGTGCAGGGGTGTGTCTTTTTTCTGCTGAGGGCCATTTTGATATATATAACATTATTCGTGGGCCCGCTGCAGGCCACGCTCCCTCCATGCGATGTCAAATGGGGGCGGGACCACAATCGCCAGTGAGTACAGCAATGCCCGGAGCATCCTGAGGATGCTTCGGAGAGCTGTAAGGGCAGCGGTGTGATCGTCTGAAACATCCTAAGGACGCTCCAGGCGGCACTGCTGCATAGATTCTGGCTGCAGAGGCTAGCAGAGAAAAGCTTCGATAGCCAGACCAAATTACTCCGCGGTCCTTATACGGCCCCCGGGCCTGAGGTTCCCCATCCCTGCTCTAGTGAGAAACATCTGTTCTGTGTGATTACATCGTACCCACTCAGAAACTCCCATTTCACGGAAAGAGTCAACAAACTCGGGGCCTGATTCACAGCCGCTCGTAAGCGGCCGCTCGTTCGCTCCGAGCGATGTTCGCACATCTGCCCATGCGTATGGGTCGTAATGCGCATGCACCAAACAGTCAGTGCGGTCGGAAATCGTGTGCTCGCAAAATAGCGAATGCCTGCTAATTTGAGTGACAGGATGAGGCGTTTGTGGGTGGTAACAGGGGAAGGTGTTTGAAAACGGGGAGTGGCGATCCGAACGCAGGCGTGCCAAACGGTCAAAACGGGCGTTTTAAGGCTGTGCATAATTAATAAAGCAGCGTCATCGACCACGTCACTAGGTTGTCTTTTAGCCTGAACTGCTCGCATGATTGCGGTAGGAAAATGCTACCACAAGAATAGCGAGCAGTTCATACGCCTTTCGATGGCCAGGGGGCGTCTTTACAAAATAGCGAGCCATGTTTCGTTCGCTCGTTCAGGCATAGAGGCGTCCACAGACCGCAAAGAGCGAGCGCTCAATTTAAATATCCAGCCCCTTTTTCTGAACGAGCGAGCGCAAATAGCGTCCGGCTCTGCATCAGGCCCTCGGTCCACGTGCGTAGTCTGAGATTGCTCTCTGACATGCTTGTGCAGCTTGCAGATATCCGCAGCATCTGTCCACATATGGACTTGCATCCGACTCAAAATCAACCCCAGTATGCGCACATGGTTATATGACAGCCTTTTAGTAGACCATGAGATCAGGACGTCATGTGATCTACCGCAGCTGCAGTGCTTCTGATGCATGGGTCAGGTCTCCCCTGCTATAATATGACAACACTCCCCTTCCCCTCCCCATTTAGTGCAATCTCTAGAAACTCTGCTTCATATTGGGACTACCCTCATCATATTGATTTGTTACCAATGATATGTCTAATAAACTTATTTTAGGTATGTTTTTCTTACTAGCTAAACAAATGCACTGCATTAAAGGGGCTAGTCTCTTCTGTGTTTAGTATATCTCCAAAATGATTTGGTAAAACCTATAGGTCATTTTCTCCTTATTTCCATGCTAAAAAGCTACTTAAAAACATGACACAAATGTAACGTGTAACGCATTCCACAGGTGTGGGACCAGGACTCTCTCAACCGCTGTTGTTTTTATTCCACGTTGCTACTGTATGAATTTGTTTGCTTAAAAGCTAATTAATAAAGCATAATGATGAACAATTGAGGCTTGAGAAGTGTGAGGATACCATGCTTATGCTTCGCTCTAGTGCACACTCAGTGCTGGATGAGCCTAGGTGCTGGCTGAGGGAACCTACATTTGGAATTACTTGGGTAAACAAGAGGACAAGTACTAGTCTGCTTCATGTTCTATGCAGACAGGATAATAGTAATAGTAATAAATTATGCTTCACAAAACCCCTACTAAACAGCCCTACTCGGGGGTATTGTCACCGATTCCCCAATCTCTGGTTAATTTGTTTGACATCGGAGCAAGGACCAAGCCAGAGATCCTTCTGCTTTTTGGCAGCCAAGTAACAAGAAGAAAAAAAACACAAGTAATAGCAGCTCAGAGAGAAAACAAACTGACACACACGTAACGCGAGGGGGGGGAGTTAGGGTTAGGCTGCGGGGGAGGGTTAGAGTTAAGCTACAGAGGGGGGGTTAGGGTTAAGCTGCAGGGGGGGGTGTAGGGCTAGGCTGTGGGGGGGAGAGGGTTAGGCTGTGGGTGAGTGTTAGGGTTAAGCTGCCGGGGGGGGGGGTGTAGGGTTAGGCTGAGGGGGGGAGAGGGTTAGGGTTAGGCTGTGGGGGAGTGTTAGGGTTAAGCTTCCGGGGGGGAGTGTTAGGGTTAAGCTGCGGGGGGAGGGTTAGAGTTAAGCTACAGAGGGAGGAGTTAGGGTTAGGCTGTGGGAGAGTGTTAGGGTTAGGCTGCCGGGGGGGGGTGTAGGGTTAGGCTGTGGGGGGGGAGGGTTAGGGTTAGGCTGTGGGGGGGGGAGGGTTAGGGTTAGGCTGTGGTGGGGAAGGGGAGGTTTCGGTTTAGTGCTAGGATGCAGATCTGCAGGTGTCTGGATTCTGAGCGCTGGTATCCTAAGCACCTGCATGCTGTACCCAACCCGTTGGTTTTACATTAAATATAAATAAATATACAATCTATAGCAATATATATAACGGTAAAAAAATTTAACAAAACCTCTAAAACACGAAAATTGACAAAGCTACATTGGACAACTGAATGGTATATTCATTAGAAAATAAGAGAGCAGCTCCTATACATATTGTGTATTTAACACCAAAAGGTAACCACAAATATAAGTAGATACAATGAGAAACATCCAAGTAATATAGGGTGTAATTAGGAACAGTGTCAGTGTTTTGGAGTGGATAAAAATACAGTCCCAAATTAGGCAATTCCATGCTCCTGGTAGTGCGGACCTCAACAACTTTCAGTTCGCTCCTATGGGTAAGGTACATATGACGTTTCCCATCCAGATATGTTAAGTTCAGAGTGGCCACAACTGATATCACTGATGATACAACTTCAGACAACCATGCAGTTGGAGGTCTGTAACACTTGCGAGACGTATACGCATCTCGTGTAGTCGGCTGTTTTGGAAGAGTAAATCTAAGTCTTGGGGTGTTCTATAGTGCCGGTGTGACGCTGATGGGAAGAAATCCACAGGTATAATGATAGTGCTAGTATAATGAACCTCTAACATGTTTCATTGTAAAAAAATTATTTAATCAACAAAGTTCATGACAGGTGATGTTCCCCAGCTTAGCCAGCCAGACCTGTCTTTCTCTCTTTCTTTCCTTCTCTGTCAAAAGAGTTTTTTTTTGTGTGTGTCTGGTTTGTATGGGATGTAGTTATGATCCTGGCGGTCGGGATGCCGGCTCCGGAATCCAGCCACCAGTCAGAATCCAGGCGCCAGCATCCCCACCTCTGACATATTGACGATAAGTATTGGGGTTAAGGTTAGGCTGCAGGGGGGGGGTTAGGGTTAGGCTGTGGGGGAAGAGGGTTAGGGTTAAGCTGCCGGGGGGGGGGTTTAGGGTTAGGCTGTGGGGGGAGAGGGTTAGGGTTAAGCTGCGGGGGGGGTTAGGGAAAGGCTGTGGGGGGAGAGGGTTAGAGTTAAGCTGCGGGGGGGAGTTTAGGGTTAGGCTGTGGGGTGGAGAGGGTTAGGGTTAGGCTGTGGGGATGGAGAGGGTTAGGTTTAGTGTTAGGATACATACCTGCAGGTGTCTGGATTCTGAGCGCTGGTATCCTAAGCCCCTCCATCCTGTACCCAACCCGTTTGTATATTTATTTATATTTGAATATTCTCTTGAAAGCGCTGTGTTATATGATGGCACTATAAAAACATCTCACAATAAAATAAATAATACAATATTGAGTACTGGCTGAGTAAGTGCAGCTGCATAGATCTCTTACCACAGACGGTGAAATTGCTGGTTTAAACTACTATGAATCATCAGACTACAGATATTTTTCTGCAGATCTGTGATACTTGTTTCCTGTCATTTTTTCTGCACAATAGAGGAAAAGGAGCAATATTTTCTCTAGCTACTCACCTATTCTCTAACATCCTGTTTTCTGTTATTGCAGTGGATTAATTTGTCATAAGTTATCCTGGTTTCTCAGCCAAGTAATATGGCTGTGCAGTTTTTATTTTGGAAAATAATTATTGCCTTCCGGGACCACTGTATTTTTAATTATGGTTGTAGACTTTAATGTAGATCAGAGCAGGTGTGATACTTACGTATTACCTTTCTATAGTAAATGCTAAATTCTAAGCTTCAATATACCTGAATGCCTAGCTTGACAGGACAGGGGTTGTCCACATGCAGGAATCTGTACTTGTTGCACCCTGCTGTGGGTGTTGAAGTAGGGATATGACCAATCAGGTGACAGCATTTTTTGAGATATTCTTCAGAGCTTCACTGACCAGTTTAGTGGAGTGAGGGTACAGTCCCAATTACTTCCTGCACAAATCATATTGCTGGCTCCAGGGCTTGTTACATATGGAGAAGCCATAACTTGTTTTAGGGTTCTTCCCCTATGATAAATAGGCCGTGACCAGTAACCAGGAGTCAGGTGACCCCTTTCTCATATGACCACGACTCCTTTCAAAGGTGCAGGGTCTACTTATCGCACTGGGTGACATCAACACTATTGATGCCACTTCCCGAAGACAGTATGTTTACCACTCTGCCAAATGACAGCATCCAGGAGCGTAACTAGGTATATGAAGGCCCCATAGTAAAAGTTTGTAAGTGCCCCTATGTACCACCGGGTTGGGTACGGGATGCCAGTGGTCAAAATCCTGACGCCGGCATCTCGACAGGGTAGAGATACTGACATCTGTTGGTAGGTATCTTAACCCATCTTCTACCCCTATCCATACCCCTCCCTCCCCGCAGCCTAAACCTAACCCCCCCACCTGCAGCCTAACTCTAACCCTCCTCCTAACCCCAGTACTTGCCTTCGGGATGCCAGTGGTCGGGATGCTGCCGCTGGGATTCTGACAGGTGTCCGGATTCCGGCAGAGGTAGTCTGAGCGTCAGCATCCGATTTGCCGGGATTATGACCGCTTCCCGTACCACCCAATGGTGAAAAATGTACAGTATATAACACATGTTGACAAGATAGATGGCCCCCCTCAGCACTGGGCCCCATAGCAGCTGCACCCCTTGCACCTATGGCAGTTACGCCCATGCCTATGGTAGTTATCTCCACGCCAGCATCACAAGAAACATAACAGTTTGTGAAATCTATGAGACCGAAAAGATATTCATACACTGATCACAAAAGCAATGACTCCGGAAACATACAGGGGTATTCAATTTGGAGCGAAAAGTCTGTGCTGGACTTTTCGCTCCACATCGCTGATTTTCCTGGGATAAAGTATCGGGCGCGTGCCCGCTTTATCCCTGTATTCAATTAAAAAGCTACGAAAACGGGAGCCGGCGAAATAGGATCAGCGGAAAAAAACGGGATTTACCTGGAATAAATTATAGGACCCCCCTAAAGCTGTCAAAATATGGGGATCACTATGGGTACCCCCGTTTTAGCCTGCAAATGAAAGTCGGGGTTTTAAATAGCCGCGGCAGGTGTTTTTTTTCCGACATTGAAGAAGTGATGCAGAAGAGCACTAAGGTTATTTTTTTAAGTGGTCCCATCAAATTTGGGGTACATGAAAATGGGTACTAGCATATTTTTATGTCCCTAAAGTAATTTAAAAAAAAATCTGCAAAAATGCACCTGCCGCTAATAGCCTATTCTAGAAAACACCTGCCGCATACTTGCAGAATAGCCCTGAACCTATTTCCTTATTTTTAAACACTTTTTTCCATTTTTTTTTTTCTTTTTTCACCCCAAGTTTTAAATAATTTTTTTGGGGTGTCCCTAATTTTTTTTTTCTACTTTTTTTAACACAGTTTATTTTTAAATTACATTCCCAGGGGTGCAGGCTATTTTTTTTAAGCCTGCACCCCTAAACCCCAATTCTGCACTTTTTTTCGCCACCTATTCAGTGATGAAAAGTTATCCCCATTTTTTTTCAAAGACTTTTCGAACCTTGCGAAAAGTCTTTGAAATTGAATACGGGGATAATTCAAATCGGCGAAAATGACGTCATCCAAAATGAAATTTTCGGCCCAAATTGAATACCCCTGATAGGCTCCAACGGCTGTATTGTGGGCATAATGGCTAATTGGCTTATGGGATTTTTACAAATCTGAATTGCTGACAACTGCACTGATCCTTTCTACCTAATTTACAGATGAAGTCTATCAGGGGTATTCAATATGGGTGCGATAACATCGTTTTTGCGTTAATATCGCAATTATGACGTCATTATCGCAGGTTTTACTTTTACACCCTATTCAATTTCAAAGACTTATCGCAGTTTTGAAAAGTCTTTGATAAAAAACGGTGATAAGTTTTCACCATTGAATAGGTGTCGAAAAAAAGTGCAGAATTGGGGTTTAGGGGTGCAGTCTTAAAAAAAATAGCCTGCACCCCTGAGAATGACATTTAAAAAAGAACTGTGTCAAAAAAAGTAAAAAAAAAAAAATAGGGACACCCCAAAAAATTAACTTAAAAATTGGGGTGCAAAAAAAAAATGGGGAAAAATTGTTAAACAATAGGGAAATAGGTTCAGAGCTATTCTGCAAGTATGCGGCAGGTGTTTTGAAGAATAGAATTATAGCGGCAGGTGCACAAATGCAGAATTTTTAAAAATTTACTTTAGGGACATCAAAATATGCTAGTACCCATTTTCATGTACCCCAAATTTGATGGGACCACTTAAAAAAACGAAAAAAATAACCTAAGTGCTCTTCTGCACCACTTCTTCAATGTCGGGAAAAAAACACCTGCTGCGGCTATTTAAATCCCCGACTTTCAATTAAAGGCTAAAACAGGGGTACCCATAGTGTTCCCACATGTTTTGACAACTTTAGGGGGGTCTTAGAATTATTTTAAGGAAAAATTCGTAACTTTACGCAAATCCAACTTCGGAGTTTCCCGTTTTCGTTAATTTTATATTGAATACGGGGATAAGCGGGAGCGCGCACCAGACTTAACGCAGAACAAAACTCCGATATGAAACGTTAACTTCGACAGTGAAGTTAACGTTTCATATTGAATACCCCTCTTAGACCTGCTCGTTAGTGGTTGCAATGCATATAATATTTTACTTTTCTTTAATTGGTCAATAAAACATATGGACATTTAGTAGCACTACAGTACTGCTATGTAATCATTTGGAGTAATGTATGTAATGAAAGATACAACAGTAGTGTAGAGATACCTCCCAACATTTATCCAGGCAAATGCAATCCCTACCCTGATCTGCCCAATTAATACTCACGCATTCTAATGAACTCCTGTCCGTTTTGCAGCAATCATCATCCTTTTTGAGATCTGCAAACCAGGACTCTGCCACCTAAATTGGAACTATTGGAAGGTAGGAATGTGTACAAAAAAGTTACTCTCCCATTAAAATAATTTCTGTAAAGCCATTGTTGGTCACCTTGCAGTTCCCTTTTATACTTCGCTTTTACTGTACTGGGACAATTTTAGAACAAGCGGTCAGCTGCTTACCTCTCCTACATATCTGGAGGGGAAGATGGTAAGAAAGACCCAGTGCTAAAGGGTTAATCTGATGGAGTTCTGTAGATATATACACTACCAGTAGACACTGATTGCGTTCCAGGTTCAGTAGCCCATCTAAGGGGTTAGTCCCTTTCAGCCTATTTGCTGGTTTGTTTTTGTCTTTAACGTGACCACTATACCATCCAGCTAGATTTGTAAATTACTGTATGCCCATAAAACCGTTCTGTTTCTTAACCTATGACAGCAGATCCGATTATATAAAATCCATGCTAAAAAGCACAGATTAGGAATGATAAAGCAGTGTCCATATAATTGGACATTTTTACATTTTTATAGAAAAGAATCAGCCCTGCCTGCTTTGTCATTCTCTATCACAGACTGGAATGGACATTTCACAGTAAGATCATTTTAGTGTAGCTTATTCTACAGGGAAAACATGTGCACCTGAATAAAATCTTAGCATAATTAGATAGTTGTAGCCAGTGCATAATGGTGAATATGGAGTAGATTGTGTCATTAGCAATATTACTGTTGTGCAAAGGTTAACTGATAAGTCAGCTCCGTAATGTACTACAGTCATCATTTTCAGTGCATGTCACTGTGACATTGCTAGGAAACGGTTCACATTTACAGATTGTGATGGTGCACTCAGTTGTGCACTATATTTACTTTATTATGATTATGTTATTACCAGATATGTTTATTTTACTGTGCTAGATTCATTGCTTAGCAAACAGTGGGACTATTGTGTGGACTAACACCATTTGTAGTTATCCATTTGCTATCATCAGCAGTTTACGGCACAGAAAAGGTACTTATTGGATATGCTCATAATAACCAGGTATATGAAGGAATATAAACCCTATTTATATACAGTTTTATTTATTTTTTATACATTTTTTTATAATTTTTTTATTTTTTTTTAAATTGCAGCAAAAATTATTCTGGACCGAGAAATGTAATTTCACATTAACTGGCCTGAGTATATCTTCTATGGGTTGGGTACGGGATGCCGGCGCTAGAGTAACTAGCGTTCAAAGTCCCGACGCCGGCATTCCGACAGGGTTAGGATAACAACACTTGTCAATAGTTATAGTTCCGGGCCCCTTTCATTCATGAACCCCCCCACCCCCCCGCACACACACACCCCCATGGCCGGAGAACACTGCTGCACTGTGCAGTGTCTAATTTCCTCCACACTAAGGGGGCATTTTGTAGGAAGTGTAGCATCTCTGGGCTTAGTAGAGGTCCTAAAGGGCCTTCTATACCAGACCCTATCAGAGTGAATGTTTCACTTAATACACGCCGCCTTTCATGCCAATTTATTACTTCCTCCCACTCCCGCCTCCAAGATTTTCCCGCACTGCTCCCCACTTTTAGAACTCCCTCCCTCTCCCCATCAGACTCTGCACCTCTCTATAATCTTTCAAACAAGCTCTTAAGACCCACTACTTCATTAAAGCCTTCCAGCTCTCATCCTAACTTGCTGCTACATCTTCCTTCCTCCCCGCCTACCCTATCTGTGTCACTCCTGTTTGTCTTCCCCTCCCTTAAAGAATGTAAGCTCTTTCGAGCAGGGCCCTCTACCCTCTTGTGCTTCTCCCTACTGTAATTTAATTTATATCTTACTCCCCACTAGGGCAACCAACACTCGGCTGCTTATGTGGGTGTTAAGGTCGCTAATATAACAATGTTTATTATATATGTCCATGTCCTGCTTTGTATTGTAAGTCACTTGTCACTTATTTGTTCATGTACTTTGTAAGGCGCTGCGGAACACTTGTGGCGCCATATAAATAATTGATAACAATAATAATGACCCCCCTCAGTCCCTGGCTATTCAAGTGAACACAGTCTTACTCTTGGTGTGAGAGGTGGCTGGTGACCTGAGCTTGGCCTATATAATATAATAGAGTAGGATATGTTAGCAACAGTCACACCAAGGTATATTCCAGTTTCCACCTACAACAAAAGTCCTACAATATGTCCTTGTAATACCTTTCAAACCCTGACTACAGTGGATGGAATTTTGTACTGTTTATAGAAGTTTAGGTTCTGTTCCATTGTTGTTAGGCCTTACACCATGTATAGATTAGGGCTGTGCATATGACTCCATATATGTTTTTCTTTTATATCAGGGAATAACTGTAAAAGAGCTGGATTACTTGTCTTTTGATATGATCTTGATGAGTCCGCCCTGCCAACCATTTACACGGTATGTTGTCCTTTTTAGGTAGAACAGTGCACATTTAAAAACATATTAGCTTAGACCAGGGGTCTTCAACCTTGGCCCTCCAGCTGCTGTAGAACTACACATCCCAGCATGCACTGCCACCTTTTTGATATAACCGCATGCTAAAACTATGGCAGTGCATGCTGGGATGTGTAGTTCCACAGCAGCTGGAGGGCCAAGGTTGAAGACCCCTGGCTTAGACCTTTTCCCCAATGGGTCCCAAACTTTTTTGAATCACGGCGCCCTAGAGTATCAGCATTGTTTTCACGGCACCCCTAAGCCAAAAGTTTGTTATTGATAAATTCCCCAAAAAATGTAGTAAAGTGAAGTAAATTGTGCTGACCTGTCATCCTTAGGGTCAGTTATGTGGTGGTGGACAGGTTTGTGCTTCTGTTTGTCCACATATTTACATTACAATGACCATAAATAATTTGAGTTGGTGCTGGACAACCAACCTAAGGCACCCTTGCAAATGTCCCGAGACACCCCAGGGTGCCAAGGTGCACAGTTTGGGAACCACGGTGTCAGAAATAATGCATCCGCCTGTGCTCAGGAGCGTTTGTAGAGCCGAGGCGTCTTTTGGACGCTGTCTGCTCTGCTGACTTGAATTTATTGCAAGTGAACATATCAGAGTTCAAGTCATGTTTTCTATATTCCCCTCTTCCATCCCCCAAACCACAAATAAAGGGGTTGGTTACCACTGCACTGAAAGCTCGGGGTCATTGCGTTTTCCTAATGCCAGCTGGTAACCAGCCCAAGTGTTATAGTAACATATTATTTTAAGACCATTCTGCTTTATTGATAGCTATGGTTACTAAATATTCATGTGGCTGCCAGTTATAAGAATAAATTGTTCTGGGAAACCATAGCGTATTATCCAGGTGTGCTCTATCAGACCTGCCATCAGCGCCCAGCGAGAAGTTGGGATCATTTAAATATTAATAAGGTGATACTATTTTTGTAAAAACCTCGTTTCACTTTATTTTCAGGCTCAGGGTCTGATTCAGCAAAGAACGCAGTTGCATATATGCACGCAATCGGCCTATTCACACTGCGCATGTGTACGCATCCCTCTGCGTGTGCGTGAACCAGGCACTGCGATCGGGACTGCGATCAAAGAGGCAACGCAGGAAATGCCGTTTGTGGGTGGTGACGGGCAAACGCAGGTGTCCCAGTGCGTGTCAACGCCGTTGCAGGGGCGTGCATAAATTAGCCACTGCAATACCAGACACCGCCTGAGGCCTCATAGCGTGCGCTGAAGTAAGCAAATCCTGAGTGAGGTCTGACCTGCCTTAACTGTGCGTATGGATCCGATGTTACCGATTGTTTAGCTATGTTGACAAAGTATACGGATATGAGTAAGGGGAAGTGGGCGTCCTTATGTCAGGCTGCGATTGCAATGCGAGTGCAAACATTTACATATCACCGCTGATATTAGCAACTGCGTCGCGTGCGTACTGTATAAGCAGAATAGCGATCCATGCTGAATCAGGCCCTTAGTTCCTTTATTTAAAAAAAAAATACATCATTTAAAAAAAAAAAAAACATGAATTAAGATTAGCTAATTGTATTTCATATCTTAAAACTACTTACATGTGCACTTTTTGTTGCTATCTTTGAAAATCTCCTATTGCCATTCATGATCTAATTACTGTGCATATTTTATGTGTTTGTTTATGTTATTTTCCCGTTGTAGGATCGGCTTGAAAGGTGATGTGTCTGATCCCAGGGCAAAGAGTTTCCTCTATGTTTTGGAAGTCCTCCCAAGGTACACTGTTGGCTCTTACATTAAAGTTATAAAACTTAGATTATCCTTGAACTAAGTTCCATTAATTAATTATCTATATAATCACTGCTGTTCTGTTTTCTGTTGAATTGCATATTTATTAATAATTTTTTTTTTAATAATCATGTAACGTTAGTTTACGTATACTGATAATTATATCTTGCCTTGTCTATGACCCTGCTGTAATTACCTGCATAGCTGTAGTTATAGAAATATAAGCATTGTACCAGTATGCCTGTAATACACTTATTCATGTCATTGCTCCCATTTCTGTGCTGTGGAGTTCTTTTACTTTCTATCCTTCATGTGCTATACATAATAAAAGATCTGCTTAGCGTTTTGGTAATTTAATTCTTCTTTAAAGTCTTTCTCTTGTTCTTATTTACTAATGTATATAGATTAAAGAAACCTCCCACGTATATTCTTCTGGAGAATGTGAAAGGATTTGAATCCTCTGCAGCACGGTAAGTTTTTACATTTGATTGAAAGTTTGTCTGCCTGGTGTATTTCATGAAGTATTTAGACAGGTAAAGGGATCATTTCAAGAAACCCAAAGGTGCCTATACGTTATTGGTGGGGCACTATAAACTATCGTTTTCTATCAGGAAGATAAGAATTCTTGTGACTAGTTATTAAAGTTCTCCTACAGGGACAGTGGCTCAGATTAGAGGAAAGTGTTGTATGTATCTCTTTGATGTAAGAGTGAGGTCTGTGGGGATAATTTATATTTAGGTGCAAAGTTTGTCCGGAAACAGGATTTGTAGCTGGGCATCTCGTGTTGCGATGCAATCTGTGAAAATGCAACCATTTAATACACAGCAAGTTATGCATGCTGCACACACATACTGACCAGTTCTATTGCTGCACTGCATTTTATAGTTCATCCAGGCCACTCTACCTTCACAACTCTAAATCAAGTTATGCAGTTTTCATTTTCTCCCCTGCAGCACAAAATTTCTCCAGATGCGACTGTTACACACAATATATGGATTTGCTCTTATTTCTCAATTACAGTTGATGATAGGAAGACACAATGGGGATTGGAGTTGAGGGTGGATCTAGACCAGTGGTGTCAAACTCGGGCCCTCGAGCTGTTGTGGAACTACACATCCCAGCATGCAGTGCCACAGTTTTGCTATTAGGGCATGCTAAAACTGTGGCAGGGCATGCTGGGATATGTAGTCCCATGAAAGCTGAAGGGCCAGAGTTTGACACCACTGATCTAGACTATTCAAGATTTCCTACTACTCTGCTGCCAGAGCCATTAACAAATCAGTGTGCTACTAGGTATGACACTGTTGTACCCAGTTACAGCGCGACCACACAATTCATAGATGTGGTCGAGGTGACCAAAAAACATTTAAAAGGAACTTGTACAGTGGGCTAATGCTTCTCAGTACGCCCCTGCTGGGTCCGCCACTGCTGGCTACGCCCCTGCTGGATCCCCCCTGCTGGATACTCCTCTGCTGGCTCTCCCCCTGCTGGGTCCGCCCCTGCTGGATCCCCCCTGCTGGCTCCGCCCCTGCTGGCTCCCCCCCTGCTGGCTCCGCCCCTGCTGGCTCCCCCCCTGCTGGATCCTCCTCTGCTGGCTCCCCCCCTGCTGGATCCTCCTCTGCTGGCTCCCCCCCTGCTGGGTCCTCCCCTGCTTGGAGTAGAGAGTGAGTAATATGAATTAGGATGGAGCGTATTTGAGGACGTTAAGAAGCAGCTGGGCGACTTATCAGGAAATTGCTGCTGTTCAAACAAAATACAAAAAGTGTAGATGCTGTAGGACAGCTTTAGCTATGGCTTTGGGGAGACCATTAAGGATTTTGGCTATATTCCTAGCCAGGTCTCAGCAACAGAATTTATATGGACAGATTGTAAGACTATACATTAATTAGTGATCAGCCTGGATTAAACATTTGAAGTGATTGGCATGTATTGTGTGACTATGACTATATATTAATGAGAGATATTTGTCTTGGTATCTGTACATCAATTTAATTATTTAACTTACTGCAGAGACGCATTGATCAAAACACTGCAAAGCTGTGGGTATGGTTACCAAGAGTTCCTCCTGTCTCCAACTTGTGTAAGTAGATTACAATTTGTTCTCCCTCAAACAGTCTATGTATGATGCTGACAGTGCTTGGCCTATCCCCTTTGTACAGTGCTACAGTCAGAGCACCTATGGTTAAAAATAATAATACATTTAGAGGTTGCCTTAATTATTGTTCATGAATATTCCTTAATTATAGTTTCTTTCTTCTTATACCTGTCTCCCCATGTTATCCCACATCCTTTCTAACATACTATTAACTAAAGCTAAACACTGACTCTGGCACTCATGTGTCATGTATATTTCATACAGTACATCACACAGGAGTGCCAGAGTCATTGTCAGTTGCCTTTCTCTATGGAATAAATCCTTTATTGTATGAACGTGTTGTAGGCTGCCCCTGGGGACAAGTGGCGGCTCCCTCACCGTGTCAGGAGCCGAGTGCTGGACGTAATGCTACAGTGCAGGACCCTGCTCCTGTCACTGAGGAGGAGTCTGCACTTTGGGGTCACCTCTTGGCGGGCCGCACCCCCCTTGTGACGCCAATGGTGTTACATACTGCACATATACAGTCAGGTGCATAAATATTGGGACATTGACAGAATTTTCATATTTTGGCCTCCATTCACCACCACAATGGCTTTGAAATGAAACAAACAAGATGTGCTTTAACTGCAGACTTTCAGATTTAATCTGAGGGTAATTACATCCAAATCAGGTGAACGGTGTAGGAATTACAATGGTTTCTATATGTGCCTCCCACTTTTTAAGGGGCCAAAAGTAATGGGACTATCAACTCAAAAGCTATTTCATGGACAGGTGTGGGCTATTCCCTAGTTATTTCATTATCAATTAAGCAGGTAAAAGGTCTGGAGTTGATTCTAGGTGTGACATTTGCATTTGGAATCAGTTGCTGTCGACTCTCAATATGAGATCCAAAGAGCTGTCACTATCAGTGAAGCAAGCCATCATTAGGCTGAAAAATCAAAACAAACCCATCAGAGAGATAGCAAAAACATTAGGTGTGGCCATATCAACTGTTTGGAACATTCTTAAAAAGAAAGAATGCACCGGATAGCTCAGCAACACCAAAATACCCGGAAGACCACGGAAAACAACTGTGGTGGATGACAGAAGAAAAATTTCCCTGGTGAAGAAAAACCCCTTCACAACAGTTGGCCAAATCAAGAACACTCTCCAGGAGGTAGGTGTATATGTGTCAAAGTCAACAATCAAGAGAAGACTTCACAAGAGTGAATATAGAGGGTTCACCACAAGATGTAAACCATTGGTGAGCCTCAAAAACAGTAAGACCAGATTAGAGTTAGCCAAACAACATCTACAAAAGCCATTACAGTTCTGGAACAACATCCTATGGACAGATGAGACAAAGATCAACTTGTACCAGAGTGATGGGAAGAGAAGAGTATGGAGAAGGAAAGGAACTGCTCATGATCTAAAACATACCACCTCATCAGTGAAGCATGGTGGTGGTAGTGTCATGGCGTGGGCATGTATGGCTGCCAATGGAACTGGTTCCCTTGTATTTATTGATGATGTGACTGCTGACAAAAGCAGCAGAATGAATTCTGAAGTGTTTCAGGCAATATTATATTCTCGTATTCAGTCAAATGCTTCAGAACTCATTGGACAGCGCTTCACAGTGCAGATGGACAATGACCCGAAGCATACTGCAAAAACAACCAAAGAGTTTTTTAAGGCTAAAAAGTGGAATGTTATGCAATGGCCAAGTCAATCCCCTGACCTGAATCCGATTGAGCATGCATTTCACTTGATGAAGACAAAACTGAAGGGAAAATGCCCCAAGAACAAGCAGGAACTGAAGACATTTGCAGTAGAGGCCTGGCAGAGCATCACCAGGGATGAAACCCAGCATCTGGTAATGTCTATGCGTTCCAGACTTAAGGCTGTAATTGCCTGCAAAGGATTTGCAACAAAGTATTAAAAAGTGAAAGTTAGATTTAGGATTGTTTAGTTTGTCCCATTACTTTTGGCCCCTTAAAAAGTGGGAGGCACATATAGAAACCGTTGTAATTCCTACATCGTTCACCTGGTTTGGAATTACCCTCAAATTAAATCTGAAAGTCTGCAGTTAAAGCACATCTTGTTTGTTTCATTTCAAAGCCATTGTGGTGGTGAATAGAGGCCAAAATATGAAAATTCTGTCAATGTCCCAATATTTATGCACCTGACTGTATCTGATTAATTGATATTATGTTATCTCTCTCTCTCATACTTTCTCTCTCTCTCTCTCTCTCTCTCTCATATACTCTTTCTCAGTATAACATATCATTCATGTTTGAGGCTCATATGTGTTCCCAGGAAAGTCCTTTGTTTCCCCTCACCCAAAATTTTTATCTGCCAATACTTATTTTGCCATTGTGTAAACTCCTGATGATGTAACTGGGATATGTCATTAAAGATTCCTATATTGGTCTTATCTTACTTGGGAACTAGAAGTAATGATGAGACTGAGCAAGCATCAAGTCACATGATTATTTTTCATGTCAACAATTTGGGAGCCTCACCGATGCAGAAATAGGGACGTTCAGCTTTTTGCACTCTTAGCAGACGGCAATGACTAGATTTGAACGTACATGCAAACATATGTCTGAAATGGGAATGAAGTATGCTTCTAGCAGATTTTCTGTTGTGTTCTGAACACAGAATGTGGCTGCCAGATTTTAATGTGCAGTTTTTAAGTACATCTTTCCCTATATTTTATTTTTACTAGCTTGGAATTCCAAATTCAAGGCTGCGATATTTTCTCATTGCAAAGCTTCAAGCAGAACCATTTGCTTTCCAGACCATCGATAAAGTGAGTTTCCAGTTTTGTTTTGTTTTTCTTTATGCAGCACAATGAAACATGTATCCAGCTGCATGTGATTTAACGTTTCCTGGTGTGGTTTTGTACATAAACCACTTAAAAAGCAGAATAGCCTTCTGGGTACTTCCACTTGCATGCCAGCCCTTGGCAGCAGTGCCCAGCCGCAGGCGTGTCTCAGAATGGCACGTGCTTGTGCAAAACCTGGAAGTGAATCTCCCTCATTGATGTAGAAGGAGAGGAGCTGTCTTTTAAACAGTCTAAAAAGCAGTTTCCTAACATATTAAGGCTCTAAATAGAGAGATCATATGACTGTCATTAAGTGATGGGGAAAATAATTTTATTACAATCATGATATGGAGAACGTTAGTTATTTAGTGTCTGCCTAAAGAGAATTCATTTTCAAGCTGCCGTTAATTCCTAGGTCTTTCTACATATGATAACATCGCCTTCACTCATTAAACAGTAGAGTTGATATTAATTTCTGAAGACAAGACTATAGATAGCTCTTCTGAAAACATACTTGTATTTACTTCTTAAAGTGCTGATTGAGGCAGTGTTGATGCTGTAAAGAAATCCACTAGCCCTTTAGAGAATAACTGGTGTTTGGCCATGTGAACCATTTGTCAGCAGGAGAGACGTCTGTTGATGTTTTATCTGCTGAGTAGAGATGTTTCTATAACCCCAGAGATTCCGTTTGACCAATTTGATTTAATTCTGACTTTTTGCAAGTCAGGATTGTTTTCTCCAGTTTGCACTTAATGCCTGCAAATCAATGATTCACTCCACTTTGCTGGCCCACATCAGTGATCCACTCCAATTTACTGGCCCAAATCAGTGATCCACTCCAATTTACTGGCCCAAATCAATGATCCACTCCAATTTACTGGCCCAAATCAGTGATCCACTCCAATTTACTGGCCCAAATCAGTGATTCGACATCTGATCCTGGACTTTGTGCAAATCATTTGCATGGTGCAGCAAGTGACTGAGTAACTGACAGCTACTTCAAGTAAATAGAAGCTTTGATTGTATCAGGGTGGTTAACCAGGTACAGGACAGAAACATTGTACAGAAGGATAGAAGTATTATAGGACAGATGCACTAACACTGGAGGGTAGCAGGTCTAGTACAAATTGGAGAAAAAGTATTTTGCAGACAGGGTACTAGATGGGTGAAATACTCTCCCAATAGGCCACTACAGACTCAGCATTATGTATTTTATTTTTCTAAGTGATGTGGATGTGTAATAGTTCATTCTGCATTGTTGTCACAATTAACGTCTGACTCGCTGTGCAGTATATGAGGTGAATTGGGTTTTATGTGTGTATGTGTGTGCGCAGATTTACCGCCATGGCCAAAAGTTTTGACAATGACACAAGTACTGATTTGCACAATGTTTGCTGCTTCAGTGTATTTAGACCTTTTTGTCAGATGTTACTATGGTATACTGAAGTAAAATTACAAGCATTTCATAAGTGTCAAAGGCTTTTATTGACAATTACATTAAGTTTATGCAAAGAGTCAATATTTGCAGTGTTGATCCTTCTTTTTCAAGACCTCTGCAATGCGCCCTGGCATGCTGTCAATCAACTTCTGGGCCACATACTGACTGATGGCCGCCCATTCTTGTCTAATCAATGCTTGGAGTTTGTCAGAATTTGTGGGTTTTTGTTTGTCCCCCCGCCTCTTGAGGATTGATCACAAGTTCTCACTGGGATTAAGGTCTGGGGAATTTCCTGGCCATGGACCCAAAATGTCGATGTTTTGTTCCCCGAGCCACTTAGTTATCACTTTTGCCTTATGGCAAGGTGCTCCATCATGCTGGAAAAGGCATTGTTCGTCACCAAACTGTTCTTGGATGGTTGGGAGAAGTTGCACTTGTAGGATGTTTTGGTACCATTCTTTATTCATGGCTGTGTTCTTAGGCAAAATTGTGAGTGAGCCCACTCCTTTGGCTGAGAAGCAACCCCACACATGAATGGTCTCAGGATGCTTTACTGTTGGCATGACACAGGACTGATGGTAGCGCTCACCTTTCCTTCTCCGGACAAGCGTTTTTCCCAGATGCCCCAAACAATCTGAAAGGGGATTCATCAGAGAAAATAACTTTACTCCAGTCCTCAGCAGTCCAATCCCTATACCTTATATCAGTCTGTCCCTGATGTTTTTCCTGGAGAGAAGTGGCTTCTTTGCTGCCCTTCTTGACACCAGGCCATCCTCCAAAAGTCTTCGCCTCACTGTGCGTGAAGATGTACTCACACCTGCCTGCTGCCATTCCTGAGCAAGCTCCCGCAGCTGAATCAACTTTAGGAGACAGTTCTGGCGCTTGCTGGCTGTTCTTGGGCACCCTGAAGCCTTCTTCACAACTATTGAACCTCTCTCCTTGAAGTTCTTGATGATCCGATAAATAGTTGATTTAGGTGCAATCTTACTAGCAGCAATATCCTTGCCTGTGAAGCCCTTTTGTGCAAAGCAATGATGACTGCACGTGTTTGCTTGCAGGTAACCATGGTTAACAGAGGAAGAACAATGATTTCAAGCTCCACTCTCCTTTTAAAGCTTCCAGTCTGTTATTTTTACTCAATCAGCATGACAGAGTGATCTCCAGCCTTGTCCTCGTCAACACTCTCACCTGTGTTAACGAAAGAATCACTGACATGATGTCAGCTGGTCTTTTTGTGGCAGGGCTGAAATGCAGTGGAAATTGTGTTTTTGGGATTAAGGGCCTGAATCAGAGCCACTCGCTAGCGATGTGCGCTCGCAAGCGGCCCAATGGTTTACGAACACGCATACTTCGTTCTGAGCGTGCGCGAACTACTCTGTGCGATAGCAGCTCGCTCGCCCAGCAAAAACAGCCCAGTGAAATGAGTGACAGGAGAGGCCGTTTATGGGTGGTAACAGGGGCAGGACACTAATAACGGGGGTGTGGAGGTGCGAACGCAGGCGTGCCTCGGTGTTTCAACGCCGTTTTTAAGGGGTGCATAATTAAGAGGCTGTCACGTCTGAGACTGGAGAAGAGGACGTGGTGGGCCTAAGTTGGGGAAAGAAGCGGAGACGAGGGGCCTGGATGTACGTTCTCCTCATCCACAGGTCTTGAGTGTTGGCGAGACCTGGGCAAAGGTGCGGAGTCTAACCCACAGGATGGTGTTCGCCAGTGACCCCCCCAATTGGGATATGGGCTTAGCTGCACCCCGTGAGCAGGTCGCGGTCCTTTGACCAGGTACCCAGGCCCTGTAGGGATAGAGACACTACACCCGTGGCCCAGCGAGGATATGCCTGCTAGGCACCAAACAGTCCCTTAAAACACTGTATAGAAAAACACCTTGACACGAGGATCAAATGTCAATAAGGATTTCAAGTGGGCAGCAAACTCACGGTTACTTGAGACGTCACCATAGATAGAAGGCACACGGGTAGAGGTGGTATACGTTGTAGCACGGATGTTCACTGGAGACGTAAGGCACACAGGTGGGGATGGTTACACTGCTGCACGGGTATTCACCAGAGACGTATAGGCACACAGGTAAAGGTGGTAACACTGCTGCACGGGTATTCACCAGAGACGGGAGGCACACAGGTAGAGATGGTATACACTGCTGCACGGATATTCACCAGAGACGGGAGGCACTCAGGTAGAGATGGTATACACTGCTGCACGGATGTTACAGAGACGGAAGGCACACAGGTAGAGAAGATAACACTACTGCTACAAGGAAGGTTAGGAACCTGGACCGGGAACTCACTATAGCACGCTAGGAGACAACCGTTGTTCAGGCAATTTCTGGAACCTGTGGAACAGTTTTATACCCAGGGGGAACCCTTAGACAGGTGCACAGCATCAGCTGATCACGGACCTATCAGTGAGAAGGATACAGTCACATGGGCCGACTGTCATGGCGGTGCCCATGTCCGGACTTGCGATGCCGGACACCAGCCCACCAGGAAGCCACTGCATGCGGGGAGAATACTCAGCTTCTCCCCCGCCGTCACGCAAGCTGCCCGACCACCCAGGATGACAGGGGAAGCCGGCGGCGCGGTAAGCGGGAGCCGATCCCCGGCTGAGCCCTGACAGAGGCAGTGTCATAGTACATGTCACATGCCTGTATTTTACACTGAAGTCCTCGCAGTGCTTGCGGCAGGGTAAGGCAACCACAAGCGCTGCGATCGCTACCGATGGTGCTCGATGTACCAGTGTTTTAATACACTTCCTGGAGATGACGCGCGCTAGTGGGCTACTCAACATACGCTAATGGATGTCTGCATACACAGAGCGATCACTCGCACAGCCAAAGTGGGTGTGCTTATGCCATGTTGTCACTTTGACAAATTTGCATACGCTGGATGCGAGTGATCGCATCTAGCGAGCGGGCCTGAATGAGGTCCTAAGTTCATTGTCATGGCAAACGGGGACTTTGCAATTAATTGCAATTCATCTGATCACTCTTCATGATATTCTGGAGTATTTGCAAACTGCCATCATAAAAAACTGAAGCAGCAGACTTTGTGAAAACCAATACTTGTGTCATTCTCAAAACTTCTGGCTATGGCTGTACAAGTGTCACTTATCAAATTTAATCAGCACAGTCTCCTGGTGCGCGCTACAGATGTGTCCACATACATCCTATCCTCTGTGCGCTACAAGTCGCGTCACACATAACGCGGGAGCTCCGTGTGACTTGGTAGTGCCAATCGTCTTTTGTGCAACTTTTTACCTTCAAATGTGTCTGAATCACACAGTGCGAATAGATAGCACAAGCAGCTTCTGCTGATTAAAATGATATGCAGCATGCCTATGGTCTGTGAGCGAGTGCTGGTGTATCTACAAGCTAAACACTACGTTACAGTGTTACAACCGCTGATACTGTACCGTAGCATTTCTCATGCAGATACACCCGTACTCGCTCACAGAACATAGGCATGCTGCATATCAGATGAATTGGAAAGTACAAAATCGCACAATAGATGCTTGGTGCTACAGAGTCACGCCATGGCATGGCACGACTAGAAGGGCTGTTTAACACGCAAGGAGGCTAGATGTATGAGGACCCATCTGTAGTCACATCGTTTTGTGACTGAGACGCACTTTCGACAAAAAAAGAAGCCTGACGCAAGCAGAGTGGCGCGGGACCTGTCTGCTTACTCACACCAGGCATATCGCGCTACATAGCGTATTGAGCCTAGATGAGCAAGGATACAGCTGCACATACTTAAACGGCACCATCATATTTAAACTTCTTAAGCTGAGACAGTCATGATTCTGTACAGGGCAGTAATAGCATGTTTGGTTAGACATATCGCGCTCTTCTGCTTGTCTACATTTTAACTGTTGATCAGCCATTCCGAACCCCTACTGGGGCCAAATCAGGGGCGATGCTATATCAATGCTTGGTTGGTTTTAAATTTATATCTTCTTAATCAAATTTCTTGTCATATGCATTTCCTATGCTTTAATGGGTGTCGTGTAACCATACTGATTGTATTGTTAAGCTTCTTGTTATATAAATACTACTAACATCTTACTACTACTAACAGTTATATATATATAGTGCCAGAATATTCCACTGAGCTTTACAAATAGCAGTAGTTACATTTGTCAATATGCCTAATTATAGCCTTTGTGTAGTTTTAAACTTATAATAACTAACTCAGTCTGATCATAATGGCTAAAAAGCAATTTAACGGGTCTATAATTATTTTACCACACACTGGAAACATTAACCCACACGATATTGTAGGTGTGTAATTAACCCAAATGATCGTCAGTCATGCTAATATCTATCTTACGAATCAGGTCTACAGTTCCTTTTGCAGTTTATTAACCTGTTTGTTGTACTGAAGTGCATTATTTTTTATTACATTATTGTATCTGCTGCTCAAATAAAAATTGACTCAAATGCTGAATTATAAATGTCACTTTCCCATTGTAAATCAATCAGGGAATTACAATATCTAACATTATGCTGTGTGAGGATGGTCCTCTGGCTGATGTATGCAGCTTTATGACAATAGAATGTTGCTCCAGCTAAGTGTTGTGATTCGGTTCCATACACTGAAGCCACTGGGCAGACAGTCCTTGACACATCCCTAGCAACCTTATAGAGCTGTCATTATAATAATACTACCAAAAGTAACTTGGCGTAAATTTTATTGAACATTGTAAAACTTAACAGTGTTCTGTGTAAGCAAGTGTTTAGTTCAAGGAGTCCCAGGACAGATGGGCAGATGCAGCTGCTTTAAGCAGTAGTCCCTGTTAGGAGGAAAGATCACAGATGGGTGCTCCCAAGGGCAATCTAATAGCACTTTTTTTTATAAAGAAATTAGGGGCATATTTACTAAGCAGTGTATTTACAAAACCCGCAATTGATTTTTCCTGCGAGATTTAAAAGGGCAATAACACTTAATGCAAAACAAGCCTGATTTTGCATTTACTTAGTAAATATGCCCCTTAGTCTGTAGTAGACTAAACTGCAAAAGACTCTTACTACCTGCAAATCTATCCCCTGTTCTTGTTACTCTCCCATTGTAACAGAACTTTTCGGATAAATCTTCATTAAAGAATATGAATCACAGAGATATTTTCAGTTTCACTTTGTACTTGAATAGCTTTTACTTGTACGGCTATGCAGCAATAAGAAATCTTATTGTGTTCCATGTTAGATACTTGAAGACTTTCCAAGTACAAATCCATCGGTGCTGAACTGCTCCAGGCCTGCTCCGTGTTTGGGAGGACACTCACAGGCAGATGTAAATCAGAAGAGCAGCCCAGAAGGGACCTTTCTATATAAACTGGAAACTTCTGAGGAGCTGGAGAGAAAGGCCAGCCAGGACAATGACTCCTCAGTACAAGAACTACAAGGCTTTCTGGAGGAGAACGTTGAGATCAGCCAATACCTGCTGCCCCCAAAGTCATTACTGCGATATGCCTTCATTTTGGATATTGTTAAACCCACATGTAGAAGGTCGACGTGCTTCACAAAAGGGTGAGTGCAAATCGCAGTTCTACTTGTAGGCTTATGTTTCGTTTACGGTAATTGTTCTTCTACTTTGCCTGTAGTTTTAACCATGAGGATTCAAAGCAGAATCTATAACCCTTTAAAATACCTGAGCTCAAAAGCGAAAACTCTGTTGGTGTATTTAAGGCCTTACATCTCAGGGGCCCATAGCCGGGCAGAACCATGGACTCACGTTGTGAGTCTTGCTTAATGTCATCCATAGGGTAAGGCAGGACAGGGCAGGGCAAGGCAAGGTAACTCCTGGTGTTTTTTTTCTCAGTGACCAGCGGCTGCTTAATAAAGTTTTGTTTTTTATTGTCAATAATCTAAAAAAATGTTTGCTGCTGGACTGGCCCATGTGTGCAGTCTTATGGTGCTTCATGCATCAGCGCCAATTGCAGGATTGACCAACGCCCGAGTGTCCCCCACAGTGACCTGGAGTCCAAGGCTGGGAGCCTATACAAAGCCTGTACAGAGTCTGGGAGATGTTGGCACATGAGGGTTCCCCAGAGGACGAGAGTGGGAAAGCTGGGGGGGGTGAGGGGGGGAGAGGGGAGGGGAAGGAGCTCCAAAACCCAGCTGGGAAATGCTGCACATATTACTGTGGACCATCTCATATTTTATCATTATTATAGTATCATGTTGTGGCATATCATGTATGTTTATCATTATTTCTGAAAATGTTGTGACATTATTATTATTATTATTATTATTATTATTATTATTATTGTGTGTACGTATATATCACGTCATTATAGTGTACAACTTACAGTACATGTTATTGTCTATCAGGATATAAGTGACATATTATTGTATATATGTATTTGTTACTGTTATTACGGGATGTAGTTGGCATCCCAGCGTCAGGATTCTGAGCGTCGGCATCCCGTACCAAACCTGTAATTACTTAGTATATTGTCATAACATTATTGTGTATATCGCCTTGCGCACTGTCCCGCTGTCCACTTTGCCTGACCCATCCCCCCTCTCTGTTGTTCCAAACCCCGTCGTTGCAGCTTCGTCCCTCCCCCTTCTCTCTGTCTGTCTGACCCCAACCCCCCTCCCTCCCTTCGCTCAGTCAGTCCTGAGCCCATATTTTAGCACCTGGGACCACCACTCACTGGTTCCGCCAAAGTACACCTGGGCAGGTGTCTATAAAGTGATGTCATTTCCAAGCTTTATTCAGACAGTGTTTTATCTTTCTTATATGATATTAAAGGAATGATTCTGCTTTGGTTTCTTTCTTTCGGCTTTGCAGATACGGGCATTACGTGGAAGGAATGGGCTCAGTTCTTCAGGCTGCAACAGATATAGAGGTGTGAAATTGCTATTTAGTATCTGTAATATTATTGTTATTGTTTTACATACACAGCACCAGCATATTGTGTAGTTGTGTAGAATTATTGACAAGTAGTGAGGCAGCACAGACGGTGTAATGGTCATGGGTTCGATTCCCACTGCGGCCCTAATTGTGTGGAGTTTGTATATTCTCTCTGTGCTTGCATGGGTTTCCTCTGGGTACTCCGGTTTCCTCCCACACTCCAAAAATATACTGGTAAGTTAATTGTCGTCTCCCACAAAGAATTAACCCTAGTGTGTATGTGTGTGTGCATGTGATAGGGAATATAGATTGTAAGCTCCACTGGGGCAGGGACTGATATGACTGGCCAAATATTCTCTATAAAGCGCTGCGGAATATGTGTGCGCTATATAAATAACTGGTAATAAATAATGGAGTGGTACAAAGAGAGACCCAATTATGACAGATAATAGGACAGGCCCCTTGTATCACAGTTACAAGGGAATGGTGATGGTCTAGCTGCTAATACCATCCAGACCAAGTTACTTCTGTTATTAGACCCTGGGGAGTGACTGTAGATGGTCTGTGACCTGAACGTATAGGGGGCTGGGAGACCAGGAACATATATGTGCCTCTGTGAATCCCAGGAACTCCAGTCTAGCAGCACATTGATTGCACAGTCAGTACATATGTCCCTCTGCGAGTCCCATAGGTCCCAGTCTAGCAGCACATTGATTACACAGTCAGTACATATGTCCCTCTGCGAGTCCCATAGGTCCCTGTCTAGCAGCACATTGATTACACAGTCAGTACATATGTCCCTCTGCGAGTCCCATAGGTCCCAGTCTAGTAGCACATTGATTACACAGTCAGTACATATGTCCCTCTGCGAGTCCCATGGGTCCCAGTCTAGTAGCACATTGATTACACAGTCAGTACATATGTCCCTCTGCGAGTCCCATGGGTCCCAGTCTAGCTCCACATTGATTACACAGTCACTAAGCTATTATGTATACTTCTGAAGGGTAGGTAACATTGGTAAACGTCTAATCATTCAAGTTTGGGCATAATTCCTGTATCTGGCCAACTGGGGAGAAGAATAATAAATATACTCATCATTTAAACTCCCTGTTAGATCTGATCATATAATTGTTATAGTTGTTTTAATAAAAGTTAGCGGTGCCTAGAAATAAAGACAAATTAAGATTTTGAACAGGGTCCATTTCTGCCCCAAACAAACTCCATGATGGAGATCTTGGGGTACGGATCTTTCAGTGTATCGCAGTGACTGGAATAAAACGTTTCCTGTGCTGTCTTATGAACTTGGTGCATCAGGTAGTAGCATGTAAATATGTGTCTGTCTGTCAGCCATCTCCCTGTGGACTGTGCACACAGCAATGTAGACACAATAGCCTAATGTTCAGCTGTGAAAATACAAGATAGTTTGTCCTAGTGATCCTACCTGACCACATGGTAGACACAGCTGGCATGTCTTTCATTATAGAGGTCATTAATACACTCCCACCCCCTCTTCCCCGTATACTGGATGAATAGGATACCACAAAAACAGACAAAATATTTATTTGGCACAGAAAATACATTTACCATAGCGATCAGTTATGTTTCTAATGATAGGTGTTCTAAGAACTAACAAATATATAGTCCCTTTTGTGCAGAATACCAGGAGCAGCAAGAAATTCCGAATAGTGTCACCAGCACTAAATATTTAACCGAAAAAATGGAAATTGCGCTCCTTCTAGGACAAGACACAATAATGCGACCTACTGTAGTAATAAAATGCCATCCAGGATAGTTAATGTCTCCCAAAGTTCCAGTGTTTTTTTAGTACATTTTCTTCAGTGACCAAATTCAATCTCCTTCTTCACGTTCCCTTGAGGTATCTCTTATTAATGTAGACCATGTAGATAATTATAGTCCTGGATATTCCTGAGGTCAATGCAAGTTTATCTTTTTCATCAGGTGCAGGAAAGTTTCGAGGTCTGGTTGTCAGCATATGGGTGTTTCTTGTGTATTAAACACCCGTATATAATATATACCCCTGGCTCCGGCTGTCAGGAATGTCCTATGATAAAATGGCAGCTAAAGGACTTTAGTGAAGAAGGAGATTGAATTTGGTCACTGAAGAAAATTGACTAAAAAACGCTGGAACTTTGGGAGACATTTTCTATCCTGGATGGTATTTTATTACTAGGTCGTATTATTGTGTCTTGTCCTAGAAGGAGCGCAATTTCCAATTGTATGTTTTTCTGTTCTAAGAACTGTCTGCATCCGGGTGCTACAGTCTCCTGAAGCTTTGTAGCATGGATTTACTATACCATACAGGCACCTGTCTTTATGAGAGTGATTAGAAACCCCAGTCAATATAGTAGGACTATTGTTGTGCTGCCATGATTTACGTGAGTCTCAGCACTTGAAGCCCCTACCCGGCTGTGGTAGTATGGCAGGTTTATATAGGAGGCATGCTGGCAGCCAGAGCCTGTCTGTCGCTGGATGGGCGTATTGCTTCTGGACAGTAGTGTGGTCATTAAATGAATTAGTAAAACGTTCAGCTGAGTGAGAAAAATGCCCCCTGTGAGTTTTCACTAGCACTGTGTTTGGATAGTGGCCTATGTATGTTTATAGGTAAATTGCTAACATATTAACCCGCCTGGGCATTGTGATCAGCGAAGGCATGCTGTTACCAACTCTTAACAACACATAAGTCTCCCTCAATCCATTGAAATGAAAAATCTCTTTTGTGTTCTGTGGCCTATTGCTTGTTATTTATGGCTTTCTGGTTGTTCGTGTTACTTTTTCCCATGTTGACGCAGATCAGCTCGGTGTATAAATCATTGGAGATACTGTCTGACAAGGAGAAACTCGCTAAACTGTCCACACTACAACTGAGATACTTCATACCCAGGGAAATCGCAAATCTTCACGGATTCCGACCGGAATTTGGTATGTGGTATAGTATAGGACAATGTTATGTTGTCTCTGAAGCGTTAAGTGTCACCTACTGATGTGTCTTTATACACCTATCCTTTTTGTGCCATATGTGCGACTTGGACGCTCCAATTCCCGTGCTCAAGTACTTTTTCCTGAATCTTGCACCTAAATTCACTAATAGTGTACTTAATAGTGTAGTCATGATTAGTATTTTTTGTTGTATGAAATAGCCGATTAAAGGCCTCTACACACTAGATGATATTGTGAACGATTTGTCCGATTCCGGCGCATCGGAACGACAAATCGTTCAAATCGGCCAGTGTGAACGCACTATGGACCTCATTCAGAGCCGCTCGCAAAATGCGAGCGCTCGCTCTGAATGGGGGCGGCCGCTTCTCTTTAATGAGCCGACCTCCTGGCCGCTCTCTAAGCTGTGGGTGACCACCCACAGCTTTAGCGAGCGGCCAGGTTGATGGTTGCGATGGTCAAGACCATCGTGACCATTGGGGCTTGCGACGAGACCCTTGTGGTAGGGTCTCGTCTGCCGCAAGCCCCAGCGAGCTTTCAGTTCTAATAGAGCCGGAAACTCACCACTGACATCACGAGTGATGTCAGTGAGGCCGCCCACGAACGGCAGGCGTTCTTTCGGGAACGCCTCTGTTTGTGTAGCCAACGCCCCGCCTACAAAACGGTGCGAGCTGTCGATCACCATCGACAGCCGCCCCTTTTGTAGTGAGCCCCGGAGCAAGAGAATTGCGCTCTTGCTCCGGGGCTTGCGCACGCACAGTGCGTCCGCGGTGCATGCGCAGGGCCTCAACATCGACCCGCTTGCGAGCGGGTCTGAATGAGACCATATGCGCGCTCCCGCTGCGTCATTCGTCGCATCTTTGGATCTTTTGTACATGCAGGAAGATCTGTCAATCTCGTTAACGATTCCCCCTCAGATCGTGTGTATGCACTACCAAACGACCAGGCGATATGGTTACATTATATAGTTAACGATCTAACCACCAAACAATGCAAGATATATCATTTGGTCGTTTGTTAGATTGCACAGTGTGTATGCACTAGATCGTTTGCCCGGCAGTTCAAGTGAAATCGTTGACGACATTGTATCATTTGCAAGGCGTCTAGTGTGTACCTAGCTTTAGCTTAACAATGCATTGCGCAAGTCACTGGCTTCTGTCTTTTTACCTTGATAAGGTACTTTTTACTGAATTTTGCGTCCTAGGGCCTGACTCAGAGTTGTATGCTAATGCCGCTGCTGGTGCTGCATCTGTGTACTCAACTGCTATGCGAAAATATGCAAATGTCGCAGCTGCCGGGAGATGCATCGATACACGCCCACCTGCGGCTTTGCAAATCCAAGCATCTGCGTACAGAGACGCGGCGTCAGTCACAGATCATTTGATTGTTGCAATCCTGAGTGGGTCCATGCTTCTGCAGAATGGCCGCGGGAATTGAGATGCAGGAGCCATATTCCTTGTGTATGGGCTCGCCATCGAAACAGTCACGACGCACACCTTGCCCCTACTCCCCATTACCTCACCAAAATACTCCCTGACTGTCAATCTCGCTGTGAGTAAATAGTCTTTGTGAGCGACTGCTGTAATGCACATCGACGCATGCGCAGTGTGACCCAGACGCATTGCGCAGACGGCCGGTAATCGTTCAACTGCGAAAAACAACAGCATAGCGTACAACTCTGAATCTGAGTGTACTAAGAGCCCGATTCAGAAAATGTACGTAGACCCGATGGTTTACGTACATCTCCCGATGGTGGAGCATATGTGCAGGATCCTTTCTGCTCAACAAGTACTGTGTGATCGCACGCAGTGCCCCCAAGCCGCAGCATGTCAACCATGCTGCAGCTTGGGGCACTGCATGCGAGGAAGGGGTGGTGCCAGCCTGCGTCCCCGTTTCCTGGGAGTGCTGAGGCCAGAGTTTGCATCTGAAAATGCAGATTTCCTGGCCTTGCAAGGGGGCAGGAGGTGGCCAGTCTGAATAAGCTTCAGCTTACACTGATGGCAAATGCTGCATCTCCGGATTCAGCACTCGGATCTGTGATGCTGGCGTCTTTATCCCTCAGACGCCTCCTGCAGGCATTATCATATTAGTTGTATGGTATTGCACAGCCGATTCCCTGGGGCTGTGCAACACTGTCCATATCTGAATCGGGCCCTAAGTCACAAATAGGGTACTAGTGGGGTGATTCAGTTTAGGATGGAATTGCAAAGCGCAATTCCGTCCTTGCTAATATGCAAATGCAGCAGGAGGTGTATGACACAACCTGTATGACACCCCCTGCTGCATTTGCGACCTTAGCACTGTGACCGAGGTCGCATTGGGGGCCGGTGCCGGGCCGCCGGCCAGCTGAGTAAGACCAGGAAACTGTGTCCATAGACGCAGCCCCTGGCCTTGCCACTCCCAGAAAATGGGACAGACACGCCCCCGTTTCCGGGAACGCTGGCTATCCCCGCCCCTTAAATGCCTTTGCCTGTTAATCAGGCAGAAGCATAGAAAAGGCGCTGCGTGCGTTCACACAGGACCCGTTCTGAACATTGCCAGAACGGGTCCTGCACACGCGCAAATTCCTGATACTCTGGAATCTGCATTCAGCATTGCTGGAATCTGCATTCAGCATTGCACATACATGCAATGCTCAATAAGCCCCTACGTACTTAGGATTAGTATTTTCTTGATGTATTGGTATAATGTAGCACTTTAGTTATTCTAAATTGCAAAGTCCATGGTATGCCAAATTGGGTTATTTGGTGCAATTTGAGTATGTATGTAGTCACATTTGTACACTGTGGAGATAGTAACTCTGTTTAAGCAAAATTGAGTCTTCCTATTCACTAAGGCAGTGGTTCCCAAACTTTTTTGAATCGCGGCGCCCTAGTGCATCAGCATTGTTTATACGGCACCCCTAAGCTAAAAGTTTGTTATTGAGAAATTCAGAAAAAAATGTAGTGAAGTAAATTGTGCTGACCTGTCATCCTTAGGTTTGGTCATATTGTGGTGGTGGACAGGTTTGCGCTTCTGCTTGTGCACATATTTACATTACATTGACCATAAAGAATCTGATTTGGTGCTGGACAACCAACCTAAGGCACCCCTGAAAGTGTTCCCAGGATGCTGCGGTGCACAGTTTGGGAACCACTGCACTAAGGTGTAGTGACCTCACTGCAGCATAATACTCTGATGTCACTAGTTCCAGGCGATGGGTCCATTTAAATACAGAGCACATTTTCACACAAAAAATGCGTAATTTTCATTATGTTTCTTGACTTACACGCTGCATAAAGTGCCTTAGTCAGAGGAACAGCTGCCTGATTCTGATTAGTATCACATTCCACATACAGGAAGGTAGAGCCCTAATCTAATTTTATCCCGGCTAGACCATTGTAATCCCCTCCTCCGTGATCTTCCACAGAACAGACCTGGCTCCTCTCCAATCTGCTGGGAATACTGCAGCATGACTCCTACACCTTTTAGTCACCGATCTTTCTAATTACGCTGCATGTTCAGAGGTTTGCTAAACACACTTCTAATTGTGCGCAATCCTATTGGCTGTAATATTCTCCCAGCAAGTCTTTTTTAAGGCTGAACCCACTGGCAATTTATTACATGCAGTTTAATAGCATATAGATGCATACATGCCTACTCTCCCGGAAGTTACGGGAGGCTCCTGATTTTTCAGGTAGCCCCCCGCACCCCCGGAGGAGTAGGTAGATCTCCCGCAACCTGCCCACTTCCTAGTGAAGTGGACAGGATAGGGATATTTTACTGGGAATTCATGGGTCCGTAGGGAGTGGGCGTGGCTAAAATGAGGTGAATCGTGTCATTTAGCCCCGCCCCCTCTTCACAGACCCGCAAATCGCTGCCTTTTCCCTGTGGTAGGGCTGGGCCGAATCTCCTCTCCATGCTTCTCCCGGGGAGGAGTTTTGTGAAGTCGGCAAGTATGTATAGATGTAACATCACAGTAGCAAGTAAACGATATGGGTAAGCAGCCTAATCTGAGCTCCTAAATACTAGTAAAAGCACCAGCATGTCGGATAAATTGCTTTAGTTGAGCAGTTTTATTAGCATTTAAAAACCACAAATAAAATGACTTTGGTTATGTGGCCTTAGCCACTAGCCAGTTATGTTTATAATGAAAGGTTACACGCGGTTTCGGTTCTACTGGTGAACAAAAACAGACGACATGAGGATTTTTTGCTTAACATTTTTTTCTTTTTCTTTAGGTTTTCCTGACAAGATCACAATTAAACAGCAATATCGCCTGCTGGGGAACAGCCTAAACGTGCACATTGTAGCTAAGCTCATCACCCTGCTGCTTCAGTCACACTAATACCCGGGCGGATAGAAGAACAACACAGCCATGACGATTTTTTATTTATGTATAGATATTTGATGGAATTTAAATATATTTTCCAATAAAAAAAATGAATTGTGCTTTTGTTTTATTTTCATTTTCACCATTTGAAATATGTTTGACTTATAATTAACGTAAGACCATGAGACACATAAATCATGTATCTGTTTGCAGTTCATCATAGCTGTTGCCAGCACCTGTCCCCATCAAAAGCACACAGATAATATTTGGTGGTGGCTCCATGTATAAAGAGAATTAATTGAAAAAGCAAACGAACAGAACTTGTAATCCAGCAGTGAGAGGGAAAGCTGTAACCACTGGTGACTCTGATTACAGGGTTCCCCCACCCAAGCTAGAGATCTACATTGGTATTGGGTTATTTAATGTACTGTAAGTATTTACCCTTGTCCAGCATTCCCGTGCTGTATAAATACTGCATATCCTGTTTTATTGTTATTTCAACAGGTCTTGTTCTCCTATTAATGTTTTCAACCGTATTGTTAAAATGTCAAACATCAGAATTTTCAGGCGCCAGTCATTGGTTCCTTTTTACATGTAAAATGTTTTTATATCTCAGTCAGCTGCAGCAGCCTTCTGTGACCCCGGGACACTCGCATATTGGAAGTGAACAATAAAAAAATCAATAGAAACATAGAATTTGACGGCAGATAAGAACCACTTGGCCCATCCAGTCTGCCCCATTTTTAAACATATTGTTACCTCAACACTTATTGATCCGTACTTCTTCTGAAAGATATCCTTATGTCTATTGCATGCATGTTTAAATTGCTCTACTGTCTTAGCCTCTGCCACCTCTGATGGGAGGCTATTCCACTTATCCACTACCCTTTCTGTGAAGTCATTTTTCCTCAAATTTCCCCTGAACCCACCACCCTCCAGTTTTAGAACGTGTCCTCTTGTTCTAACACTTCTCTTTCTTTGAAGAATGTCTCCTTCCTTTAGCTTGATAAAACCCTTTATATATTGGAATGTTTCTATTATGTCCCCCCTTTCCCTTCTCTGCTCCAAACTATACATATTAAGATCTTTTAGTCTTTCCTGGTAAGTTTTGTGATGTAGACCTTGCACCATTTTAGTTGCCCTTCTTTGTACAGTCTCTAATGTATTAATATCCTTCTGGAGATATGGCCTCCAGAACTGAACACAGTATTTGAGATGAGGACGTACCAATGACCTATACAGTGGTATTATCACTTCTTTCTTTCTGCTACTGATTCCTCTCCCTATGCAACCAAGCATCTGACTTGCCTTCCTCATTGCTTTGTTACAATGTTTGCTTGCCTTTAAGTCACCTGAAATAGTGACTCCTAGATCCCTTTCCTCTTCAGTAGTTTCCAGTATAGTGCCATTAATACTATATTTAGCCTTTGGATTTTTGTGACCCAAGTGCATGATCTTGCATTTTTTGGCATTAAACTGTAGTTGCCACGTTCTTGACCATTCCTCTAGTCTACCTAGATCATCAATCATTTGTTTTACCCCTCCTGGTGTGTCTACGCTGTTGCATACCTTTGTGTCATCTGCAAAAAGGCCTAGTTTCCCTTCAATACCATTTGCAATGTCACAAATAAATATATTAAAAAGCACTGGTCCAAGTACAGATCCCTGAGGTACTCCACTGGTAACCTTTCCCTCTTGAGACTTCACTCCGTTTACTACAACTCTCTGTTTCCTATCCTGCAGCCATGATCTTATCCATTCAACTATCTTTGTATCCAATCCCATGCTTTCCAGTTTATTTAACAGTCTGCGATGTGGAACAGTGTCAAAAGCCTTACTAAAGTCTAGATAAGCTATATCTATGGCCCCCCTTTATCTATTTCCTTAGTCTCCCAGTCAAAAAAGTCAATAAGATTTGTTTGACATGATCTCCCCCCAGTAAATCCATGCTGTTTGGGATCCTGCATATTGCTGGATTTGAGATAATCTACAACTCTTTCTTTTTAGAGTGTATCCATCAATTTCCCAACTACTGATGTAAGGCTCCATAGGCAAACGCACGAAGGGGGGGGGGGGGGGGGGGTTCCAGGTTGCCTGGAAACTCCCCCCTCCCAAGTCCACACCGTGACCACAATAGAAACTGTAATATGATAAAGTTTTACTAGTGCTGCATGTTCGTCTCTGGATCACAAATTAAATAATTAGCACCACCTGTGGATCTTTTAACATGTGTCAGCCAGTAATAAATACACCTGTGCACCAACTAGGAGAACTGGAAAACATGCACTGTTAGGGGTGCACTGCTATAGACCATCAATAGGTTTAATTATTTCTATTGTATAATAATCCAGTGCATAGGGAGACCGATATGTACATATATGTCCAGGGCAGTGTTAGGTTCTTCTGCCGCTCCCCCAGACCCCTGGAATTGCTCCCATGCTCTGGAATGGTGCTCACATCTAAAATAAAAACATTCAGCTCAGGCAGGATGGGCATACTACCACATTTAATGGGTTACTGTGATCGCTGGTCCTGTATATGTTGGAATTATGATATACAATACACTTTTTATGATGTTTATTAAAGCTGGATAAGTGCTAATTCTGCCCTCTTCATGGCCTGGCCACACTCACTCTAAAATCAAGCATTTGGAAGCCCTCCTCAAGAAATCCTGCGTTTGCCACTGGGCTCTCTGGTCGGTAGTTGCTTGCCTCTTCCTTGCTTCCACTTTTGTGCAGTGGGACAACGTTTGCTTTTTTCCAGTCCTCTGAAATTACTCCAGTAGATAGTGACTGGTCGAATAATTCTGTTAATGGTGTTACCAGCACCCATTTAAGCCAGGCTTGCCTACCCTCCCGATTTGGTCGGGAGCCTCCCGAATATCGGGTTCCGCTCCCGACCCCCCAGAAAGGCAGGCAAGCCTCCTGGCTTCCGCCTACCCCCCGGACTATTAGTAAAAACCCACGTAGCGGGGGGAGCACGATTTTCGCTGAATCGCGTCATCGTGGCTCCGCCCCCTGCTTTACAATGCCTTTTTTCCAGCACTGTGAAGAGGGGGCGGGGCCACGATGACGCGATCGTGCAGTCACGCCCCTGGCCCGCCCCCAAAACCATAATCATAGCCCAACCACGCCCCCCGCAGAATGCAGGCATTCAGCTCCCTCCCGGAAGGAGGGAGCTGAATGTCGGCAAGTATGCTTTAAGCTCATTTAGTTTCCTTGGATGTATCCTATCAGGCCCATTGATTTATCCGCAGTTTTGAGAGCTCTGTTAGGGTCTTTTCCTCTGTAAATGTGCTTGTTCCTACCTCATTTTTCTGATTACACCTGCAAATTAATGAGAGGCGCAAAATTAATGAGAGAAAGCAAACAGCTATGAGCTGCACTTCCTATTGATCCTCACTAACACTCTGGTAAATAGGATTCCTCAGTTTTAACTTATTTGGATCATTCACAATAATATGCAGTATTAGGCCTTTAGTAAGCTGCAATAATTATGCACATAGGCCAAGCTAACAGTGCATTACATTGCTATTTTTGTTTAACAGCGGTTTTTGAGGACATTTACTGTTTGACATTATTTACAAGTACACATTTATATGTTTGGTATTGTATGATTATTTGTGGGTTATTAAATGGATTAATTTTCTGCCATGCCAAAAATCAATGTGCCCTCGCATTGATTTTTGATGGTTAAAATGTGGGCTTTTATTATAATGCCGACATTTAACATGCTGACACCAGAAGTCAAAATAGTTTTTTGCATATTTCAGCCTAAACCTAACCCTAACAAATAACACAAGAATGTACTGTCGACATTCTGGTGTCGACATTATGAACATGCCGACATTTGTGGATTTTCTTTGTCGAAATTCAGAACCTGTGGACATTCTGCCTGGATCCCACGCAAGTTATTAATTAAATCTCTGCATCATAAATTGGGGCAAATATTGATGTAACCATTTATTGGAATTAAGTTATTCTGGGTACACACTAGCCAATATCTTGTGTGCTTTGGCCAGTGTATACCAGCGATATGTCTGTAAACAACGTCGTTCACAGGCATATTGCGTCGGCTGGGCACCAGATACCTTGCAGACACTGCAGATAAATTGGGGCATCGTGCTGTGTATATGGGCGGTCAGCCAAACGCCCGTACATCATCTGTGTGTACCCAGCTTTAGTAATAACTATTATGTCTGCATACCTTCCAACTGTCCCGAACCACCTACTTTGAAAGGGGCAGGGCTTACATGAAAATGGGCAGTGATCCAGAAAAGTGGGTGTTTTGGGGAGGATCTGGGTGGATCACAGGCAGTTTATTGTGCCCAGATTCTATATGTCTAAACGTTTGAGAGGGTTGAGTCTGTAGCCTCGAGACGGCCATAGGAAGGGCGCCATCCACCAGTCGTCTAGCTGCCATTGCAATATGCATTGCGATGATGTGCGACCATTGTTACTAGACCATTCAATGGTGCAGTAATAAACATGCGCAGAAGGCATGGCTGGTTTAATTGTGTGTAAAGGAGCACTGCTGATGGTCAGTGTTTCTCCCTGTCGAAAAGAAGCAAGAGATGATTATAACCATTGCGATCCCAGGATTAAATGGCAAAAGCCATCCCTACTGTCTCCCAATACAATGCAGTTTATACCCATCTTAGGAAAGTTAATTTGTTATGGAAAAGCATGACTATGCCCCTCCAAGCTGCTTGAGAGACTTGCCTACACCCATCTCATACACTTTATTCACTCGCACAACTTATTCAGTGGCATCACTAGGGGGGTGCGGCCCACACCGAGTGACACCATCAGAGGGGTGACACCAAATAGCAGAGCTGCTCTGCTCTTTTGGTGTCACCCCAAAGGATGGTGTCATCAAGTAGAGATGATGGCGCTCACACTGTACCCAGAGAGACTGGGGGCTGCCTGGCACCTCCCAGGGCACTGGGCACGCCATCATCACAACGAGAGTGACATACAACCCCCCGAAACGGCCTACAACTAGGGGCGTGGCTTAGCTGGCACGAGACCATGACCCCTTCCACGAGCATGCGCCTGCGGCACGCTAAAGAGATAAGAGGCGGAGGTGTCAGGGTAAGTAGGCGTACCAGTTGACACCAACACCAGTGACGCCACTGACTTATTGAACCCACTTCATTCAGGCTTTCATTCCCAACACTCCTCAGAGATAGTGCTGACCTAGGGTAGTGAATGATCTGATCACTGCGAAGTCTAAAGGCCATTATTTACTTCTTATTCTTCTAGATCCAGCTGCTGCATTTGACACTGTTGACCTCTCTCATCTCATACAAACACTTCAATCTCTAGGGGGCCCATTTGTCATTAATCGCATTTACATGTGCCCATGATCGCATTGCAAAATGCTATCACATCGCCAGGGTGTACTATAGGACACACGCAGGGACAGGGGCTCCGAAAAGAGCCCGTCCCTGCGATGTGCTCCGAGTGCTGCCGGGGCTACTGCGCATGCGCAGTCCAGCTGACCGCACGTGTACAGTGGCCATATTCGGGGAGGGTTCCGCAGGAACCCTCTGCCGGCTGAATCCGCGATGTGTAGCCCATAGGCTACAATGGCCTACCACCATCTTCAGATGGCAGTAGCTGCAGGGGCCAATCTCTGGAATGCTTTGCATTCCGGAAATTGGTAAGTATGTCAGCATCGCATCTCCCATAGAAACTTATGGGGGATGCGGCTGCCGGCAAAAATGGAAGGATGGCAGCAGGTATCCGAGATATCTGCTGCGGTCCCTCTGTGATATATCTGGGGGAAACTTTAGGGTTGGGCACTAAAAGGGACAGTTGGGGTTAGGCACCAGGAGGGAGGGTTGGGGTTAGGCACTAAGTAGAGTGTTAGGGTGAGGTTAGGGTTAGGCACTAAGTAGAGTGTTAGGGTGAGGTTAGGGTTAGGCACTAAGTAGAGTGTTAGGGTGAGGTTAGCGTTAGGCACTAAGTAGAGTGTTAGGGTGAGGTTAGGGTTAGGCACTAAGTAGAGTGTTAGGGTGAGGTTAGGGTTAGGCACTAAGTAGAGTGTTAGGGTGAGGTTAGGGTTAGGCACGAAGTAGAGTGTTAGGGTGAGGTTAGGGTTAGGCACTAAGTAGAGTGTTAGGGTGAGGTTAGGGTTAGGCACTATGGCCCTGATTCAGAGCCGGACGCTCTGACCAGAGCGCTCGCTCTGAATCAGGGCCCACCTCCATAAATATGGAGCGTCCTCCTGGACGCTCGTATAGCTGTGGGTCACCACCCACAGCCTATACGAGCGTGCAGGATGATGGTCGCGATGGTCTTGACCATCGCGACCATCGCCACTGCGTGCAGAAGCCTGCGGTTGAGTTTCTCAACCGCAAGGCCAGGAGTGATTTTGGCTCTATCAGAGCCAAAATCACTCCCACTGACATCACTAGTGATGTCAGTGGGGTCGGCTTCTGACGGTAGGCGTTCCCTTGGGAACGCCTCCGTCTGGCAGGCACGCCCCCGGCACGCCCACCAAAGGGGGCGTGCTGTCAATCAACATCGACAGCACGCCCCCTTTGATCAGACACAACGAGCGAAGGAAAGTCCTTCGCTCGTCGCGTCTCGCGCATGCGCACGACGGAGCTCCCTCCGTCATGCGCATGCGCAGTGCACACCATCGACCCACTTGCGAGCGGACAGCCGCTCGCGAGTGGGTCTGAATGAGGCCCTATTTAGAGTGTTAGGGTGAGGTTAGGGTTAGGCACTAAGTAGAGTGTTAGGGTGAGGTTAGGGTTAGGCACTAAGTAGAGTGTTAGGGTTAGAAAACAAAAATGTGTCAACCTTTTCTACCTGATGGCTTTTTCCCTGTCAACCTATTGCTGTCTAACATCTGTTGTCTATCTAATTACTGTCTATCTTTATTAACAAACCCCAGCCCACCATGAACCCCTGCAATCTGGCTGGACCAATATGCAATACTGTAGGTAGCACATACCCATGTACATCAATGCCTATTTCCCCATAGAAAGTAAGCTTGCGAGCAGGGCCCTCTTACCTCTATGTCTATCTGATATTACCCAGTCTTGTTATATTACTGTTTATCACCAGTTGTAAAGCGCAGTGGAATATGCTGGCGCTATAGAAGTAACTGTTATTAAATAAATGATAACAGTGCAGCAAACAACAAGCCCATACAATAAACAGATTACAGGGATAGATTTGAGAGATTAGTGGTTTTAGTTTTGTTAATCTGTGATCAAAGAGTATGAATGATTACTATAAATCCTTCATGCTTTCAGTTTGAATAGACAATAGCTTAATCTTATTTGATTTATTATTTATTTGGGCTTTAAAGCAAAAAAAACTATATCTGCTCTACACAGACTTATTGACCAAGTTTGCCACATACGTAACTCCTGAAAGTCCATAATATTCCATATGACAATTTAAAACACATAGGCCCTGATTCAGACCCACTCGCAAGCGGCTGTCCGCTCGCAAGTGGGTCGATGGTCTGCACTGAGCATGCGCACGACGGAGGGAGCTCCGTCGTGCGCATGCGCCAGACGCGACGAGCGAAGGAAAGTCCTTCGCTCGTTGTGTCTGATCAAAGGGGGCGTGCTGTTGATGTTGATTGACAGCACGCCCCCTTTGGTGGGCGTGCCGGGGGCGTGCCTCCCTGACGGGGGCGTTCCCAAGGGAACGCCTCCCGTCAGAAGCCGGCCCACTGACATCACTAGTGATGTCAGTGGGAGTGATTTTGGCTCTGATAGAGCCAAAATCACTCCGGGGCTTGCGGTTGAAAACCTCAACCGCAGGCTCCGGCTCGCAGTTTCGATGGTCGCGATGGTCACGACCATCGCGGCCATCAAACTGCACGCTCGTATAGGCTGTGGGTGGTGACCCACAGCTATACGAGGGTCCAGGAGGACGCTCCATTTTTATGGAGGGCGGCCCTCATTCAGAGCGTGCGCTCTGCTCAGAGCGTACGGCTCTGAATGAGGGCCATATTTCATTGTATATGCCACCTGTTGTGAGTTGTTTTTAGCCCTACTGCGAAGTTTTCTGAATTTTATAAGCATTGATTTGTCCCCTTTTTGATTCCCACGTACGTACAACATGTGGGATGTGAAGGTCACATTCACTGACACTGAATAAAATATGATAGATGCATCTATTGTAATGCAAATACAAGTGATCTGTATAACTTGTTCTCATAAATTACACCGTCCACCCACCCACCTTGTTCATTTGTCTGCTAAAACTCTATCAAATCATTTCTACCAGTCACCTGGCAGATAATCACCAAATAACCTTTCCTCGCGGTAACCGGCAATTTCATCTCTAGGAAATGCTCACAAGTAATATTTCCATCACAATGTTGGCTATTAGTTAAATTGCAGGACCGGCAAAGTAAAATGCTTCTGAGCACAGTGTAGTGGTCAGATCCAGCTTATGCACACACTTTATGAATCCAATACTGGAACCTTTACATCATTTTTTACAATAAATATTGATAAAATTAAAAATATGTAGCAACTGCCATCAAGCAATAAACGCGTTCAACTTTGTTAGTTTTTTTTTTATTCGTTCTACTAGCGGCAGCCCTAAAAGGGAAACGGGAATGTTCATTAGAGAGAGAGAGAAGATAAAACCAATAAAAATGTAACGAGGACACAGAATCACCTGCTTATACTGTACCAAGCACAACAACAGAAGGTAAAAAGTGTCTTCAACTGGCCATATTTTGATTATTTCTGTTGTAGAACCTTTACTTAATTCCCTCCCTGCTCACTAATAATACACCACTCGCTCTAGGTAGTAAAGTCCCAGCACTCATGCGTAGGGATGGCCATTGACCTTCGATGGTTAACTACCGATGGCCAATGTTTTGCCATCGATGGCAGACTGGGAACCATTGGGTTTTTTCTTGTCCTGACATCACGGGCGACTCGCTAAGCCCCACCTCTGTCACTTATTGGCCTGTGGCACTCTGTGCCCCCCCCCCCCCCCAGCAGTGGTGGCCATTAAGGGATGAAAACCATAGATGTTTTTGATGGTAATCACCAATGGAACCATCAACGGTGACAATAGATGGACAACCCAACGATGGCCATCCCTACTCATGTGCGACGATGTAAAACTCTTCCTGTATAAGTATGCTTTTCGAAACAAACATTTCTGTATAAAGTACGACTGGAAGGTGCAAAGGGCATCCTATTAAAAGTATTGACCTACAGTATGGCCTAACCGCTTTTCTGGAGACAGAAAACCATTGCATCCACCTGCTAAACAGGGAGCAGCTCCGTAAATGCATCTTCTCCATCCATTCAATCCCATTTAATATAATTACATCTAATGAAATTAAATTGTCCATTGATTGTGTAAGCAGGCCTATTCATGTATCTATTCCGCACTCCGCAAGGAACACCCTGATCCGCCCAGCGACTCCTATCAGGAGATGCAGTGTTATCTACACGCCTCCAGGTACATGTGCTTTCCTGCAGAAACAGGCGTGTATATGCATAAAATGACATTTACCAGTCATGCAGTTTTACACCCTCTGCAATTGTCCTAATAGTTTTTTTGTTTTTGTTTTGCTTTCAATCCTTTGTTTGTTCACCCTGATTTCTATGTATTTATTTTTGTGTATGCATTAAGATTCCTAATGCAGGTGCATTGCCTGCATGTTTTCGCCAGTGTACTTGGCCCTTTACAGCTCTGAGATATGACACACGGTATGTATGTATGTATTGTTAATATATCAGAAGGGTAATCACTTTACTGCTGCTGTGTCATAGACAGCTATTGGTGCTGCCCAGTCATTTAGCAATCCCCATTTGTGTATGGACAGGTAATAGTTATTCATAGTAAACTCACTGCTTATATATATATATGAGTATAATGTCCATGGCTTAATTGGTGACAGCTTTGTGCCTTACATATTAGCCCTGTGCAGTCACTGTGGTTCTTAATATGTTGCAAAGGTTGCCTGGTTGAGATCACAGAGTGTTCCAATGTGCTTGAAGTGTAACTAGTCAGCCCTTTGTCCTCTTCCATTACTTGAGTTGAACAATTAATATGAATGAAGAGCTTGCGTTGACTATCTTCAGCAGGTCTTGTGGGAACGGACGGATCTCTGAGGCCAAAGTACATGTCCCTATATGCCAAGATATCCCAGTTCAGTGACTGCTTTAGTCTCTCTGCCTGGGGAGAGCTGTAAGCACCATGCTGTCTCCAGGCCAGGGTCCAAGGCATTTCCTAACAGCGTTATTATTACTACTATCTGGACTAATATGTCAGCTCGGAGAGCCAGTGAAAGTGAGGCAGAAAAGAGATGCGTACAATGACCAGTAAGTCTAATATTATATTATGCAGGTGAAAAACTGAAACACACTGTTTAAATAAGGCTTAGGCCTCCTGTGGCATTGGGCTGATGGGGCATTCTGGGACGTGTAGTCCCACAACAGCTGGAGAGCCATAAGTTTTCTTTTTTACAGTGCTTTATGTAGCAGCTTTTGTCATATCAACTTAGCGCTGTATTACAGAAAATAAAGAATGAGACGAGTTAATGTTTAGTGTAATGGTTAGAGAATAAAAGCAGTAGCTTAATGGCAGATAATGAAGTCTTCATTCCTTCCTAGGCCTCGGATGTCTTTTGAAAATGGGAATTTAATATTTTCAGTGAACCAAGTAAAAAATATTGAGTTTAAGACCGGTTCCTATGGGAAAATTAAAATGAATGACGACGATCTCTCTGAACTGCTGACACAGGTAACCGGATCTAATTAACGATAAATATGTTACAGGGATCCACAGTAATTTCTGTTATTGGGGCTTGCCTCCGCTGTATTATCATTTATCAGACTCAGGGCATGATTCAGCAAGGATCGCATTTGCTAATACGCGCACAATCGGCCGATTGTTTGCGATCTGCACATACGTATGCATCGCAGTGCGTGAACTAGCCACTGCAGTGACTACGCAGATGCATGGCAGAGTGATTGACAGGAAGTGCTGTTTGTGGGTGGTGATTGGGGGGTCGGCAAAACGCAGGTGTGCCAGTGCGTTTCAACGCCGTTGCATGGGGCTGCATAAATTATTTACTACGATGCCCTACGCAGCCTGAGGTATCATAGCGTGCGCTGAAGTTAGCAATTTCTGAGTAAGGTCAGAGCATGTGCAAGTGTGCGTGAGGCTGCGATGGTACTCGATTGTACCGATGGTTTCACAGTCTTGCTAAACATTACGGATATGTGTAAGGTAAAGTGGGCGTCCCTATGTAGTGCTGTGGCGGCATAGCGATCGCAATGGATTAGCATACTATCGCAGTTGAACTGCGTGCGTAATCGCTATCGCAGTTGCGATCCGTAGTGAATCAGGCCCTCAGTGCAGTATAACACAGGGGTTGGGTATGTTAAACCTGAACAGGAACAGAGACCACCGCAAGACTCGCCAACTATAATGTCACTGCTATGGAAAACCACAGATAACTAAAGGAAAGTCCTTAGCACTCTGTTACTGTGCAGAACTACAGCAGATTCATGTTGCTGCAAGTGTGGAGTTTTGCAAATTGAAGATATAAGGGCTGCAAATGTATGTAAATTTGTTCAAAGCCCTTCCCTGGTGTGGTATCCGCATGGTAGATAGACAGTAACTAGATAGACACCAGACAGTGAATAGGTTGACAGGGACTTACAGTAGTTTGACAGGGTGAAATGGTCAACAGGGTAAAATTATCAACAAGTGAACGGTCAACAGGGTCAAAATGTCGACATTTGAATAGTTGACACAGAAAATGTTGACACATGGTTTTTCATGATTGTTAGGGATAGGAACTTGGCAGAAGGTTAGTGTTAGGCTGCAGAAGGGAACGGTTATAGTTAGGCACCAAGGGGAGGGTTACAATAAAAAAAAAACTGTCAACCATTTGCATAATGACCATTTGACCCTGTCGACATTACGACCCTCTCGACTTTTTGCCCCTGTCGACCTTTTGATGCTATTGGCCATTCACTTTCTACATTCTGGTGTCTATCTATTGATTGTCTATCTAGTGTGATAGAAGCACTGATAAAGTGGTCAATGGCAGGTACGTTTGTCCTAGGTTTTTGGCCTATGTGTTCTAAAAAACCCCAGGAGAAGTCTGTTTTGTAAACAGACCAGAGTATCGGCTTTTGGAAAAGCCGGTTTGGGTCCTGGGGGTGTGGATGTGAGAGGGAGGGCCCCATCCACAGGCCACTCCAGGTTTTGGGCCTTTCAGCCTGGTAGCAGGCTCATTAGGGCTTACACCTGGAACTGGCTGATTTAAGCTGTGTTCAGTTGTAGCTGAGTGTCTCATACCTGGGAGAGCAGGCCGCAGGTTGCCTTGCTCTGAGACACTGTTGGCTGTAAACCAGAAGTACTGTGGACGGGGATTTTGTTTAGTGTTCTGTTAGATAGGGAACTTGCTGTCTAGTTAGTGCCCAGCCGGGCTAGGGTTTATTTTGTGTTTTGTTTATTTGATTGTTGAAATTGCACAATAAAAACTGGCACCGTCCAGCTTGCACGAAAATCCACGACTGGAGTGCTGTTTCCTGGCTGCTGTGTGTAAGGTGGTGTCCATCTACCCCAGGAGAGGGATCCGCTACCCCGACCTTATCACACTAGTTACTGTCTATCAATTCACACCCCCTTGGTGTACAGTACATCTGTGAGTATGACTGTGCAAGGACTGAGACTCCCACTTTGAGTGTCTGTAGACGCTGTAATACCGCCTTGTGCGCCTTTACACACCAACATCGGCCGCACCTTCAAAACTTTCACCAGTCCTATGGCAAGTGCAGATTTACCATCTGAGTAAGGCCTCCAATGTAAGCGCTGAAGCGTCTGTGTACACAACCACTTTCAGCGATGCGCCCATAAGACCGACCCTCTCCGTGTGTCCATTTAGTCACCTCCCCGTCACCACCCGGGAAGGCTCAACAGTTTCCAATACATTCCTGACACCATGCGCCTCAATCGCAACAGCGCCTCATTGCAAAACATCGCACATGTCCCTGAATCCACATTGATTGGACAAATGTGCAGCTTCTATGTCCCATCTGGAGCAGACTTCAATTTTCCATGAGTTTTCTGTTGAAAAAAAGACTCCATGGTTCACTTTTATTACTGAGTTTTGTCTCTAAGGGGCCTGATTCTGAGTCGGACAGATCTCTGTGCATGGGCACAGATGGTGAGTTTTTCATACCTCCCAACATCCGGGATGTCAAAGTTGGGACCCCTGCGCGTGTTAAAAAGGAGGCGTGGCTTCATTGTCGCTACACCACGCCCCCTGTATGATGCCGCTTTGGGTGCATGGCTGTATGTCATGTCCTCCGTTTTACGTCATGCAGGGGGTGAGTCCAGCACTTCGTTATCCTCCTCCCTGCACTAAATGTATGCCACGCACATGCACACGGTATCCTTTCAGCTTTAGCAGCACCTCTGCTTAGCAGCGCTGCGGTGGTGCTCCCCAACCTCCCCACGCCCGCGGGACACTACGGCCCATGGGTGGGACAGTGCCTGAAACAGTGGACTGTCCCACTGAAATCGGAACGGTTGGGAGGTATGGTCTTTGCATACAGCCAATGCACAGATGCAAACTTACGCTGGATCTGAATTTACGTGAAATAGCCGCAGAAGTCAGTTTTACTATATTATGCTAATTCGAGAATCTATAGGGCTAATGCAAAAACCCGCCATTGTGCATGTGCACAGAGATCCATCCACCCCAGCATCGGCTATCGTTCCCACAGCCCACTCTCTTATGGAAGAGAACAGGCTCTATTAGATTGTAACACAGCAACCACTATGTACTCAGCGTTCCTCCTCCTCCTTCACCTCACAACTTCTTCTCATTTTTCAGTCACAGGAGTCTATTTACTAAGCAGTGTTAGGAGACAGAGTGAAAAGTGATAAGGTGCCAGCCAATCAGCTCCCAACTGCCATCTCACAGGCTGTGTTTGAAAAATGACAGTTGGGAGCTGATTGGCTGGCACCTTGTCACTTTTCACTCTGTCTCCTAACACTGCTTAGTAACTAGACCCCACAGTTTTGTAAAACAATGTTATTCCATTAGGAATGTATCCAGCTTATTTATTGTACCCATTATTTCTGATATTTTGAAAAAACTATAACTGCTCTCCTAATGCTATAACACATTATACTATTCTATACTGTCTTCATGCACTACTATATCAATAGGAAAACAACCAATCAGGACATCTAACGAGGGCCTCCTATGACCACTTTGAGGGACTGCATGTGACCCCCAGGTCTCCAGTGCTCCCACCGCATGCCTGTACAATTGAGATATGGAGTGTGTTTTCAAGACGTTGAATGTTCTCAAACAAGTAAATGGCAAGATCGGTGCTAGGTGACACCGACATGCTTTAGATGGCCTCCTTATGTGCCCTGTGTAAAGTTTAAACCATTTACTTTGTTGAAGTCTTAAAACTCACGTTCAACATGTAATGTAACACTTTAACTTTTAGCTAAAATTTCAAATGAACTTTATCATGAAGATCTCTTTTTGGCAAGAACGAAAAAAAAATACTCTTACGTTTTATTTTGATTTTCAGATAAGTAAAAATAAAGAAGAAATTGCTGTATTGAAAGCTAGTGCTATTGGAACCAATCAGACTGTTACGCAACAGATTGATCAACTTAACACAAAGGTACTGAATTATTTGTAATCGCCTGGGCTTTGTAAATTGGCATCATTATAAGCTAAGTGTGTCTTATATATAGTGAAGGGCGCATAATTCCATGTAGGCTTCCCAATAAACCTACCGCCTGCCTCCATGATGACGTTGGTTCCTAGTGAACTGATATGTACCCTAGGTATTAATTATCCCTCCGGGATACACTACTTCCACTATTTGCTGATGGAAGTAGACATGGATCCATAACATCGAAAGTGCACACCGGCTTTTGCACACAATGCAGGAACAGACCAGAGTATTTTTGCTTTCATTGATTATTATTCATTTATTGACTCAACTAATCCAAGCTTTCATAGCTTTGGCTAAAGTAAAAAACTGCCTATGTATATATATATTTTTTTTCATTTTGAAAATTGAGACTGTTAGCTGGTTTTGACTCCACCAATCCCTACTTCCATAGCTTTGGCTAAAGTAAAAAACTGCCTACTGTACGCATTTTTTTTTTCCATTTTGAAAATTGAGACTGTTAGCCGGTATGACTTTGAGCTCAGTAATCCCAGTTTTTACTTTCTTAATATGCAACAGCTATACTACTTCAGTGTGGAGCTCAGGACCCGATTCAGACCAGGACACTAAGCCGCGGAAGCACGCTATGGGCGATTGTCGCCCGTTTGCGCATGGGCATGCATCGCAGTGCGCGTGCGCTAACCAGTCACTGCGATCGGGAATCGTGCGCTCGTTGTACACAGACTGAGCGCTATTTTGAGTGACAGTGCCGTTTGTGGGTGGTAACAGGGGAAGGTGCTTGAGAACGCAGGCGTGTCTGGGCGTCTAAACGGAGTTTTATGGGTGTGCATAATTAGCATGGAAGCGTCATTGTACACGTCACCTGGTTGTATTTCAGCCTGCAGTGATCGCAGTGCTTGCGGCGGGGTAGGGTCTACCTCAAGCGCTGCGTGCTGCTCCGATGGCTCTAATTAATCATACACTGCCTGGAGATGACGTGTGCTAAGAAAGACAAGTGGGCCTAGCGCTCACTCTGCTGTCGCTCTCTAAAACATAGAGGGCGTCCTTACACCAAACAGTGCTATTGCGGAATTTGCATACCCCGCCCCTTTTGACAGCGAGAGAGCGCAGCTTAGCGTCCGGGTCTGAATGAGCTCCTCAGTTCTTAATTGTAGATGCATTTTTATTAACCTGAAATTAATATATTGGTGCTATAATTATTAATATTCTTATCATTAGTATCAGCAATTGACTCACCATACTCCCCTTCTCTATATGATCTTTTCTTTTCCAGTTAACAAGTATTGAAAACAGAATTGAAATCTTGCAACAGGTAAGAAAATAATGACAGAAAACATTCTCATGTCAGTACAATTTATTAGTGGATAATCTAATAAGATAACACATACTGTATATGGGGGAGATTTATCAAAGCGACAGAGATAAAGGGGTCTATTCATAAAGCAGTGAAAAGTCCTGTTTAGCTGAAAACAGGGCTTTTAGGCCCTGATTCAGAGCCGGACGCTCTGACCAGAGCGCTCGCTCTGAATCAGGGCCCACCTCCATTAATATGGAGCGTCCTCCTGGACGCTCGTATAGCTGTGGGTCACCACCCACAGCATATACGAGCGTGCAGGATGATGGTCGCGATGGTCTTGACCATCACGACCATCGAAACTGCGAGCAGAAGCCTGCGGTTGGGTTTTTCAACCGCAAGGCCAGGAGTGATTTTGGCTCTATCAGAGCCAAAATCACTCCCGCTGACATCACTAGTGATGTCAGTGGGGCCGACTTCAGACGGTAGGCGTTCCCTTGGGAACGCCTCCGTCTGGCAGGCACGCCCACCAAAGGGGGCGTGCTGTCAGTCACCATCGACAGCACGCCCCCTTTGATGAGACACTCCGAGCGAAGGAAAGTCCTTCACTCGTCGGGGCTCGCGCATGCGCACGACGGAGCTCCCTCCGTCGTGCGCATGCGCAGTGGGGACCATCGACCCACTTGCGAGCGGACAGCCGCTCGCGAGTGGGTCTGAATGACCCCCTTAGTTTTAACTGCTTTCAGCAATTCATAGAGGCCGGTTCCCGCGGAGAAGGCTATTCCTTAACCAGCGGTACCCCTGCTTTGTGTATGAATCGCATCACCATACTTTTGTATGGTGAGTGCAATTCATAAAGGGAACGGAAAGCTCAGCTTTCTGTTCCTCTCCTGCGGTACAGATTAGCCATCTAAGGATGGCGTAATCTATACCGCAAGCCGAACCGCTGCCTGCCTAGCACCTGGCGTTGGATCCTCCCCCTTTTCCCAGCGTCCATTGCAGCAGGTCTGACTTGATCTGCTGCTCCCGGACGCTGGCGCATGCGCAGTAAGAACACAGGCATATCGGGCTCCCAATATGGATCGTGGAGGGGCCGGACAGCGCACGAAGACGCCAGACAGGTAAGTGTACATGAATGGCTACTAAACATCTATATATATCGCATCAATGTGATGCGATATATAGTGATGTTTATCGTGAGCCACTTCATGTTCTTTATGAATAGACTCATAAGTACCAACCAATTAGCTCTTAGCTGTCAGGTTACAGGCTGTTGTGATTGAAAAATGACAGATGCTGATTGGTTGGTACTTTATCTCTCTCTCCACTTGATCTCTGTTCAGGCTTTGATAAATCTGCCCCATATATTGATATGAAGTCTTTCTTCCCTGCTACTGGGGAGGTTTCATTTGTCAGAGGCTTCAGCTGTCACAGGGGCCTCAATGCAGATGATGGACCAATGAAAGAGCAACAGAATTCACGTTCAGTCACCTGCTGTAGTAGTAATAAGGCACTACACAAAGGAATCAGTGTTCCTATATTTTACTTTACTTAAGTTTAGGCAGTTTGAGCTGTGGAAGCATTGCATGCCATTGACAGGGCTTAAGGGCCCCATACATCTACGACGGATCGTTCGCGATGTAGCGATCCTGCAACCTGGCAACTTGTTGGATTTCACAGATATGCCGATCGCGATCAAAAAATGATCGTGATTGGCAGATCGGTGAAATTTAACATATAGAATTTCACCGATCCTGCGACGGTTCGCGGAACATCGATGGCCGCCGGTCAGCATTTCCGTCCGGTGGATCGGCGTTTCCGATCCCATCGTGACAATCCGTCACAGATGTATGGGGACCTTTAGACAGCTTGTTTCAAGTTATACTGTCGACACTGCTAAAATGCTTTAAGTAGCAGTTTAAACTTTTCGGCTTTGTGGTGCCTGCATAGTTCTCCTGACAGTGACAATGTTCTCTGTATCCCAATTTGTAGGATGGGACTGTGCTGTTTTAGTAATGTAATGTAATTGCATCATCACAGCTGCAGAATTCCTTAACCCAAACGTTAATGGAAAGCTGGGCTAAAGTGCCAGTGTGCGTTAGTGAGCAACTATCGGGTGATCTGTTTGGAGCCAGGTCAAAGGTCAGCTACAACTGAGCAAGTCATTCCCGATTCATGTAACCTGTACATAACAACACGCCTTGGCCCCTGCAAAATAAAATAATAAGCCTGGTACTGTATGGGTGGGCTATACATAATTTTATTTTAGGGGTCTATTTGTGAAGCATAAAACCGAATGTGAAAATCAGTTTGCTTTAGACAGATATAGATGTCAGAGATATCACCTACTGTACGTTAAGCATATGATATGCGTTAGGTGATATGGGGCCATCATATATTGGAAATGCCTAAAATCCCTAAAAAAGTTTCTAAGATTCTATCTTTTATTCTATTCTATTATCCTTCAAAACATTTTTACTGTATATAGCACAGATCGTTTTACAGACCATTCAGTGTTGCAGCAAGTAAATGCAATGAAGTCAGTTAGCTTACGGATCGTCCATTTATTTCCAGGTATTATTATGAATGACATGTATCTGTTTATGTATCTATGGCAGACCATCAGCCGGAAGGCGTGCGGCAGTAATCCATGCCAGAATTCAGGAACGTGCCTCAATCTCTTGGATTCCTTCTTTTGTTTGTGCAGCAGTAAGTGGCAGGTAAGGAGAGAAAACAATTGTCCCAATGAAACTAATGATATGACGGGTTGGGCATGATATGTCGACATTCACATTGTTGACATTCATCGTGTCAACAGGGTCATAGTGACGACATGTTAGCATGTCGACATATCATCCTCGGTGACCCAGCGGGGATTTACCTGCTCCCAGCGGCTACAGTAGCGTCTTCCGGGTCTTGGCGGTCATGTGACTTCCATGTCAGACCTCCGATCCTCCGGTGTTCCCGTGAGTATTTCTTCCCTAACCCTAGTTCCTACCCCTAACCCTCCCTCTAGTGCCTAACCCTAACCTTCCCCTGCAGCCTAATCCTAACTCTCGCTCCCGCAGCCTAATCCCAATGTCGTCATTTTGAGAATGTCGACACGTTGTCTGTTGCCATTTTATCCAGAGATGTGCATGGGCTCACGTGTTTTGGTTTTAATTCATCATCTTATTTTTGTTTTGGCAAAACCACCCTCAAGTGTTTTGGTTCGAATTCAGTTTTGGTTCGGATTTGGATTCCTTAAAAATGATAAAAATCGATAAAAACAGCTAAAATCGTGTCATTTGGACCTGTTTACATGTAATCCATAACCCAAATTCATTTTCTAACCTCCAGTTCTGAACTGACAACAGACCCAAGCCGGGACTCTGTTCCAGTCGGAACTCCAAAGTGATTCTGAACTGGGACTTGATTCGACTCGGAACCCCTAAGTTCAGGTGTGCTTATATGTCAGGAAAACCGAACCGTACATCTCTAAGTTTAACAATGTCAAAATCATTGCAGACATTTTGAATACATCCCGATATGACACTTCTCAGCCGAACAGCGACACTCCCACGAGTCAGATCAGTTGTGTGCGATCGCATGGTCGCCGGCCAGAAATGATCGTTTCACAGGAAGAGTGATCTGCCAATGGACAGAACGGACTGCCCGCTGTTTCAATCTCTGTCCGCCTGCGTATGCATGGTGCGGCTATTGCGCAGTCTGAGATTTCTTTCTACAGCTCTTGCGCTGTTTGCAGATATACACAGGGTGCATCTGACTCACAATCAGGCTCCTTATACGTTCAGCCTGGAATTTCCGAAGGAAGTACAAAGCATTGCAGTTCCTCGGCGCATTGCTGGGACAATGTGCTATGCTTGGTTAGATTGCAGTGTGTGTGAGCAACTTACATCCCACCGCTTTTCACATGCAAGATCCAGTATCTGGTCAAAAGTGAAGCCCTAAAGTGTTCGACAGGTCAAATATGCAATGAGAAATGTATAAATATATATAACCACTTTCAAGTGGTTACATACATTATTTACATAACTCTTCTAATGGCTGTAAGGATCACATGCTGGAATGTTCTCATGAAGTTCACGCTTGGGGCAGTTCTCACCCATATATTGGGTGTCACATGCATGTGTTAGTGTCTATCATTTTAATCTGCTGATATTACGACATTTCAGTGGTTTACGTGCATCTGTGTTTAAAAACTATACAGAAAATGGGATTTGATATGACCTGTCTACATTAAGAAGGTCGACAATCCGAAAGTCGACACATTCTGAATGTCTTCACAGTCATTTAGTCGACAACCAATATGTCGACATGCATTTAGGTCGACAAGGATTAAAGGTCAACATATTCAGAATGACTGCATTTAAGATGTCGACATTAAAATGTTGACATGTTTTTTTTTGCCTATTTAGCCTAACCTTAAACCTAATCCTAATCTTAGCCTTAAAAATCACCAAAAAAACCTGTATGACGACATTTTACCGTCAACAAGTTGTCGGCATTCTGAGCGTCTCAACATTTTAAACATGTTGACCTTAGTGCATGGCGACATATGGGTTGTTTAACAAATGACAGTGTCGACAGTCTGACTGTCGACCTACTTAATGTCGACCGGTTACCCAAAAAATGAACATGTAGAAGAAAAGAAAATAATCTGTATGTATGGAATAATAATAACTAGCGCTGTCGGGAGATTTGTGCTATTTTCCTCTGCCAGAAGGGTCAGGTTGTATGACAGGGAACGTTTACATACACGTTACATATACGCTCTCTCTGTGTGTACAGCCTCCAAATCCCCTGTTAATCTCTATATACTGTAGTTATGATACAAAAGTGTCGTCATAGGAAATAGAGGCCAGATGACATCTACCAACTCACCCTACATCTTAGTGACTTTATTTATTGACTTTGTTTACAATTTGTATTGCACCATTAGTCCGCATTCTGACAAAAATAAGTACAGGTTGAGTCTCCCATATCCAAAGATTCCGAAATACGGAATATTCCGAAATACGGAATATTTTTAGCATGACTGAGATAGTGAAACCTTTGATTTTTGTTGGTTTAATGTACACAAACTTTGTTTAAGGCACAAAATTATTAAAAATAAAGTATAAAATGACCTATAGGCTGTTTGTATAAGGTGTATATGACATATAAATGAATTTCATGTATCTACACAAACTTTGTTTGAGCCACAAAATTATTGAAAATATTGTATAAAATGACCTGCTGGTTGTGTGTATAAGGTGTATATGAATCATAAATGCAGTATGTGGTTAGATTTGGGCCCTATACCTAAGACATTTCAATATGGTATGCAATTATTCCAAACAACGGAATATTCCGATATCCAAAATACCCTTGGTCCCAAGCATTTTGGATATGGGAGACTCAACCTGTACTAATTTGTGCACTTTTCTTTTAATTATATACATGAAGTATTGCCTTTGGCAAACCACAAGAGTGTAGGGCATGTACCTAATATATTGTTTGTATATATATCTGTTTGGTCAGTTACACTTTATGATATAGGTTCTGTGGAGAATGATGTCACTATTAAAGAATTTCTTTCCTCTAAATAGAACTTGATGTGGGCGATTCTGGGCACAGGAGCTGAGTGTTCAAAATAATTGAGAGCGATCATGTATTTTGTGCCTGTTTTTCCGGTTTTTTTTTTTTTTGCCTCTCTCATGACTGTAAAATGCCGTATATAGACATAGTTAGTGGCAATTTAGCCCAGATGCTGGGGGTGCTCAAGCACCCACAGGGCTGTGTATGGGCATATTTCAAGACATTATATGTGTATGGGCATATTTCAAGACATTATATATACTCATCTGTTACCGCTGTTCCAATACAACAGACTAAAGCTGGGAAAACACCTTAAAGCGGTGCGACCCAGCGATGCGGTGTTTGATGTAACGATACATGGCGCGCGCTGTACACACTGCACCATCCGCTGTATGACAGCATAATGTTTCATTACATTCTGCATGTAACCATACGGTGTCATTCATGGAATCGTCCCATTGGACATGCAGCACATCCAATGGGATGATTCAATGAACGACGGCCGGGAACGACGGGTTGGGCATACACACTATACGATTTGTACGATATATCAACACGATCCGAGTTGGGATGATACAGTACCAGTCAAAAGTTTGGACACACCTTCTCATTCATTGGTTTTTGTTTATATAAATTATTTTCAACATAGTAGATCAATACTGAAGACATCAAAACTATGAAAGAACACATATGGAATTATGTTGTAAACAAAAAAGTGTTAAACAAATGAAAATATGTTTTATATTTTAGATTCCCCAAAGTAGCCCCCTTTTGCTTTGATGACAGCTTGGCTCACTCTTGGCATTCTCTCAATCAGCTTCATGAGGTAGTCTTCTGGAATGGTTTTCCAACAGTCTTGAAAGAGTTTCCAGAGGTATTGGTTGCTTTTCCTTCACTCTGCGGTCCAACTCATCCCAAACCAGCTCAATTTGGTTTATGCCGGGTGATTGTGGAGGCCAGGTCATCTGACGCAGCACTCCATCACTTTCCTTCTTGGTCAAGTAGCCCTTACATAGCCTGGAGTTGTGTTTGGGGTCATTGTCTTGTTGAAAAACAAATGATGGTCCCAGTAAGCGCAAACCAGGGATGGGATGGCATGGTGCTGCAGAATGCTGTGGTAGCCATGCTGGTTAAGTGTGCCTTGAATTTTGAATAAATCACCAACAGTGTCACCAGCAAAGCACCCACACACCATCACACTTCCTCCATGCTTCACAGTGGGAACCACACATGCAGAAACCATCCGCTCACCTTTTCTGCGTCTCACAAAGACACGGCGGTTGGAACCAAAATCTCAAATTTGGACTCATCAGACCAAAGTACAGATTTCCACTGGTCTAATGTCCATTCCTTGTGTTTCTTGGCCCAAACAATCCTCTACTTCTTGTTGTTCATCCTCAGTAGTGGCTTCTTCGCAGCAATACAACCATGAAGGCCTGATTCACGCAGTCTTCTCTGAACAGTTGATGTTGAGATTTGTCTGCTACTTGAACTCTGGGCCTGATTCAGAGCCGGACGCTCTGACCAGAGCGCTTGCTCTGAATCAGGGCCGTCCTAGCTCAAATTGGAGCGGCCTCCTGGCCGCTCGCATAGCTGTGGGTGACCACCCACAGCTTATGCGAGCGGCCAAAAAGATGGTCGCGGTGGTCAAGACCATTGCGACCATCGGGCTTGCGACGAGACCCTTGTGGTAGGGTCTCGTCTGCCGCAAGCCCGGAGTGCTTTTGGCTCTATCAGAGCCAAAAACACTCCCACTGACATCACTAGTGATGTCAGTGGGGCCGGACCCAGACGGTAGGCGTTCCCATGGGAACGCCTCCGTCTGGGCAGCCACGCCCCCGGCATGCCCACCAAAGGGGGCGTGCTGTCAATCACCATCGACAGCACGCCCCCTATGGTGTGAGACCCTGAGCGACGGTTTCCCCGTCGCTCGCCGGGTCTCGCGCATGCGCACGACGGAGCAGCCTCCATCGTACACATGCGCATTCGGGAAACATCGACCCGCTTGCGAGCGCTCAGCGCTCGCGAGCGGGTCTGAATGAGACATTCTGTGAAGACTTTATGTGGTCTCTAATCTGAGGTGCTGTTAAGTAGCAGTTTCTGAGGCTGGTAGCTCTAATGAACTTATCCTCTGCAGTAGAGGTAACTCTTGGTCTTCCTTTCCTGGGGCGGTCCTCATGAGAGCCAGTTTCATCGTAGCGTTTGATGGTATTTGCAACTGCACTTGAGGATACATTCAAAGTTCTTGAAATTTTCCGTAGCGACTGACCTTCATGTCTTAAAGTAATGATGGACTGTTGTTTTTTTTTACTGAGTTGAGTGGTTTTTGCCATAATATGGATTACAACAGTAGTCAAATAGTGGTGTCCACTGTGTACTAATCATACCTCTGCACAACACAACTAATGGTCTCAAACACATTAAGAAGGCAAGTAATTCCACAGATTGACTCTTGACAAGGCACACCTGTTAATTCAAAACCTTTCCAGGAGACTACCTCATGAAGCTGATTGAGAGAATGCCAAGAGTGTGCAAAGCTGTCATCAAAGCAAAAGGGGGCTACTTTGAGGAATCTAAAATATAAAACATATTTTCATTTGTTTAACACTTCTTTTGTTTACAACATAATTCCATATTTGTTCTTTCATAGTTTTGATGTCTTCAGTATTAATCTACTATGTTGAAAATAATTGAAATAAACAAAAACCATTGAATGAGAAGGTATACCCAAACTTTTGACTGGTACTGTATATCGGATGATATATTGTACGGTGTGTACCCAGCTTCTGAGCCTGATACAGAGTTGCACACAAGTCCGAATAATCCTGGGATTTTTCACAGTGTGTGTACATTCATACGTAAACTGAGGACGCTTCGTGGGCATGTAGGCATAATTATGCCCTTTGCAGATATCCAACTGATTTCAGGCGGCTCTCTTACACCAGTTGTAGGAATGGAGCGTGCTGATCGTGTGGACGGCTACTTTCATAAGCAGATGGATATGGGTGATGCAGCCGCAGACATGAAGCAAACTCTGAACACAGGCGAAGATCCGCATTTATTTCCTAGCAGGCGATGTGGCCGCACCTGTAGACGGTTTGCGTGCAATTCTGAATTAGGCCCCTAAACTCTTATGTGGCAGATCCACAACTGCCATCTGTAGACAATGCAGTTGGCCATCACGAGCGGCATTCTGTCACGTGACGACGGAGGGTTGTGATGCAGGACTAGTGATCGATTTGAGCTTAGGCAAAGAAACATGACACTATGGTTTTGGACTATCCAAGATTGAACAGTGCAGAACATCATTGTAGCCTCTGCTTCTAGAGACACTGATCACATCTCCCAGTCAGATTAACTCAAGCCTGGGTGTCTACAAAGGAAAGGGCCGGCAGCTAATTCTAATCACAGACTAGGACTAGGCTAGATAAGTTCACTTAAAAACAACCCTAAAACTAGATTCTGTAAAATATGTGGTCAGAGTGCTACATTTTACCCTCTGGGTCTCACAATTCACACTGACAATAGTAAGTGACATTACTGCATACAGTATATGCCCTATGTAATAAGCATACATCTTGTCTTTATTATTAAGGGGCCTACTTGTACTGATGATGTGAATGAATGTCAGATTTATGCTGGGACTGCTCTGGGCTGTCACAATGGAGGTACATGTGAGAACACACCTGGAAGTTACAGGTAAATGCTGTTATAACAGAACTGATCTAATCAGGGTCATGACCTTCTGCTTGTGTGTTAGCTTTACAGATACTCACTACAGGTTTATGTGACCTCACCAGATATTGTGGTCTCTCCTGCTGCTGGTGTGCTGTTCGGGATGTAGTTGGCATCCCGGCGGTCACGTGCAGTATACAGGGGGAGTAGGGTTTGTTGCAGCAAAGGAAGTGGAGAATCTGTGATATCCCTGACTGATAATGATAAATGATGAGCTTGGCTGTCTTGTTTTGCATTTTGAAGTTCAAATTCCCAAAACAAGTTTGTTAAAATAAACTCTAACACGTCATCTGAGCTTAAATTCTTATACGAGGTATGTCTATTAAATAATGAGACTGATTAAATAACTCATCTTTATTTATTGGTATTACAAATGTAGTGTTTGTCCCCTTCAATATACTCCCCATTTGCACTAATACATTGCTGTAGTCTTGTTTTCCACTGGTGGAAGGCATGGAATTTCTGTTAGTTGTTTCAACATATCTGCCGTTTTCTTCTTTACAGCATCAACTGATTCAAAATGTGTCCCTTTAAGCACTGATTTAACTTTTGGGAAAAGCTAAGTCGCAAGGTGCTAAATCGGGCGAATATGGAGGATGTTAAAGTGTAGTAATGTGATTGTCGGTCAAAAACTGCTTCACAGAAAGTGCTATGTGAGCAGGCGCATCGTCCTGGTGACGAATGAAACCATTTTTCCACAGTTGCGGCCGTTTCTTTCTGACTCTCTCTCTCAGCTTTTTTCAAAACTTCCTTATAATAATGCTGGTTACCTGTTGTGCCTTCTGGAACCCATTCTTGCAAAATTACACCCTTAATATCGAAAAAAACAATGAGCATTGCTTTGAATTTTGACTTGCTTTGACGAGCTTTTTTCATTCTTGGCGATGACGGTGTTTTCCAGTGCATTGACTGTCTTTTGGTTTCAGGATCGTACTGGAAGATCTAGGTCTCATCACAAGTGATTACTTTATGAAACAGGTTTGGATATGCGTCAAGTTGTTGCAGAATGTCAACACAACATTCCTTGCGACGTTCTTTTTGCTCTGGTGTAAGAACCCTTGGGACCATCTTTGCATTTTTTCGTCACTCTACAGAAAACACAACCAAATTAAATGGCGATTCACAATCAACATCATAGAGTGTTGCTGCTTGTTATGCAGGTTCAGACAAGTTCAAGGTTACTACATATGCAGTTATAACTGGTTCTTACTGCTTTGTTTTCTAGGTGGAATTACAGTCTCGTTATTTTATAGACATACCTCGTATTTTCTTGTATTATCTAGAAAGAAATTATTAGAACAGTGAACGTAACTAAATCATAGTTCGCAAGGAAAACCAGTAAAAATACAAAATTTACCAACTGGCCGCGGCTGCAGGGGGGCAGGTTGGCGGGCCTCTACAAGCTTCGGGCCCTTGGGCAACTGCCCAACAAGCCCAATGGAAGAGATGGCCCTGCGCTCAACTCTCTTCATGCGCCCGCCTATGAATGGAGGTGTTGCCCATAGTAACCAATCAGATTACTGTATAGCTAACATTTATCTAGTACATGCTATATAATGATAGCTAAAATGTGATTGGTTGCTATGGCAGCACCTCCACTTGTCCTTTTAAGAATGTTTAATAAGTCTCCCCTTAAGTAGTATGCAAATAAAGCTGTAGTATCTTATGAAAATGTCTCTTTCACAGCTTGAATCTGTTTATCACATTGATTTGCAGTTGTGCATATTGGAAGCAATCACTTAGTTTGCACCATGGTCACCATATCTTAGCAAAAATGTTCATTTACACCTCTTGTAACCAGGCATAAAAATACAGTCTGTTTGTTCTATGATCCATCACAGTCTCTCTCTTTCCACAACCCAAACTGTGCAGCCAAAACTATGCATATCCATAATGCAGCAATATATATATTTATAGAAAAGGGAGACGCCGGGAACAGAAATAATTGTGTATAAAAGTGTTGTAATGCATTGCTACGCACACAGAAATCTGACATGTCCTTTTTAAGAAATTGTTACATGCTAAGTGTTATCTGTTGTAGCTGCTCCTGCTCCCCAGAGTGGTACGGACCGCAGTGCACCTCAAGGTATGACGACTGCAGATCAGGCTCTGCAGCGCTGTGTGACCATGGAATATGTGTAGATTTAGAGAGAGTTGAGCAAAATCAGGTAAGCAATGAATCAGAAATAAAATTCATGTGTAATTAACATTGTTATAATGGTCAATAATTTAAGCTCAGTATTTTATTTAATTAAATAATGAGATGGATACAACTCTCCACTCCATCAGAATCCTAGACACCGCTCTCTCATGGTTCATCTCCTACTTGTCCAACTGCTCCTTCTGTCTCTACACCCAATTCCACCTCCTCTCCTCCTGCCAGTTGGTGTCTCTCTACGCTGTCCTTCTTTTTTCCCATTACACCTCTACCGTGTGAGCTTATCACCTGCTTTGACCACCAATACCACCTCTATAGTAAAGATACCCCAATGTACTTCTGTTCCCCTTATCTCATGTGCCCCCAGTGTCTCTCAAGCCTTATGCCACAGGGAGGGAAGGGGGTGGGCATGGGGCAGGAAGGAAATGCGGCTGGAGAGACACATGGGGCATGAGGCTGGAGAGACACAAGGGGGCCATTAGGCTGGAGAGACACAAGGGGACATGAGGCTGGAAAACTTGGGGGCATCAGGATGGAAAGACATGTGGGGCATGAGGCTGGAATGGCACAGGGAGGGCATTATGCTGGAGAGATATGGGGAGGGGGAATGAGGCTGGAAAGACATGGTGGCATAAGACAAACGGTGACATGAGGCTGAAGATAGATGGGGCATGAGGTTGATGAGACACAGAGAATGAGGCTGGAGAGAGATGATGGGCATGATACTGGAGAGAACATTAAGGGATGGGGCTGGAGAGACACAGATGGGATCAGGCTATATGACTGACACACAAGCTAGCAACCCAGCAAATAATGGGCCAAACATACTTCTGTATATTTAAGTACAGTAGACCTATACCTATAGGCATTATATTTAATAACTAGTGTAATCGATTGAATGCTACTTTGCCTGTTTAACATGTTGCTGTTATCTTCCAGTACTTTCAGAAAATGTTGATTTTTTTTTACACCTAACGCCGTAGACTTTATAGAGAAATTGTAACCCCTAAAGTCATATCAGGGATTTAAGATAAAGCTGGGCTATAAGTATGTACCATAGAAATATAATTATAGAGTTCACCAGCAGTTTTACGAGTGTTTCTCTAAACTTGGTTTCTATATATTTGTTTAACCATCTTAGACTTATTTATTATTATTTTTTTTATTTAATTCACAATGTCCTAAGCAGTTGTGAGAACCTGTGGGGCTCATGCTGAGTTGGGTGTATACCAGAGGTTCCCAACCACGGTCCTCAAGGCACACTAACAGTCCAGGTTTTAAGTATAGCCATAGTTGAGCACAGGTGACTTAATTAGTACCTAAGTTATTTTGATTTAACCATCTGTGCTTAAGCATGGATATCACTAAAACCAGGACTGTTAGTGTGCCTTGAGGACCGTGGTTGGGAATCACTGGTGTATACCCATGGGCTTGACTTGTGCTTGGGATAAAATATATACATATGTACTGCGTATGCCCTCAAAAAAGTACCAGACTCACAGAGAGGCAGGACGGGGAAAGAACAGGTGTTCGGCGTTCAAAATGCAGAACAAGGGTGTGTTCACATGCAAACTGAGGCAGAGCCACATTGAGACACATATGCTGTATCAGCTCCTGAGAGCTGGAGCGCATACTCGCTGAGGATGACAGGTTCCAGCGCTAACTGACTCCTTCTGTTTAACGTATTGACCTCTAAAGCTGATTTCTTCCTAAATCATATAATTGTGTGGACAGATTTAAAAATAAATTTTTTCCTTTGTCCAAGAGAAGGAAGATGATACCTGCCGTATTATAAATGGTTTTATATAAATTATACCCATTAGCAAATGTGGTTTTCTCTATCAAACCAAATGTTAAAAAAAATCTTTTTGTGTGCTTGTGACGTGGTTGGGTGTATATTGTGGTGTAGGCAGACCTGACAAAAACCAGGCGCAGTTGCATCTCGCACAGAACTGGTCGCATCTTGAGATACAGATAAGCCTGCATAATGTATGGTCGTAATTATGCTATATATATGTGCATTGGCTTCAAGTGCCCCTCAGGCCGTGTGTTATACAGTAGCTTTATTGTCCAACATAAAGACTGACCCTCCTCCTGGGCAAGTCAAGTGATTTGCAAGATCTGAGGTGAATCAATCAGTGTTTGCGTTCTTCATGCACAGTCAGGTTTTTATTTTTCCCCAGTGAGAAATCAAAATACAGAAACCGTATAATAATTGTGGTATGCTGGAAGTGGAGAAGAGAAGGTTTTCCTATTTCATATTACATACTGGAGCATAACAAAATAAGTAGCTCAAACATGTACTTCTACATATCTGCAGAAGTCACCATTAAGATGAATAATTGTAACTTGAAAATGATACATTGACATGGGACTGGGCACAAGTGGCTTGTTGTAACTGTGACAATGACATGTGCTGTAACTGTGACAATGACATGTGCTGTAACTGTAACAATGGCATGTGCTGTAACTGTGACAATGACATGTGTTGTAAGTGTGACAATGACATGTGCTGTAACTGTGACAATGGCATGTACTGTAACTGTGACAATGGCATGTGCTGTAACTGTGACAATGACATGTGCTGTAACTGTGACAATGACATGTGCTGTAACTGTGACAATGGCATGTGCTGTAACTGTGACAATGACATGTGCTGTAACTATAACGTGCTGTAACTGTGACAATGACATGTGCTGTAACTGTGACAATGGCATGTGCTGTAACTGTGACAATGACATGTGCTGTAACTGTGACAATGACGTGCTGTAACTATAACGTGCTGTAACTGTGACAATGACGTGCTGTAACTGTGACAATGACATGTGCTGTAACTGTGACAATGACATGTGCTGTAACTGTGACAATGACATGTGCTGTAACTGTGACAATGGCATGTGCTGTAACTGTGACAATGACATGTGCTGTAACTGTGACAATGGCATGTGCTGTAACTGTGACAATGACATGTGCTGTAACTGTGACAATGGCATGTTCTGTAACTGTGACAATGACATGTGCTGTAACTATAACGTGCTGTAACTGTGACAATGACATGTGCTGTAACTGTGACAATGACATGTGCTGTAACTATAACGTGCTGTAACTGTGACAATGACATGTGCTGTAACTATAACGTGCTGTAACTGTGACAATGACATGCTGTAACTATAACATGTGTTGTAACTGACATTGACGTGCTGTAACTATAACATGTGCTGTAACTGTCACAATGACATGTGCTGTAACTATAAACATGTGCTGTAACTGTAACATGCGCTGCTGTTTGTCTCATTCATTTTGTATGAGGAGCCAGTAGCAGGTGAGAGTATGTACTCAGAAATGTTTCATGATGAACTCTTGGGGGGGTACATACTGTATGTAATAGAGTGCGAGTTCCCTTAACCGGCGCGATCTCGGCGATTGAGGCTGTAGATTTAAAGCATCAATAGTTTAAAAGACGAAGCCAACCTTAATTGCCAAGATCGCCCGGGTTCAGATAAATCACACTCTATTACATATACCCCATTGTGGAATTTACCATATAAAGTCTATTTAATATATAATTCCAGGTATACAACATATGAATACATTATTATATGTTTTAATATTTGCATTATACAGTATGTGTGTTCTAATAATGGTGATGTGTATTTGCAGCCCAAGTACAGCTGTGTCTGTGATGCGGGATGGATGTCACCTGATGGAACTCCTGCATGTACTGAGAATATAGATGAATGCGCCCAGCCCAGCCCTCCCTGCTCCCAGAATCCTCCAGTTCAATGTTCTGACACGTTGGGATCTTTCACATGTGGCTCCTGCCCAGCAGGTATCTGCTAATCTCTCAGCTGTGAAAACTGATATCCCCATTATGGGTTAATTCTTCAGTAGGATTTAGGGTGTACAGGGCTACAATGCGGGCACTGCAGCGGATGTGGTACAAAAAGATTGACATTCAGAATATCAACGTTGAAATAATGCCAACATTGTCTAAGTGGCGACATGGTGAATGTCAACATATCGTTTTCAGGTGCTTTTAGCCTAACCCTAATCACCACCTAACCCTAACACTAAAATGGGCTGTCGGCATTTTGCCTGTCGACTTTACAATGCCATTGTGAATGTCAACATTTGACTGCTGACATTTTGTCCTTGTCCACATTCTGAATACTGACATAGTGACTGCACTGCATACCGCTGCAGCATCTAATGCCTGATCCAGAATGTTTATCATGTTTTCTGGTTATGATGTAAGTTCCACATTGTTAGAACTGTATACAGTATAATAACATATAGGGTCTGATTCTGACGCAGTCTTTTGCCGGTCACATATCGCGTATTGTGTGAATGGCGCCCCAAAGCTCTTCCCTGGTGTACATCTGTGCGTACGAATGTACAAGGACTGAGACGCCCACCGTCAGCGTCCGTAGACACTGAAATAGTGGTTGGTGCGTCTCTAGACACCACCATCGGTCGCCCCATCGAAACCTAAACCAGCCCCATGGCAAGTGCAGTTTCCCCATCTGAGTATGGCCTCCCATGTATGCCACCGCTCTACGTGACACGCTCATAAGATGGACCATCTCCATGCATCTGCCAAACCACCTCCCTGTCACCGCCCAGGAAAGGCTAGTACGGTTTTAAGACATTTCTGCTACTGCGCGTCCCCCGCGCACCCCAATTGCAACTACGATGCAGTGCGACATAGAAAAAAATTGCTCCACTGCGTCCGACATCGACAATGCGTGCGACTCAGTTAATGCAAATATTTATTGTTATTGTTTATTTAATAATTGTTTGAATTTAATAATTGAGATTTTTGTAAAGAAATAATCAGGTCTTTACTCTTGCTGGGTATTGGCTTTTCTTTGCCATGAGCCACTTTGGTTGTATTATATATGTGGTCCTGGTACTTTTATACTTCCCACCTGTTTGTAATAGTATACGGTAATAGTCAAGGAAGAAATGTTTGTTGCTTCTTGCTTAAACTTTTTAACTATGTGTACATCTAATGTAATTTACAGTGCAAGTTGTTAACCATAAATTGGGCCACAATTGTAAGCTCACATGTCAGAAACAAGGCTCGTAATTTTGTGTGTCTTTCACTTACTGACAGAATACAGTTATAATATATCATACCTCGCAACATTTGCTGGGAGGGAGTCTGGACCTGTCAGATGACATGCCCCCGTTTACATCACTAATGGGGCGTGCCCAGCATCTCCGAGATGCTGGGCAGCCCCCGGGCTTCCCCCCGTACGCTCAATAGGTGCTGTGCGCATGCACACAGCGTCTATTCTGCCTCTGCATACACGCTGCTCTGCATAGCAGAACAGCGTATATGCTTCCCCCAACTTCCCCTCCCCCCCACCGCGGACACTGTGGCCCGCGGGCGGGACTGCGGGACAGTCCCAGAAAAACGGGACTGTCCCGCTAAATGCGGGACAGTTGGGAGGTATGATATATTATACAAAGATGACTGCTGTTCTGTCCTCACTGTATGCTTCCCTTTGGCCTATGTAATTAGACTGACAGCATAACCACTCCTACTTTTCAATAATCCGATCTTCAGTAGATTTGAAGAACTGAAGAATGGTGTATATTGTAGTAGTAGCTTAAATAAATGCATATAAAACAAACCATGCTGAAGGCATAGCATCCACAGACAGAAATGAGGTCATCAGTTGTATACAGAGAGGGCGGGGGCGTGGCTTACTGCCATGGTGGGCTTGACCTGCTTCCTTCCATTCCGTTCCTCACACATTCCCCCCTGCCCCTGTGCAGTCCTGTGCACTTGGTCCCACCCCACAGTACCTGAGCAACAAGACATGGTAGGGACGGGGTGGAGTGGCTGAGGTCCATTAACTAGTATTTTCATATAACAACATATATATTGATATGTGGATATTTTCTGCAAATGCTAATACAATTTGAAAACCCCACATTAACATGGTTTTCTATCCTTCGATTTCACTAAACGTGCATTTGCGCCAGGCTGAAGGGCTCACAGCACCACCCTCCCCGGGGCTGCAAATACAGTTTTTTCCCTAAGGAGGCATGGTCATGCCTCCCGTGATTAGGCCATGCCCCTTGATAGTAATGGGGGCCGGGCCGGCTCTCTACGGCCCTGATAATACTTATAAAAACTGACAAAAGCACCTGCAGCAATGTGGCTGTAGGAAATATGGCAGCAGGTCACTGCTCACCAGTTACCTGAGATACACAGCACTCCTCCACCAGCTGACTGACAGGGCCCAGGAGGCAGATAAAGTGCTGTCGGTTTCCATCAGATTTTAGTACACTTCTATTTGATTGTGGAAAATGGGGTAATCCGACAGGTTTAGATAGAAAATATATGATGGACATTGTATAGGTGCTCAGATTCGATGGTTAGTAAATACTGGATTTTTTTTACAGTAAGCCGAAAGCTAAAACAATCATTAGTATATCTACCCCTTGCTGTCTAATGGCAACTGCTTGGTGTGAGGAGCTTGCTGTATGTCCTAAAAACTCGATAATGCATATTAAATGATTAGTTTCAGTGGGTGATCAGGGAGGAATTATATCCGCGGGGCTGGAGCCTGCACCCCCTTATATATGTATACGCAGCTTGTAATTGTACACTGACATTCTTCCACTGCGGCTCTTTAAAGGTTGGCTTGGAAATGGATTCAGCTGTCAAGATATTAACGAGTGTGAGATGGACAATGGTGGCTGCTCTGTTGCCCCACTGGTGAAATGCATGAACACAATGGGCTCCTATCACTGTGGCCCCTGCCCGCCAGGTAAATCATTTTGTACTAAACACATAAGACTATAATACTTGTCTCAGTTACATACTATATTACTGAGAGTGTGCCATTATAACACCACCAGGTTATGAAGGGGATGGACGGACCTGCAGTCAGATAGATGCCTGCTCGGTGAATAATGGAGGGTGTCACCTGCTGGCTTCTTGTGCTCCAAGGGAAGGTAATGTTTCTAAATTATCTTCAAATTCCTTAAAATGTTACAGTATAGTTTATAAAATGTATTTTACCCAAGGAACACACTAATCCCCCATTAATAATATATGATGTACTGTACATCATGTTACATATAATGTAAGACATGCAAGTGGTGAAGGCTAAGAGGCGGCTTTGCTCCTGGACAGGACATCTAGGAATGTTATGTGCAGAGAATGGGTTTGACCAGATGCATTCCACCCCCTACTATCACCCAAGGTGGCACTCACACATTGCTGCTTCCCCATTGCTCTGTTCGCCAACCAATCAGTAGAGAAGTAATCATTGTGACTTGGTTGGTGAAAGGAGTAGGCACAGGAGGAATAATTCCTCTACACCTTTGTACTCCTTTTAGGCTGTTACTCATTGCACTACGTTATTGCTGTAAGGAGAGTGGGAGACTCCTCCACGCTATGTTCCTGCTGTAATTAGTCATTGCACTACAGTTATTGCTGTAAGGAGAGTGGGAGACTCCTCCACGCTATGTTCCTGCTGTAATTAGTTATTGCAGTAATCAGAGCACTGGGGGAGGCATCCCAGGGGCCTAGGTGGGAAATTCATCTGAGGTGGTACCATCCTCTCCTCACCTTTCACAGGCCAGGTATTTCACTAACACTGCAGATGAGGTGGGACATTGTATGCCAAAGGTTCCAGCTATGAAAATATAAATCTATAATGAATTAAAGTTGACATGTTCAGGGAAATGTACATCATAAAATAGGTTGTGTATCTTTTTTTTATCTTCTCTCAGAGGGTCTCCTGCCAGTTTGTGTCTGTCCTCCTGGATACACTGGGAGTGGACACGGGACAAGTGGCTGTCTGTCTTTCAGTGACATCTGCCAGAAACACGATCCCTGTGTGCACGGAGTGTGCAAGGTGAGTTATTACACCCAATATTTCGGTATGCAGTCGGGAAGCCGGGGGACCTAATCCCGACAGCCGGCTTCCCGATTTATTAATCCCAGCGAGGGTTAAATGACAGGCGTCTAAATCTAGACGCCTGTCATTTTACCGACACCGGGAGACCGGCGCCCGGCATCCCGATCGAAGGGACGCCGAGCGCGCATAGCCACAGGGGGGGAGGGTTAGGTTTAGGGTTCCCGGGGGGGGACTTAGGGTTAGGCACCCCCCTGGGAGTTTAGATTTAGGCTAGGGGAAGGGGGGGTTAGGGTTAGGCACCCTCCTGGAGGACTTAGGTTTAGGCTAGGGGAAGGGGGGGTTAGGTTTCGGCACTTACAGGGGGGATTAGGGTTAGGCACTGGGGGGGAAGGTTAGGGTTAGGCACCCCAAATTGAGGGTTAGGGTTAGGGGGTAGATTAGGTTAGAGAATACTTACCTTGGACGATCAGGATTTCTTCCTTTGCCGGGATGCAGCTGTCAGGATTCCAACCGCCGGGCATGGGTCCGGCGGTAAATCATTCCGATTCCCAATATTTCACATCAATATTGTTATTCTTATGCATAACTGGGACATCTTAATAGTCTGTCTTTAAATAAGTACAATTGCTCATCTTTAAACTGCAGATTGTCTAATATAACCATGTTTACATTCTTCTAATCACTGAATTTAAAACATTCCCATCATATACATACAGTACAGGCAGCCGGTTTCATGAGACTGCAGCCTGTCCGATCACTAGGAATCAGGAAGGTATTGATAAGCTGTATTATTGCCTTTACAGGATTGATGGAATCACATGCTGGACTGCTATTCACATGCAGATAGTACTTCCACTCCTCTGCCTTTCTGCCAGCTCTAATGCTTCTAGGAGCTGCAGCGGATGCAGTCCCTAGAAGCCGTGAGGGAGAAGGGGGGAGGTGCACATGCACAAGTTTACCTTCCTACTGTAATGGGGTTCTAGGAGCTGCAGCCGATGCAGTCCCTAGAGGCCAGGGGCTTGTGCGCATGCACAAGATTCTTTTTCTCCCCACACACTTAACTGTCAGCGCTGCGGCTCATTCACATGCCAAGCCCCTGTGTATTTTATTGGGGGGGTTCTTCAGAGCAGCAGCAGCCCACAAGACCACAGGTAGGAGCCACCACTACTGGAGACACCTACAATTATACATAACAGCTGAACCTGAGTCAGGTCACATGGATAGCACAGCTACAGTAAGTGGGCTACCCCCTGCTATCATATGTCTCAGCTTCTCTGTACTGGCTTATTGTAATATCAAATAGATGCCCAATGCACTGCTACACAATAAAAGTACTACAAAGAATTGTCAGAGCTCGTTACCTTGTCTATTGTTGCTTTATGACTTCTACCATTAATGGGTTATATTGCTAGCTCTCGGTCTTAATATTTGTTTTGTACATTATTTATATTTCATATTTTTGCTTCATATTATTTTAATATGGTGTGCACCCCCACATTTATCATTGTAAACTGAAGAAAGGCCCGGGGAAGGGGTCTCCTTTAGAACCCCCTTGACATACCTTCTTTGAGCAGTGTATAATTTATCACAGTGCATTAATGCTATTTATTTCTCCTTATTCTGCATGTCCAGCCCAGCATCTCGTACTACGTATGTGAGTGTGATCCAGGCTGGGCCGGCACCAACTGTACAGAGAACATTAATGAGTGTTCCAGCAGCCCCTGTCAGAATGGCGGTAGCTGCCAGGATGGGATCAATAGTTACACGTGTAACTGCACCAGCGGATGGACTGGGTTCCATTGTGAAACTCAAACACAAGGTAGGCCGATGGTTTACTGCTGGAAATGAATTGAATGCATCCTTTCCAGTCTGCTGTATGGGATGATGAAGCACTGTGCTATTATCACTTTAATAGGAATGTGGAGAGGGTATAATACACTCCCCGTTCTGCTACGGTATAAAGTCACAGGCTGGGTGCTCTTGTAAAAAGCACAGAAATCCATCTACCATGGGTATGGGATCTATTATTAGATATGTTCGGGTAGCACCATGCCTAAAATATACAAAATGGCATTTAGTTGTGACCCCTGTACTTTTCCCCACACTGTGGGTCTCATTTAGACCCGCTCGCAAGCGCCGATGCGCTCGCAAGAGGGTCAATGTAGAGTCCCTTCGCACGCGCAGCGGCCGCACTGCGCGTGCGCAAGCCCCGGAGCGAGAGAGAAATTCTCTCGCTCCGGGGCTTACTACAAAAGGGGCGGCTGTCGATGGTGATCGACAGCTCGCACCGTTTTGTAGGCGGGGCAGGGGGGTGGCGGCTTGCCAAACGGAAGCGTTCCCGACGGAACGCCTGCCGTTTGGGGGCGGCCCCACTGACATCACTCGTGATGTCAGTGGTGAGCTTCCGGCTCTAATAGAGCCGAAAGCTCACTGGGGCTTGCGGCAGACGAGGGTCTCGTCGCAAGCCCCGATGGTCTTGACCATCGAGACCATCAACCTGGCCACTCGCTAAAGCTGTGGGTGGTCACCCACAGCCTTGCGAGCGGGCCAGGAGGTCGGGCCTGAAAACTGATGCGGCTGCCCTCATTCAGAGCGAGCGCTCGCATTTTGTGAGCGCCTCTGAATGAGGTCCTGTGCCCGACTTCTGCCCTCCCCTCCTCATTAGGTTGTTTAGCAGTACTCCTCATACAGTAGTGATAGCGGGGAAGAGGAGACTCGTCACGGTCACTTAAGTACTATCTAGCTGGTTTCCGAATAACACAATATTAGCATCACTGGTATATTATATCAATATGAAACACCTTCATACAGTGTATAATATATATGAAATAATACGTACCTCATGTCAGATATAATGATATTAGAAATCACTGAGAAGTTCTGTGACCATAGACAAGCATAATGCTTGAATTTGTATAATTGACATAGATACTAATGTGTATAAATATTCTTTTTATACAGTAGGACTTTACCAAGTTTCTAGGAAGAAACTTTCAGAGCTCCCCGGGTCTGGACTGGCCATCTGACACTTCTGGCAAATACCAGAAGGGTCCGATGACCTGATGGGCCGGTCCCGATTGAAACCATGGGTGAGCAGCTCCTTCTCCCGGCTCACTGCTCTGCCGGGATAATGAGAGACGGGGGCATGTGGCGATGTCACGTCCCCATGTGGCCAAACCACACCCCTATGGTGCAAGGCCACGCCCCTGTCAGACTAGACCATGCCCCCTTTTTGCGAGCACACATTCCTACGGTGAGTGCACAGGGATTAATGCCAGGGCTGTTTTGTGGCCCCAGTCCATCCCAGGGGCTCACCATTCAATATTGTACTCTCTTAGTAGATTGGGGGTGTAGCTTAGTAGAAAGGGATATGTATAACTCCATAGGGAGAAGGTCTGATGTTTATGGTGTGATCACGTCCAGAAATTGGGCAAGTGACAGATAAAGTGACTTCCATTTGCTAATAGAGGCATTTATGCTGCACACCTCCAAAGTAGATGGGCACAATTTGCCGTTGCGGTATGGAAAATCACCTCCATCGCACTGGGGGACCCTGCCGACTGTGGGTTTATAGGGGAGGCTCAGGAGAAGGCATCAAATTGTTAAAACTGTTGGAGCTGAAACTCCGCCCCAAGACTCCCACCTGCTCCAGCAAGCAAATTTTTTATTTAGTGTCTGACGAGAGGCACAAAAATTTTAGGGTAGGAGTATTTATTTATAATACTTTTTTGTTCAATTATAGTTTGCCTGAATCCCTTTATGGGATCAGACCTCTAGGGAGCAGGCATTATGAGAGCTCCGGCATCTGTCTCTACAGCTGCAGCCTGCTCCAGGCCCTGAAAGAGGGTCACCAGGCACCTGCAGGTGCTCCAGGACCCTGTATGTCTATATCTATTACAGTGTCCACTGGCTTTGGGCCAGAACTGGACCATAGCATCGCACTGGCAACCAAAGGTAAGAGTTCTTATCTCCTGGTCATACCACTTTGTGCCAAATCCCCCAGGTTTTGGACCTTTCGAATCCCTGGTAGAGCCTGTCCTCCATCCACCAGGGTAGTTTGTGGGGACACAGGGCTGGTCACTTCAAAGACCATATGGCCATGGCATCCAGACATTCAGGCCCTCACCAGGACGATGAGCTGTCTGCTGTTGGGTTTAGATATGTTGTGTGATCCCTAGTCGCACAAGAAAGTTTAACAGTCAAATATGATCAAATAAATACATCCCCTGTACTATTATATGTATCAAAAAATCATTTGTTACATGTTGGGTTTACCCTGGGATTCTTGAGGGTAGGTGCCAGCTTGCTCCTGTCTCAGGACATCTGATTCCGGTTGGTCACGGACCTCTGGGTTCAAGGCGTCTTGTCTTGAGACTACATTTTAGATTGTTGGTCCTCATCTACACAGATTTTTGGTCACCCATCTTTCATGGGACCAGGTCAGATGGGCTGCGTTACTGCAGGTGGTCAACTCTCTGCTGACTGCAGGATTGGTGGTCCTGTTTCCTGCTCATCAAGAAGGGTTGGATCTTTAACCCACTATGTTTCTGGTGCAAAAATCAGATGGGTCATTTTGGCCCATTCTAAACCTAAAGTGGCTAAAATTCCCATTTACGTATGCAAAAATTCAAAATAGAATCTCTGCTCTCGGTCATTGTTTCAGTGGAATGGGGGAATTCCTCTTATCTATCAACATCAAAGATGCCTATTTGCATGTTCCAATTTGGGAACAAGACCAAAATCTTCTTTGATTTGATATTTGAATCCCTCCACTTCCATTTTCGGGCTTTACCCTTTGGGCTTTCCACAGCATTCAGAGTCTTCACCAAGGTCCTGATTGCCCTGTTATGTCACATAGGGAACTTGTTCATCCCTTATCTGAATGACTTGATGATCAAGGTGTCATCCGGGTGCTTTTTCAGCCATCATCTTCAGGTGGTGGTGTTGTCCTTGCAGGAGCATGGTTAGAATCTCAACTTCTCCAAATCCAAACTGGTTCCAGTCGGAGAATTATTTTTCTGTGGCTTCTCTTTGCCATGTTTTTCTTCCCGAAAAGATTTTGGCCCTACAGTCTTTGTGGCAGATCCTTTTGCTACTATGCCGGTTGTCCATTATCTGGTGTATGAAATTGCTGGTGAAGTTGGTAGCCACCTTCGAGGTGGTCCTATTTGCTTGATTCCATTCCACTGCCCTACAGCATCATATATTGCAGCTTCAGAGGAACAAATCCTCGCTTCGACATATAGATGCTCAGTAGGTCTCTGCTGCCCCACCAGTTCTTGATTTGGGGGCTTCAATCCCCAACCCCTAGTCACAACTAATGCCAGTCTCTTGGGCTGAGGCACAGTGACCCTGGGATTCTAGTTTCAGTGGCTCTGGTCTCTGGAAGAGGCCACCCTTTCCATCAATGTGCTGGAATTGTGATTAGTCTGGAATGTTCTATTTCAAGCTCAGCAGTTCCTGCAGAGCAGGCCTTTCCACGTCCAGTTGAACAATGCAATAGCTATGGCATATATCGACTGGCAGGGTGGCCAGGGAAGTTCATTCCGGCCATCTCTGCCATATGTATTTATTCCAGGAGTGGACAACTAGGAAGCTGACTTCCTCAGTTGGCATAAGTTCCATCTGGGTGAGGAGGCATTTCACCAGAATATGTAAAATTTTCTTGTGGAGTGCTTGGGTCTTCTGGACATGTCTTATGGCCTCCAAACTGAACAAAATGCTGTCATGTTATGGGATGCAGTCCTGGGATCCTCAGTCAGCCTTAGTGGACGCTTAGAGCACCAGGTGGTCCTTTCACCAGGCTATCCCATCTCCCTGGTGATCCGTTGCATCAAGATGGTTGTTAGGATTAGAGGGTTAGTCAGGCAGATTTAGGCTGAACACAGTCTAAAGAGGCAATGCTCTTGGCAGAAACTTGCTTAAAGGTCTAAGCACGGTGCGGCTTATGAGCCGTGTAGCAACCTTGAGGATCAAACTCTTGGCAAGTAGCGGCCTGTGGCCATAACAAGATGCAGCCTTTGGGCTGTGTGGCAGCCTTGAGGGCTGGCTAGTAGTGGCAGTGGCCATTAACAAGATGCAGCCTTTGGGCTGTATGGCAGCCTTAAGAGCTGGTATGTCTTGGCTGGTTGCGGCCTGTGGGCCGAGGACAAGGTGCAGCCTTTTGGCTGTGTGGCAGCCTTGAGGGCTGGTATATCTTGGCTTGTTGCGGCCTGTGGGCCTTTTGGCTGTGTGGCAACCTTAAGGGCTGGTATGTCTTGGCTGGTTGCGGCCTGTGGACTGAGGACAAGGTGCAGCCTTTGGGCTGTGTGGCAGCCTTGAAGGCTGGTATGTCTTGGCTGGTTGTGGCCTGTGGGCTGAGGACAAGATGCAGACTTTGGGCTGTAAAGTCTCTGATGATGATGCACCGGAGTGCGCACTTTTGGCGCTGAGATGCGACAAATGTCGCCGGGTTGACACTGGCGTTGATATGCTGGGTTGTGCACTTTGGACGCTGAGGTGTGGCCAATGTCGCCGGGATGACACTGGTGTTGGTACGCTGGGTTGCGCACTTTGGACGCTGAAGTGCGGCCAATATCGCCGGGTTGACACTGGACGCTGGATTGCTCACTTAGGATGTGAGTACACTCTGTGCCGCCGGGATGACACAAGCGGCAGAGGGCAGAGATGCACACCGTGCCGCCTAGATGACTCAAGCGGCAAACAGCAGGTATTACGCCTGGAAGGAACAAACGGCAGAGAATAGATAAGGCAAACTGGAATCTGGAACTCGACTGAACAAACAAGAGACTGGCCACAACTGGAAACACGTGAAAATGCTATCACCGGCATCGGAGCAGCGTTCACAGCAGCAGGATATGGACGCAGGAGCCAATTCGGATAAGTCCCAGAATGACGAACAGGAGGTGGCAGAGTATCAATGAACACTGGTCTGGCATTCGCTTTGCACAATATTAGCAGTGCGGCAGCTTGTGGTGAAGTTCCACATTCTCCTCATTGCTCCTGTCTGGCCTTGGAGAGCATTGTATTTGGACCTTCTCACTCTGTTGGTCGAATTAGTGGAAGCTGCCGCTGTGGAACGATCTACTCAGTCAAGGGCCATTCCTGCATCCAGATTTGACTCTGCTGGCTTGGTTGGCTTGGTACTTGAAACCAGGATTTTGCAATCCAAGGGGGTTTCTGTGGCTGTGATGCGGACTATGCTTTAGGCTTGTAAACTGGCCACGCAAGCCATTTACTACTGTACCATGTGTGGAAAATTTACATTGGGTATTGTGAGCACTCGGAAGTCTCGGCTTCTCAGTTCCGATTGCCCCTGGCCTCACTCCTGGATGTTTAGACATTCATGCAGGGGTTTTGCATATTTAATCACTGTATGTTCTGCCTGTCCCACTTTGGGACCTTAATTTAGTTTTGGGGCACTTCAGTTGCCTCCTTTTAAGCCTCTAGAGCAGGGGTGGGTAATAAGCGGCCCTCGAGCTGTTGTTAAACTACAAATCCCAGCATGCAATGCAACAGTTTTAGCATGGCCAAATAGCAAAACTGTGGCAGGGCATGCTGGGAATTGTAGTTCTACAACAGCTTGGGGGCCGCTTATTGCCCACCCCTATTCAAGAGTCCATGATCTGCAGTGGCTTACTATGGAAGGTTGCGTTTCTTTTGCCCATTACCTCCTTTGGGAGGGTCTAGAAGTTAGCATCGCTGTCGGCGACTCCTCTCCTTATTTTCCATATTGACTGGGCAGTGCTCCGTACTCGGACATTTTTTAACCGAAAGTGGTTTCTCATATTCACCTGTATTAAAAAATTGTGTTACCAGCTTTTTATCCAACGGATTCTGATAGCCCTCTCCGCTTCTTGGATGTTGTCTGGGTATTGAAGGTGTATGTGGACTGGACCGCATCCTTTCGGAAGTTGGATAGTCTCTTGGTACTCTATGACGCATGCCGGTGGGGGTGGCCTGCCACTAGGCGGTCCGTGGCTCACTGGATTCCTTGGCTTATGTCTCTTTGGGTGAGTCGGTGCCTGACCATATCCAGATGCATTCTACTGTGAGTGGTTCTTGGGAGGCACGGCAGGGTGCCTCATGTGAACAAATGTACAGAGCAGCTACTTGGTCCTCTGTGCACACCTTCACCAAATGTTTTTGGTTCCACACATTGTTGGCCAAAAAGGCTAGTTTGGGGTGTAATATTTTGCGCAAGGCTTGGCCGGTGCTTGCTCCCCCTCTTGAGGCTTGCTTTGGGAAGTCCCACAGACGGCAGTGTCTACCAAATAGGAAGAACGAGGAAAGCAGATATTTTTGTACTAACCATAAAATCAATTCATCTGAGTCCATCTTGTTGACACTGCATTCCCTCCCTAGTTGTTTGTTGTATTGTTTATGCCTGTTGCACTGTTCTCTTTAGCCTTTGTTAGATAAATAACTGGCTTGCAAGAGCAGGTGGGAGGACTAGAGGGGCTGGAATTTCAGCTCCAGTAGTTTTAACTATTTAGTGCCTACTCCTCAGCCTCCCTTCTAAACCCACAGTCGGCAGTGTCCTCCAGATGGACTCTGAGGAATTGATTTTACTGTGAGTACAAAAAAATCTACTTTCCCCAGAATAAGAAGCAGAATAAAATGCACTACATCGTTATAAGTGCAAATAAGCCTATTTGTCTGCCAAGAGCATTTCAAAGTGCAAACCCAATACCAGCACATTGGGCCTGCTGACTTGTAGTTATGCCTGAAAATAATTGCGGGAGCAGTAAGAACTTCACGTCATAGCCCAGCCTACTATCACTTTAGGACCACCTCTTCATTAATTCAAGCATTTACATTTTTCCCTAACACTATGCTTGGTTTAGACTCATTTATATCTTAAATATGAGGGGAACTTCGGCACTATTACATGTGTCGTTTTTGTGTTTTCAATGTTTTTATTACATTGGTATATGGTCCAAAATGAGTCCCACTGATAAAGTGCAGGAGGCCAAGGCCCAATCTTCACCACATAAGAGGACTTAGGTCAAGCCCCTGTGCATGGTTTAACATGGTGTTCACCCTCCCGGAAACAGGGAAACCCTACTAAATGATATACTCCTACCATTATCTGAATTCTATAGTAATAAATATTTTGGAATGTTAGGGAATAAGTCGGCAGATATAACCATCGCAAAGAGCGCCTTTTCCTGATGTTGCACGCTCTGCACCCTGCACACACCGTTTTACATGTACAACGTGTGTATTTGCAGGGAAGGATACAGGTGATGTCTCAGAAAAACATTTGCGTTGCGCTTTTGTAAATGAGACTTGTATTTGAAAGATGCTTTTGTCTCTCTTTTATGAAGTTTTAAACAGTATAGCGTCTACAGAGCACCACAGATCAATGAGGAGACTACATTGTGAAAGGATTCCAATTATTGTTTGGCACATTATGTGTAATACAGTTTTTATGGGTTTAGGTGGATTATAGTGTAAAGCAGTGGTTCCCAAACACTGCGCCGCAGCTCCCCAGGTGCCGCGGCAGCCGGTGGCCTAAAGAGGCCGGCCAGTGTATTTTTGTTTGTTATGTTTTGTGTAAAATATTTTTTTTTTTTTGCACGGGTGGCAGAGGGGTTGGTGGTGCAGAATAGAGTGGAGTGGTGGTGGGGGGGGTTGCAATGAGAACAGCACTGATCATTACTAAAGGTAAGTACAGGGGGACATGAAGAGGGACAAATAGAGAGACTCAAAGGGGGCAAAGGGAGAGACCTGGAGGGGGCAAAGGGAGAGACCTGGAGGGGGCAAAGGGAGAGACATGGAGTGGGCAATGGGAGAGACTTGGAGGGGGCAATGGGAGAGAGAAGGAGGAGGCAATGAAAGAGGGACGGAGGGGGCAATGATAGAGAGATGGAAGGGGCAATAGGAGAGAGAAACGTAGGGGGCAGTGGGAAAGAGATGGAGGAGGCAATGGGTAAGAATAGCACAGTTTTTCACTTTATTTTTTAAAAATTTAATGGGACTGCTCAGAAATTATTTTGGCTTAGGGGTGCCTTGAAATGATGGAGACCCGAAGGTTGCCTTGAACTGAGAAAGTTTGGGAACCACTGGTGTAAAGTGATGTTTTTGGAAATAATTCAGTTAAATATGCTTTGTTCTGTTTAAGCTTGTGGAGGTGTTTTGAGCGGTTTCAATGGGACATTGAGTTACCCCAGCAATCCAGGCAATGAGTCGTATGGTCACATGATCAGCTGCACCTGGGTCATAAAAACTGAACCAAACAAGGTAACGACAAATAAAGTTAATTTATATATAAATAGATGCAGATGATTCATAAATATCAGGATAGATGTAAACAATCCTGTATAATCAATCCTGTATAATCAAAGCAGTCCACTCAGCATATGTGACCAGGGCATGTGCAGTATGGGATAGGCTTTGTAACCAAGGTATCCCTATTTGCAGGCGATTTATTAAAATGACTAATTAATTCTGAGATTGAGCCATGATCAGAATATGACACCAAAGGTAGCAGGGAACAACCCAGTTTCATGATATCCAGTCATACAAGAATAAGGAAACACAGATGAATGCTTTGAACATTCCTCCAATTTCCTCGTAAAGCCCATCCAGGGACAGAATGACATACACTGCTCGGAACCTTAACCTGGCAGATGCTTACACTACATTCCATATCTCCGTCATGAAGATACTTTTAAATAACATCATATAGACATGCGGTTATAGTAGCCTAGCACTCAGATAGCCAATATGTAGCTCTATAAGCTGTGGATTCAATAGTCCCAACAGCCCCCCCTATTGTAGACAAGGCAAGCTGAGCCTGTAACAGCTAGAGAGCCACGAGTTGCCTACATTTGGCCTGGTGGGTGGAGAGGTATAACAGTTACATAGCTACTAAGGTTTTCATTTTATTTGATTTCATTTTTGTTTTATAGATTTTACGGATCACGTTCCCGTACTTCAGCTTGGAGAACAGTGCCAGATGCAGCTTTGATTTCCTTCAAATTCACGATGGGGAATCCATGTCAAGCTACATGCTGGGGAAATTTTGTGGCACCAGGGTCCCAGAAGAACTCTTCAGTTCCCACAATGCCTTATATCTCTGGTTCAGCTCAGATCACATGTTCAGCTTCGGTGGATTCCGGATTACTTGGGAGTCTCGTGACCCAGGTGCAAACCCAATTCATTTTCGAAGTAAATGTTAAAATAATCCAAGGAATAGACGGCATTCCAGGAGATTGCAATAAACATGTTACTTTCTTTGCAGAATCAACGTTTTGGATCTAGTGTGAATCTTTCTGAAGCTATACATGTAGATCCAAAACGTTGCTTCTGCAAATAATTAAAGTAATATGTTTATTGCATTCTCCTGGAATGCCGTCTATTCCTTGGATTATAAATATATATATTTGACACCCGCACTCTAAAATCCAATAGAGTACCACTGTACCAGATAAACAGTTAATAAGGCTTTTCAGTATCATGGTGTGAGTACTGTTGGCCTTGCCCTTTGCTTATTTCAGATCTCCATAATATCGAAACCAAAAATAAATAAAATATATATGGTGTATTCCTGATATTGGTAAAATAATTATCTCCATGTGAAAGGTGATGACATTCCAATCACCTAGCACTGTATTCTGTGCACATACAGTGACCACACTCACAATGGTGATTAGCTTTGAAAGAGTCGCACACAATAACTTTAGTGATGTCATTAATTCCTGGTGAATTGGGAGGCTAAATATTGATTCATCCCAAACATTATAGATACAGCATGGCGTAAAGTGAAAAAAGCTTTATGGCTGATTAATTTTAATATTAACCATTTTGGTAAACAGATTGTCAGATATGACTGATACTATGCGTCTAAAATACTCCATCTCACTAACTGTGAGTGTGAGAAAGGTAATTACATGCTGCATTGTCACTTGTTCAAGTAAAACAATAATCTAAAATAAGATTAATTTTCTTTTTAGTGTGTGGGGGTCAACTATCAGATCCTCATGGATCCATCTTCTCCCCTGGTTATCCCGGCAACTATCCCCCTAGCCGAGACTGTTACTGGACTATCTCCACTGACCCCAATCTATACATCACTTTTGCCTTTGGCGCAATAAGTCTGGAAACCCATCCCAACTGTGCATATGATTACCTGGAGGTACAGAACATATCAATATGTTTATTTATTACTTTCATTGTCAATGGGTTCTTTAATTTATTTCTGATTAAGGTTCGTGGGTGCCCCAGGGAAACAAATTTGTAGGGGCCCCTGCCAATAAGATCGTCAAAACATGATATGCTGTCAATGTTGTTAAAAAGTCTGTGTACCTACTCCTAGCACCACAAATGTGTTACACACACCGCCCCCAGTTCACATTATGCTACACAGACCCCAAAATTCACATTATGCCACAGTCCCCACCATGCTGGTGACGTAGCTATGTGTGGAGGCCCCCATGCCCTCACTGTTGTTAAACCGGAACTGCATTATGCATGTGTAATTCATATATGCATTGTGAGCATCGTTTGACATCTTCACCTTACTGCTGTCAGACTGGATGTCTTTTACAGTATGTTTCATGTCCAGAACACATGTCTATAAGGGCATCATTAGTATATTTTATCCCAAGAGCGCAGTTCCAATTATCTCAGCGATGTGATTCAATACGGTCATCACGTCTGTTCATGCTATATTACAATATAACGTGTTTTATTCACATTAGATCCGAGATGGGCTTCTGCCCCAAGACCCCGTCCTTGGGAAATATTGCAGCTCCGGGTCTCCCGCACCTCTCCAGACCTCTGGCCCCTACGCCTGGGTCCATTTTCATTCTGATAGCGCACTAACAGACAGAGGATTCAATATCGCTTATATAACAGCACCCTGTGAGTAGGAGACCTTTCAAATAAACTGTACATTTGTTAAGAAACTTATAAGTAAGCTGTTGCCATAGACCCATGGAATATGCCCTGCGTTTATCAACAGCCTTGTTCCATAGTTAAGGCTCTGGACCTGGCATATTAAAGTGATGTCCAACTTAATATTATCCCCCCCCCCCCAAGTTTTAGAACGACCAGGGTCTGATACCCAGCACCACTGCTATTCAGGATATACTCACCCCCCGAGGTCTGTAACAGCTATTTTCCTGCTGAAGATGTAAGAGAACTTGTATATTTAGTACTTCCTAATGTCAGTATATTATAGTGCACTGACTTATTAATACCACTTTCACATCAAACTCCTAGGTTTGACCTGGGTTATTCAACACGGTTTCAACCTGTGTCACAACTGCTCAGACCCCTTTCACACTGCACCTTGGACCCGGGTTATTCCTGGGTTTTCCCCATTCATACTGCACCTGTGTCTGCCATGCATGTCACTCCCTTGAGGTGGGCCTCTGCATCCACAGCCAATCAGCAGCTTTTAAACTTAACCTAGGTCTACTAACCTGGGTCCCTCCATTTATACTACCGCCATAGAAACCTGTGTTATTGCCGGGTCGCAGCTTGGTGTTAAACAGTTAACTCGGGTCCAGTGACCTGGGAATCCAACCTGGCTAGCTATCCGGGTTGGTCTGAGAAGGGCCGGGGTCCAGGACAGTGTTCACTGCATAGGGATAGCCACATTCCCAGCGCTTGGAGATTATGTCATCTCAAAGCGCTGGCAGACGTAAGCTTCGGCAGTATTCCAGGTCCAGTTTGCAGAGTAAATGTGGTTCAAGCCTTGGTGACACGGCTTGAAACCAGTGTTCAGTGTCCCAGACTGGACCTGGGATTTAGGTATAAAAGGGGTATCAGACTGCAGCTTATACGGGTTGGTCCCAGGTGCAACTGTGGACGCGACCAGGGTAGAAGTCCCGGACACACAACCCGGGTTGATCCTTTCACACCAAGCCAGAACCTGGGTAACCCCAGCAATATCCCAGGTCAGAGGCTTGGTGTAAAAGGAGTATAATATGCTCCAACTGAAGTACTAGAGGGCACTTGTGTTATCCTCCTGGATGGCAGGTGTTCATGGCATTGTATAATTGCCGCTTTAAATATTTCCTTTAAGATAGTCCAGATCATCAGATGATCCATGCAGTATACAGATTATTGCCCAACTACCAGCCCTGTGCCTAATTGTACCTTGCTCATCACCTAATATCAACCTGGCCAGGTGTGGTGTGACTCAAGTAGTTCATATGAGGCGGCCGACTTCCCAGGCTGGCATGCCTGTGGGTATCACACACTGAGCACTACCTAATTATAGGCATAGTCACAGCTCTTTTATTGTAACTAAACCAACTTTAGCAGCAGCTGGTGTCCCGAGGGTCCTTTACTATTGCTCCATTTTACATGGTGCTACCACCACTGTGCCATCCTATAAGGGATACATTGATGACACCATATAATATGAAAAGTATTTATTGTGTAATTTTCTTTTTTCTTTCTTTTTTCTCTCCCTATGCTTTCAAATGGAAAAAAAACATGTTTTTATAGTCATTCTCTGTTTTATACAGACAGGATATAGTCATGTTTTGGAAACAAATTAGTGATTGAGAACTAAGGTGGTGATTCAACAGAAGATGCACATATCATTATATCATGTCATTTCAATTGCAAATGTGAATTTGTACATAATTGTTTAGAGCAAAGGGATATAAACATGTTTACTAAATCTACAAATTTCTGTGCGATTGTCAATATGTTCTGTACTTTACTATGCATTTCAGCTGGCACTTCATGCGGAGGGAACTTCACAGATACTGAAGGTTTCATTGTGTCTCCTTCATGGCCTAATGCTTATACCGGCAGCAAGCAGTGTATATATATTGTCACTCAAGCACCCGATGATCAGATCAATCTAAGATTTACTGACCTGGATTTACAGAGTACCACCGGGTGCTCCCTTAGTCTTATAGAGGTAATGTGTGATTGTCTAAAGCCAAATTAGAGTGTACAGTAGGAGCCAGAAAATAAGATAATATATTTCCAAATGTACCCATATGTGACCAAATTGGATAGATATGGACCAATTGCACACCCAGCATGTTGGGCCTAATACATGTACAGTGGTGCACATTGGTGGTGGAGGTTTGATGGCGAAAGTTTGGCCAGTGTGGCCTTGTACCATCAATGGTCTCCCAATGATGTTTATAGACCATCGACCTACAATGAAGAGTCTTACTTCTCCCTGCATTTTTTCTCTCTCTCTCTCTCTCTCTCTCTCTCTCTCTCTCTCTCTCTTCTCTCTTCTCCTTATGCTGGTCTCCTCTCCCTCTTCTTCCTTCTGTTTACCTTCCTCTTTCATCTTCCTGTTCGCCTTTTCTCCAGTTTTCCTCTCTCTTCCTCTTCTCCTCCTACTCCTCCTCTTCTTTCCCTCCTCTACCTTTCTTCCATCTCTATTCCTCTCCCTTTCCCCCGATCCTCCTCTTCAGCCTCTTAGTCTCTTTGTCTCCTATATATTTAATGTGTAAATAATAATAATAATAATAATAATAATAATAATAAACAGCGATAAAGAAAATTAAATGCTCTGCAGAATTCTTTTGGCAGGAGAAGGAATGCTCTGCAAATCCCATATAGTTCTGTTTACTTACCAATAAATAATTATAATAAAATCAGAAAAGAGAACAACATGTTGGATGTTATATGTAAATAATGTTACATTAAGGGCAGTTTTATCTTAAGTAGATTAGAGATGGAGCTACAGAGACGGCGAGTTTGATTGGAAGATACTGTAACAGCACAATACCGGCTCCAGTCACATCAAGTTCAAACACACTGTGGATAAAATTCAAGTCAGATGTTTCAGCAACAAAAGCCAGCTTCCAAGCCTTCTATCAAGTTGGTAAGAATATTAAGGGATATATTTACTAAAGTGTGGGTTTTTAGAAGTGTAGATGTTGCCCATAGCAACCAATTTGATTCTACTTCACATTTATGTAGTACATTCTAGAAGATGATAGCTAAAATCTGATTTGTTGCTATGGGCAACATCTCCACTTCTAAAAACCTGCTCTTTAGTAAATATACCCCTAAGAGTCTAATTTCTCTATAATTAGACAGTGTTCTTTTACGGTACATTAAAGAAAAAACATGTCTGTACTGTAGTTGACTGATGCTTTCTCTGCATTTAGGTTTGGTCAGCGTATTAATTGCACCCATCACCTATACAGGAGGCATTGACATCACCAAGTCACTAAGTGATATCATTACAGTGGTTAAACAAAAAAGCTGCATTATCATGAATATGAATACCAACCCAAAAATTGCGACCTCCTCTTTGTGTCTGTGGTGGATGCACTTTAATTTATTAAAGCCATGTTGCCAAACCTTGAAAACATCTCGTACTGTCAAAACTGTAAAAAAAAAATGAATAACGCAGTAAGATAAAAAAAAATAACAATACTATATACAGTATACTTGTAGAAGAAAACTGCTTTGTACATCCTGGACTACAGATTAGCGATGGGTCAACTGCAGACCAAAAATGGCCTTCACTCACTCAAGCATGGCCAAGAGCCTGGCTTACATAAGTAACAACTGGCAACTAAAACTTGCTCACACCATATGGCATTCAAATCCAGGAGAAACATAGCAGTGCGCCACAATGGCAGTACTTCCTGGTTATGGCCTGTCTGTCAAAACTGGGAGGAGACTAACCGGCATATTCAGGGAGGCAGAGCCTGGCCCAGCTTGTGGCTGTATTCACGCAATTGTCAACGCCGAAATGTAATGTATTCTATGGGCTTGGATGAGAAGATGGTAATATGGAGGACTAAATAAAACAAATGTGGAAATGATACGTGCGCACTAATAGCAGATTAGATTCCTTAGTAGAGAAAGTGTCACCCAACACTTAAAACATATAAAAAAGTCCAAATATCACCAAGTATATCCAGGAGACGCTCCTAATTGTGTAAACAGAAGTTTCGGTTCAGTTCTTTTTATTAAGAATGTGTATTCCATGCGGTCCTCTTCATCCACTCAATTTCAAAGTGTGAACCTCAAAATGTAAACAACAAACTCATAGTGTAACACAGTAATGACCTTAAGCCAAAAGATAAAACTCAGATCAAACTTAATTACCAAGAATAATGGTCTACCCCACGGATAGATATTTTCATGTGGCCACTTTTAAGATATACTGCAATCCTCCACGACACCTCGGGTCTTTATAGCTCCATATTAATTCCATACATATAAGGGACGAAAACAGACCTCCGATAGTGTGACAATGTTTATTAACATATAAAGCTCATACAAGAAAAATAGCGAATGGACTCTTACCGAGCAGAATGGTCTACCAGTGTGAAACAAGGTAGTCAAATATCGTTTAGTGATACGGGTGAAAAAGCCAGGTGTCCCCAGGATCCACCAACCATCGGCCAGGTAAGGTCCAATAATGTCCAGATCACCTCTGCGCCAACACGCTTCGACAGATTTTAAATTTGGGTCTTTTCTAAAGATACACACTGGGACATCAGGTAATTCACTACCAATAACAGGATCTCTTTCTAGCAGATTCCAGTGTTTCTTTAGAACCTTCTTCACCAAATAATGTTGGGATGTAAAGTTGCAGTATATCTTAAAAGTGGCCACATGAAAATATCTGATTATCTACTCCGTATGATAGACCATTATTCTTGGTAATTAAGTTTGATCTGAGTTTTATCTTTTGGCTTAAGGTCATTACTGTGTTACACTATGAGTTTGTTGTTTACATTTTGAGGTTCACACTTTGAAAGTGAGTGGATGAAGAATGAGTGGAATACACATTCTTAATAAAAAGAAACTTCTGTTTACACAATTAGGAGTGCCATCCTGGATATAATTGGTGATATTTGGACTTTAATATGGAGGATTAGTAGCATTCAGTGTAATGAGTGCCCTACTAGCCCAGTAGGAATCGGTATGATTTACCGCCGGACCCATGCCTGGCGGTTTGAATCCCGACAGCGGCATCCCGGCAGAGGAGGAAATCCCGATCGTCAAAGGTAAGTATATACTAACCTGTTTCTACTCCCTAACCCTCCCTTAGGGGTGCCTAACGCTAACCTTCCCCCCCAGTGCCTAACCCTAATCCCCCCTCTAAGTGCCTAAACCTAACCCCTCCCTTCCCCACCACCTAAACCCTCTGGGGGGGTGCCTAACGCTAACCCCCCCTACCCCTAGCCTAAACCTAACCTCCCGGGGGGGTGCCTAACCCGAAGTCCCACCCGGGAACCCTAAACCTAACCCTCCCCCCCTCGCGGCTATCCGCGCTCGGCGCCCCGCGTCCCTTCAATCGGGATGTCGGGCTCCCGGGAAATATGTCTAATGACAGGCGTCGGCATATCGACGCCTGTCTTTAGACCCTTGCCGGGATATGACAGTCGGGAAGGCGGCTGTCGGGATTAGGTCCGCCGGCTTCCCGACTGCATACCAGCCCAGTACGCTATTGGGTCTGTTGCGTCACTCGTAATACAACCGGCCTGGGGCTGTATTGATTGTGATGAAACATTTATTTTGAGACAAGACTTACAAAATTCCAAGGTTCCAGAAGTTTCAAGCACATAAACTCCTTCATAACCTAAGTTGTAATTGTATCCAAGGCATTGTATGTTATTTTTATTTGTTTAGATTTTGTTTTGTTTTTTGAAGCTCCGTTTTGGCATATTTAAAAAAAAATTTTTTTTATTGTAATGGGATTCTCTAATGAGAAAAGTCAAAAATAGTATGTTTTAGAGAACACAATTGGTTTGTCATTTAGAACAATTTCTCAGATTTCCCTCATTTTCTTCCTTACATACAAATCCAAAATATCTGATATGAGAAGAGGGTTTTGGATGATATTTTAATGTTATGTTTTACTACATCTTCTTTAAAATTACTTTCTTAGTGTTTATATTTTTACTGGATCAGCCAGAAGCTTGGCCAAGTCTCAAATAACACCACTACAGTATGATGGGTATAATAAAAATGTATTTTAAAAACTGACTTGATAATTATACACTTCAAAGCAAAGCCTATCAGGCATTTCCGAAGATTCCTGTCTTAAGAGAGAGACATCAATAAAACTATAAAAAATATTCAGAAACCAACTTTCTCTCATGAATCAAAAATATATCTCAAACATGTATGCAAATACTACATACTATACTATAAAGTTGTTACAAATTCCCCTTTCGGAATTTTTTTTTTTTTAGCATATAGAATTTGAAAGGTCATGTATACTTATATATGGTCTGTTCTACTGCAGCGTGTGGGGGTACACTATCTGGAACTGGAGTGATTCGTACCCCTCGTTATCCCAATGCATACCATCGGGAGAGGACCTGTGAGTGGACTGTTACTCAGCCAGAAGGAAACGTGGTTCTGTTTACTTTTGACTCATTTAACCTCTTGACAGGATCAGTGTGCAGCTCTAATTATGTAGAGGTAAGGAGAGAGGATTTCAATTGAAACAGCTGAACAGTAAATCTTACTCAATCACTGCCTTCCCCACAGCAATCAGCAGACCTCAAACATGAGATCTCCAACAGCAGTGCAGAAATTTCCTTTTAATTTGTGTCTTTTACATCTAGTTCTGCTTTTAGCGCACTGTTGTGCACTGTTGGCTTGCATGTTATTAATTGCACTAGAACAATGACAGTTACAATCTGATTGTTTTTTTGTTGCTGAAGAATGGTTTTCAGAATAGTACCCCACAAAGGGAGAGCAATCTCATTATGAGCCCGGTCTCACTGTTGTGTGTCCCATGTGCTGTGAATGCAAAGGTGTGTTGTCAAGTCTAATGGTGCATACACAGGGTCAGATCAACGATGAACGTTTCAACGATTTGAACGGTTTTACCAACGATTTGAACGATTGGCCGATTTCAGACAGTATTAAAATGAATGAAATCGACCAAACCTGACTGCAAACTTTTATCTGGACAATGTTATCTGGACAATGGATCGGCTCTGCGCACTGGATCTGTATAGTATAGTATAGGTAAAAAATAACCATAAGGTTTACTGACTGCACTCTTCCCTTGGTGGATTGGTTTATGTCGTTATACAGGAAACTAATGTGTTAGATGCTGGATGTCTCTATACCTGCGTTAATCAGACATTAGTATGAGACTCAATGTTAGCTGGAAAGCCTTTAATGTAATATCAGTTTACATCAATAACATAAATGCTGTATCTGTAGAACACCAGTGGGTCCTATGCAATAAGCTCAATTCTTAAAAAGTAAGGAAATGGTCAATGTTACAGCCACTGAAATGCTGATTGTGCTGTGACACGTAGCCTGGTGTCTTAGCGTATAATCAGTGTCGTGGGTAGGGGGGGTATTGCTTCAACACCTGTGAGGTGTTAATGTCTCTTCCTGCATGCAGTAACTTAAAGATAGTACCTTCTCATTGGAGAGCGGCGTCCCATCTCTCTTGGAGTTGCAGGTGCACTTCTTCGTCATGGTGCTGGCGACCTTTGGGTTGATCGGGTTTCTGTGGCTCAAATGGATGTCTTCTCCTACCATGGGACACCTCCTCCGGTGTTTCTTTTTCTGGTTTTCCATGGAGTTGCCCGCCTGGGGAGGTGCCTGGCTCTGGAGGTCGTAGCTCCCTTTGGCCCGTGTGGTGGGCCCGGTGCGAGTCTTCTTCCCCCGGTCTGAGCTCTGCTGCCACCCGTCCTCCTTCTGCTTACTAGCGGGTCTTGTACATGTGACTGCGGCTGCCGGGAGGTCGTGTTCACGTGACCGCGGCTGCTCGCTATCCCTGCCTGTTTTGCTGGGTGTATTAGTTGGGGGTTAGGGGTGTGTTGGTAGTGTCCAAATGCGTTTTGTAATGAAGCCAATGTGTTGATTGCTGAATTCTTAAGTAGGGTGAACTCCTTGCCCATTGGCTCAATTGGGTTTGTTAATGATTGCTCAGTGGGTCTGTCAGTCAAACGCTGCTTGTAGCCCATTGGTTGACTGTGCTGCAGCATTTCCTGTGCTGGGGAATCAGGGGTTAATCCACACCCCTTGTGGCATGTGGCCACGTCCATTTTTGGCACACAGTTGGGAGGGGGTGCCATTTTTCATCTTGCCCTGGGTGCCAAATACCTATTCATTTGCACTTTATCCCCATAATCCCAGACCTTTGCTGTCTTATTCAGAGGCAATACCTTCTCAGTATACAGTAGTTTAGGTGCATGGGACAGTGGTGCAGGATATGTGTGTGGAGGTGCGAGGTGTGATGTTATGGGCAGGCCAGGAAAGGACTGAATACTAGAAGGCGGTGACAAGTACAGTACCCTGAGATTGCTTATCACCTGAACTGTCAGCTTTCTCATCTTTTATATTGTATGTACATTGCTTTTTCATTCTATTTTTTGCACAGTTGTATCATGTCATTGTCTGTGCAGGTCCACATCTTAGAGCTTGTATACAAAATGTTGGGGAAGTTTTGAAGTAAGCAGAGAAACCGTTATGTCACCCCGTGTTGAGTGACCCAGTCAGCGAGTCAGTGCACCTTTATGGATTACAGGTCCTAATTCTATAATAAATGCGTTTATTTTATTTACAGTTGAGAGATGGCCCTTCCAAAGAATCTACTCTCATTGGACGATACTGTGGTCCAGAGGTGCCTCCGCCTGCTTATTCGACACAGAGAAGTCTGTATGTCAAGTTTGTTACTGATGCCTCCGAAAATAATCAGGGTTTTTCAGCTACATATAGATCTCTGATTGAAGGTAACTTCTTTTTTTTTTATGGGTATTTTTTTTTGTAGATTGTCTGTTGTTAGCACTGAAAACACTGATATTTTATCTCCTATTTCCATAATTTTTACCTCAGTAAAAACATACCTACTAATTGTCCTGATTATGCCGGACTGCTCCGGGCTGCTTTATATTGGATTCTTGTGGTCTGTGGTGAAAAGGGATTTGGGACCTCATTCAGACCCACTCGCTAGATGCGATTGCTCGCATCCAGCGTATGCAAATTTTTTAAGGTGACGACATGGGAAGCGATCGCTCGCCAAGGCATAAGCACACCCACTTTGACTGTGTGAGTGATCGCTCTGTGTATGCAGACACCCATTAGTGTATGTTGAGACGCCCACTAGCGCACGTCATCTCCTGGAAGTGTATTAAAACATTGGTACATCGAGCACCATTGGAAGCTAACGCAGCACTTGTGGTTGCCTTACCCTACCGCAAGCACTGCGAGGACTTCAGTGTAATAAACAGGCATGTGACGTGTACTATGACGCTGCCTGTTAATTATGCATGCCTTAAAAACAGCGTTGAAACACCGAGGCACGCCAGCGTTCGCACCTCCACTCCCCGGTTATTAGTGTCCTGCCCCACAAATAGCCTCTCCTGTCACTCATTTCACTGGGCTGTCTTTGCTGGGCAAGCGAGCGGGCTGCGATCGCACAGAGTAGTTCACGCACGTGCAGAACAAAGCGTGGGCATGCTCATTCGCAAACCATCGGGCCGCTTGCGAGCGGGTCTGAATCAGGCCCTTGGTCTCCCTGTAAATTTGCAGCATCCGTGTGGATCTAGATGTGGCATCATTATTTCTCATGTTTTCAATCCAGAATGTAAGGGGCGTTATGTATGATGTGTTTGCATGAAGGTGATAGGATTGCTTTACAGTATCATAGTCAAAAATACGATTAGTTATGTTTTCTGTCTCTTTTGCTAGGTTGCGGAGGAACCCTTACCAGCTCTGAGGGCACCGTTTCAAGCCCAAGTTACCCCAACACGTATCCACATGGCATCCGCTGTACGTGGTTTATCTCAGTCCAGCCTGGGAATCTAATACGCCTGACCTTCGTAGCATTTAATCTTGAGCAAGCCTATATATGTCAATATGATTACTTGGAAATATACGATAACACAACGGATACAACAGGAAATAAAATTGGAAGGTAATCTTACGTGTTTTTTTTCTGCGATAATATTTAGAAACAAAGTTTATTTACTTGGCCATATTGAGTCAAGGGAAATGTGGTCCCTGTGGCTGGCAGGACATGGTGGTTTATCTGGCTTTCAGGACATGTGGTCACTGTGGCTGGCAAGATATGGTGGTCCTTGTGGCTGGTAGGAATGATGTCCCCATGGCAGGATATGCTGGTCCCTGTGGGTGGCGGGAAATGGTAGTCACTGTGTCTTTCAGCAAATGTGGTCCCTGTAGCTGGCAGGGCATGGTGGTTTATCTGGCTTTCAGGATATGTGGTCACTGTGGCTGGCAAGATATGGTGGTCCTTGTGACTGGCAGGGCATGGTGGGACTTAGTGTTCAACAATAACAGGAGAGTCATAGATTACATACTTCTATTGTAAGTTATGATAACAATCTCACAAAAGTAATCTGAATAATGTATTGATTAGTATGACTTTGGATTGTTTAAGGTTTTGCGTAAGATACACAAATGGGATGTTCTCCGTTTAGATACATTTTATGTTGTTTAATATTATATACATTCAATATACAGTATTTGACATTGTAATATATCTTACAGATACTGTGGAAGGTCCATCCCCCCATCAATAACCAGCAGTGATAATAGAATGGTTTTATTTTTTTTTACTGATTCATCCACAGCTCTGGAGGGCTTTTCTGCTAACTATATATCCATCAATGCATCGACTGGTAAGTCCCTACATCTCTTTTCTTGAGAGCTCTACTATTCAAAATTAGTAGTGCAGGTATGATATTGATAAGAGATTCAGTAATGTAATCTAATGGGTGTGCGTGTTTCATACTCCAGGACATTTAAGGACCCATTTATCAATTTTCTGGAAGTACCCTGTTAAAGATACTTTCTTATTTCTGCATATCGCTCTAATAGGAAATTATTTTAGTTTGCAACTTATTAAAATTCTATTGCTGGGACAGGGTCTCCTATTGGTAAAGAGTAAAGCTGGGTTCAGACCCAGCTTGTCTAATACACTTGCGTGACAACTGGAAGAAATACTAGAAAATGTACCTTAGGGGCTAAAATGGCTAACGCTATTTAAAAATAATATTCGATATGGGACAAAGGGTCTCATTCAGACCCGCTCGCGAGCGCAGGACGCTCGCAAGTGGGTCGATGGTACCCAAATGCGCATGCGCACGATGGAGGGAGCTCCATCGTGCGCATGCGCGAGACCCGGATAGCGACAGCCAAGCTGTCGCTCCTGGTCTCTCACCAAAGGGAGCGTGCTGTTGATGGTGATTGACAGCACGCCCCCTTTGGTGGGCGTGCCGGGGGCGTGGCTGCCAGACGGAGGCGTTCCCAAGGTGAACGCCTACCATCTGGGGCTGGCCCCACTGACATCACTAGTGATGTCAGTGGGAGTGATTTTGGCTCTGATAGAGCCAAAATCACTGCAGGGCTTGCGGCAGCGAGATCCTACCGCAGGGTCTCGTCGCAAGCCCGATGGTCGCGATGGTCTTGACCATCGCAACCATCATCATGGACGCTCGCATAAGCTGTTGGTGGTAACCCACAGCTATGCGAGCGTCCAAAAGGCAGCTCCAAATTTAATTAGGATGGCCCTGGTCAGAGCGTCCGGCTCTGAATCAGGGCCACAGTTTCAAAACCTAAGCTTTTTGAAGCTTGGTAAATGTGGCACTTTGCAAATGAAAACAGAGTGACGCCCTTGTTAAATAGCCCCCATACTATAAAACTCATCAGTCATCTGAAAATGGACATATTTGGAAGATTGACTACAATATTTAGCTTGATAAATTGTTCCTTTAGGTAAATGCTTTTGCGGTTAATTGCAAATAACTTGTAGCATAAGGCTATAGTGTATATTATTCATGCTCGAAAAGTGTACTGATGAACCTTTTAACTCTAAAGGGATATGGATTGTACAACATAAAATAAAAATGGAACATTTTAGATAGCAGCACAAAGAATGTATTTGGCTTCCGGCTGTCCCTGATTATCTGGAATGTATATTAGAGAATTGTACTTCTGTGGATAGGATACAAGTGTATGAAGTATGGTTCCAAGGCTTCATCATCATTATGAGGCCAATGGTAGACTTAACTTGTTACTATTTTTATTTTTGTCAGGGCTGTAAAGAGGGCTGTGTAACCGGTGCTGCCACATATTGCTCAGGGCCAAGGGGGCACAGGGTCACTGCGTCCCACAGCCCACCAACCTTTTTCACTTTTCGGGAGAAGCACCCCACTCCCACTGCATAGAGAGTGCAGGGGCATCCATCTTCCTGGGTGGTTGTTGTGAGATGTCATGATATCAGGGGTGCCAGGGTGCTGGCACTGGGCGCAGAAGCGCCTACTACGGCATTGATTATTGTGCCAGTGAGGATTGGTTGATTCATACACTGTGTAGTGCCAATAATACTACACTCAACTCAGTCTCACATGCTTACAATGCCCTCTGCACCCTGGCTGTGCCCCCTCCACCAGTGGTACTGGTGTAAGCTTGGGCTCACTCCTGGTGCCATGTCTTCTTGCTACACCCCTGTGTGCCTTCCTAATACTACGAGGGAAGGTTGCTAGGAAGTTAGTTTTCAGGGAAATCTACAGTGGAGCTGCTCTATGCCAATCGTGGTGTGGTCTCAGGGTAAGGACCCTTACCCTGGGATGGTTTATAAAATTAGAGTTATGGTAGACTTACCTAGATAACTCCTTTTCCTTGAGGTCCATAGGGTCCACAGGGATACCATGGGGATATTATGGTTGGAAGACCAGGCACCAAACAGTTAAAGCTTCTGCTCCCAGAAAGCCCAGGGTCCTTCCCCATATATACCCCGCCCATAGCCATAGGTCTTCAGTTTAGTTAACAAGTCAGAAGAAGAAGAAGAAGAAGAAGAAGAAGAAGGAAGAACAATCGTACACAAGAAACACTCTTACATAAGATGAGGGAATCCTTGACTGAAAGAATATAACTCAATGAAGCCAGGTGCGTCAGAGTGGGTGCCCTGTGGACCCTATGGACCTTGAAGAAAAGGAGTTATCTAGGTAAGTCTACTATAACTCTAATTTTCTTTTTCAGGTTCCATAGGGATCCACAGGGATACCATGGGGATGTCCTAAAGCAATTCCCCTAGGGGGGGGGGGCACTCCTGAGCAGAAGGGAGAACTCATTGCCCAAAGGAAGCATCCTGAGAGTCAAAAGTATCAAAGGCATAAAACCTAAGAAAGGTGTGAACAGAAGACCATGTGACTGCCTTGCACAATTGCTCAGCAGAGGCACCATGGCTAAATGCCCGCGATGGCCCTACAGACCGAGTAGACTGTGCTGTCACCATGCTTGGAACAGGGAGATCAGCCTGTGTGTACACCTAAGAGATAGTCATGCGTAGTCATCTCGCCAGAGTCTGCTTATTAGCTGGCCATCCTCATTTGTGAAAACCATATAATATAAAAAGAGCATCGGATTTTCTCCCTATCTCCACATAGATACGGAGAGCACTAACTAGATCCAGGGAGGCTTTACTTACCGAAAGGTCTGGAGCCTGAAAAGCTGGAACAACAATTTCTTCATTCACATTAAAACGTGACACTACCTTAGGAAGGTAACCCTCCCTTGTACGAAGAACAGCTTTATCCAAGGGGGGAAATCATAAATAGGGAGCAAGAAGAGAGCACTGCCAAATCAGAGACTCTGCGAGCAGAAGAAATAGCAAGAAAAATTTGTCTTTTCTGTTAACCACTTCAAATCCACAGAGTCCAAAGGTTCAAATGGGGAAGTTTGTAGTCTCTTAAGAACAATAGACAAATCCCACAGTGCTACCGGTGGAACAAAAGAAGGTTGAACTTTCAAAACTCATTGGAGAAAAATTCTAACATCTGGTAATGAAGCAATCTTCTTCTGGAACCAGACTGACAATGCAAAAACCTGCACTCTAAAAGTGGCCAGGCATAGACCTTTGTCTAATCCTGTCTGAAGAAAAGCCAGTACCCTGGAAATCCTGAATATCTTAGGACCATACTTATTGGGAATACCATGGACCAAAAGAATACCAAACTGTATAATAGATGCAGGCGGAAGCAGGCTTCCGTGCCCTTATCATCTGAAATACAGAACTGGAAAAACCTTTTGCTCTTAGGATGGAAGATTCAAGAGCCACGCCGTCAAAGTCAGACGAGGTAAGTCCAGATGTTGGCAGGGACCCTGCTTTAGCAGATCCTGCCATAGAGGAAGAGGATATGGTCTGTCTATGGATAGATTCTGTAGGTGAACCAATGACGTCTGGCCAAGCGGGAGCCACCAGTATTACCGTTCCGCCTTCCTCCTTGAATTTTTTGAGAACTCTTGGAAGTAGAAAAATCGGAGGAAAGAGATACACCAGCTTGAGGTCCCATCTTACTGCCAGTGTGTCCACAAAGGCTGCTGATGGGTCTCTGGACAGGGACCCGTACTTGGGGACCTTGTGGTTGCAGCATGACGCCATGAGATCTATCTCTAGTTGACCCCATTTGTTTACCAGGGGCTGAAATACTACCAGATGGAGAGACCACTCTCCGGCGTGTATGCCCTAGTGACTTAGGTAGTCTGCTTCCCAATAGAGTACTCCCGGTATGAATATTTCCGTGATGACCAGAAGATGACGTTCTGTCCAAATTAGAACCTTTGTCACTTTTTTCATGGCTGCATAACTTCTTGTGCCTTCCTGATGATTGAGGTAGGCCATTGTAGTCACCTTGTCGGACTGGATCTGGGCCGCCCTGCCCTGGAGGACGTCCTGTGCCATGACAAGAACTCTGTATACTGCTCTCAGTTCCAGAATGTTTATTAGCAGATAATTTTCTTGATTTGTCCATCTTCCCTGAAAGGTGTGACGACCTGCCACTGCCCCCCATCCGCGAAGGCTGGCATCCGTGGTGAGAAACACCCAATGTGGAATCCAGAACGGGCGCCCTTTGTTTAGATGATCCTTTCTCAGCCACCACAGGAGGGAGTGACGAACCTCAGGAGTGAGAATGATCCTCTGAGACTTTATCAGATGATGCTGTCTGTTCCACCTGGAGAGAATCAATCTTTGTAGTGACCTGGAATGGAACTGACCATACCCCACCATGTTGAAGGTGGATACCATTGATCCCAGGACCTGCATTGCTAACAGAATGGATATCCTTTGCTTGCGTAGCAGCTTGTGTATTTGCAATGATAGATCCACTATCTTGTCCTCTGGCAGTAACACCCTTTATGCCCGAGAATCCATAAACGCTCCCAGGTGTACCATCTGCTCTGCTGTGTTTCAGACAGTGATGATTTCTTCCAATTGATTATAACATAACCGGAGTCTGCGCCAATATCAGAAGGTTGTCCAGATATGGCAGAATTCTGACTCCCTGACGCCTGAGATAGGCCGTCATGACTGTCATTATTTTGGTAAATACCCGGGGAGCCGTAGATAAGCCAAAGGGTAGAGCTGAAATTGGTAATGTTGCTGAAGGACAGCAAACTGTAAGAATTGTTGGTGGGATGGTACAGGTTGAGTCTCCCATATCCAAATATGCCAAAATACGGAATATTCTGAAATATGGAATATTTTCAGCATGACTGAGATAGTGAAACCTTTGCTTTTTGATGGTTCAATGTACAAAAACTTTGTTTAAGGCACAACATTATTAAAAATAAAGTATAAAATTACCTATATGCTTTTTGAATAATGTGTATATGAAACATAAATTAATTTCATGTATGTACAGAACTTTGAACCACAAAATTATTGAAAATATTGTATAAAATTACTTTCAGGCTGTGTGTATAAGGTATATATGAATCATAAATACATTCTGTGTTTAGATTTGGGCCCTATTCCTAAGACATTACAATATGGCATACAAATATTGAAAAATACAGAATATTCCGATATCCAAAATACCCTTGGTCCCAAGCATTTTGGATATGGGAGACTCAACCTGTATAATATGAACATGCAGATATGCATCCTGAATCTCATGGGAAACCATGTAATCCCCCGGCTCCAAAATAATTGACCGGAGAGTTTCCAACTTGGGTACATGGATAAACCTGTTGAGGGTTTTTAGATTTAGTATAGGGCAATAAACCCCATTCTGTTCCTGAATCAGAAACAGATTAGAATAATAACCCCTTCCTTGTTGAGAGACAGAAACTGGGACTATTACCCCTGCCTGTAGCAGGGACTGAATGACTCCCTGAAAAGCTAAGGCCCTGTTCACATCTGATGGAGGATCTGTGCAAAAAAAAAAAAACTTCTGATGGGGATGTCTCCTGAAAGTGAGGGCATACCCCTGAGAGACCACTTCTCGGACCCAGGCATGTTGTTGTTTGACACCAACAATCCGAAAACTGAAGAAGTCGGCCTCCCACCCTGGTATCCCCCAGGAGGAAGCATGCTCCATCAGGACGAGGGATTGTTGTCCAGCCTAGAAGCTGGACGTCTTGCCGGGCCAGGCCTCTTAGTTTGTCTCTTAGACTTACAAAAACCAGTTGGCTTAGAGGAAGACTGCGTCTCTAACACCAAAAGCAAGGACTGCAGCGCGCGATTCCTCGCAAGCGAGGAATCGCCTTACCTGATATCTCCGAACATCCTGTGCAGTCCAGGTCGCAGCATTGCCGCTAGCTAAGTTCAGCCGCGACCCACCAAAATCACCAGCACAATTGCTGATATTGCGGCCCGGCGGAGGTAGATGGAGCCGCAGTACGTACGTCTTAATTCAGGCGCTTGGTACTGCCAACTCAGAAAAACATAAAATAAAATAAAACTTAAAATAAAAGCTTAGGACTGCTCTGAGAAATCCTTCTGTTACAAAGGTGCGTCTTGATCCTGCCACACCAAACGAACAACTGAAGTACTATGGGCATGGGCGGGGTATGTATGGGGAAGGACCCAGGGCATTCTGGGAGCAGAAGCTTTAACTGTTTGGTGCCTGGTCTTCCAACTATAATATCCCCATGGTATCCCTGTGGATCCCTATGGACCCCAAAGAAGAAAGTGGAGATTACATTTATTTGGTATTAAATTTATTTTTAACATCAACTCAGTTCAGGTTATCACAAATACAGAGAGAGCGCAAGAGTTGAATATTGCCACACATGGGGATGTTAGTGATGATAGTTTTCATAGATGTCCCCCCACAATCTCTAACCTTACACTTCCCTGTGTGGTTTAGGCCCTCGTCCTTTCTCCAGTCAAGCATATTACACCTTGTATAAAATGCGTGATCTTTCCTCTTTTCTGTATATTATCGGCTTTTAATTACTGCTCTGGCTTTATTTATTACATACCCTGTAAAACACATTTATATTTCCAACCAACTCTCTGTGACTGAATAAGAATCTGGATGCTGATCCATGTAAATCTAGACAGGTGGGCTCCCCATAGTAATTGGCTAATTAGACTGTAACCCTTCGATGGCGGGAGTGAGCTGGCAGCACTCTTCTGTTATGTTGCCCAGCCTCCTGGGAACACACAAAAAGAAGTGAAAGTGAGTAAACATGTTCGGGAAATGCCTTAGTGATGCAGCTTAAGCTGATGTGCTTGTTTCATTTTGGCATCTATGGAACAATCCCTATAAAACACCATTGTACTTGATTTATTTCTAATTTTTGCAGACTATGGGCCTCAGTATTTACTGGTCTCAGCCACTGGTTTCCAGGAATGAGAGTTTCTGCTTCCTGCGGTCATACAGTTATGCATTGCATATGGATTACTGCTGGTGTACTCGGGTAGACCTTAGATATTAACTGTTTCCATATCCATCTCACCACTCCAATAACACATTAATCCTTCACCTCTATAGCAATGCATCCACTTCCTCACTGCTACATTACCCTCCCTTACCTGTGTACTAACACGTTCCACTCCCTCGCGTCTGTTGTAACACATCTCCCTCCCTCGATCATGTTCTAACACATTCGACGTTCCCCTTTTTCACCTGTATAGAAATACAAACCCTCACTCACACCTGTAGTAACTTATTCCCCTCCCTCACTTCTAGAGTACACATTACCCTAGCTCACGCCTGTAGTAACACATTGCCCTCCCTTGCCCGTGTTGTAACACATTCCCTTCCCTCATCCCGTAGTAACACATTTGACATTTCCCTCCCTCACCTGTGTAGTAACACATTTCCCTTCCTCAGCTATGTAGTAACACAATCCCCCCTCGATCCCTAACCTCTATAGTAACATATTTTCCATTCACACCTCTGTAGTAACACATTCCCTTCCCTCACTATTCAAATAGGGGAGAGACACCAACTACCAGTGATGTTTGGCAGCACTTGGGATGACAGTTGGTGTTTGAATTGTGAACTGTGCTGCAGCCACGATGAGTCAGTCAGGCCGGACATTGCACAGGGGGGGAAACATTTTAGTCCTTTTCATCCCCTTAGGAGTTGAATTTCGAAAAAAATCTCTTATTAGTGGGCACCTACGTCATGAAAGAAATATATTCCTCAATCGTCATGTTTCTAGGTCCAGAGGTTTGGGCTGGGTGTTGATGAGTCAGCCAGTCATGAGTCAGTCAGTCAGGACATTTGATTTTATATATAGAGATAGAAGATTCCTATCATACAATCATCATATTTGTGCTGTAACTCATAGCAAACAATAAAATACAGTATTAACATTAATTAGTCTCTATAAAAGAAAATTTGTGATTTGTCACCATTGCTATACACAATACTATGGTGTTGCATACCCCCCAACCCATTTTTCCTTTAATTATTTTTTTCAACTTAAGCTGGGTACACACATGAACGATGAATTAGGTGGATTTGCCCATACACACTATATAATGGTCGTTGCGATACGTTGCAGATCGCAAGGCCGGACAATATATTGTATAGTGTGTACCCACCTTAAGACACCTTACGATATAACAACTACATATTTATAATCTACATCATAGATATATACAGTACATATAGAATTTGGAGACCGAGAGGCACGGACTTTTAAATACATTCATAAAAACATTATAGTTACCATTTATTTATGTAGCATGCTCATTACATATGTAGTGCATGTAATGTATGTTTACAGAAATTAGACCTTCAGATGTAATGTAATGACAGGTTCTCATCACCAGAAGTCATTAATGGCATAGATGTTTAGAAGGTAGAGATTTATAAAACCTTCTAAGGAGGACAAGTGGCGGCGTTTCCCATAGCAACCAAGCACATTCTAGCTATTGTTTTATATAATGTACTAAATAAATGGCAGAATCTGATTGGTTGCTATGGGCTAACCTCCTATCCACTTTTGAAGGTTTTGATAAATACCTTCATTTAGGTGTACATATCACCTACCCAGGGTACATATCACCTACCCATTTTGTAGGCTGAACCATAACACGCAGTCTGACGCATGAGACACTAGACCAGTGATTCCCAAAGTGGGCAATACTGCCACCTGTGTGGCACTGGATTACCCTAGGAGGTCGCTAAAATGCAATCAGGCGTCTGGAGGCTGCTGACGGGATAAGTAAACTGAGCCTTTGCTGCCAGGAGCCAAACACAGCCAATTACAGCTGAACCCGCAGCACTCGTGTGGGAAGAGAGACCTTGAGCCAGAGAGGGGAGTGCAGTAGGTAAGGTGGGAGTCAGAGCAGGACCTTCTTAACAGCATTGTAGGCCCTGGGCAAAGCAATGGGGGCCCTGCCCACCCATTCACATGAATAAAAATGTAAATGGTCAATAAAATTAAACCTTTAGATTTATTGATACTTTCAACAAAAATCAATGTTTTTTTTATTTCAATGTTATACATACATGTTGTAAAACTTCTTGCGTATGATAATGGGGCTCCAGCCAATCAGCCTCTAACTGTCATCTGTTTGGAAAATGACAGTTGGGAGCTGATTGGCTGGAGCATCATTTATCATATGCAACGAGTTTTAAAACTCGTTGCATATGATAAAACTCCTCCTGGGCCCTATAAGCCTTGAAAAACACAAACATTTTACAGGAGTATTGCATTGAAAGATATTGAGGGCTGAGATATGTGAGGGCTGGGGGGAGGCATCAGTCACTGATCCAGCTCCTCACAGCTCTGACACTCCGGTAGCTCCCTTGTATACTACAGTATATAGAGCAGTGTTTCCCAACCTCTGTCAAGGCACACTAACAGTCCAGGTTTTAATGATATCCATGCTTGAGCACAGATGGTTAAATCAAAATAACTGAGGTACTAATTAGGACATGTGCTCAAGTATGGCTATCCTTAAAACCTGGACTGTTAGTGTGCCTTGAGGACCGTGGTTGGGAACCCTTGATATAGAGTTTATATAATGTAAGATTGAATCTTACATTATATAAAATGTATAAACTCTCCCCACCGGTTCATGTACCATATAGGAGTATCATTCAGTAATACTAAGTAGTATGCTGTTTATACTGTAGTATACAGGGGGCTCCTGAAATTAGCTGCCGGCCAGCCACCGCTCAGGTCAGTGCGGTCCACTAAACAAACACACCGGCGCTGGGTAGTACACTCACTGACAGTGAGTGTACTATCTGAAGGCGGTGTGTTTGTTTAAGCAGCCAATAAGAGTCAGACGGACTCTTATTGGCTGCTGCACCCAGGGCCGGTGACGGGCTGGAGCTCACTCATGATCTCCGCCTTCTGGCTCTCGCAGTAGGTGAAGGAGAGATGTCAGTGCTGTTTACCAAGAGATTGTAGCTGAACATCACGCTAGAGAGGGAGGACTTAATGGTGGAGAAGTGGTGGCCAGAGTCCGCCTGCAGGTTCAGCGTAGGGATTGATATCAGATTCTGATGGTTACTAACCAACGATGTTAGTGTTCCGATGGTAGCGTTTTTACCATTTGATGGTGGTGGTCCGAAGTTTACCACCATCGAATGGAAATCATTTGATGATGTTCCGATGGTTGTTTTTTTATTTTTTATTAAATTCCTATGCCTCCCATGTCTCCTTCCTGGCTACTATAACTGCATCAGGGTTCGTTGGAGGCTCTCTCTTACTCTAATGGTGCGTACACACGTATAGATCTGTCAGCGATACAATATCGCTGACAGATCTTTATGCACCCTCCTAAGTGTGCTGGGTGATTGATATCGATCACCCAGTACACCACATACTAACCGTCTACTATAGCAACCCGCAGTCAATGATCGCGGGTACCTATAGTAACTTGCTCGTTATCTAGCAACTTGACCGACATACACGGCCGATGGACGATATCGCTATCGTCCATACATGCCCGCGCATCGCTGGTCGAAGGTAAGTTGGTAGGGACCATTTAAAAGGACGATTTCATAGATAACGTTAACGATATAGTTATCGTTCAAATCTTCCTTTTAAATCGCTACGTGTATATGCACCATATGGGTCTGATTCAGATTTTAGAGTAAGATAGAGCAAGTAACTCTATACCTGGACAAACCATGTTGCAATGCAAGGAGTGCAAATACATACCTTATTTTGCATGTGGGGTAAATACTGGCTGCTTTTGAATGTAGCCTACAAATGCTGGACAGCTTTATTTTTAAACTGCAATTAAGAATTCAGTTTGGACACACCCCTCCCAAATCTAAATTATTTTTGCACATTTTAAATCTGCCCCACCTTCTGTGCAGCATGGTGTTGTCCAAGATGCACAGTTACTTGCCCTTTCTTGCTCTATTCCCAAATCTGAATCTGGCCCTCTGTCTGCCTCAGACGTGATCCTGCTCCAGTCCCTGACTACCTCTCTGGGCTGCTGCTAAGGAACTATTTTTTTTTTTTTTTAAATCGTGAATTGTTTTTTTTGTTTTTTATGTTGTAAATTAAATACAAATTCCATTATTAATTGATACTGATTTATGTTAGTAATTATTCCATATTTTCCTCAAAGTTTTAATTTAATTCGTTTTGAATAATAGCCCCAGTGGGTGAGGATGGCTGGCTGAAAAAGTTTGGGAATCACTGCCCTAGACCAGAGTGTTTTGGTTAGTCCATACTTGTCTGTTCTCCTGTAATTGCCAGAGAACTCACTAATTTTGAGAAGCTCTTCTGGATCCCGGGAGAGTAGACCAGGTCCCTGGATCACCATGACGCAAACCGTTCTATCTTGGCTCAACCCCCGCAGCACAGTTTCTGATAATTGTAGTATTGATCATCCCACTAAACCTCCACCTCTACTGTATGTAGGTGCCCAGCTGCACGTTCAGCAGACAAACAGCAGATTATAGTCATACAGATGGATGGTCATTAGAAAGAAGTTACCACAATAATAAAATATAGAATAACACAACAAAAGAGATGCTTCACAAAAACTTTAATTAATCGCCACTGACCTCTACCATAAAATACAATAAAGCACTTTAATACATGCAAAATTCAATGTTATCATAAAACTGATGCACGCTACCTACTTACATCACATTTGTACTAAGAGCTCACAGCTAACTGGCGGCACATGTCATTTTATCAACTGATTTCCAACATTTTGCTGGTGCCACATACTCACCCTTAGGGCCAAGTACATCATTTTCACAGGGGAATTTCACTGTTGCCATTCTCCGAAACTTTAATATTCAATGTAAATGTAATCGTTCCATATTAAAGAGAGTATTAAATGCATTGTGCATTCACAGCTCCTGCAGGCTGATCCGTGACAGAACGGTGATGTCTTCTCACGCACTGTCCGGCCAGTCATTGCCTGGGCTGTGGGAACCTTCCACATCAGTGCTATGTAGTTATCATGTGAGTCTAAGATATCCATGAAAAAATAGGATTCTAACCTCATCTTTAGCATAACCTTTGCATGAACTTTACATTAGACAAGGTCCTAAACTTATCCCAAGTGCCTAACTCTACACTGCCATTACCGGTTTTCCTTGTTAACTGTATGACATTTAGGGGTCTATTTACTAAGCAGTGTTAGGAGACAGAGTGAAAAGTGATAAGAAAGTGATAAGGTGCCAGCCAATCAGCTCCCAACTGTCAGTTGTCAAACACAGCCTGTGAGATGACAGTTGGGAGCTGATTGGATACCCACAAATGTATGAAGGAGGGACCGTAGCAGGTATCTCTCCACTTCCGACACCAGCCGCTCCCCCCATAGCGGCAAAGCTGATAAATTTACCAAGCTCCGAAATGCGAATCATTCCGAAGTTTGGCCCTGGCACCTTTGTCATCTGAGCCTTTGTAGCCTTTGGGCTACAGTTCGCAAAATTTGCTGTGAGAGGGATCGTTCAGAACCCTCCCCGCCAATGGCCACCGCACATGCGTGGTCAGCGGAATGCGCATGCGCCTGGAGCCCCGATATAGTAGTGACTGACACATCGCAGGGAAGGGCTCCTTTCAGAGGACACTGTCCCTGCATGTGGTTTTTCCTAATACATTTGGACGGCAAATAATTTCCTATTGCTGCGAATACTGGCGATAAGAAATTACAATTATAGGGTCTAAAATCAGATAATTGATAAATATGCCCCTTAGTCATTTTTTTATTTGCTAGAAATGGTGAATGGCACTGTCATAGGGTCCTTTGGATGTTGTCTCACTCCTGTTTGCTCAGGAAATAGTGTACAGCTTGTGTAGTGTGTGCCGTATTTTTGTCGCAAGCCATTAATTATTTTATACTTTCAGTAGGATTCTATACTTTCTGTAGTTTAAATAGAGTTCAATACATTTTGTCGACATGGTCATAATGCCAACATTTAGCATGTCAACACTGCTGAAATGCCAACATGAGTAGAATGTAGACAAAACAGTACCTGTGGTGCACGTATTACTTTACCTGCTAGCGGGGCTCCAGCGGTGTCTTCTAACCCTACCCTTCCACATGTTACCTGTTATCATGTCTCACAATGAGTATAAAAATATAAGCCAAGCATTGCTCTCTTAGGCAGAGAGAGAGGATGGGGAAAGGGAAGAGACCCTGGGCCGCCAAATCCAGGTCAAAACTCAGGTCAGTTAAACTGATGTAATAAACACCCAGGGGTGTATCTTGGGGTCCAAGCGCCCCTGGCAAACTAAGGGACTGGCACCCCCCCTCCAATGACTGCTTCTACTTGAAAAAATAAAATAACACACACTGGGGATAGTTTAATTCAGACACCTGTAGAAATAGGGAGAATATTTTTTTTTCTCTTTTTAATACATATATCTTTTACAGAACTTACTCTATTGCAAACCACTATTTACTAATGCCAAAATACACAGGAAAAGCTTGAAAACATAGCATCAAAAACATTATGGGTAAAATAATTTACATATATTCAAATTGGACTGTACACTGCAATATGCTTTTTTAACTCTGCCATATAATTCACTGGTAAAACCATCCACATGGGTCCATTGCTATCTCACACACAATAATAAAAACAGCCCATAAGGATTATATCTTAATCCTGGCACCTGAGTATCCACAATCTATAAAGATCATGGTCAATTCCCCATACTGTGGAAAAAGTAAATGTATTTGTACTTACACTGGGGGTAGTTCAACTTACACGCCTGTATAAATAGGGAGACAATATATATATATATATATATATATATATATATATATATATACTTTTTTTTAAATATATATATATTTTTATATTTTTTCAGTTATTACACTTACTACATGCAAGCACTGTTTATTAATTTCTGTATGTCAACAACACAGGAAAAGAGGGCATCAATAACAAACAAGGTGCATTGTGGGCAAGATAATTTGCATATATGCAAATTATCTTGCGAATAGAGCATTGTGGTTGATGTGGTGCTTACACTCTTTTCCTGCAAGGTTGACATATGGGAATTAGTGAGTGGCGATTGGTATGTGGTGGGTATTGTGGGAGAAGAGATATATTAGAAAAAAAATAAATAAATGAGTCTCTCTAATTCTAAATGTTTCTGAAATAAAGGGACATATAAGAAGCCTGATACACATTAACAATCAATGGAGGACACTGATATGAGATATAAAGGGACATATAAGAAGCCTGATACACATTGACAATCAATGGAGGACACTGATAAGAGCAGAGGAGACAGAAGGAGACCAGGGATCAAACAGGAGACCAGTGAGACCATCATTTGTTAATGATGTCGGGTGGCAACGGCGCCCCTGGCAAGGGCCATCTAGGCCAATAGGAAGATACGCCCCTGTAAACACTAATCTGTATTCTCAAACATTTTCCAAATATTTGGGCTGGTAAGCTTTCAATATACATGCCCCATTTTTTATGAAATGCCAGTACCCCCTTTACAATATTAAAGGTAGCCATAGGTCTATCATGATAAAGGATTTTCATTAGAGCAGTTTTCCGCTCACTTAGGGCGGGGGAATTTTTAGAAATTCAATGCTTTAAAATAACCTCTTTGGCTACAGCAACCATAACAGCTAATATAAGTACACGTGGGTTCAGAGATTGATTCTCTTCCCAGCAGGAGAAATCTGCTAAAAGAAGGGGTTCCAGTGACTTGGGGAGCCTGACATAATGATATGGCAAAATGGTCAAGGAACTTATAGCAAAATTTACTGACCTTTCCGCAATAAACTAGTGACTGTCATACTAGGGGTCTGTTTTGTTTTCTTCTAGATCAACATAGTTACAATTTATAACAGGTTGAATATAATGGATTTGTGTCTTGTTCAAAGCTGGGTACACAGCTATGCAATTATTGGGCCTATCGGCGGATTGGCCCGTCATTTGCATAGGTGTGTATGCAAGAGTGTTAGCTGATAGACGGGATTTTTAGTCCTGCTCAAAGATTTCAATCCACGAAGTGCACACCAATCTTAAAAATACATAGCTCAGTGTGTACAGTGTGCACACTGATCCGATAAATGCTCCGGGGATCGGAACGTTTTTCAGAGTTGCAGAACGTTCTGAAAAGTGCGTAGCCATTAAACTATTTTTTGATCTGTTAAAAACTCCATTAACTAACTTTACAGTTTGCAACCCTGGAGAAATCTAACTGTGTGATAAACTAGAGGTATGTAATATTATTATTAGTAGTAGTTATAGTAGTGCTTATACTTTGTTATTAAAATGCCAAAATATTCTAAAAATTCATGCAAAAATATCTCTGCCCCAGTGGAGTTTATAATCCATTCTCTCCCACCAGTGTTGGACTGGAGCATGAAGGGCCCACCAGGGAATGCAGTGGTAGGGGACCATGCTTTGTGGTGTGGTCAGTTACCACAGGGGATGAAGCAAGCCCCCACAGAAGCTTGGACAGAAATTAGAGACCATGCAACTGGCCCTCTAATAGAGTAACAATGAATAATTTGAGTGCACAGTCTGGAACGTGACGTTAGAGCAAGTGGTAGGGCCCTCAGGCAGTAGGTCCCACCAGGGATTTCCCCTGTACCCCTGTGGGCCAGTCCATCCCTCTCTCCCACAACTGCTGGGGGACTTCTGAATTTGAGGAGAGTCTCCCGGTTTCCATAAAAAGTGGCCAATCCGCCGGCTGCCAACCACTTCTTAGATTAAGTGGGCAAAGCAAGGAGCATGATGATGTGATTCAGTATGAGCTGCTTCATCGCAGGTCCACCCCCAGCAAATCAATGCCTTGAATCAAAGTAAAACGTCAGGTGCGATATGGCTATAATGATGCGATTCACAGTGCCCTGCCCCCACCCTGGCCAACTGGACCTCCATGGGCTGCCAGAGAGGGACTTGCTGAAGTTGGGAAGTATAATCTAATAGGGATGCAATCGGTGCTTTATTCCGGCGTGGGTTAAATGACAGGCCATCTATATCTAGACGCCTGTCATTTTCCCGACGCCAGGAGGCAGGCGTCCGGCATTCCGATCGAAGGGATGCCGGGCGCCGCGAGCGGACAGCCGCGGGGAGGAGGGTTAGGTTTAGCACACCCGGGGGGACTTAGGGTTAGGCACCCCCCCGGGAGGGTTAGGCACCCCCCCCGAGAGGGTTAGGCTAGGGGGAGGGAGGGTTAGGGTTAGGCACCCCCGGGGGGAGGTTAGGGTTAGGAAGCCCCCCCGGGGAACTTAGGTTTAGGCAGCGGGGAAGGGGGGGGTTAGGGTTCGGCACTTACTGGGGGGATTAGGGTTAGGCACTTGGGGGGGAGGTTAGGGTTAGGCACTTGGGGGGGAGGTTAGGGTTAGGGGGGTTAGGTTAGTTATTACTTACCTGAGGACGATCGGGTTTTCCAGCGTTGTTGGGCTGCCGATGCCGGGATCTGTTCATCTGTCGGGCTGCCGATGCCGGGAATCGAACCATGCGGCCGGTGGTATTTCATACCGATTCCATCTAATATCCCATCCACAGATTACATTAGAGCAAAATGTTTATCAGAAGTCTACCTACCTATTAATAACATGCTCAATTGGTGAGAGAATAAAGTACCTGGGCCCCCATGATGGTGCTGCCACACACCCCCTTTCTGGAGAGGTTTATGACCATGCCCCCTCTTGCTTGGCTGCACACCCTCTTCTAAATAAAATTATAGTTGACGTGTTTTCATCTTCCCCCTCTGGCGTGACGCAGTACTCGTGTCATTGTAGCCCCAGCTATTAAATGGCACAATTATCTGCATTGTAAATCATGGGGGCCCCTGATGGCCTGGTTCAGTGCAAATTGCAATTGTTTTTCTGATTGTATAAAGTTATATAGTGCTGCAAACCTCCCTTTTCACATATCCAGACCTTTGTGCCTTTATGAAACAAAATAGGAAGAAATCAAATTGGACACGGTAGAAATTACATGAGATATAATTTGTTTTCTTGCAGTTATTGTGCATAGATTAAATGTCATGCTGGCTGTGGACGCGAGCTGAATGCACAATCATTTTCTTATACCCACACAAAGAGCGTCCTGGCAGCGAGTAAACACGCACAATCACAGACGGCTTAAAGGTCACAAGGAATTAAAATATCTAGCGGGCATAAAAATTACATTATCTTCTGTCCTTCCAAACATAAACCAATTACATTTTGCTTCTCGATGTGCAATGAATACAGTATATATAGTGGAAGTTATTTAGGGTGCGCACTGATATCATGAAGTGTCAACACTTAAAGGTGACCATGGTCTTAATGCAATGTGGGGGAGATGGAAATTGCATACAGGCAGCAATTGCAACTACTATATTACTAGTTTATCTGGGGAATAACAGTTTTGGCAGAATACATGGCTGCTCTGTGTACTTTTTCCTGGGATTGCTGCTCTTTCAAGTTGCACCATGTTAGACTCTTGTATAGATCACCTCTAACATATGTCCAAAACTAACCAGCAGCAGATTAAGACTGTCAATCAAAATATAGGCTCTCACTTCACATAGTTTGTACTTAAATCATCCAACAGAACACAGAGGATCCTATATTCAGAGCTGGATTCACATAATTGGATTCTGTGAGGATAGATTGGTTTCTGATCATGGCACAATGGTGCGTAACTCCTATGCCCTCCACTAAAACCATGCACACAGTAGGTGGTTTACCCCTGCTAAGCTCCGCCTAGCGGAAGTGTAGGGGCCACACCACCCAACATCCCAAGCACTGGGAAAGTTAGGCCTACAATATTTATCCTAGGCCATTTCTGAGTTTTTATTTTTATGAAACCACACAGCAATACCGTAAACTAAGCATATGAATATTAAATCCATATGGTTCAAATCCTGACAGCGGAAGCCCGGCAGGGGTGAAGATCCCGAACGTAACTAACGCTATTCTATCCCCTAACCCTCCCTTAGGGGTGCCTAACCCTAACCCCCCCCCCAAGTGCCTAACCCTTACCCCCCCTTCCCCGCAGCCAACCCTAAGTCTCCCAGGGGGGGTGCCTAACCCTAACCTCCCCCAGGGGTGCCTAACCCTAGCCCCCCCTTCCCCTAGCCTAACCCACCGGGGGGGTGCCTAACCCTAAGTCCCCCCCGGGAGCCCCTAACCTAATGCTCCCCCTGATCGGTAAGCCGGATGTTGGGCTCCCAGCGTAGGTCTAATGACAGACGTCGGGATTTCGACGTCTGTCATTAGAAACTTGCTGGGATTAGACAGTCGGGAAGCCGGCGGTCAGGATTTCGGCCGTCGGCTTCCCGACTGCTTCCCTATGAATATATATACTGTATAGCTGGACAGATGCTCAAAAATTTCAAAACTGATTTGAAATTTGATTGAATTTCACAGGTTTGAAGGCCAGAGCCGGCCCTAGCTAATTTGGTGCCCTAGGCAAAATTTTGACTGGTGCCCCCTAGCAGATAAATCTCTGGAGGCAGACATTTTTGTGGGTGGAGCTAACAGGCAGCCTATCACTTTGCTAAGAATTAAACATCACTGAGACGTTGCATGACTAACATTCATGACACCTGACCTCCCGCAGCTATCTTGTCTCCTCCTCTAGCTAGATTGAGTTTCCGGGCAAAAGCACATTCTGACCTGGCTCACGGTCACAGTTACCTGACTGGCTGACTGATGCGCTGCCCGATCGAAGCTGAGCTCCGGTCGCAGCAGCAGTGGGGGAGGGGGCAGTGGCAGGCAGCGAGGCAGCGGCAGAGCCCTGGAATGCCCCCTTAGGCATTCCAGTCACCCTATGCATTTGTTTTGTAATGCCTAGGGCCGGCTCTGTTGAATGCAACGGGCATCATCGATAAACCCCAATATGAGTTAGCGGTTAAATATCTGTGGCTGATAGGATCTTTTCAGTAGCTTGGGGTTTCATGCTGCATGTGACGACTTCCAATGAGGATAATTTCACAGTTGCTAACATTGCCATTAGGCTATATTGTATGTGTGGTACAACAACCCAATATTGTTATTGCTTGGTTTGTCGGTCACTGCTGCAGAGCACAGTGTATGCCTAAACTGTGAGTAGATATGCAAATTCTCTACCCAATCAGATTACTAATGTAGTGATTAGTTACAGAAAATACCCACAATGTGAGCTGGCGCGCTCATCATGTGCAGTGACTATAGCTACACATAGAATAAAAGATGCAGCAAATTATCACTGAGCACATGCATACCAACTCACTACCATGAACAGTAGCCAAGCAGTGATTGACAGCAAAGGAGAACAGGCAGGGATGTGGTGGAACAAAGGCCCTGATTCAGAGCCGGACGCTCTGACAGAGCGCTCGCTCTGAATCAGGGCGTTTTTTTTTTTTTCTTATGGAGCGGCCTCCTGGCCGCTCGCATTGCTGTTGTTTGCCACCTACAGCTAATGCGAGCGGCCAGGATGATGGTCGCGATGGTCAAGACCATCGCGACCATCGGGCTTGCGACGAGACCCTTGTGGTAGGGTCTCGTGGCCGCAAGCCCCAGAGAGCTTTCCGCTCAAACAGAGCCGAAAACTCTCCCAGTGACATCACTTGTCACCTCTCCCACTGACATCACTCCGTCTGGGCAGCCACCCCCCCGGCCTGCCCACCAAAGGGGGCATGCTGTCACTCAACATCAACAGCACGCCCCCTTTGGTGCGAGACCTGGAGCGACAGATTGCCCGCTATCTGTGCGCATGCGCTCTGGGCTACCATCGACCCGGTTGCGATGTGACGACTTCCAATGAGGATAATTTCACAGTTGCCAACATTGCCATTAGGCTATATTGTATGTGTGGTACAACAACCCAATATTGTTATTGCTTGGTTTGTCGGTCACTGCTGCAGAGCACAGTGTATGCCTAAACTGTGAGCAGATATGCAAATTCTCTACCCAATCAGATTACTAATGTAGTGATTAGTTACAGAAAATACCCACAATGTGAGCTGGCGCGCTCACCATGTGCAGTGACTATAGCTACACATAGAATAAAAGATGCAGCAAATTATCACTGAGCACATGCATACCAACTCACTACCATGAACAGTAGCCAAGCAGTGATTGACAGCAAAGGAGAACAGGCAGGGATGTGGTGGAACAAAGGCCCTGATTCAGAGCCGGACGCTTGCCACCTACAGCTAATGCGAGCGGCCAGGATGATGGTCGCGATGGTCAAGACCATCGCGACCATCGGGCTTGCGACGAGACCCTTGTGGTAGGGTCTCGTGGCCGCAAGCCCCAGAGAGCTTTCCGCTCAAACAGAGCCGAAAACTCTCCCACTGACATCACTTGTCACCTCTCCCACTGACATCACTCCGTCTGGGCAGCCACCCCCCCGGCCTGCCCACCAAAGGGGGCGTGCTGTCACTCAACATCAACAGCACGCCCCCTTTGGTGCGAGACCTGGAGCGACAGATTGCCCGCTATCTGTGCGCATGCGCTCTGGGCTACCATTGACCCGGTTGCGAACGCTCAGCGCTTGCGACCGGGTCTGAATCAGGGCGGCCACTTTTTTTTTTTTTTACCCGGCCTCCTGGCCGCTCGCCAAGCTGTGGGTGACCTACCTTGTGGTAGGGTCTCGTCCGCCGCAAGCCCCAGTGAGCTTCCTGCTCAAATAGAGCAGGAAGCTCAGTACTGACTTAACGAGTGATGTCAGTAGGGCCGCCCACAAATGGCAGGCGCTCCTTCAGGAACGCCTCCGTTTGACCAGCCACCCCCCCTCCCCGCCTACAAAACAGGGCGAGCTGTCAATCAACATGGACAGCCGCCCCGTTTGTAGCGAGCCCTTGAGCGAGTGAATTTCTCACTCACCCCGGGGCTCGCGCACGCTTTGTGTGCGCAGTGCCCCACCATCGACCCATTTGCGAGCGCATAGCGCTTGCGAGCGGGTCTGAATGAGGCCCTAGGCCTGTCAGAAAAGTACAGCGGCCTCATTCAAAATGAATATAGCCTGGGTAGATTATAACCGTAGTTTTGGTAGATACAGGACATATCCTAATGTTGAGATTGACAATTATGAGAGCCTTGGCTTTGCCATGGTTGCTAATTAAAGTAAACCTGCTATATACCCACACAGTGGAGGCAGACATTTTTGTGAGCAGAGCGAACTAGCAGCCTATCAATTTGCTAAGAATTAAACATCACTGAGACGTTGTATGACTAACATTCATGACACCCGACATATTTATGAGGCATTTATTTATAGTGCATTGATAGGCTACATAAATATTAGTTCAGTCTGTGATCTAACTCAAACTGAACCTAATTATCCAGCATCCGTCCCTGACTCAACAACAGCCCTGATGAAAGAATTGTAATAAATTCTGAAATGTTGGCAAAACTTGCTGTTTGGGATGACCTTATTGTTGCCCCTCTGTATGTATGTGTAGATATATATATACATATATATATATTTATATATATATATATATATATATAATCAACATATATAATGATGTGCAAAATAAGAGTTCTGCCATTTCTTATGATTCCAGCTTTCCCACATAATCACATCTGCTCAATACAAGCTACAGTATCTCATCACTGTTGTTGTTATGTGATGGGACGTCGAGGTCAGTGCTCATCTGCCATAGATGTTAGAAAACATATATCAGGTGTGTGTTTACAGGTGCAACTAATCCTGTTCCTATCATGTTAGAGGAATCCTGCTCACTACCAAAAGCCTGCCGCTGCGAATACTAATACCAAGATTCAAATGAGTCATTTTTATCTGATTAGGCCAATTTCCCTCTCCAAGCCAAGCTGTTCTCCTGTTACATCGCCTCCAGGTTTGTTGTGTCTGTTCTATGGAGGGCAGACTGATCTCGTGCCAAGCTAGGGAACCGTAACAGCATTAACTGAGTCTGGTTACATTACACAGCAAGTAGCTGGTCTGGTTACAGGTGACATACATTTGCTAGCATTAGCATTGTGCCGTAACTGAACGAAAACACACTTTTCATGTTTACTATAGTGTGTTCTTATCCAGAAAACAAAATGTGAAACTAATTAATGTCACTTGTGTCTGAAAATAACTAGTTTATATAATGCTCTTATGTAATACCTCTTTTCCACCAAAAACCTGGGTCCGACCTGGGTTTTTGGACATGGTTCCAACCCAGGTCAGACCCCATTTACACTGCACCATCGATCTGGGTTACTCCCAGGTCAGCCCTGTTCACACTGAACTCAGGTCTGCCCTGCTAAACCTGTGAGGTCATAAAAAGTGGGAGGTGACTGTTCCACATCCACCAATCAGCGAATTTTAGGCATGCCCCAGGTCGGATAACCCGGATCGCACCGTTTACACTGCACCACTACCCGGGTCCATCCTGTGTCCAACCCCGGTAGCTACCTGGGTTGGATTGCTGATTCACTTGACCCGGGTTATTTTTCATGGACCCTTTTACACTGAGCTGCAACCCAGGTAGACCCAGCAAAAACCCAGGTTTTTGCTCTGGTGTAAAAGGGGTATAAGTCATTCATTGCCGACTTGAAGGGTAGTTTACAAAATGTGCAAAGGTGCAGTACAAAATGCTGCTGTTTTATGTTGCATACTCATGATTTCAATGGTATTTTCATGGAATAGGTAAGATGTTGAAGTCTGTGGATGTGAGGGAGTTAGCCCCATGTATTAGGAGAGTTGGGTGGATTGGGGGTTATCCTTACTGAGTGTGGATTAGCTGCCTGGGTCTAGTTTTGCACCTACTGCAACTATTAGTTGAATCAGCTGCAGCTGGAGGGTGGGGTGGAGAAAGTACATTTAGGTGGAGATTTATAGAACGTGGAGGTATTTCCCACAGTAACCACTTTCCAAGAGGCCATTTTAACCACTTAGCATACATTTCATGTTTCAGGCCCTTAGCTACCCCAGAGATCGTGTTATGCAGCTGTAATTAATATTATACATAATTATATTATCAGGCTCCACACCTTATGTTATAGTTGATAACTATTCTTAAATCATAGTTTTAAAGACTACAGTAAATAAAGTTTGTAAGATACATTGATGGGCACGATGTTATTGTTATTACTATCCTTTATTTATATTGTTCTCCAAGGGGTCCGCACTGCCTTACAAAGTACCTAAACAAAAATGGTATGAACGAAACAAGAAAAAAGTGACCTAACATACAAAACATTGCAGAACATAAACAAGGTTTATAAACGGGTTGTAGTTAGAAGACCGACGGACGGCATGCCGCTGGTCTGAAACCCGATGCTGGAAGTCCGACGCGGGACTTAAGATAGGCGTAGAAATACCGACGCCTATCTTAATCCAGACGCCGGAACACAGACAGATGCCAGCCCGAACCAGGTAAGTCCAGGGTGTCTTAGCTGTTAGCCGTGGGGGGGGAGGGGAGGGTTAGTTTTCGGTACCACAGCGGGGTTAGAGTTAGGTTTAATTGGGGGGGAGTTAGGGTTAGGCACCCCTAGGGGGGATTGGGTTAGGGTTAGGCACCACTGGTAGGGGGGTTAGCATTAGATACTAAGGGGGGAGAGTTAGGTTTAGGCACGAAGGGGAGAGACTTAGGTTTAGGCACTAACAGGGAGGGTTAGGGTGCGGGGTGGGGAGGGTTAGGGTTAGGCTACAAGAAGGGAGGGTTAGGGGGAGAAGGGGGGAGGGTAAGTATACTTATCCAACTCCTGTTGGGATACCAACCATCGGGATGCCGCTGTCTGTATTTTGACAGGAGACATCTCAACAACCGGCATTACATACCATTTCCTTATCAACATTGCTGCATCAGCTGCCATAATACCCAAATAAGCAGCAAGGCGGCAGAACCATTGTAGGCAATGGGGAGGAGATGAGTTAAGTAAAGGAAGGAAATGCCCATGAGGAAAGAGGGCCCTGCTTGTGAGAACCTACAATCTTAAAGGGATTGACAGACAGACAAGGGTTACACTAATGGGGTAAACAGTGAGCACGGGACAGTGAGTTAGGGTGACAACATAATGGCTTTGATAGAGATGTAGGTCTTGAGAGTTGAAGTTTTGTAGAAAGGTGGAGAGTCTGATAGGGAGAGAGTTCCAGTGGTAGGGTGCTGCACGGGCAATAGCTTGGAGGCGGGAGTAAAGAACTGAGACTGAAAGCTGAACTGCTTCGTAGCACTTCGCATGCTGATCGTGAGACTCAGTCGCACACAGACATACAAGTGTCACATATCATATTAATCAGCACAATATCCTGGTGCGTCCTAGTCTCATTGCATTGCGACTTAGGGACGAATTCAGTTAGAGGCGAAAAGTCCGGTTTGACGAAAAGTTTTTGCCGATTTGCGCTTTTCGCCGTATTCAATTCCAGGACGTTTTCGCTTGTGCGAAAAACTCCATAGGCAAAAACAGGCGAATACGTTTCTCCACCCAAAGGCAGGCAAAATCAGGTGCAAAATCTCTATTTTGGGTTCAAATGTGGGGACTTGATTCAGAACCCTTTGGATCCCCTCCCCCCCAATGACTAATAAGGCAAAAAAAACCTTAAAGCACCCTAAAAATGATTTGTCATTTTTGGGGCGAAAATTTTAAAAGTGTTGGAAAATGGGTAAAAAGTAGTGGGCATGGTACTTTGGGGGGCTATAAGGTAAGACAGGTGTTTTTAGGATTGCAGGAGGCTGCAGCAGGACTATTTTTAAGATTTTTTAAATCTTCACTTTAGTGACACCACAATATACTAGCGCCTATTTACATGTTCCCCAAGTATACCTACAATAATTATTTTTCTCAAAAAAACATTTCATTATATCATTATTCCACACTTATGCACATATGCATATAACAGCCCTTTAACTCAATATAAGATCACTGAATACTTTTATTAGGGCTAATAATACTCTTCTATATTGATTCCCAGGGTCAGTTAGGCTTTTTATGGGGTACAGACTGATTTCCCCCAATATATGCTGTCCTTTTCGCTAGTTTCACTATTCACTACATTCGCCTATCTCCGTTTTCGCCTGTTTTGGAATTGAATAGGGGGAAAAGCGGAGATGCGCACAGAGAAAACATTGCGTCCAGACAGGAGAATGAGGCAAAATCATTGCGCTGTTTGACAAACCGGACTTTTCGCCTCTAATTGAATTTGGCCCTTAGATGCATTTTTTGGCAAAAAAAAAAAATGCGCTGTCAGGGTCTCATTTGACCAGACGCGCCAAGAGGGGCTGTTTGGCATGACTGCAGTAATGACGAGTAAGGACACATCTGTACCTATGTTGAATAACCAATACAAGTTAGAATTGTAATATTTGTACTTTTTTGGTTGTCTGTACTTTATAACAAAATTACGTACTTCTCAGCACTACTTGTTTTGTTCATCGCTGTACCTGTTTGTGCTTATTTGTAATTGACTGAAGGTAAGTGCATTTAAAGAAAATATCTGCATTACAGTAATGTCCTCTGCTCCTGTTGTGGGTTGTGTGCCTGCAGTACATCTTGGGAAAATTAAACATCTGTTTAATGCAGCTATTTTTTTCTTTCTCTCCTAAAACAGCCTGTGATGTAGCTTACACAGAAGATACTGGCGTGTTCACCTCTCCGAACTATCCCAACAACTATCCCAGTAATAGGGAATGTGTGTACACACTGACTGCCGGCATCAACAAACAGATTATGTTGAGCTTCACCAACTTCAGCCTGGAAAGATCAAACAATTGCACAAAGGACTATGTGGAACTAAGGCAAGTACAGGTCATTGTGTTGGTGTGAAAATCACTGGTAAAGTTCATCCTGGGATATCTCACAAAGAGTTGGGTACGGAATCCCGATGCTTACATCCCAACAGGGTTAGGATACAGACACCTGACGGTTGGTATCCTAACCCTCCCCCTCTCCCTACCCTAACCTTCCCCGGTGCCTAAACCTAACCTACCCCCCCCTGCACCATAAACCTAACCCTTCCCCAGTGCCTAACTTTCCACCTCTCCCTACCCTAACCCTCCCTCCCCGGTGCCAAAACCTAACCTCCCCCTCCCTGCACCCTAAACCTAACCCTCTCCCTCCCTGCACCCTAAACCTAACCCTCCCCCAGTGCCTAACCCTCCCTCTAGTGCCTAACCCTAACCCCTAACTCTGTCCCTCCCTTAACCCCGCTACTTACCTTCGGGATTCCGGCTCCAGATTTCTGACAGGTGTCGGAATTCCGGCGCTGGCCTCCTAATGCTGGAATCCCCGCTGTCGGGATTAAGACTGCATCCCCTCAAAGGAATGTTATGTTTAACGCTATTCTCTATGGAATCACATGTTCATGTTTTCTGCTATGATCTGTTGGAATAGTTTACTTATTTCTAGCCTTATTCTGGGAACAAATGGGTAGATGTACTAAGCCTTGGAGAGAGAGAAAGATATAAAGTGCTAACCAATCAGCTCCTAATTGTCATTTTTCAAACACAACCTGTGAAGTGACACTTAGGAGCTGAGTGGCTGGTAGTTTATCACTCTCCAATTTATCACTTTCCAGAGCTTAATACATCCCCCCCACAGCCTGTAACATGACAGGTGCTGATTGGTTGGTACTCTTCACTTTATCTCTCTCCAAGGCTAAGTACATCTCACCAAAATGACCAAGGGCTCTATTTATTAACATTATTTTTACTAAAATAAAGTGAAAAATGGTGTTTTCACACCCTTTTCACATTATTTTAGTGTCACCTATAGTTATTACAGGGCAATTGGAGTAGAATTCGTAAAATTCTACTCCAACCACTAAGTATCACTTATTTTTAGTAAGCAGATCGCATTTCCCATAATTGTAATGGGAAATGTGATCCGACCAAAGTTGCTAAAAATAAATTGTAAAACAATATCGGGGAAAGCCCTGTGATAATAACACCACCTGGAGGTGGCCTTATCCAGGGTCTCCCCCAGTTACCGGACTCCTACTCTGCTCTAACGGGGAAAGCAGAGCTGGGAGCCGGTCCCAGTAATCAGCTGTGTGGTCTAAACAGACCGCAAGCTGATTACTGTAAAAAAAAAATTAAAAAAAAATGTTTTACTTACCTGACTCCAGGGACCGGTGATCGGGCCTCCGGTGATGTCTCCCCTCCGGTCAGCTGGTCTCCCATAGTGCACTGCGGCCCGGTCATCAGGTGATCGGGTCCCAGTGCAGTATGGGAGATCATCTGATCGGAGGCATGGAGGACATCACCAGAGGGCCGGATCATGGAGGTAAGTGTAATTAAGGGAGAGGTGGGGTCGCGGGGGGTCCGCAATCACGGGGGGTGGGGCTTAGCGCCGGGGGGTAGCAGCGGCGGCCGGTTGGCGCATTTGTGTGGGCACCTTTTCACTGTATTTTTTACAAAAATACCATGACTAGTGTGCGGAGGGGATTGGGAGGGACAGAGCTTTATCGCAAGCTCTGTCCCTGCAAGGGATTTGTAGTAAATCCCTGTGATATTGCCTGAATTCGCAATGCGAATTCAGTCGATAATATCACACTACAATCTGCATTCAATATGCGGATTGTAGTAAATAGAGCCCCAAGCCACTCATTTCTCTAGGCAGTTTTTTCTCTTTAGATACACTTTATCCAAAAGTGGCAATAATATTACAACTGCTATGAAAATTAAACTAAAGTTGAAATCTGGTTTTATGTCGCCTTCCTGGCCTATGAATTCATACATCAATAGAGACAGATGCGTTCCATCACAAAACACTTGTGGCACTTTCAGGAATGGCTTTTACCATCTTATAATTACAGGTTTAGAACCCAAAAATGCAAAAATTGGTCACTATTCCAGTGGGCTTACGATTTTGTTGATGGGAAATAACACGCTGTTATGTGCTCTGGTACTTGGGTCTTCTTCATGTTTTGCAGCATCCTCACTGTACATCTGTACGGTAGACTAAGGGGTCTATTTACTAAAGTGCAGGTTTTTAGAAGTGGAGTTGTTGCCCATACTAATCAATCAGAATCTAGCTATTATCTTATAGAAGGTGCTAGATATATGATAAGTAGAATCTGATTGGTTGCTACGGGCAACAACCCTACTTCTGAAAACCCACACTTTAGTAAATATACCCCTAAATGTATTTTTCTATTTTGTCTCAGAGATGGAGGCTACCAGATATCCCCGCTACTTGGCCGGTTTTGCAGTGAATGGCCCCCGGTAGTTATTTCCCATAGTAACAGACTTTGGATAAAATTCAGAAGTGACTCCAGTGGTTACACATCTTCTGGATTTGCAGCCCATTGGGAAAGTGCCACTACAGGTAAAGTTTTACTTTTAAGGTATTGTGATAGATAAATGTGTTCATATTGTATGGTCGCAAAATTGTCTATAGGGTTAAAACCAATTATGCAAAAGGAATACCAAGAAATTGGATACAGGCGCTGTAATGAGTGGTTTATTCTAGCTGCCACTAGAGAAGGGCTAGTCAGGCCCAATAGAAAACAGACAATATACAAAATAAAGTGGCGCTTTTTGATGAATTTATCACAAACACTGTCACAAATATTATTGATAAAATTATGTAGACCACATAGGTCACTTTAATAAAAATATTAAGCACTGAAATCAATAAAAACCCATATGGTTAACAAGCCAATGTATACATTAGGTACAGACCACATCAACACACTTCCTGTTAATATATATGCCAAATATTGGGGAAGGAAATGCACAATAATGTCACTTAGATGATTGGAGATGTATAAAGTCCAAAAACAAGGACACTGGATGAAATCGTAACACACCAAATTTAGTGTATAATTCAAATGTCCAGGATATAGTTACCAGATCCTAGTACCGATAGGGGGATGCTCCTATTGACATACAATAAGTATGCTGCACTTGGAGTCCTCCAAATTGTACGGCAAGGTCTATTAGATGATCCCGATCTTTGAGGATGAACAAAAGTGCAGGAAATGTCCCCAGGCACAAAGATTGGATTTTTATCAACTTGGACCCATCTTCCTGGATCATTTTGTTTGCCTGGGGACACAGGAGCATCCCCCTATCGGTACTAGGATCTGGTAACTATATCCTGGACATTTGAATTATACACTAAATTTGGTGTGTTACGATTTCACCCAGTGTCCTTGTTTTTGGACTTTATACATCTCCAATCATCTAGGTGACATTATTGTGCATTTCTTTCCCCAATATTTGGCATATATATTAATAGGAAGTGTGTTGATGTGGTCTGTACCTAATGTATACATTGGCTTGTTAACCATATGGGTTTTTATTGATTTCAGTGCTTAATATTTTTATTAAATTGACCTATGTGGTCTACATAATTTTATCAATAATATTTGTGACAGTGTTTGTGATAAATTCATCAAAAAGCGCCACTTTATTTTGTATATTAAAACCAATTATATCACTTTTTACTGCTAGTATTCCATGTTAGCTCAAGGTTGTGGCTTTAAATGTCCTCTTTTATTAATACCATAGTAAGAGTTACTGGAAATGTGATCAGTTTTGTAGTTGGACGAGTCCTCAGGTCTTTCCCTCAATCGACAAAAACAATGGTGCGCTGGAAATCAATCACTAAAGACCCCTGCGTCAGGCAGCAGCTCGAAAAGTGGGTTCTGCCTTCCGTTAACAATGGAAAAGACAACAAAAGGGAGGGATTAGAGCACTCAGCCTAAGACAGTAAAAGAGTACAATGTAGTACAAATTTATTAAAAACACATGTATTAACAGCACTGGTATCGTAGCAGGAATACATATAAAGACATTTCAAATAACTGTTCCAATAGATAAAATTCAATAATATCATACAATAATCAATGTTATATAATACTAAACCTGAATGCCCGTATAAGCGAACAATTGAAAAATAAGTCCAGAAATGTAATTAGTTCTGTCCAACAGTATCAAGTGTAGGGAAAAGGTTTTTGTAGCCAATACAAAGTCTAAATGAAGCCACAGTAGCTACTGAGATAGACCACCTAGTACCGGATCTCTTACCACAAACTGTCCAGGTATAATACAGCGGGGGAAGGGTAGATCGTATTACTGTCCTTTGTATGGTACTGGTGCCACTGGTGTTTTGAGATGCTGGGATATTCCAAGGGTAACTTGCGGCTGTGGTCCAAGTATGTACCTCGTAGGTAAGTAGGAGAGGCCGGGGGTTGCAGTGCCCAGAAAAACGCGTTAAGTACTTTGCTGCCATCAGGACTTATATTGTAGCCACCAACAGTTTGGTTCCATTACCATTATTTGGATCCTGCTTCTATTGTCCAGTGTGGTTCCTGCAAATCACCGCTAACAGCGGGTGTGCCCTCAGGATTCCAGCCTGCTGTGTCATACGTGAAGCTAGAAATATAGTCCATTTACTTTATATGATTTATTTAGCCATGATAAAAAGTGATCATTCTTCATGCCTGTATGCTCCCTGTTTTTAAGCGGTTAAGGATAGAACAACCTGTAGCCAACCAGATAATCCGAGACCTCACAGAAGCACAGAATATTTCAAAGTAATAATCTGAGTCAAATCAATCAATAGCAAAGTGAGTTAATTATTTATGCCATTTGTTTATAGTTAAATCCATTCTTATATCAATTGCTATAAATCAGAACTGTTACTGTACATTTCAGATTTTGTTTCCATACAACCTAGTTAGTTTGACTTGTAACACAACCCCTGCTGTGTAGTTCATACACTTGGATAGGATCTTCAGTATGTCCATTACACATGTTCTTTCCATTAGGAAGTCATTAGTACTAATGCGCAATAAACTCATCTTGAACGCAAAACAATCCAACTCCGCACTTTACAGCAGAACAGCTGGGACTTCTCGTCCAGTTATGAAACTACTAACAAAACTCATTAAATGTTGTACTAATCTGGGATATTTCTATTTGCTCAAATATCTGTACAATATAACCTATTTAATAGCACTTCTGACCATTATTCTTATTAGCGATCACATGTGTCATGTCTAGTATAGCCCTATTGCTGGAACGGTTAGTCCAGTTTGACACCATATTCCATAAGCCTATATCTCTTTGCTCAAAGCTGACTAATATTGGCTAATTTAGAGCATCAAAATAATTGAAGACTAAAATGCAAGGAATTAATGTGCATTTGTAAAATTGCTAGAAAATACAGATATCAGAGTCTATTAATCCACATTATTTACACTCATTGAATTATACTTAAATCAATCTTTCGTAAAATAGGATTTTTGGTACTCACCATGAAATCCGTTTCTCTTGATCCATCTGGGTGACACTGTTCACCATGGGGTGTAGAGGGCGCTGTGTGGAGTCGGCACATTAAACTACACTTGTTTGTAAGCTAAACAATCCCCTTTACATCCCATAAGCTCCACCAGTGTCCCCAGATGGATCAAGAGATACGTATTTAACGACGAGTACAGAAAATCCTATTTTCTCTTACATCCAATCTGGTGGACACTGCTCACCATGGGGACGTTCCAATGCTGCCCCTATGGGAGGGGTATGCAAGCCACTGCAACACCCATAACTGTGAGCTCAAAGCTGACGTCCTTAACCATAAACATATTGAATTTATAAAATGTTGTAAATGTATGAACGGATGACCAGGTGACTGCCTTGTATAACTTCCCCACCGAAGTACCATGCCACGTCACCCAAAAGGAGCTCACTGATTTGGTCAGCACACAAGGAGGTTAAACGTGTAACACCCCATGTAGAAAAGTCTGGTCCATGGGAATAAAGAATAACAGAAAATTGACAGAGCCAAAACCTGTACCTTTAACAAAGCCAATTTTTAGCCTTTGTCCAGTCCATCCTGCAAAAAGAACAAAAGGGGTGGTAAAAAAAAGTATGAACCTGCCTCTGTTCGCACCAAGCGATATTTATTCTCCAAACCCTATGATAATTTTTGGAAGACAATAGTTTTCTAGACTTGAAGATGAGAATTGGGATAATTGAGTATCCATCTGCAAGCCTCCAATGTCTCTTATCAAAAGAAAATGGCCCTGAAGAAGTGAAGCGGTCTTCACCTTGTTAAGTAGGTCGTCCAGGTATGGCATGGCCATCACCCCTTTTGACTGCAGAAGGGCTGCCATTGCCGCCATGATCTTGGTAAAAACACAGAGAGATGTGGCTAACCCGAAGGGCAGCTCCTGAAATGAAAATGGATTTCTACTGCAAATCTGAGCAGGCTGTGATGACCTTCTCAATTGGGGACATGCAAGTAAGCGTCTTTGACATCTATAGACTCCATAAACTCAGTCCTCTCTATTACAGCAATCACAGACCAAAGGGATTCCATGCAGAATGTTGGTTCTCACATCTATTGTTTCAGAGACTTTAGATTCAGAATAGGCCGAAAAGACAGATCTGGCTTCTGAACCAGGAACATATTTGAATAAAAGCACAGTCCTTTTTTATTCAACTGGTACAGGAACAATAACACCTAACTGCAGTAGCCCAGATGCCTGTCCCTGTCCTACGTAAGGGGAGTTGCAAAGAAACAACTTGGTGGACCTGCAAGGTCTAAAATATAGCCTCTTTCTACAATACCTCCTACCCAATGGTCTGAGGAAACCGTCAGCCACTGGTCTCGGAAATTGAGCAGACTGGCCCCCACCACAGACCAATACTGATGGGGACAGACTCTGTCATGCTGTCTGTTTGTCAGCAGTCAGTCCCTGGATATCTACCACGCCCTAGCTGTCTACTCCCTTGGTAACCTCCATGTGAGCCACCAGAGTATGTCCTGGAAGCGGCTTCTCTAGATCTCCCAGAGGACTGAAAAGACCAAAACCATGGACTGCATGGCTTGGACTCTTATTGGGAGTAAGGTCTTCTTTACTGTTGCCAGTCCAACTGAAACCAAACAACACTGAACCTTGAAACAGCAATGGCTCTAGTGCCTTTTTAGACTCCATGTCAGCCTCCCAACTGGTATCTATAGACAAGGCTGAAATACGTGGAAAGACTGGGGGGGCTGCATCCACTAGTGTATCCTCCATATAAGCTAGAATATTTTTGCTGCCTTTTTAGTTCAAGCAGCTGCTAGCACCAGCTGTAAAGAAGACACAGCAGTCAAAAAAATAGACTTAACTGCCCCTTCATACATACGATCTGCATAAGCATCCTTCAGGGTTGAAGAATCTAGGACTGGGATAGTTGTTACTTATGCAAGCCTAGCAATTGAAGCATCCTTTCTGGGAGTAGTTTCCCATAAACCCAAGGTCTCCAGTGCAAATGGGTATGTGGAAAAAAATCTCTGCGGCACCTAGTACCTCCTGTCTGGTTTTTGACATGCTTCTCCTAGGAAATCCTTTAATTGAAAAATGGAAGGCAAAAGGAAGCCGCTAGCTAATGTAGTTTCACAAAGCAGCCATTACAGCCATATTCTTTGCAGGGCTTTGACCCAAGGAGGTTCCTGGAAGCCTACCGGAAGACCCTGGAAAGACTGGGGCGCGGAGGGCAGGGAAGGAACAATCAATCACTGGACTAGATACAGTTCCAAATGACAAAGAAGGAGCATGCTGACACCGCAATCTGGCGCTCTGTGCTAGGTCCGCAATGGACATTATCAGCACAACTAGCCATGCAGGTTTTGCCATCTCAGCCATCGCACCCTGTAGAAGCACACGGATCCCGGCTCCCAGCAAAATAACCTGCGCAACAGCCACCCGGGGACTGACAGGGTGGAGGTGATATAGCATGGTATTTAGAACAGGTGTAGTACACCACAGAGCCCCAAGCAGCTTCGGCCTTGGAATATTTTTCAGACAGAAAAACAGACAAACCAAAATTCTGCCAAACACAATCAAACACAATGAGAGTGAAACAACAAAGCCCAAATTCTAACTGAAAAATGCAGAATTTAGGAAAAGAAAAACTCTTCTCAAACCTGAAAGGACAGAGAGAGACATAGATTCCAGCCAGAGCAAAATAATGCAGTGTTCAATCAGAGACAGGAGAACACCAGCACACATCAAGCATAAATATATTATCAGCCCCTTGTGCCGTATTCACAAAGACAAAGGGTATAAAGTGTTCAGAAACACTAATCTAGTGGATATATGCAGCTCCCCTGCAGCATCAGCAGCAGAAACATTAGCAGTAGCTGGTCCTGTAGCAGTAGTGTTATTATCCCTGCACTCAGCAATCAACATCTGCCTAATTGCCTATAGAAACAAGAAGCAGGGAGGCTAATTAGTATAACTATCTGCCCCTGTGCATATTCTCCTCAGAGAGAGTTCTTGTACCCAGGCTACTTCCCCTGCCAGCACACTGCGGGGACTGACCAGGACAGTGGGGGTAGGACACAGTGTAAGATCCCCCACTGTCCTCCCCTCCATCTCTTATTTAAACTGCCTGAACCGTTGGAGGTTCCTGATCCTTAAAAAAAAGAAGACGACCAGGATCACCTGCTCATACCTGCCCCACCACAATGTTCTTATAAAGAACTCCCAATACAAAAACAAAAAACAGCAGCACTTAAGCATAAACTAAAACTGACAGCTCCCACAGCAAGCCGAAGTTGGTGCCTACTCCACAGGCACATAGAGTAGACTGATTCCTGTTAGCTCCATTGGGGCTTAGGGCATGTAGAGGGGAGGGATGGCCATCGATGGTTAATCACCGATGGTAGATGGTTTTGGCATTTATGGTGGAAATCCAGTGGTTCTCCGCCATCGATGGTACAGAGCCCCTCAATGTTTTTTTTTCTACTTAGTGCTGGGACACGGAGCCTAGGCTCCGTTGCCTTACGCGACCCATGAAGCCCCACCTACACCTCTAATTGGACCAATGCTTGGTGAGTAATAGAGCAGTTATGACCATAGGTGGGTGAAACCATCCATGGTTCCCCTGTCAATGGTTTCATACCATGGCTATTAACCAACTATTGTACCATCAATGGTGACCATCAATGGTTAACCCACCAATGACCATCCCTAGGTTAGCTTGCAAACAAGTGTAGTTTGATGAGCCGACTCCTCACAGCACCCTCTACACCCAATGATAAGCAGTGTCCCCCAGATTTTATGTAAGAGAAATCGAAATATTTACTTGGCAAACTTTATATCACATTTACAATGATGTTTACTCATGTGTTCTAAAGAAAACTCCAAAAAGAAAATCCTTTTATTAAATAACTGATGTATCCTATTTAGGTAAATGATCACAGAACGACCTAATATGGTGAGAATGGTAACATATACTGCACATTATATTCCTGGGATTTGTATTTTGATTGTAGAGCTAATGGAATAAACATAATTGTTATTAGATTCACCAACTTTCAATAAATCTAAATTTCCCCATTTATTAAGTTTCATCTAAATCCCATGTTAAAAATTCCAAAAATAATTGACTTAATAATGAATCTATCCTATTTTGCTAACTGCATGCATAGTTCATTATTGTCACAGATTTTGCAGTTTATGCTGCTGATAGCTGGCACTTGACTGTAAAACTCATTTAGCATTAGAATCCTCCAGCTTTCATTATTCTACAGTATTCATGAAATTACAGTACATTTATAACCCATCTGACTGAACCATTCATTGATATTGCAAGTTATATAACACTCTCATGGGCAGTGTTCATATAAAGCTCCATTAAATATGTATTTGTAAATTTGTTTTGTAGTCGTCTCTCACCTAATTTAAATTCTTGAATTATTAAATTATATCAGACTTAGGTGGACCATTTAGGTGCAATGGTGGAAAACCAAAGTGATTAGCAGCCTCCTCCAGGCCTTAATAGGATAATGCTAAGTCACTGAAGGCAGCCGGGGCATTTTGCTCACTCTTAAAAATCCCTTCTGCTCTTACACTACATTTTGGCCAATTGTAATAGCCCGCGATTTGCCGGATCCGGCACGATTCTGCCAAGATAGTCACTAGGCAAAACCAATCTGGTGTTGCCTTTAAACTTATTGTCGCTTTAAGTCTAGTGACTATCTCGTCTGAGTCGAGCGAACTCCTGTGGACCACAGCTATTACATTCGGGCCTTTGTCTTGGCTACTGTGCATTTTGCCGTTGGTTGCTCTTGACAAGACGCATTAATTTTTGTTTAAAATATTTATCCTACCTGCTTTTTACAACTGAATTTGAAGAGTGATGTGATAGTCACAACTACAGAATAATGTAGCATTTTAGTTTGCAAATACAGTATATTGCTGTACTGATGCAACGTTCTATGGGTTTGTCTACTACTTTTTAATACTTTCCAACAATTTTAAATTGTACTGTACCCCTGGCTGTCCTACACTATACAGACCTTTGGTGACTGTGTGGTCGGTTCTTTTGCAGGCTGTGGTTCAACACTAACGGCGTTGTCCGGTGGTTTCACCTCTCCAAACTACCCCATGCCATACTACCACAACTCTGAATGTTACTGGCTGCTGAAAGCTTCTAGCGGGAGCCAGCTTGAGATTCGCTTTGAAGATTTTAATTTGGAATCACACACCAACTGTAATTCAGATTATCTCGCTGTAAGTATTTTACACCCAAATCATTGACTTATCTAAACACATAATCATTTTCCACATACATCCAATCTGGGGGACATTGCAGTGGTGACACAGGTTCCCATAGTAACCAATCAGCTTCTAGCTAGCATTTATCAAGTACATTTTATAAAATGATAGGTAGAAGCTGATTGTTTGCTATGGTCAACTTCTCCACTAATGCACTCCCTACTTTTAGATCTAATAATATAATTCACCTTGGCTTTCAGTGACCTATATAACACCATTCAGCCGTCATGAAAAAGATCTGGGCCCCGGCACTGTAAGGGGCGTGTCCACTCAGTGGTGGGAGGGTTTCCATACCCCATTGTGCCTATCAGGCCCCCATGTAGATGCTTGGCTGCCATGAAATTGGTGAGGGCATTGCTTCTGCTACTTGACTGCTCCAGTATTGTCTTGTCCTCCTAATAATTTATATTGTTTTGAAGGTCTACAATGGCAACAGCACAAATTCAGTTCTGCTACACAAACTCTGTGGGAAGTCACTTCCAGCTCCAGTCCGCTCTACCACAAGTGCTATGTACGTGAAACTGAGGACGGATAGCTTGCTGTCATATAGCGGATTTCTGGCCACATACAGGCAGAGTAAGTGTTTTCCATTGTTATTATTATCATGGTTTATTTAGAAAGTGCTAAGCAGCGCTGTGCTTCAATGGGATTGTGACACAAACGAATATAATATACAATGGCATGAAACAGAAGGTGAAGATGGTCCTGACCAAAGGAACTTACAGCCGAAGCCGTGTGGAGAACACCTCATACGTAACATAGTTATGCTATGATAAGACAGCAGCATTATAAGCCGCTAATAATAAAGCAGTCATTGGCGTCTGGCTTTGAAGGTGTGTCATAGTTGTAACAAGGAAAACTTTATCAATCAATAGCAGTGGTTTTCATCTCCAGCTCTCAAGTACCCCAACAGGTCATGTTTTCATGATTTGTCTGTAGAAACAGGTGCGATAATTACTGACCCAGCAAAATAGATCAGCTCACTTGTGTATGAGTAAAGAAATCCAGATAACATGACCTGTTGGGATTACTTGAGGACTGAAGTTGAGAACCACTTATCTATAGTATTATCTCAAGATCACATCACAATGTTATTGGATTACCTGTATATAATATGTGTTACACCTTCCAAATACTTTAAGGCAGCATTCTCAGTGACATCAGCGACCAAAGGAACCCAAGTTTACACAGTTTGCCCATTTTATTCAACATGATGTGGGGCCTTGGTGCTAGAAAACAGGAATGGATGGGGCTATAATTGGGATTTATTTGATTTACTGGCATTAAGACCTACAGTACATGCTACTTTCTATAGTTATTCAAGTAGTAAGCAGACAATTTACATGAAATAGTGAAACTATAAATATAATTTAAATATGAGTTGCTGTGCAAATTATATAGTGGTTGATGCAGAGGTAAATGCAGCCCCATTTCTGGTGTGTGACTTGCTTGTTCTTATAGTGCGTATACTATGTATCAAAGTGTAATAAAGTAAGGGTGAAGCAGAGTTGCAGTCATTTCAGTGGCATTTCCACTTGTGACTGAAGGGGCATAACTGGGCAGTAACAAGGTCTTCTCAGGTAGGCAAACAGGGTGCCCAGAACAAGTAGGAGCGTTGTGAGGGGGGTGAGGGGGGGTACTTCTAATACTGCAAAAATAAATCATTAACCTCGGCGCTAATAAACCACACTATACTGGTAATCCAACACTCATGTATAATTAACTTAATTGTTAACCAGCTGCAGATCCTATTGTTGGGGCCTGTGAACACCCATAAAAATCCCAAAAAATACTATAAGACAAAGAGAGGCAACTGCGCTAATAATAATCTGATTGTAAATTGTAAGGTAGCGGAAAATTAAACAGTCACGGCTTTGTACATTAAAAAATATATTTGTATTTAATTGCATAAAAAAAACATCAATGTATATAAAAGCAATAACATACAATAAAATATAATTTGTTGAATATCAGTAATTAGTTATTTTTAGATCAGTATAATGCATATTCCTCTGAAAAATCCCCTAAAAAGGATTCAAATATGGTGATGTTGGGTCCAATTTAGTAAAATACTGCAACACTGTCCATATGTATCATGTGGATAGAACAGGCTATTAAGTCACAATTAATGGTGACACATAGGGCTCTATTTACTACAATCCGCATTAAAATGCAGATTGTAGTGTGATATTGCTGACTGAATTCATATTGAGATTTATTAAAAATCCCTTGCAGGGACAGAGCTTGCGATAAAGCTCTGTCTCTGCGAATCCTCTCCGCAGCCTTATCACGGTATTTTTCGGAAAAAATAAAGTGACAAGCTGCCCTGCATGCGCCACCCGGCCACCGCTACCGCGATTATTTTAGTAAATTTTTTTTTAATAAATAGAGCCCATAATACCGACGGACAAATGACACCAGAAGATGGCTTTAGTCTCCGATATGTCTTTCAGTGGCCGCCGGAGCCGTGTGTCCCGTCCTTATCAGCTGTAGAGGCCTAATTCAAGTGATGGAGCAGTTTGCAAAGTCCATCTTGTTGTAATTTGACTGTCCAGTCCGCTTGGTACTAGTGAGAAGCTGAAGAAGAGAATCTCCAAGGTCACTTGTCGCACAGTAGGGGTGCTGTCAATCAAGGGGTCCTCTGACTAGTTTCGCCTCTTTAGCTGAGGCTTTTTAAACTCCCAGATTTGGCCATGTTCCCTTGTATCTACCAGGCCCTTCGTATGTCTCGGTGGTCCTGGGAATAGGTACAGTACCATCTGGCCATGGCATTGTGCCCTATTAACAGCCCCTTTGCTTGGTAATCCGGCACTGGTGAGAACAATTAAGGGCAACTTGCTTTCAACTTTGCATCAGAAGTATATAAGATTAGGGGGATTTTCTACAGGCATATAGAAATGCAAATAGTAACCACTGGTATTTGATTTTTTTTTTTTTTTTCATGGAAAAGTACAGTACTTACTTTTTCTTTTTCATTTTTAGTTTGTGAAGGAGTCTTGATAAGCAATCGCAGCCATGGCATCTTGGAGAGTTTAAATTACCCAAATTCCTATCCTTCCAACCAACACTGCAACTGGACAATACAGACAACCACTGGGAACACCATCAACTACACATTCAGAGCCTTTCACCTAGAAGGCATCAACTGCATGTATGATTATGTTAAGGTACGATTACATATGCTACAAAAATAAGTCAAATGAAGATATTCTCAGTGTACCATCCCTATATAACATTTCTTCATCATGGTCATTTGTTATTTATTTGTACATCCTGATGCAGCGATTCGGCATGGTATATGGGCATATGATCGGGCTACGTTTCACCGTAAAGTGCTGATGATGACTAGTATGAAATGAAGAGCACAGATAGGGGGTTTACACACCGCATGATACAGGCGAATATACAGTATATACACATTGTATTCCATGCACCCAATGCAGGAGCATGTACACCCAACTCCATCCAACTCTTTATCAGCCCTAAGTTTATTTTTCTACTATGCATATCAGACTTCCTGATAACAGCTTTGCAGACAGATAAGAGAGATATATCAATATGCGAACTGCGAACAATTAAAAATGTTACAAGGGTCCTGGGTTCGATTCCCACCACAGCCCTAACTGTGTGGAGTTTGTATATTCTCTCCTATATATATAACTGGTAATAAATAAATAATAGCTTATCTGGAATGCACAACATGTCTCGATGCAGGTTGGATAATTGACAGCATCTGCAAAACCAAGAGTACCCTGACCATGCACACAGACTACCCCATAATTGCTTTGCGGAATGACTGCCGACTGCTCTAGTGCCCATACCCCTAACCTGCAGAACTATGGATGGTGACTCAATACCAGACATTATAATACGCAGCATTGTTTCTTTTATAGAACCTCTGAAACTTATTTCCTGGGTCTGTGTCAAATGACATTTCCTGTAGCATAACTGAGCACTGATTCCACTGCTCTGCCGTAACTGATGGATTTAGTATGTAGGATGTGAATGGTGGGTTTCAGTTGGCACATCTGTGTCATGGGCATTACAAACTGTTCTAAATACCTCATGCCAACACGAAAAAAAAATACAGGCAACAGACCTCTATGTTCCATGCGCTGTGACAGTTACTATTAACCTTTTGGTTTTACAGAGAGTGAGATCTACATAAACTGAGATCAAATGGACAAACACAAAACAAATTTACACAGTAAACAATACGAAATTCACACTCAAGTGTTAATAAAATGGACTAGAAGTTCTCTTCGTTTTAATGTTGAAGAAATACTGCAGCAGGCGTCTGGAATTTATGTATTATTTTCATACTTGCCTACTGTTAAATCCTCCCCACTGGAATATCCCGGAGTGGAGGTGGACATGGGATGTGCCCCCTCCCCGACTTGTCATGTAGCAATTTGCAGTATAAGTCCATGGGAGGCGGGGCCACAAATTGCATCTTCAATCCCTCCCTACCACTCACTTTACTGGGGAAGTGGGCAGGTTCCAGGAGGCTAATCTTCTGTGCAAGAGAACTCTGGGAAATCCCACGGCGCTGCACAAAATCAGACTCACCTTCAAATATGCATAGGAGCTGATTCTGAGGGGGCCTATTTACTAAGTCTTGGATGGAAATAAATTGAAGGGAGATAAAGTACCAGCCAATCAGCTCCTAACTGTTATTTTTCAAACACAGCCTCTGCCATGGCAGTTAGGAGCTGATTGGCTGGTACTTTGATCTCCGTTCACTTTATCTCCATCCAAGACTTAGTAAATAGATCCCTGAGTTTATAGCAGACTAAGCAAAGCCATACTCTCCAGAAACGGACAGAGGCTCCATGAAAATCGGGTGGCACTCCTGGCCGCCCGGAAGAGTGAGCAAGTCTCCCCGAGCCAGCTGCAAGTAAACCGCAGCCACCCACTTACAGAGTGCGGTGGGCAGTCTGGGCGGCCGATGATTCAGTACGCGCTGAGCCCCTCACATCACTGCCAATCTGCGGCATTGTGTACCACGATTGCATAATTACACCCAACGGCCCATCAACTTTTCCCCGACACGCCCCCTCCCACCTCCTTTTCCTGGAGGGGACAGCCAGGAAGTCGCAAGTATGAGCAAAGCAAAAAATAGCAAGTAGGGTGAGCACCTAGGCAAACATCTACATCTACAGATGTGCCCACATACATCTATCCTCTGTGCGCTACAAGTCGCGCACCACATAACGCGGGAGCTCCGTGTGACTCGGTAGCGCCTATGCAGCATGCCTCTGTCCTCTGTACGTCTGCCGGTGCATCTGCATGCGAAACGCTACGTTACAGCCATTGTTACAGCCGCTGACACTGTAACATTGCGTTTCGTATGTAGATACACCCGCACTCGCTCACAGAACATAGGCATGCTGCAAATCATTTTAATCAGTATAAGCTACTTGTGCTATCTAGACCGTTGTGCAACTAAGACGCATTTGAATGTAACACCACGGCATGGCGCAACTAGAAGGGCTGTTTAACACGCAAGGAGGCTAGATGTATGAGGACCCATCTGTAACCTGCAATTTAAAAAAAAAATGCTGTACAGTATTTGTGGGAATCGGTATATAAAGCCAGCTGTCAGGATGCCTCCTGTCAAAATACAGACAGCAGTATCCCGACAGGGGTCAGGTAAGTATACTTACCCTCCCCCTTCTCCCCCTAACCCTCCCTTCTTGTAGCCTAACCCTAACCCTCCCAACCCACACCCTAACCCTCCCCGTTAGAGCCTAAACCTAACCCTCCCCCCTTCGTGCCTAAACCTAACCCTCCTGCCTTAGTTCCTAACCCCCCCAGTGGTGCCTAACCCTAACCCTCCCTCTAAGGGTGCCTAACCATAACCCCCCCACAAAAAAATCCTAACGTTAACCCCTCTATGCTATCTAAACCTTACCCTCAGCCTCCCCACCGGCTAACACTAAGGGCGCCCCGGACTTAACTCGTTCGGGCTGGTGTCCTTCTGTGTTCCGACATCGGGATTAAGATAGGCTTCGGGGATTTTGACGCCTATTTTAAGTCCCTTGTCGGACTTTCAGCGTCGGAATTGAGACCGGTGGCATCGCGACCGCCGGTCTCATAACTACATCCCGTATTTGTGGAATACTTGCAAAAGCAGCCAGTATTTAGCCTGCTGCAAAAAATAAAAATGTATGTATTTGCTCCCCTTGCAACACAACTTGGTTTGTTCCAGATACAAAGTTACTCCCAACTCCATAATCTGATCATTTACTGTATATATTCCATCATTCAAAATAAAATTTAATTTTTGTGGATTTGTCACATCCTCCCATCATAGTCTCGCCTGTGGCATGGTGGTGAATAATGCTTTCATGCACCCAGGAACGCCCATAATCCCAATTAATATTAGCTCACCCTGAAATGCATGCCATATTGCTGCACTAATCCATGCACAATTAACCAATTAACATTAAAGTTCGTGCACAGTCCTCAAGTGCAGTGAATGTTGCAGCGTTACAGGAACACTTGTGGGGTTCCTACACTAAGTGGCCTATTCATCATCTTGGGCCGGGTGGCACCCCGATGATTAAGTATAGAACTCGCTATGAGTTGCGGCGTTGGATACATTCTTACCGGAGCAATTCAGCATTGCTCCGGTGTGGGGACTGCTGCTCCAAAAAACAGCTGTCCCCATGATCCCCTAACAGGGCTACCCGAGTTCACACATGCGCACGGCCGCAGGGTATTCACTACGGAGGCGACTGATCCCTCAGATCCCACTTTGCAACGCTAGCCCTCATTCCCATAGAAAGTAGCGGGCTTTAGGAATCAAATTCATCTTCAGATGGCGTTAGTTCCTTCAGGAAAACTCAGAAAACTTTCAGTTTTCAAAGTTTGCTGAAGACTAGGCGGCCTTATTGGGCCCCTAACAATGAATGGGCCAGTTATTTAAAACTTGCAGAAACTAGCATTTCTGCATGTGTATCAGGACCCATTAGTGATAATGAATAGGCCCCTAAGTCACCAGGAGCATAAATGATAACCCGTGTGTTTAAATAAAAAAATCTGTTTAACTTCCGCGCAATCAATGACGCTGTTACAGTTACTGATTATGCTATAGTATTGTTAAGGGGGGTATCCACTAGACGATAAAGTTGAACGATTGAACGATAATGATAAAATCGTTCGATAATCGTTCGAACATCGTTCGAACATCGTTTGAACATCGTTTGCAAATCGTGCAGTAATTGTTTCTATAAGGTCTTTTTGTCCTGTGCTCAGCCGAAGTTGAATATGCAATAGGTTCTGATCCCTAAAAGAACAGATTCGATATGCTTTATAAATAAAATAGAAGAATATTCTAATTTGCAATGGTTTTTATTGAGACATGCAAACCCTACATGAATGAGTCATTTTTCTCCTTGGAAAGTAATCTGTCACCACCACACCCGACCAGCTCAGAGTAATGTGACTTTTTGCTGTTAGCAACTTGAAATAAAAGACTGTTTTGTGTTTGGCCATGAATTAAATCAGAACGGTATGCTTCAAAATCCATCACGAAAATATATAAAATAAAGCGGGAACTCCCTGCCCAAAACACTTTATTAAGAATATAACAGTATTGCTTTGTAACAAATAAATCTGATATTATTAATGTTGTTCCATGAGAAATGAGGTACATGGGGACGTTCTCTGTCTTGTATCATCTGCATACCTCCCAAGTGTGCCAATTTATTCTGGACTGTCTTGTCAGAACTTTTGTTGCGGGGACCTTTGGGAAGGAGAAACATCCTACTTCCGCTTACTGCTGTCACTAATACATGCAGCACTGCAGGGATATTTGTTGGGGTTAGAGGTTGGGTATGTAGCAATGCACAACGTTTTTTTGGAGTTCCCCCATGGTGGTACGAACTCACTGCTCCAAATATAAAACTCCAATTGATGGGACAGGTGAGGACCGACTGTGCTCAAAAGGACAACAGTTTCTAGACTTTGATGATTAAGGGGGAGATTTAATAAAGCTTGGAGAGAGATAATATTGGAGATAAATAGCACCAACCAATCAGCTCCTAAATGTCACTGTACAGGCTGTGTTTGAAATATGACAGTTAGGTACTGATCGGTTGGTGCTATTTATCTCCAATTTTTTCTCCCTCCAAGCTTTATTAAATCTCCCCCTAAGGGGCTTATTCATCATGACATAATTATCACTAGTGCTAATTATGTTTTAAACTCGCAGCAAGTTTAAAAAACCTGTCGGAGGCATTCATCGTGCCTCATTAACAAAAGTATCACTTCCTTACTGCGCCTGCCCCCCCCTCACTATTCCCCCACTTTCTTTCACCCCCCTCCCCCCCCATCGGCCACCGTGGGTGTACGATCCAGCCCCCTCTCCCAAACCCTCCCTCTAATACGTGATGCATCCAACCCCAATTATGATTCTTACATGAAATTAAGGCTAAATAAATTCAATATGTGTTTCTTATATATAAGGCGGAGATGAGTCACGTCTATCTTGTTATAAGAACTGAGGGGACTATTTACTAAGCCTTGGATGGAGATAAAGTGAATGAAACTAAAGTACTAGCCAATCAGCTCCTGTCATTTTTCCAGCCTGTGACATGGCAGTTAGGAGCTGATTGATTGTGTCTTTATCTCCATTCATTTTATCTCCATTCAGGGGTTAGTAAATAGACCCCTGGTTCCTGCATTATAAAATATGTGACTTATTAGTGTTAGTAAAGCGCCTGCCTCTTAGTGCTGGAGTGTGAGTGTAGGAGGTTTCCATGGAGACGCAGTTCTTTGTACCCGCACATAGTGATCAGCAGGAAATGGCCTGGCCAGGCCTGGGTAAAAACTGTGTTTCTGCTTTATGTTGCTAGGAAACACAAAATGTAAACACAGATTTATGTTTTTTTCAGTTCCTCAGTCTGACACATATTTAGTGATTTTTGTTCATTGTAGTAACATGGTTCCCCATTGCTAGGCCTCTTACTTGGCAACCATGCCATTTGGGATGTGTCACACAGATCCTTCCCTTACAAGCATATTTTATGTTGCTAACTAATAATATAATTATTCATCATGTTTTTATATACATTTTATATTTAAAAAAATTCTACATGTCCCTGATTTCCTGTACATTACATTTTTACTATTTCTTATTTCGGAGTGATTAATAAAATGAAAAACAATTAAACTGAAGCACATTACTTGACATTACTGATTACTTACATTTTGAGTCCCTGACAAAAAAATGGCTTATAGCCTCTGTAATATAAGTTGAACTTTCATAGTTTAAAAGTAGGAAATTATGAAACCCATTTGGATTTTAACACACAGCTGTGTCAGCCATTTTTGGGCAGAACCAGTATGTGAAAATACAGCCAATGGGGTCAGTGCAATTAGGGATGATGTGCCCAGGACCGTAACTAGGGTGGTGCGACCAGTGTCATGGCACAGGGCACCGCGCGGCAGGGGGCTCTGTTTGAGCCTGTCAATTTTCTGTTTATTATAATTCTCACTTGTAGCTTCCTCTTCTTCTATACCCAGCATTTGGTCATTTAGCGTGGTCATTTATTTGCCTGTTTCATACAGATTCATAATTTTATGACTTTAATCTGTCTTCAGGGTTCAGCCTTGTAGAAAGGAAAGGATTGGTATTTTTCTAAACTAGTATGTATCTCTTCTCAGCTATATGATGGGCCTAATGATCAGGCCAGACCCATCGGAACTTACTGTGGGGATCAAACACCTCCAAGTGGCAGCACAAATGGCACAAGCCTCCATGTTGTCTTCCAGTCAGATATCACCGGCACACGTCCAGGATTTCAGCTAATGTGGAATGTTAATGGTAAGGCAATTTGTGTTTTTTTTAATTTATCAAATATCAGAATATAAATATTTTTTGTTGTTGTCTTTTCTTATTCAAGAAGGGGTGGAACTAACCCATATAACAATTCAAAATCTCTAGATATAGATTTGTGAATTATTTTGGCTTTTGCCGTTTATTTAGTGGTCAAGACCCGTACAAAGGTACTTTACATCATGTATTCTCGCTTTTACCATAGAAACATAGAATTTGAAGGCAGATACAGTAAGAACCACTTGGCCCATCTAGTCTGCCCTATTTTTAAACATATTATTTATTACCTCAACCCTTATTGATCCTTACTTCTTCTGAAGGATATCCTTATGTCTATCCCATGCATGTTTAAATTACTCTACTGTCTTAGCCTCTACCACCTCTGATGGGAGGCTATTCCACTTATCCACTACCCTTTCTGTGAAGTAATTTTTCCTCATATTTCCCCTGAACCTACCACCCTCCAGTTTCAGAACATGTCCTCTTGTTCTAACACTTCTCTTTCTTTGAAGAATGTCTCCTTCCTTTACCTTGTTAAAACCCTTTATATATTTGAACGTTTCTATCATGTTTCCCCTCTCCCTTCTCTGCTCCAAACGATACATATTAAGATCTTTTAGTCTTTCCTGGTACGTTTTGTGGTGTAGACCTTGCACCATTTTAGTTGCCCTTCTTTGTACAGTCTCTAATGTATTAATATCCTTCTGGAGATATGGCCTCCAGAACTGAACACAGTATTAAGGGTTAGAATGACAATGAAGATATTTTGAATCTGATATCAGTAAATGATTACCGGAACGGATTGGAACCCATTCGTGGACGCAGTATTGATGCCATGTGCAATTGGCCGATGTAATAAATAATAAGTGTCCTCAGTTTTCTCTGAGCATTTGACTTGCGGTCTCAAAGCTTCCCTGCAGCAGCGTGCATCATATATGTAATAAACACTTCCCTGCATTTCCAATTTCCATATGTGGTAAATGGCTTCAGACATGCAAAGCCGCTGCGATACCCAGTGATGTCCATCGCACCCTGTGATGCTTCATAAATAGGGAGAATAGCAAATTTTCGCAGAAACGGATTTAATGATTTTCTCCCCATGATAAATAGACATTTTATACAGACGTGTCCTTTTATGCTGTGACTCAAGTAACTCGATAGAGAACCACTTGGCGCACCAGGTCCAATGCAACGTGGTTGCGCCAAGCATCTTTTATGCACAAAATGTGCATCTTATTCGCATAAAAAAAGAACTGAAAGCAACAGAACTGCATTGCTGGTGTACCCATACCACTGAGGCTTGTGACATTTGTACATCTATGTGCGACTGAGTCCAGATCTGTGTAAAAAGAGTTCAGATGCCCGTAGGTTGTTGGCAGTAACCTGTGCTGGTAGTCAAGATTTTATGGCTTTTCCTGGCCATTGCCAAGTAAACACGCATTGTGACAATATATGTATTGGTATAATTCTTGTTGTTATCATCATCTGAGAATGGAGCTAACAGAATACATTTATTGAAAAAGTGCTTTATTATTTTAAAATAAATCATATTTTCGAGCAATATTTTTTATATTTATAATTATCTTTATTTAACAAGTGGAACTGAAAGCCTAAAGCTGGCCACACATCTAAAGATTATCTGTCCAACCAGCCAACTAGTTGATTGGTTGGAATGAAAATCTGGTAACGTATGGGAGTAACTGATCAGCAATTTGCTCCTAAATGCCAGAAAACAGATGAAAATGGTCGTTCAGACAAGTTTGATCTAAACAATTCGTTAAAACAACAGTTTTTGTCCATATTTCCGGCGTTTGGGAGCAAATTGCTGATTGCCATTTGCTTTCATACCTTACCAGATTTTCATTCCAACCAATCAACTAGTTGGCTGGTTCGACAGATAATCTTTAGATGTGTGGCCAGCTTAAGTCTGCGCTTTCAGTTCCACTGTGCATGAGCCAAAACCATCTACCCGACTCACGCAGGCACATATCCGTGGAACTGGCCTAGCAAAGCAGTAAGATAACTAAGCATGAAAACTGCATTCTCTGAGGTTTAGCTGCATATCTATATGTACTGTACCAAGCTCCGGACATTCCATACATTCTGGTGCTTCGACCAGGTGGGTAACGTCATATTTAGATGGCGTTACACAATAGAAGCTTATGGGTTTTTTATCGGGTTTCTTCTGAGTGTCCCCCGTGGTGGCGCGCACCATTCTGTGCATGTGCAGAAAGACTTCTGGATAATAAACCTGGAAGTCCCTGTAGCATCTGTCTATCGCAAAGGACATTTCTTATCGGGAGAGCTGTACTTTGCAATTTGAAGCGTATTTCTAAGTACATAGTGGTGTAATTAATTATATTTAATTATGAAACTATTAAATTAACTCTATTAAGGGCAGCTCATAATGTGTTGCTTTGTAGATGAGAATGTTGACTGTGTAAGTAACAGTGGATGATAGAAAAATAGTGGCTTGAAAACAGAAAATTGGTGGAAAGGGTTGTGGTGGGTGAAAATCCGATCAGGAATAGTCTGTAGATGGGGGAGGAAAGGAGCACTTAGCAGTAGCTTGTGTTAGTCTGGGAGATGTAGCTTTATGCAATGCGGGGAGGGCTTTGGTGATCTTCTGGGAAAAGATGCAGCTGTGCGCGTCAGAGTTAGTGCAGTAAGTTAGGAAGTGATGTCATTCTCCATATACCTATGCCATGAGTTGTGCTTAACCCAGTGGTTCTAGATCCGTCTATGTCACACCCATAACGTACCGAATTCTGCACTAAGTTGGGTTAGGAAACCAGTGGCTCACATGCTGCCTTGGAACTAGAGGAGGTCTCAGCAGACTCTTCCAGTCTGTCAGTACCTGCTGGAACTTGTAGTTCCACATAGCTGGATAACCACTTGGTGCCTCCTCTATCTAACTACTATACACTATGAAGACAGTTTCTTAGACTATTGTGCAGTCACAGAAATGATGGATCTCATTACACGTTCCTGTATTTCATTCAGTTACAGTATGAGTCAGATTGAACGTCTGCCATGTGTAATAAACTCAGATCAAAGGAATGTTTGAAAGGATTTTTTTTTTTCATTCTATGTTTTTCATTAGTGTGTTATAACATAAGACATTGTTTTGTATTTTGGGATATAATACTACGCAGTACTTCACATTTTAGCAATCCTATAAATACCATTAAATTCTGAAGTTCGTCTAAAATTGCGCGGACCCCCGTGTTTTGGTTTTGGATCTGGATTCATCTTCATGTTTTGGTTTTGCAAAACCACCCTCAAGTGTTTTGGATTCGGATAAAAATAGATTCAAAACTATAAAAACAACTAAAATGCCCGAATCCAAAACCTGAGTCCGGTTTTTAAATCCGAGTTACGAACGGGCAACAGATCCAAACCAGGACACAAAAGTGAGTCTGAACCTTGACCTGGTTCTACTCGGAAACCCTAAATCCGGGTGTGTTCGGATTTCAGAAATCCGGTCCCGCACATCTCTAGGTGAAATATTTGTTTATGATGTATCATTATTTTTTTTATATTTGTTATTAGAATTTTAAATACTATGCAGTTATAACATAACGCGGCGCCCTGTGCGTCTGTGGTGCTGTCTAGGTGCATACCCGGACGCCTTTATCTGGACATCCTGCTGACACGTGCATGGTAGAACGAGGCAATGGGTGCCAGACTTCCTGATGAAATAAAGAATCACATCACTTATTACTTTTTTCCTTCTGCAGCGTTCTCTGTTGCATATTCACAGTTGTATCACATGATTTGGTAGTCCAAAGAGCTGACACTCTTACTGATCAACATTTTCACTCTGCTCTGCTCTCTTGCCATCTTCCACAATATCAGAGTATTTCTTCTCACCCTAATCTCCCTGCACTACAGGGTAATTATTCCCCTTTCCCCATTCTGCATTGTTCCCCAATGCATACTTATGGGTGGTACCTCTAAGCCTCAATGAATGCCTTGTACAACAGCCATGCTGCTGCACTCTGGGCATACTGACTACAGCACCTGGCCTGGCTGTACCTGCAATCTCTCATAGCTACACTTTGTGGTCTCACCGATTCTTCTCTGCATCTCACTGAGTTCTGGGACCTCCCCATCGGAACTTAGGGGGAGATGTATTAACGGCAAAATGCGGTAAAACTGCATTTTCGGGGGTTTTACCGCATTCCCCGTATGTATTAAGCAGCAGAATGCGCTGCATTCTGCTGCTTCACGTCGCTAGGTAACGCCACGCCTATGGGCTTCATAGCGCGACGCTCGGGGCTGGGAGGGATCCGATCGGATCCCTCCCATGAGCCCCCGCGGCCCGCGTCCTTCTGCGCATGCGCAGAAGGACTTCTGGGTGTTCAACCCGGAAGTCCCTCTGCCCGGCAGCATCGCAAAGGACAGCTCTCATCGAGAGAGCTGTCCTTTGCGAAATCCTTGGTACATACCGCGGTAATGAACCGCGGTATGTACGCGAAGTCGGGGGGGATGTACCGCAACGGCGATGTCGCCATTAATACATCTCCCCCTAAGGGCTATATTTACTACAATCTGCATATTGAATGCGGATTGTAGTGTGATATTACCGAGTGAATTCGCATTGCGAATTCAGGCAATATCACAGGGATTTACTATAAATCCCTTGCAGGGACAGAGCTTGAGATAAAGCTCTGTCCCTGCGGATCCCATCCGCACTCTAGTCGCGGTATTTTCGGAAAAAATACCGCGACTAAGAGCCCGCGCATGCGCCGACCGACCACCGCTACTACCCCCCAACGACGCTAAGCCCCGCCCCCCGGTGCTAAGCCCCACCCCCGCAAACACGGACCCCCGCGACCCCCCTCCCCCGCGACCCCCCCCTCCCTTCATTACACTTACCTGCATCCTCCTGGCCTCCGGTGATCTTCTCCGGGCTTCCCGATCAGGTCATCTCCCATACCGCACTGGGGCCCGATCACCTGATGACCGGGCCCCAGTGTACTATGGGAGACCAGCTGACCGGAGAGGAGCCATCACCGGAGGCCCGATCACCGGTCCCTGGATTCAGGTAAGTAAAAAAAAAATGTTTAATTTTTTTTCTCTTTTTTTTACAGTAATCAGCTTGCGGTCTGCTTAAACCACATAGCTGATTACTGGTACCGGCTCCCGCCTCTGCCTCCGTTGATGGCTCCTCTCCGGTCAGCTGGTCTCCCATAGTACACTGCGGCCCGGTCATCAGGTGATCGGGTCCCAGTGCAGTATGGGAGATCACCTGATCGGGAAGCCAGGAGAAGATCACCGGAGGCCAGGAGGATGCAGGTAAGTGTAATGAAGGGAGGGGGGGGTCGCGGGGGTCCGCGATCGCGGGGGTGGGGCTTAGCACTGGGGACGGGGCTTAGCATCGGTGGGGGGTAGTAGCGGTGGTCGGTCGGCGCATGCGCGGGCTCTTAGTCGCGGTATTTTTTCCAAAAATACCGCGACTAGAGTGCGGATGGGATCCGCAGGGACAGAGCTTTATCGCAAGCTCTGTCCCTGCAAGGGATTTATAGTAAATCCCTGTGATATTGCCTGAATTCGCAATGCGAATTCACTCTGTAATATCACACTACAATCCGCATTCAATATGCGGATTGTAGTAAATAGAGCCCTAGGGATTGGAGTAGAATTTTACTAATTCTACTCCAATTGCCCTATAGTAACTACAGGTGAAACTAAAATAATGTGAAAAGGGTGTGAAAACACCCTTTTTCACTTTATTTTAGTAAAAATAATGTTAATAAATAGAGCCCAAAGCCTCCTAAATGCATCACGTACTAAAGCTTTCATGGAGTGTCCCTCTCTTACTCATGCTGGCAAGCACTTGTCTCACTGTGGCTATTACCACCGCTAGCCCCTGCTGCTGCATATTGGAAGGGTACTGGGTAGTAAAGGATAAGAAAGCTTACAGTGCTGGATAGGAAAGGATAAGAAAGCTTACAGCGCTGGATAGGAAAGGCTCTAACACCAACACAAGAGTTTGTGTTATAAATGTTTAGGTTCAAAGGTGAAGTGGTGGCTACTCCCACAGTTTTATTCTGAGGCAGAGTCCAGGTAGCGCATTCATCTGCGCATGAGATGAAGATATACAGTATATCTTTTGCACCAGCGATCGTGCTAGTGCAAGTTAGCACTGATAATCACGACAGCCAAAGGGGAGGATTTGTCAAAGCTTGGAGAGAGATAAAATGGAAAGAGATAAAGTACCAACCAATCAACTCCTAACTGTCACTTTACAGACTGTGTTTGAAAAATGACAATGATGAGACGAATGTTTGGTACTTTATCTCACCCGCTTTATCTCTTTCCAAGGCTTAGTACATCTACCTCAAAGTGTATTGTTAGTGGAGGTGCAGTCGCATAATTGAGTACAACTGGCAAATATTCATGTTTTTCTCTATGCACGCATTGGGGGTGTGATTACACCTGTAGCGATTTCCTGCGCTAAGAAAGCACCTCCCACACATACAGCGAATGCACAATATTAACCTATTCAGGTTTTATTTTAATATTTCCTACCACTAAGCATTTCCTTCCCACAGTCACCACCATCTTTGGAAACTAACCGAACCAGAAGCTAATATACAAAAAATAGCCATGATATCACAAAACAAAGAAAACGGCATCTGTGTTACAGGCCCTGCATATTTCTGCTGTTGCAAATGTGTTCCTTTAATTGTCTATTTATTTTGCTAGTTAATGCTTTCATATCATTTGCATCTGTCAATAGTTAAGTGGAGAATATACAGATACAGTCCTTCATTTGAAAGTAGTTCTCTGTTTTATCAACGCCCCCATGTGTACAGGCCCTAATGAGAAAAACTGCTTCCCATCAAACTCAAAGTGACTCTCCCTGTCATCGTGTATTCTGTGTGGCTGCTTTATATCAGAATTCCCTCAGTGTAGAGCTTCCGGAACTGTCTCTAATTACAGGGATTCCAACACAGCTGATTTCAGTTCACACACACACACCAGGGATACTGTATGAATATTGAGAAGGTTACATTGCAAATGGTTCCTTGTTCAGAGAAAAGGAAGTGTGCCAACGGCCGAAACTTACAAGTGAAAGAGCTTCTGGCTCATTGGTCCTGACTACGTATTGCTGTGATTTCAAAATGTCTCAAAAGAGACAAAGGTATATTTACAGTGGCGCCATTTGCAGGTGGATCTAGCCAGGGGATTTAATAGAGCAATAATACTAAATGCCCTACCAGGGGGGGTTTTGCATTCAATATTACAGGTTGAGTCTCCCATATCCAAAATGCTTGGGACCAGGGGTATTTTGGATATCGGAATATTCTGTATTTTGGAATATTTGCATAATATAATGAGATATCTTGAGAATGGGACCCAAATCTAAACACAGAATGCATTTATGTGTTATATAAACCTTATACACACAGCCTGCAGGTAATTTTATACAATATATTCAATAATTTTCTGCATAAAAAAAAGTTTGTGTAGATACATGAAATTCATTTATGTTTCATATACATCTTATACACAGAGCCTGAAGGTTATTTTGTACTGTATTTTGTGCTTTAAACAAAGTTTGTGTACATTGAAGCATCAGAAAGCAAAGATTTCACTTTCTCAGTCATGCTATAAATATTCCGTATTTCTGAATTTTTGGATATGGGAGACTCAACCTGTATTGTCCCTTTAAGTCCTGCCGCTGACAAGCGATTGCTATGAAATGCCCTCACTTAATATTTATATCCCAAAGTCATGTATAGTCTCTGTAGTCCCTGTTTTTTTCAATTTTTTTCCTTATCAAGAAAACAGGTAAAAGTTTATTAATTTAAATAAATAAAAAAGTGATTTATTTTAAACTGTAATCTATCTCTCCTGTCTTGAAAGTGTGAATAGATAGATAGATAGATAGATAGATAGATAGATAGATAGATAGATAATAAGTATATAGTAACGCTTATATCTTTGCTCATTACATTTTTTGCAGCTGAAAGTCCCAATGTGGGCATTCAGCGTTATTGTGTAACGACGCCCTAGCCCACGCCTTTGCACCATGACGGAGACTATTGATAAGGGTAATAAGCTACTATGACGTCTCAGGCCAGTATCACTCGCGGCAACAATTAAATGTTGAATAAAGATGAAAGATAAGGATGAAAATGAATATTATAGACTCATAACTGTACTTCCTTCTGTGTCAGTACTGTAAAAAGTACCGGCGTGCTTAGTTTAGTATGACACTATTCTTAGCATTTCTTAACTATTTCTTAACATTGTTATTATATTATTTATATTTATTATTCTTAGTATTTCAATAATACAATTATTTCCCAGCATTTCTAAACACTGACACTTTTTTTTGTAAATCACATTTCTAAGGGAATAAACGCATTTTAAACAAAAAAAAGACAAAACCCCATCAGGTCCTTCATTTTCCCTCATGGTAACATTACGCGCCTCGCTGTGTGGTCACATGCAGATATATCAGCAGCGGTTACTGTTTGTAGCTAGTAAGAGTTAAGGGAAAACACATGTCATTCATTTCCTCTATGAGAGCCGAGAGCCTTGCCTGCGCAGTCTGATAGATCTGTGGTGAGCACCCAGCAACCAGGTCTTTACTACGAGCTGCTAATTGATGCCTACCAGTGCGTTATATAACATACATATTATCCTGTGCCACTAACAACTATACTATACTAAATCTGCTACAGAGCCACATGAAATAAGAGCTGGTCGTGACTCATACATTGTACAATCCGTGGTGATTGCTGGCCTTTCCGAGTAAAATTGCAGTACTGGAAACAATCTATTTATTGACTGGTATCTAAGCAACAGTTCTGGGCTAGACGTTTTGTGTCATATCCCTGGGGATCTGCATAGATAATTTTATGAAGAAATCTCAAGTTTCCAGAAATACATTTCTTACAGAGGCTTTTCTTTCCTATAAACCATTGGCTAGTATATGTATATAAAACAGTAGTTCAGTTAGAAGCAACTTGAGCTAGTTCCATGAGGCGGTTTTCATACGTGGATGTGATTGGTCTTGTATGATTCCATGATTCCGTAAGTTCTTCCGCTGAAGTGAAGTTACAGAGAGAGAGAATAATTGCAGAATATATATAATTATTTATATATATATATATATAATACATGCTCTGCACTCTCCTAATTGCACTCCAAACTGTATTTCATTTAAATTCAGGGAATGTTTGTTCCAAAATTTTGCCCACTTCGTATATATAATGAAACTCATTGGGAATGGTGATGCGTATGCTTTATCCCATATTGATTTGGGTCCTGTAAACAACTCTGGTTCAGATAACCATTAAAATACTACACCGTGAAGGTATTTTTTTTCCTTTGAAATCATAAATGGAATTCCTATTATTTGAGGAATTGACTATTCATTATCCTATCACATGGGTGTCCTCACAATTTACTGCAGTATCAGGCACATTTCTTTTATCCTTTTTATTTGCAGGTGCACCTTATCATAGCCAGGTTTTAAGAGTGGGGTTACCACTTTTGAAGAACTTCCACTAAAGGACACTATGGGGCCTATTCATCATCGGAGGCCGTAAGGCCCCTGATGATTAAGGAATGATCGCGCTGCGAGGGATATCCAAATCGCAGCGGGGGAAACTTGACACCGGAGCAATTAATCATTGCTCCTGTGCAGGGACAGCTGCTCCGAAAAGCAGCTGTCCCCTCGATTATTTACTTACCTCCTCCCCATCGTCCCAGCTATGCATGTGTGACCTCGTGTCACGCATGCACAAAGCCGCCGGGGGGATAGTGTGGAGGTGGTGGAGGGATCCGCTCGAATCCCTCTCTGCATCCCCGGAACTCCTTCCCATAGAAAGGAGTGGGGCTACGAGAGCAAGTGCCGTCTGAAGATTACACTGTTCTCGGAAGCAAACTCCGAAAACTTTCACTTTTCGGAGTTTGCTGATTATCAGGTGGTCCATTTGGGACCCCTGATGACGAACAGCCCGGTAACCTAAATATGCAAAAAACTAGAGTTTGCGCATGGTTACAGGGCCATTTATGAATAGGCTATATTGTGCTAGGGGCCCAATTCAGACCCACTCGCTAGATGCGTTCGCACGCAACCAAAGTATGTAAATCCCGCGATCACATGATAAGGCATTAGCATGCCCACTATGTCTTGGCGTGCAATATTTAGACGCCCACCAGCTTGTCTTAAGACGCCCACTTTCCCTTAGTGATACACGTCATCTCCAGGAACTGTATGCAACAATCGGTAACAGCGAGTACCATCGAAAGCTTATGCAGCACTTGTGGCTGACCATACCCTACCGCAAGCACTGCGAGTGCTTCAGTGTGTAAATCAGCCATGTGACGTGTACTATGACGCTGCGTCTTAATTATGCACGCCTCTGAAACCGCGTTAAGACGCTTAGACACGTTTCCATCGCCCAACCCCTGTCACCACCCACAAATGGCTCGTCCTGTCACTCAATCTAGCGAGGCGTCTGTGTACAAGGGGCAATCGCTTTGCGATCGCATGGACTGGTTCGCGCACTGCGATGCGTACACATGCGCAGAGTGCAAACATCGGCAGGCTACAAGCGAACGCATCCTAGCGAATGGGTCTGAATCAGACCCTAATAGCCATAGTTGAGTTTTCATTATATATTCTATACCATACTTGCCAACTCTCCCTGATTGTCAAAAGTAAGCAAGTATGATGTATACATATACTGTATATGTAAACCTATGTGTATACAGTCAGGTGCATAAATATTGGGACATTGACAGAATTTTCATATTTTGGCCTCTATTCACCACCACAATGGCTTTGAAATGAAACAAACAAGATGTGCTTTACCTGCAGACTTTCAGATTTAATTTGAGGGTAATTACATCCAAATCAGGTGAACGGTGTAGGAATTACAATGGTTTCTATATGTGCCTCCCACTTTTTAAGGGGCCAAAAGGAATGGGACAAACTAAACAATCCTAAATCTAACTTTCACTTTTTAATACTTTGTTGCAAATCCTTTGCAGGCAATTACAGCCTGAAGTCTGGAACGGCCCCGCCCCCGGCAGCCCACCAAAGGGGGCGTGCTGTCACTCACCATCGACAGCACGCCCCCTTTGGTGCGAGACCTGGAGCGACGGCTTGCCCGTCGCTCGCCAGGTCTCGCGCATGCGCACGACGGAGCTCCCTCCATTGCGCGCATGCGCACTTGGGCACCATCGACCCGCTTGCGAGCGCACAGCGCTCGCGAGCAGGTCTGAATGAGACCCTGAGTTCAATGTTGGAAGCATCGGTTGAGACCGATGGTTGGAGGTATCGTCTGGAACCGATGGTGGCTGTAAGAACAGGTCTCAGTGGTAAAAAACCAGACTGGTGTGCAAGATGGTATAGGAGACTTGTTTACCAGATAAAGGAACTGGATATAACGGACTGGGGACCTGATTCAGCAAGGATCGCAACTGCGATTACGCACGCTAACGGCCAATTGTTGAGTTCTGCACATGCGCAAACCAGCCACTGTGATCAGAACTGCAATCGCAGTCACTATGCAGACCCATCGCAGAGTGATTGACAGGAAGTACCATTTGTTGGAGGTGACGGGGGGGTGGTCGGCGAAACACAGGTCTGCCAGTGCATTTGAACGCAGTTGTAGGGGTGTGCATAAATTATCCACCGCAATGCCATACGCAGCTTGGGCTTCCACTGCGAGCGCTGAAGTTAGCAATTTCTGCGTAAGGTCAGACCTTGTGCAAGTGTGCGTGAGGCTCCGATTGTACTCGATGTTACCGATGGTTTTACTGTCTTGCTAAGTATTACGGATGTGTGTAAGGTAAAGTGGACATCCTGATGTTGTGCTGCAACAGCATAGCGATCACAATGGATTAGCATATTGCAGTGAGACTGCGTGTGTAATCGCCGCCGCAATCACAGTTGCGATTAATACTGAATCAGGCCCTGGGACCGTTCAGATACAGATTACCTGGGAGCTCAGCACCAAGCTGTAACTTCAGCAAGAAGCGACGTTGTACTGGCAACAGAGGCCAGTCTGGAAATGGAATTTATAGGGGAGGATCCCCAGGGTTTGGGTGCTGCAGTCAGCTGGTCTGGGAGCAGTACTCTGATTGGAGGAAGACAGATGACAGAGACCAAAATGGCTGCGCCCATACTGTTGTTTAGGAGGGAACTCTGGCATGCAGCTTGTGTGCCTTCTGGGAAGACACGCTCTGAGCAAGAGGCTGCGGAGAGCCATCTCCATGCTTAGTAACAGGATACTGAGCGGACGGGGCAGCAGCAGCACAGACAGACCTCAGCACCAGCTGGGAGCGATGTTCAGCATGAGTGGACCTCTGTGCTATCCTGGACAGGCACCGGAGCGGTGAGAAAGTGTTTTTTTGTTACTAGTCCAGAGTGTGACAGGTAAGCAGTAAGATTGTCTTAATTCATAATGTTGACAATGTTATGGTGTCTACATGGTTAAATTGTCGACATCTGAAAAATTTCAACATGGAGAAAATGTTGATATTAGGTTTAGGTTGAGGCTGAAAATTGCTTGTTGACAATTTGTCAGTATCAAAATACTGCATGTCAACATTGTACATGTCGAAATGACAAACTTCTCACATGCTGACTTTATGAATGCCAACATTTTGAAAGTCGACAAGATGTATCAAACTCGTAATTTAGACCAGGGGAAGACATCCTGTGGCACTCCAGCTTCTGTGGTTCATCCAGCATGCCCTGCCACAGTGTTAGCATGCCCTAACACTGGGGTGGGGAACCTTTTTTCTGCCGAGGGCCATTTTGATACATAGAACATTATTGCGGGCCTGGTGCAGGCCATGCCCCCTCCGTATGACAACACACAGGGCCTGGGGCCACAATCGCCATTGATTACAGCAATGCCCGGAGCATCCTCAAGATGCTCTGGGGAGCTGTAAGGGTAGAGGTGTGATCGTCTGAAGCGTCCTAAGACGCTCCGTGTACAGTCATCTACAGTGCATCCATATGGAATGCAAAAACAACACAACATAGTGCATACCTCCCAAATTTGTGCAGTCCACGGTCGGGATTGCCGCGCGCCCCAAAAGGAGGCGTGGCCCCATGCAGGGGCGTATCTATAATGGGCGTGTGGTGCATACATGCCCCCGGGTCCAGGGGGGGCTTGCACCGCACACCCTGCGCCCATATTACTTAAAACGTACCTCTCTGAGGTCCCGTGCCAGGTGTCATCGCTGTACAAAAAGCCGGAAAAATGGCCGCCGCGGCCATTTTTGCGGCGTTTTGAGCAAGCGCAGTAGACTCCGGGCACACTCTAGTGCCCAGAGTCTACTAATGCTCCGGTGGCCGGTCAGCCGCGTTGGTCGGAGGGGGCCCCGGGCGGGAAATGCACACCGGCCCCTCCTCTCTAAAGATGCCCCTCGTCCTATGATAAAAGGGGCGTGGTCTCGTGCCAGAAGGGGGACACTTGGGAGGTATGCATAGTGCAATACGCCTAATAAAATTTATTCATCACACAACATACTAAAGATTTCACATTTACATTAATCTGTATATATCTCTGCATACTCGGTTTGTAGTGCACTTAGCAACTTCAGCAAGTAACTATCGTGGTTCAGTCCCCCTTAGACAAGCTGGCCATGGATTATATACAGTGGGCCTGATTCAGACCCGGTCGCAAGCGCTGAGCGCTCGCAACTGGGTCAATGGTGGCCCACAGCGCATGCGCACGACGGAGCCGGCTCCATCGTGCGCATGCGCGAGACCCGGCTAGCGACGGGAAATCCGTCGCTTCGGGTCTCGCACCAAAGGGGGCAAGCTCTCGATGTTGAGTGACAGCTCGCCCCCTTTGGTGGGTGGGCTGGGGGGGTGGCTGCCCAAACGGAGGCGTTCCCATGAGAACGCCTGCCGTTTGGGGGTGGCCCCACTGACATCACAAGTGACGTCAGTGGAGAGATTCCGGCTCTTTTAGAGCTGAAATCTCTCTGGGGCTTGCGGCCACGAGACCCTACCACAAGGGTCTCGTCGCAAGCCCAATGGTCGCGATGGTCTTGACCATCGCAACCATCATCATGGCCGCTCGCAATAGCTGTGGGTGGTCACCCATAGCTATACGAGCGCCCGACAGGCTGCTCCAAAAATACAAAAGCCCGGTCCTGATTCAGAGCGAGCGCTCTGTCAGAGCGTCCGGCTCTGAATCAGGGTCAGTGTACGAAGTGTGGTGTATATGCTGATCCTCAGTGTCCCCTCTATTATTTTTTTTTTTGTGGCCTGGTGCCCATTGTTTTTTTTTTTCAAACAATTTTTATTGACAGTTTGACAAAGAGAACAAAATACAATGTCAGGTACAAATATTTGATACAAAAATATCCAATAGCATACAAACAAATGTATATAAGATATATAGCAGAAAGGGGGTGTAGACAAAAATACAACTCCCTCATAGAAAATTTGGTCATAAGGCCAACCGCAATAACTAGAAAGGTACACCTGAACCTAGAACCTCCAAATTATACCATTCCGTTAGACCAAAGCATTCCGCCTCTCTATTTTTTATGACCACTAAAAAAAACAATTAATCTGTCTATAGCTAGCAAAAAACAAAAAAGGTGGCACTAGTAGCAGATCTTAGCCAAGAAATTAAAGAAAAGGAATATACAACTCATGCCCAGTAATAGTGGAATCAGAGCTATAAAATTGGAATGTGAGAACACGCTGACATTAGAGTGGGAGTATAGGAGTTTTATGAAGGAAACAGCAGCAGCTAATATGGCTCAATTTTCCATAATCCTGTTCCAGAGAGAGCAGCTTAGTCATAAGCAAAGCAATTCAGATGTAAATGTCCTGTACAGCCAGCTCCTAAGCCAAAGTGGGCACTGCAGGAATTCAGAGTGACTCACTCCAGACAATTTGTCTAAATGGATCTAAAGGCCCCCAGACATCAGCAATTGTATAAAAATCTTTCCCTTTTTCAATCGATTGTAGAATTGCCACAATCGATTGAAAAAGGGAAAGATTTTTACACACAATCGATTGCAAATTGCACGATTGCTGCAATCAATTGCTGATGTATGGGGGCCTTAAAGCTGGGTACACACTGACAGATACATTGGCCGATCAATTGATCGGCCAATGTATCTGCTGCCCGCCGGGCAGTGTGTACCCGCTATATGTCGGTGAATGTCGGCGTTCACCGACATATCGCATTCGCTGTGCTGCACAGCCGATGGACAGATATGTCTGCAGACATATCTGTCCATCGGCAGGTGTGTACGGGCGAGGAACACGCCCCCGACGCCCCCTGGTCACCGGGACCCGCAGCAAGACACAGATTATGGCCGTTCAGTGTGTATGAACGGCCATCATCTGCAGATATATCTGTCACCTTTAGATGAAGCCTTTATCACCAGTAACAATTAAATATCCCACAAGACATTTGTATGGAGAATATAGTAATAGTATTATATGGCTTTTAGGACTCTTTATTTTTTATTGGTTTTTGACTAATGTATACAGGGATGAATCATACTTGATGATTCTCCTAGAATGGCAAGAAAAACACCCTGAAATAGTGGTGGCCTCCCTGAGGAGTCTAGCAATCTCCCCGAGCCCAGGCTGAGTGTGCACAACACAGTGATGATGTCATCAATCTCACCCACCATGTAGGAAACACTGAAGCAAAAGAAGGATGTGTGCTACAAGAAAATGGCCACCACTCTTCAGCACACTGATGATTACATGAGTGACTGTGTACCCAGGAATGTGTGATGAATTACTCACAGCTACGCACAGTCTCAGCTATGGAAAAACATCTTGCGTTATTTCAAATATAACTATAACTATGTAACTGATCTGGGGCTCATTTAGAGTAGAAGGAGCAGTGCACGCCGTCTCAGCACCAGGCACATACTGTAGGTCTTGCTTTAACAGTCTCCCTGAAATGCTTTTTCAAATGCAGGAAAGTATGGGATGAATATGCTTATGATGATGCCAGTATAGGTCAGCTTGAGAAGTTCGCCGTTCAGATCAGTTGCATTGTTGACTCCTCTTCCATATAACCACATTATCTCCTTGCAGAGCATTCCTGTCAGTCTGACTGATGACCATTCTCTCTCACTATACAATAGCTTTGTATGTGGCTGGGTCATAAGGTATATGTGTGATGTCATTAGACGCACGCAGTGGCAGCCCCCCTCCTCGTCTTGATACTGCTTATAGGCTGCTTGGAAGTATATGATTGACTGTGTCTGCTATATATATTGTCATGTGCTAGGCAGAATTAAACGCCTCATTTGTTATATTTTTAGATCGCACTAGCATATTACGTTGCACTTTACAATAAGGATAATATTTTTGCATTTATCAGGCATTGAAAAGGTAATATCTATGCTTGAAATTGTACAACCATCCTAATGGGTATTTGCTTCATTCAAAAGATTTGTGGTATACCGTTACTGCTTGTGATATGACTTGCCATATTTTTATGCAACTTCTGCATACCTAATTTATAAGCGATCTAATGCTCCTTTCTCATAACAGCCAGGACCTGTTTAATGATGTTTAGGATAGCTACAGCAGCCAAGTGGTCCCCCATCCGAGCCTATACACTTAACGTTGACTCATCCAAGAGTATATCAGGAGAAGTGCTCTCCCAAACTGATGACAAGGACGTCATTCACCTCTGAAGCTACTTTTCAAAGAGGTTCAACTCCACTGCTGTCAGCTATGATTTAGGAAATTGGGAGTTGGTGGTCATCGTTGTGGTGCTCACTGAGTTGAGGTGCATTCTGGAGCGAGAAAGATTCCACCTTGTATCCTATCCAACCAAAATAGCCTAATAACCTGCAGTATATTCGGGGGGGTGAAGAGGTTAAACTCTGGGCTGGCATGGTATGCGCTATTCCTAACAGGCTCACGTTCTTTACAAAATGCTGGCCCGGATCTAGCAACATCAAGGCTGACACTCTTTTGCAGCAGATCTCTTCCAAACAATCCATCATGCAGGGTAAAAGCAATTATCCTTCCAGGCGTGATTCTGGGAATGGTATCACTTTAGAATTGTTGCACAGGATCCAGTTCAAAATGGTGCCAAGTTGCCTGAGCCACCCTGGATGCCAGCTTCAGGTCCTGCACTGGAGATATGACTCATGATTGGAAGGGATTCGGGGCAACAGGTTGATTTGGTCTTAATGAATTGTAGTGGCTGACTGTAAGGAGTCCACAGGTTCCTGATGCCCCTGTCCTTTCCACAGATGCATTGTGTCCATATCTCCTAACAATTATACAATGCTTTGTCTCCGATGCCTAGGACAATTGAACCCAATTATTTTCTTGGGCATAGTTCACTGCACAGTGGTATCCCCCTTTTCTACTTTAACCATGGTATACACTTGGTGGTCATTCCATCTTTGCACACTCTGGGGTTCCTTCTGCAGACAAATAGGAGCAGGATCTTTAGCGACTGTGGAAGATGCTGTAAAAGTTACTGAAGATGGTTATAGGAAACCTGTGACTCTCCACAAGCAACATCCCCCTGAAGATGCCCTCATTCAAACTGAGGCCTAAGTACATCATTTTGTACTCAACCAGCAGATGATAAGTCTAGTATGGCAACCACCTTTCTTCTGGATCCACTCAGGGGTTTCACATCTCCCTTCTCAAACTGATGTTGAAAGACTAGGGACCTGATTCAGACCCGCTCGCTAGGATGCGTTCGCTCGTAGCTGGATGATTCTCGCATTTTGCGCATGCATCGCAGTGCACGTGCGCGAACCACTGCGAGAGATCGGGAAGCATTCGCCCGCTGCGCATAGACTGCCCAGCAGAGTGAGTGACAGGAGAAGCCGTTTGTGGGTGGTGACAGGGGCTGGCTGGTAGAAACGGGGGGAGTGGAGGTGTGAACGCAGGCGTGCCTGAGTGTCTTAACGTCGTTTCAGAGGCGTGCATAATTAAGAGGCAGCGTTATTGTACACATCACCTGGCTGGATTTTACACTGAAGTGCTTGCGGCAGGATATGGTCAACCTTAAGCGCTGCGAGCGCTTCCGATGGTAACCGATGTACCAATGGTTGCATACACTTCCTGGAGATGACGTGCGCAAGTAGCAGTCTTTAGACAGGCTGGTGGGCATCTGCATACACAAAGCAATCACACGCCAAGACATACGTAGTGGGCGTGCTAATGTCTTGCCGTGCGATCGCCTGCATACACAAATTTGCATACGCTGGGTGCGAGCGAACGCATCTAGCGAGCGAGTCTGAATCAGGTCCTAATTTCATTAACTCCCAATCCAATGTGCCTGGAAGGGTTAGCAGTGCTCTTGGATTAAGTTGATGAAATAAAGAAAACTACCTGCCAATACATTGCACATTTAATGTTTTTTTTCCAAAAGGGGATGATCCAAAATAGAACAACCTACAGTCTGTGCATTGCTTGAAATAGTGTGTATAATACAAAAGGATTACATAAAATTTGACCACTTAGAAAAATAATCTGTTTGATTTGTGGTTCTTATGCTTGTGATTATCGACAATCCATTAAACAGGCATCTTCCTTTACACTTTTACATCTGGCCATGTACACCAAATCAAAGATAGAAGGGATCTGCACAATTTTGTTCCCTTCATTCCCATGGCCACGTTGACTAGCTCGATGATGATGATGTGTGACCTGATTTAGTTTTAAGAACTAGCATATTCTAAACATGTTCATTACAGTATAATGTTTTACTGATTGCCACTTGAATTTACATACCAAAGTAAACCAATACAGTAAGATAATACTATGTTATCTACTTTTAATGCCAGTCAGAGCCGTAACTAGACTTTTTGGTGCCCTGTGCCAGGGAGCATTGGCACCCCCCTTCCATTTTTTAAATAGGGACAGTGATAGTGCACCTGAAAAAGGGCCATGGCCTCATGGGGAAGGGCCAGGGAAGAGATAGGGGAGGCCAGGAGATGCTGGGGATAAAAGAAGAGTAAACTACAAGTAAGAATGATAATGAACAGGAAAATTGACAGGCTCAAACAGCGCCCCCTGCCCTGCGGTGCCCTGTGCCATGGCACTGATCGCACTACCCTAGTTACGGCCCTGATGCCAGTATAACAAGATTGCAAAGAAACGGAGACAGAAAACAAATCAAATTTTTCACCTCTTTTCTAGTTTGACCTATATTCCTGCCACCTGAATTCATGTATTCTAATTTCTAATAAATACGTTTCCAGACTTCTTTCACAAAGAGAGATTTTTTTGGACTCACAAAGCAGAAATTAGGGTTGATGACGGGAACCACTGTTGACTGTTGTTTCAAGGGGTTACTGCACTAATGGATCTCTCACTCTCTCTCCTCTACATTACGTAAGAGAATGAGCAGCAGAGTCTATATGCAGGATCTGTCATACCCAACTTTTCTCTTTACTCTCTTTTTGAATTCAATACTGTGAGTTAGCATCATAGGGTGTACCATTTATTGGTTATATCTTGAATTATTGTAAACCTTGGTGATTTTATGATTGTCGTACATGTTTCATGTCGTATTGTGCTGTATATATATGTTTTTCTCTATATTTCGCCTTTCCAAGTAATCTGGGTTGTTATAATCTATATTCCTTATATCTATTGACACTGTTTCCTCACCCTTTGCTATATTTGTGGTGTCTATGTAATGTTCTGTACACACGGAACAATCGTCAGCGATAACGATATCGCTGAACGATCTCCCTTTAAAAATCCTGGTGTGCTGAATGAACGATATTGTTCATCCACACAGCAAAAAAACACCCACGATCAACGATCGCAGACCTGCTGGCCTGCATGCATGGACGATGGTCGATATCGTTATCGTCCAGCAGGAGCGCGCATCGTTGGTCGTTCATTGCATACACACGTAACAATATATCGTTGAACAATATCATTATCGTTCATATCGTTGACATATATCGTTCCATGTGTACGCACCTTAAATCTATTTTAAGGATTATTTCTTAATATTAAAAGTTATGTTTTAATTGATACTTTTCATATTGAGCTATAAGACTGCACTCTTATAGAGTTCTTGTATCTGGTTACTCTCCGAACCAACACCCCCCCTTTTATTTCCTCGATATTACATCTAACTCTGAGTAGCACCACCACCCCTCTACACCAGTGAAATTTAGGCCGTAATTTAATACTATATATTCAGGTGGCAATAGCATATTAGTGACCCTACGTCATGTCTATACAGATCCTCTTGGATCGGTGCGGTGATTCCCCCCCCACCCCCTTTCTTTTCCCCTTTTTGCCCCCCAATCTATGGGATTAGAATATTGGCTGGATTAAATGTAGAAAATGTCCTAAATCTGTGTATATTAGTTTAGGTATATTTAATTTTTGCAAAATTTAATTTGACATCTTGATTAGCTAAATAAAAAAAGAATATAGGGCCTGATTTAGAATGGAAGATCGCATGCGCAGGATATGTACGGCGCATGTGCATATATCCTCCTGCAAGGCCGCTCGCAGTGCCCAGGCACTGCAGCCTGACTGACATAGCGTGATAGACGAGGGCGTGTTGGCCCTATTTTCTGGGCGTGCTGAAGCTAATGGCTGCATCCTTGTACACAGCTTCACTGCCTTCAGTAGCGTGTAAACACCGGCCATCCTGAGTAACCTGAAGGTTACTCACATGATCGATGCTCACCCAGAGTACAAGCCGCCACTTCTCCAGACGCAGCAGTGGATCACAGAAGCCGGCAGGAGGCGGCTATTTATGCAAGACGCCTCCTGCGGCATTAGCATATCATTGCACGGCTGCTGCGTACAAAGTGGCAGCAGCTGTGCAATAGCGTACATCTCTGAATCAGGCCCATAGTTCTTTATGGTCAGTTTAAAAAGTAATCACTATTATTTTTCTTATCACATATGTTTTCCATTAAGGTGTGTTAAGATTAGGGTGAAAGCATCTTTTGTGCACTCATTTGGTAGACTGGATAAGGGTTATACCAGATTTATTTAAAAAAACTGGCAAGGCCTTCTGAGTTCTATTATACATGATCTGCCCCTTAGGTTCTAGACAGAGGGCCTGATTCAGACCCGCTCGCGAGCGCTGATCGCTCGCAAGCGGGTCGATGGTGCCCTAGTGCGCATGCCGAGACCCATGGAGTAACTGGGAAGCCTCGCTCCAGGTCTCGCACCAAAGGGGGAGTGCTGTCGATGTTGATTGACAGCACACCCCCTTTGGTGGGCGTGCCGGGGGCGTGGCTGCCAGACGGAGGCGGTCCCATAGGAACGCCTACCATCTGGTCCGGCCCCACTGACATCACTAGTGATGTCAGTGGGAGAGATTTTGGCTCTGATAGAGCCAAAATCACTCCAGGGCTTGCGGTCACCGAGACCCTACCACAGGGTCTCGTCGCAAGCCCGATGGTCTTGACCATCGCGACCATCATCATGGACGCTCGCATAAGCATGGACGCTCGCATAAGCTGTCACCCACAGCTATGCGAGCGTCCAAGAGGCCGCTCCAAGTTTAGGTAGGAGGGCCCTGATTCAGAGCGAGCGCCAGAGTTTATCAGAAGAACCACAGATGTCTTGGTAAAGCAGGCCTGCGATGGAATGGGATTAAAATGCCGGCGGCTGGTTAGCCACCGGTTCAAATCCCGAAAGCGGCACGTAAGTAATCCAACCCTCCCCTCTCCCCCCCTAACCCTCTCTTAGGGGTGCCTAACCCTAACCCCCCCAGGAGTGCCTAAATCTAACCCCCCCTCCCCGCACTCTAAATCTAACCCTCACGGGGAGTGCCTAACCCTAACCTCCCCCTAGTGGCGCCTAACCCTAATCCCCCCTTCCCCTAGCCTAACCCTAACCCTCCCCAGGGGATGCCTAACCTTAAGTCCCCCTGGGGTGCCCTAAACCTAACCCTCCCCACGCGGCTAAGAGGATGGGCGCCCCGGACTTACCTCGTTCGGTCCCGCGTTGTCCTGGATTCCGGCATCGGGATTATGTTAAGTGTCGGTATCTCGACGCCTATCATGAATCCCTAGCCGGCATTCTGCTGTCGGGATTGTGACCAGCGGCAACTACATACCCTCTAATGTACTGCTTATTGCACAGTGGTAGGCTAGCTAGGTATGCATCCTATAGCCGCTGTTTCCATTATGTTTTCTAGGCATAGAGTGGGGTCTAAGTCATGAGTAAGAACTAGTACAAACACTTTACTATGCTACTATAATGTCTTAACAGGATGTGGTGGAGATTTGACTGGTCCCAATGGTTCCTTCAGCAGCCCTGGTTATCCTATGAAGTATCCAAATAACAAAGAATGCATCTGGTACATAACCACGTCACCGGGCAGCAGCATCCAGATCACTATTGTGGACTTCAGTATAGAGTACCACCCGACATGTGACTATGACGTGCTGCAGGTAAGATGTTACACACAATAGGATGACTAGCTCAGTATTAATGAATAAGTGGACGAAGAAAATTTAATAAAATGTGTTTTTTTTCCATAAGAAGTTGGTTTTGTTATAATTTGCTTCAATTAAAGGCATTGTCCATTTTCAGATGACCAGTGCTGTTTTGGGAAGCTTACATGTGCACTTTTGCAGGAGCTCCCTACAGGTCTGACAGCACAGATAGCAGGGAGAGGAGAGAGCTGTTACCTGTGGTGTTCCTACCTCATCCTAACTGTTCACGTAGCTAAATTGTGGGTGTGTAGTAAACACGGGACTCCTGATTGGACAGGAGCTGTTTTCACTATTTAACTTGTAGGGGTCACTTGCAGTCCTTGCGCAAAAGTTGCATGTCACACTGGAACTCTTAAGTAAAAATAAATGAGCACCACCTTTATAGGCTACATGACATGACAATAGTTTGGGCACTCTGTCCATCAGGAATTAGCACCCTCTCATTTGGCAGAAATCACAGCTTCCAAATGTACAGTATGTGGTAGCAAGATAAGAGTTTTGCTAGACTTCTTGCTTTAGGGATTGTTCCCACTCATCCTTACAGAATTCTTCTAGTTTAGAAATATTTTTAGGTCTTTTTCCATGGGCTGCATGTCTCAGATATACTCACAGATTTCTAATGATAGAAAAATTTAGGTTCTACGAAGGCGATTCCAAAACCTTCATCCTTTGTTATTGTAGCTAATTTACAGTTGGTTTTGTGGTACGTTTTGGATTGCTGAGTCATACATCCTCTTTACAGCTTCAATTACTTCTCTGACTCTGCAAACACTGTACACATACTGCTCTCCCATAATGTTCTGGAGTCCTCGGTCATGGACACTGAGGGTAGACCATCTTCCCAGATCCCATACACTTCCTAGGTGAACTGGGCATTCCAGGGGCTTGATGATGCATTCTATATTGAACTGCTTCATCAAGGTCCTGTGAATCCCAGATTGGTACAGTATGGGGCAGTGCCAGAACATTGCCATTCTGGCATTATGTTTAGTGACCAACGAGTAAAAAAAAAATAAAAAAAATCCCAGTGTTTTATGAGCAAGACAATGTATGTAATTATTTCATCACAAGCACCAGGCTACACCATACTTGCCTTCTTTAAAAAAAAAAAAAGCATTTCAGGTAGACCGCTGAAGTGCACGCGTGCTGCTCCATCTGAGATGTGTATTATAAAATTGACTTCCGTTCATTTTCATTTCAGTGCAGTCATGTCTTTACAGGCAAATCTTGACAAAATCGTTAAGTTGGCCTGCATGTACGGTCGACCATAGATATCATTATCGTTCATGCGGGAACGCACATCGTTGGTCGTTCACTGCATAAAAATGAACGATTTATCGTTGAACGATATCGTTCAGAAAAATCGTCCTGTGTGTATAAGGCATAAGTATTTGAGTTTTGCAAACCATGCACATTTGTCACTGTAAAAAATATAAAGAAAAGTTCAATAACACAGAAAGAACGTATCATTAAAACCGTGCGACTATATTCTAGTATCTTAAATGAACTCCTCAAACTCTGTCCCGCCAAGTTCCTGAAATTTATCACATATCCCGTGTAATGTACTGTAGCACATGTCCTTGGACACACACACCCTGTATGAAAGCAGCACACTTCCTTGCGCACAAATCACCTGTAATGCATCACACATACATGGGCACACAGACACTCATGTAACCATCAGTGTTATAGAGAGCAGGGGCCATTTTCTTGTAGTTCACATCCTTCTTATTCCTCTCCCCAGTGCTTCCTCCATGGTGGTTACAGAGTGATGACAAGTCCAAGCCTCAGGGAGATTGTGACACTCTTCAGGGAGTCGGGGAGATCACCAATATTTCAGGGTCTCTATGACATTCAGCTAGAGTAGAGAAGTATAAGCTACAATGGTAGTGTAAATATGCAGGCTAACTACACTATATAAAGTTTAACAATATAAGACTACAGTAACTTTTCTGTAGCATGAACTCTACTGTATGTTCAGGTTTGATGCTGGGTTCTGACCGTGATAAATCTGATCATAAAAAATACTTTGATTGCACACGTCAGTATGTTGCAGCTCAGCAGTAAGAGAGATCTATGCCTCCTGCTATAACTACTATCTGACAATGCTAGATTGCAGTGACTGTACTGAGCTCACATCATTTGCTATCATGCTAAACAAATTCCATTGCTCAGAACTTTGGAATGCTGACTGAAATCCACCAATAAATGGAGCTAACCGGGCAGAAGGAAATACTAAGAGCAGCTTAACCCATCGGCTCATTGTGCATTCTAGCAGAAAGCACAAACACGTTTAGTCATACACTACCCATCCTCCGTGTTTATGTTGTGTTCCTGTTGCACTGTGGCCTTAGATTAATAATAGTATGGTCTTGTCGTATGCTTGGCAAACTTAATATTAAATCTGTGTATTAAACAAAATGTTTATAGAAATCATATGGCTAACATGTTGCATTAAAACGATTTACTGTCCTTATAACTTCAAATCAGGCATAAAAGTAACCAGGGGGTTCTCTGGTGCATACAACAGACTTAAGTGGGCCTAAAAAAAAAAAAAAAAATTCTATTATATAATGCTGTTATTGTCCGTCTAGTGCAGACTCAATAGAATCTGCGCTAGATGAACTGCAGAGTGGCCCTGCCTCACTGGCTGCCCACCCCCCACCGGAGCAGAAGTCCCCAACCCGAATAGCACCCCTCCACACACACACACTGGATCGATCTCTCACCTAGCTGCATCATGAGAGCAGCAGGGGTGCAGTGGCCACCAGCAAGTGATAGCTCCTTTCAGGGGTGCAGTGGCCACCAGCAAGTGATAGCTCCTTTCAGGGGTTATTGTGTCCTATCATGCACAGTAGTAGCAGAGTAGTATGATGATAGTAGATACTACTAGCAGGCAGGGACGGTGGAGCATGTGCTCCAGACGCTTGCTCTGGCCAGGGCGACACAGCTGCAGTCATCCAACAGCTGCCGAGCACTAGGTCCCGGCGTGACCACCAACATGCACCTTCTGCGCATGCCCAGCTCACCCACCGCCGTGTCTCTCTCCATGCCGCACCGAGGAGCAGGAAGAGGAGCTTGCACTCTGAAGAGAAGAAGGTAAGTCAAAGGGGGCTGGGGAAGGGGTTGGCTGGAGTGACACAGAGCTGGTGGGGCTGGTGTGACAGAAGGGTGGTGTGACAGGGGGTTATTGTGACAGTGAGGTGGTGTGACAGGGCTGGTGTGACAGAGGGGTGGTGTGACGGGGCTGAAGAGAAAGGGGAGTGGTGTGATGGGGGCTGGTGTGACAGAGGGGTGGTGTGACAGGGGGCTGGTGTGACAGAGGGGTTTTGTGATGGGGGCTGGTGTGACAGAGGGGTGTTGTGACATGGTGCTTGTATGACGGGGCTGGTGTGACAGAGGGGTGGTGTGACGGGGCAGAAGAGAAAGGGGAGTGGCATGATAAGGGCTGGTGTGACAGAAGGGTGGTGTGACTGGGCTGAAGAGAAAGGGGAGTGGTGTGATGGGGGCTGGTGTGACTGAGGGATGGTGTGACAGGGGCTGGTGTGACAGGGGGGTGGTTGTGACAGAGCCAGGGGTGGTGTGACGGGGCTGGTGTGATAGAAGGGTGGTGTGACAGGGGGCTAGTGTGGGAAAGGGGTGGTGTGACGGGGCTGAAGAGAAAGTATGATGACACAAGATAGTAGTAGCAGAGTACTATGGTGACATCAGATAGTAGTAGCAGAGTAGCATGGTGACAGCAGATAGTAGTAGCAGAGTAGTATGGTGATGGCTGATAGTAGTAGCAGATTAGTATGGTGACACCAGATAGTAGTAGCAGAGTATGGTGACGGTTGATAGTAGCAGAGTAGTATGGTGACAGCAGGTAGTAGAGTAGTATGGTGACAGCAGATAGTAGTATCAGAGTAGTATGGTGACACCAGATAGTAGTAGCAGAGTAGTATGGTGACAGCAGATAGTAGTATCAGAGTAGTATGGTGACACCAGATAGTAGTAGCAGAGTAGTATGGTGATGGCTGATAGTAGTAGCAGATTAGTATGGTGACACCAGATAGTAGTAGCAGAGTAGTATGGTGACGGTTGATAGTAGTAGCAGAGTAGTATGGTGACAGCAGGTAGTAGTAGCAGAGTAGTATGGTGACAGCAGGTAGTAGAGTAGTAGGGTGACAGCTGATAGTAGTAGCAGAGTAGTATGGTGACAGCAGATAGTAGTAGCAGAGTAGTATGGTGACACCAGATAGTAGTAGCAGAGTAGTATGGTGACAGCAGATAGTAGCAGAGTAGTATGGTGACACCAGATAGTAGTAGCAGATTAGTATGGTGACGGTTGATAGTAGTAGCAGAGTAGTATGGTGACAGCAGATAGTAGTAGCAGAGTAGTATGGTGACACCAGATAGTAGTAGCAGATTAGTATGGTGACGGTTGATAGTAGTAGCAGAGTAGTATGGTGACAGCAGATAGCAGTAGCAGAGTAGTATGGTGACAGCAGATAGTAGTAGCAGAGTAGTATGGTGACACCAGATAGTAGTAGCAGAATAGTATGGTGACGGTTGATAGTAGTAGCAGAGTAGTATGGTGACAGCAGATAGTAGTAGCAGAGTAGTATGGTGACGGTTGATAGTAGTAGCAGATTAGTATGGTGACACCAGATAGTAGTAGCAGAGTAGTATGGTGACAGCAGATAGTAGTATCAGAGTAGTATGGTGACACCAGATAGTAGTAGCAGATGAGTATGGTGACAGCAGATAGTAGTAGCAGATTAGTATGGTGGCAGCAGATAGTAGTAGCAGAGTAGTATGGTGACACCAGATAGTAGTAGCAGAGTAGTATGGTGACGGTTGATAGTAGTAGCAGATTAGTATGGTGACAGCAGATAGTAGTAGCAGAGTAGTATGGTGACAGCAGATAGTAGTAGCAGATATGCATAGCAGAATGTGCTTAGTGCAGTAGTCCTCCAGATAAGAAGTTAACTCAGGTACACATGTACTGGCCAAGATACTGATGGTTCTGTGTGTGTAACGTTGGTGCTGGGATAGTACAGGTATTAAAGTGGTAGGCAACCTGTGGAATATTGCAGCCTGGAGTTTAAGGTTATGCTGTGTGTTGTAGTGCGCCGGGTGTGAGCTGGGGGAATGCATTGGCAGATGGAAACCCTGGTGTCCTACTATATTTCAATGATGGTATAGAGTACTTGGCTGTGGATTAAAAGATCTACAGTTATTAGATAGACAGTCAAACGATCGACACTAATTGGTAGACAGCCAATATGTCGACACACAAATGATCGACATTGATGAAAATCAACAGGTACAAAATGTCGACATTGATGAAAATGTCGACATTGGTGTGGTCGACACAACAGTTAACACTTTTTTTGTTTGTTTGTTTTCTAACCCTAATCTTCACCCTATCCCTCCCCTTGGTTTCTAACCCCCATCCTGATGCCTAACCCTCACCGTCTCTCCTAGTGCCTAAACCTAGCCGTGCCAGAAAGTGCCTAACCTCACTGTCCCCCCTAGTGCCTAACCCTAACCCTCCAGTAAGTGCCTAATCGTCCCTCCTAGTGCCTAACCATAAACCTTTGATAAGTCCCTGAACCTTACCGTCCCTCTTAGTGTATAACCCTAACTATCGGGGTAAGTGCCTAACCCTCACTGTCCCTCCTAGTGCCTAACCCTAACCGTCCCTCCTAGTGCCTAACCCTAACGTCCCTCCTAGTGCCTAACCCTCACTGTCCCTCCTAGTGCCTAACCCTAACTGTCCCTCCTATTGCCTAACCCTAACTGTTGGAGTAAGTACCTAACCCTCATCGTCCCTCCTAGTGCCTAACCCGAGCCATGCCAGAAAGTGCCTAACCTCACTTTCCCTCCTAGTGCCTAACCCTCATGGATTCAATGGAGTAAAGGCGCTTGGAGATGCCGCAAATGCGAAGTAGCGTATATCAGGGGATGGAACCCTTCTGACTGAGCTCCGGTGGGTCCTAGTGACTGCCAGCTGAGTGTAACTAAAAGTATGCTGCAGCAGGAATAACAATGAAATGTGTAGTACTGCGCTACTGAAATGAAGTATATTTAAAAGCAGCTCACCTTCCTAAACTAACAGTAATAAAAACATATAAAGGAGCACTTGAATAAATGTTGTGTATTGAAAAGTGTGCTATGTGTTGCACAAACCTTGCAAAAAAGACAGGTTAGTATACATAAAGAGAAAAAAAAAAAAGTTGTTCCCAAGCGCTCCTAATGGGAATGATGGACAGTATTTTAAATGTCTTTCTTACACAGTTATCCGTTTGTGATGCAATGACACCACTAATAAATCCAAGTGAAATGCTCCTATATCAATGTCACTGCTCCGGAAAAAGTTTGAAATAATTCACCGTAACTCCTATTGTATCAGGTCGTCATTCAAGATTTTGTTTAGATTTCTCCTTCCAGGGCAGCACCTCCTTTATACTGGTATCTTTCAATGTGCATACATGCAAAACAAAAAAAGGGGGTTGCCACAATAGTGTGAAATCTTCACAATTTTTAATAAAGTTTAAAAAGTACAAATGACCTTTCAAGTGAGGTACACTGTAGAACATATAGGGGTATTAATATGCTCCCCCTATAGAGTGTTACCTTCCCAGTCTTAGGTACTCCAAGTATGATAACCATACAACCACCAACACGTTTCACCTTCTATGAGGTCTTTATCAAGGTATATGGTTAAATCTAGACTGACCTGATATATATAGCAGTAGTGGGCGGAGCCACCCTCGTTATATAATATATATAAAATTCGCACTTACTGCTTTTACACAGAGCTGTCTCCACGCTCCATGGTGCTGAGACGTTAACAGCGCACCACGTGACCACGCTCGTGTCACGGAAGTGCCGCGTATCCATTCTATCTTCCCCACGTGATGCGCTCCAGCTCCTGGAGCGCATCACGTGGTACGCGGCTCTAACTCCTGGAGCGCTGGATTTAGTGGGCTAATTTTATCATCAGCGTTGTCACGCATTAATTCACCAGTAATCGCCCAGTAATAGCTAAATAACGGACAAGCACCTACCATTTATAGGTGCTAATCGTTATTAGTGGCATATGGAGATATTAAACTCCATGTATACTTAAATATGCAAATATGCCCTGCATATGCATAAAGTGCACTGTGGCTTAAACATGCAATGGGACCATTGTCATATGAAATTTACAGTATAACTTATACAAGCAGGTATATAGTGGCATACAATAATCATGGTGAATGTAAAAATACATAATAAAATAAAATAAAATAAAAATCCCATAATAAAAGTACAATCTGAAGAATAAATATATGACCATATCAATAGCCTAAAATGAATATAGAGATCATAAAAACCATATAACTGCAGAAATGTAAAAAATAATAATATACAACCAGAAAAATAAATATATAACCTTACATAAAATTGCATAAAAAGATGTTAAGATCATAAAAACCATTTAAGTTCAAAATCCGCATTAAGGTCATGCAGTTCTAGAGTTTTTACTTCATAAATGTATTTCATTTCTGTTTTTGCTAAAAATGTATCAATGCCCTTGGTTCTCCAGTTTCCTTCCACCTTTTTTATGCCCATAATGTATTTGATATCATTTACAGAATTCTGGTGTTTCTCATGAAAATGTTTGGCTAAAGCATGATACGTTACACCCCTTTTGATGTTACGCAGGTGTTCGGCCCACCTGACTTTGAGTTTTCTGGATGTTTTTCCTATATATTGTAAACCACAGGTGCATTCGATCATGTAAATACAATTATTGCTGTTACAGGTCATGAATTCTTGTATTTTGAATTTTTTGGGGTTAGATTTAGAATCAAACTTTTCTATTTTTGAACCTTGGTTGGTGTGTGTGGTGCAAACCACACATGAACCACACCGGTGGAACCCCTTTGTTTTTATCCTGCCGGTTCTCTTTTCAGCTATGGCACTCTTCACCAATCTGTTATTAATGTTGGGGGCCCTTCTGTAGGTAAACATTGGTTTCTTTGGAATTATCTCCTTCAATATCGGATCCTGTTGTAGGAGATACCAATTTTTCTTAATAATATGTTCAACCCTTCTATATTGATTATGAAATGTGGAAATAAAAGCAACTTTGGGTTTTAGGTTATGTCCTTTTTTATCCCTGTGTTCTAGGAGTTCATTTTGTGAGATAACACCTATTTCTTCAATAGTGTCTTGTATGCAATTATTATCATTATTTCACTAAGAATTTCTGACGTAATATTTCTGCTTGTTCTGTAAAATTTTCATCTTTTGTACAGTTTCTACGTACTGACTCTTTATATTGACATATGAGTTACTATCTGTCGGTTTATTGCAATTTCTAGTAGCCAATCCTTCATCCGTTAATTCAATAACAAGGTCTAACAAGCTTACCTCCTTTTGGTTAATATTAAAAGTCAAGTGTATGTTATATTCATTATTATTTAGATTTTTACAAAAATTCTTTAGATGTTCCTCTTCACCCTTCCAAATGAAGAATTTATCAGCTATAAACCTAATCCAAGTTATGATGTTATCCAGAAATGGGTTATTGTTCCAAATAGTTAGATCCTCCCACCATGCCATAAATAAGTTTGCGTAAGCCGGTGCTACTCTACTTCCCATGGCGGTCCCTTTTTTCTGTGTGTAGTATTGTCCATTAAACCAAAAATAATTGTTGGTAAGAATAAAGATTCTTTAATAAAATTAATTTTTTCCTCACTAGTAAAATCCGAGTTTTTCCTAATGGCATATTCTACTGCTTTGATTCCCAACTCATGGTCTATAATAGTGTACAATGCTGTAACGTCTGCTATGACTAAGTGGCAATGGTTAGGGATGTTGATATTTTTTAGAATTCTAATTGTATCTACAGTGTCTTTGACATATGATTTAGTTTTTAAAACTTCTGGTTGTAAATTAAAATCAATAAAATGTGCCAAATTAGATGTAATCGAGTCTGTGCCGGCAATAATGGGTCTCCCCGGGGGATTAATGGGATCCTTATGGATTTGGGGTAATATGTACATTACTGGAAGTACCGGATGGTCCTTAATCATATATTCATTTTCTTGTTTTGTAATAACACCCTTTTCCTCATATTGAGAAATGAGGTTAATAAAATTCTTCTCAATCCGTTCTATGGGGTTGCCCCTTAATGGATTATATGTATCCCTGTCATTTAGTTGCCTTAGGATCTCTGCATTATAGTTAATGTTATCCATTATGACTATACCCCCGCCCTTGTCTGCAGGTTTAATTGTAATATTTCGATTCTTTTCTAATTGTTGTAGTGCATTGAATTCACTCTGGGATAAATTATGTATTAAACTTTGATTAGCATCTAGTTGTTCTATCTCTGTACACACAATTTTGTTGAAACTTTCCAAAAAACACCCTCTATTAAATGTTGGATTGAATATAGATTTCGGTCTAAATTGATTGCGTATATTTAGATTGAAGTCCGTATCAGATGTTTCTTTCTCACTGTCTTGTTTTAAAAAGAATAAATCAATAAATTTGAAATGTATATCGATATACAAAAATTCATTAGAAACTTATCACTAAAAAAATTCTTTTTAAAACCCAAAGTTGCTTTTATTTCCACATTTCATAATCAATATAGAAGGGTTGAACATATTATTAAGAAAAATTGGTATCTCCTACAACAGGATCCGATATTGAAGGAGATAATTCCAAAGAAACCAATGTTTACCTACAGAAGGGCCCCCAACATTAATAACAGATTGGTGAAGAGTGCCATAGCTGAAAAGAGAACCGGCAGGATAAAAACAAAGGGGTTCCACCGGTGTGGTTCATGTGTGGTTTGCACCACACACACCAACCAAGGTTCAAAAATAGAAAAGTTTGATTCTAAATCTAACCCCAAAAAATTCAAAATACAAGAATTCATGACCTGTAACAGCAATAATTGTATTTACATGATCGAATGCACCTGCGGTTTACAATATATAGGAAAAACATCCAGAAAACTCAAAGTCAGGTGGGCCGAACAACTGCGTAACATCAAAAGGGGTGTAACGAATCATGCTTTAGCCAAACATTTTCATGAGAAACACCAGAATTCTGTAAATGATATCAAATACATTATGGGCATAAAAAAGGTGGAAGGAAACTGGAGAACCAAGGGCATTGATACATTTTTAGCAAAAACAGAAATGAAATACATTTATGAAGTAAAAACTCTAGAACCGCATGGCCTTAATGCGGATTTTGAACTTAAATGGTTTTTATGATCTTAACATCTTTTTATGCAATTTTATGTAAGGTTATATATTTATTTTTCTGGTTGTATATTATTATTTTTTACATTTCTGCAGTTATATGGTTTTTATGATCTCTATATTCATTTTAGGCTATTGATATGGTCATATATTTATTCTTCAGATTGTACTTTTATTATGGGATTTTTATTTTATTTTATTTTATTATGTATTTTTATATTGCATTTTTACATTCACCATGATTATTGTATGCCACTATATACCTGCTTGTATAAGTTATATTGTAAATTTCATATGACAATGGTCCCATTGCATGTTTAAGCCACAGTGCACTTTATGCATATGCAGGGCATATTTGCATATTTAAGTATACATGGAGTTTAATATCTCCATATGCCACTAATAACGATTAGCACCTATAAATGGTAGGTGCTTGTCCGTTATTTAGCTATTACTGGGCGATTACTGGTGAATTCATGCGTGACAACGCTGATAAAATTAGCCCACTAAATCCAGCGCTCCAGGAGTTAGAGCCGCGTACCACGTGATGCGCTCCAGGAGCTGGAGCGCATCACGTGGGGAAGATAATATTTCTGCTTGTTCTGTAAAATTTTCATCTTTTGTACAGTTTCTACGTACTCTTTCATCACAGCTAGCGGTGACCCCAGATGTTTGGGACCATGGCCAGATTTAAGGGGGACAGCAGGTAAGCAGCGGGGTCCCGCGGTGGGTCCCCACTGGAACATGGTCCAGAGTCCCCAGGCAGGGGGCTCCCTGGGCACTGGCTGCAGCGTGGAACCAGGTAACAGACCTGCGCTTGGACTACCCCCCTGGGACAGCGGACCGCAGCTGAGCGGTAGTGCTGCGGCGTCCCAGGGGTTAATTGCATGCCAGGGGAGTGCGCCTTCCCTGTACACAGCCGGCGCCTCCCCCGCTGCACACAGCCTCTCTGCACTAGCCGATTGGCCCTGTGGCAGCGCTCCTCCCCCAGGCCGGCCTCCTCTCTGCTCCTCGGTGGCCATCTTTACAGAAAGCATGGTGAACGCTGCTGGACGCTGCTGATTGGTGGCATTGTGGTCTGGGTCCCCCGGCATGCCTTTCCTCCTTTGGAACAGGTCTGTGTATGCAGCGCTGTGTCCTACCAGGCTCTGTGTCTGCGTAGTTGAGGATCAGCGCTGATAGTGCAGGGATTAATTTCTTTGCATAGTATGTGACTGCTGCTAGCGTCTGCAGCCTGTAGTTTCACTTTCTACTGTCAGCCTTTTCACTGTCCCTGCTCTTCTTCTGCTAAAGCCTTTGCGGTGCGGTGATTGCAGGGCGGTTCTCCCACTATACTAACGTGTATCAGTGAGAGGGGTCACATACTTGCCATCATGTCTGAGAGTGATTTTCCTCTCCAGCTTCTGTGTACTACGTGTAAGGTACCTATAGCGGAGGGGGAGGGTAGCGCGGAGGGGCTATGTCGGCAGTGTTTTTATTGGCGCGGCCAATTACTGTCACGGCTCCGGTACAGGAAACGCCCTGGGCTTGTTTTGCTAAAGCGCTTACAACCCTAGTGGGCCAGTTAGCTCCACAACCTGCGTTCTCTCAGATGGGATTGTCCCAGCAGTCAGTGGTGTCGTCACCCATGCAGGGGTTCCCAAGACAACTGATGGTACCCCACAGTCTCCCTATTTCCCCTCCTCAGGTCTCTCAGGAGCCTGCGTGGGTTAATTCTCTGACAAGTTCTGTACAGCATTTGTCGGACGTGTTACAAGGGGAGTCTGTGTTGCGGCCTCACAAGCGGCCGGTGGCGTCTCTGTCCACTCCTTATGAGGATGACGACGGGACGACCGATGATGGGGAGATTCAGGATATTTCGGACCAAGAACCTCTCCGTACTAAAGAATCGGACACTTAGTCTAAGGTTTATATTCCTGGCCTTATTCATGCAGTCCGCACAGATTTAGTTATTGAGGATGATGAACCTCCGGTATCAAAATCCAAATATGCCTTTTTCAAAGATATTAAGGGTGACGCCACAGTGTTTCCTCTTTCGGGTCAATTGGTGGACCACTTAGAGGAGGCGTGGAAACATCCTGGCAAACGGTATCAGCCTCAAAGACGTTTAGCAGTGGCTTATCCATTTGCGGACAATAATTTTTCTAAGTGGGAATCCCCGCCACAGGTGGATTCCCATGTGACATGCCTGGTCCGAAGTGCCACATTGCCCATGCCCTCCATGTCCTCTTTGAAGGATGCCATGGACCGTAAGGTGGAGATCTGCCTAAAGTCCATTTATTCCCTCGCGTGGGGGGGGCAGCCAGGCCGGCTATGGCCATTTGTTGGGTAGCCAGAGCTATGGAGCGCTGGGCAGATAGTTTGGAGGCGTCTTTCGATTCCCACTGTTCAGCGGAACAGACCGAGTTGATAGGCAATCTCTGGGATTCGGCCACTTACATTAATGAAGCGGCTTTAGATATCAGTACCCTGACTTCCCGGATTTCTTCGGCAGCTGTGGCGGCTCGCCGCACCTTATGGTTGCGATCTTGGAAGGCGGACGCTATTTCCAAAAAGGGCTTGGAAGCTTTGCCTTTTAATGGAGAAGTCCTATTTGGTCCGGATCTGGACAAAATTGTAGCCACGCTGGCGGCAGCCAAATCAGCTTGTCTCCCGTCTGCTGCAGTTCCTTCCAGTTCAGGGACATCGTCCTTTCGGCCTAACAGGGCCCAGGGTAGGCCTAAAGCACAGTCTTTTCCCCGACAGGCTGGCCCCAAGAAATCGGCCAAGCCCCGGAAGCAGGCCTGGAGTACCAGACGTCCGGCCCCTAAGTCCGATGACAAGCCTGCGGCCTGATGGTCCGGGCCTCCCTTTGGGGGATCCCAAAATGGGAGGCGGCCTGCTATGGTTCGCCCTGTGTTGGTTGGTAACCACGACAGACAGTTGGGTTCACGAGGTGGTTTCTCACGGGTAATGCCCTCTCCTTTCGGCAACGGCCTCCATCCCGATTCTTCACCACGGGTCTTCCATCAGACCGGGACAAAGCCACGGAACTGCGGAAGGTTTTGCACACTATGCTCCAGGCTGGAGTTATAGTGCCTGTTCCTTTCTCCCAGAGGGGCCTGGGTTTCTATTCCAATCTGTTTTTGGTGCAAAAACCCAATGGGTCGTACCATCCGATCCTCAACCTCAAGGCACTCAACAAGTCCTTGCGGGTGCCGAGGTTTCGGATGGAGACACTACGATCCATCATTCTGGCGCTGGAACCTGGAGATTATATGGTGTCGTTGGACATACAGGACGCTTACCTGCATGTCCCAGAGCTCCTTCTACACCATTTGGATCTGACGATTGCAGTACTGCAACGGCACGGCTGGTTGATAAACTGGCAAAAGTCCACCCTGATCCCGTCTCAGAGGATTCTGCACCTCGGAGCCTTATTGGACTCCAGTCAGCAGAGGATCTTTGTGACGGGGGAAAAGATCTCTGCCTTGCAGTTGAGGGTGCGCAGTTGTCTGCAGAGTCGCCGTGTGTCTCTTCACTCGGCAATGAGGTTACTGGGCTCCATGGTATCAGTATTCGACATGGTGGAATATGCCCAGTTTCACTCCAGACCTCTGCAGCAATTGATCCTGTCCAAATGGAATGGACTGCCTCAGAGTCTCAAATCCCAGATGATGGTGCTCACTCCGGAGGTTCGCCTGTCCCTTGCCTGGTGGTTGCAGACGACCCATCTCAACAAGGGTCGTCCGTTTTGGGTGGCAAACTGGGTCCTATTGACAACGGACGACAGTCTTCGGGGCTGGGGAGCGGTCACGGGTCCACACTTGTTCCAAGGCAGGTGGACTCAGGCGGAAAAGGAGCTTCCAATAAACATCTTAGAACTCTGAGCCGTTTTCAATGCTCTCCAGCAGGCACATCGGGTTCTCCAGGGTCATCCTGTGCAGGTCCAGTCGGACAACGCCACCACCGTGGCCTATATAAATCGGCAAGGAGGAACCCGAAGTCGGGCGGCACTCGTAGAGGTGTCCCGCCTCCTGATCTGGACGAAGCGCAATCTCCCGGCCATATCAGCAGTATTCATCCCGGGTATCCTCAACTGGGAGGCCGACTTTCTCAGTCGCCAGGACGTTCATCCGGGGAAGTGGTCTCTGCACCAGGACGTCTTTCAACTTCTGGTGGACAGGTGGGGTCTTCCAGAGATAAACCTCATGGCATCACGGCACAACAACAAGTTGCCGGTGTACGGGTCTCACACAAGAGACGAAAAGGCGTCTGTGGTGGATGCTCTGTCCGTCCAGTGGACATTCCGGTTTGCTTATCTCTTTCCTCCGTTTTCCCTTCTTCCACGGGTAATCCGGAAATTCAAACAGGAAGGAGGGATGCTCCTGTTGATAGCTCCCGCGTGGCCCAGACGGCACTGGTTCTCAGACCTTCAGGGTCTGTCCGTGGGCATTCCTCTGCGGTTGCTGCTACGACCGGACCTACTGTCACAGGGTCCTTGTCTTCACCCGGACCTGACTCCGGGTGAAGAGACGGTCATGTTAAGGTCCAGGGGGTTTTCCAGCTCTTTAGTACAAACTATGCTAAGAGCTCGGAAACCGTCTTCTGCAAGAATATACCATCGTGTGTGGCATATGTTCTTCCAGTGGTGTCGACCGAGAGGTTATGCACCTCGGGAGTTCAGTCTGTCTATAGTGCTAGCCTTCCTACAGGTGGGACTAGACCATGGGCTTCTCCTTGCTTTTTTGAAGGTGCAGGTATCTACCCTGTCTGTCTGGTTCCATCGTAGGATTGCTACAATCCCTGATGTGCGCACCTTTATGCAAGGTGTTCTTCGAATTTAGCCGCCATTTGTTCCACCGGTGGCGCCTTGGGATTTAGCTGTGGTCCTGAGGGCTCTCCAGGGACCGCCGTTTGAACCACTGGGCTCAGTGGATCTTAAATGGCTGACAGATAAAACAATTTTCCTTCTGGCCATCGCTTCGGCCAGACGTGTTTCTGATTTAGGGGCTCTCTCGTGTAGACCCCCTTTCTTGATTTTTCATGGGAACAGGACAGTGCTGCGCACTCGTCCTGATTTTTTTCCTAAAGTTGTCTCCCGTTTTCATATCAACGAGGAAATCGTTGTGCCGGCTTTTAACTCACCTGACCTTTCAGTGGGTGAGGCCACTTTGGACGTTGTGCGGGCCTTAAGGATTTATGTTGACCGCACTTCTTCGTTTAGGAAGTCGGACGCCTTGTTTTTCCTCTATGGCTTCCGTAAAAAAGGCCTGCTTCAAAGCAAACTTTGGCAGGTTGAATCCGTATGGCAATTTCAGAAGCTTATCTTCATGAAGGCCTGCCGGTTCCATCCTCTGTGAGGGCTCATTCGACTAGGTCTGTGGGTCCTTCGTGGGCAGCTCAACGTGGTGCCTCTGCAGTCCAGATCTGCAAGGCTGCCACGTAGTCCTCTGTCCATACCTTTGTGAGATATTACGCGTTTGACACCTTTGCCTCTCGGGATGCCTACTGCTTTGGGACATCCCCAAGGTATCCTGTGGATACCCTATGGACTCTGATGTAGAAAATATGAGATATGGTAAGAACTTACCTTTGTTATCTCTATTTCTACGAAGTCCATAGGGTTCCACAGGACTCCCGCCCTGTCGCACCTGTGCTGCAGTTGGGCTTTACTCTGGTCACCGGTTTTTCCGTCTCCCTCTGGTGAGAATGTGATTCTTGTGTGTGTCCAGTTCTTTTTTCTCTCTCTTCCTTCTCCTCCTCCGGCCTATGGCTTGGTACGTAACTGAGATGCCTTGGCTCGGGGGCGGGGTATAGGAGGGGGACCCTAGTGCATCCTGGGAGGCTGAAAACTTAACTCTATGGTGCCCGATGCCTGACGTCATCACCTATACCCCCAAGGTATCCTGTGGAACCCTATGGACTTCGTAGAAATAGAGATAACAAAGGTAAGTTCTTACCATATCTCATATTTTCTGAGTTCCAAATTTCACCAGTCACAAAGGCATAGAAAGTGTTGCCGCAGGTAGGTCTATCTGACTATCCCTGTTGCTGTCTACCTTTCCGATGTGTTCGCGGCTGGCTGGTTCCCTTGTTATGCTTCCTCTGTCAGTACTTGCAGTGTACAGCGGAGTTCTGCAGTCACGGCGATGTACTGCCGCTTGCAAATCACTTCTCCACTCCATCCATCTGTGTTATTAGAAGTACAGTAGCGGTAAGCAGACGCTGCGGTGGTATTTCTATACACAGTGTCAATAAATTGGCTTCCACTTGCTACCTACGCGTTTCAGGCAGTAAGCCCTTTATCAAGGATAGCATGGACTGTTTAAAATGTCCTTACATAAGAAAACTTTATTAATTAAAAACGGAAGTTTAATTAGGGCTTTCCTATTAAAAAAGCTGGTATAAGTGCCTCAATTGCTTCATGGAACAGCACTAGAAAAATGGGTTTTGCGCATCAAAAATTAATAAATTCTATATATAAAATATAAAATGAATACAAGAATAAAATGTTTATTGGTGGGTGTATTTTTAAAAATAAAAATAAAACAATACAATGTCATTAATTCTGTATGAAGGCATTGGTTAGTATGCTGCAGGAAGGCATTGCAGGAGCGTACTTCTTCCAACAGTACTATACTATGTGCAGCTCAGCGTACTTTCTGTGTGTACAGTTTTACAGCTGTAATCTCCGCTGTTATAAATAAAAAAAAAAAATGAAAAATTCACAGACATAAACAGAGAGGGAGAAGGTGGTGAAGAGGATGTGGAGAGAGGGAGAGAAGTGTAGGGGGTGATGGAGGGAGAGAGAGATGGGACAGGGAAGGAGAGAGCGGGAGAATGGGGGAGAGTGATAGACAAATACAGGGAAGGTGAGAGAGAGACAGGGAGGAAGAAAGAGCTGGGTGATGGAAGGAGAGAGAGGGAGAATGGGGGCGGTTGGAAGACTAATGACTAAAGCAGCCGAACTTGGGTGAAGTTGGATGACTGTGGACCCCAAGGAGAAATGGATATATATATATATATATATATATATATATATATATATGCAAATCGACAAGTTTTTTTATTGCGAGATTTTAAATGCATTGTTTCACATTATTAAATGCCAATTTACAAAACAATGAGTTACCTGTTGGCCTTTTCTATGGTGCTTTTGGTGTATGAGTATAATTTCGGTAGAATGAAGATCGGTTCCAAAATGACAAAAATCTCCTAAGAGGATATACCAATATTAAAAATACTGTACTTCAGATAAGCAATCATTCAGGTTTATGTACTGTACACAGAATATATATTTTATAATTGACTATGAGAATTGTCTAAAAAATACTACACTATCAGCTCACTATGGACAGCGATAGACACCACAATGCATTCTTTAATATGTTTGGTCTTTAATTTGCCCTGGGCGTCATCGACCCCAATTACACACCTGATGTTGGGGTATCACAATTCTCAGTTATGTGTGCAGCCGCACATTGCTGTGAAATATCTTTACCTACACGTCTCACAGCAGCTCATTTTTAAAAATGGACCTAAACCTTAGAGATTATTGTAAATGTGTTTTGCAGAAAAATCAGTTTACAAATTACCTCCATACAGAAGGGTTGTTATTTAATTGAATTCCCAATAACATGATACTCTAAATGCCCCATCAGCTGCACATTAGATACAGTATCTGCTCTGTTGCAAGTGCAGAAGTGTTCCCCCTCTAGTTCATGGTACTACTATAGTCAAATAGATAAAAATTGCTTTCCTTTGCTATAACAACTAGGGCAGTATTCAATTTGGCTGCGAAAAGCCGTTATCAGCGGCAATTTATTGCTGATGACTTCATTTTCGCCTATTTTAATTATCCCCTTATTCAATTTCAAAGACTTTTCGCCGGTGCGAAAAGTCTTTGTAAAAAAAACGGGGATAACTTTTCACCATGTTTTACAAAGTGAAAAAAAGTGCAGAATTGTGGTTTAGGGGTGCAGGCTTAAAAAAAATAGTCTGCACCCCTGGAAATGGCCGCTAAAATGAATGTGTGTAAAGAAAAGTTTTTTTAAAAATAAATTGGGACACCCCAAAAAATTTACTTGAATTTTTGGGTAAAAAAAAATAAAGTGGAGGACAAAATCCTAAAGGAGCTAAATAGATTCCACAAGGGGTCCCCATGTATGTGGCAGGTGTTTTCTTCATTGCGGGTAGTAGCGGCAGGTGCATTTTTGAAGAATTTTTAAAAATAACTTTTCATGTACCCCAAATTTGATGGAAATAGTTTAAAACAGAAAATAAAAAAATCTAAGTTCTATTCTTTACCCCTTCTTTTTAAGCCGCATTTATGCATCTGCCGCGGCTATTACAAACCCTGACTTCCTTCAGCAGGCAAAAATGGGGTATACATAGTGATCCCCCATGTCTAGACATCTTTAGGGGGGTCCCAGGAACAATTCCCGAAAATTCGCAAATTTTTGCGATATTTACCTTTCCACCAGCTCCCGTTTTCGCTGATTCCTAATTGAATAGGGGGATAAAGCGGGCACGCGCCCGATACTTTATCCACGTCAAACCTCCGATGTGGAGTGAAAAGTCCAGCACGGACTGTTCGCTCCAAATTGAATACCCCCCCTAGTTTAAATTTCCCAATTAATTCCTGTATAGCTAAGATCTAATTTAAAAGACATTAAGAAGAAAATCATAGATTCATCTTTGCTTGAATGGTATATAGTACCCTATGAAATAATCTCTCCCTCCTGATGCTTTAATAAATGCCCTTACCTGGAGAGTTAAACAAGGGTGTTGAAATAAACTCTACTAATGCTTTACAAAGTGTTCATTTTGATCAGTTTTGGAACCAGTGGATCAGGTCTTAATGAATAATGTACTGTTGTGTACATATAAAGTATATTATTTTCTTAACCTTGTCTGTTTTCATAGTATTATTATAGGGTATACCTACTGTGATAGGCATCATAACCTATAAATAAAAAAATTGGGTTGGGTAAAATAAATACGTGATAAATTGAAAACTCTCAATTTGTTTTGTGTATTAGAAACAGTGGAAATCCCAAGATAATAAGAAATTAGGTTGGGCATCCTGTTATGGAGCCCGATTATGGCTCAGAACATAAAACTGAAATGTATGGTTATTACAAATGTCCTGCATTTATTTTTCAGCTATTAGCCTAGTAGACAATTAACGGTGATGTACCAGCTACAGTGCAGAATATTTACCATTTTAAAATTGGCAGTGTGTGTATATATATATATATATTTATTTATATATTTTTTTTTTATTATACAATTGGTCTCTGATACTTTATTTGTTGACCAGGGTCCATTTATTCAATCATGCGTGTATATATATATATATATATATATATATATATGTGTGTGTGTGTGTATATATATATATATATAAATAAATATATACACACACATATGTATATATATATATATATATATATATATACAGGTTGAGTCTCCCATATCCAAATATTCTGTAAATACGGAATATTCCGACATACAGAATTTTTTTAGCATGACTGATATAGTCAAACCTTTGCTTTTTGATGGTTCCATGTACACAAACTTTGTTTAAGGCACTAAACATAAGATATAAAATTACCTTCAGGCATTGTGTATAAAGTGTATATGAAACATAAATGAATTTCATGTATGTGCACAAACTTTGTTTGCGCCACAAAATTGTTGGAAATATTGTATAACATTACCTGCAGGCTGTGGGTATAAGGTGTATATAAACCATAAATGCATCTGTGATTAGATTTGGGTCCAATTCCCACGAGATCTCATTATTATTATTATTATTTATATAGCGCACACATATTCTGCAGCGCTTTACAGAGAATAGTTGGCCATCAGTCCCTGCCCCAGTGGAGTTTACAATCTATGTTCCCTAACACACACACACACACACACATACACACACACACTAGGGTTATTTTTTTTGTTGGGAGCCAATTAACCTACCAGTATATGTTTGGAGTGTGAGAGGAAACCAGAGTACCCGGAGGAAACCCACGCAAGCACAGGGAGAAAATACAAACTCCACACAGTTAGGGCCGTGGTGGCAATTGAACCACGACCTCAGTGCAGTGAGGCAGTAATGCTAACCATTACACCGTCTGTGCTACCCCAATATAGAAATATTCCAAAATACGGAATATTCCGATATCCAAAATACCCCTGGTCCCAAGCATTTTGGATATGGGAGACTCAACCTGTATATATATTTAAAAAATTAATAGATTTTAACAGTATTTGTGATTGTGTGTGCTTATTATTTCAGTGTTGTAGCTGTGTAATTATTTATAGCTAATAGATGATAAAATATATATACTGTATACATAATACAAAAATATATAGTCATGTCATCAGGAGGTCATGTGAGCAGGTGTATAATTGGGAAGCCTATTTAAAGCTGACCGTGGAAGGGATAATATCATCCTGAGGAATGTACATTGGTCCCTCTGGAAGGATGATTAGGAACACTAGGCTTGTCACATTCATCCTTCTCCATAGTGGAAAATGGAGGAAATGCAGTAACATCATTTACCAGCATCCAGTGTATTTCAGAAAAACTCATTGGAATTTTGTTTTCATATTAAAAATCAGTGTCATGCTATGCTGTGTTATGGTATTTGTGCATAGTGTGTGGATGAGAATCATTCCTTGGCTCTGAGGAAGCAATTACTGAATCTAATTACAGTCAAGACCGGGGATATCCTAGAGAGTGAATTTCAGATAACCTATCAATATTTAACATTTTGGTGCGAAGCTGGTCACTCACTACTAAACTTTATGAATACATTGCATGGTGTTTAAAGAAAGATACTTCACTGTTTGGCAGTCCTTAACATTTCTTGTTTTCCAACAACTTAAAGAAAAAAAGGAGTTTCAAAAGAAAGTAGCCCCCCTAGATTGACATGAGGGGAAGTAATACATTGTCATATGTGTATTTACAATTAGAATTTATTGTTACTAGGATTGCATTTTAGCGCCTACACTACATGCGCGGCCCAGAAGCTGCCAGGACTAGTAGGACCCTAACGGCTGTGTGGTGGGAGAAACCAATTAACAGCCAATGATCGTTTATTTCAGATTTATGGGGGTCCTGAATTGTCCTCTCCCAGGCTCGCTCAGCTGTGTACATCAAGAGCACCTGGGAATCCTCTGCAAGTCTCCAGCACAGGCAATACAGTTACAGTGTGGTTCAAGACTGACAGCTCTAGTAATGGCAAAGGGTTTAATGCAACTTGGCGTGAAGTCCCTGGAGGTAGGTCAATTCCATTGTACTATCTATCTATCTATCTATCTATCTATCTATCTATCTATCTCCTTTGTAGACAGATCAGTATGTTGTTAAATGAGTCATTTATGATGAACCAGATTTTAGCAGTACGGGTCAGACGCCGGCATAAATTCCCAACCACTGCTGAATCAGGCCCTTATTCTGGCTCTCTTTTGATGAGATAAAAAAATACTAATAATGTTTCTAATATATAGCAATGTATCACAATATTAATATAATAAACAGGATTTAGGGACAAATGTAATAGGGTGTCAGTTTTAGTAACAGTACAAACTTGCACCTTCTCGCATTTTTTAAAGGTGCGAGTTCGTGCTGCAACACGCAAATGTAATAGCCTGCAAACTTTTCAGCACGAGGCTACTACATTTGCAAATTTCAGCGAGTTTAGGGCTATCAAAAAATTTGGTCTGGCTGGGCCCCCTCATGGCATCACCACTTAATACACATAGTTGCTTTTTACATCACATATTATGTTTGTATTTTTTTCATGTAATAATTCACATATATGTTAACCCCTTTTTCCAACACTCATTAATTAGTCTTACACATCTATACTTTACCGCACTGTCACTCTTTTTCCATTTTTCGTGTGATGCCCTGGGGGGGTCCTGGGCTGGACGTTTTTCGGGGTGCACTGCGCCCCGGATGTGCACCCCTTAGTGTTAGGGACTGCTAGAGACAGAGAAGACGTGACGTGGCCTAGCAGCTTCCCATGTATTTGCAAATGCATGCAACTAATATCTTTGATTTCTATGACCATATAGTTTTCATATATTGTTGCAGGTACTATTCAGTGTGCTGAGGAACAATAGGGGGTTAAACCCCCCTCCTTTTTCTACTGAGTTTAGGACTATGTAAACTGATACCTTTTAATGCAACTAGCATTAAAAGGTGCGAGATATACAGAAGTCATGACAGATCAGTGAGATCCGTGATGGCTTCTGTGTGTGTTTAAAAAAAAAAAGACGTGCAGCCCTCCCCCAAAAGCATAACCAGCCCTGGGCTTTCTAAAGCCCTGGTTGTGGAAAAACATGAGACAAAACGAGTAGGGGTCCAGTGTATTTCCATAACCAGCACCGGACACTTTCTAGCTGGGGGAAAATGCCACAGCCAGGGAAAACCTTTAACTGGTTTCCCTGGCCAAAGCATTACCTCTGACCGCTAGTCAGCCCAGGCCAGGGATTCCTGGGGAGTTGTGGACCCTCCCAATAAAGGGGTCCCCCTCTCTAGGGCACCCCAGGCCTCGGCTGATAACCCGGGGCTATCCCCTGCACCCGTGAGCGATGGGTGCCGGGTTGATAATGTAAAAGTGTTGTGTAAATTAGATGTTTAAATATTCTCTTTAGCTGTGGCACTATATGTCCCAGCAAGCCCCCCGCATGCTGGTACTTGGAGAACCATAAATACCAGCATGCGGGGCATTACAGGCCCGCTGGTACCTGTAGTTCCACAGCCAAAGAAATACATTAAAAAACACAACACACACCGTGAATGTAAAAGTTTATTATTACATATATGCACACTCACACTCACTATCTCACATACTCACCTAGTATCCCTGAAGCCATCATGTCCCCTTGTCCAGTAGATAGTCCGTACCTATAATAAAAAATCTATACTCACCTCTCCTATGCGTAGTTCGCAGGTCTCGGCTATCAGTCGAGACCTGGGGTGCCCTGGAGAGGTGGACCCCTTTATTCAGGGGTTCCCCAACTCCCCAGGGATCCCCGGTCTGGGCTGACTAGCGGTCAGGGGTAATGCATTGACCAGGGAACCAGTGAAAGGTTTTCCCTGGCTGTGGCATTACCCTCCCCCCCCCCCCCTGCTAGAAAGAGTCGGTGCTTGTTATAGAGATACACAGGACCCCTACTCGTTTTGTCCCCAGTTTTTCCACAACCAGGGCTGGCTCAGCAAAGCCCTGTGCTGGTTCTTAATATACAGGGGACCACTACGCATTTTTCCCCTGTATTTTTAGAACCAGGACAGGCTTTAGAAAGCCCAGGGCTGGTTATGCTTTGGGGGGAAAAATTTTGCTTAAGGACATCTCATGGATATGTGCATGTTTCTGTGTTAATCTGACCTGCTCAGGATATACTTGCTATCTTGAAGCAGGTCTATTATTTGGGGACTTTTGGTTAACTTTTTTTGCGAGTCTGAAACTGACACCCTATTACATTGGGCAACTTGATTGTTTTCAATGGGAAAACATCTGGATGCGAGTTTGAGAATGGGGATTTTTAGTAACTCTTAAAAAAATGTCAGTTCTAATGAACTGACACCCTATTACATTGGAGAGTTGTGAAAATTTGTGAGTTTAACACAAAACTCGCAATTTACCAAAACAGACATCCTATTACATTTGGCCCTTAGTGGTTTTTTTTTTTCATTAAAACAATAATGCAAAAAAACTGGTTTAAAAAAAATATATATATTTTTTTTTCCAATACTGGTCCAGGTTTTCGCCAGATAGTCCCAATTTCTGTCTCGAAAGGGGGAGTTGGACCCTAAAGTGGGCTTTTCTGTATAGGAATTGGTGGATCATGACGTGCCCTATGGTGTCTTGATTTTGTATGTCTACATGTTGGGAGGTATCGGCTAGTCACAGCGAAACAAACCTATGATGTGTCAAAAAGATAGAACCATGGGTAATAACAGCCCTCATCTGCATGCAGGGGGCACTGACAGGAAAGGACAGCAGGTACTACTTACCCTGATCTGGGCCGGTTGGAGATGCCCGGGTCAGTGGTCACCCCCACTGCACTGCCCGCCAGTATAGCAGTTCACTTGCAGCGGCATATCGAACAGTTAAGAGAGTGGAGACACTGCTACAGCAGTCTCCTCTCCCTGCCCAATGCGCTGCAGTACAGGCACAGCCAGCGGTGGTGGGCAGAGAGGAGAAGTGTTACATGTTGAGGCGATCGCACTGATTGTCCCCCTCCCTGGAGTCACTCCCCCTATGCGCCGTGCAGAGTATCTTCTTGAGTTTTTTTAGGGAGTGTGAATAACCACTCCCCTGTAATTGGCCACGCCCCCAGTACCCGGGTCCATCAGAGCTCTCAATGGCCATGTCTGCAGGAATACAAGTACTGGCCTGAAATGTTGCCATTTATGCATCTTGAGATTCCACCTTCTTACTGTAGGGAAGATGTACAGTATCAAGTCTTGAGAGCGATAAGGTGTAGAAGTTCCTCAAAGCAACCAATCAGCTTCTAAGTGTCATTTCATAGACTATGCTAGATACATGACAGCTAATAGCTGATTGGTTGCTTTGGGCAACTTCTCTGCTTTATCTCAAGGCTTGATCCATTTTCCATTGTAAATTTAGATCCAGGCTTTGTACTGTACTTACAGTATATCATGTAATTGAGAATGGAGCCCAAGTGCCGTCACTATGGGGGTGCAGGGAGTGCGGGTTATGAAGTGCGCATCAGGTGTTACCAGACCCGGTGACGCCTCTATGGAGACCTGAAAGATTAGAGAGCAGTATCATACCCCTTTCACATTGCCAAAATAACCCGGGTTATTGCCGGGTCGACCTGGGTCGACGTGATTTTAAAAAGCACCAAAATGAATAACCCTGGTCGACCGACAAGGTATTTCAACCCGGGTTAAAAGGAGGGTTAAACACAGGTCGGACCCGGGTTATTTGGCTCTTAAATGGTACAGACCCGGGATATTCGACCAGGGTCTGAGAAAATAGTGCTGATTGACTTTTTCCAGTCAGCTGACCAGCCTGCACACAGAGCACATCTCTGTATTTACATTACTGTCCTGCACTGCACACTTTGCACACTTTGGGGAAAAGGCAGCTAGTAATAAGCTATATACAGACAGCACAGTGTACTATATTGTACTTTACTTTCACTGGAGGAATCATGGCAAACTGGAGTGATGAAGAAGTAATGGAGTTTCTGCGGATCATGGGTGAGGAAGAAATATGTAAACAGATAACTGGCACCGTCAAGGATGCGATAACTTATCACAACATCAGCAAAATGCTGGCTGCATCTGGATTCATCAGGAGCCAACAGCAGGTCGTCAATAAGCTGAAGGCACTGAAGAAGCAATTTCATAAGGTGAACGACCACAATAGAAAATCGCAGTGGTGCTGCCCGCATGGACTGGAAGTTCTTTGAACTGTGTGCCAATGCATTTGGCCATACTACATTAGGCAGACCTGTGACATAGTCATCTGCACTGCAAGCATTCCCCAGCCCCTCCTTTTCTTTACTGAAAACGTCATCATAATTGTGAGCCAATAAAATCCTTTAAAAATGACATCACACTGTTTTAACATGGGCAACCCGGGTTGAGTTCAAAGGCATCAAATCTGCAATAACCTGGGAATAACCAGGGTTATTAAGGCGATGTGAAGGGCCCTGACACGGGTCTGACCTGGGTCGGACCCGGGCTTGACCTGTGTTTGCGATGTGTAAGGGGTATCAGTGACAGGCTGTCCGTACATACAATTGCTGCACGCCTTTTTCATTTCTTGTGCAAAATAGGAAAAAGAAAATGTTGTCACCAGGTTTCTGAATTACATTTTTGTGGACCCAACACAAATAACCCAGACATTATTTTGCATTTGTTTTCAGGCTGTGGTGGGGTTTTTCAAGCCTCTAATGGAGAGATCCATTCTCCAAATTACCCGAGGCCCTATGATGACAACACTGAGTGTTCCTGGGTGATTAAAGTGGATGCAGGACACAGAGTTTTCCTCAACTTTACAGACTTTGACATTGAATCTCACACATACTGTAACTATGACAGTGTCACGGTAAGTAAAGGCCGTCCTGCATTAGTGCTTCCCTGTCATTTCTCTTCCATTTGGTATTTTACATTTTTTTTAACTACTTTTATTATTTATTTTACCTTATTTGATTTACAAATGACTACAGTACAGATATAGGTGTCTATTTACTCAGCCTTGGATGGAGATAAAGTGGACCCATATAAAGTACCCACCAACCAGCTCCTAACTGTCATTTTTCAAACACAGCCTGTGACATGACAGTTAGGAGCTGATTGGCTGATACTTTATCTCCATTCACTTTATCAGACAGTCAGCTCCTAACTGTCATGTCACAGGCTGTGTTTGAAAAATGAGATTTAGGAGCTGGTTGTTTGGTACTTTATATCCGTCCACTTTTTCTCCATCCAAGGCTTAGTAAATAAACCCCACAGTTTGTTCCTTTCCTAGAAAAAGATTCAGCATTAAAAATATATTTCTGTCTACTCACCTGAAAAATATGTTCTGCGCAGCTTGCCTTAAAGATTCTAGGGTTTATGTGTCAAGCAGTGCAAAGCGTGAAGAAGTGAACCAGTGGAGAAGTTGCCCATAGCAACCAATCAACTCCCACCTATTATTTTATAGATTGTACTTGATAAATGCTACTTCAAAGTTGATTGGTTGCTATGGGCAACTTCTCCACTAGTCAATTTCTCCACGCTTTTCACTGCTTAATTTATTATGCTGTGACTACAGGCACGGCACCGTGACTTAAAGAAAAAAAAAAGCCTATTATAAGGGAATCCCCCTGGTATTATTATCAATACAGTAAATTCACACACATAACAGAGAAATAGGGAGGGTGAGAGGTGCTAAATCTGTCTAGCATCAGCTAAGACTCCACAGACTCCTTCCCTAACAATCCTATAGGACAGAAAAAAACACAATTAATGGAGAAAGTCACATGTAACACGTAACAAAATGGTAGGGATGTGCGCCGGACCATTTTTGCCGCATTTGGATTTCGTTCTAATTCGTCGTCCGGCTTTGGATTTGGATTTGGATTTGCCAAACTGCGGTGACTGGCTTTGGATTTGGATGTGGATTTTTTTACAAAAATTGACAAAAAAAAGCTAAAATCACATAAATTGGTCTTTTTTTTCTTCCTAGAGTATTATTAACCTCAATAACATTAATCTCCAGTCAATTTAGAACACCTCACAGCTTATAATATTGTTTTCAACATTATTGGCCAAAGGTTGCAGTGAGCTGACAGGTTACTAAGTGACAAAGCAGCGGCACAACGACACAGTATAAAGCACATCTATGACACATTGCCACACAGCAGTGGCAGAAAAGAAAAGCAGGGCACCCACCCAGTGGAGTACGGCCAGCAGAATCACAGTACTTGTTTACACAGTGGGCTACGGCCCAAGGAGTCACAGTGCACAATCTTATTCACATTACACCGCACATAGTGCCCCTGATTCACTTTACACCATAAAGTAGTCTCTCTTATTTATGTTACGACACACAGTAGTGCCCCTTTTACACAATGCCCACAGTAGTGACCCTTTTACACAATGCCCCCAGTAGTATGCCCCCCCCAGTAGTATGGCCCCCCCAGTAGTATGCCCCCCAGTAGCAGGCCCCCCCAGTAGCAGGCCCCCAGTAGCAGGCCCCCCCAGTAGTATATCCCCCCCAAGTAGCAGACCCCCCCAGTAGTATGCCCCCCCAGTAGTATGCCCCCCCAGTAGCAGGCCCCCCTAGTATTATGCCCCCCAGTAGCAGGCCCCCCCAGTAGTATGACCCCCCAGTAGCAGGCCCCCCAGTAGAATGACCCCCCAGCAGTATGCCCCCCCAAGTAGCAGACCCCCCCAGTAGTATGCCCCCCAGTAGTTGTGCCCCCCAGTAGCGCCCCCGGCCCTTACACACACAAAAAAAACAAAAACTTACCTGAATCCCCGCTCCCGCGCCGTCCGCTCTGCATCCACGCGACGAGGAGGGAGCCGGAAGACGGAGCTCCTGAGTGAGCTCCAGGCGGCTCCCTCCGTGCAGCAGCCAATGAGAGTCTGTGTGACTCTCATTGGCTGCTGTAACAAACACACAGCTGCCGCTGGCGGCTGTGTGTTTGTTCTGTGTAGGGTAGACCGCTATCACAGCGGTCTGCCCTACACTAGAGGAGCCCTGTTGTCGGATTCTCTAGTGGCCGCCGTTCGGATCCGAGTCAGGCGGGGAACATCCGAACAGCGTTCGGGTGGACTCGGATCCCCTATGTTCGGAGCGGTTCGGATCTCTACAAAATGGTATGAAAATGTAGCATTGTAATTATTTAGCACAGCTGGGGCAAAAAGGTAGTTTTTATAAATGTCACGTTCAAATTTTAATTGTCGCATGATGCACTTTTTAAATATGAATGTGGGGGGAAGATAACTCATAGCCACACTCCCTGAAGATGAGATGTTTGCCCTGAGTTTGGGAAATGTGGGATGACATAATAGATGGGCAGATGTATGAAGCAGTAAAAATAGTGGAGAAGTTGCCCATGGCAACCAATCAGCTTTTAGGTTGCATTTATCAAGTACATTTTATAAAATGATAGGTAGAAGCTGATTGGTTGCCATGGGTATAAAGTAAAAATGGTCTATATACCCCAAAAACTGCGCACAACCTGACTAGATCAATAAAGATGAATACTGATAGAACAAATGGGTACCATACATACAATCAATAGGTAGAAATAGTCCATGATGGTAGGATCCTAATCCTATCCAGATCGTCAGGGTTATTCAGTCCTCTGGCTGTGGAACCCTTGTCTGTTCCATAGGGACAATGGATCATTCTTTCAATTCCTCTCAGACAAGGGAAACAAAAGGGAAGAAAAGGAGACCAATAGTGTAGTATGGGGGTCATTCAGACCCGCTCGTGAGCGTCAGGACGCTCGCAAGCGGGTCGATGTTCCCCACAGCGCATGCGCACGATGGAGGGAGCTCCGTCGTGCGCATGCGCGAGACCCGGGGAGCGACGGGCTTTCCATCGCTCCGGGTCTCGCAACAAAGGGGGCGTGCTGTCGATGTTGATTGACACCACGCCCCCTTTGGTGGGCGTGCTGGGGGCGTGCCTGCCAGACGGAGGCCTTCCAATAGGAACGCCTACCGTCTGAAGCCGGCCCCACTGACATCACTAGTGATGTCAGTGGGAGTGATTTTGGCTCTGATAGAGCCAAAATCACTCCAGGGCTTGTGGCAGGGAGACCCTACCGCAGGGTCTCCGTCGCAAGTCCGATGGTTGCGATGTTCAAGACCATCGCGACCATCTTTTTGGCCGCTCGCATATGCTGTGGGTGGTCACCCACAGCTATACGAGCGGCCAGGAGGCCGCTCCATTTTCATGGAGGAGGGCCCTGATTCAGAGTGAGCGCTCTGGTCAGAGCGTCCGGCTCTGAATCAGGCCCTATGTCCCTAAAATGCCTAATTTGCCACACAAAGTACTAAGTGAAGTGGTATTACCTTTTTTGATCAAAGTTACAGTATATTAGTGATTGCACCGTACTCACATTAGAACGGAGTAAAAGTCTCCCATAAAGGTATCTTTAGATCAGTGTTCTTTATCTTTTACAGTTTATTCACCCATGTGAGGCTTGCTGGAGCATGTGTATCAAGGTATATTTAGGCTTTCCTGTTGTCACTTCTCCACTGTATTCACTGCTTCATACATCTACCCAACAGTGTTGTAGAAGGGCTAAGATTTAGGCCTAGGCACAGTAAGGGTTTCCTTCTCTCCAACCACCGCCACCTGCAGCTACCACCCATGTTCTCATCTAACCCTTCATTTAAGAACAGTCACTACCATGGAAGGATTGAGAATGGTCTCTTCCTAGCACTGTTTCCTCTGCATGTCGGCCCCTCGGAGTGCCCCTCTGTCAGGGACTAGAGCTTTAAATGCCGCCCTGGCTGTAAAGGAACTGACACCCTCTGACCTTCTCTGTGAACTTCAAAAATCTCCAAACAGTGTTGAGTTTGTGTCCTCTGCGTGTGTCCCAATTACAGAGCATGCCTAATATAGACATGCAAGGCTGAAATCGGTGAACCTCATTCATTAATCTTCATTAATCACCACATCTTTGATATAAACATCCATTCACTGTCCCTAACAATGGTTTCTTTGAAATTGCAGAACCATTTACAATCTGGGATACATGCAAGGAGAAAATAGTATGTGATGTGGCCTTCCAGAGCTCTGTAACCTACTGTCTTACATGAGAACTGTTATATTATCACGTGTTGGTTACAAAGACAATTGTGAAAGAGTGTGATATGCAGTGTAATGTAAGAAATGTTGCTGTAGTTGCTATATATACTCCAGTGATCTTACCAAATATACAGGGCTGGATTAATGTGGGACTAATCTATACATGAATCTAATATATGTCAGGATGCGGCCTGGGATCGCCCACTACGCACCTCAGCGCCAACGTCCTTGGGCTTGGGTGTTCAGTCGCTGGGAGTAGAGGTGAGGGGTGGCTGAGTATTCTCCAAGGGGTCTGCTAGAGATTTCGTGTGTGTGTCCTGGTTCCCGTGGTAGCGGGTATGGGCGCAGCCATGTTGGTCCATATCATCTGACATAGTCTCCCCCAATGGTAGCCCTGCGGTCACTCATCTGATTCTCTCATCCAATGACCAGCTACCTAGGAGTATATAGTCTCACTCCAGGAACAGGAAGATGCTGTTCAACTTCGCTGTTCCAGTGATTGTTATGCTCTCCGGTGTTTTCCACGAAGTATCTCCAGTGTGTTGTTTCAGCCCTCACGCTGACCTCCAGTGCTGCTTTACTCTCTAGCTACTGTAGCTCTCTGTGTTACATTTGTCAGCCTTCAAGCCAATTTAGCTGTCAAGCAGCATCCCTGTGTTTATTTCTCCTTACATTTCTCAGTGCAACTCTGCGATTAGGACCCCTATCGATCCTTAGTGTCTTATACCAAGTGCTGACTACCATCGATTCTCAGTGTCTTATACCACAGGTTCTCAAACTCGGTCCTCAGGACCCCACACAGGTCTCTTCCAAGAATCAAAAGTGAAATAATTATAACCACCTGTGAATCTTTTAAAATGTGTCAGTGAGTAATGATTACACCTGTGCACCTGCTAGGCGACCTGGTAAATGTGTACTGTGGACCTCATTCAGAGCCGATCGCAAAATGTGAGAGCTCGCTCTGAATGAGGGCGGCCGCTTCTTCTCTAAAATCCGGCCTCCTGGCCGCTCGCTAAGCTGTGGGTGACCACCCACAGCTTTAGCGAGTGACCGATGATGGTCACGATGGTCGAGACCATCGCGCCCATCGGGGCTTGCGACGAGACTCTTGGGGTCGGGTCTCGTCTCCCACAAGCCCCAGGTAGCTTCCTGCTCTAACAGAGCAGGAAACTCACTACTGACATCACTGCTGATGTCAGTAGGGCCGCCTACAAACAGCAGGCGTTCCTTCAGGAACGCCTCCGTTTGTCCGGCCACCCCCCCTCCCTGCCTACAAAACGGGGCGAGCTGTGGATCAACATCAACAGCCGCCCCTTTTGTAGCGAGCCCCGGAGCGAGTGAATTTGTCACTTGTGAGCGGGTCTGAATGAGGTCCTGTGTGTGGTCCCGAGCACCGATTTTGAGAACCAATGTCTTATACCAAGTGCTTGCTACCATCGCCACTCAGCATCTCATACCAACTATTGATTACCATCGAATCTCAGTGTCTCATTCCAAGTGCTGACTACCATCGATTCTCATTGTCGTATACCAAGTGCTGGCTACCATCGCCACTCAGCATCTGATACCAACTATCGATTATCATCGCCACTCAGCATCTCATACCAACTTACGATTACCATCGATTCTCAGTGTCTCTTTCCAAGTCTTGATTACCATTGCTATTCAGCATCCCATACCAGGTCAGTGCAACTCACATTTCAGTCTTTTTAGCATCATCCTTGCTCATCAGTGCTTATATAGGGCCTGATTCAGAGCCGGACGCAATTAGCGCTCGCTCGTCCAGAAAATAGGGGTGGCTAGTCAGTGCGGCCGAAAATCGTTTGTTCGCTAAATAGCGAATGCCTGCTATTTTGAGTGACAGGAGGAGGCGTATGTGGGTGGTAACAGGGGAAGGTGCTTGAAAACGGGGAGTGGAGATCCGAACGCAGGCGTGCTTAAAGGTCAAAACGGGCGTTTTATGGGTGTGCATAATTAATACAGCAGCGTCATTGACCACGTCACTGGGTTATTTTATAGTCAGAACTGCTCGCAAGATTGCGGTAGGAAAAACCAACCACAAGAATAGCGAGCAGTTCATACGCTGGTCGATGTACTCGATTAATCTAATAAATAGCGGACATGACGTAGGATGCGAGCGGCCAGGGGGCGTATTTTTCTAATGTTTTGTTCGCTCGTTCAGACCTAGAGGCGTGAACAGACCGCAAAGAGCGAACGGTTCATTTCAATAGCCACCCCTTTTTTCTGAACGAGCGAGCGCAAATAGCGTCCGGCTCTGAATGAGGTCCTGTGTGCGACTTAAGACAGGATTCAGAGTTGTGCGCGAACTCGATGGTTTGTGTACAACTCCGATATTGGAAGTGGCAGTGACGGCCAGCGTTACGGAAAACTGGGTTGAGTCAGCCCAGTATTCTGGGAGTGCCGAGGTCAGTGGCTGCATCTTCCAAAGCAGCTTCATTGGAACAGGCAGCGTAAATTTCATGGGCATCCTGAGTAACCTGAAGGTTACTCAGATGGCCGATGTTCTCGCAGTTGATCCGATGCTGCGTCCTCATTACAGAAGCCGGCAAAAGGCGTCAATTTACACAAGATGCCTCCTGCGGCATTAGCCTAATTTCACATTGCCGCTTCGTACAAAGACGCAGCAGCGATGTGATTAGCATACAACTCTGTATCATGCCCTTAGTCTGAATCTGTAAAAAGTGCTCACGCCAAGTTCTGCTGTGCTTCACCTGCGACTTTGTACGTGCGTTTCCTGTGCGGTGAAAGTCGCAGCCTAGCGTCTCTGGTGCACTGTGTGTAGCTTTTCGCTGTATCTGCAATGCAACTAAGATACACAATGTAAAGAAAATCGCAATACGTTACTCATCTCATAGCGTGTCAGTCGCGCCGGGCATATCACTTAGTATGACGTAAAGATGCTCAGTGTATGAGGACATATCTGTATGCATAGTTCTGGACCATGCACAGAGTGACACCACACAAAATACACTCTGCAAGTGAAATTGCATTCATCTCTGCATGAGCCACACAATACAGAAATAGATCTGGGATGATCACCTCCTGGTCTGTGGTCAGATTCTGGTGTTTCAAGGGAATGTAGTCTAAATACTGGCTTCGGAATCCCGAAGTTAAGAATCAGTGGTTAGGGGAGGGTTAGGCACTAAGGGGGAGAGTTAGGTTTAGGGTGCGGGGAGAGGGAGGCTAGGTTCAGGCATCGGGGAGGGAGGGTTAGGTGTAGGGAACTTACCTTGCAGTGTCAGTATTATGACTGTTGGGATGCCGCTGTCGGTATTCTGACAGCCGGGATCCCATACCCAACCCATTTCAAGTGATAGGTACCAAGCTGTACTAAAATGATGGAGGAATTCCTTGTGGAACAGAAATGATAGGCGGCATTCCACACCTAAGGCCTAACTCCATCAGGGAAACGTGCAAATTTCTGCAGCCCAATGAGGATTGAGGGAAATATTACGCAAACGGTTCTGAAAATTTCACTCATCTCAAGTGTCCGCTCTTATGTGCCTCACTAGACACACCTTGTTTATATGCACCAATGAAAACCTAAACACTCAGCGCTTACCTTTACCTGATTTCTGTACCTATATAACCGTAGATAGTGTGTATGTCTACAGTTCTGTATGTAACCAAATGTAATTGTAATATATAGGAAATAAAAATAATAATAATAATAAGTATAAAGCCAATGATATAATATATAGGATGTCAAGCAATAAGAATTTATGCAAGATAAACCAGCATACGATACATGGAAAAAACTAAATATAAACCATGTATCTGATAAAAGACAAATTTATTGAAGTTTATCAAGTAAACAGAAAAATATAAAAAAATCCCAAGCATGCAAGGGAATGGGGTCTGTAGCGACAACTATTTCTAATCACAATTATGGAATAGAAATAATAAGGGAATATCCCTTAGTATAGGAGTATTCTTTAAAGGGTATAAAATAGGGGGGGGGATCTGACCTAATTTGAATGTCTGTGCAATCCAAAAGACCAGACTATACTGGTACTAAAAACATAACATATAACATAGACGTATAGAAGACACTGTTAGTCAGTGCACAGAGGGATACGCTGAGTAGCGTTTTACTCACCCTGTAGTAAATATTTACATATACACAGTGAAGAGGTTCAGTTGTGTCCAACAGGTGGATAAAGGGCCTGATTCAGACCCACTCGCGAGCGGCTGTCCGCTCGCAAGTGGGTCGATGTTATGCACTGAGCATGCGCACGACGGAGGGAGCTCCGTCGTGCGCATGCGCCAGACGCGACGAGCGAAGGAAAGTCCTTCGCTCGTTGTGTCTGATCAAAGGGGGCGTGCTGTCGATGTTGATTGACAGCACGCCCCCTTTGGTGGGCGTGCCGTGGGCGTGCCTCCCTGACGGGGGCGTTCCCACGGGAACGCCTCCCGTCAGAAGCCGGCCCACTGACATCACTAGTGATGTAAGTGGGAGTGATTTTGGCTCTGATAGAGCCAAAATCACTCCGGAGCTTGCGGTTGAAAACCTCAACCGCAGGCTCCGGCTCGCAGTTTCGATGGTCGCGATGGTCAAGACCATCGCGGCCATCAACCTGCACGCTCGTATAGCCTGCAGCTATAGCCTACAGCTATACGAGCGTCCAGGAGGACGCTCCATTTTCATGGAGGGCGGCCCTCATTCAGAGCGTGCGCTCTGCTCAGAGCGTACGGCTCTGAATGAGGGCCAAAGTCCTGTATTGTCCTGTAATGTCTGTGGGGGAATGCCCCTTCAAAGCCAAACCCTGGGGTCCGTAGAGTGTGGAATGGAGATGCGGGTATGATCAGGGTCCTGATCTGCGTGTCCGCTATGGATCCTGGGTAAATTACCTTTCGTTTTGCTCGTGGATGTCTCTCCTGGACTCCGGAAATAAACCAAGGTCCCGAAGTGCTGGGGGTCTGCTCAGGATCTGCTATCCTGAGGAAGCCATCAGGCGAAACGCGTCGATTGCAGAATCATTGATCCCAGCACGAGCCGCTCAGTGCACATCGCGGCCGTACTAGTAGTCTGCTGGCAGACCCCCAGCACTTCGGGACCTTGGTTTATTTCCGGAGTCCAGGAGAGACATCCACGAGCAAAACGAAAGGTAATTTACCTTGCATAAATTCTTATTGCTTGACATCCTATATATTATATCATTGGCTTTATACTTATTATTATTATTTTTATTTCCTATATATTACAATTACATTTGGTTACATACAGAACTGTAGACATACACACTATCTACGGTTGTATAGGTACAGAAATCAGGTAAAGGTAAGCGCTGAGTGTTTAGGTTTTCATTGGTGCATATTTTAAGTGAGGTACGTAGTGTCCTCACCACACACAGCAGCTACCAATATTTTACCTGACTACAGTGGTAGAGCGCAGTCCCCTCCCCTTTGTTTTACACCTTGTTTATATGATTGGGTATCTGCCTCACTAGACACACCTTGTTTATATGATTGGGTACGTGTCTCACTAGACACACCTTGTTTATATGATTGGGTATCTGCCTCACTAGACGCACCTTGTTTATATGATTGGGTATGTGTGTCACTAGACACACCTTGTTTATATGATTGGGTATGTGCCTCACTAGACACACCTTGTTTATATGATTGGGTATCTGCCTCACTAGACACACCTTGTTTATATGATTGGGTATGTGCCTCACTAGACACAACTTGTTTATATGATTGGGTATCTGCCTCACTAGACACACCTTGTTTATATGATTGGGTATGTGCCTCACTAGACACACCTTGTTTATATGATTGGGTATCTGCCTCACTAGACACACCTTGTTTATATGATTGGGTATCTGTCTCACTAGACACACCTTGTTTATATGATTGGGTATGTGTCTCACTAGACACACCTTGTTTATATGATTGCGTATGTGCCTCACTAGACAAACCTTGTTTATATGATTGGGTATGTGCCTCACTAGACGCACCTTGTTTATATGATTGGGTATGTGGCTCACTAGACACACCTTGTTTATATGATTGGGTATGTGCCTCACTAGACACACCTTGTTTATATGATTGGGTATGTGGCTCACTAGATGCACCTTGTTTATATGATTGGGTATGTGCCTCACTAGACACACCTTGTTTATATGATTGGGTATGTGGCTCACTAGACGCACCTTGTTTATATGATTGGGTATGTGGCTCACTAGACACACCTTGTTTATATGATTGGGTATGTGCCTCACTAGACACACCTTGTTTATATGATTGGGTATGTGCCTCACTAGACACACCTTGTTTATAGGATTGGGTATCTGCCTCACTAGACACACCTTGTTTATAGGATTGGGTATGTGGCTCACTAGACACACCTTGTTTATAGGATTGGGTATCTGCCTCACTAGACACACCTTGTTTATAGGATTGGGTATGTGGCTCACTAGACACACCTTGTTTATAGGATTGGGTATGTGGCTCACTAGACACACCTTGTTTATAGGATTGGGTATGTGGCTCACTAGACACACCTTGTTTATAGGATTGGGTATGTGGCTCACTAGACACACCTTGTTTATAGGATTGGGTATGTGGCTCACTAGACACACCTTGTTTATAGGATTGGGTATGTGTCTCACTAGACACACCTTGTTTATAGGATTGGGTATCTGCCTCACTAGACGCACCTTGTTTATATGATTGGGTATGTGGCTCACTAGACACACCTTGTTTATATGATTGGGTATGTGTCTCCCTAGACGCACCTTGTTTATATGATTGGGTATGTGGCTCACTAGACACACCTTGTTTATATGATTGGGTATGTGCCTCACTAGACACACCTTGTTTATAGGATTGGGTATGTGCCTCACTAGACACACCTTGTTTATAGGATTGGGTATCTGCCTCACTAGACACACCTTGTTTATAGGATTGGGTATGTGGCTCACTAGACACACCTTGTTTATAGGATTGGGTATCTGCCTCACTAGACACACCTTGTTTATAGGATTGGGTATGTGGCTCACTAGACACACCTTGTTTATAGGATTGGGTATGTGGCTCACTAGACACACCTTGTTTATAGGATAGGGTATGTGGCTCACTAGACACACCTTGTTTATAGGATTGGGTATGTGTCTCACTAGACACACCTTGTTTATAGGATTGGGTATGTGGCTCACTAGACACACCTTGTTTATAGGATTGGGTATGTGTCTCACTAGACACACCTTGTTTATAGGATTGGGTATCTGCCTCACTAGACACACCTTGTTTATATGATTGGGTATCTGCCTCACTAGACACACCTTGTTTATATGATTGGGTATCTGCCTCACTAGACACACCTTGTTTATATGATTGGGTACGTGTCTCACTAGACACACCTTGTTTATATGATTGGGTATCTGCCTCACTAGACGCACCTTGTTTATATGATTGGGTATGTGTGTCACTAGACACACCTTGTTTATATGATTGGGTATGTGCCTCACTAGACACACCTTGTTTATATGATTGGGTATCTGCCTCACTAGACACACCTTGTTTATATGATTGGGTATGTGCCTCACTAGACACAACTTGTTTATATGATTGGGTATCTGCCTCACTAGACACACCTTGTTTATATGATTGGGTATGTGCCTCACTAGACACACCTTGTTTATATGATTGGGTATCTGCCTCACTAGACACACCTTGTTTATATGATTGGGTATCTGTCTCACTAGACACACCTTGTTTATATGATTGGGTATGTGTCTCACTAGACACACCTTGTTTATATGATTGCGTATGTGCCTCACTAGACAAACCTTGTTTATATGATTGGGTATGTGCCTCACTAGACGCACCTTGTTTATATGATTGGGTATGTGGCTCACTAGACACACCTTGTTTATATGATTGGGTATGTGCCTCACTAGACACACCTTGTTTATATGATTGGGTATGTGGCTCACTAGACGCACCTTGTTTATATGATTGGGTATGTGCCTCACTAGACACACCTTGTTTATAGGATTGGGTATCTGCCTCACTAGACACACCTTGTTTATAGGATTGGGTATGTGGCTCACTAGACACACCTTGTTTATAGGATTGGGTATCTGCCTCACTAGACACACCTTGTTTATAGGATTGGGTATGTGGCTCACTAGACACACCTTGTTTATAGGATTGGGTATGTGGCTCACTAGACACACCTTGTTTATAGGATAGGGTATGTGGCTCACTAGACACACCTTGTTTATAGGATTGGGTATGTGTCTCACTAGACACACCTTGTTTATAGGATTGGGTATGTGGCTCACTAGACACACCTTGTTTATAGGATTGGGTATGTGTCTCACTAGACACACCTTGTTTATAGGATTGGGTATCTGCCTCACTAGACACACCTTGTTTATATGATTGGGTATCTGCCTCACTAGACACACCTTGTTTATATGATTGGGTATCTGCCTCACTAGACACACCTTGTTTATATGATTGGGTATCTGCCTCACTAGACACACCTTGTTTATATGATTGGGTATCTGCCTCACTAGACACACCTTGTTTATATGATTGGGTATGTGTCTCATAGACACACCTTGTTTATATGAATGGGTATGTGTGTCACTAGACACACCTTGTTTATATGATTGGGTATCTGCCTCACTAGACGCACCTTGTTTATATGATTGGGTATGTGGCTCACTAGACACACCTTGTTTATATGATTGGGTATGTGTCTCACTAGACGCACCTTGTTTATAGGATTGGTATCTGCCTCACTAGACACACCTTGTTTATAGGATTGGGTATGTGGATCACTAGACACACCTTGTTTATATGATTGGGTATCTGCCTCACTACACACACCTTGTTTATATGATTGGGTATGTGCCTCACTAGACACACCTTGTTAATATGATTGGGTATGTGCCTCACTAGACACACCTTGTTTATATGATTGGGTATCTGCCTCACTAGACACACCTTGTTTATAGGATTGGTATCTGCCTCACTAGACGCACCTTGTTTATAGGATTGGGTATGTGGCTCACTAGACACACCTTGTTTATATGATTGGGTATGTGTCTCACTAGACACACCTTGTTTATATGATTGGGTATGTGGCTCACTAGACACACCTTGTTTATATGATTGGGTATGTGTCTCACTAGACACACCTTGTTTATATGATTGGGTATCTGCCTCACTAGACACACCTTGTTTATAGGATTGGGTATGTGTCTCACTAGACACACCTTGTTTATAGGATTGGGTATGTGGCTCACTAGACACACCTTGTTTATAGGATTGGGTATCTGCCTCACTAGACACACCTTGTTTATATGATTGGGTATCTGCCTCACTAGACACACCTTGTTTATATGATTGGGTATCTGCCTCACTAGACACACCTTGTTTATATGATTGGGTATCTGCCTCACTAGACACACCTTGTTTATATGATTGGGTATCTGCCTCACTAGACACACCTTGTTTATATGATTGGGTATGTGTCTCATAGACACACCTTGTTTATATGAATGGGTATGTGTGTCACTAGACACACCTTGTTTATATGATTGGGTATCTGCCTCACTAGACGCACCTTGTTTATATGATTGGGTATGTGGCTCACTAGACACACCTTGTTTATATGATTGGGTATGTGTCTCACTAGACGCACCTTGTTTATAGGATTGGTATCTGCCTCACTAGACACACCTTGTTTATAGGATTGGGTATGTGGATCACTAGACACACCTTGTTTATATGATTGGGTATCTGCCTCACTACACACACCTTGTTTATATGATTGGGTATGTGCCTCACTAGACACACCTTGTTAATATGATTGGGTATGTGCCTCACTAGACACACCTTGTTTATATGATTGGGTATCTGCCTCACTAGACACACCTTGTTTATAGGATTGGTATCTGCCTCACTAGACGCACCTTGTTTATAGGATTGGGTATGTGGCTCACTAGACACACCTTGTTTATATGATTGGGTATGTGTCTCACTAGACACACCTTGTTTATATGATTGGGTATCTGCCTCACTAGACACACCTTGTTTATATGATTGGGTATGTGTCTCATAGACACACCTTGTTTATATGATTGGGTATGTGTGTCACTAGACACACCTTGTTTATATGATTGGGTATCTGCCTCACTAGACGCACCTTGTTTATATGATTGGGTATGTGGCTCACTAGACACACCTTGTTTATATGATTGGGTATGTGGCTCACTAGACACACCTTGTTTATGTGATTGGCTATGTAGCTCACTAGACACACCTTGTTTATATGATTGGGTATGTGCCTCACTAGACACACCTTGTTTATATGATTGGGTATGTGCCTCACTAGACACACCTTGTTTATATGATTGGGTATGTGCCTCACTAGACACACCTTGTTTATATGATTGGGTATGTGCCTCACTAGACACACCTTGTTTATATGATTGGGTATCTGCCTCACTAGACACACCTTGTTTAAATGATTGGGTATGTGGATCACTGGACACACCTTGTTTATATGATTGGGTATTTGCCTCACTACACACACCTTGTTTATATGATTGGGTATGTGGCTCACTAGACACACCTTGTTTATATGATTGGGTATGTGCCTAACTAGACACACCTTGTTTATATGATTGGGTATCTGCCTCACTAGACACACCTTGTTTATATGATTGGGTATCTGCCTCACTAGACACACCTTGTTTATATGATTGGGTATCTGTCTCACTAGACACACCTTGTTTATATGATTGGGTATGTGTCTCACTGGACACACCTTGTTTATATGATTGCGTATGTGCCTCATTAGACAAACCTTGTTTATATGATTGGGTATGTGCCTCACTAGACACACCTTGTTTATATGATTGGGTATCTGCCTCACTAGACACACCTTGTTTATATGATTGGGTATGTGCCTCACTAGACGCACCTTGTTTATATGATTGGGTATGTGGCTCACTAGACGCACCTTGTTTATATGATTGGGTATGTGCCTCACTAGACGCACCTTATTTATGTGATTGGGTATGTGGCTCATTAGACACACCTTGTTTATATGATTGGGTATGTGCCTCACTAGACGCACCTTGTTTATATGATTGGGTATGTGCCTCACTAGACACACCTTGTTTATATGATTGGGTATGTGCCTCACTAGACACACCTTGTTTATATGATTGGGTATGTGCCTCACTAGACACACCTTGTTTATATGATTGGGTATCTGCCTCACTAGACACACCTTGTTTATATGATTGGGTATGTGGCTCACTAGACACACCTTGTTTATATGATTGGGTATCTGCCTCAATAGACACACCTTGTTTATAGGATTGGGTATATGGCTCACTAGACACACCTTGTTTATAGGATTGGGTATGTGGCTCACTAGACACACCTTGTTTATATGATTGGGTATGTGGATCACTAGACACACCTTGTTTATATGATTGGGTATCTGCCTCACTACACACACCTTGTTTATATGATTGGGTATCTGCCTCACTACACACACCTTGTTTATATGATTGGGTATGTGCCTCACTAGACACACCTTGTTTATATGATTGGGTATCTGCCTCACTAGACACACCTTGTTTATAGGATTGGGCATGTGGCTCACTAGACACACCTTGTTTATAGGATTGGGTATGTGTCTCACTAGACACACCTTGTTTATAGGATTGGGTATCTGCCTCACTAGACACACCTTGTTTATAGGATTGGGTATCTGCCTCACTAGACACACCTTGTTTATAGGATTGGGTATCTGCCTCACTAGACACACCTTGTTTATATGATTGGGTATCTGCCTCACTAGACACACCTTGTTTATATGATTGGGTATGTGTCTCATAGACACACCTTGTTTATATGATTGGGTATGTGTGTCACTAGACACACCTTGTTTATATGATTGGGTATCTGCCTCACTAGACGCACCTTGTTTATATGATTGGGTATGTGGCTCACTAGACACACCTTGTTTATATGATTGGGTATGTGTCTCACTAGACACACCTTGTTTATATGATTGGGTATGTGTCTCACTAGACATACCTTGTTTATATGATTGGGTATCTGCCTCACTAGACACACCTTGTTTATAGGATTGGGTATCTGCCTCACTAGACACACCTTGTTTATAGGATTGGGTATCTGCCTCACTAGACACACCTTGTTTATACGATTGGGTATCTGCCTCACTAGACACACCTTGTTTATACGATTGGGTATCTGCCTCACTAGACACACCTTGTTTATATGATTGGGTATGTGTCTCATAGACACACCTTGTTTATATGATTGGGTATGTGTGTCACTAGACACACCTTGTTTATATGATTGGGTATCTGCCTCACTAGACGCACCTTGTTTATATGATTGGGTATGTGGCTCACTAGACACACCTTGTTTATATGATTGGGTATGTGTCTCACTAGACACACCTTGTTTATAGGATTGGTATCTGCCTCACTAGACGCACCTTGTTTATAGGATTGGGTATGTGGCTCACTAGACGCACCTTGTTTATATGATTGGGTATGTGCCTCACTAGACACACCTTGTTTATATGATTGGGTATGTGCCTCACTAGACACACCTTGTTTATATGATTGGGTATGTGTCTCACTAGACATACCTTGTTTATATGATTGGGTATCTGCCTCACTAGACACACCTTGTTTATAGGATTGGGTATCTGCCTCACTAGACACACCTTGTTTATAGGATTGGGTATCTGCCTCACTAGACACACCTTGTTTATACGATTGGGTATCTGCCTCACTAGACACACCTTGTTTATACGATTGGGTATCTGCCTCACTAGACACACCTTGTTTATATGATTGGGTATGTGTCTCATAGACACACCTTGTTTATATGATTGGGTATCTGTCTCACTAGACACACCTTGTTTATATGATTGGGTATGTGTCTCACTAGACACACCTTGTTTATATGATTGCGTATGTGCCTCACTAGACACACCTTGTTTATATGATTGGGTATGTGCCTCACTAGACGCACCTTGTTTATATGATTGGGTATGTGGCTCACTAGACACACCTTGTTTATATGATTGGGTATGTGCCTCACTAGACACACCTTGTTTATATGATTGGGTATGTGGCTCACTAGACGCACCTTGTTTATATGATTGGGTATGTGCCTCACTAGACACACCTTGTTTATAGGATTGGGTATCTGCCTCACTAGACACACCTTGTTTATAGGATTGGGTATGTGGCTCACTAGACACACCTTGTTTATAGGATTGGGTATCTGCCTCACTAGACACACCTTGTTTATAGGATTGGGTATGTGGCTCACTAGACACACCTTGTTTATAGGATTGGGTATGTGGCTCACTAGACACACCTTGTTTATAGGATAGGGTATGTGGCTCACTAGACACACCTTGTTTATAGGATTGGGTATGTGTCTCACTAGACACACCTTGTTTATAGGATTGGGTATGTGGCTCACTAGACACACCTTGTTTATAGGATTGGGTATGTGTCTCACTAGACACACCTTGTTTATAGGATTGGGTATCTGCCTCACTAGACACACCTTTTTTATATGATTGGGTATCTGCCTCACTAGACACACCTTGTTTATATGATTGGGTATCTGCCTCACTAGACACACCTTGTTTATATGATTGGGTATCTGCCTCACTAGACACACCTTGTTTATATGATTGGGTATCTGCCTCACTAGACACACCTTGTTTATATGATTGGGTATGTGTCTCAATAGACACACCTTGTTTATAGGATTGGGTATATGGCTCACTAGACACACCTTGTTTATATGATTGGGTATGTGGCTCACTAGACACACCTTGTTTATATGATTGGGTATGTGTCTCACTAGACGCACCTTGTTTATAGGATTGGTATCTGCCTCACTAGACGCACCTTGTTTATAGGATTGGGTATGTGGCTCACTAGACACACCTTGTTTATATGATTGGGTATGTGCCTCACTAGACACACCTTGTTTATATGATTGGGTATGTGCCTCACTAGACACACCTTGTTTATATGATTGGGTATCTGCCTCACTAGACACACCTTGTTTAAATGATTGGGTATGTGGATCACTAGACACACCTTGTTTATATGATTGGGTATCTGCCTCACTACACACACCTTGTTTATATGATTGGGTATGTGGCTCACTAGACACACCTTGTTTATATGATTGGGTATGTGCCTAACTAGACACACCTTGTTTATATGATTGGGTATCTGCCTCACTAGACACACCTTGTTTATATGATTGGGTATCTGCCTCACTAGACACACCTTGTTTATATGATTGGGTATCTGTCTCACTAGACACACCTTGTTTATATGATTGGGTATGTGTCTCACTGGACACACCTTGTTTATATGATTGCGTATGTGCCTCATTAGACAAACCTTGTTTATATGATTGGGTATGTGCCTCACTAGACACACCTTGTTTATATAATTGGGTATCTGCCTCACTAGACACACCTTGTTTATATGATTGGATATGTGCCTCACTAGACGCACCTTGTTTATATGATTGGGTATGTGGCTCACTAGACGCACCTTGTTTATATGATTGGGTATGTGCCTCACTAGACGCACCTTGTTTATGTGATTGGGTATGTGGCTCACTAGACACACCTTGTTTATATGATTGGGTATGTGCCTCACTAGACGCACCTTGTTTATATGATTGGGTATGTGCCTCACTAGACACACCTTGTTTATATGATTGGGTATGTGCCTCACTAGACACACCTTGTTTATATGATTGGGTATGTGCCTCACTAGACACACCTTGTTTATATGATTGGGTATCTGCCTCACTAGACACACCTTGTTTATATGATTGGGTATGTGGCTCACTAGACACACCTTGTTTATATGATTGGGTATCTGCCTCAATAGACACACCTTGTTTATATGATTGGGTATATGGCTCACTAGACACACCTTGTTTATAGGATTGGGTATGTGGCTCACTAGACACACCTTGTTTATAGGATTGGGTATGTGGCTCACTAGACGCACCTTGTTTATAGGATTGGGTATGTGTCTCACTAGACGCACCTTGTTTATAGGATTGGGTATGTGGCTCACTAGACGCACCTTGTTTATATGATTGGGTATGTGTCTCACTAGACACACCTTGTTTATAGGATTGGGCATGTGGCTCACTAGACACACCTTGTTTATATGATTGGGTATGTGTCTCACTAGACACACCTTGTTTATAGGATTGGGTATCTGCCTCACTAGACACACCTTGTTTATAGGATTGGGTATCTGCCTCACTAGACACACCTTGTTTATATGATTGGGTATCTGCCTCACTAGACAAACCTTGTTTATATGATTGGGTATCTGCCTCACTAGACACACCTTGTTTATATGATTGGGTATGTGTCTCATAGACACACCTTGTTTATATGATTGGGTATGTGTGTCACTAGACACACCTTGTTTATATGATTGGGTATCTGCCTCACTAGACGCACCTTGTTTATATGATTGGGTATGTGGCTCACTAGACACACCTTGTTTATATGATTGGGTATGTGTCTCACTAGACACACCATGTTTATAGGATTGGTATCGGCCTCACTAGACGCACCTTGTTTATAGGATTGGGTATGTGCCTCACTAGACACACCTTGTTTATGTGATTGGCTATGTGGCTCACTAGACACACCTTGTTTATGTGATTGGGTATGTGCCTCACTAGACACACCTTGTTTATATGATTGGGTATGTGCCTCACTAGACACAACTTGTTTATATGATTGGGTATGTGCCTCACTAGACACACCTTCTTTATATGATTGGGTATGTGGATCACTAGACACACCTTGTTTATATGATTGGGTATCTGCCTCACTACACACACCTTGTTTATAGGATTGGGTATGTGTCTCACTAGACACACCTTGTTTATATGATTGGGTATGTGCCTCACTAGACACACCTTGTTTATGTGATTGGCTATGTGGCTCACTAGACACACCTTGTTTATGTGATTGGGTATGTGCCTCACTAGACACACCTTGTTTATATGATTGGGTATGTGCCTCACTAGACACAACTTGTTTATATGATTGGGTATGTGCCTCACTAGACACACCTTCTTTATATGATTGGGTATGTGGATCACTAGACACACCTTGTTTATATGATTGGGTATCTGCCTCACTACACACACCTTGTTTATATGATTGGGTATGTGGCTCACTAGACACACCTTGTTTATATGATTGGGTATGTGCCTCACTAGACACACCTTGTTTATATGATTGGGTATGTGTCTCACTAGACATACCTTGTTTATATGATTGGGTATCTGCCTCACTAGACACACCTTGTTTATAGGATTGGGTATCTGCCTCACTAGACACACCTTGTTTATAGGATTGGGTATCTGCCTCACTAGACACACCTTGTTTATACGATTGGGTATCTGCCTCACTAGACACACCTTCTTTATACGATTGGGTATCTGCCTCACTAGACACACCTTGTTTATATGATTGGGTATGTGTCTCATAGACACACCTTGTTTATATGATTGGGTATGTGTGTCACTAGACACACCTTGTTTATATGATTGGGTATCTGCCTCACTAGACGCACCTTGTTTATATGATTGGGTATGTGGCTCACTAGACACACCTTGTTTATATGATTGGGTATGTGTCTCACTAGACACACCTTGTTTATAGGATTGGTATCTGCCTCACTAGACGCACCTTGTTTATAGGATTGGGTATGTGGCTCACTAGACGCACCTTGTTTATATGATTGGGTATGTGCCTCACTAGACACACCTTGTTTATATGATTGGGTATGTGCCTCACTAGACACACCTTGTTTATATGATTGGGTATGTGTCTCACTAGACATACCTTGTTTATATGATTGGGTATCTGCCTCACTAGACACACCTTGTTTATAGGATTGGGTATCTGCCTCACTAGACACACCTTGTTTATAGGATTGGGTATCTGCCTCACTAGACACACCTTGTTTATACGATTGGGTATCTGCCTCACTAGACACACCTTGTTTATACGATTGGGTATCTGCCTCACTAGACACACCTTGTTTATATGATTGGGTATGTGTCTCATAGACACACCTTGTTTATATGATTGGGTATCTGTCTCACTAGACACACCTTGTTTATATGATTGGGTATGTGTCTCACTAGACACACCTTGTTTATATGATTGCGTATGTGCCTCACTAGACAAACCTTGTTTATATGATTGGGTATGTGCCTCACTAGACGCACCTTGTTTATATGATTGGGTATGTGGCTCACTAGACACACCTTGTTTATATGATTGGGTATGTGCCTCACTAGACACACCTTGTTTATATGATTGGGTATGTGGCTCACTAGACGCACCTTGTTTATATGATTGGGTATGTGCCTCACTAGACACACCTTGTTTATAGGATTGGGTATCTGCCTCACTAGACACACCTTGTTTATAGGATTGGGTATGTGGCTCACTAGACACACCTTGTTTATAGGATTGGGTATCTGCCTCACTAGACACACCTTGTTTATAGGATTGGGTATGTGGCTCACTAGACACACCTTGTTTATAGGATTGGGTATGTGGCTCACTAGACACACCTTGTTTATAGGATAGGGTATGTGGCTCACTAGACACACCTTGTTTATAGGATTGGGTATGTGTCTCACTAGACACACCTTGTTTATAGGATTGGGTATGTGGCTCACTAGACACACCTTGTTTATAGGATTGGGTATGTGTCTCACTAGACACACCTTGTTTATAGGATTGGGTATCTGCCTCACTAGACACACCTTTTTTATATGATTGGGTATCTGCCTCACTAGACACACCTTGTTTATATGATTGGGTATCTGCCTCACTAGACACACCTTGTTTATATGATTGGGTATCTGCCTCACTAGACACACCTTGTTTATATGATTGGGTATCTGCCTCACTAGACACACCTTGTTTATATGATTGGGTATGTGTCTCATAGACACACCTTGTTTATATGAATGGGTATGTGCCTCACTAGACACACCTTGTTTATATGATTGGGTATCTGCCTCACTAGACGCACCTTGTTTATATGATTGGGTATGTGGCTCACTAGACACACCTTGTTTATATGATTGGGTATCTGCCTCAATAGACACACCTTGTTTATAGGATTGGGTATATGGCTCACTAGACACACCTTGTTTATAGGATTGGGTATGTGGCTCACTAGACACACCTTGTTTATATGATTGGGTATGTGGATCACTAGACACACCTTGTTTATATGATTGGGTATCTGCCTCACTACACACACCTTGTTTATATGATTGGGTATGTGCCTCACTAGACACACCTTGTTTATATGATTGGGTATGTGTCTCATAGACACACCTTGTTTATATGATTGGGTATGTGTGTCACTAGACACACCTTGTTTATATGATTGGGTATCTGCCTCACTAGACGCACCTTGTTTATATGATTGGGTATGTGGCTCACTAGACACACCTTGTTTATATGATTGGGTATGTGTCTCACTAGACACACCTTGTTTATATGATTGGGTATGTGTCTCACTAGACATACCTTGTTTATATGATTGGGTATCTGCCTCACTAGACACACCTTGTTTATAGGATTGGGTATCTGCCTCACTAGACACACCTTGTTTATAGGATTGGGTATCTGCCTCACTAGACACACCTTGTTTATACGATTGGGTATCTGCCTCACTAGACACACCTTGTTTATACGATTGGGTATCTGCCTCACTAGACACACCTTGTTTATATGATTGGGTATGTGTCTCATAGACACACCTTGTTTATATGATTGGGTATGTGTGTCACTAGACACACCTTGTTTATATGATTGGGTATCTGCCTCACTAGACGCACCTTGTTTATATGATTGGGTATGTGGCTCACTAGACACACCTTGTTTATATGATTGGGTATGTGTCTCACTAGACGCACCTTGTTTATAGGATTGGTATCTGCCTCACTAGACGCACCTTGTTTATAGGATTGGGTATGTGGCTCACTAGACACACCTTGTTTATATGATTGGGTATGTGCCTCACTAGACACACCTTGTTTATATGATTGGGTATGTGCCTCACTAGACACACCTTGTTTATATGATTGGGTATGTGTCTCACTAGACATACCTTGTTTATATGATTGGGTATCTGCCTCACTAGACACACCTTGTTTATAGGATTGGGTATCTGCCTCACTAGACACACCTTGTTTATAGGATTGGGTATCTGCCTCACTAGACACACCTTGTTTATACGATTGGGTATCTGCCTCACTAGACACACCTTGTTTATACGATTGGGTATCTGCCTCACTAGACACACCTTGTTTATATGATTGGGTATGTGTCTCATAGACACACCTTGTTTATATGATTGGGTATGTGTGTCACTAGACACACCTTGTTTATATGATTGGGTATCTGCCTCACTAGACGCACCTTGTTTATATGATTGGGTATGTGGCTCACTAGACACACCTTGTTTATATGATTGGGTATGTGTCTCACTAGACGCACCTTGTTTATAGGATTGGTATCTGCCTCACTAGACGCACCTTGTTTATAGGATTGGGTATGTGGCTCACTAGACACACCTTGTTTATATGATTGGGTATGTGCCTCACTAGACACACCTTGTTTATATGATTGGGTATGTGCCTCACTAGACACACCTTGTTTATATGATTGGGTATCTGCCTCACTAGACACACCTTGTTTAAATGATTGGGTATGTGGATCACTAGACACACCTTGTTTATATGATTGGGTATCTGCCTCACTACACACACCTTGTTTATATGATTGGGTATGTGGCTCACTAGACACACCTTGTTTATATGATTGGGTATGTGCCTAACTAGACACACCTTGTTTATATGATTGGGTATCTGCCTCACTAGACACACCTTGTTTATATGATTGGGTATCTGCCTCACTAGACACACCTTGTTTATATGATTGGGTATCTGTCTCACTAGACACACCTTGTTTATATGATTGGGTATGTGTCTCACTGGACACACCTTGTTTATATGATTGCGTATGTGCCTCATTAGACAAACCTTGTTTATATGATTGGGTATGTGCCTCACTAGACACACCTTGTTTATATGATTGGGTATCTGCCTCACTAGACACACCTTGTTTATATGATTGGATATGTGCCTCACTAGACGCACCTTGTTTATATGATTGGGTATGTGGCTCACTAGACGCACCTTGTTTATATGATTGGGTATGTGCCTCACTAGACGCACCTTGTTTATGTGATTGGGTATGTGGCTCACTAGACACACCTTGTTTATATGATTGGGTATGTGCCTCACTAGACGCACCTTGTTTATATGATTGGGTATGTGCCTCACTAGACACACCTTGTTTATATGATTGGGTATGTGCCTCACTAGACACACCTTGTTTATATGATTGGGTATGTGCCTCACTAGACACACCTTGTTTATATGATTGGGTATCTGCCTCACTAGACACACCTTGTTTATATGATTGGGTATGTGGCTCACTAGACACACCTTGTTTATATGATTGGGTATCTGCCTCAATAGACACACCTTGTTTATATGATTGGGTATATGGCTCACTAGACACACCTTGTTTATAGGATTGGGTATGTGGCTCACTAGACACACCTTGTTTATAGGATTGGGTATGTGGCTCACTAGACGCACCTTGTTTATAGGATTGGGTATGTGTCTCACTAGACGCACCTTGTTTATAGGATTGGGTATGTGGCTCACTAGACGCACCTTGTTTATATGATTGGGTATGTGTCTCACTAGACACACCTTGTTTATAGGATTGGGCATGTGGCTCACTAGACACACCTTGTTTATATGATTGGGTATGTGTCTCACTAGACACACCTTGTTTATAGGATTGGGTATCTGCCTCACTAGACACACCTTGTTTATAGGATTGGGTATCTGCCTCACTAGACACACCTTGTTTATATGATTGGGTATCTGCCTCACTAGACAAACCTTGTTTATATGATTGGGTATCTGCCTCACTAGACACACCTTGTTTATATGATTGGGTATGTGTCTCATAGACACACCTTGTTTATATGATTGGGTATGTGTGTCACTAGACACACCTTGTTTATATGATTGGGTATCTGCCTCACTAGACGCACCTTGTTTATATGATTGGGTATGTGGCTCACTAGACACACCTTGTTTATATGATTGGGTATGTGTCTCACTAGACACACCATGTTTATAGGATTGGTATCGGCCTCACTAGACGCACCTTGTTTATAGGATTGGGTATGTGTCTCACTAGACACACCTTGTTTATATGATTGGGTATGTGCCTCACTAGACACACCTTGTTTATGTGATTGGCTATGTGGCTCACTAGACACACCTTGTTTATGTGATTGGGTATGTGCCTCACTAGACACACCTTGTTTATATGATTGGGTATGTGCCTCACTAGACACAACTTGTTTATATGATTGGGTATGTGCCTCACTAGACACACCTTCTTTATATGATTGGGTATGTGGATCACTAGACACACCTTGTTTATATGATTGGGTATCTGCCTCACTACACACACCTTGTTTATAGGATTGGGTATGTGTCTCACTAGACACACCTTGTTTATATGATTGGGTATGTGCCTCACTAGACACACCTTGTTTATGTGATTGGCTATGTGGCTCACTAGACACACCTTGTTTATGTGATTGGGTATGTGCCTCACTAGACACACCTTGTTTATATGATTGGGTATGTGCCTCACTAGACACAACTTGTTTATATGATTGGGTATGTGCCTCACTAGACACACCTTCTTTATATGATTGGGTATGTGGATCACTAGACACACCTTGTTTATATGATTGGGTATCTGCCTCACTACACACACCTTGTTTATATGATTGGGTATGTGGCTCACTAGACACACCTTGTTTATATGATTGGGTATGTGCCTCACTAGACACACCTTGTTTATATGATTGGGTATGTGTCTCACTAGACATACCTTGTTTATATGATTGGGTATCTGCCTCACTAGACACACCTTGTTTATAGGATTGGGTATCTGCCTCACTAGACACACCTTGTTTATAGGATTGGGTATCTGCCTCACTAGACACACCTTGTTTATACGATTGGGTATCTGCCTCACTAGACACACCTTCTTTATACGATTGGGTATCTGCCTCACTAGACACACCTTGTTTATATGATTGGGTATGTGTCTCATAGACACACCTTGTTTATATGATTGGGTATGTGTGTCACTAGACACACCTTGTTTATATGATTGGGTATGTGCCTCACTAGACGCACCTTGTTTATATGATTGGGTATGTGGCTCACTAGACACACCTTGTTTATATGATTGGGTATGTGTCTCACTAGACGCACCTTGTTTATAGGATTGGTATCTGCCTCACTAGACGCACCTTGTTTATAGGATTGGGTATGTGGCTCACTAGACACACCTTGTTTATATGATTGGGTATGTGTCTCACTAGACACACCTTGTTTATATGATTGGGTATCTGCCTCACTAGACACACCTTGTTTATATGATTGGGTATGTGTCTCATAGACACACCTTGTTTATATGATTGGGTATGTGTGTCACTTGACACACCTTGTTTATATGATTGGGTATCTGCCTCACTAGACGCACCTTGTTTATATGATTGGGTATGTGGCTCACTAGACACACCTTGTTTTTATGATTGGGTATGTGGCTCACTAGACACACCATGTTTATGTGATTGGCTATGTAGCTCACTAGACACACCTTGTTTATATGATTGGGTATGTGCCTCACTAGACACACCTTGTTTATATGATTGGGTATGTGCCTCACTAGACACACCTTGTTTATATGATTGGGTATGTGCCTCACTAGACACACCTTGTTTATATGATTGGGTATGTGCCTCACTAGACACACCTTGTTTATATGATTGGGTATGTGCCTCACTAGACACATCTTGTTTATATGATTGGGTATGTGCCTCACTAGACACACCTTGTTTATGTGATTGGCTATGTGGCTCACTAGACACACCTTGTTTATATGATTGGGTATGTGCCTCACTAGACACACCTTGTTTATATGATTGGGTATGTGCCTCACTAGACACACCTTGTTTATATGATTGGGTATCTGCCTCACTACACACACCTTGTTTATATGATTGGGTATGTACCTCACTAGACACACCTTGTTTATATGATTGGGTATGTGCCTCACTAGACACGCCTTGTTTATATGATTGGGTATGTGGCTCACTAGACACACCTTGTTTATATGATTGGGTATCTGCCTCACTAGACACACCTTGTTTAAATGATTGGGTATGTGGATCACTAGACACACCTTGTTTATATGATTGGGTATCTGCCTCACTACACACACCTTTTTTATATGATTGGGTATGTGGCTCACTAGACACACCTTGTTTATATGATTGGGTATGTGTCTCACTAGACACACCTTGTTTATATGATTGGGTATGTGGCTCACTAGACACACCTTGTTTATAGGATTGGGTATGTGTCTCACTAGACGCACCTTGTTTATAGGATTGGGTATGTGGCTCACTAGACGCACCTTGTTTATAGGATTGGGTATGTGTCTCACTAGACACACCTTGTTTATAGGATTGGGTATGTGGCTCACTAGACACACCTTGTTTATATGATTGGGTATGTGTCTCACTAGACACACCTTGTTTATAGGATTGGGTATCTGCCTCACTAGACACACCTTGTTTATAGGATTGGGTATCTGCCTCACTAGACACACCTTGTTTATAGGATTGGGTATCTGCCTCACTAGACACACCTTGTTTATATGATTGGGTATCTGCCTCACTAGACACACCTTGTTTATATGATTGGGTATCTGCCTCACTAGACACACCTTGTTTATATGATTGGGTATGTGCCTCACTAGACACACCTTGTTTATATGATTGGGTATGTGCCTCACTAGACACACCTTGTTTATATGATTGGGTATCTGCCTCACTAAACACACCTTGTTTATATGATTGGGTATGTGTCTCACTAGACACACCTTGTTTATATGATTGGGTATGTGTGTCACTAGACACACCTTGTTTATATGATAGGGTATCTGCCTCACTAGACGCACCTTGTTTATGTGATTGGGTATGTGGCTCACTAGACACACCTTGTTTATATGATTGGGTATGTTCCTCACTAGACACACCTTGTTTATGTGATTGGGTATGTGGCTCACTATACACACCTTGTTTATATGATTGGGTATGTGTCTCACTAGACACACCTTGTTTATATGATTGGGTATGTGCCTCACTAGACACACCTTGTTTATATGATTGGGTATGTGTCTCACTAGACACACCTTGTTTATATGATTGGGTATCTGCCTCACTAGACACACCTTGTTTATATGATTGGGATGTGTCTCACTAGACACACCTTGTTTATATGATTGGGTATGTGCCTCACTAGACACACCTTGTTTATATGATTGGGTATGTGCCTCACTAGACACACCTTGTTTATATGATTGGGTATGTGCCTCACTAGACACACCTTGTTTATATGATTGGGCATGTGCCTCACTAGACACACCTTGTTTATATGATTGGGTTTGTGCCTCACTAGACACACCTTGTTTATATGATTGGGTATGTGCCTCACTAGACACACCTTGTTTATATGATTGGGTATGTGCCTCACTAGACACACCTTGTTTATATGATTGGGTATCTGCCTCACTAGACACACCTTGTTTATATGATTGGGTATGTGGCTCACTAGACACACCTTGTTTATATGATAGGGTATGTGGCTCACTAGACACACCTTGTTTATATGATTGGGTATCTGCCTCACTAGACACACCTTGTTTATATGATTGGGTATGTGCCTCACTAGACACACCTTGTTTATATGATTGGGTATCTGCCTCACTAGACACACCTTGTTTATATGATTGGGTATCTGTCTCACTAGACACACCTTGTTTATATGATTGGGTATCTGTCTCACTAGACACACCTTTTTTATATGATTGGGTATGTGCCTCACTAGACACACCTTGTTTATATGATTGGGTATGAGCCTCACTAGACACACCTTGTTTATATGATTGGCGGGAGTTGTGATAACCTCTTATAATATCTCATTGTATCAGATTCAGTTTTAATTACATTATATCAGATCTCCACTCGTTATATAAGAGTGGTGGAAAAAGTTGGTGCTATGTAGAAGTGATTGATATTAATAAGATCTTTGCAGAGCATTGTGCAAGGGCTTCTGCCAGTATACATGGTACTGGTCTAAATATCAACAAATAGAGGTGACAGGAAGCAACAAAAGTGCATCATGCAGCCTCCTAGTGGATGGTGCACAGTGCCCCTGCTCTGCTTACACCTACATTAAAAACACTCCTGTATATAGCAATGCAGTAGGCATTGAGGTTGTCTACTACATAAGCCGCCATCACTGTATGGCTCCTGGAATGGTGCACACAGCTTACATGCTGAAAAGAGTGCACAGAAAACACAAGAACTTTGTGATTCCATATTATTGAAGTGCAGATCTGTGACATCACCGGTGACATCACTAGGACAATCCCTAAAAACACAAAAACCCAAGAAGAGTCTGGTCCTTCCAGCCAGACGTAGCTGTATTGATAGTGAATCTAAATAGTGGCCTGACTGTCCTCTACTATAAGGTCTAGCCTACACCGAATCTACATGTGTATGTCTCTAGCAATATGTTTGTAATATGGCTACGATGCAATACAGATGGGAATTCTAGATCGGATTAGTAAGGGAAATATGTGTGAACTGTTCACTTCCTTTATTGTGGGGGACTTCCAGCCATTTACTTATCTGTGTTTGTTTTAATGGTTCTGTGATTTCCTGTGAGAGATTTCTTCTTCCTAAAAAATGAAGTCGCCAGATCATATGGCGACTTCATAAACAGGCAAATAAACATATGCATGTGTTTATGTATGTATACAGCTTTTTAAAAGTTCAATCGTTTAGGAAGATTTGTTGATGTGTGACAAGGGGTACCACCGATATCTACGGCTGTTCCTCCCTCTTTACGTTCCCAAATGCAATTCCTATAGGGTTCTAAGGGGACTGTGAAAATTCCCCATTTACCAAGCTCTGGAAATCTTATTTATAACCCCTTTCCACCAAAAATCCGGCTCCAACTCACAGCATTGACTGAGCCCGGGGCTGGAGCCAGGTTTTACACGGAGAAATTTGCTGGAGATTCTGGTTTGAATTCTAGTGTCGGCTTTCTGTATCCAGGCACCAACAATTGGACTGTAATTTAGTTGTGCAGGGAAACTATTCCTGAACTATACTAAGCAAGGAGCTGTATAAAACTGTAAGTGCAATATGTAAAAAGGTAATTAAATCATTAGCATTTTCCTTTTTTCACAGTTGCATGCTGTGTTAACGGGCTTATTTCTACCATATGATTTTGTCTACAAAAATGTAAATTTTTAAAAATTCTGTTCAGCTTACTAAAGTAATTATTAAAGTTCACCTCTTTTCCTAATAAATGAAGCAGGTTCCATGGGATATATTTACTAACGAGCAATTTGTCAAAGACGCTGGTAATCATCAGCTTTGACTTACAGTTTAAAAGCAGCAACAGTAATCGATGCTAAATCAGGCTTGTGTAGCATTGATTCCTGTTGCAGTTTTAAAATGCTCAATGATCGATGGCATTACCAAACTGCCCATTCATCACTATATCCCCATGGGGTAGATTTACTATGCTGCCATTTGGGAAAGCAGTCAACTATCGATGGCTTTGACCAATGGATTTAAAACAGCAACATAAATAAATGCTTACCAAGCTGGTTTAGCATAAATTTTTTGTTGCTGCTTTAAATCGGAATGGGATTGGGTTCAGTTCAAATCCCCACTGCGGAAGCCCGACCGGAGGAGAACTTGACTGGGGCTGGTATGTATCCTAGCCCTCCCCTCAGCCTAAAATTCGTGGGGTGGTGCCTATCCCTAAGTCTCCCTGGGAGTGCCTAATCCTAACCCTCCCTTCCCGCACCCTACACCTAACCCTCATGGGGGGATGCCTAACCCTAACCTCCCCCCAGTGGTGGCTAACCCTAACCTCCCCCTCTCCACATCCTAACCCTAATCCTCCCAGGGGGGTGCCTAACCCTAACCCCCCCCTCTCCACATCCTAACCCTAATCCTCCCAGGGGGGTGCCTAGCCCTAAGTCCCCCTGGGAGTGCCTAAACCTAACCCCCCCTTCCCGCACCGTAAACCTAACCCTCCCGGGGGATGCCTAACCCTAACCTCCCCCCAATGGTGCCTAACCCTAACCCCCCCTCTCCACATCCTAACCCTAATCCTCCCAGGGGGGTGCCTAGCCCTAAGTCCACCGGGGGTGCCTAGATCTAACCCTCTCCCCCCCCCCCTTCCCAGCTAACTGCTAAAATGACCCGGACTTGCTTTGTTCGGGACGGCATCTTTCTGCATTCCAGTGTCGGGATTAAGATAGGCATCGGTATTTTGACCGCCGGTCTAATAACTACATCCCCTTTATATCCATTGGTCAAAACGACCTATCATTGGTGGCTTTGACAAACTGTGGGTTAGTAAATTTACCACCATGTCTTTTCTGTTACATCCATTTACGTCAGTAACTACACCAGAAGTAGTTAGCCATGTAGCCAATTGTCTACTGTGAATTGATGTACCCATTTTTGGATCATTGACTTTTTGGGTATGCCTTGCTGTTCATTCTTTCTGCCATTTTGCCTGGTAGGTTTATGACGGTGAAACCAGCGATGCCGAGCTTGTTGCAACTCTCTGCGGAAACCGACTTCCCAGTGCAATTACATCTACTCAGAACACCATGTTTGTCCGCCTGCGGTCTGATCACAGTACACAGCATAAAGGCTTCAGCGCCCGCTTTAGTGAAGGCAAGATTCTCCCTCCTTTCCTGCTAACTCTCTAATAGCCACTGACTAGTAATTATGAACCTGACGAAATAACCAGAGATGCCCTTTACTTCATATTGAATTATACTGTATTATCATTTGTCATTGTATCACAACAATAGGAAAAAGTTGTAAAGTTCCTGGCCAACTTCTTACATCTCAGCACTCTAACATTGCACTTATTTATGTTATGCAATTCATGACTTCATTTTGTTTATGGAGGGTCTGCTTATCACCTTGTTGAAACAATCTTACTGCATTGTACAGGTAATTGTTATTGCAGAGATAATACTCAACTCCCCAATTTAGCAAACTTTTGCCAATGGGTTATCTTCGGATATTTCACTTGAAACTTATTTACAGTTTTTATTAAAATGATTATTATTAATATTATTATTTTTTTTATTATGTTTTTTAATTCACTTGTAAGTTAGAAGCACAAGGTGTATCAGTGTTTGCCACTCATGTCCTTATAAATTGGGGAGTATATGCAATAAATAGTGAGTGCAAATCTCTTTTAAGTCTTCTATTACGGCACAGGATAAATAAGATGTATTAAAATAGTTTCAAAGTTTAGACTGATGCTTTATGCTATAAAAGGTAAGAATACTGCTGATGGTCTGACCTTGTTTTATTTGCTCTTCTTTCTTTGATAGCGTGTGGTAGCACTATTACGACTGCGTCGATTGGTGGAGTCATTTCCTCTCCATTATATCCATCCAAGTACCCACACAATCAGAACTGTACATGGATTATTCAAACCCAGGAACCTTGTAAGTGACTCATTAGTCTACGTGCTGGCATGTGTCACTGGTCTTACATACAGTACTTGTAACATTATTTATTTTGCTTGGGTTTTTTGTTCTTTATTTGTTTTATATTTTGCAGTTTGGGAGGGGCTTTGAATAAAAGTTTCTAAGATGATGTCTGGTACAGTACAATTCCAAAGTTTATATGTACAACTATAAATACATTATATTAGAGGGAAGGTGCCATTGCACCTAGTTATGGAGGGGGAAGGTCTTTGGAATTCTCACCACCTTCACTGAAGAATGAAACGCGTAAATTCCCAGTCCTTGTAAATATCCCTATTTCAGCTGTGTAATTAGTCTTATTTCTCTCAACAGTTAACCACGTCACCATTTCTTTTACGGATTTTGAAACTGAAGACAGAAATCACAATTGTTCTGAAGATTTTGTAGAAATTTTAGATGGGAATAATTATGAATCTCCTTTAAAAGGTACTGAAACTGTTGTTCTACAATGTGTGAAAAATTTGAAAAGGTTATCGACATAGATATTTACTGTAGTTTATATTTATGTAACTGGGGAGCTGTGAGGCCAACGGTTATTATAAGTGAATAATTAGGTTACGTAAACAGCTAATAAATGAGAATTTCGGCCAAATGTAGTAGCCTGCGAGTTGCGAACAGTGCTGAGATTTTGGCAATTGTGCGGCAAGCTGTAAAGTGTCTTCCAGTAAAAGCAGGGAAAAGTCCCAGCTTCATCTTTGTGAGCTTTTACATGAAACATTTATGTATGTGATACCATTCTCCAAAAATAAGGAGGGGGAAGTTTTAAAAGAGAGACTCTTCCTTCTTAGAATGCGGCTTATTGTGAGTTTACTCCTTTTAAAGTTTCTGCCATGCCAGAATCCCAATAACATAACGGCTGTCTTGTCTCCTTTTGGATAGAGTTACCGTTTAGTACACTAAAGTAGTGTTGGGTGCAGAAAGGAGGGAACGCGCAGTTTGAGATCCGAAGGCCAAGTATTGGCCAGAGGACAAATATGGAGTGGATAAACTTTTATCTTGAATAAATAAAAAAGTATATAAGAAACAAAATAAAAAAAAATTGTTTTCTGCATTAAAATTAAAAAGTCCCAATCAGATGTTGACCCCACACACTCTGATGTTGCCAGCAATACTGGGCAGCAAGCCCTATGTACATAGCAGCAAGCCTGATTCCCATGTCTATAAGCCAGAATGACTTCTGTTAGATGTGTGCTGACCCCTGTGTTTGGTTTAAGTTTTGGATCTGGATTCATCTTCATGTTTTAGTTCTGGGTTTTTAAAAAAAATTGATATAAAGTTTTTAAAAACAGATAAAATTATGTAATATTTGCAATACAAAATCTGAAATTTCTATTTTAAATCCGAATTCCGAACTGTGGGAAGATCAGAGCCGCGACTCAGGTCTATCTGGATCTCCTCAGGAGATTAAACTCGGATCTGTCCGGATTCACGAAATTTGGGTGGATTCGGATTTCTGGAGAACCAAACCGCACATCTCTACTGTTAGTCTAGCTTCTGCTGCGGTGTGTCTTTCAGCGTCCATTTAGATTGCAAGCTGCTTTGATTAGGGATCCCAAGCCTAATGTTTTCCTTCCACGGGTGTAGTATATTAAGTTGACATTCAGAACTCAAGATTGCCAGAATGGAATTTCCAGTGCACGTTTTATGTAACCCTAACTCTAATTGCAGCCTAACCCTAATCTAGCCCTATCCCTAGCCCTAAAATCGGCTAACGACATGCTGGTTATCGACATTCTGACAATGGGCCTGATTCAGAGCCGCTCGTAAGCGGCCGCTCATTCGTTCCGAGCGATGTTAGCCCAACTGCGCATGCGTACGCATGCGCTAACCAGTCAGTGCGGCCGAAATTCATGTGCTCGCAAAATAGCGAATGCCTGCTATTTTGAGTGACAGAAAGAGGCGTATGTGGGTGGTAACAGGGGAAGGTGCTTGAAAATGGGGAGTGGAAATCAGAACGCAGGCGTGCTTATAGGTCAAAACGGGCGTTTTATGGGTGTGCATATTTAAAACAGCAGCGTCATTGACCACGTCACTGGGTTATTTTATAGTCAGAACTGCTCGCAAAATTGTGGTAGCAAACACCAACCCCAAGAATAGCGAGCAGTTCATACCCTTGTCGATGTACTCGATTAATCTAATAAATAGCGGACATGACGTAGGATGCGAGCGGCCAGGGGGCGTATTTTTCCAAAAAACTAACGCAAGTTTTGTTCGCTCGTTCAGACATAGAGGCGTGAACAGACCGCAAACAGCGAACGGTTCATTTGAATAGCCACCCCTTGTTTTAGAACGAACGACCGCAAATAGCGAGTGGCTCTGAATGAGGGCCAATATCCTAATGTGTCAGTGTCAACATTGTGATTGTCAACATGTTGATTATCGATATTCTGTATATATCAATATTCTGACTGCATACACCTTTCTCTAGTGCTTATTACTTCCATTATGTTTTACTTGTTCCTTATAATGTTATAGCTTGGTGCCTATGCTGAAAATATTGTTATTCCTGTTTCTTAGGTCGTTATTGTGGAAATGTAATTCCACATCCTGTTACATCTTTCAGCAATGCTCTTGTACTCAAATTTATCTCTAATGGGTACACAAGTGGCAAAGGGTTCCACGCCACCTACTCTGCATCAACATCAGGTGGGCCTGATAATATTGCATACTTTATCAGTAAGAAATGTGCTAAATAGGGAGATTCATGAGTAGTCCACTCGAGCACATATCAACGTTAACATGTTTGTAAACTGTATATGATCACAAATGCTAATTAAATATAATGCGTGCGCGGCATTAACACAGCATGTGACTCAGAGTCAGACCAATAGCGTCCATTCTTGCAAATTTGGAACCACTCCATAAATGAATGATGTTGACTATCTACTAACTGAACACATGCAAATAATTATCAGTATTACTGATTGTATAATTATATTTACATTATTGTAGGAGGTACATGTAAAGACAGGAAGCTCTTGGATCACTGATTTGTGACTCCAACCTGCAGACAGAGGAGCAACAATGTATTCTCTCCACCTATGCTTCAACAATCAGGAAAACAACATGGACACATACTGTACATAACACAAACCTCTTTATGAGGGTGATAGGTACATAATATTTAGTATTTTATTTAGTCACTATAGCATGGATATAAAGGATAATTAACTAACAAGGTGCTAATGTGCTGGAAACCTTAGTAATCATGTGCTGAAAACTTTGATTGGTGTTGTACAAATGACAGTAAAAATCCTGATTGGGGATTGCACATTGGCATTTTTGCACCTTGGTAGTAAATCAGTGCCATGACGCTTGTTGGAATCTCATTGCATTCTGCAGAACATTATATTCTGACTTTGCATTTTGACACCATTGTTCCTTTTTCAGCATGTGGAGGCGTTTTACACATGGAAAACGGTGCATTCAACAGCCCCAGCTATCCGGAAAATTATCCAGCAAATACGGAGTGTGTTTGGAACATTCTGAGTTCTCCTGGCAACCGGCTCATGCTGTCTTTCATGTAATCCCCATCTTTCTGCATATTGTTCTCATCTTAATGGCCTTACAGGAAGGAAGTGCTGTGTCTGGCAGGAAGACTGTTTAACAAATGTTGCAATGTAAAACATAGCCTAGAGAGATAACAACTGTGCTAAAGTGACACTTTGTTAGCTTTAACTTTTCTTAAATACGTCTAAAAAAAGGGGTCTGTGACATTAACATACATGCAGTGTAGTAACACACCCAGTACAGCCTTTAATTCAGTTTTTTTACCACATTTGCTGTGATTTCCCGATAGCTTCTAATAATAACGATTAATGGTTTGTGAAAGCAATCACTAAACAATGAGAGGAGTTAGGGAGACTTCCAAGTTTGAGCTTTTATGAACTATATGCAAATAAGTTCTTCCAACTGGAGGAACAACTTGGTTTTCTAGAGCATGAAATAGGATTGCGCTGACACAGAACATCAACCTTCCTGCAGCTTGTGTTAGATCAGTTCCAGAAGTCTGCACAGTTTATAAGGTTTAGACTGGAAGTAGAATTGGCATGATAGTAACTGTTAATATTTGGATGGGGGTTCTTGAGTTTAATGTTGATGGTCCCCCCCAAATTTCCCCAATAGAGAGTATCCACATAAACAGTAGTCTGAGTATGTTTCCGCAGCCTGTTATTAGAACACAAAAGGGGGTCAGTGGCTGATTAACAATGAGTCTTCATCATGTGCAAGAATTATGGTTCTACCTCAGGACACAACATGGTTCTCAGATCATATAGATGTCTAAAAGTTGCCAGGGAACAACACCTCGGGATAAATGTAATTGGGCAAAGTTTTTCCTGCGGGACAAAATCGTCCCTTCTCGCACATTTAAAGGTCTGAGGGCCTGATTCAGACCCGCTCGCGAGCGCTGAGCGTTCGCAAGTGGGTCGATGGTGCATCCGTCGTGCACATACGCGAGACCCGAATAACGACGGCCAAGCAGTCGTTAAGGGTCTCGCACCAAAGGGGGCGTGCTGTTGATGGTGATCGACAGCACGCCCCCTTTGGTGGGTGTGCCGGGGGCGTGGCTGCCCAGACGGAGGCGTTCCCATTGGAATGCCTGCTGTCTGGGTCCGGCCCCACTGACATCACTAGTGATGTCAGTGGGAGTGATTTTGGCTCTGATAGAGCCAAAAGCACTCCTGGGCTTGCGGCAGCGAGACCCTACCACAGGGTCTCGTCGCAAGCCCGATGGTCGCGATGGTCTTGACCATCGCGACCATCATTTTGGCCGCTCGCTATAGCTGTGGGTGGTCACCCACAGCTATGCGAGCGGCCAGGAGGCCGCTCCAAAAAGGAGCAGGGACGGCCCTGATTCAGAGAGAGCGCTCTGTCAGAGCGTCTGGCTCTGAATCAGGGCCTGAGTTTGTCCCGCAACTCAGTAAATGTAATTGCCTGTGAACTTGTGAGATCGAGGCTATTACATTGTGGGGGTCCATGTGAATTTTTTCGTATGAAAACTTGGACCTTGTAATGTGGCTTTCATTACAAGGTTCGAGTTACTCAGAAGCCTTCACAGATCAGTGAGCTCCGTGAAGGCTTCTGTGTTTAAAAAAAAAATGCTAAAATGTAAAAAAAATAACAATTAAACAAAACACGGGGTTCCCCCCTAAAAGCACAACCATCACTGGCCTTTTCCGAGCTCTATACTCGCTTATTTACAAAACTCAGACCCTATTACATTTAACCCCTCATCTCTTATCTGACCTTTACAACCCAGCACTATACATTATTATCATTCATTTATATGGTACCACCAAGCATCCATAGCACCATATAGGGAAACAATTACAATGAAAACACAACCAATTCCATCTAAAAAGTACATAAATAATCATACAAGGGGATAAAGTAAACAGTAAAGTAAGACGACTTAGTGAGTGACATTAAAACAGTAGCATTCAATCGCCCTGTGCCCAGGCCTGGTGAGAGGGGGGACAAAGAGGACGCATGTACCATGCCCCGATGGTCAGTGGGGCCCCCAGGATCAGGGACAGAAAAAACGGGGCCGCAGCACCTATTAAGCTGCTGTGCTGCTGACAGGAATCTTTTTTCCTTGTAAACGCATCCGTCCAGCCGAAGCCCCGCCCACTGACACCCTTTCCCACCCAAAGTCAAACACCGGGCAGATACAGGGCCCTTAATAGTTAGTACATCTGACAGTCTGATACCACCCCTCGTGGAACTCCCCCTTTCACGGCACCCCCAAGTCCTCCTCTTAGTGGTCCAGCTGAAAAGAGGGGGAGAGCCAAGCATCATGACTGTCCATTCACACAGCCTCAGCATGAAGGTAAGTAATTAATTATGTTATTGTAATTTTTTAACACTTTACATATACATATATATATACACACATACAGTACTGTGCAAAAGTTTTAGGCAGGTGTGGAAAAAATGCTGCAAAGTAAGAATGCCTTCAAAACCAGAAGTGTTAATGGTTTATTTTTAATCCGTTAACAAAATGCAAAGTGAATGAACAGAAAAGAAATCTAAATCAAATCAATATTTGATGTGACCACCCTTTGCCTTCAAAACAGCATCAATTGTTCTAGGTACACTTGCACACAGTTTTGAAGGAACTCTGTAGGCAGGGGCGCTGAGAGGGGGGGGGGAGTGTATACAGATTACCCGGGCCCGGGCTTCCTGAGGGGCCCGGCGGGGGGCCGGGGCCGACGCCGCCCTCCCCTCCCTCACAGCGTGTGTTGAGCTGCAGTTGGAGACTGCTTGTGGCTGCTGAGCAGCAGCCACAGCAGTCTCCTATGCCTGTGCGGGGGAGCGATCACACTTATCACGCCCCCCCTGGCTTTGCGCCGGGCTGAGGGGGCTCAGAGCGCCCCCCTCCCCGGCGCGAAGCGGCGCTGCAAATCTTTTTTATTTCTTTTTTTTTTTGGCAAGGGGGCGTGGCCACGCCTCCCTAGATTAGACCACGCCCCCTATTTCCGGGGCCCCGCCTTGGCTCTTGGCGGCCCTGTCTGTAGGGAGCTTGTTCCAAACATCTTGGAGAACTAACCACAGATCTTCTGTGGATGTAGGCTTGCTCAAATCCTTCTGTCTCTTCATGTACAGACTCAGGAGCCGGCTCCGTCATGTGCATGCGCTCTGGGCCACCATCGACCCGCTTGCGACCGGGTCTGAATCGGGTCCTCAATGAGGATAGGTCTTAATAATGAGTGTCTGCAGGCAACAGTGAAGCATGGTGGGGGCTCCTTATCCATCATTAAGCCACAAATATAGTTAGCGCTGGAGCAATGTACAATTAAGTAGTTTAGTTTAATGACGACCAAAAACATATAAAATATTTTCATATAAACAACAGAAAGTGAAAAAATCAATTTAAACTTGAAAAAACTGTGTGCACACAGAATTAGCAGTATAACACTGCCCATAAAGATACCAGCAATAGAGATTGCACAAATTGTTAGCACTGTAGGATCATATATTGTGTCCAGGGTAAAGCCATGCAGTAGATAAAAAGACAGCCGTGTATAGCAGTTCTGTTTTTTTGTAACAAGCATAAAAGCATAAATAGTTTAGTATCCAGCTGCAATTCAATTGTTAGTTGTAGGAAGCAGGACAAAGTTATTATTCCCTATATTGGGGATTTCAAACTTGGGGGACAGCACTGTAAGTGCAAAACTTATGATGATGCTCTAATATTGTGTAAAGTAGCGTCCAATACACCATAGGTGCAGTCAAATCTCACCCCAATAAAGCTTGTATATCCTTGTGCTAGTCGGCATCCCCAATGAAGACCTGATATAACCTTGTTGTTGGCTGTAACCGGCGTCCCAGGTCAGCAAGGCAGGTCAGCAGGGCAGGTCTGGTCCTGTTCGTTAATTATAGCGGCTCGATGTCCAGCTGGTAAGGACGAGCATACAGCCATGGCCAAAAGTTTTGAGAATGACACAAGTATTGGTTTTCTCAAAGTTTGCTGCTTTAGTGTTTTTATACAGCATTTCATGAGTGTCAAAGGCTTTTATTGACAATTACATTAAGTTTATGCAAAGAGTCAATATTTGCAGTGTTGACCTTTCTTTTTCAAGACCCCTGCAATTCGGCGTTGCATGCTGTAAATCAAATTCTGGGCCACATACTGACTGATGGGCGCCCATTCTTGCCTAATCAATGCTTGGAGTTTGTCAGAATTTGTGGGTTTTTGCTTGTCCAGCCGCCTCTTGAGAATTGACCACAAGTTCTCAATGGGATTAAGGTCTGGAGTGTCCTGGCTATGGACCCAAAATGTCGATGTTTTGTTCCCCGAGCCACTCAGTTATCACTTTTGCCTTATGGCAAGGTGCTCCATCATGCTGGAAAAGGCATTGTTTGTAACCAAACTGTTCTTGGATGGTTGGGAGAAGTTGCTCTTGGAGGATGTTTTGGTACCATTCTTTATTCATGCCTGTGTTCTTAGGCAAAATTGGGAGTGAGCCCAAACCCTTGGCTGAGAAGCAACCCCACACATGAATGGTCTCAGGATGCGTTCCACACTGTACAGCGGCTCCCAGTGTCTCGCGTCCTACAGCTCCAACAGCACTTACTGGCACAAAGATCACCTGACACGTTTCTCAGCCAATCAGAAGTGCCATTTCATCAGAGGCATGTAAAGACTCAGACTGAGTATCTGATATATGTGCACATAAAACGGTCCTCATTGGCTACAATTTGCATAGAATTATGAATCAATTTGACTGATAATTACAGAGTTGTAATATCAAGGGACCGATTTTTTTAACGACAGGTTGTCAGCCACATATAAACAATTTAAACTGAATTTCATATCAATACTAGGAGCTTTTCTGAAAAAAAAAAAACTACTCTGTCTAAAGTATCTATTGTTGTATTTAATATCTTATCAGTTTTCAAGCGTGTGGAATTTCTAGAAATTATTTTCTTAATAGCATATGCTGAAGAGTTATATTGAGTAATAAATGATATTGGTCGTGTCCTGTGTGATGGAAGTCTCTAGTTATCACTTTAAGCAAAGGTGGCCTATCTTGTTCTTTCATTGTCTCAAGAGTTCTGTCTAATAAAGAACGAGGATAACCTTGAAGTAAAAATGCTTTATATAACTCTAATGCTTGTGTTTGAAAAGCTTCTATTGTAGAACAGTTTCTCCTAACATGGAGGAACTGGCCTTTCGGGATATTATCCCTCAACGGCCTGTAATAACTGTTTGTATAGTTTAAATAATTGCCACAGTCCACCTGCTTGGTATAGATGGCTGTTTGGATCTCACCATTGTGGATAGTCAGCGCGACATCCAGGAAATTGATGCAATGTGGACTATTAGTGCTTGTGAATCTTAACCCCAAAAAAATTGTGATTAAGGTGATCAACAAATGATGAAATGGATTGTGTGTCCCCATCCCAAAAGCCCCAAATCATCAATATATCTGCCATTGAGGACCAAGTGCACCCCGAACTCCCTCCCCCACACATAGCGGTCCTCAAACCTGCCCATGTAGAGGTTGGTATAACTCGGGGTGAACCTGGTTCCCATGGCAGTATTCTGTCTGGAGAAAAAAATTGAGAATCAAAAGAAAATAATAGTACTTCAAAATAAATATAATACTATTCAAAATAAAGTTACATGACATCCCTTCAACTGAAAGCTCACTACTGAGATAGTGGTTCACTGCAAGGATCCCTTGTTCATAGAGTGTATAGAGATTCAACATCACAAGTAAGAAATTGATAGGAATCTTTCCAGATTACAGATTGCATAAAAAAATGTGTTGTATCTCTAATAAATAACACCACATAACCCTGTAAATGTTAATCAACAAATTAAGATAAATTACTAGTGAGTGACCCTATACCTGAAATAATCGGACGCCCTAGTGGCTTAGTGAGTGTTTTGTGGATTTTGGGTAAATGATAATACATGTGTTATAGGGTGCTGTGTAAAAAGAAAATCATAAGTCTCCCTGGATATTGCACTGTCCAACCTAGTGGCTTCCCATAGTTGTTCCAATTCAGATCTAAAGTGGCTGATGGGATCTCCAGTCAATCTAGAATAGAATCTATCGTTATGGAGTTGTCTGTGGGCCTCCTCGAGGTAGTCACTGGTGTATAACTATACATCCTCCCTAATTCGCCTGTTTGGTAATCAGATCCTTATCCTTGATCATTTTTTTAAGAGCGGATCTTTCATATTTTTTGTCAAATTGTCTTTAAGGGAACCATCATCTGTTTTTTGGCTTAATTTTCTAAAGTCTTCCATAGTAGTGCTGTAGAAGCTCTCAATGTAGGGACCACGATATTTTAATGGATAAAAGTTGTTTTTTTTTAACTTACTTTGATTCTTTTATTCAACATCATACATTTTTATTATAGATTGTACAGATGAATTGTCAGAGAGGTCTAGATTATTTATACTTATACTTATCCATCATGCAGTACCATCAGGGAGGCGTCTGATTGGCTCCAAAATTATTCTGCAGCAGGACAACGACCCCAAACATACAGCCAATGTCATTAAGAAACATCTTTAGCATAAAGAGGACACATTGAGTCCTGGAAGTGATGATATGGCCCCCACAGAGCCCTGATCTCAACATCATTGCATCTGTCTGGGATTACATGAAGAGACAGAAGGATCTGAGCAAGCCTACATCCACAGAAGATCTGTGCTTAGTTCTCCAAGATGTTTGGAACAAACTCCCTGCCGAGTTCCTTCAAAAACCTGTGCAATTGTACCTAGCAGAATTGAAGGCTGTTTTGAAGGCAAAGGGTGGTCACACCAAATATTGATTTGATTTAGATTTATCTTCTTTATTGACTTTGCATTTTGTTAATTGATAAAAACTATTAACACTTAAATTTTTTAAAGCATTCTTACTTTGCAGCATTTTTTCCACACCTGCCTAAAACGTTTGCACATCACATACAGTGCGTAAAGTGGTCCTAGAGAAGTGGTAGAACTCAGCCCCCCACCCCCACATCCTCTGCGGTTTTTAAGAAAAGGGACAGCATGCAACAAAAAAGGGTTGTGGTCTTAAAAAGGTGCATGGTCACACAATAGTATTCCCAATTCAAATTATGCCACACAGTAGCACAGTCTTGATTCACCCCTGATTCACATTACACCACATAGTGGTGTCCCTTATTCATGTATGGCACACAGCAGTGCCCCTTTTACACAGTGCCTACATTTGTGCCCCTTATACACAATGCCCACAGTAGTAGTGACCCTAATACACATAATGCCCACAGTAGCTGTGCCCCTTATACAATGCCCACAGCAGTGGTGCCGCTTACACATAATGCCCACAGCAGTAGTTCCCCTTATGCAATGCCCATTGTAGCAGTGCTCCTTATGCAGTGCCCACAGTAGTGGTAGTTCCCCTTATTCAGTGCCCACAGTAGTGGTAGTGCCCCTTATTCAGTGACCCCAGTAGAGTTGCCCCTTATGCAATGCCCCCCAGTAGTGGTGCCCCTTATGCAGTGCCCAGTAGTGGTAATGCCCCTTATGCAGAGCGCCCAGTAGTGTTACTGCCCCTTATGCAGTGCCCACAGTAGTGATAGTGCCCCTTATGCAGTGACCCCAGTAGTGGTGCCCCTTATGCAGTACCTCCAGTAGCGGTAGTGCCCACAGTGGTAATGCCCCTTATGCAGTGCCCCCAGTAGTGGTAGTGCCCCTTATGCAGTGCCCAAAGTGGTAGTGTCCATTATTCAGTTGTCCCAGTAGTGGTGCCCCTTATTCAGTGCCCCCAGTAGTGGTGCACCCTGTAGTAATGCCCCCTGTAGAATTAATGCCCTCAGTTGTAATGCACCCTGTAGTAGTGCCAATAGTAATACCCCCTGTAGTAATGCCCCCAGTAGTAGTGCCCCCAATAGTAAAGCCCCTGACTAAATGCCCCCAGTTGTAGTGCCCCCAATAGTAATGCCCCCAGTAGTAGTGCCCCCCAAGTAAGTGCACTGCGGGAGCCGGAAGCCGGAGCTCAAGTGTGAGCACCAGCCTCCGGATGGCGCTGTAGGGAGGGAGCCGGGCGCGTGCTGGTAACAAACTCTCAGCTGGCGCCCGGCAAATGGAGCCTCCCTGCAGCGCCGGGCTAAGGTGGGTCGGAAGAGGCGGAACTGGTTCCGTCTCCAGATAGAAGTGACGGAACGCAGTTCCGCCCCGATCCGGCCCACTTTAACCCATGTCTAAATACATATGTGTCTGTTGCGTGCGCACATTTCTCTATCTGTAATAATTGTGCTTGTGTATGTGGATCCAGCATGTGTATTTGGAGGAAGGGGCATTGGGAGGGGAGTGGGCCCATGGATATCAGTGTACCGGGCCCCAAGATTTCTGTTGCCAGCCCTGCCTGTGCCCTGGGCTCAGCAGACAGAAAGAATAATTGTTTCCCTTATTAGAGTCTTTATGACCTGTTTAGGAGGCCATATTACTGTGTATTACCTGTACAGAGGTACAATATAGCTAGAAGCCTCATTACACAATAGTAGCATATTGAGTAGGCCCAGCAAAACTGCTCGACATCTAAAGCAGCCCATGCATCAAAACCCAATCCCCCAATCCGATTCCACAATCTTCGATTCTCAGATCATCTGCAAAATCTAAAGGTGCCCACACACATAGCGATGTGCTCACGATCCGACATCGTTTAGGATTTCCCCTGAACTGTCCCCAGGCAGCTCCCCGGCAGTCGTGGTCATGATTTGAGGTAAAAAATGTCAAATCTGACTTAAGATCTATCGTGCATCCAGTGCATTGTGTCCCAGATTGCCAAATCTGCCCTACAGCACGGCACTCACGATTTGGCCATATTTTACATGATTTGTCATCACGATTCATCGAAATCGGCCAAATCGTGTAAAATATCGCTAAGTGTGTGGGCACCTTAACATGTTTTAAATCCTAAATCGCAGATTCTGTTATTTTTTTGGTCGTATTCGATGATGGGTGATCCCCATACATTGATGATTTTTTAAAACTATTTTTAACAAAAATGCTTAATTGGCTAGATTGATTGTTAATGTATAGGCCCCTCAACATTTCCATAATATCAATGCACCACTTAAGACTTTTATTGTTTGAACTTTGTATATTGAGACAGATGTATCAGTTGGGGATGTAGTCCCTGTAAGGTAAGCCTCAGTCACATGGTGGAGCTAGGTTTCTAGATACTCTCATTCTCATGCTAGTTCATACTGATTTTAGTCTGCGTCCATTATTAAATTGAGTGTCTGTATTTTTGGTTTAGCGCACACAATGGCTGTAACACTTTAGCAAACTTTTTTTGTTTTTACACCTACAGATCATTCTCTCTACAAATGAGTGAAAACTGTTCAAGAGATTACTTGGAAATCAGGGAAGCAAATGAAACAGGCATGTTTCTGGGGCGCTTCTGTGGAAATACATTGCCAAGTAACGTTTCTTCCATTATTGGTCATATTCTTTGGATTAAGTTTGTGTCCGATGGCTCTTTCAGTGGCTCTGGATTTAGAGCCACCTTCTCTCATTGTAAGTATTTAAGGTTGTGTTGCATATTGTTTGATTACATGACTTATGTTTAGCATTTAATTCTAAGTAGACTGAGGGGTGGAACAGAGGAATAGAGCAGTAGGGTAGACAGTATGCTTTCAATCATGCATTATTGTACAAATCTTCTTGTTAATCAAAATTAGAACATGCCCTTACTATTATATTGTTAGTGTCACACTACTGGTGCTCAGACCTTACCGGCGTAAAGCGGTCCCCCCTCCCTTGAGCACCCCAGACCTGGGATGAAGCCTGGGGCTCTTCCCTGGCCAGTGGGTGCAAGAGTAATAGTGTAAATGATGGAGCCCTCATGGGTTATGTCATTTGCCGGGCTACCAGCCAATCAGAGGCCATTCTAGAGTAAGCAGCCACTGATTGGCTGTGACCTGCATTGCTGTTGATTGACAGCCATGCGGCTTACAGCCAATCAGTGGCCGCTTACTCTAGAGCGGCCTCTGATTGGCTGGTGGCCTGTCAAATGACGGAAACCACTCGGTCTCCGTCATTTACCAAGGAAGATATCTATGTGGAAACATATACATCTATTCAATGTCCATGGTACGGGATAAGGTGGTATGTTATTTTGGAATGGCCGGGACTCTACTGGGGAAGAGGACCGACCTGTGCCAGGAGATAGGTGAGTATTCAAATTTTTTTTTAGGGATTAACATGGACAAGGGGACTGATCACCAGAGAGAAGGTAAGAATGTGTGAGTGTGTTTAGTGTGTAATAAAATTATACTTTCTACGGTGTGTACTGTGGTTTGTTTTTTTTCAGTGAGGATACGGGTGCCGGACGCCTGCTGGCACTTGTAGTTCTACAACTGCCAAACTGCAGGCATGCTGGCACCTGTAGTCCCACTGTAAAAAACAATAGTAGCCATATATTATTCAGACTATTACCCCTGCACCCACCGGCCAGGGGTTCAGGGAAGAGCCCCAGGCTTCAGCCCAGGCATGGGGTGCTCAGGGGAGGGGATCCCCTTTATTGGGGGTGAGTCCCCAACTCCCCTGGGATCGCCGGCCTGGTCTGACTAGCTTGGCGTGTTAATGCTTTGGCCGGGGTGACATGGGGAATGGGTCCTCTGGCTGTGGCATTACACCATGGCTAGTTTGAGTCCGGTGCTGGTTTTAAAAATACGGGGGTCCTCACGTGCTTTTTATCCTGTATTTTTAAAACCGGGACTGGCTTACAGAGCCCAGTGCCGGTTCGTATTTTTAGAGTCAGAAATGGCTCAGGAGCTCGGGGCTGATTATACTTTGGGGGGGAAAATCCCATTTACATTTTTTTTAAATAACCCTTTCTTTTATTATTTACAGGCAGAAAGATACACGGATCAAACTGACTGTGTATGTTTCTGCAAAACACGCTGCTCAGGAGGGGGTCTATTTGAAACGTCTATTTTTTAACCGAGTTTGCTTAGAGTACGCCCATGATTGTAATGACGATTGTTGGTAAATTCCTGTGTTGTATTCCGGTCTATGGAAAGTACTGCCGTGTTCAGACGATGGTGTATTGATTTCTGTTTCTACCGATGTGTCCACATACATCTATCCTCCGTGCGAAACAAGTCGCACTACACATAATGCGTGAGTGCCGTGTGACTCGGTAGCGCTGAATGTCTTTACGTACGACCTTTTACCTTCAAATGTGTCTTATCTGCACAGCTGTGTGAATAGGACGTACAAGCAGCTTCTGCTGATCAAAATGATATGCGGCATGCCTATGTTCTGTGTGCGACTGCGGTTATACCTGCATGCGAAATGCTACGTTACAGTGCACCACTGTGCGAATAAGACGCATTTGAAGGTAAAAAGTCGCATGATACGATTATAAATCTAGAAGTGTTTTCTTGTTTGTATACTGTAGATTTGACACGTGTGTTTGATGTTTGTGAATTGGTGTGATGCTTTAATAAAAGTGATTTAAAAAAAAAGTTGCACGAAAAGACGCTCTGTGCTAGTGAGTCACGCCACAGTATGGTGCGATTAGAAGGGCTGTTTAACGTGCAAGGAGGCTAGTTGTGTGTGGATATATCTGTATTTACGGGTGCATTTAATTGTTGATTCGGCCATGTTCAATTCTGAAAATTTCCGTGTTTGTAAAAATGGTAAAATACTTCCATAATAGTAATCTTGGGCAAACAAGGATCTTCGGAAATTTACCGCTTAGTATCTGAATTTATGGTAATCGCCTTTTCACTTTGAAATAGGTGCAAATTGCTTCCATGACATTTGTGATTTCTTCCCAATAGTGTTTGGAAACAATATAGAAGGAACCTATGGGCAAATTGCTTCTCCCTTATGGCCCAGGCAATATCCACACCGGTCTAAGTACGTTTGGAAAATTAATGTGGAGTCAGGTCGTATCATTGAGATTAGAATTTTGGAGATGGACATCGAAGGCTACACAGTTTGCAGTTCTGACAAATTACAAGTATGTACTTCATATCAGACTATAGTTATTTATTTAATAACATTTACAGTATGACTCTGTTAACATTTACTTTATAACCCTCTTAATTACTTTAAAAAAAAATAATATTATTGAAAATAATCTGTTGTAAACAGACATTTCATCTGGGCAGGGCTGCCAAGAGTTTTTGGGCCCATGGCATGTGAGGGCATGGCCACAGCACATAGATGCTTGTGGTAGCACATCGCTGAAGGGAGTGTGGCGGCAACATATTGAAGGTTTGACTACGGCCCTTTGACAGGCCAAGAGTACTCTCAACCCGTCTCTGTGCCCCTGTTCCTGGATCATTTATTAACAACTAACAGCAACCAATCAGTAGTTTGGTTTCATGCGTCTAGTGTAAGTGAGACAATGAAAGCAAGCATATGATTGATTGTTGTGGTGTATTGCAAATTAGGACTTACACAATTTTATAGCTTTAGTAGAGTATAGTTTCCAAAATATACACAAATCAGTCCCCACACCGATGTGCCCAGACCCAACCACTTTGGATCAAAACTCTTTTCGCGCACCACAGATTGGCGCTATGCTGGTAAAATTGGGACGTGTAAAGTTGGACGTGTTTTGCTGCACAAAGTGCAGGCGGAAAATGTGTCTGAAAAAACAATTCCTCATCATATAGTGGAGCAAATAGTAAATAAAATAACATTTCAATTTCTAATAAAATAGACTGCAAATATCACTCTCTAATTTTACAATACATTGTGGCCTATTCATTATTTATCAAGCTTTTTCCCTGATAAATCGCAGCTAAACAATGAAAAATTAATTATTTATCAGCGATATTTAGCAATGCTTGCTTGGCTTCCTAACAGAGGCAAGCATACGTTAACTACTGTATGTAAATCTCAGAGAAATCAGCATTTATCTGACTTTAGGGGTTTAATAAATAGCCCTGATCCAAAAAATATGCTGCCCATCCACTAGGCGATTAAGCCTAGCGATTGAGCGATAACGACCGTTGTTATCGCTCAATCGCTTGGTAATCGCCCGCAAATCGGGCAGTAAAATGTTAAAAACGACCAGTGATGCCCGTGCCCGCTGGTCGTTTTTAACATCTATCATCGCCCGAACATGACGTTGCCATGTTCGGGAATGATTGATCTGCATACACTGAACGTCTCAACGTTCAGTGTATGCACTTCACCCCAAGGGGGACGACGGCACGATTATGATGTCGTAATCGTGCCGTCGTCCCCGCATCTAGTAGTGGATGGGCAGCATTACCCTTTTTCAGGTGAAAACTGATGTTTTGTAGTAGTTAGGGTTTAAAAAAATAGACCCCTTTTTTTCTTCATGTTTGGATGAAACCATCCGGTTAAAGCATCAGTCACTGCAAGAGCGGCTATAAGAAGTAATTGTACACTGTGCATATAGGGCCTGATTCTGAGTTGGACGCATGGTGCAATTGCTTTTCCGTATGGCCACTGCTCTACTGTCACATGGTAATGCGAGAATCCAGCAAAGTGTGCAGAAAATCTGTGCAACTGAAAGCGGAAGCCTATCCAGCCCACCAGGGGAGTAAGTTCATACCTGTCGCTCAGAGGCGAAAATGACGGAGGGCTCCCCCCCGTCCCTGGCTGCATGCACAGTAACACAGCTAAAAGGGCGGAGGAGGAAATAATGTGCAAGTAATGCTACCAGTTGTGGATAGTCTCCAGCCACATCCCCTCAGTTCTTTTCAGCCTCCCCTTGTGTCTCTCCAGTCTGATTTCCCTGTGCCTCCCAGTGTCTCTCCAGCCTCATTCCCCTGTATTTCTGCAGCTCCAGCCTCCCACTGTGTCTTCAGCTCCAGCCGGCCCTCTTCTGTCTCTACAGACCCACAAAAGTCTCTCCTGCCAGTCACATTCTGTCTCCAGCCCTTCCGTGTCTCTCCAGCCAGTCCTCTTCTGTCTCCAGCTACCCAAGTGTTTCTCCAGCCAACCATCATCATTAGTATCTGGACTGGCATCAAGTCTGATGCCACACATGCGGAGTCACCGATTTTCATTCTTTCGTGAATGGGCGTAATGCTGAACCAACAGATGCGCTCGTATCAGCGTATACGTCCAATCAGAATCAGGCCCATAATTTGCATTTGCTATTGAGCAATGCTGGCTCAACATAATGGGTATGGGCACATTGTTCAATCTAATTGTACGAGTGTTTGTCTGCATTATTGGCTTTGTTTTTTCATAGATATATGATGGACCAGACGTTCACTTTCGCATCATTGGCACATATTGTGGCGACATCCAGCCACCTTCTCTCTTCTCCTATGGCAGTTCTGTAACAATTCAGTTTATAAGCGATAGCACTATCAGCAAAAAGGGTTTTCTGCTGGAATGGATGGCAATCGACATATCGCCAGGACCAATGCCAAATATAACTCAAGGTAAAAGACTTCGGCAAGTAAGAAATGAATAGTTTTCCTCAGCTTTTGTTTTATTAGTAACTTTTGGATTTTGTGGACTCTTTGTACCTCACTGTTTTTTTTTCTGCTCCTCATCAGTCTTTGTCTTGAGTATTCATCCTAAAATGCATGCCTAGTGCTCGAAGCCAGAGATAGGCAACCTGTGGACCTGCAGCTGTTGTAGATCTACCGTGGGCTGCCCAATCCTCCGGTTAGGAACATCTCTGTTTTTATTTAAGGGAAAATCAGAAAAGTAAAGAAATTTCCTTTACTGAACAAGTATTTATTTGCCCCATCAACAGTTGTAGACTGTTACGGTGCATACAATTAATTAATAGTTGTTAATTAATCTATTTTACCTTTACCCCATGCCGTGGTTAACAGTTTCACGGTTATTAATGTTAATAACTTAGGATGTAATGAGTTGCAAGATGGTAATGTTATCAGAACAATGCTTTTTATCCTTGATAGAACTCACAAATGGCGATATCATTAAGTAATAATGGGGGAGATGTATCGAGCCTTCTAATGAGTGGGGAAGTGGACAAAAGGAGACGTTGTCCATAACAACCAATAAACTTGTAACTATTATTTTATAGAATGTACTTCATAAATGCTAGCTTTATCTGATTGGTTGCTATCGGCAATTTCTTCACTTCTCCACTTCTCCAGTGTTAGAAGATTTGATACTTTCCCCCATAGTCCCCTCTAATTCTTGACATCAAAAAATCTACAACCGAGCGGTTATAATGTGCCCTGGCTACTGAGGAGACACCCCCAATACGGTGTCACCACGACATCTTGTAACGGGCAGCGCAGGATGTAAAGAGGGCCTTGATACTTGCAACATGGTGTGACCGTACCCCCACACACTTGGCCACGCCCCCTCGACTACGTGGAATGTTAAATCTTCTGGCAGCCCTGTCTACAATAGAATGCAGCCTGTGGACAATGTTAGGGATTACAAGGGGCTGCATTCCACTCGTGGGCTGCCAGTGGGTCAGCCTTGACAAGATGTATTAGAATTAAAAAAGGCTAAAGGCTACACAAATGATTTCTCTGAACAGTATACTTGACAGTCAGGTTTATTTAACCACTTGCCTGGCATGGTCGCATCAGATGAGACCACGTCTTGCTGAACTCTCCCTGACATGGGCCCATATGATGCAACTAGTCTGAAACACGTAGTGGTCGGCTGCCGGAATATAATCTTCCAGCAGTCGCCAATCTCAGAGGGACCACCCGGCCCCTCTGCACCCATGTCTTCACCCCAGTGAGTACCAATCACTGCAGGTTGCAGTGATCTGCCAGCCCAACAGCACCCCCCACCCACCAGGGAAGTGTGATCAAAGCAGCTCTCGGCCCTCCAGTGTATACCGGGCAGCTGCAAAGAGGCGCAGCCACCGGGAACATATAAACATAGCATAGTCGAATATATCAGAATATCGTTATTTATAAAATATAGATATTAATATTGTAACAAATTTTATGTGTTCTTGCAATTATGGCATTCCCATATCGATATTCTTGATGGATATGGGATTGCCATAATCGAATGGACACATAACATTAGGTATGATATTAATATCAATATTTGTAAATAACAATATTTCGACTGCTGAATAGGGATGCTTAAATTGTTTAAAAGTGTTTAAAGTTCAAGTTCATGCACAGTATAGCATAATAATTGCTATTTTAATGGTATATTATGTATATATTTTCTTAAATTGTGTTGGATAAGTTTAAATAGATCATCTTGACCTAATTCAAACCTAAAAAAGAATATTGAGTGATTCTTAGAATAAAAGTATTAGCCAGTAAAGTGGTTAAGAACATGTCAAAAAGCCCCCCCCCCCCCCTCCCCCCTCTGCAGCCATCCTGCCAGTTCGTGACCTAACTTTGCAAAATGAAGACTATAATGATGGAATCTGCAGATAGTCCTTTTGTCCCCTCCTTCTCAAGATGCATTTAAAACATAAATTAGTTGCTAATGCAGTGTTTTGGGAGAACAATTTTACTCTGACTACCATGCGCGTTACAGCTGGGCACACAAACCTATAAACGTAGGTGCAGACTGATTTTAAAGGGGCAGCTCCAGAAGCTTTGATATGGATGTATGGCATTCACAGTCATTACCTATCTGTCACAGTCATTACCTATCTGTCACAGTCATTACCTATCTGTCACAGTCATTTCCTATCTGTCACAGTCATTACCTATCTGTCACAGTCATTACCTATCTGTTATATATAACAATGCGTCAGTGGTGATATTCATTCTTTCTTACGCATTTTCAGGTGCATGTGGAGGAGTTCTGAGAACAGGAGAAACGCCTTTATTTTTATTCTCTCCTGGATGGCCGAATCTGTACGCTGCAAACCTTTTGTGCAACTGGGTTATCAGGTCTCCAGAATCCACGGTGGAGCTAAATCTCTTGTATGTGGATATAGAGGCCCACGGCTCATGTAATTATGACAGGCTTGTCATCAGAGACGGTATGAAGTGATTCAGCTCTATTATATGAAGTCATTGAGACAATGAGTAATAACATAATCAGAGACATCTTAATGCCTGTGGGGCTGTTCATGGCGCCACCTTCCGGGTATATTTTAAGAGAATTGGGCGCACAGGCAGAAGATGGCACGGGGCCAGAGTCTTCATAATCAGCTACGCCAGCGCCATCTTTACGAATATATATCATACAGAAGATGGTGCCATCAGCAGATTGAATAGGGTGGGAGGTATCTGCAGGCACACTATGGCATCTGTTCTAAGTGCTGAGTTTATGGTGTGGGTCCCCACTTGACCCAGGGGCATCCTGCACCCATTATAGATAAGTCACTGACAATAATGACCTTAATATAAATGGTAGAACATTACATTTGTCATGCTTCAATTTCCCAGGCTTGGGAATAGAATAGAGCACAGGTTCTCAAACTCTGTCCTCAGGACCCCAAACAGTGCATGTTTTCCAAGCCTCCTCACAGAATCATAAGTGAGATATTAGCTCCACCTATGGATCTTTTAAAATGTGTCATTGAGTAATGACTACACCTGTGCACCTGCTGGGTGATCTGCAAAACGTGATCTGTGTGGGGTCCTGAGGACCAAGTTTGAGAACCACTGGAATAGAGCAAAGGAAAGTTACAGGATTATTTTTAAAGAAAAACATTCAGTGACTTGTAATATCCCTATGATTTACAGTAGATATAGTGTTCAGTCTAGCACCCTGCACCTGTTACTACCTGTGCAGTTCCTCTTTCCTGCCTGGGGTGTCGCTCTCTGCTCTGGTGCTTCTAGCACTCTCAGCTAATGCATCAAACTGCTGCTATACAGACCAGAGTGTGCTAGAAGCATCAGAGCAGAAAGTGACACCCCAGGCAGGAAAGATGAATTACACGGGTTGTGACAGGTACAGGGTGCTAGAATTAACACTAATGCATTGTTATTATTATTATTATTTTTATCATTATTATGTAGGAGACAATGACCTCGCACCAGAACTTGCTGTTGTCTGTGGCAGAGATTCTCCGGGACCAATCCGATCATCTGGAGATAGCATGTTCCTGGCCTTTTCTTCTGATACAAGTGTTTCCAGAGGAGGCTTTAATGCATCTTATCATAAAAGTAAAGTTTGTTTCACTCTATTGTTCAGATCATGGAGTGGATTGTTCCTTAGTTCCCCTTAGTTCTTAGTGAATTCATAGGCTGCATGCAGGGCCGCAGAAAACAATAGTGTTTCACCCTTTGGCTACACATTTGCAGAAGCTTATGCTGTGCATGCAGCCTATTTAGGTGTGATCTCGCAGATCACCCTAAGACAGTGGTGCCCAAACTTTCCTGAATCATGTTGCCTTAGAGTATCAGCATTTCTTTCATGGTGCCCCTAGGTAAATTGTGCTTATATGTCATTCTTAGGTTTAGTTACAGTGTGTGGTGATGGACAGGGTTGCAATTCTGTTTGTCCACATATTTTATGGTTGGCACCCGCCAGCACTGCTTTTACCCATCACACGGATCTTAAATATTTTGATTTGGTCCTGGCAGAGCTGTAACTAGAGTTTTTGGTGCCCTGTGCCAGAAAGAGCATTGGCGCCCCCCTCATTTTTCAAAGGGACATAATGGACATTAAAAAAAAGGGCCATGGCTTCGTGGGGAAGGGCCAGGGAAGAGATAGGAGAGGCCAGGAGATGCTGGGGATGAAATAAAAGGAAGCTACAAGCAAGAATGATAATAAACAGAAATTTGATAGGCCCAAACAGCGCCCCCTGACCTGTGGTGCGATGGCACCGGCCGCACTACCCTAGCTGCGGCCCTGGGTCCTGGGCCACAAATGTGTGGCACCCCTGCAAGTGCCCTGCGGCACCCCAGGATATACAAGAAACAACAAAAAGTATTCCCCCAGCACTCAGAATGAAATCAGCAATAAGATTTGAAAAACTACATGGTGGTAGATAATTCAGAGATCTCAGTTGCATATATTTGCAAAGATATGGCTAAGCCTCCGGGCCGCGTCACGGCGTCTCTGATACCGGAGGTCCCTATCACTTGGTCAGAATCTGGGGTGCAGAACCCCAAAAAAGCCGGCAATAGCCAGCCACCCCAGCGAAGCACACTAGTGAGAGACTAAAGTGTTAGTATAGGATTAAAGGAAAAACTATGTGTTAATAAGTGAAGGTGTAATTAAAAAGCTAAGAAAAAAAAAATATATATATATACACAAAATATATGGGGAAGTGTAAAAGTGCTAAATAAAGTGTTAATGTGTGCCTCACCAGAGCAGCCCAGCCACACCAACCCCAAGGGGCACCGCACCCCAAACTCATCCCCAAAACTGATAACTATATCCAATTTGGGTAATAATTGCCCAATATAAGGCCACATGATAATGGCACATACAAATATACCTGAATTGAGAGCTAGCTTACCTTGGAGTCACCCCTAAGTCCTCCTAATGGCACTACAAGAACCAGCACGCCCTCCTAACGCTGGTCCCATCTATGCCTCTCAATACAGAAATACAAGTTGGAAGCTGCTCAATCACTTCAGTAATATCACTCAGGTGCATGTAAGGGAGGGGTTAGTCTATACAAGAAACAACAAAAAGTATTCCCCCAGCACTCAGAATGAAATCAGCAATAAGATTTGAAAAACTACATGGTGGTAGATAATTCAGAGATCCAGACCCAGGATAACATGGTACCCAGTTTGGTAAAAGTTTCCTTAAGCAATAATCAAAGCCAGTTCTGTGCAGGCAGACCAGGAGGGGTGTACCAAAGTGGACCAATAGGAAGCTAGTGGTCCGTGCAATCACATTTCCCCAACCCCCGATCTTGCTCCATCTGCCCCCACCATAATCGCCACTATTGGGCCCTGAAGGGAGACCCAGGTACTTTTGCCACACCTAGCTGCATGTGTATGAAGATTGGTTCTGCCCACAAAATGGCTGCTCCCAATGGAACCATTGCAGAGCTACACACAAGCCTGTTTTGTGACCAGATCTAGCGTTATTTTAGTAATGCACATGCTCCTGAGCCAACAGGCAATTCAAGTGGTGCACAGCTCGTCACATCTCCACTTGCAGCTGAATGTGTCTGACTTAGTCTTCCTATAGAGCAGTGAGGTGCGGGCAGGTGAGGCAGGGCCTTTCCTGTCATACTTAGGTTTTTATTATAAAAATTAGAAGAAAAATGTATTATAAATATCTTCTTTGTTTTATTTTAATAATTTTTATAGTCAAAACTCTGAAGTAAAAAGCATATGGCAGGTGAGGCACTGCCTCCCCTGTCAACTTTTTCCGTACATCCCTGATCCAAACACACCAAATTTCCAGCACTATATACTGCTGCACCTAATGTATAATGCCCGCATGAAGCCTCGGGTTCATATATTTACCTGAAAATCTAGCTCTGATACTAGCCAGTGCCTCCCCAGTTATTTACCTCACCGCACGTCACTGCAAAAGAGTGTTGGGCGTACGTTTAGTGAGGGCGTGTACAAGGAACAGCAGACTATGCAGAGTTGCATGTACACATAATTACACTTGCTATCAGATGGATCTTGTGCAGCAGGGGTAGAGCTGGGGCATACATGCCTACCCTCCTGGTTTTTGCGGGAGGCTCCCGATTTTTTGGGTAACCCCCCGCACCCCCAAAAGGGTAGGCATTTCTCCCGCATTCTGCCCATTTCCTAGTGAAGTGGGCAGAATGAGGAGAATTCTTGCGGCGATTGGGGGCGGGACTTAAGACGTGATTCTACATGAATCACGTTGTTTGGCCCCGCCCCCTATGTAAATCCTAACCAATCGCGGCAATTTTACTGCGAGGGGGCAGGGCTTAATGACGCGAATCGTCAGGCCCCGCCCCCATCACCCCCCTGCTGCTTCTCTTACCCGGGCTTCTCCCGGGAAGAGCTACTGAAAGGTAGGCAACTATGAGCTGGGGTAAGTCTGCACTAATAGTGATGGCGGACACCACATGAAAAGAAATATAGATGGGAATCCATATATGCTGTTTTACTCTTTTGTCATATGTTTGGTACAGTATATGTATTATCTACAGTATATCTAAAAAGCAAAAAAGTACAACATATATAAGTCCTGCCCTTGCAAACTAAATAGCGCAACAGCTCTTGAATTTATGTGTTTAGCTACCTGGTGATCATAAAGTGATATTGCAGTTTGTGTTTATTATTATTGTTATTACTATTATTATTATTATTGTTATTATTATTAATAATAAATATTTAATGTTACTTCCCAGAATTTGTACAATACTTTAACCTGTTATTCCGCCCTCCTTGCCAGTGTAGTTATAATATAAAAACACACTCTTCTCTTCAATTAGGCTGTGGTGGATATTTACATGCAAATAGGGGGCTAATAACTTCACCAAATTACCCAGAAAACTACACTCCCAACCAGAACTGTACCTGGCACGTGGTGGTCACTGCTGGCTTCACCGTGGCTGTGCATTTTGAGCAAACATTTGAAATACAGAACAATGACGCCGCTTGCCACAATGGGGACTACATAGAGGTAAGCTCCAATAGAACTCATGTTATGTTCCAAATAATCATGAGAATTCTGCTAAATTATGTTCCCCAAACGCTTGTATCGGCAATGCCACTAATATCTAGTGAACTAAGGGCCCGATTCAGAGCCGGACGCTCTGAATCAGGGCTTTTTTTTTTGGAGCTGCCTCCTGGCCGCTCGCATAGCTGTGGGTGACCACCCACAGCTATAGCGAGCGGCCATGATGATGGTCGCGATGGTCAAGACCATCGCGACCATCGGGCTTGCGACGAGACCCTTGTGGTAGGGTCTCGTTCATCGCAAGCCCCAGAGAGCTTTCGGCTCTAACAGAGCCGGAATCTCCCCATTGACACCACTCGTGATGTCAGTGGGGCCGCCCCCAAACGGCAAGCGTTCCCTCGGGAACGCCTCCGTTTGGGCAGCCATCCCCCCCGGCCCGCCCTCCAACCGGGGCGAGCAGCCACTCAACATCGACAGCTCGCCCCCTTTGGTGCGAGACCCGGTGCGACGAATTGCCTGTCGCTATGTCGCGCATGTGGCACCATTGACCCGGTTGCGAGCACTCAGTGCTTGCGACCGGGTCTGAATCAGGCCCTAAGAGCTCTCGTGTCTCATGATGACTAGTGATGCAGCACACAAATAGCGCCATGCGCTTTGTCCACAGAATGAATGAACTTTAATGTATTTGTGGGGGAGATGAATCAAGCCTTCTAAAGTTACGCATAGTGACCAATTAGCTTCTAGCTACCATTTATCAAGTACATTCTTAAAAATGGTAGGTAGAAGCTGATTGGTTTCTATGGGAAACTTCTTATACATCTTTTAGTTTTCCCTACTCTTATGGCTTGTAACATTACAATTTAAAACCCCTATCCTGACCAAAATCAAAATACTTCCATAACGCTTACATGCTTTGCAAATGATGCCTGCTGGTAAATCTAAACATTTTAATTGTTTTTATCATAAAACAATGTGCAGGAGATCAATTTAAGAATTCAGTGCTCAGATTGTATCTGATATAACGTATTAAAGACGCAACAATTAATGTATTATTCATTTACCACATATTACTTCTCCAGCTGAGAAATGGTCCCGATGAGGCGTCCCCCCCGCTCGGAAACATTGCCAGCGATGGAAAGTTCTGTGGCAGGAACCCTCCGTCCAGCCTGCACAGCACAGACAATGAGCTCCTTGTCCGATTCATCTCGGACGCCAGTAATGAGGGCCAAGGATTCAAACTGAAATACGAGGCAAAAAGTTTAGGTATGTGTTAATGGCTCTGTCCTTCATTCCTTTCATTGTGAGCAGAAACTCATTTACCACAAGGGTCAGGAATGTTCATCCAGCCTTTAATATACTAATAAAGAAGATGAACCCTGTACACTGATATTATGTTGCATTGTTGGTTGCTTTTTGGGGAATTGAGGCTTCCTTTAATCAAAGCAATGCAGCGAGTTCCAGGGTCATATGTCAGACCCCGAGGTATGAGAGGGGACTCTAGTGCACAGATAACTATTTAGAATTTAGAGATGTTTTGCTACTGTATTAAAAAGATGTATTGTATAATAAAAATATAACTACTAATATAACTATACACATATATATATATATATATATATATATATATATATGTATATATATATATATATATATATATATATATATATATATGTATATATATCAGAGCACTTTTTTTTCTCAACATTTTTTTTAATGAAATTTACTGTCTGAAAATTAATAAAGGTTTTCAGTCCATTTGCCAAGGACAAGATATTGTCCCAAAATGACACATGGGATTTAACTAACGTAACTGTGGGAGAGTCCCTCATCTCTAGTTTGGATCCGGTCAGAACGTCGGCACCAAAATGACGACATCTTTTGAATGTCGACAGTTAGAATGTTGACATGGACTTTAGGTCAACAACCAATTTGTTGACGTTCAAAAAAGTTGACATGGTGAAATAACGTTTAACATGTCAACACCTGAATGTCAACATACAGTTTTTCTTTTTTCTTTTTTTTAGGATTAGGATAGGGTTAAGGCTACGATAAAATAAGCAAAAATCACATTCTGGTGTCGACATGTTAAATGTTGACTTTGTGAACATGCCGCATTTTAACCATGTCCACATTTTTGAATGTCGACATAACGTGTGTTTTTTTTAACCTGAAGGCCTTGTCGACATTCTGACCTTGTTGACATTCTGGTGTTGACATTCTGGTGTCGACACATTCGATATTGACTTTTCATACCGCACCGCTGAAGTTATAATGTTAGTGTAACGAGATATTACATAGACAAGCTGTGTGGTCTGGTGTTGAGTGTTTATTTCCAAATGAGAAAGAAAATGATGTTATGTTAGCAGATAATATTATGAATACTGTGTGTGATTAGTACATGTTTATGAAAACTATTAATTAATGCTTAATGTGTTTATGTTTAGCATGTGGAGGGACCATTTATGTCAGTGACTCCAATCCCAATGGATATATTACATCTCCAAATTATCCTAATACTTATCCTCAAAATGCGGACTGTGTATGGATCATCATAGCGCCAAACGGCGAAGCGGTACAGCTGGACTTCCGAGATCAGTTTTACATTGAACCCTCTGACAAGTACTTATTTTTGTTGCTTACTTTTTAGCTTCTCTTGTAGCTAAATTTTTAGGTTTTTATATATATATATATATATATATATATATATATATATGACAATAGAGCTATGAAATTATGTAGATCTCTCTGAGGTCTCGATTCAACAAAGTGAGAGAAGCTCTATCTCCCGATCTCCGGCAATAGTTTCCCAAGCATGGAGAAGGTATTTAACAAGGATCACAGTGGTGTTTAAACCTCAATATAGCATGGAGATGTGATGTGACAGTGTTAATAGTAAATGCTAAAGTAACTTTAAAATATTTATACACAATATATTAATGTAATGAACTGTCACATACACAAGAATGAATAGTGCCTATATACTGTAGTTATTTATAAGCTAGTATATCGGACCTGACATATGCTGGGTCACCTTGGTCCGCCAGCTGCTCCAACCTGTCCTGCTCCACCCCCTGCTTTGTCCCGACCCCTTCCCACTCCATCCCCGCTGTATATAAATACCCCTTGCATAGTGGTCCTTCATCCACGTCTGTCCCGTCTCTTGCTGCAGTGTAAGCTATTGGAGCGGTAGCACACGCCACGGTTCCCATTGCACATGCATGTTGGACATGGGACATACCTTAGTTATATAATTGTAGAAGGCGTATTGTTTTATATAAAATATAATTACTTACAAATACAATTGTATTAAATACAAACATTTGTTATTTTCCTCTGTATAATGTAAATGGAAATCTCATTTCCTGCAGTAATCCAAATTGAAATATCAATTAAGTAGCCTCAATTTGGAATCATATAGTCAGAAGGGGCTAGATAGTCATACCAGGAGATAGACATCCGCATCTACTAGCATTGCAATTACGTGAACAGGCCATTACTTTTCTTGACCTTCCCTCCACTCTGCCTGTCCCCTCCATCATTCCACCTCTTTAGCTTACAGATTAGTAAATGCACGATGCACACAAATCAGGAAGCATGCACGTATTATGCAAAACACACAGACCTATATCCAAAACAAAATGAGCAGTGGCTTAACGTGGGTGGGGCACATGCCCTGGGCGCCTTGGCAGGCGCAGCAGAGGGGGGCGCCGCCGGCCTGTGCGGATTGTGCCAGACCACCTCTGTCAACAGTGCCTCGGGACTCCCCACCACAGATAGGATAGGTAGCAGCTGTCAGCCTGTCACAGTGACAGCGCCGCGGCTGCGCTACAGTGACAAGCAGTCTGCGTCGGCTCAGTGTGTGTACTACACACATACACAGAATGGTATAAATCCCCTTCAGTATCTGTACCTGTATATGACGTTGAGTGAGGGCGGAAGTGCAGTTCCTTGCCCATAAAGGCCACCAAAAAAAAAATGTGTCCCCCTTGCCATGCTTCGGACACGGTGGCTTGCTTCACTCGCCACAGGTTTATATTCCCCCTCTATGTCCACAAGGATAGTAGGGAATGACGTTGGACAGTAACTGATGACATCAGGGTACAAATAGTGAAGGGGATTTATCCATTTGCACACATACACACACTGGCCGCGCTGGCTGCAGCCTGGGAGGCGGCCATGGATTTACGTGAGGAGGAGCGGTCAGGCTGCGCTGCAATGCTTGCAGCCTCTACATCCAGACTACCTGGCCTGTATCACCGGCTCACCACCTCTCTCCCTGGCCTGGCCTCTACCCCCCCGGCCATGCCCTCTAACCCAGCTCTTGGTTAGAGCTTGCTGCTGGTCCTCTCCTCGTCCAGGAAGCGCTGCTGCAGCCTGAGATCCACATACATGTATTTTTTTATTTTTTTTTAAAGAATCCTATCTGTTCTAACAAAGAATATATTTACGTTTTTCTCTGTGACTGTAAAGTAATGAGAATGATGAAGAGGAGGGGCCAGTGTGAGGGAAGGAGCAGGGTGTTGGAGGACAGGATGGGACTGGAGTGTGAAGAAAGGAGCAGGGTGTTGGAGGACAGGATGGGACTGGAGTGTGAGGAAAGGAGCAGGGTGTTGGAGGACAGGATGGGGCTGGAGTGTGAGGAAAGGAGCAGGGTGTTGAAGGACAGGATGGGGCTGGAGTGTGAGGAAAGGAGCAGGGTGTTGGAGAACAGGATGGGGCTGGAGTGTGAGGGAAGGAGCAGGGTGTTGGAGGACAGGATGGGGCTGGAGTGTGAGGAAAGGAGCAGGGTGTTGGAGGACAGGATGGGGCTGGAGTGTGAGGAAAGGAGCAGTGTGTTGAAGAACAGGATGGGGCTGGACTGTGAGGAAAGGGACAGTGTGTTGGAAGAGAGGATGGGACTGGATTGTGAGGAAAGGGACAGGGTGTTGGAGGACAGGATGGGGCTGGAGTATATATGGAATGGAAAGGAATGTTCCCAGAGTGTCATGAATGGATGTTGTGTCATGTTAACACGCCTCCATTTCCAGTGACCACGCCCCTTGTGGCATGTGGCCATGCCCATTTTTTGGCACACAGTTGTGTATGGGGGGCGCCATTCTTCATCTTGCCTTGGGCTCCAAAGACCCTAGTTACGCCTGTGAAATTGAGTCCCATTTATCATCAATTAAATTGTTTAGGCATAGAATTTCGTCTAAGATGTGTGAGGCTTAAAGTCAAAACAATAAGTGCTTATATGTTTTATCAAGATGAAATATTGTCTTTTATATCAGTTGCAGCACCAGTTACCTGGAATTAAGAGACGGTGCGGATTCCAGTAAAAGACTCATTGCAAAACTGTGTGGAAACACGTTGCCAGTCACCTACAAGTCTCTGGGCACTGCTATGTACCTGCGGTTTAGAACAGACAGCAGTTCACCCCGTGCAGGATTCAATGCTCAGTGTTCCATTGGTATGTCTGCAAACATAGGGTCTGATTCAGTACGGATCGCAGCTGCGATTACTCATGCAGTCTCACTGCGATCATATGCTATAGTCTGCGATCGCTATGCTGTCGCAGCACAACATAAGGTCGCCCACCTTACCATACACACATCTGTAATACTTTGCAAGACTGCAAAACCATCGGTAACATCGAGTACCATCGCAGCCTTACGCACACTTGCACAAGCTCTGTCCTTACTCAGAAATTGCTAACCTCGTTGCACGCAGTGAAAGCCCAAGTTGCATATTGCATCGCAGTGGCTATTTTATGCACGCCCCTGCAACGGCGCTCAAACGCACTGGCACGCCTGCGTTTTGCCGACCACCCCCAATCACTGAACGATGGGTCTGTGTAGTCACTGAGATCGCAATCTCGATGCAGTGGAGAACGCAACTGCGATAATCACAGTTGCGATTTTTGCTGAAAGGCCCATAATCCTCAATTCTGTAACCAGGTCTACTTGCCAGTTATACCTGGCTGTCTGATAGTTGCTCCCTGACATAATAGCGGAATAAGGTTTTGGTAATCCGTAATGGAGTATTTGCAATACCTGTATCTACATTGGAACATGAGATACTTTACTCTGACGATACTGTGCAACTCTCACTGTATCACCATCTGCACTGATGTGATTTATCTTTCTCTTACACAATTTATCATTCACTTCCAAATTTGAGAATAGGAATAAAGGGTTCTTCAACATCTTTTTGATGTGACCCAGACTGGAGAGTCACACAAAAAGATTAAGGACCTGCACCAAGATGATCCATCCGCTGGGAGTGTTTCAGACGCGTCGCTGATAAGTGGTTGCGTACAGGGCCAGATTAACAATGGGGCGGATGTAGCTACAGCTCCAGGCCTTCACACATAAATAGGCCCATCAACATGACAGCATGATTACCAGCTGCCTAACTGGCCATACATTTTAAGTATTTAAATAACTTTTCTAGTCCCCCCCCCCCTCCAAAAAAAAAATAATTATGCAATATTTCTATTTCTATGTAGTTAGAGAGATATTGGGTTCATAGTTTAGGGGGTGTATAAACCAGGGTTACTCTGACTACACCCACACAGCACCTATCACAGCTCTTCCCCTTCTCAGTATAGGCCCTTGAACATTTTCAGCTCCAGGCCCATGTGGGTCTTAATCCGGCCCTGGTTGCGTACACAAACGCAGATTCATTCACATACTGTAGGAGGTCATAGTAAGACGGATAATCAGCACCTGCCATAAGGCTGGTGCAAGTCTGATGGTGTAATCGATAGTGACGTCTAAAGATGCACAGGGCTAATTCAGAGATGTACGTAAATTCCATATATATATAATTCTAACATTTGCAGATCTGTACATGTGCAGGAGCCGCACTACGCATGTGCACATCTATTTCTGTGACGTTGCTCGCAGTGCCCCAAAGCCGCAACATTATTGGCATGCTGCTGGCATTTGTGGCGGCAACGGGCATCAGTCCATAAAACGACGGCAGGTCGGCCCTATTTTCTCTGGGCTTGTCGATGCCAGTGGCTGCGTCCTTATTGTAACCTGCATAATACTGGGAATTCCTCAGTGTCTTTGGGCCATTACCTTTGCACTACCATGGACAGAACAAGGGAATATATAACTTTCCAGGAGCTCAGCAGTAATTACGCGGCAGCATTTTAGGAATCAGTTCAGGCTGCCCAGAATATGCTGTTTGAGATGCCATCCATATGTGCCAGTTATAGGCAAGGGTTTGATCACAATGTGGGGCAGATATGTCAAACCTTCTAAAGAGGACAGGTGAAGGTGTTACCTATAGCAACCAATCAGATTATAGCTGTCATTTTATAGAATGTGCATGATAAATGATAGCTAGTAGCTGATTGGTTGCCATGGACAACTTCTCCACTTGTGTGTTTCCCGACCTTTATAAACTATTAATTTTCCCTGTACAATGTATGAGGAGAGCATGTTGCATAGAGGTGCACTATTAATTCATAATTTAGGTTATATTCAGCTCAAAATAAGCGACTGGCCATTGGGAAATTGCTCCTCACGCATTTACTCAGTGGTAGTACAGACAGACAAGATAGCATATTATGGAATCTATAAATTGCCATGGACCTGTACAGTATATTTTTATTCCGCTGCAGCTATGTGTGGAGGAACCCATTTTGGACAGAGTGGTATAATCCAGAGCCCAGGTTACCCTACACACAATTACCCAGACTCCTCTTCGTGTGAATGGTTCTTCAATGGCCCAACAGGACACTACCTCACCATAACTTTTCAGTCTCTGGACCTTCAGAATTCATCAACTTGTTTAAGCGACTATGTGGAAGTCCGTGAATATAACGCATCTGGTTAGTTTATTCACTCACATCTCAATATTGTTTCAGAAGGTACCGTATTATACGATTTATTTCATTAATGGTGCGTACACACGTAGCGATTTAAATGATCGATTTGAACGATAACAATATTGTTATCGTTACCGTTATCATTCAAATCGGTCATTTAAATGGTCCCTACCAACTTACCATCAACCAGCGATGCGTGGCTACGTATGGACGATAGCGATATCGTCCATCGACCGTGCATGCCGGTCAACTCGTTGATCGCGGATCGCTATAGTCATCGGTAAGTATGTGGTGTGCTGGTTGATCGATATCGATCATCCAGCACACCTAGGAGGGTGCATGACGATCAGCCAGTGATATCGTATCGCTGGCTGATCGCTACGTGTCTATGCACCATAAGTTTAGGTGAGTCATAAGCAGCAATATTGTCTAGTTTTACTTGAGAAAGTTTAGTTGTTACTATTGTTAGACCATATGGTTATATTTGTGCATTGAATTGATGCCGACTGATATTATCAAGATTATTGTCTAAATAAATAATATTAATTGACAACTTACAGACAGCACCTTTTATTTTTTTCCTATTACTGTATAACAAGAAGGTTACAGGTTTCCCTTCAATCTGTGGGCAGCAGTCTGTCAGATACCATTCTCTCTATTAGTCTGACCTGAGTGTTTGTTATATTTATGCTCAGCCCAGGGCCCAGAGTGCTGTGTGCAGCTATTAGAGCTGGAGTGATAGGGGGGTCCTGCCACCAATCAGTGCAGATGAACACAGCCACGTACTGCCTCTAACGCACAGATAGCTGCGAATCAGAGGCAGCTTTCTGCCGGTGTCACTGGTACAGCTGGAGCCTGCCAACCAGCTGCCGTATTGAGGATGAGGAAAATATATATCTATTCTAAATACTTTTAACTGATTGTAAAAAAAAAAAAAAATACCAAAAAGTACTACAGTATGTGGCTGGTAAATAAGTAAAAAAAAATGTTTTTTTGTAGGGAAATTACTGGGTATATTTTGCAACAACACGGTACCTGTTGGATTGAGGACCTCTGACAGTTTTGCTTATGTAAGATTTGTGAGTGACGAATCTGTGAACGCCAAGGGATTCCGACTAAGCTATGATGCAAGTGTTGAAGGTGAGAATTGAAAGACGAATGCTAAATTAAACAATATATTGTTGCAGCGTGTGTAGACGTGTTGTGTTGTCGTTCCTCGGGTGTCCGTACAGCTTTGTTTACTGCTTGTTTCTACAAGAATACAGTAACATTAGTATCTTCCGCAAGGAATTATTATTAAAATTATAATTTATTTATATGGCGCCACAAATGTTCCGCAGCGCCTTACAAAGTACATAAACAAGTTGTAGTCAAGCGACTTACAGAACAATACACTACAGGACCAGGACATGGATAATATACATTGCTACATTAGCGACCATAACACCCAGATAACCAACAGAGCAAAAGCAACCGAGTGTTATGTTCCCTAGTGGTGAGTAAGAAGTAGATGAAACTAAAGTAGGGAGAAGCACAAGAGGGTAAGAGCTTACATTCTAAAAAGGGAGGGGAAGACAAACAGGGGAGACACAGATGGGGTAGATGGGGAGGAAGGAGCATGTAGCAGGGAGTTAGAATGAGAGCTGGAAGGCTTTGATGAAGTAGTGGGTCTTAAGAGCCCGTTTGAAGGATTGCAAAGAGGTGGAGAGTCTGATGGGGAGTGGGAGAGAGTTCCAGAGGTGGGGAGCAGTGCGGGCAAAATCTTGGAGGCGGGAGTGGGAGGAAGTAATCAGGTGGCATGAAAGACGGCGTGTATTAGTTGAACGAAGAGAGTGGAGAGGAGAGAGAAGGGAGATGAGATCAGAGATGTATATGGGAGAAGCCTCACTGACCCAGGAGACAACACAGGCAGTACACAGCTCAGAGTCACCACTGCTGCAAGGGGTGTCCCCAAATTAGGAACAAATATGTTGGTAAACTTTGGACTTTGTGTCAAAATATTATCCATTGTGCAGCATTGTGGGTAGTGTAGAATATCGGTGCTTCTGACACTCCTGGCAGCTGATTGGACGGCAGGAGAACGCTATTGGGGACTGGCACCAGGCACTACATGGTTTTGCTAATGGAGATTTCTGCTTTAATAACTTGTATTTATCTTCGTGGTTTTCTATAAAAATATAATAAAATTAATTCATTTAATTTGTGTAATGGAAAACACGGTTATGAGAGATTTGTACTGCTATCAAGAATTTACAGCTATGCATGTTCTAATGGAAATACCCTGAAAACTGCATATATGCCATCTACTTTGCAGGCATTACACTGCATTAGCACTAATAAATATATAAGGCATTGCTACTGTAATTCCATCTCGGATTTGTGTAAAGGCTACATTGTGGCAGTAATGCTGGGGCTGCATTTTTCTCACTGTGCACATAATTGTTTTTTTTTATGGTATTCTTATTTTGTCTAGTAATAATCAGTTATTTACATATTTTATACATTTAAAACATAATCACACAGTATCAGAAGCTGTGCTGAAATCTAAATAAGCTGCATTTATGGCTACACCATGCCCTATTAAATCCATGCTGCTGATCTTGTAAATTGCTGAATTTCATATATGGTATCATTCTAGTTGTCAGCAGTGTTCCCCACTAATAATGTCAGGCTCCCTGGTCTGTAGTTCCCAGAATCTTCTGCACTTCCACATTTGTGACTCGAGACATCACCTGCTGATTTCCTGTTCTCTAGTTCCTTTTCTCTGCTGTCTAAATAATCAGAGCCATAACTAGACTTTTCGGTACCCTGTGCCAGAAGGAGCATAGGCGCCCCCCTCATTTTTCAAAGGGACATAATGCACCCAAAAAAGGGCCATGGCCTCATGGGGATGGGCCAGGGATGAGATAGGAGAGGCCAGGAGATGCTGAGGATGAAATAAGAGGAAGCTACAAGTGAGAATGATAATAAACAAAAATTTGACAGGCCCAAACAGTGCCCCCTGACCTGTGGTGCCCTGTGCGATGGCACCGGCCGCACTACCCTAGCTACGGCCCTGTAAATAATGACTGCTGTATTCCCCACCTAGTGTTACCTGTGCCCCCTTTTGTTATACTCTATTCACATCAATATCTAAAAAAAAACATTTTGTCCCCTCTGATTTCTTTCTTGGTCTTTTTCTGTTTAACTAGATATACTGCTACATCTTTAGTCTTCTGAGTCTGCTTATAAAGTCATTACTAAAAGCAACACTTTTTGTTTTTACTGTTCTTCTCAAACCCTTGAGAACAAGACTGACTTTTCTTTTCGTTGTGTTTCGTTGTCTGACCCTAAAGTCTAATTGTGCTCTGTATCATTTCCCACTGTTCCAGCGTCCGCTAAAATACCTCCGCTCTGCCAAATTCACGCACCCGTTTTCCTATCTGTGCAAAGCCTGCCTTTCCTAAATCTAACACCTCCGTCATTGTGTGGTATGTGTCTTCCTCTGTCATTATACTAAACCACCCTGACTAATGAACTCAATTCTCACCAACGCCGACTGTATTTCTGACACTTGTCACATTTATAATTATTAAGGTAAGAACTTGACTTGACCAATTGCAAACACAGTAGCAGCTATTGTAATGGGCTATGATTAAAGGACCTTTTCTGACTGCAATCCCGTATAGCTGCAAATAACCATATTATCTATTTTTTTTTCTATAATTTGATTCAATACTGCCTATAAGAATTAAAATGAACAGAAATTGTTGTAAATGGTTACATGTTACAACAACCAATATAAAACCACTTATTTTTAAGCAAACAGGAAAAAGGACCTGGAAAACTAGATCATCTACATTAGAAGAATGATGCAACTTTAGATAAACTGCCAAATGGAAGACATAGGTGTTCCCCGTTATTCCAGCTCAAGGAGCAGGCATTGTGTTTCCATAGTCGGTAATATAGGTTGTCTTCTGTGTCAGGTACTAAACACTCATTTTACAATCATGTAGATGCAGAAAACTACAAATTTAAACCCTGTAAGTCATGGGTGTAACAGTAACTACCATAGGTGCAAAGGTCGGATCTGCTATGGGGACCAGACAAACCTTTGCTATGGGGCCTTCAAATACCTCGGTATGCCCCTGCTCTAAGTGATATCCTTAGCGGTCACTAAAGTGAGAGATGCAGTAATAACACTTGGAGATTTATATTACAGCATGTGGCGGAGACATTAATGGCGATAGAGGAACTCTAAGTTCTCCTAATTACCCTAACTTGTACCCTCACAATCGTGTTTGTGAATGGAGAATAACTGTGCCGGAGGGGAGACGTGTCACACTGACCATTAACGACCTACAACTGCAAGATCACCAGAATTGCGACTACGACTATATGGCTGTAAGTAATACAAGTTATAAGCTGTGTCATATATTAATAGCAATGAGGTGACTCCTGAAACGCTGCATGTACTGGATTTGTGCACAGTGTTGCCTATTCATCCGACACTTACGTACATACATAGGTGCACTCCCACTGTATATTTTTGATAGGTGCCACGTTAAATGATTGTGGTCCCAGGTGGTAATGTGTATGCCAGGAAAAGGCAAAACAACACTTCCTGCCGAGTGTCACTTATCCGCTATCCCTTTATTAAAGTCATCATTATGTTCAATTTTGTTTTACTTCTCATTAGAGACTCATTTATGTTGGAATGAATCATGAGGATACTACACATCATAGCTGTGTCCATTTCACATGCGATATTTATATATTGTGTAATGGGTTATTAGCTCGGTATTTGCCCACCTATACAGTAAATGCTCTGTATAAAGTACACTTGGTGCACCATTTAAAGTATTAGCCAACATCCATTCTCCTGCAGCTCCAAGGGTGTGTAACACAATCAATATATTTTGGGAGGTAAAAGGCTCTGCAGCCCCCACTTGACCAGGATGGAACCACCCCCTCAATGTGCGAACTCATATAGCTCATCTAAACACCTAGTTGTGCAACAGAAAATAGTTTTTGGGTATTGATGCAATTGGAGAGGAGGGTACTGTTACTTATTCTCCATTATTCTCCATTAAGCAGGGGAACTGCTCAAGGTATGGAAACCTTTCTATTCTACATTTTGTATAAAACAGGCACTATAATACAGGTATCTATGGCTACATAGAGCTTCTAGATGTCCATATGTTGTTGCCAGGTAAATCTCATATGATCAATGCACATAGTGATGGTGCAGCACATCTCAAGGTATGGACACCTTTACTTTCTGTATGATATGAATATGCCGCCTCTCTTATTCCTTATTCCATGTAGTGGTTGTGGCATGTCCTTATACACATGCCAGCCATTATTATTGACAAGTATCTACTGTAATTCATTTGCTTACCCATAAAGACCAGTGTCATATCAGTAACAGATAAACGGGTTCACAAAAAGGGGAGGATCGTGCATTTTCTCCACATGTCTGCAGTTTTAAAATGACCCCTATGGACTGTACTACAAGTACTATACAAGAACTGTGTCTGACTGCCGAGGCACATTCCCAGTGTGATGAGTGAGCACCGTCTTTCTTCAGGAATAACGATGGGACAAGAAAACAGGAAATTTAAAGATCAATGTGAATAAATGTATTTGTACTAATTGCTCGTGTGTGTTTGTTTGTTTTTTAAGCTATAATAAATGATTACGGCTTCAATAGACATTTAAATTTGAAAATATGTTCAGTTGTAGTTGTCATTAATTATATTAATTCGGTTACACCCTGAGATGACCCAATCAGATTTCTGCAAAACCAATGTTTGGGAATCAGCAGACTTTGGCCAGCTTATGGTCTTGTACTTACTTAGGAAGCAAGAATCGGCATGCTATCTGATAGGGGATTACTCACTAAGAGCGCACATTTTTATAAACTTTTGTTTTTTCTTGCGGTTGTAGCCTAAAATAAATAATGAATAACTAAATCTGATGGAAATAAAACTATTGGCGCCATATTATGAACAAGATTATGTCATCTGTGATTTCATTTTATTTTGGAAATGAATGTTGCTATTACATTTTCTTTAATAATATGTCATTTAATTACAGGTGTACAATGGTTTTCACAGCCAGTCGCCTCTTCTGGATAGACTCTGCGGCAATGTGGCCCCAGATACGGTGGTCAGTTCTTCTGGCAGCACGATGAAAGTGTTATTTGTCACTGACGGATCTGTCTCCAGTGGTGGATTCCGTGCTACGTTTACATCAATGGAGGATGCTGGTAAATAATGAATAATATAGTATTCTAAATTGTATATTGCTGTAATATCACTGTTGGGTTTAATATAAAAGTATCCCATTGTCCTCTCCAGCACTCTGTCTTACTGGCTGATCTTTCCCATACGGCCAGTTCCTGCAACGTCATTCACTCCCCTACCCTCCTGCCAAGCTCACATCACTAGTGTTGTGTCCAGCATGGATATCACATACTAATCCTTTCTGTCCTCGGCAGAAATTTTGATTGGAGTAGAGATGTATCAAACCTTGGAGAGAGATAAAGTACCAACCAATCAGCCTCCTTCTGTCGTTTTTCAAATACAGCCTGTAGAAGTTGATTGGTTGGTACTTTATCTCTCTAAGGCTATGTACATCTCACCCTTAGGGGTCTATTTACTAAGCAGTGTTAGGAGACAGAGTGAAAAGTGATAAGAGAGTGATAAGGTGGCAGCCAATCAGCTCCCAACTGTCATTTTTCAAACACAGCCTGTGAGATGGCAGTTGGGAGCTGATTGGCTGGCACCTTATCACTTTTCACTCTGTCTCCTAACACTGCTTAGTAAATAGACCCCTTAGTGTAATAATGTCAGTCATACAGAACATTACTTTATCGCCAATTGCTTGCGGGCAGCCGTTTATTGATGCACGCTGGTTTACAGATGGATGGATGGAATGCCAAGCACCTTCTAGGACTGGGATTACTAGGCAAGATTTTAAATGACTTTGCAGATAACAACACATCATTAAGACAAATCTGTTTTATCATCTAGTGTTTACCCACTAAATAGCTCGCGATGCACTCTCCCGCGGGTCGCTAACTACATCCCCAGTCGTCTGTACATGCAGCTCGATCTAGGCATGTCGATAGCGATGTCATGTTGCTGATTGCAGCATGGCCCCGCTCCCCCCGCCGTTGTTGCCGACATCGGCAAGTGTGTATGCACTTGCCGATGCCGGTATTCCCGCCGGGTCCATCGCTGACGAGGTTGCTGGGTACACTCTATTGTCTAATGTGTACCAAGCATTAGGGATCACTGCAATAATAGTAACAGAGTCATTACAGCTGCATCTTTATCATGTTAGAAATATGTTTTTGGGTTAGTGATAATTTATATTGCTGTGTTCCCAAACTCCCTAGTTGCACCTGCAGGGGACAGTGTGCGTGAGTACAGTGCTGTAGGGTTTGACTGAAGACACACTGGATGCATGCAAACTTCACTATAGCTTGCAAAAGCAGTACAGTACGTATGTGTATAGAGATGTAACTGGTAATGACAGACGCCCATCATCATTTTCAGCTCCATCCACATATAAGACCTTCTTAGCCCAGCACTGGAAGCAAGTGACTGCGTGCCCTTCTGGGACTGTGGGTGTTCTTATAAGCTATTCTTCACCTTCAGATTGTCTGCATGACCCCAGGCAATTAGATGCTCAGAAAATTCACAGCAGCCCAGAGAATTCAGCTGGCCCAGGCTATGGGTGTGGGTGGGTGCCTGTGCATTATACCCCTCTCCCTGTACCCCATACTTTCCATCCATATTCACCCACACCACTTTTCCTTAATGTGACTATAACAGATGGATATATTATAAATTATTATTTCCACGCGTAAACTGTTAACTTCACTTTAGATTTTAGTAGGCTATTTATAATGAAAGCAACTTGTGGGAAACAATGTGACAATTGGTCTGGTCTTGCAGGGCAAACCCCATGTGGCCGTCAAAGGGTTAAACTATATTAAATATTTTGATACTACCACAAGCTTTTTGTCTTTTTGCAATGAGCAGTAGCAGCGGCCCAAACCGGTATCTAGACGAGGTTCTTGTTGGATGTACAGCTTAGAGGTTTTGCACATTGATGAAATAGACTTTCACCTTATGACCACACAGTCTTTTGTTCATACAGTATGTAAGTCATGATGTGGCGGAAGCAAAGCGTGGTTCCGATATAACCATTGATAGAAAAATACAGTCATTTTAATGGCTGACTGAATGGATTTAGTTGTAAATTCCCAGTTTGATTTGGGTCACTGTCTGACAAAGAAACCTAAGTACTGTAGCCTTGAACATTTAATTTGCAGGACTGAATTTAAATGATACATTTTTATTTTGAAGTGTGCGGAGGATATCTCACGGAATCTACGGGAGGCAATTTCACATCTCCTGGCTATGACCAGGTCAATAATTACACAAAGAACCTGTACTGTGAATGGATAATCCAAAACCCAAACACCTCCACTACGTACATCAAATTCATGAGATTGCAACTGGAAAGGCACCAAAACTGCCAGAATGATTTTATAGAAATGCGTTTAGGTGAGTTCTATGTCTGTCATTGTGTCACACGCCCCTGGATTTTAATGACACTCAAAGGATACTTTTTATTAAACTTACTAATAGATGTATGCCTACTTTTCCCTCATACAAGTCCCACTGAGTGCCAGTTCATGTTCTATTTTGTGCTTATAATACAGGGGCCGTATTCAATTAGGTGCGAAAAGTCGTGTGTGGCGAAAAGCATTCGCCGATGCGATCTTTTCGCGCATACCAGTGTACTCTATCATGCTATTCAATTGCCGGAGTGAGTGTTCGCATGTGCAAAACCTCCATAGGCAGAAACCGGCGAAAAGTTTTCCCCATCTCAGAGGCAGGTAATAAAATTAGCAAAATCTCTATTTTTGCCTAAAAATGTGGGGACTTGGTTCAGAACCCATTGGACCCCCCCCCTTTTTTTTTTTTAACTAGGGACATAAGACCCGCGCTCGAAAAAGGGTCATGGCCTCATGGGGAAGGGCCAGGGAAGAGATAAGAGAGGCCAGGAGATGCTGGGGATAAAAGAAAAGGAAGCTTCAACTCAGGACTATCTCTTCCATTGGGCTTATTGGGCAGTTGCCCAAGGGCCCGAAACTTGTAGGGGGCCTGCCAACCCGCCCCCCTGCAGCTGCGGCCAGTTGGTAAATTTGTGATATTTTTATAAGCCGGCCACCAGTGCACTGTATTCTGATCTAACCTCCCCCAGCCAGTGATGAGTACTCACCTCAGTCCCAGTTTCACTTCATCCACCGGCTTCACACCAGTCAGACAGAGGGCCTGATTCAGGGCCGGGCTTTTTTTTTTTTTTTGGAGCGCAGTTATTGCGAGCGGCCAGGATGCTTGCGGGCTTGCGACGAGACCTTTCTGGTAGGGTCTCGCCCATCGCAACCCCCAGAGAGCTTTCGGCTCTAACAGAGCCGGAAGCTCTCCACTGACATCACTTGTGATGTCAGTGGGGCCGCCCCCAAACGGCAGGCGTTCTCATGGGAACGCCTCCGTTTGGGCAACCACCCCCCCGGCCCGCCCACCAAATGGGGCGAGCTGTCACTCAACATCGACAGCTCGCCCCCTTTGGTGCAAGACCCGGAGCGACGGAGTGCCCGTCGCTAGCCGGGTCTCGCGCACGCGCACGACGGAGCCGGCTCCGTCGTGCGCATGCACTGTGGGCCACCATCAACCTGAGCACTCGCAACCGGGTCTGAATCAGGTCCAAAGTCTCTCTGCATGTGTGGGAGGTCTGATCAGGCCCATCAAGAGCCGCGCCGGACCCCGGTAAAAAAGGGGGCATGGCCTAATCGTGGGAAGCGTGGCCACGCCCCCCTAGGTAAAAAATAAATAATAATTTTGCAGCACCGCTTTGCGCTGGCGAGGGGGGCCGCAGTGACCCCTGTCAGCCCGGCGCATAACCAGTGGTGGGCGCGATCAGCTTGATCGCTCCCCCCACAGGCATACTGTAGGAGACTGCTGTGGCTGCTTCTTAGCAGCCGCGAGCAGTCTCCAGGGCAGCCCAGCACACACAGCATTGTGTGATGGAAGAGGGGGGAGCGGTGCCGGACCCGGGCCCCCGCCGGGCCCCTCCAGCAAGCCCAGACCCGGGTAATTTGTACCCGCCCCCTCTTCCCTCTCGGCGCCCCTGGGTCTGATGGGCATGCAGGAGGGTTTAATTTTATTGACCATTTAAATTTTTTTACCGTGAATGGGTGGGTAGGGGCCCCAGTGTATTGCTTTGCCCCGGGCCCACACTGCTGTTAAGACAACCCTGCTACAAGTGAGAAATAATAAACAGAATATTGGCAGGCCTGAACAACGCCTCCTGCCCTGTGGTGCCCTGTGCCATGGCACAGGTCACTCTACCCTAGTTACGGCCCTGAATGACGTCATTTTTAAGGTGAAAATGTAAAAAGTGCTGGAAAAGGGATTTAAAGTACTGGGTCAGGTATTTTGGGGTGCTGTATGGATGGGACAGGTGTTTTAGGAATGCAGGTGGCTGCAGCAGGTGTATTTTTAACAGTTTTTAAAACTGCACTTTATAGGCACAGAAATATACTAGCACCCATTTTAATGTACCCCCAATTTTATTGCAATTATTTTTTCCACAAGAAATTGCTTTATATAATTTTTCAACATTTATGCAAATATACATAGAACAGCCATTTGAATCAATTTAAGAACCCAAAATACTTTTATTAGGGCTAATATTGATTTCCAGTGTCAGTTAGGCTTTTTATGGGGTACAAACTGATTTCCCCAAAATGTGCTGTACTTTGCGCTTCTTTCGCCTGGCACAGTTTTCGCACGTATGTGTTTTTGCGTGTTTTGCAATTGGTTAGGACGAAAAGCGGGAGCACGCATTGAGAAAGTACGTGAAAAGAACGCATCATAACTGGCGAATGCGTCGATAACTTCGCCATGCAAATGCTTATCGCCGATCACGACTTTTGGCATCTAATTGAATACGGCTCCAAGTATAATTATTATATAGGCATTGTCTTCATATATTTTTTATGTAATATGCAAAATGGAAATCATTAACATGATTCTAATTAAAAACAGTAGGGACTATATATTTCTCAGGCAATATGGAGGATTTGTTTATTACTGCAATTAAAAAACTCACTTATCAAGGCAATTGATGAAAAGGATATCACCGGTGCTGATACTCTGCATGAGCCGGCTTGTACTAAGATGTTTCCTACAATATACTGTTGATCTATAAACACATGACTTGTGTTGCAGATAATGCGGAGGGGGAGGTAATCAGCAGACTGTGTGGAAGGAGTATGCCGTCAGTCCCCCTCGCTGTTGTTGCTCCTCGGATCTGGGTGGGTTTTGTAAGTAACGCACAAGTGGAAGACATTGGATTTCATGCTGAGTACTCAATTACAGGTAACATTTTACAACCCCCAAAATATATATATATATATATTTATATATATATATATATATATATATATATATATACAGGCAGGTCCATAAATATTGGGACATTGACAGAATTTTCAGATTTTGGCCTATATTCACCACCACAATGGTTTTGAAATAAAACAAACAAGATGTGCTTTAACTGCAGACTTTCAGATTTAATTTGAGGGTAATTACATCCAAATCGGGTGAACGGTGTAGGAATTACAACAGTTTCAATATGTGCCTCCCAGTTTTTAAGGGGCCAAAAGTAATAGGACTATCAACTCAAAAGCTATTTCATGGACAGGTGTCGGCTATTCCCTCGTTATTTCATTATCAATTAAGCAGGTAAAAGGTCTGGAGTTGATTCTAGGTGTGACATTTGCATTTGGAATCAGTTGCTGTCGACTCTCAATATGAGATCCAAAGAGCTGTCACTATCAGTGAAGCAAGCCATCATTAGGCTGAAAAATCAAAACAAACCCATCAGAGATAGCAAAAACATTAGGTGTGGCCAAATCAACTGTTTGGAACATTCTTAAAAGAAAGAACGCACCGGAGAGCTCAGCAACACCAAAAGACCCAGAAGACCATGGAAAACAACTGTGGTGGATGACAAAATAATTATTTCTCTGGTGAAGAAAAACCCCTTCATGACAGTTGGCCAAATCAAGAACAATCTCCAGGAGGTAGATGTATATGTGTCAAAGTCAACAATGAAGAGAAGAGTTCGCAAGAGTGAATATAGAGGGTTCACCACAAGATGCAAACCATTGGTGAGCCACAAAAACAGGAAGACCAGATTAGAGTTTGCCAAACAACATCTAAAAAAGCCATTACAGTTCTGGAACAACATCCTATGGACAGATGAGACAAAGATCAACTTGTACCAGAGTGATGGGAAGAGAAGAGAAGGAAAGGAACTGCTCATGATCCAAAACATACCACCTCATCAGTGAAGCATGGTGGTGGTAGTGTTATGGCGTGGGCATGTATGGCTGCCAATGGCACTGGTTCCCTTGTATTTATTGATGATGTGACTGCTGACAAAAGCAGCAGAATGAATTCTGAAGTGTTTCGGGCAATATTATATGCTCATATTCAGTCAAATGCTTTAGAACTCATTGGACGGCGCTTCACAGTGCAGATGGACAATGACCCGAAGCATACTGCAAAAGCAACCAAAGAGTTTTTTAAGGCTAAAAAGTGGAATGTTATGCAATGGCCAAGTCAATCCCCTGACCTGAATCCGATTGAGCATGCATTTCACTTGATGAAGACAAAACTGAAGGGAAAATGCCCCAAGAACAAGCAGGAACTGAAGACATTTGCAGTAGAGGCCTGGCAGAGCATCACCAGGGATGAAACCCAGTGTCTGGTGATGTCTATGCGTTCCAGACTTCAGGCTGTAATTGCCTGCAAAGGATTTGCAACAAAGTATTAAAAACTGAATGTTAGATTTAGGATTGTTTAGTTTGTCCCATTACTTTTGGCCCCTTAAAAAGTGGGAGGCACATATAGAAACCGTTGTAATTCCTACACCGTTCACCTGATTTTGATGTAATTACCCTCAAATTAAATCTGAAAGTCTGCAGTTAAAGCACATCTTTTTTGTTTCATTTGTTTCATTTCAAAGCCATTGTGGTGAGGAATAGAGGCCAAAATATGAAAATTCTGTCAATGTCCCAATATTTATGGACCTGACTATATATATATATATACCCTCCTTCTGTCTAATGCTGCCATCCTGTCCTGTTCTCCGATATAAAAACAGGCCTGTAACACTTACACAGGCAGTCATACAGGGAGTACAAGTAGGAACGGAATCAGTATGTTATACCGCCGGTTCTGCACTGGATTCAACTGAGTGACAGTAATTTATATCGTAATTTTTAAAGTACACAACAATGTAAATAGATCCCTGCGATTCAGTGAACTGTAGAAAATCTCTCTCTTTATTACTTTACACTTACAATATATTTTGGGCAGAATGGTGGCACAGCAGTTAGCATTGCTGCCTCATAGCTCTAGACTCAGGAAGCAGCAGCGAATCCTGATCCGACAAAGGGACTGTCTGTGTAAAGTTTCTATGTCATTCCAGTGTTTGCGTACATTTCCAATAGACCAAAATCCTACTGTGGTAGATTAATGTTAGTATGAGTTTGTGTAGTAGAGAAATTAGACTGTGAGGTCCTAGGACTGATGTGAATTATCTGTAAAGTCCTATGTGATATGTTGGCACTATATCTTGGCTGTTCTGAAGACTAGCAAAGCATACTGGCAGGGGTAGAGCACTTGGCTGTGCATCCTGTACTTAGTAACTCTTTGAAGAACGAAGTGGAGTTCAGCAAGATTCAGCTTTTCACCATAGTGAATGTCATACTTGCTAAATACGAGCTGAGGGCAGGAATGTGTCTTGTTTTGTACCCACGTGCAAACAGGAAATGTTGCCAATGTTCTTGGTGCAATCTACATCAATGATATACATACAGTACTTGCCAATATGTTACTAAAGCCCAGTAGAGAGGTGCAAACAGGGCTACCATGAGAAATTGTGGGGCCCAAAATAGGCAGGCCCCGCCCTCAATCCCCCTTCCCCCGCCCCCACACTACCCCTCTTTTCCACCCTCCACAACCCCCCTTGTCTCCTAGACATTCCTGAAGAATAGGCACAACTCTTGTACAAATGTAGCAGTTTGGAAAGAAATGGAGCCATATTAGTAAATACCTCAGGAAGCAGGATAACTATACTCACCTTGACTGCCCTGAGGTTTCAACAAGCAGTATTTAAGAGACAAATGGAGAAGATGTAATTAATGAAGGCTGTGAACCTACAGTTGTAGTAGACAGTAATTTCAAGTGATGTTTTTTCTTTTAAAAATATATAACCTCGGCGTTTCAAAGTGGAATTCAGGTATAGAGGACCTCATTCAGAGCCGGTCGCACAGAGCGTGCGGTCGGTCTGAATGAGGGGAGGACGTCTTGAATTTTCAAGACGTCCTCCTTTGCGGTGGTAAGGCTGTGGGTTAACACCCACAGCCTTACGACTGCCTAAGGTGATGGTCGCGATGGTCAAGACCATCGCGACCATCGGGGCTTACGACGAGACCCTAGGGTAGGGTCTCCCTTGTCGTAAGCCCCGGAGAGCTTTCGGCTCTGTCTGAGCCGGAAGCTCTCCACTGACATCACTAGTGATGTCAGTGGGACCGCCCCCAAACGGTAGGTGTTCCCATGGGAACGCCCCCGTTTGGGCTGCCACCCCCCCGGCCCGCCTTCCAAACGGGACGAGCTGTCAATCAACATCGACAGCTCGCCCCCTTTGGATCGAGACCCGCTACGACCGGCGCTGTCGGTCGTAGCGGGTCTCACGCATGCGTACGACGGCGCCGGCGCCGTCGTGCGCATGCTCTGTGGGGGGCCATCGACCCGGTCCGAGCGCATCGACGCTAAGGACCGGGTCTGAATGACCCCCAGAGTGTGATAGAATCTAGTACTAAACTTTTTCTTATACTGCTAGCAATTTCCTTGGGGTACTTGAAAATGGGGGTCAGCATATTTTAAAGTTGCTAAAGTGAGTTGAAAAAACGTGAAAAACCCACCTGCCGCAAGCAGCTGCAATGAAAAAAACACTTGGGGCAAACTTGGGGACCCCCCAGAGTCAAGTTCGCTAGTTTTTAACTTTGTCCCCCAATTATTTTTTTTTCACCCCCAAAATTAGTGATTTTTTTGGGGTGTCCAAAAGTGTTTTTTAATTTTTTTTTACACAGTTTACCTTTGGGGGACTATCTGAAGGCTGCACGGTGGGTCCCGCAATGTTGCACCCCAAAACCCCAATTCTGCACTTTTTAACGCCTGCTATTTATAGGCGATACTTTTCTGCCTATTACATTGCGTTAACTTTCTGCCTAGGCGGAAAGTCTTTCTAATTGAATACGGAGTAAAATTAAAACAGACGAGAATTACGTCATCGGCGGTAATTCCGCCGATCTGGACTTAACGCCTCAAATTGAATATGGCCCATAGAGTAATTTGACTGTAATAGTTATTGAGAACTTTTTAGGAAAGAAAGAAAAAGAAAACAACACTTTGGATCATTTATTATTATTGCATTTTAAATAGCCGGACGTGGCTATACAAAATCAATAGTGAAAAACCTTTTGGTTTTCCACTGTTAAAGAGCTCACAGTGGCTACTGTTGAAATGTGATTTGTTTATATATAAAAAGAGAAACATTTTGCTCATATAACAAGAAAAACATTGTTTTTACATTGTAACCAGAGAGTCTTCAGCAGCTGTTTCCGAGCTGTGATTCAGTTTATGTTTAAATAATCTAAAGTAAGCATTACTGTGATATAATATGGGTAATTGTTTTTAATACTATTTTTATTATCAATAATATTATTATTAAAGATTTTGCTGTTTTTTTATACTTCCTTTTATGGCTTTTACTTTAAATATTAGAAATGAACACCAGTCTTAATTATTTTTTACATTTGATGTGGTACTTATCCCTTTTTTTTATCATTAATTAATTCCTATCTGGCATTTCCTGTGAGAGCGGCAGCTCTTCTGTGTATGAGAATGTGTACATCTACTACCGATACACAACGATGCACCGCCATGTGTATGAGAACTTGTACATCTACTATCGATACACAACGATGCACCGCCATGTGTATGAGAATTTGTACATCTACTACCGATACACAACGGTGCACCGCCATGTGTATGAGAACTTGTACATCTACTACCGATACACAACGATGCACCGCCATGTGTATGAGAATTTGTACATCTACTACCGATACACAACGATGCACCGCCATGTGTATGAGAACTTGTACATCTACTACCGATACACAACGATGCACCGCCATGTGTATGAGAATTTGTACATCTACTACCGATACACAACGGTGCACCGCCATGTGTATGAGAACTTGTACATCTACTACCGATACACAACGGTGCACAGCCATGTGTATGAGCACTTGTACATCTACTGCCGATACATAACGGTGCACCGCCATGTGTATGAGAACTTGTACATCTACTACTGATACACAACGGGGCACTGCCATGTGTATAAGAACTTATACATCTACTACCCCTTATGCAGTGCCCCCAGTAGTGGTGCCCTTTATGCAGTGCCCCCTGTAGTAATGCTCCCTGTAGAAGTGCCCACAATAGTAATGCTCCCTGTAGTAGTGCCCACAATAGTAATGCTCCCTGTAGAGGTGCCCCAATAGTAATACCCCCTGTAGAGGTGCCCCCTATAGTAATGCCGCCTGTCCTGCCGTCCGACAGGCTGCTCCTCAGAACTATGGGAGAGATGTCATGACGTCTCTCCCATAGTGCACACTGCGGGAGCCGGGAGCCAGAACTCAGGAGGGAACTGCAGCCTCCGATTGTCGCTGGCGCATGTGGGGAAGGAGCGGGCGCCCGGAAAATGGAGTTTCCCTGCGGCGCCAGGATGAGGTGGGCCAGATGAGGCGGAACTGGTTTTGTCTCCAAATAGAAGTGATGGAACACAGTTCTGCCCCATTCCAGCCCACTTTAACCCCTGCTCGGAACCGCAAAGTTCGGGTGTTTTCGGTTTTCAGCAAAACCAAACCTGAATGATGATACTATACTCTTCATGTTAGATTAGGGGAAAAGAGTCTTCTGCCTGCGACCCTTCTACTCTCTTGTACTCTCTTCTCTTTCCTAGATGTGCAGTGAATAAGTTACTGCTACCAAGCACAGAGAGGTCTATGATCTGCTGTGGAACCAAAGCTTCCCGGCAATCCTACAACAGACTACATCACACTCCACCGTGGCTCCTCAGCTTTTTCACTAAGACTGACCTACTATACACCGATATCCATTTAATTAAAGTGTGTTGCCGTTTTCGTTTTTTGCCTGTAAAGTCGGCTCCCGCTTCACCCACACCACGTCCCCACATTTATTACACATTTATTATTATGACTACTACCCCTGCACCCATCGGCCAGGTGTACAAGGAAGTGCCCCAGGCTTCCACCCAGGCCGGGGATGCTCAGGAGAGGGGGGGGCCCCTTTATTGATTTATTAATGCTGTGGCCAGGGGGACACAGTGAAAGGGTCCCCTGGCGGCAGCATTACACCCCGGCTAGTAGAGGCCTGTGCTGGTTTTAAAAATACGGCGAATAGGACCGGCTCCAGAGACCAGTATTTTTTGAACCAGAACTGGCTTACTTTAATGCTTTTTTGGGTTAATTAAAGGCATAAACATGCACAGATCACACTGATCTATGCATGATTCTGCTAAAGACGCTGCTCAGGAATAATTATTTACAACTTCTATTTTGGACCGAGTTTGCTTAAATTACACCTGTGATTATTATCCTGATTCTAGGTTCATTCTTGGGTAGTATTCTTGTCTATGGAAAGTACCTGGGAGTTTGGCCAATGGTGTATTTAATTCTATTTGTGTTTTCACCCGTGTTTTGCAAACCGTTTCATGACTTCTCACCCGCATTTGCCTTTAGTAAATTTGCGAGATTACAAAAATGGACAATTTCGACCAGACGCTATTCTTAGTAAAGTTACCCCCAGCTTTCTTCTAATAGCCGGCAACAGTGTGTTATGGGTAAAAAAAAAAAAAGAAAAGAAAACACCTTATATTTCCATGGCACTGCTGCTTTACAGTATTTAAATATAATAAAATTCACTTATGGAAATCTTGAAATAAAAATAGGTAGTGAGAATTACAGCCACTATGTAGAATAAAAGGTACAATACTGTGTAGTTGGTGAATAATGACCTGGCACAAAAATCTCCAGGGACAAATGATCAGAAACCTTGGACTGTGTCGGAATTAGTGACAGGTGACAATTACGGTGATACACTGGGGTGTATGGGGGTATTAGAGGTGTGTGGGATGCCCTGAACTAATAAATATTTTACAAATAACGCACTTACCTAGCACTCAGAGCAACCAGGAGGGGAATCAGAGCTCTTCCACTTCAGTCATAACTAAAATGTGGTGAGACAACTGATAAACAGTGAAAATGGATTTGGCCACATGATAATCCTCTGTTCCTGTGATTACATTCTACTATAACGTCTCCACTTGCATATTTCCCAGTAGGAAAGGTCCTGACAGAGGGATGGGGAGTGACCATGGCACACTGGGAAGGGGGGAGAGGCTCATCTGCATTGGTCAGTAAAAAAATGCTAATCTTTATACCACATGGAGTGCAGATACCTACCTTCATGGTGCAACAGTGTAACACCTACCAACCATACGGCAAATCCGGATAAACGTCCTGATCACGGACAGTAGCCCAATATCAGGGCTGTTTTGCCAATCTGGGGACTCTGACTATGTATGTATTTGTAATCTGACCCCCTCCCACCCCTAACAAAGTCTAAGGGCGAAGTGTTATAGGGTTTGAGTTTCTAAAAAATGCAAAGTTTTAATTCGACCAATGTCATAGATTAGGAAAACAGATCTTTGCAGATTTTAAGCAAAATATTCTAACTTTGAAGTTAAATAGACATTTATGTTTTCTAAACTTAACTAAACATTTACTTGGCCTGAGAATCAACAAAGATCCTGTTTATATGGAACATTTTTTTTTTTTTTACCACATGTAATTATAACTTGGTTATATTAAAGGGTAAGTATACGTGTTTATTAGTAAATGTCATTTTGTCTTGTCTCTTTTTATCTATATGTTCAGTAAAACATTTCCTGACAACAGGCAGTTTCCAATGTAATGTACGCCTTGCCAAATGTGGACACTAGTGAGTTTCTCAGGCGAATGTCACAAGATCCAAAACATCAAATGGCCTGTTCCCAATTCACATTTCAAAAACTTTGTTTTTCAAGCTTGAGATGGCAGAAAAAAACAAAGTTTGATGTTATCAGGTTGCCTGCAGCACTAAGGGCGGATTGTTATATAAAATGCAGAGTGTTCTGCGCTTCAGCTGGTATGGACGACACATTTTATCATAGAGACTGAATTATCTTTGTTAATGGGCAGCACGGTGGGGTAGTGGTTAACGTTACTTCCTTATAGCACAGAGGTAATGAGTTCCATTTGCAACTAGGGCCCTGTCTGTGTGGAGTTTGTATGTTCTGTTTGTGTGGGTATCTCCCAGGTGCTCCAGTTTTTTTCCCACAGTACTAAAACATACCACTAGGTTAATTGGGTTCTAACAAACAAATAACCCTAGTGTGCATGTATGTGTCCATGTGCTAGGGAATATAGATTGTAAGCTCCACTGGGGCAGGGACTGAATATTCTTTCTGTAAATGCGCTGCCTAATATGTGTGCAGGGGTGTTGAGGGGGTGAGTGGGTACTACTTACCGGGGTCCGATCTGGTTGGAGGGGTCCGGCGGGGGCCTGGTTCAGCGACCACCCCACCTGAAAGATGTTCTTCTCTGCACACCACCGCTGCGGTAGTGAGAGAGAGGAGACCAGTGCTGCTGAGGAATTAGCTGTATCCTCTCTTTTACTGCCCGATGGGCCACTGTGGCTGCTACACAGACATGGCCGCAGTGGTAGGGGGCAGAGTAAAGGATTGCTACAGGTCGCCCCTCCATCCCAGAGGCTGCCCCTCCCCCACTTGAGCCGTCCCTATGCCAATAGCGTGGCGCCGTGCATACTATTTGGTTTCAGGTTTTGTGAGGAGTGTGTGTGGCTATGCCTCCCAGATTTGGTCAGCCCCCCCCCCCCCCACACACTAGTACCAGGGCCCATCAGAACTCTCGAAGGCTCAGTATATCAGTATATGTGAATTATATAATAACTGATCATGACTAGGGATCTCTTTTATTCTTTATTCTTTGACTTTCAGGGTGTGGGGGGATTCAAAGTGGTGAAAGTGGAGTTATAGCAAGTCCTAACTTTCCTGAGAATTATTCTGCTCTGAGCCACTGTGCATGGCAACTGGAGGCCCCAGAAGGACACATCATCACTGTGAGTCTTCTATGAGAAAGTCTGACTATATATAGAAATGATTAATCATTACTGTTCCTACTTTTGTCATTTCAAACTAGCTGGGACACCCGCAGGGGCGTTTTAAGAGAGGAGGGGGCCTGTGTGCAGCCAGAATCTACAGCGCATGCGCGGGTCTCCGGGAAAATGGCGTCTGTGCCTACTTTCCCAGGGGCATCTTTTCTGCGCATGCACAGATCACTGGGAAAATGGTCGCCGCCATTTTCCCAGTGAGTGTTTGCTGCTCTACAGCACCGGTACGGCGCTGCGGAGCAGCACTTCCCGAATCAGTGGAGAGGTGAGTATAATTACCTATGGGTGCAGGGTGTGTGGTGTGGGCCCCCCTAGACCCGGGGGCCCGTGTGCTCCGCACACCCTGCACCCATTATAGATACGACCCTGGATGACCGGGGTTGCCCGGGTTGAAGACTGGACCCTGAAATACACCTGCAGCCTTTATTTGTTTACATTGTCCTCACCTATAACCCCATTCCATTGATCCTGAAAAGGACCCCACACTAATATGCTTGCAAACAGTGGTGCAACTACCATGGGTGCAAGGGGTGCGGCTGCCTCTGTGGCCCGCTGCTCCCACTGCACCCAGTGACACACACAAGGTGGGCCGGATGTCAGTGGCGTTGATTTGGTGGACAGACATGGATAGACAGCGCCGGCAGTCTTGAGACAATCAGAGCCTGTGGACCAACAGCCAATCAGCAGTGGCGGCTCCTGATTGGCTGCCGCAACGCAAGCTCATGACCAGCGCCAGATTAAAGTTTGGCCGGAGCTGTCTGTCCATGTCTGCCGCTGCCTGCCGGTGCGCCAGCTGTAATTAGCTGGCGGCCCGGCAACAAAGCCACACATGCTGGCTGCTAATGGCACACAGGGGGAGGCTAGAGGCTGATGGAAGGACACAGGGAGGTGGGTTGTTGGGGGGGGGATTATGTGTAAGGGGCATTACTGTGTGAAATAATGTGTTATATGGGGCGCTACTACTATGTGACACAATCTGTAAAGGTCATTACTGTGTGGTATAACGTGTGAGGGGCATTACTGTGTAGTGTATATACTGTAATGTGCATAAGGTGTACTACCGTGTGGCATAACATGAATGGGCTCTGTGTGGGGGCAAATGTATGTGTTTTTTTTTTTCATTTCTGGGGGGGGGGTTTAAGATCGTACTATGTGACCCACAAAGTTCTCGTTATGCCCTTGCATGCAAACACAAAGGGCTGACTAATATATATGGTCACTTTAAAAAGGACTAACTCTGGATTTAATATGAACTTGCATGAGTCATAAAGTTTGAGACTTGCTCTGACTGTGAGGTTAAAATGATGCTTTTGTAGCTTTCACACAGGTTTTTGTCAGACTGCCAATTTATACTTGAGCCAGCCTCGGGGACCTGTGTAATTTAAGAGCATCCCCATTTTTACGGATTGTGTGACAGTGTGTGTATCCGACAAGGTTCAAGCCTAAGCAAAAACCTAATCCTGGTCAAACTACACCATCATGCCAAATTTGGTGGTGCTAGGGGCCTGATTCAGAGCCGCTCGTAAGCGGCCGCTCGTTCGTTCGGAACGATGTTTGCACATCTGCCATTGCGTACGGTTTTTAATACGCATGCGCGAACCAGTCAGTGCGGCCGAAAATCGTTTGTTCGCTATATAGCGAAGGCATGCTATTTTGAGTGACAGGAGGAGGCATATGTGGGTGGTAACAGGGGAAGGTGCTTGAAAACGGGGAGTGGAAATCAGAACGCAGGCGGGCTTAAAGGTCAAAGCGGGCGTTTTATGGGTGTGCATAATTAATACAGCAACGTCATTGACCACGTCACTTGGTTGTTTTATAGTCAGAACTGCTCGCAATATAGTGGTTGGAAAAACCAACCACAAGAATAGCGAGCAGTTCATACGCTGTTCGATGTACTCAATTAATCTAATAAATAGCGGACATGACGTATGATGCGAGCGGCCAGGGGGCGTTTTTATCAAATAAACGAGCGCATGTTTTGTTTGCTCGTTCAGACATGGAGGCGGCAACAGACCGCAAGGAGCGAACGGTTCATTTGAATAGCCACCCCCTTTTTCTGAACGAGCGAGCGCTAATTGCGATCAGCTCTGAATCAGGCCCTAGGTCCAAAACTCTGGCTGTGCATAAAGGACAAACACAGACATTTGCAATTGAAATCGTATTTCTAAGTACATACCGTGGTAATCAACCATGATAGGTACCCAATAAGAGGCAGGATGTACCGCATCGAGGCTGCGATACTTAGTACATAACCGTCCATACCGCCGTTGATTACAGTGGTATGTACTTAGAAATGTCATTTCAATCGCAAAGGACAGCACCCAGAAGGACAGTTAATACACGAGTACCGTGATAGCGGCTGCGTTCAGACGCTCCTGGTGGTTGTATTGACAATCTGGGTATTAAAAGGATTTATATCTCAAGTAACTTTCAGTGGAAAATGGTAGAAGTTGGCCTAATCTGACCTGCAGTATACTGTTTATGACCTGTTTTTGAGTAATCTCTTTTATTCTGCATCTGTCTAAAACAAAACTCTGATTTTTCCTGCTAGCTGTCTTTTGCATATTTTGATGTTGAATACCATTCAGTATGCCGCTGGGATTCGGTCACAATAATAAATGGTGCCTCACCTGGGGCACCAATTGTGGGACAATATTGTGGCACTACATCCCCAGGAACGGTACAATCTGGCTCTAATAAATTGTCAGTCATCTTCAATGCTGACAGTACACTGCACGGGCGAGGATTTTATGCCAACTGGACATCCGATTCCTCAGGTGAGAGAATGTTTATGGATATAAGGTGCAGATCAGTAAAGTCTCAGGACGGGATCATGGATGTACTAAGCATGAAAATGTGTCCAAAACTCAGAAAATACTGTTTTCAGAGTTTTGGCTGCATTTCCATATGTACCAGGCTCTGGAATGCGATAAATTCCTGAAGTTGTACCCGGCGGGTTATGCCACCTTTAGATGGCGTTACCAAATAGACGCTTATGGGCTTCTTATCGGGTTTCTTCTGACAGGGATCCAATTGGATTCTTCCCAGTGTTCCTCATGGCAGCTCATGCACATAGGGACTTCTGGGTAATAAACACGGAAGTCCCTCTTGCATCTAGCTATTGCAAAGGGCAGCTTTTATCGGAAGAGCTGTCCTTTGCTATTTTAATCACATTTCTAAGTACATACCTGCGTAATTAACACCGGTATGTACCCGATAAGTGGCCGCTTCGCATATGCAATGCTTAGTACATTACCCCTTAATACTAATCTGTCTCAAACCAATGTTTCCAGAACCCATAATTTATAAGGTTGTCTCCTTCAACCTCTCATCGCATAACATCATCTCCACCATTTCCATAATATTTTCATGGGACCCCACCCTCCTTGACCTACCCCAGAAACTTTTGTGAGGTCCGCACTAGCATTTCTATAGAAACAGGGCTCCTGGGTTTATACTGTGGCCTCTATACTATGACCTTATAGTTAGAGCATGGGTTAACATGCTTTAATATTAGCTTTGATTATTGCTTGATTTTTCTCCAATATTTTTAGATGTGTCTGTTTCTGACCCATCCTTTTGTCACTAGGTTGTGGTGGTCACATCCATGCAGATAATGGTCACATCAAATCTCCAGGCTGGCCTCTAAATTTTCCTGTCAACAGTAGGTGCACTTGGACGATCCAGACTCATGAGAGCAGCCATTTTGAATTGACTTTCAATAACAACTTCCACATCCCAGACAGCAGTGGACAATGTCAAAGAAGCTATGTGAAAGTTAGTGTTGCATTGTATATAGTATATTTCATAAAACATGAACATGTGTGCACCTTGTCCTAAACATTTCACACAGTCTCGTGCTACCACATTACACCCTCCCCCTCCCTTATTTTAACTTTTCTGTTTTTCATCCAAAACACTGCTAATTTCATCAGATTTTATTCTAGTTTTACTAAAAGCAATCATATATTGGATTATATCGGTGTACATGATTCCATCTTATGTCTTGATAGACATTTGGGACTTTTTGGGTGGCAGACTTTTCAGGTTAATTTTCTTCCTAGCCCATAATAGTAAGAAATGTCTGTCACCGCATTCTCTTATCAGAGCTACAGTTCCTTAACCGTCCTCCATCTTGACATGCAAACCCGTGTATGGTCCTGCCTATCCATGCATGTGCATTAAGGTTTTGTGATCCCAAAATTGCATTTCTTCTGTGAGGAGTAAAATAGCTTAGTGGAACATGCCGTATGTTCAGTGTATGCTAACCGGTAATAATATAAATACATAAATACAGTTCATGACATTTATATACAATACTAGCTGAAGTACCCAGCATTGCCTGGGTTTAAATCTTCAAGTTATTAAGTTTTATCATTTAATGTCGTCCAAATCCATCCAGTGGAAGGCCCAGAATAGGCTACCTGGGCCAAAGTTCTGCCCAGAGTATGCCAACAGGAAGTCCGACCGGGACCTAAACCCCCTAGTATGTTTTCTGGGATCCAATGTTACCACTCTGTGAAGTTTTCGGCCAAATCCATCCAGTGGAAGGCTCAAAACAGGCTCCCCGGGTCAAAGTTCTGCTCAGCGTACACCAACAGGGGGTCCAACTGGGACCTCAACCCCCTAGAATTTCTTCTGGGATCCAGTGAAACCACTCTGTGAAGTTTTCGTCCAAATTATGTGATGTCATCCAAATCCATCCAGTGGAAGGCCCAGAACAGGCTCTTGGGTCAAAGTTCTGGCCAGTGTACACCAACAGGAGGTCCGACCAGGACCCTAACCTCCCCCTAAAACCTGACCAGGATCCAAATTGACCACCTTGTGTTGGTTTCATCCCAATTGCTGCAGGGGGCTCCAAATGCATAATCGGACAGACATACAAACAAACAGATAAATTAATTTTATATATAAGATATAATTATTTGGTTTGGGATGAAGTTAATTGTTAATATGCAGACTAAGAGCAGGGAGTTGAGCGTAAAATCCTTGTACTTGAGCATTGCTAGAATCACCAGCAGTGTATTTACAAATACTTAGGGGTCTATTCATTATGCAAATTATAATAGTCTATCTCGCCGTGAGCACTGGATCAATTCAACATTGCTCTGGTGCGGACAGCTGATCCGAAGTACAGCTGTCCTCGCCAATCCTTTCACTGCTACTTTAGTAGCAGTAAAACTTAGCACTGCCGCATCTACCTCTGCAGTGCTACTGAGCATGCGTGAACTTGAGTTCATGCATGCGCGACTTCCGGCGGAAGGAGCCAAGCAGTGGCGGAGGGATCTGAACGTATCCCTCTTTGCAACCGGGAAGGATGGGAGGTGCTGGAACAAAGCTGACGAAGGTTCCCTCAGTCAAGCTCCGAAAATGTTGTATATTAGGAGCTTGATAAATTTAGGTCCCCATACTAGTGTATGGGACACCGGGACTGAAAGGTAAGCAGGTTATATCTGTGATATCTCCTGCGTTACCCTTATAATGAATGGTCATGACACTTAATACAGAAAATTATACCTTTTTATCTGCTTTTGTTGAAATTAAGTGATGATAAATAGACCCCATAGTGAGTCTATAAGTATAAATGGACACGGGAACAATGTGTTTATTTAAAGTTAAAATCATACTGCATTATTTTTTAAAGTGGAGATAAGGAATCCTGAACCTGTGTACTTGTAATGTAGCAGGGCTGTCTACTATTCAGGGCCAGATTATCAATGGTGCAGATGGGCCTATAGGCCCAAGCATCCCATAAAAATAGGCCCATCATCATGACAGCTTGATGATGTCCAGCCGCCCTGCAGTGCTGGCCGAAAGGGAAGTATAGTCAGTGACTACAGTAAAATCTGTGTGAGGATCTCTTGACTCATGGGTCTGTGTGCAATGCAGACCCGCGCCCATTATGTCCCACCACACTGGGCACCGCTCCTCCCCTTCTCACAGGCCCTTGATCATTTTCATCCCCAGGCTCATGTGGCATATAATCCAGCCCTGTACATCTGATTTATAGAATTAATATAGTTTGGGGATAATGGATTATAGAAATATATGATTGTTAAAATCAGGTTTTCTCTGTCTCTGGTCAGATATGGAATGGAGCTGAAGAGGCAGAAGGGGTCCTATTGCCATCTGTTTGTGGAGACGCGGCCCCAGGCCCTGTGGTCTCTCTGGGAAGTATAGTAAAAGTAATATTCCAATCAGAAGATAATCCAGGAAGAGGTTTCTCAACCAGTTTCAGCAGCAGTAAGTGAAACTCTAGAAGCACCTATATCCGGCTTTAATATTAGAAGATATTTTACATTGTGACATTTTATTACACTGCAAATCCTACAATATGTACCAGGCAGTGATATAAGTCAGTGTTCATTTTGCTTTCTTTGTATACATTGCATACTCATACCTGCCTACCCTCCCGGAAAGGCTGGGAGGGTGGACAAGCCTCCAGGGAGGCTGGGGCCACCCGACCACGGCCACCCACTTCACCAGTGATGTGGGCGGCACAGGTGACCCATGATGCAGTACACACAGAATTGCGTCATTGTGGCTCCGCCTCCCCACTCCACAATACTGGTAATCTCAGCATTGCAAAGCGGGGGCGGAGCTATTATGACACAACAGACCCGCCTCAGCTTAACCCCGCCTCTATCTACCCCAGAGCTGCCCCTCGCAGTGCCTACCTGGCTGAAGGTCAGCAAGTATGTGCATAGTATGGGCAGGGAATGTGGCTCATCATTGTTTCACTCTTTGTCCCCAACAGTGTTTGCTGTAACCTCCTGTATTAAGGGCGTGCTATGACTAGTGCACATTCAGAATGCTGGCGTCAAAATGGAGACAGTCAGAATGTCAACATGGACGTTAGTTCAACAACTAATATGTTGACTTACAATTAGGTCGACATGGTTAAAATGCCAACTTGTTCAGAATATTGACATTTAACATGTCTACACCAGAATGTTATTTTTGTTTTACTTATTTTAGCCTAAGTCTAACCATAACAATAAAAAAAAAAATTTAGACATTCTGACGCGTCAACATTTTAACCATGTTGACCTAACTTTAAAGGTTTCAGTCCTATTGACCTTTAGTACACCAAGCCAGTGGCAAAAGCAGGATTTCTAGACGGGGGTTTCCAAATGCTTGATTTTAGTGCGAGATTGGCCGGTCCTTGAAGAGGGCATAATTAACACTTAAACAGCTATAATACAGTATGCGTCATACAAAGTGCTGTGTATGTCATAATTCCGACACATACAGGGCCAGCAAACATAGTTAACCCATTAGATGTGGCAGTAGTGGCAATCCAGTCTGAGCTGAATGCTTTTATTTCAAATGCGGGCATCATTCCAGAGCATTGGAGCAAGTCTGGGAGTTTGGGGGAGAGGCAGTAGATCCCAGCCCTGCCCTGGACATATATGTACACATTTGTTTCCTTGTGCACTGGATAGTGTATGTTATACAGTATTAATAATTATCCCTAACAGTGCACATTTTCCAGCTCTCCTAGTTGGTGCAAAGGTGAATCATTACTGGTTGTGTTAATTATTTCATAGTAAAATTTAATTACAGTATATACTGTTATAGTGGTCATGGTGTGGGTGGGGAGGGGGGTTTCCAGGCAACCGGAAACCCACCCTTCGTTTGCCTATGCAAGCCAATGCTTGTATGCTGTACCAGCTGCATAGAGATGTCTGGATCCTGATTATGTGATTAATGGTATATTTATTACTTGCAGGATGTGGAGCAAACTTCACGAAGCCGAGTGGTCGAATTGTTTCTTTAAACTATCCAAATAAATATGATAACAACTTGAACTGCAACTATATAATCCACACAGATGATAACATGTTCATTGTCCTGACCTTCCAGGCGTTTGAATTGGAAGGTGAGTGCAGTGTTATAATTCAGTCTAGGATTTGTATTTATACAAGGAGATTGTAACCCATTGCAAATAATCTGTTATTTAGATGTGTACTAGGACTAATAAGGAAAGCTTGGTGTACGCTGTGCTACCTGACCTTGCCTTTGTCCTTTGTGTCTTGTCACTTTATTTCTGGTCCTTCCTGTGTCAGCGGCAGCCTCGCTGGGAGGAACCTGGAAGCCGCCTCGAAGTCCGTGACCTCCTTGCCGGGGTCACTGATGAATGCCAGACTCGTTTTCCATTCTGTGTATCATGTACGATGTGATTAGGATGCAGGCATCTATGTATGCATGAAGCAGATAATTAAGCGCATTTGTTGGAAATGAATGCATATCCACATATGGAGTGCCTAACCCTAAGTCCCCCCCGTGAGCCCTTAACCTAACCCTCCCCCCCGCGGCTGTCCGCGGCGGGCGCTCGGCATCCCTTCGATATCAGGATGACGGGCGCCGGTCTCCCGGCATCGGTAAAATGACAGGCGTCTAGATTTAGACGCCTGTCATATAACCCTCACCGGGATTAAGTAGTCTGGAAGCCGGCGGTCGGCTTCCCGTACATATACGTATTAGATGACTGTGTAGGGAGGTGACCCGGAGGAGCATTCTTATACCCCCTCTACCTCCCCTCGGTTTTGGGCCGGGACTGTGAAAGAAGTGGAGGGACACCCTGGGGAGAGGCTTCACCCTAGAAACATATTTTCCATGGTGGTAATAGGTATTACGGTGGCAAGATGATCAATTATAAAGCGAAAGGTCTTATACTAAGCATCTATCATACATATAGCGTGTTGCTGGTTTTTACTCACTAAAAAAAAAAAAACTTATATTGTTTCTGAAATAAGCTATTTTATCTGCCTCTTTATAAGTTGAGACTTGTGTGTATATTCAGCAGACAAATATTACCTCAACGTTCCCTGCATCCTCTCAATTACATCATGTCATGGAATAAATGTTATTATTGCAGCCCATAACAAACTATTGAGAGTATTGCGTGATGACCTCAGCTATAATACTGTATTGACCAGACTTATTATACACATACTGTGTAGCATTTATTCACTGTATCAATGTATTTCTTGGCCTGAATGTTGCATCCAAACCTTATTACTGTGGTTAATATTATGTGTGTGTAGATAGATAGATAGATGTTGGGTATGGGATGCCAGCGCCGGAATCCTACCAGGATTAGGATACCGACACTTGTCGGTCAGTATTTTAACCCTCCCCCCCTCTCCCTAGCCCTAACCCTCTCTCACCTGGTGCTTAAACCTAACATCCCCCCCTAGTGCCTAAACCTTTCCTCCCCCTCCCCGCACCCTAAACCTAACCCCCTCCCCCTAGTGCCTAACCCCTAACCCCAGTACTTACCGTCGGGATGCCAGCGCTGGGATTCTGACAGGTGTCGGGGTTCCGGCACCAGCATTGTAAGACCAGATTAGATAGACAGACAGATAGAATATTACATGCTATGAAACTATAAATAACATCATGCCACCAAAGTAACTTTATATGCTTGCATTTACAGACAGCTTTGCCTGTAGTAAGGATAAAGTGGAAATTTTCAGTGGAGCATCAACTTCAAGAGCCTCAATTGCAACACTCTGTGGTAACACAATTCCTGCTTCAGTCAGCAGTAGAGGGACAATGTCAATAAATTTATACACAAACCCTAGTATAACCATGCATGGATTTACGGCAAGCTACAGACTGATCCGTGAGTAACTACAGTCACTATAAGGACATGTTATCAGCTATGAACCTCTGCGTAATGCATAATGAAATAAGAACTGAACATAAAGTTAGCAACTAATTAGGGGCTACGAGCAACTTTCACCTGTATATACAGGACATGTACTGTACATATACTTTAATAAGAGTACATGCTTTCTTTGTTACAAGATGGGTTATATTATCACTATCAGACTTCATTCATAGAAGAATTCTAGTCTAATTTCTGTATTTTAAAGATCTATTACACCCAAGTTGCAGAACTAATGGTGTCCCATGGCTAGGACCCAATAGCTCCCGAGTAACTTACCTCTTGTGGTCCTAGTAATAGTCCCTTTTACCTCTAGAATGTTAAATGAATACAGCACTTAGTATAGGGTTTTGATAATGCTGATTGGATGGTAGCTATTCTCGCCAGCCATTCAAAAGGGTGGGTTTATAACTGATCTCATGACTCATCTTCTGGGTGCCAGAGAGACATGGTCAATAATTTCACCAATGTATTACTGACTCTACCTATATATTTTGCTCTTTTTGATAGGAGTTTTCTATATACACATCTACAATACAAATTCATGTTGTGAAGATTTTCAAATGCAGGACAACATGGAATACTGTACTTATTGTCCATGTCATTTTTCAGAATTAGCCCGTGAACGTCCACTTGGTTTTTCTTTGCATGAGAAGCATCAGATATCTATTCAGATATGCTTATCAATGCAGTACTGTCATTTATAGCTGGTGTATTATCTGCATCCTGTCAATCAATGTACACAAACTGTACACTAATGTCTTCTTTATTTCAGCTTGTGGAGGAACATATAATCGCACTTCTGGAGTTATAAGGAGCCCTACACATTCCTTCACCGATTACCACAACAACATGAACTGCACATATCACATCACTGCACAGGACAACAGGATTATTGAATTAAAGTATGTAAACCATATTTATATATTTCTGTCTTTTTAAGGGGCCTTATAGTAGGAAAAAATTGTCCATAATAAGCATGTAGAGATAAGTGTTCATAATCAATGAAAATGTGTAAATCCTCTTCTATAATAATATGATAAAGTAGAGATGTGCGCAGACCCCCGCATTTTTGTTTTGGCAAACCCACCCTCAAGTGTTTTGGTTCTTTTCTGTTTTGGAATTCTGTAGAATTGATAAGAACAGCTAAAATCTTGTAATTTTGGCCTATGTTTGATCCTACAGTATTATTAACCTCAATAAGTAATTTCCAGGCAATTTTGACCACCTCACATCTCACAATACTGTTTTCACCCATATTGGCCAAAGGCTGCAGCGAGCTGACTGGCTAGACTAATACTGATTTTATACCGAAATTCCGGGTCTGACCCGGAGGTGGGAAAAGGGTTCCAATACGGATCAGACCCGGAATTTCCCCGGCGCCAAGCCAGGATATTCCTGAGTTGGTGACGTTCACACCGGAGCCAGGTCTGCAGAGACCCGGCTTTTCCAGCGTTGAAGTGGACGCTTGGAGATTACGTCATCTCCAAGCGCCACTGAAGCCGGCCAATCGGCAGGCATGCGGCACAATCCAGGTCACCGTGACCGGATCGCGCTGTTTACACTGCAGGGCTGCACGGGTTATTCCCGTGTTAAACCCTGCAAGTTACCTGGGTTGGATTGCCGGGTCACTCGACCCGGCAATCCAACCCTTTCCCCTTTTACACAAAGGAGCTACCCGGGTTTTAGCTCTGGTGTAAAAGGGGTATAAGTGACAGCAGCAACACAAACACATGCCAGTTTAAAAAAGAATACAGCACATCTAGGAATCATAGCGGCACTGCAGTGGCAGACAGGATGGCAGTTTAATATAAACTCATACAAGGAGTAGTACTGGAGCCGCACTGAAAAAAATCCTACAGGATTTGTTGGATTAGTATCTCTTAGGTATACCTAAAATAGACTTAGTGGATACCACACTGATGTGTATTAATATTCCTAATATGGATCATAAGACCACAGTCTGGACCTGTCACTAGGAAAGTCTATGGTGCTCCCCAGAGTCAATGTAAACGTCTAAACCAGAGAAGAAAGAAAAAAAGGACTCTTGGTGGGGGCACACTATAGGTATAGAGATTGGTCGTTAAAAATTTACTTTTATTAAATGCAATAGTAAAAGATTGAGCAACTAACAAGTACAAAGACATACAATACACATATACATCAATCAAAAGGAGATACACTCTCCACTGTGGATAGTAAATAAAACTAGGTGAGATGGTAATAAAATAATATAGATACAAAATGCGCCTTAAGCCACAATTGAGGATACTATACCATTTAACTCCTAGACGTATATAAATAAATCCAAGGAGATATATAGCTCCACTTTGGATTATGAAAGGCCAGGCAATCAAATACTAAGATGGTATGAGTAAATGTCTATGCCTATGACCACAAACAAACTCCATCAAAAAGGAAATTAGTTACTTAAATCTACGTTCCAACAGAATAATCTTATGAATGTACAATGACAAACAAGGAAACACACAATATATATACAAATGAATCCAAGGAGATCTACCTCCACTGTGGATATATAAAAAAGCCAGGCGAGATAGTCTAAATGATCAATCGTATATGCCTATAGCCACAATATGATGATAATTATCAAGGATAAATACACAGTTAGGGCATGTCACAAAAAGGCGATCACTATTACTACTAATATTTATCTCCTAATGGGATAAATCCTTAATATACATAGGAGATGATCATACATATAATGATAAGCCCGCATGCACTAAGAAATAAATCCAGACAAATTGTTGTTAGATAAATATTCCTCAAGTGAGATGATTAAATAAAATTTAATAAATGTCACATGTTTTTCATCTCACACTTAGCAGTTACATACATCCAGCACTGAAAAAAGTCAGGATAAACCTCATTAATAGATATAAATGTGGTAATATTCACAAATTGTAAATATACCATGAAGGTATATAAGCACATGAGTCGCTAGTTCCTCTAATATAATGAGCTCTAAATGCTGCAAATTAGAAAGCCATATGAGGGTATGGAGGTAATCCAGCGAGTGTCTGTGAAATAAATCAGTAAGCTGTCAGGTTAGGTGGCCGTCTGCCCTGATGCGCTAGGCAGTGCAGGGGGTATGCGCCACTTACCTGATCAGCGTGTTGTCCTGGTTAATAGTCAGTGGTGCTGGGAATGCTGCTAGTACATGCCGCTGTGTGTGGCTGGAGACCCGGAGTCACGTGTGCGCATCACGTGACCCGGAAATGTCAGTCTGACGCGCGTTTCGCCGCTGGTAGGCTTGCTCACAGTTCCAACCCTGGGCCCATAGGCATAGACATTTACTCATACCATCTTAGTATTTGCTTGCCTGGCCTTTCATAATCCAAAGTGGAGGTATATATCTCCTTGGATTTATTTATATACGTCTAGGAGTTAAATGGTATAGTATCCTCAATTGTGGCTTAAGGCGCATTTTGTATCTATATTATTTTATTACCATCTCACCTAGTTTTATTTACTATCCACAGTGGAGAGTGTATCTCCTTTTGATTGATGTATATGTGTATTGTATGTCTTTGTACTTGTTAGTTGCTCAATCTTTTACTATTGCATTTAATAAAAGTTAATTTTTAACGACCAATCTCTATACCTATAGTGTGCCCCCACCAAGAGTCCTTTTTTTCTTTCTTCTCTGGTTTAGAAGTTTAATATAAACTACCTGATGTTATAGAATGTTTTCATTAATCTAGAACTAGATTAAAGGCTCAAAGTCAGCACAGGAAAATGGAGGTTGTAGTATAAGTAGAAGCCAGGTAAAGGATTGATTGATTACAAAATATAACTATAAAGAAAAACAAATCACACATTTGGAAAACACTATTAAAACAAGCATTCAAATTTCCAGTGAGATTGATTGATTACAGTACTAATATAACTATAAAAAAAAGCAAATGAGATCAAACTATTTAAAAACAAGCATCAAAAATATCAATGAGTGGAAACTGAATCCAAACAGCAAAACACAGGCCTCAGGATTCAAGGCAGAGTAACAGCCTAGTCGAAGTTGATAATTATTAATTATATGACTTGATGATACTACTCTGTATCTGGTAAGAAGCTTCAGGAAACTGGGCCTATATGCCTGGATTAGAAGTTGGTGATGGATGGCATCACCAGATTATGTACAGAAGAACATGAATGTCCCAGTAAAGTACAGTAATATACACTGACTGTCAATTACTCACAATCTTGGCAAAGCAAATAGTAAATATTGGTGCATGATGGAATTGTCCTGGGCCCTCCCACCCACCATTATGTTATATATTAATAAGGACATGCACAGTTTAACAAACCAAACACTTTAGTGACAGAGACTGTCACTTTTGTGGCTGAAGTGCTTGGTTTGTTTGGGCCCCCACAAAACAAGCTAACAGTAGGCTAAAGGCAGCTGACAAGTTGTGCGGATTCAGCCTGGGATCAACCACTACTCACCGCGGTGCCGGCTTCCCATGACCAGGTGCGGCAGTGGGTGACATGCTGAGTATTATCCCCGGGGCCCTGTTGACTTCCACGCAATCCTCCATATCAGAGTTTCCACGGCGGCGGTCATGGGCGCAGCATATTGTCTGTCTCACCTGACCGGACCCTCCATCAATGGTAGCCTGGTCACCTCTCAGCTGACTCTCTCCTCCAATGGACAGCTACCTAAGGGTATAAAGCAGGACTCCAGGAAACAGGAAGTCGCCTGAACAACTTCTCTTCTCCAGTAGCTGCTAGTTTCGGAAAGCTGTTCCAGGCTCCACGCTGTTGTATCATCAGTATGCTTCACCAGTCTTTGTGTTATTCTCCAGTGATATTCAGCATCGGTCACTACCGATATTCTTCAGTGATATTCAACATCAGTCCCTACTGATATTCTCCAGTGATCTTCAACATCAGTCACTACAGATATTCTGCAGTGATATTCAGCATCAGTCACTACCGATATTCTCCAGTGATCTTCAGCAACGGTCACTACTGATACTCTTCAGTGATATGCAACATCAGTCATTACTGATATTTTACAGTGATCTTCATCATCGGTCACTACTGATATTCTTCAGTGATATTCAACATCAGTCACTACTGATATTCTCCAGCGATCTCCAGCATCGGTCACTACCGATATTCTTTAGTGATATTCAACATCAGTCACTACCAATACTCTTCAGGAATAATCAACATCAGTCACTACCAATATTCTTCAGTCAGATACGACATCGGTCACTACCGATATACTTCAGTATTACTAACATCAGTGATTACCGACATTCTCCATTGATAATCTCCAGCCACTCAGTTGTCTTTCTTATCTCCCTGTCAGTTGCTAATTCCTGGGTCCTTGATCAGGGGGCTGCAAACTGCTCATTGGGCGCAGCTAAACCCATATCCGAATTGGAGGGGTCACTATTGAAAACCAGTAATGAGTTAGACTCTGCGTCTCTGGTCAGGTCTCGTCAACACCCGGAATTAGCCGATGAGGAAGTCGTATGTACTTCCTCCTCATCTACTGCTGCCTCCCCACCTAGTCACCCCGACTCCCAGTCCTCTGACTGGAAATCTCAAAGGCCTGGTCGTGATAGTGTTAATAGAAGTCACTGTACTTTGTTGTAATTGGCAGCAAAGGTCTTCCTCATATAGAATTTGTTGTTCATTTTTATGAACATCAGTTTTTCCACATTTTTTAGGAAGTAGCCTCCTACGCCGATTGCTCACAAGGTTCCCGCCTTGCTAAACACTCTTTCCGAGTACATACTGGAGAGTGGGCAGCTTAAGTAAAGCAAAGCTAGTTTGTACATGAGGCTCCAAATTGCCTTTTTTCCATCCAGTACTCAAAGGAACTGCATAACATGCTAATTTGTTCATTGTCATTAAAATAATCCTCCACCATTCTGTTGATGCTTAGGGGTTAATTTACTAAAGTGAGAGTTTTTAGAAGTGGAGATGTTGCCCATAGATACGGAATCGCTTTGTTTCATCTCCTCCTTCAGATTCTCTAGCTGCTTTTCCAGTAATTTAATTAACAAAATCTCCTGACTCCATTAATTAGTTAGAGTAGCTCCTGGATTGATAAAAAAAAAAATGCTAGCGCTCATTTTGAATACAATATAAAATATTTATTTAAAACTTAAGACACATGTAATAAATAATAATAACCAAGGACAGACAGGTGGACAAAAAAAATCAATAATCCATATGAATAATAATAATAATGTTTTTGCTTGGATCCGGGTAAAAAATAATAATTGGGAGACATGATTGCAGAGTTGCAGTTCGGCATCCAAAAAATCACATAAGATACTAGTGGCTGATTATTTATTAATCAATCTGTTCACAGCTAACAAAAATGCCTGGTATAATAGTGAAAATTGCAATCCAGCTGGTTAATAGAGATATGCTCCAGGACTTCCAAGTCACTTGCCAGAAACTTATACTGACAGTCTCTGCCACTACTATTTATAGGGGAGGATGAAAAATAGTTCTTACCAGTGACTGTGTTTGTAGTCTCAGCACTAATTACTGGCAGTGACGTAAGTAGGGCAGGGTCGTTGGGGCTCGTGCCCTGGGCACCGTGGGACTGACAGTTTGGTGGGTGCCGCAGGCCACGGTACCAGCCTATCCTAGTTAGCCAGTGTAGTGCCGACCGCAGTGAGTGCGGTCAGCACTACACATTTACACAGGACCGGCGCTAGGCTTCCCTGCGCCCAGCACCATCGTGTGCTACACAGCCAAGCCCCTTCTCTCCCCCTGAGCGCTTACCCAATAGCGCCAGGCTGAGGGTGGGAGGCGGGCTCAGGCTACTGCATTTACACACACATCGCGGTGGCACTGTATAAGGAGAACTAATGGGGGCTGCATAAGGAGATCACTACTGGGGGTACTGTATAGTGTATAAGGGGCACTACTGGGGGCCTGCATTAGAGGGACCACTACTGGGGACATTATATACTGGGGGTACTGTATAAGGGGCACTACTGGGTCCTACATAAGAGGGACATTGCATACTGGGGGTAATGTATAACGGGCACTACTGGTGGCCTGCATAAGGGGGACCACTACTGGGGGCACTGCATAGGGGGGACTGTATAAGGGCCACTGCGTTGAGGTGCATATGGAATGGAAAGGAATGTTCAGAGTGACGAGAAAGGGGTGTGTGTCATGTTGACACGCCCCATTTTGAAGTGACCTCGCCCCTTGTGACCACGCCCATTTTTTTGCCCTGGGCTCCAAATACCCTAGTTATGCCACTGCTTACTGGCTTCAATGTATTGGAGCTGGGTACGCCGGGTGGCTGGCGGTGCTGTGACCCAAGGCAGAGGGACCTCTGCTCCCAAACCGCAGCACTCACAGCCTCTCACACTGCCTCAGCTTGTCAGGAGATGCTGCTGAACTTACGGTCCGTTACGTCCGGTTTCCTGGGCTTCAGTCTTCTGGTTAGTATTCCACCTGCAGTCCACAAGTCACTTGACGCGTGTCTCCACCCAATTACATGGCAGTTTTATCAGGGGGGTTAGTTGCCATGCTGCTAAAGCTTCCTTATATCCCTCCTGGAGACTTTTCATTCGCTGCCATTTATCCTAATGGGTTTTAGCTGTTTAGGATCCGATTTAGTGCAACTCTGCATTGAAAAACACACTAGTGTCCTGCAAATCGCTATGAAATTCAAAACATATAATCGCATTAATATAAACTACTAAAAACTTCAAAAAAAGCCTCACTGAGGTGCCATTATCTACTCAACAACAGTCACAAATATAATGCCATTAGTGGCATAATTAGCAACTACTTTATACACACAATTGTATCTAAATAGAACATATCAGTACACACATGAATTTTATACATAAAAACAATTATGTACAGCTCATTACTAAGGAGAAGTAGTGTAGGCAGGGGCGCCAAGAGGGGGGTGGACAGCGGGTACAAATTACCCGGGCCCGGGCTTGCTAGAGGGGCCCGGCACCGCTCCCCCCCTCTTACATCACAGCAGCCCAGCACACGCTGCTGTGTGATGGGCTGCACTGGAAGACTGCTCACGGCTTCTAAGAAGCAGCCACAGCAGTGTCCTGTGCCTGTGGGGGGTGCATCACCCCCCACTGGTGATGCACTGGGCTGAGGGGGCTCACTGCACCCCCCTCGCCAGCGCGCAGAACTGTTTTGGGTTTTTTTTACCTAAGGGGGCATGTCCACGCCGGTGTGATTAGGCCATGCCCCCTTTTTTACCGGGACCCTGCGCGGCTCTTCGCGGACCTGAGTAGGAAAGATTAAACCATTATAGAATCTAGATATAATAGAAACTGATGTATCCATAAGACTAATCGTCATATTAGACATCGAAAAAATATATACAATATATATTAAGAATGGACTGGGATAAAAACGTATTAAACACTTATTGTATAACCAGTCCACGAAGGATATTCAGAAAGGGTAAAACCTCAATCTTATCACAAATTGGAATCTATAGGAAGTATATAACATCTTAATGGCTGTATTATGGAGCCCAACATATACTGAATATTATTGAGCTATATGGTGTCTTTTAAACATAAGGCTCAAGTGTCTTTAATCTAAACATCCAGTAAACTTCCCTTTTACACAATACATTGAACCGATCCCCTTCTCTATCGGTTGATTTAATCTGTTCTACAGCTTTTGCTTGAGTCTTAGAGAGGTCCCCATGGTCACATACTGATGCATGTCTTTGGAGACTATGATTAGGACTTTTTTCAGAATATTTATGCGGTGTTCCGGTGAGTGTGCCTATAGTTTGACCCACATACTGGTGACCACACCCACACTCAATAAGATACACTACAAATTATCTATAGAGAAATGTTTCAGAAGTGACAGTAGATTGGAAAATATCACTTTTATGGACTAGGGCCCTCATTCAGAGCCGTACGCTCTGAGCAGAGCGCACGCTCTGAATGAGGGCCGGGCTCCATTTTCATGGAGCGTCCTCCTGGACGCTCGTATAGCTGTGGGTCACCACCCACAGGCTATACGAGCGTGCTTTTTGATGGCCGCGATGGTCGAGACCATCGCGACCATCGAAATTGCGAGCCGGAGCCTGCGGTTGAGGTTTTCAACCGCAAGCTCCGGAGTGATTTTGGCTCTATCAGAGCCAAAATCACTCCCACTGACATCACTAGTGATGTCAGTGGGCCGGCTTCTGACGGGAGGCGTTCCCGTGGGAACGCCCCCGTCAGGGAGGCACGCCCCCGGCACGCCCACCAAAGGGGGCGTGCTGTCAATCAACATTGACAGCACGCCCCCTTTGATCGGACACAACGAGCGAAGGACTTTCCTTCGCTCGTCGCGTCTGGCGCATGCGCACGACGGAGCTCCCTCCGTCGTGCGCATGCTCAGTGCATAACATCGACCCACTTGCGAGCGGACAGCCGCTCGCGAGTGGGTCTGAATCAGGCCCTAGATTAGTACATGTTTTACATTTTTACCTCCTGCATCTGAAAAACCCCTTCAGTTTAGCTGGAAACCAATCTAAATTAGTTTTTATTTGTCCTGTTGTCTGTGCCAACTTATTTTTACTATTTATATAGATGCTAGGTGCAAGTTTCTGTTTCAAATTTTCCAATTTCCTATATACAACTTTAATCTTATCTTTAAATAGTGGGCCCAACACTGAATCCGCATGTAAAATCGGTGTATTTTTATTAATTCTCTCATCGCTGGTGCGTGCGTATTAAATTGTGTAATCAAAAGATGGTCAACATTTTATTCTCCTATATATAGATTTCCCCTCTTGTGTGTTATTTATTAGTAAATTGCATCTATTTCTGGGCCAAAAAAGCCGACATGTACAAATGGTCGACAGGGTGAAAAGGTTGACGTGAAAATGGTCGACACAAAAAAATGGGCGGCATGATTTTTTTTAATTTAAGGGTTAGGCACTTACCGCAGTGTTAGGGTTAGGCACTAGAAGTGATGGTTAGGGTCAGGCCCTTACCCCGACGGTTAGGGTTAGGCAACCAGGAGAAAGGGTTAGGGTGAAGATTAGTGGTAAAATAAAAAAAGTGCCGAGCATTTTTTGTGTCGACCATTTCCATGTCGACATTTTGACCCTGTCGGCCATTTGTCCCTGTCAATCTTCTTACATGTCGCCATTTTGTGTGTCGACCTACTGACAGTCTGACATCTGGTGTCTATCTAGACATTGTCTACCTTTTTACTATCTATCTGTTAATCCACACCCGTGTTAGATAACTACTTATATCTGAACAAATTCTTTTAATGCTAAGGAACTGGCTTTTGGGGATGTTATCCTGCCAAGCTTTCAGATGACTACTGGTATACTACCAGTAGTATCTACCTTCTTAAAGAAGGTATTTGTATCTACCTTCTTAAAGAAGGTATGTACTGTATATGGTCATTCCTGACCAGCAGTGCGACATCCAGGAACTGTAGGGAAGTTTGACTACTGGTGCTAGCAGGGGCTGGCTGGCAACTTTTAGCCTGGGGGGCAAATGCATGCAGGCGGCCCTGGCAGAGGAGTAGCGTGTAGCCAGGGTGCCCGAAGAACGTGCGTGTGCGAGAGGACCCCCTTATGCAGGCCTCCAGTAGTGCCCCCAGTAGTGATCCCCCCTATGCAGTCCCCCTTATACAGTGCCCCCAGTAGTGGTCCGCCCTGTGCAATGCCCCTTGTGCCCCCAGTAGTAAGCCCCTTATATAGTGCCCCCTGTAGTGGTACACCTATGCAGTGTCCCTTATATAGTGCTCCCAATAGCAGTCCACCCCCCATGCAGTGCCCCCAATAGTGGTAACCCTTATGCAGTGCCCCTTAAATAGTGGCACCAGTTTTAGTCTCCCCCTATGCAGTACCCCCAGTATTGTCCTTTTTATAGAGCCCCAAGCAGTGGTCCCTCGATGCAGTGCCCCCAGTGGTAGTCCCCTCCCCCCTATGTAGTGCCCCTAGTAGTAGTCCCCTCCCCCCTATGTAGTGACCCCCTCCCCCCTATGTAGTGCCCATAGTAGTATATGCCATAGAGGACCAGGTTCACCCCACAGTCCCTGCCCCAAATGAGCTCATCCTCAAGTGCGCCCAAATAGAGGTCGGCTTAACTGGGGGCGAACCTGGTCCCCATGGAATTACCCCGTGTCTGTAAATAATATTTGCCAAACAAAAAATAATTATGCTCCAGGATAAATGTAATTGATACCACCACAAAATGACATAGTCCCTCTTCCATGTAAGAATCTTTATTCAGACATCATGTTATTACTTCTAGTCTTTTTTCGTGTGGAATGTTGGAATATAAGGATTCGACATCACATGTAAGGAAGTGATTGGTATCCTACTATCTAATATTCTGAATTATATTTAGAAACTGTGTAGTATCTTTGGTGTATGATTTTAATGTGACTATGTGATTATGCAAGTATGTATCAACAAAATGTGACAAATTAGAGGTAACTGACCCTATTCCCAAAATGATGGGACGACCAGGGGTGATTCAAGTGTCTTATGAATTTTTGGGAGGTGATAATAAATAGGGACTACAGGGTGAGTGGTGAATAGAAAGTGCCATACTTCTCTGGAGATTGCACCACTGACCAGGGCCCCATTGAACATCACCTTCAATTTCTTTTGAAAATCAACTGTGGGCAAGAACTTCATAAAATAAAGTGTTACCCAATTGTATCGATGCTTATTTTAAATAATCACAGGTGTTTTGTAGAACCACACCTCCTCCTTTATCCACCATTTTTATAATTATGCTCTCATCTGACATCAAATACTTCAATGCTCGTCTTTCATCATAACTGAGGTTATCTCTGCTGCCTCACATCATTTCCTGAAATCATCCATTGTGGTTCTAAAGAATCCTTCAACACAAGGGGCACAATTCAGTTCATAGCGATGATGAATAGCCCCGGGAGGGAGCTCCTGGAGCTATTCAAATCAGCGCAATGTTTGGCCGACTAAAATATTTCTTCCCGCACTCTAATGGGGATGCGAGGAGAAATCCGACAAAAGTGCTGGAGCGCGGCTGTTTGCAGGCTTAGCGCGGCACTAACAGCCGTGTGGCCGGCACTTTAATCGGAGAAAGCCGGCTCTCGCGACCAAACACCCATGTTAAGTCGCGAGAACCGGTATTCTATGACTTAACACCTAGCGGGGGCTATACAGCATCACGCTGAATTGAATCACGGCCAAGGACCTTTGTACTGTAAAGGATAAAAATCTGATTTCCATTTCAGCATCTGTGGTTTCTTAACAGTACCTCCCACATCATACATTGGTACTGAAGATTTATTCTCAACACACCCCTCAAAAGCCAGTTCCTCAAACATATTCAAAGCTCCCTCATCATCATCTAACACAGACTACATCATCTTTTTTGTTTTTGTTCAGACGTTTCATTGCAAAGTGTATTTTTCTGCTTAGGTTTCTAGTAAATCTATTTAAACCAACAAACAGGGTAAATAGATTAGGTTACAGTAACTTGTATAAAACGGGGAATATTCCCCACTGCGCTGGACTAAGGTATAATGCCCCTCACCCTCCCAGTCACACAATTGTAGCTGCAGCTGCTGCAATCCTTTCACATGCAGCTGCTGAATGATGAAAATGTTGCAAAACATGGTACGTGTTCAAATTCACCCAGCCGTAATGCTCGTACAACGCACGGGCGTATCTATAATGGGTGCAGGGTGGGGATCCGCACCGCACACCCGTATTGATACCCCTAAATCGCTATACCTAAATGTCACTATTTAGCGCTGCAAGTCGCATAAGAAATAATTGCTTTACAATCCAATTGTGGTTCCAAAGCACAAAAAGTTATATTATTCAATGAAAAGTATAATGCGCTGTGATCTAGACAATTAGCGCAAAAATCAAGTAAATACAAAGGTACAAGCCGATACATATGCGTGCGCACTGGTCCCAGTACACAGTCGTCTATCCAGAAGCCTGTGGTCATCCGAAGAAGAATGGCTGTATACTATAACCAGTAAGCAGGCTATATACCTTACAGAACAAAGAGACTAGTTAACAGATTTCCATTGGTTCTTGCTCCTGGACATTCTGGTTCGATGCAGGTCGTAGGTCAGTTCATACAGTGTCACTAGGGGTATGTCCCAGTTCCTCAGACGTTGCTTTGTGTGGTTTTCCCGCCGAAGAACTGGTTTATTTAAACTAGTCGAAGACACTACATACAGATGTACATTCTAACCACTAATTTCCTATCATTCATAACTTGCAGACGCATGTTGCGATCTCCTTGCCAATAGAACCGGAGATCTGCAAATAAACAGTGATTTCGAATGGTACCAAGCATAAGATGTCTACTAGCTTATGTACCTTAAATATCATATACATTACATTTCATAACATAAGTATTTGCTAATAAAACCTCTAATATTAACCTTAATGCTTGGGAACCTTGTTATAAGTGATTGCATGTGTGAGTGTGAGAATATTGTGTAAATTCGCTAGTATGCGTTGTGAGTCTATGTATTTTGTGCTTATCTGCTTTGATGTACAGCGCAACTATGCGTTGTGCGCCGTGTATGTTTTATATGTATTATCTAATGTGCGTATCGGTTTTGATTGGACTTTCAACATTATGCGGTAGCAAAACAGACGTACGACGCTAATAATCAAATATAGCATCATACAATGGTATCGTACTGAGGGCACAAAATGACGTCGTTAGAGGCGACACAAAATGGCGTCGCCAGATATTAATTAAGATTTGGCCTGAGCCAATCATCCGGCTTCGACACCCTGCACCCATAGTATTACTTACCTCTCCGGAGTCCCACGTCGGCGAGGGAGTCCATCGCTGTAAAAACGACTGGAAAATGGCCGCCGCGGACGTTTTCCTGTAGTTTGTGCATGCGCAGTACAGGCAAAATGGCTGCCATGGCCATTTTCCCGGTGACCTGTGCATTCTCTATAGACTCTGGGCACACTTTAGTGCCCAGAGTCTATAACTCCGGCACTGGCCGCACACAGCTCAGTGCCCTGCCAACCGCCGGATAGAGAGGAGGGGGGCCAGTGTCGGAGACTGCACACGGCCCCTCCTCTCTAGAAACGCCCCTGATACAACGCTACTTGCATTATTGGAAATTACAAATCCTGAGGAGGGTCTTCGCTGGGTAAGCCATTTTGCTCTCACATCCCTGAGTTTTTCCAACAGGGTGAAGCCGGCATGCCTCTAAGTGAAGCCGGTGATACAGAGAGTAGTCTGCCTGTGAATGAGCTCGGCACCGGAGTTGTAAGGGGCAATCAATCTGAGCAACCTCAGCGTTACTCAGAGTGCTGATGATCTTGCAGAATATCCGATGCTGCGTCTTAGGACTCAGCACCTGTATCTACAATGCAGTCTGGAGGCATTTATTTACACTAGACGCCTCCTGCTGTATTTGCATATGAACTGTACGGTATTGCACAGTTGCTTCCCTGCAGCTGAATCAGGTCCTGATTCTGAGTGACAATGATGCCTGCAGTCACCCTTCCCACACCCACTGCATCTGCCTACTACATCAACAACTACAGTAAACAGGCCACAGTCCCACACCCTATCCCTCCACTGAAATTGGAGTCCTCCTAATGGCGTTTTGTTCACAGCCCCACACACTCTCCCTCCGCTCTCCTGTGTGAAATGGCGTCTGATCACGAGGGAGGGACTTTTATATGCAATTCGAAACGCACAATAGCCGATGCCGAGAAGATGACGTTTTGACTCGTTTTGGTATCCAAGCTTGGCGGGAAGATCAGAGCCAGGACTTGGACCCACTCGGAACCAGGGGTGTAGAGAGCCGGCCGGGGGAAGGAAGGGGTGTGGCCTAATTGGGTGGAGGGGCGGCGTCGGACCCCGATAATTAGTACCCGCTCCCCCCCTCTCAGCGCCCCTGCTCGAAACTCCTAAGTTTGGGTGTGTTCGGTTCTGCTTATCTCTAACAAAGATAATGGGGGCGTCACACTTACGAGACCTATACTCTCAATGATTGCTTTAAATTTGTAAATTGTCCTGGAGAAATACACGTGTGATTGGTTGCAGTGGTTGCTTTGTGATCGATTGCAAATACTCATTTTGAGAGCATTTGCAAAGCCCTAGATACATCTGGCTACTTTGGAAGTGCACCTAGGTTGGTAGAAATTCCTGTAGAGGTCCTCTAAGAAAAAGTATAAACACCCCATCCAGTGCCAACCAATTTATTTATTTTATTTATTACCAGTTATTTATACAGCGTACACATATTCCGCAGCGCTTTACAGAGCATATCTGGCCACTCACATCAGTCCCTGCCCCAGTGGAGCTTACAGTCTATATTCCCTACCACATGTACACGCACACACATACAAGCTAGGATTAATTTTTGGTGGGAGCCAATTAACCTACTAGTATATTTTTGGAGTGTGGGAGGAAACCGGAGTACCCGGAGGAAACCCACGCAAGCATAGGGAGACAGGGAGAATATACAAACTCCGCACAGTTAGGGCCTTGGTGCGAATCGAACCCACAACCTCAGTGCTGTGAGGCAGTAAGTCTGTGCTGCCATGATACCTTTAGTACCACATCTTGTGATAAATATAACTTTTGCGTTCATCTCTATACCTGTTTGGCCAAGCCTGATCTGAGGTTTCCATTGAATACAAGAATGAGGGGGCTGTGTCTTCAACATTATATTACTTTGCTCAGAGCAGGTCTAAAAATGCACATCTCCACTGCAGTGTAACGTAAATGGGCAAGATGGGTTCAAATAGAAGCTTTTTTACAAAATAAAAGGCCATGCGCAAATGTGCCCTCTACATTCCATTATTGGTCACTGCAATAATGTTATATACAATAATTCTATATTATTATTATTATTATTATTGTTATAATTTTTTGAACTGGAAATACGGCAAGACACTGGTCAGCAATGATACTCCTATCTTCTTACTATGTTGTTACTCACAGTGTTGTGTTATGGAGCACTTTTTTTAATTACCGTAGTCACTTGACATCATTATTCACATGTGTTCATATCACTTGTGTTCAATAATATTTTTCCGAGATGCAGTAGTGAGTGCAGTCTGGATAATGACGATCAGCTATAAGAAGCCTAATTATTAATTTTTATTATATTAATTATTTTTCATGTATGTTTACAGATTTAATCAGTTTGATGTGGAGGGTTCATCTTCCTGTTCATATGATTATGTTGCTGTCTATGATGGGTCGGACAGCTACAGCCCTCTGGTCGGCAAGTTCTGCGGGAACGTTCCCCCTCCGGTTATAAGGAGCTCCAGCAATCATTTATTCCTAGTCTTTAAGACTGACAGTGGGGTCACAGCCGGTGGCTGGAGAGCATCATTCAGACAGACACTGGGTAAGCACTGACTGCACAGATTAATAAGGCTTATGCTGGCACTTTTATGATGTAAAGGAGTTGTGGACACTTGTTCTCCCTTACACAAAACCCACCTTCTCCCTTCCCAGCCCAGGTGCCAGCACACCCACCTTCAGAACTACAGTGAATTGACTACAGTGCCATTAATAGAGTAAAAATTGTGCTAATTGCAGATTGGCAAACAAAAGAGCAACTCAAAGATTGTATCACTGATAAAGTTAATTTCTCTCCAACTCTAAAGTCCCATACACACTGGACGATGTATTTGAACGATATGAACGATAATGATATATCGTTCAAATCATCCAGTATGTATGCATTACCGACGAACGATCCGTGCTGGGAACGATATCCCCAGTCATCTGTACATGCAGTCCAATCTGGGAATATCGTTAACAAGGACATGCCGCCAAAGTCAGTGACAGGAGAAGAGGAATTGTATACTGTCGTACTTTTATGTCGACATATTGTTATGAATGTTATGATGTTGACATGGTTAAAGTGTAGACAACTGGAAAATGTCGACAGACAAAATGTCGGCATGCCATGTCAACATAGTGAAAAATTTACAGTTAGGGTTAGACGTCGCTATCGTGAACATGTCTGTATTATGGCATGCGCTGTACAGAAACATCGGACGAGTGCGTGTGTTCTCTCCTTTGCATTCCTTGCTGAATCAGGCCCAGTGAGTGATACTGTAGGGGAGAAGGGACCGTGAGAGACACTGCAGAGGAAAAGGGGACTGTGGGAGAGACTGAAGTGGAAAAGGGGACAGTGAGAGATAGCAGGGAGGAAGGGGACAGTGGGAGAGGCTGGAGGGAAGAAGGGAACAATGGGAGTGACTGCAGGGGAAAGGGGGACAATGGGAGCAATTGCAGGGGAAAGAGAGTACCTCTGTGGTGTGCTCCGCAGATGCAGTAGAACCAGCCTTCTTCTGTGCGGTGCCTGTAGAAGCAGAGAGGAAGGGAGAAGAGTAGGGATGGCCATTGACCATCGATAATTCAAAATCATCGATGACTAATGGCCGATGTCAAATAGTTTTAACATCGATGACAGAGTCAATGGTTCTTTCCCATCGATGTAGGAGTAGCAGCTGATACTTTTTTTTTCTGGATGGGACGGAGCTTAACCCCGCCCCCTGGCTGCTGCTAAATCTGCCCCTTTTTTGATTGGCCCATGGTCCCCGTTCCCAACAGCAGCAGTGGCCATCGAGGGGTGCAAACCATCAATGGTTCACCATAGATGATTTGCAAACCATCGATGGAGCCATCGATGGCAATAATCGATGGACACCCCTCCGATGGCCTTCACTAGAGATGAGCAAAAGAGAGCTGGGGGCAGGGCTACTGCAGAGTTGAGGAAGTAACGCTAATCTGGAGGGGGACCTGAGGGGGGAACCTGTCTATGAGAGGGATTTCCCAGGGCAGGTTGCGCCATCATAATCTAGCCCTGCTGCAGGCACCAATGATCCCAGCTACTGCTTCACAGAAGCAGTTTGTAGTTAGGCTCATTCAGGAGCGGATTGGGATAGAAAACCAGCCCAGAAAATTTTTTGGAAGTAGCCATAATGAGGGTGGGATCTGTCGAGGGGACGGCATACTCCCCCCTCATAGGGCCTGATTCTGAGTTGGACACTACAAACCCCTTGCATGGCACACAGCTGTGCGTCTGAATGTGCAATGACTGAGACGCTGCAATACCACTTGGTGCGCCTTTAGACGCCACCATCGGTGGCACCATTAAACTGTGCACCAGGTGTCCTATGCTAGGTCAGATCATCCAACTGAGTATGACCTCCAATGTGAGCGATTTAGCGTCTCTGTGCGCAGCCACTTTCAGCAACACCCTTGCGACTCTCCCAAAAAAATACTATGCTACTGTATATCTGTGTCTGATTAGCCAACCCCCTATAACAGGGGTGAGGAACCTTTTTTCTGCCGAGGGCCATTTTGATATATATATAACAATATTTGCGGGACCGGTGCAGGCCATGAACCTCCACGTGACATCACACGGGGGCGGGGCCACAGTAACTAATGATTACAGCAATCCCTGGAGCATCCTGAGGATGCTCTGGGCAGCTGTATGGGCAGAGGTGTGACCATCTGAAGCGTCCTAAGGACACTCCAGGCAGCACTGCTGCATAGATTCTGGCTGCAGGGTCTCATTCTAGGCACCCTGCTAGCCAGATGAGGCTAGCAGAAAAAAGCTCAGAGGGCCATACCAAATGATTCCGGGAGCCTTATACGGCCCCCGGGCCTGAAGTTCCCCATTCCTGCCCTATAACCACCCAGGAATGCCCAACACATTTATAATACACCTCTCCATGCATCTCTCTGTGCTGTGACTCTGTATAAACACCATCAGGAATGGTGCAACTAAGACACGTGCAGACGAAAAACATCACTTCACATCATACGTCTCCTGTAATAGAACAGGTACAGCCAATGCTGTGGAGGAAGAGGGCCCTAGCTGACCTGGAAGGACTCAATGGGAGGGGACAACATGCTGCCGGAGCTAGCCTCGCAGAACACATGCTGCTGCAGCTGGGCAACCCTCCCGCGGCCATTATACTTTTTAACTATAGAACCACCGCTGCCCGATTCAAGCTCAGCGGAGTTCCAATCCAGCCCAGCAAGCATTGTAAGCACTGTGCTGCAGCTTGATACAGCCGGGAGTCAGGCAGGAACATTCCCGGCTGTCAGGCACATGTATCATACTTGCCTACCCTCCCAATTCAGCTGGGAGCATCCCGATGCCGATCTGCGAAGTCGGCAACCCTGACATGTATACAGACAGCACAGCAGGTGCCCTAATGCCGCACAATTGTACCGGCCCAGACCGCCCCTGATTGTCTCGCAGAAAGCTTTGTTTTGGAAAAAAAGACTATGTATAGATAGACAGCCATGTGCCTTTTCCAACTGTTTAGATAACTACAAATCACAGCATGTCCTACAGGCCTTATGTTAGGACTTGTAGTCTCACAGAAGCTAGCAAATGGCAGGCTGCCTAATCATTTGTAAACTCTAGAACTATTATTATCTTTTATTATGGTACTCCTATGTCATACTCGCCTACTTTTGAAAAAGCATTTCAGGGAGATTGTAAAAGCAGCACCTATGAGCGCAGTGGTAAAGTGGGCGTGTACCGCTACATCTGAGAGGCGTGTCACTCATAATACTGATTTACATCCAAATGTGAAACGAACCCAAAAGCAGTTAGTATGATCTATTTGTTGATGAAAACACACTGATACATTCCAGAAAATGCATGTAGCCATAGGGATCATTGGGCCTTATAACCAATGCATGGAATTGATACTAATGATCCCATTTGAATGTAAATATCTGTTTATTTCTATATATAACATATTCATAATGGGGGTAAGGTGCAATCAGGGAGATTGCTAGACTCTTCAGGGAGACAGGGAGATTGCTACTGTTTCAGGGAGTCTCCCTGACAATCAGGGAGAGTTGGCAAGTACGTGCTATGTTCTCTGTAATCAGAGACTTAAATGATCTTCATCCCTGCAATGGCTTATTATATAAATTTACCAGTGTGTGATTACATTGGTGACACTGGTGTACGTCAGTTAGACCTCCCTGTATTTGCCATGTCCCCAGTAGATGCTATAGCTCTAATCTCCTCATTATGTCAGTGCTGCGCCCTGCTGACCATTCCCTCACAGGGGCCTTGTCTGTAGATAAGTGAAGTCACATGTGTGAGCCACAAGTCATGTTAGTTACACAGCGGCCTCAAAATACCTCTCTGTAATGCGGACTAACTTGATATAGATGATTTTTATTTTTATGTTTATTTCAGATAGTAAACACGTGACAAGTGAAAGAAAATGTTGCTCTCCTAAAAGAGAAAGTTGTTAGTTTGAATAATTGTTGTGTCTGAGGCTCCCAATCATTTAATCTAATGCAGGACACTGTTGTACATTTAATCTAATGCAGGACACTGTTGTACATTTAATCTAATGCAGGACACTGTTGTACATTTAATCTAATGCAGGACACTATTGTACATTTAATCTAATGCAGGGCACTATTGTACATTTAATCTAATGCAGGGCACTATTGTACATTTAATCTAATGCAGGGCACTATTGTACATTTAATCTAATGCAGGACACTATTGTACATTTAATCTAATGCAGGGCACTATTGTACATTTAATCTAATGCAGGACACTATTGTACATTTAATCTAATGCAGGGCACTATTGTACATTTAATCTAATACAGGACACTATTGTACATTTAATCTAATGCAGGGAACTATTGTACATTTAATCTAATGCAGGATACTATTGTACATTTAATCTAATGCAGGACACTATTGTACATTTAATCTAATGCAGGGCACTATTGTACATTTAATCTAATGCAGGACACTGTTGTACATTTAATCTAATGCAGGACACTGTTGTACATTTAATCTAATGCAGGGCACTGTTGTACATTTAATCTAATGCAGGACACTATTGTACATTTAATCTAATGCAGGGCACTATTGTACATTTAATCTAATGCAGGGCACTGTTGTACATTTAATCTAATGCAGGGCACTGTTGTACATTTAATCTAATGCAGGACACTATTGTACATTTAATCTAATGCAGGGCACTATTGTACATTTAATCTAATGCAGGACACTATTGTACATTTAATCTAATGCAGGACACTATTGTACATTTAAACTAATGCAGGGCATTATTGTACATTTAATCTAATGCAGGGCACTATTGTATATTTAATCTAATGCAGGGTACTATTGTACATTTAATCTAATGCAGGGCACTATTGTACATTTAATCTAATGCAGGGCACTATTGTACATTTAATCTAATGCAGGACACTATTGTACATTTAATCTAATGCAGGGCACTATTGTACATTTAATCTAATGCAGGACACTATTGTACATTTAATCTAATGCAGGGCACTATTGTACATTTAATCTAATGCAGGGCACTATTGTACATTTAATCTAATGCAGGATACTATTGTACATTTAATCTAATGCAGGATACTATTGTACATTTAATCTAATGCAGAGCACTGTTGTACATTTAATCTAATGCAGGACACTGTTGTACATTTAATCTAATGCAGGGCACTATTGTACATTTAATCTAATGCAGGACACTGTTGTACATTTAATCTAATGCAGGATACTGTTGTACATTTAATCTAATGCAGGGCACTATTGTACATTTAATCTAATGCAGGACACTATTGTACATTTAATCTAATGCAGGGCATTATTGTACATTTAATCTAATGCAGGACACTATTGTACATTTAATCTAATGCAGGGCACTATTGTACATTTAATCTAATGCAGGGCACTATTGTACATTTAATCTAATGCAGGACACTGTTGTACATTTAATCTAATGCAGGATACTGTTGTACATTTAATCTAATGCAGGGCACTGTTGTACATTTAATCTAATGCAGGACACTATTGTACATTTAATCTAATGCAGGGCATTATTGTACATTTAATCTAATGCAGGATACTATTGTACATTTAATCTAATGCAGGACACTATTGTACATTTAATCTAATGCAGGACACTATTGTACATTTAATCTAATGCAGGGCACTATTGTACATTTAATCTAATGCAGGGCACTATTGTACATTTAATCTAATGCAGGGCACTATTGTACATTTAATCTAATGCAGGGCACTATTGTACATTTAATCTAATGCAGGACACTATTGTACATTTAATCTAATGCAGGACACTATTGTACATTTAATCTAATGCAGGGCACTATTGTACATTTAATCTAATGCAGGGCACTATTGTACATTTAATCTAATGCAGGACACTATTGTACATTTAATCTAATGCAGGACACTGTTGTACATTTAATCTAATGCAGGGCACTATTGTACATTTAATCTAATGCAGGACACTGTTGTACATTTAATCTAATGCAGGATACTGTTGTACATTTAATCTAATGCAGGGCACTGTTGTACATTTAATCTAATGCAGGATACTGTTGTACATTTAATCTAATGCAGGGCACTGTTGTACATTTAATCTAATGCAGGACACTATTGTACATTTAATCTAATGCAGGGCATTATTGTACATTTAATCTAATGCAGGATACTATTGTACATTTAATCTAATGCAGGACACTGTTGTACATTTAATCTAATGCAGGACACTATTGTACATTTAATCTAATGCAGGACACTATTGTACATTTAATCTAATGCAGGACACTATTGTACATTTAATCTAATGCAGGGCACTATTGTACATTTAATCTAATGCAGGGTACTATTGTACATTTAATCTAATGCAGGGCACTATTGTACATTTAATCTAATGCAGGGCACTATTGTACATTTAATCTAATGCAGGGCACTATTGTACATTTAATCTAATGCAGGGCATTATTGTACATTTAATCTAATGCAGGGCACTATTGTACATTTAATCTAATGCAGGGCACTATTGTACATTTAATCTAATGCAGGGCACTATTGTACATTTAATCTAATGCAGGGCACTATTGTACAACAACACTGTTTACATTTCAGATTTGCAGATATTAATGCACATTTTAAGTTGTATGAAACCTCTGGCCAGAACTGAAGCGATGACCAATTGGTGAATTATCAGAAGGCTGTTCTATTTTCAGTGGTCTCTCTTAAACCGGGGTGGGCAATAATCTGCCCGCCAGATGCTGGTGAACTACACATCCCAGCATGCCCTGCCACAGTTTTAACATGGCCAAAATGCAAAACTGTGGCAGGGCATGCTGACTCCTGCTGTAGAGAATAGCAGCAATTGGGTGGGGGGTTTAATGTTTGGAAGCTGTATGCCTGTCTGGTTTTCCCATTGCTTCACAAAGGATGTGACTATATCAGCTCTGAAATGATAATGAATTAGTTTCCCTTTGTATATGTCTACTGTAAATATTAACCTTTATCAGTAGAGATTGAAATAAATATATTTTTAGGTCTTTAATATACAGAGCCATAGAGAGAGCCGTCCCGGTTCCAGAAAAAGGTGACGCGGCCTAATCAAGGGCGGCGTGTCGCAAATCTGGAGCAGTGGGGCGCGATCAGTGTAATCACCCCCCCCCCCCTCACAGGCAGAGGAGACTGTTGCAGTCTCACACAGCAGCATGTGCTGTGCTGCTAACAGGTAAGAGGGGGGCGGTACTGGACCCGAGCCCCTGCTGGGCCCCTTCAGCAAGCCTGGATAATTAGTACCCCCCCTCTCTGCACCCCTCATTGTATACATGGGGAAAATAGGTTAAAGTTAAGGTGTTGTAACTTTCTGATATTTGTTGCCAGCACTGAATGGTTCTCTGTGAAATGGGTTTATTAGAGCTGCTTCTGTAAGATCCAGATTACATTACTGTAATATGTCACGCTGGGAGGCGGTTTTCTGGAAGCTGAGGCCTGAGGCTGCGGGAGGAAATGGAGGCGAGGGGACTGAATGTACGACCTCCGCATCCACGGGTCTTGGTCGTTGGCGAGACCTAGTCAAAGGTGCAGAATCTAACCCACGAGATGGTGTTCACCAGTGACCCCACCAATCGGGATATGGGCTTGAGCTGCACCTCGTAAGCAGGTCGCGGTCCTTTGACTAGGTGATCAATGCCTGCGGGAAAAAGGAGAGATGAACACTCGTGGCCCAAAGGGTCTGTGCCAGTAAGGGGCACGTAGGGACACTGTACTTGAGGTACAAAGAAGTGTGCACTGCGGACACACTCTACCGGGTTGCCGGTTAGAAAGAGTGCACCACGGTGCAATACTGTAACACGTAGGTAGGGACCACAGAGTCCAGTAACGAGGTGGGTAGTGGTACTGGAGCCAGCCAGAGATTATGACGCTGGAGAGGTGGGTACGTATAACTACACTCAGGCTGTGATGGTAAAGCACTGGTGAAATGGATAGTATACTGCACACAGGCGAGGTGGTAACGCACTGATGAGATGAATGATATAGCTGCACACAGGCTGAGATGGTAAAGTACTGATGAGATGAATGATATAGCTGCACACAGGCTGAGGTGGTAAAGCACTGGTGAGATGAATGGTATAGCTGTACACAGGCTGAGATGGTAAAGCACTGATGAGATGAATGATATAGCTGTACACAGGCTGAGATGGTAAAGCACTGATGAGATGAATGATATAGCTGTACACAGGCTGAGATGGTAAAGCACTGATGAGATGAATGATATAGCTGCACACAGGCTGAGATGGTAAAGCACTGATGAGATGGATGATATAGCTGCACACAGGCTGAGATGGTAAAGCACTGGTGAGATGGATGATATAGCTGCACACAGGAATAGATCACTGGAAGCAAGGGAACCTTCGAACGAGAGACCACTAGTAACACTAGCAGCGACAATGGTTGTTCAGGCAACTACCTGATACACAGGTGCCGGATATATACCCCTGGAAGCCCACTGATTGGTCCACAGCATCAGCTGACCGGCCAGACTGTCAGGGAAGGAAGGATAGTCAGAGAAGGAAGTGTCATGGCGGCGCCCATGACAGGAACTCCGATCCCCGCGCACCAGGCCACCCGAGACACCAGCATCAGGGAGAATGCTCAGCACCTCCCACGTCGCCGCACCAGCCGTCCGACTGCACGGGAAGTCAGAGGAAGCCGGCGGGACGGTAAGGGACGGCCGATCCCCGGCTGAACTCTGACATAATATTTCTAGCAGTAAGTAGAGGTCAGCCCTGGGACTGACCCTTGGTGGAGGAAATACATGTGACATCACTGCAGTGACATCACAGGATTTCCTCCTGAAAGTGTGAAGCAGCAGCGAGGGTGCTAGGAATAGCATCTCAGAGCTGTCAGAGACAGTCAGCGTTAATGGTAATTTTAAACCAGCAGTGCATAAAAGAGTGGCCACTAATTTGGCATTTTATTGCGTCAGACAAGGAGGAAGGGGCTGCTGAGATTTATCTATTTTTTAAGTAGTGGATAAGCAGGGCTGCTGAAGGGGCACAGGTGCGCCAGGCACCTCTATGCTGTGATAATGCACACACCCTCAGGCGCTGAAGAAGATGGGGTTCCAGCAGCGACAGACTGGTGCTGATACGCGAGCCCGCCATTGTTAGCACACGCGCACGAAAAGGATTATGGCCATGTCTCACTGGGATGTGGTCTCACGGCAAACCCCGTCTCTATGCATGTAATCAGAGCAGCTCCAATGCTCAGCCAGGCTTTCAAGTGGCCAGACCGACCCATCTGGCCATCGGCCCTTCTGGCATTTGCCAGAAGAGCCAGTTAGCCAGTCCGGCCTCGGGTATCAGCCTCCGTGCTGCTGTGTGATGGGTGCAGCACATGCACACAGTAAGTATTGAGTATGATGGGTGCAGCACACATACACACAGTAACTAATGAGTATGATGGGTGCTGCACAAACACACAGTAAGTAATGAGTATGATGGGTGCAGCGCATACACACAGTAACTAATGAGTATGATGGGTGCAGCACATACATACACACAGTAAGTAATGAGTATGATGGGTGCAGCACATACACACAGTAAGTAATGAGTATGATGGGTGCAGCACATATACACAGTAACTAATGAGTATGATGGGTGCAGCACATACACACAGTAAATAATGAGTATGATGGGTGCAGCACATACACACAGTGAGTAATGAGTATGATGGGTGCAGCACATACACACAGTAACTAATGAGTATAATGGGTGCAGCACATACACAAAGTAAGTAATGAGTATGATGGGTGCAGCACATACATACAGTAACTAATGAGTATGATGGGTGCTGCACATACACACAGTAAGTAATGAGTATGATGGGTGCAGCACATACACAGAGTAAGTAGTGAGTATGATGGGTGCAGCACATACACGCAGTAAGTAATGAGTATGATGGGTGCAGCACATACACACAATAAGTAATGAGTATGATGGATGTAGCACATATACACAGTAGGTAGAGTATGATGGGTGCAGCACATACACACAGTAAATAATGAGAATGATGGGTGCAGCACATACACACAGTAAGTAATGAGTATGATGGGTGCAGCACATATACACAGTAGGTAGAGTATGATGGGTGCAGCACATAGACACAGTAAGTAATGAGTATGATGGGTGCAGCACATACACAGAGTAAGTAGTGAGTATGATGGGTGCAGCACATACACACAGTAAGTAATGAGTATGATGGGTGCAGCACATACACACAGTAAGTAATGAGTATGATGGATGTAGCACATATACACAGTAGGTAGAGTATGATGGGTGCAGCACATACACACAGTAAATAATGAGTATGATGGGTGCAGCGCATACACACAGTAAGTAATGAGTATGATGGGTGCAGCACATATACACAGTAGGTAGAGTATGATGGGTGCAGCACATACACACAGTAAATAATGAGTATGATGGGTGCAGCGCATACACACAGTAAGTAAAGAGTATGATGGGTGCAGCACATATACACAGTAGGTATTGAGTATGATGGGTGTAGCACTTGCACACAGTAAGTAATGAGTATGATGGGTGTAGCACTTGCACACAGTAAGTAATGAGTATGATGGGTGTAGCACATAGACACAGTAAGTAATGAGTATGATGGGTGTAGCACATACACACAGTAAGTAATGAGTATGATGGGTGCAGCGCATACACACAGTAAGTAATGAGTATGATGGGTGCTGCACAAACACACAGTAAGAAATGAGTATGATGGGTGCAGCACATACACAGAGTAAGTAGTGAGTATGATGGGTGCTGCACAAACACACAGTAAGTAATGAGTATGATGGGTGCAGCGCATACACACAGTAAGTAATGAGTATGATGGGTGCAGCGCATACACACAGTAAATAATGAGTATGATGGGTGCAGCGCATACACACAGTAAGTAATGAGTATGATGGATGTAGCACATAGACACAGTAAGTATTGAGTATGATGGGTGCAGCACATACACACAGTAACTAATGAGTATGATGGGTGCAGCACATACACACAGTAAGTAATGAGTATGATGGGTGTAGCACATACACACAGTAACTAATGAGTATGATGGGTGCAGCACATACACTCAGTAACTAATGAGTATGATGGGTGCAGCACATACACACAGTAAGTAGTGAGTATGATGGGTGTAGCACATACACAAAGTAAGTAATGAGTATGATGGGTGCAGCGCATACACACAGTAAGTAATGAGTATGATGGGTGCTGCACAAACACACAGTAAGTAATGAGTATGATGGTTGCAGCACATACACAGAGTAACTAATGAGTATGATGGGTGCAGCACATACATACACACAGTAAGTAATGAGTATGATGGGTGCTGCACAAACACACAGTAAGTAATGAGTATGATGGATGCAGCACATACACAGAGTAAGTAGTGAGTATGATGGGTGCTGCACAAACACACAGTAAGTAATGAGTATGATGGGTGCAGCACATACACAGAGTAACTAATGAGTATGATGGGTGCAGCACATACATACACACAGTAAGTAATGAGTATGATGGGTGCTGCACAAACACACAGTAAGTAATGAGTATGATGGGTGCAGCACATACACAGAGTAAGTAGTGAGTATGATGGGTGCTGCACAAACACACAGTAAGTAATGAGTATGATGGGTGCAGCGCATACACACAGTAAGTAATGAGTATGATGGGTGCAGCACATACACACAGTAAGTAATGAGTATGATGGATGTAGCACATACACACAGTAAGTAGTGAGTATGATGGGTGTAGCACATACACACAGTAAATAATGAGTATGATGGGTGCAGCGCATACACACAGTAAGTAATGAGTATGATGGATGTAGCACATAGACACAGTAAGTATTGAGTATGATGGGTGCAGCACATACACACAGTAACTAATGAGTATGATGGGTGCAGCACATACACACAGTAAGTAATGAGTATGATGGGTGTAGCACTTGCACACAGTAAGTAATGAGTATGATGGGTGTAGCACATAGGCACAGTAAGTAATGAGTATGATGGGTGTAGCACATACACACAGTAAGTAATGAGTATGATGGGTGCAGCGCATACACACAGTAAGTAATGAGTATGATGGGTGCTGCACAAACACACAGTAAGTAATGAGTATGATGGGTGCAGCACATACACAGAGTAACTAATGAGTATGATGGGTGCAGCACATACATACACACAGTAAGTAATGAGTATGATGGGTGCAGCGCATACACACAGTAAGTAATGAGTATGATGGGTGCAGCACATACACACAGTAAGTAATGAGTATGATGGATGTAGCACATACACACAGTAAGTAGTGAGTATGATGGGTGTAGCACATACACACAGTAAATAATGAGTATGATGGGTGCAGCGCATACACACAGTAAGTAATGAGTATGATGGATGTAGCACATAGACACAGTAAGTATTGAGTATGATGGGTGCAGCACATACACACAGTAACTAATGAGTATGATGGGTGCAGCACATACACACAGTAAGTAATGAGTATGATGGGTGTAGCACTTGCACACAGTAAGTAATGAGTATGATGGGTGTAGCACATAGGCACAGTAAGTAATGAATATGATGGGTGTAGCACATACACACAGTAAGTAACGAGTATGATGGGTGCAGCACATACACACAGTAAGTAATGAGTATGATGGGTGCAGCACATATACACAGTAACTAATGAGTATGATGGGTGCAGCACATACACACAGTAAGTAATGAGTATGATGGTTGCAGCACATATACACAGTAACTAATGAGTATGATGGGTGCAGCACATACACACAGTAAATAATGAGTATGATGGGTGCAGCACATACACACAGTGAGTAATGAGTATGATGGGTGCAGCACATACACACAGTAACTAATGAGTATAATGGGTGCAGCACATACACAAAGTAAGTAATGAGTATGATGGGTGCAGCACATACATACAGTAACTAATGAGTATGATGGGTGCTGCACATACACACAGTAAGTAATGAGTATGATGGGTGCAGCACATACACAGAGTAAGTAGTGAGTATGATGGGTGCAGCACATACACGCAGTAAGTAATGAGTATGATGGGTGCAGCACATACACACAATAAGTAATGAGTATGATCGATGTAGCACATATACACAGTAGGTAGAGTATGATGGGTGCAGCACATACACACAGTAAATAATGAGAATGATGGGTGCAGCACATACACACAGTAAGTAATGAGTATGATGGGTGCAGCACATATACACAGTAGGTAGAGTATGATGGGTGCAGCACATAGACACAGTAAGTAATGAGTATGATGGGTGCAGCACATACACAGAGTAAGTAGTGAGTATGATGGGTGCAGCACATACACACAGTAAGTAATGAGTATGATGGGTGCAGCACATACACACAGTAAGTAATGAGTATGATGGATGTAGCACATATACACAGTAGGTAGAGTATGATGGGTGCAGCACATACACACAGTAAATAATGAGTATGATGGGTGCAGCGCATACACACAGTAAGTAATGAGTATGATGGGTGCAGCACATATACACAGTAGGTAGAGTATGATGGGTGCAGCACATACACACAGTAAATAATGAGTATGATGGGTGCAGCGCATACACACAGTAAGTAATGAGTATGATGGTGCAGCACATATACACAGTAGGTATTGAGTATGATGGGTGTAGCACTTGCACACAGTAAGTAATGAGTATGATGGGTGTAGCACTTGCACACAGTAAGTAATGAGTATGATGGGTGTAGCACATAGACACAGTAAGTAATGAGTATGATGGGTGTAGCACATACACACAGTAAGTAATGAGTATGATGGGTGCAGCGCATACACACAGTAAGTAATGAGTATGATGGGTGCTGCACAAACACACAGTAAGAAATGAGTATGATGGGTGCAGCACATACACAGAGTAAGTAGTGAGTATGATGGGTGCTGCACAAACACACAGTAAGTAATGAGTATGATGGGTGCAGCGCATACACACAGTAAGTAATGAGTATGATGGGTGCAGCGCATACACACAGTAAATAATGAGTATGATGGGTGCAGCGCATACACACAGTAAGTAATGAGTATGATGGATGTAGCACATAGACACAGTAAGTATTGAGTATGATGGGTGCAGCACATACACACAGTAACTAATGAGTATGATGGGTGCAGCACATACACACAGTAAGTAATGAGTATGATGGGTGTAGCACATACACACAGTAACTAATGAGTATGATGGGTGCAGCACATACACTCAGTAACTAATGAGTATGATGGGTGCAGCACATACACACAGTAAGTAATGAGTATGATGGGTGTAGCACATAGACACAGTAAGTAATGAGTATGATGGGTGTAGCACATACACACAGTAAGTAATGAGTATGATGGGTGCAGCGCATACACACAGTAAGTAATGAGTATGATGGGTGCTGCACAAACACACAGTAAGTAATGAGTATGATGGTTGCAGCACATACACAGAGTAACTAATGAGTATGATGGGTGCAGCACATACATACACACAGTAAGTAATGAGTATGATGGGTGCTGCACAAACACACAGTAAGTAATGAGTATGATGGGTGCAGCACATACACAGAGTAAGTAGTGAGTATGATGGGTGCTGCACAAACACACAGTAAGTAATGAGTATGATGGGTGCAGCACATACACAGAGTAACTAATGAGTATGATGGGTGCAGCACATACATACACACAGTAAGTAATGAGTATGATGGGTGCTGCACAAACACACAGTAAGTAATGAGTATGATGGGTGCAGCACATACACAGAGTAAGTAGTGAGTATGATGGGTGCTGCACAAACACACAGTAAGTAATGAGTATGATGGGTGCAGCGCATACACACAGTAAGTAATGAGTATGATGGGTGCAGCACATACACACAGTAAGTAATGAGTATGATGGATGTAGCACATACACACAGTAAGTAGTGAGTATGATGGGTGTAGCACATACACACAGTAAATAATGAGTATGATGGGTGCAGCGCATACACACAGTAAGTAATGAGTATGATGGATGTAGCACATAGACACAGTAAGTATTGAGTATGATGGGTGCAGCACATACACACAGTAACTAATGAGTATGATGGGTGCAGCACATACACACAGTAAGTAATGAGTATGATGGGTGTAGCACTTGCACACAGTAAGTAATGAGTATGATGGGTGTAGCACATAGGCACAGTAAGTAATGAGTATGATGGGTGTAGCACATACACACAGTAAGTAATGAGTATGATGGGTGCAGCGCATACACACAGTAAGTAATGAGTATGATGGGTGCTGCACAAACACACAGTAAGTAATGAGTATGATGGGTGCAGCACATACACAGAGTAACTAATGAGTATGATGGGTGCAGCACATACATACACACAGTAAGTAATGAGTATGATGGGTGCAGCACATACACAGAGTAAGTAGTGAGTATGATGGGTGCTGCACAAACACACAGTAAGTAATGAGTATGATGGGTGCAGCGCATACACACAGTAAGTAATGAGTATGATGGGTGCAGCACATACACACAGTAAGTAATAAGTATGATGGATGTAGCACATACACACAGTAAGTAGTGAGTATGATGGGTGTAGCACATACACACAGTAAATAATGAGTATGATGGGTGCAGCGCATACACACAGTAAGTAATGAGTATGATGGATGTAGCACATAGACACAGTAAGTATTGAGTATGATGGGTGCAGCACATACACACAGTAACTAATGAGTATGATGGGTGCAGCACATACACACAGTAAGTAATGAGTATGATGGGTGTAGCACTTGCACACAGTAAGTAATGAGTATGATGGGTGTAGCACATAGGCACAGTAAGTAATGAGTATGATGGGTGTAGCACATACACACAGTAAGTAACGAGTATGATGGGTGCAGCGCATACACACAGTAAGTAATGAGTATGATGGGTGCTGCACAAACACACAGTAAGTAATGAGTATGATGGGTGCAGCACATACACAGAGTAACTAATGAGTATGATGGGTGCAGCACATACATACACACAGTAAGTAATGAGTATGATGGGTGCAGCACATATACACAGTAACTAATGAGTATGATGGGTGCAGCACATACACACAGTAAATAATGAGTATGATGGGTGCAGCACATACACACAGTAAGTAATGAGTATGATGGGTGCAGCACATACACAGAGTAAGTAGTGAGTATGATGGGTGCAGCACAAACACACAGTAAATAATGAGTATGATGGGTGCAGCGCATACACACAGTAAGTAATGAGTATGATGGGTGTAGCACTTGCACACAGTAAGTAATGAGTATGATGGGTGTAGCACATAGACACAGTAAGTAATGAGTATGATGGGTGTAGCACATACACACTGTAAGTAATGAGTATGATGGGTGCAGCGCATACACACAGTAAGTAATGAGTATGATGGGTGCAGCGCATACACACAGTAAGTAATGAGTATGATGGGTGCAGCGCATACACACAGTAAGTAATGAGTATGATGGGTGCAGCGCATACACACAGTAAATAATGAGTATGATGGGTGCAGCGCATACACACAGTAAGTAATGAGTATGATGGATGTAGCACATAGACACAGTAAGTATTGAGTATGATGGGTGCAGCACATACACACAGTAACTAATGAGTATGATGGGTGCAGCACATACACACAGTAAGTAATGAGTATGATGGGTGTAGCACATACACACAGTAACTAATGAGTATGATGGGTGCAGCACATACACTCAGTAACTAATGAGTATGATGGGTGCAGCACATACACACAGTAAGTAATGAGTATGATGGGTGTAGCACATAGACACAGTAAGTAATGAGTATGATGGGTGTAGCACATACACACAGTAAGTAATGAGTATGATGGGTGCAGCGCATACACACAGTAAGTAATGAGTATGATGGGTGCTGCACAAACACACAGTAAGTAATGAGTATGATGGTTGCAGCACATACACAGAGTAACTAATGAGTATGATGGGTGCAGCACATACATACACACAGTAAGTAATGAGTATGATGGGTGCTGCACAAACACACAGTAAGTAATGAGTATGATGGGTGCAGCACATACACAGAGTAAGTAGTGAGTATGATGGGTGCTGCACAAACACACAGTAAGTAATGAGTATGATGGGTGCAGCACATACACAGAGTAACTAATGAGTATGATGGGTGCAGCACATACATACACACAGTAAGTAATGAGTATGATGGGTGCTGCACAAACACACAGTAAGTAATGAGTATGATGGGTGCAGCACATACACAGAGTAAGTAGTGAGTATGATGGGTGCTGCACAAACACACAGTAAGTAATGAGTATGATGGGTGCAGCGCATACACACAGTAAGTAATGAGTATGATGGGTGCAGCACATACACACAGTAAGTAATGAGTATGATGGATGTAGCACATACACACAGTAAGTAGTGAGTATGATGGGTGTAGCACATACACACAGTAAATAATGAGTATGATGGGTGCAGCGCATACACACAGTAAGTAATGAGTATGATGGATGTAGCACATAGACACAGTAAGTATTGAGTATGATGGGTGCAGCACATACACACAGTAACTAATGAGTATGATGGGTGCAGCACATACACACAGTAAGTAATGAGTATGATGGGTGTAGCACTTGCACACAGTAAGTAATGAGTATGATGGGTGTAGCACATAGGCACAGTAAGTAATGAGTATGATGGGTGTAGCACATACACACAGTAAGTAATGAGTATGATGGGTGCAGCGCATACACACAGTAAGTAATGAGTATGATGGGTGCTGCACAAACACACAGTAAGTAATGAGTATGATGGGTGCAGCACATACACAGAGTAACTAATGAGTATGATGGGTGCAGCACATACATACACACAGTAAGTAATGAGTATGATGGGTGCAGCACATACACAGAGTAAGTAGTGAGTATGATGGGTGCTGCACAAACACACAGTAAGTAATGAGTATGATGGGTGCAGCGCATACACACAGTAAGTAATGAGTATGATGGGTGCAGCACATACACACAGTAAGTAATAAGTATGATGGATGTAGCACATACACACAGTAAGTAGTGAGTATGATGGGTGTAGCACATACACACAGTAAATAATGAGTATGATGGGTGCAGCGCATACACACAGTAAGTAATGAGTATGATGGATGTAGCACATAGACACAGTAAGTATTGAGTATGATGGGTGCAGCACATACACACAGTAACTAATGAGTATGATGGGTGCAGCACATACACACAGTAAGTAATGAGTATGATGGGTGTAGCACTTGCACACAGTAAGTAATGAGTATGATGGGTGTAGCACATAGGCACAGTAAGTAATGAGTATGATGGGTGTAGCACATACACACAGTAAGTAACGAGTATGATGGGTGCAGCGCATACACACAGTAAGTAATGAGTATGATGGGTGCTGCACAAACACACAGTAAGTAATGAGTATGATGGGTGCAGCACATACACAGAGTAACTAATGAGTATGATGGGTGCAGCACATACATACACACAGTAAGTAATGAGTATGATGGGTGCAGCACATATACACAGTAACTAATGAGTATGATGGGTGCAGCACATACACACAGTAAATAATGAGTATGATGGGTGCAGCACATACACACAGTAAGTAATGAGTATGATGGGTGCAGCACATACACAGAGTAAGTAGTGAGTATGATGGGTGCAGCACAAACACACAGTAAATAATGAGTATGATGGGTGCAGCGCATACACACAGTAAGTAATGAGTATGATGGGTGTAGCACTTGCACACAGTAAGTAATGAGTATGATGGGTGTAGCACATAGACACAGTAAGTAATGAGTATGATGGGTGTAGCACATACACACTGTAAGTAATGAGTATGATGGGTGCAGCGCATACACACAGTAAGTAATGAGTATGATGGGTGCTGCACAAACACAGAGTAAGTAATGAGTATGATGGGTGCAGCACATACACAGAGTAACTAATGAGTATGATGGGTGCAGCACATACATACACACAGTATGTAATGAGTATGATGGGTGCTGCACAAACACACAGTAAGTAATGAGTATGATGGGTGCAGCACATACACAGAGTAAGTAGTGAGTATGATGGGTGCTGCACAAACACACAGTAAGTAATGAGTATGATGGGTGCAGCACATACACAGAGTAACTAATGAGTATGATGGGTACAGCACATACATACACACAGTAAGTAATGAGTATGATGGGTGCTGCACAAACACACAGTAAGTAATGAGTATGATGGGTGCAGCACATACACAGAGTAAGTAGTGAGTATGATGGGTGCTGCACAAACTAACAGTAAGTAATGAGTATGATGGGTGCAGCACATACACAGAGTAAGTAGTGAGTATGATGGGTGCAGCACATACACACAGTAAGTAATGAGTATGATGGGTGCAGCACATACACACAGTAAGTAATGAGTATGATGGATGTAGCACATACACACAGTAAGTAGTGAGTATGATGGGTGTAGCACATACACACAGTAAATAATGAGTATGATGGGTGCAGCGCATACACACAGTAAGTAATGAGTATGATGGGTGTAGCACATAGACACAGTAAGTAATGAGTATGATGGGTGTAGCACATACACACAGTAAGTAATGAGTATGATGGGTGTAGCACATAGACACAGTAAGTAGTGAGTATGATGGGTGCAGCGCATACACACAGTAAGTAATGAGTATGATGGGTGCTGCACAAACACACAGTAACTAATGAGTATGATGGGTGCAGCACATACACAGAGTAGCTAATGAGTATGATGGGTGCAGCACATACATACACACAGTAAGTAATGAGTATGATGGGTGCAGCACATATACACAGTAACTAATGAGTATGATGGGTGCAGCACATACACACAGTAACTAATGAGTATGATGGGTGCAGCACATACACACAGTAAGTAATGAGTATGATGGGTGTAGCACTTGCACACAGTAAGTAATGAGTATGATGGGTGCTGCACATACACACAGTAAGTAATGAGTATGATGGGTGCAGCACATACACACAGTAAGTAATGAGTATGATGGGTGTAGCACTTGCACACAGTAAGTAATGAGTATGATGGGTGCTGCACATACACACAGTAAGTAGTGAGTATGATGGGTGCAGCGCATACAGACAGTGAGTAATGAGTATGATGGGTGCAGCGCATACAGACAGTGAGTAATGAGTATGATGGGTGTAGCACTTGCACACAGTAAGTAATGAGTATGATGGGTGCAGCGCATACAGACAGTGAGTAATGAGTATGATGGGTGCAGCGCATACAGACAGTGAGTAATGAGTATGATGGGTGTAGCACATAGACACAGTAAGTAATGAGTATGATGGGTGTAGCACTTGCACACAGTAAGTAATGAGTATGATGGGTGCAGCACATAGACACAGTAAGTAATGAGTATGATGGGTGTAGCACATGCACACAGTAACTTCTTCTTTCGTTCCACATCATTCTTGTGTCACTTGATGAATGTTACTCAGAGTGGATGAAGCAATTCTAGTAAAAGTAATTTGTTAACATCACAATACATCACATATTAGTGCTGTGCCAGGAGGATTGTCCAAGTAGCGGAACACCATAAACAATTCATATACATTGTGAGGGCTGAGTCACAATCCTAACAGAGGCTCCAACCAGCAGTCACAAGATTGTGGTGAGCAGTGTTCTACAGGTCACATGGTCAGCTCTACGCTGGTAATCACCATAGTGACAGACTTACGTACGTATCAATCCATGCACCTGCGTCTACAAGTTCGCTAGAATATAAATGACCTTAATATCATTAGCAAATGCTTTGCCCATTTTTAATTACAGAATAATGTGTTTTTTTGCAGTCACAAAGGTTGCACACACCGAAAAACCAATGTATCTCACCTAGTATACTCCATAATTCCCAACTTTGATATTTGTGAATTGGGACAATTGTGATGCACGAGAATGGGAGGGGGGGGGCATGGCCACACAATAGAGAGGCACTTTCAGCACTAGGCAGCACGCAGCCCCCCTGCGCTTAAGGTACCATGGAATGACGCTCATGCCATGGCAGGTACACACGGCACCCATTTCGCATTGCTCTACTATGTGACCATACCTTACAACTTCTGGCCCATTGCGGACAAAGCTGTCCCAATCAGAAAGATGAGCCAGAGCCCCAAAATCAGCTATTAATTCTCTGTGCCAGTGGCTGCCATCCAGAGTGCCGCCATTTAAAATACTGAATGAATAACAATGTCACATTTATTGTTTTAGGCACCCCTAATGATTGGAGAACTAGGTGACCCTTTTTTTTACCACCAGACCTGCATCAAATACCTGAAGTTAGGAAATAGCACAGGGGCCACATTAACTGTCCAAAGCCACTTAGCACAGTGGCAGTAACCACCAACTACCCAGAGCCTTGAGCTAACACCTCACCCATATCCATCAACTGCCCAGAGCAAGGAACTAGCACAGTGCCAGTATTCACCTAACCAGAGCCAGGAACTAGCACAGTGGCCGTCATATCCACTATCTACCCAGAGCCAGGAACTACAGTAGTTCAATGACCGAATCCACCATTTACCCAGAACCAGGAACTTTCACAGCGTCCATATCCATCAACTGCCCAGAGCCAGTAACTAGCATAGTGCCAGTATTCATTCACCTATCCAGAGCAAGGAACTAGCACAGTGCTAGTATTCACCTACTCAGACCCAGGAACTAGCACAGTGGCCATTGTATCCAGCATCTTCCCATAGCTAGGAACTACAGTAGTACAGTGACCTAATCCACCATTTACCCAGAACCAGGAACTATCACAGCATCCATATCCATCAACTGCCCAGAGCCAGTAACTATTACAGTGCCTGTATTCATTCACCTATCCAAAGCAAGGAACTAGCACAGTGGCTGTCGTATCCACCATTTACCTAGAACCAGGAACTATCACATATCCATCAACTGCCCAGAGCCAGTAACTAGCACAGTGCCTGTATTCACCTATCCAGAGCCAGGAGCTATCACAGTCGCCATCATATCCACCATCTACCCAGAGCCAGGACCTAACACAGTGGCCGTTGTATCCACCATTTACCCAGAGCCAGGAACTATCATAGCACTTATATTCATCAACTGCCCAAAGCCAGTAACTATTATAGTGCCTGTATTCATTCACCTATCCAGTGCCAGGAACTATCACCGTGGCTGTCGTATCCACCATCTGCCCAGAGCCAGGAACTAGCACAGTGGCCATCATATCCACCATCTACCCAAAGACAGGAACTAACACAGTGGCCATCATATGCACCATCTACCCGACAGGAACTAGCACAGTGGCCATCATATCCACCCGAGAGCCAGGAACTAGCACAGTGGCCATCATATCCACCATCTACCAGAGCCAGGAACTAGCACAGTGGCCATCATTTCCACCATCTAACCAGAGCCAGGAACTAGTACAGTGCCGGAATCCATCAACTGCCCAGATCCAGTAACTAGCACAGTGCATGTATTTATCTACCCAGAGCCAGGAACTATCACAGTGCTAGTTGTATCCACCATCTATCCAGAGACAGGAACTAGCACAGTGGCTGTATCTACCAACTACAGTACCAGAGCCAGGAACTAGCACCGTGGCTGTATCCACCGACTACCTAGAGTCAGAAACTAGCACAGTGGCTGTATCCACCGACTACCTAGAGTCAGAAACTAGCACAGTGGACATTTCTCAAAGTGGAAATATCCTTAAATATTTAATTTTGTGATTACAAAAAAAGCTAGTAATTAAAGCATTATGCTTGTATATCATATTGCTGCATGGAACTTATAGGAGTTGTAGTTCAGAAAAAAATCAGAAAGATGAGGGTTGTGGTATACTGGAAACCAGAAAGTTTGTTCTTTGCAATGCACAATATATTGTTGGACATGAAATATGTAATAGTGGAATTTGCTGGAACCATTTTTCTGCATTTTAATTAAAATACAGTAAAACAGTGCCCTCTTCAGGATTAATATAAACTTGTACTTTATTGTTATTATTATTCGTTTATTTTGGGGGTTTTTTACAACTTGTATTATTTGTATTATTATCTACAACATGATAACATGTATGAAAGGTGGTAGATTACATTGATAACATTTATAGTATAATTTCCCCGTAATGGCCCCCATGCCTGCATCTCGCAGGCTGTAACATAGGCCAGTATGTACAGTAAATAAGGTATCTTTCAGCAGGTGCTATTACACTAACATACTTTTGTGTTTTGTACAAAATAATGGTTTAAATATGCGATTTCCATCTGAATTCTGACATTCCTAGTAAAATGTCCTTTATAGGGCCAAATGTAATAGGTAGTCAGTTTTAGTAAACAGTACAAACTCGCACTTTCTCGCACTTTTAAAAAGTGCGAGTTTGTACTGAAACTCGCAAATTCAATAGCCTGCGAACTTTTCAGCTCGAGGCTACTGCATTTGCGAGTGCAGGCGAGTTTAGGACTATGTAAACTGACACCTTTTAATGCGAGTAGCATTAAAAGGTGCGAGTTTTAGAGAAGCCATCACAGATCAGTGAGATCCGTGATGGCTTCTGTGTGTGTGTCTGACTGTGGCATTATCCCCCCGCTAGACAGAGTTAGGTGCTGGTTCTGGAATTTTCAGGGGACCCCTACTCGTTTTGTCCCCTGATTTTCCAGAACCAGGACCAGCTCAACAAAGCCCTGTGCTGGTTCTTAATATACAGGGGCCCCCTACGCATTTTGGCCTCTGTATTTTTAGAACCAGAACAGGCTTTATAAAGCCCGGGGCTGGTTATGCTTTTGGGGAGGGGGTGCACGTCTTTTTTTTTTAATTAAAAACATTTAACATAAGTACACACAGAAACATGTACATATCTCATGGATATGTGCATGTTTCTGTGTTAATCTGACCTGCTCAGGATGTACTCGCTAGCCTGAAGCAGGTCTATTATTTGGGGACTTTTGGTAATCTTTTTTTTGCGAGTCTGAAACAGACACCCTATTACATTGGGCAAGTTGATTGTTTTCAATGTGAAAACATCTGGATGCGAGTTTGAGAATGGAGAGTTTTAGTAACTCTGAAAAATGCGAGTTTTAGTGAACAGACACCCTATTACATTGGAGAGTTGTGAAAAATTGCGAGTTTAGCACCAAACTCGCAATTTACCAAAACAGACTACCTATTACATTTGGCCCATAGTGTTTTTTTAAATACTTGTACCTACAGTTTTGGATATATAGGTAACAATGAATTACCAGTTCCCAGACTAGATTTTATTCAGAAATACAATGGTTTTTATATAAACACAATATGATTTTAGTGATATGTTCAGCAGAGTCTCTGTAATTCTGAGGTTCCCAAACCTTTTTCATTCTGAACCCCCACTCAAGTGCTTTCAAAGGTTTGAAGGTTCATTTGTTTCACAAATAGTTATATTGTATTATTACAGTATTAAACCTACTAGTTATGCACAAAAAATTCACATATTTAGCCTCAAACTATGTATTCAAAACTGCCAACATCTTTCTGCATTAGAGAGTGTTTATAGAGATTTAGGGGTATATTTACTGAAGTGCGGGTTTATAGAAGTGGAGATGTTGCCCATAACTACCAATCAGATTCTATCTATTATCTTCTAAACGGTGCTAGATAAATGATAAGTGGAATCTGATTGGTTGCTATGGGCAACATCTCCACTTCTATAAACCCGCACTTTAGTAGATATACACCTTATACAGAATCATTTTTTGCCTACTAAACACACTCACGTTAATCTCCCCCGCCCATGCACTGCCCAGCACCCCATCATTCTCAATGTACTCTACTACCCAATTCTCTTTCCACATCCGAGGCTCCTTCTATCCCCACGTATTTCACTGCCTCCCTTTCCTATATCTTGTCCCTATATCTGACTTTATAGAAGGTCCATAATTCCTCATTAAGTCAGAGTAACGAGAATACACAGAAGTGGAGACAAAGGCCAAAGTTTAACATTACATTAATGGACACTAATAATAAACTGCTACAGAAACTGGAGGGAGAGGGAAGCGGGTTGGCAAGAAGATGAACTGCTGAGGTCAGCAAAGACAGCTTGTCAGGGCTGCCATCAGTAATGATGGGGCCCGGGACTGACAAAATAGGCAGGGCCCCTCCCCTTAGGTGGGGGGGCAGTTTGTTAGAGGTGGGCGTCACTGTGGATAATGTGGGTGAACAGCATGATGGTGAGGGTAAAGGTGTGAGAGCAGGGTGTGAGAGCAGGGTGTGAGAGCGAGATCAGGGTGAGGGTGTGAGTGTGAGAGCAGGGTGAGGGTGTGAGTGTGAGAGCAGGGTGTGAGTGTGAGAGCAGGGTGAGGGTGTGAGTGTGAGAGCAGGGTGTGAGTGTGAGTGTGAGAGCAGGGGGAGGGTGAGTGTGTGAGAGCAGGGGGAGGGTGTGAGAGCAGTGTGAGGGTGTGAGAGCGAGAGCAGGGTGAGGGTGTGAGTGTGAGAGCAGAGTGAGCATGTGAGAGCAATGTGAGGGTGAGTGTGTGAGAGCAGGGTGAGCGTGTGAGAGCAGGGTTAGGGTGAGCGTGTGAGAGCAGTGTGAGGGTGAGTGTGTGAGAGCAGGGTGAGGGTGAGTGTGTGAGAGCAGGGGGAGGGTGTGAGAGCAGTGTGAGAGCGAGAGCAGGGTGAGGGTGTGAGTGTGAGAGCAGGGTGAGCGTGTGAGAGCAGTGTGAGGGTGTAAGTGTGAGAGCAGGGTGTGAGAGCTGGAGTCTATGCAGGGGTGTATCTAGGGATCTGAGTGCCCCCCTCCCCCCATAATTCTGAATAATAATACTATACATTAAATATGTACCTAGAATGATTCCCCAGCTACCCCCCCCCCTATGCAGTGCCACCAGTAGTAGTCCCCACTATGCAGTGCCCCCAGTAGTGGCCACCCCTCCATACAGTGCCCCCAGTAGTAGTCTCCCCTATACAGTGCCCCCAGTAGTAGTCCCCCCTATGCTGCATTGCCCCCAGTGGTAGTCCCCCCTATGCATTGTCCCAGTAATAGTCCTCCTATACAGTACCCCCAGTAGTAGTCCTCCCTATGCTGCATTGCCCCCAGTAGTAGTACTCCTATGCTGTATTGCCCCAGTAGTAGTCCCCCCTATTTGGTGCCCCCAGTAGTGGCCACCGCCCATAAACTGCCCCTAGTAGCTGCCACCAGCTATACAGTGCCCCCAGTAGCGGCACCCCTATTTGGTGCTCCCAGTAGTGGCCACCCCTCCCATAAAGCGCCCCCAATAGTGGCCACCAATTATACAGTGCCCCCAGTATCGGCCCTTATAATTTGGTGCCTTCAGTAGCGGCCACTCCCCCCCCCATAAAGTGCTCCCAGTAGCGGCCACCAGCTATACAGTGCCCCCTAGTAGCAGCCCCCATGCCAGGCTTACGCACACAGAAGAAAAAAAAATACACAACTTACCTGATCCCCATTCCTGACGCGACCGCCGCTGTGAGCTCCTCCCGGCCTGCTCTGCAGTGCACTATGGGAGAGACGTCTTGACGTCTCTCCCAACACTCACTGTGGGGGGAGCCGGAAGACGGAGCTCATGAGTGAGCTCCAGCCGGCTCCCTCCGTGGTCGCAGCAGCCAATGAGAGTCTGGCAGCTGTGTGTTTGTAAACTGTGTAGGGCAGACCGCACTCACTTCGGTCTGCCCCACACTTGTGCAGCCTGGGGGACTAGCGGTGGGCGCACCGCCGCTAGTTCGGCTCCTGGGGTAGTCCACCCCTTGGCTGCTGGTGGCACTGCCGGACGGTGCCCCCCTTTGGCCGGCACCCCTGGCGAGTGCCATCCAGGCCAATGGGTAGATACACCCCTGAGTCTATGTACCTGATCAGTCTCCAGCCTCTCCTGCTCCTGCCGTCCTTCCTCTGCACCACACGCGCGCGGCTGTAAATAGCATCTCCGCCCACAGCTGCTGCTCCCTCTCTCCCCGGCTGCTGTCTTCCTTGCACAACCTCTCCCTGCTGCTCCTGCTCCAGCCAGGCAACACATTTTGAATATAGCACTGGTCGCAAGCCAATCAGAGCTTGCAGACCGGCAGCCAATCAGAAGCTGCAGCTGCGGCCGCTCCTGATTGGCTGCCGGTCCTCAAGCTCCGATCAGCTTGCGGAAAGCTCCAAATTGAAAATACCGCCGGCACATGTCCACTAGGCTGCTTCCGCTGCTACCCAGGCCCCCTTTCAGTCCGGGCCCGGGACTATAGTTCCGGCAGTCCCCCCCTGATGGCGGCCCTGCTTGGCCTTGTGAAGGTGCAACTAATCGAGAGAAAACCTTTGTTCTGACAGTGGGCGAAAAGGCTATTAGATAATTTCTATGTCATTTGCATACTGCATATGATTCCATGAAGCTTCACTGCTGATTGGCCAACATGCTACCAATCAGCACCGGATCTTACTTACATCGCTGCTGCCATAATAGAATAATCACCTGCAGGTGGGAACAGCTGACAAAAAGGGGTTATCATGATATTGTGATATACTGTATGTTATATGATACATTTACTATGTTCCTTATGTAATGGTTAACTACCAACCACAATAATGTATCATTGTTAATGACCTTATTTTTAATATAGCTAATGTATTACTGTTGTTATTATTATAAATGGGCGCAGTTTCACCTGGATTGAAGTTTATGGCGGATCTGGCTGTTCTGAATTTGAAGTGATACAGTCTTTGAATTTATAGGAAGGAATTCATTTAGTTCCGAAAAATTTTCGGCCACAAAAAAATTAGACTTTTTCGCATTTTTTACCTTAGGACAATTCAATTAGAGCCCTTGTTTGCACAGGAAAATTATCTGTTTTCGTGCTAAAACACATAGAATCCGTGATAAGTTCACGTACCTATATTTTTTCACTGACTGATCCGCGAAAACGGGATAATTAACGGGTATATTTTTCGGAGCCTGCGGAGGTCCCGAAAGAAAATCCCTGATAAGTGCTGCAGATAGACACGCTTCGGGGCTAATTGGATAGCCTTGGGGCCCAACTAGCCCACAATAAATTACTGCGGCTAATTGAATTCCCCCGATAGTCCACAAATTGAAAAAACAGCATCAGTTGAAAATCAGACATCTTCAGAATTTATAGACTATAAATAGTGCTGGGACCACAATCTTGTCAATTCATTCTGCTCTGTGGTTGTGGTAATATAAGGGAGAACGGCACAGAAATGATGGGGGATTTCAGCGTAGAAAAGTTAAGACTAAAATCCATCAGAGAAACGTACAAAATTCCACATCTAGTGCAGAGCAAATCAATCAAATATTCCACACATTTCACAATTGTTCCCATCTCTAGTCATTTTTAAGTACCTAATGTACCCTGGGTCTTTGTAATGTGTCATTACCATTCAATGCAACATATTACAGTATATGCCTTACATTGCACTAGCTTTATCAGATGCAGCGCTAAAATAACATTGGGTAATATACACATTGTAAGAAAATGTGCCTAATATCAGTAGGTGCTGCAGTTCCATGGCATGGTCTGTTGAGTGCCGTCTGTGTTATACAGTGGTCCATACAGGGCCGGCTCCAAGGGTTGGACCACCCTATGCCAGCTGTCTACAGCGTGCCCCAACATCGTTTGCCCGCGGCCAAAAATGGAGTCGTGGCCTAATAACCATTAGCCATGCCCCTACGTGACGGTATTTGGAGGCGTGCCTGCGTGGCATGCCTCCAAATACGGCCAGGCTGGCAGGGAGCCTCACTAGTTGGGCTTCCCCCAGCCGTCTCCCGTCACTGAATGGATGCCGCGCTCATGCGCGCAGCATCCATTCAGACTCCGGGGTCTGGCACAGCTGTGGCGGTGGGGGTCCCCAACCTCCCGATTTGACCACCCGTGGGCCACTTCGCCTGAAGTTGGGGAGGGGTGCGCCCTCTATGGGTGGCTCCCCTGTTCGACCGCACTGGGTCCGTACACTAATAACTTTGTACGTAAGTAGTGAGAGGGGACAGGCCGCATCGGGTAGCAGAATGACCCGGCCCTGTAAAATATCAAACCACCTCTCCAAATATAATCCGAATGTTATACACTCTTCGGCCTGTGACCCTGTCTCTGTAAAGATTGTATAATACTAATTTCTGGACTATGTTCTATCCTAGGGCCCCTACAAGGCTGTGGTGGTTACCTGACTAATGCAACTGGCTATATCAGCTCTCCAGATTCCAATCATGACGGGAAGTATGACAAAAACCTGGATTGTGTCTGGAACATTGTTGCCCCTATAAATAAACTGATAAACCTGACGTTCACTGCGTTCTTACTGGAAGCGGAGTCCTGGGGGACATGCAGATATGATTTTGTCAAAGTAAGAACCCAGAACAGTCTATGCTACTTGTATTTTGTTGCAGCAGTAAATCCTGGGAGAGTGTTATATAATAGTCCTGGGAACAAAGGAACATACAATGGGTCTGATTCTGAGTCAGTTGCAAGTACAAAAGTGAATGCGTCTTGGCATTTTCTGCAGACCGCGCATGTGCTGAAAGCAGCAAACGCGGTCTCCACGTGCGTCACATGCAGCGTCCATAGTGGCAAGGAGCTCCCTACTTTTTGTATCTCGGGCTGACATTGCCGTTCATGAAACAGGCGTATTTGGGTGGCAATTAATCTGTTGCCGTGTGGATGTAGGGAACAGATGCCTCTTGTGGGAGTGTTGTAGCGTGTAGCCCGACTTCCATGCTTGTTTGTGCCATGTGGCTGGAGATTGGATGGCTGTGTTCAGACAGATCTTTTGTACCCAGCATGGGGAAGGTGCGAGTGCCAATACTAATGATGGCAGCTGGGGCTACGGACGAAAAACAGTGCGTTGTACAATGCATACGTATGAAGATGCATAGATACTCCCATAGCATAAGGCAGTTAATCTGTCTGCTGTGGACTTCCGTACTTGTTTTCCGTGTGATACATTTATTTGTAAGAAATCTCTGCATATCAAACTGTTATATACTATGCTATATTGTTTTACAAACATGTACTCAAAACTAATATTGTTAAAAAGATAATTAAAAGCAAATCGTCCCAATGTTCTTGAAAACAATACATCCTGCCATGAATAAAGCTGCATACACACACAACGATTTTTATTCATTTATTTATTTTTTTTAAATATCTTTTTATTGAACAGCAATAAAACAATTATACATTGCACAATCCAAGAATTAAGTAAAATAAAATTATCTGATAAGCGACTAGTCTGTTTCTTGGAACAAACAATATACAAACTACTGTTAATCTTTTCAAACTTTTTTAGAAAGTAGTACAAATATAGATTGAAATTATGTCAAAGTACAAAGAAACAAAGTACTTGAATATAATATAATATAGAAAATTACAAAATTACAAATACTGTATAAAAAATCGATATAGTACACTGTATAGAAATGCAAGTAAATATACAATCGGTGTCACTCAAACTATACAACTTATAGAGCCAGTATAAGCAGCGATTGAATTTTGAGTTATCAAATTATCACATCAGCTTCGGTATATCAGTCAATCGTTACATCAATATAATCTACATCAATGTAGGATTATATTAGAAAAAGGGGAGAGTTAGAATAAAGTAATAAAAGAGACAGAAGAAAGAAAGGTGAAATATGAAATAGAGGGGAAATCACTAACAAAAGGTGAGAGATACCTTGTCTGGGGGGATTCACAGAGAGAGACACATAAATAGCAACAAAAGGGATCATTTTAAGTGATACTTCTCAGTATAAACTATTCCGTGTGATCAAAGACTTTCGATATGTTATTCTGAGTCTGGACCGGTAAACATTGTATGTATGGTTCCCACTTTTTGGAAAAAATCCGCACCCCTCTTTCGATGTTAAAGATAGCCATACGTCTCTCCGCATAAATAACCTCCAGCAGCGCAGTTTTCCATTCCGTTAGTGTAGGTGCTGATTTCGAGATCCAATAATTAAGGATAAGTTGTTTAGCTACTGTAACCATGACTCTCAGAGCAGGTTTCCATGAGTCCAAGGAGGACTCAGTCTCCCATATTGAAAATTCTGCAAAAATAAGAGCTGCCGCATTTTTGGATAATTTAAGATGTATCGTATTGTTTAGATAGTACAAAATTTTATTCCAAAATCTATGGATCTTTCTGCAGTACCAGAGGTTATGCGAGAGAGAGGCATTAGAGCAGTCACATTTCACACAATTTCCCTCCTCCACTGGCACAAAATGTCTCCGTTGGGCCGGAGACATATATGTACGATTTAAAATTCTAAGATGAATTTCTTGAAGTCTCGCTGACTTAAGGCAGGGTAAAACACAATCCAGATTCACAATAAATGGCTCCAAGTCACACAATTCGGGTATCTCTGTGTGCCAAGCCTCCGCAACTGCTGCCCAAGCATGTATAGGAATTTCAATCAGGTATTTATATAAATGAGCTATTCTGAATTTGGTTGAGCGACATAAAAGTAGAATGCGACCCATTGTGTCTGTGTTAACTGAGATCCATAAAGGATTATCTAAGGATTGAATGAAATGACGTACTTGTAGGAACATAAAAAATTGTGTACGAGGGATGTCATATTTATCCTGTAATTGTACAAAGGAGAGCAGATTGCCACCCGGATCAAATACATCTTTGATGGACATGATTCCTTTTTGATTCCACATTTTAAAAAGAGGAATGTCAAGTGAAGGGGGAAAACATGGGTTACCCCATAAGGGGATGTACGGGGACGAAAAAGGATTTTTCCCCAGATGTGTATTAACCTTCAGCCACGTAGTGTAAGTGTCCCAGAATAAAATATTAGAGCGAAATATCTTAGGAATGTGTATTTTGGGGGTGTGTAACAAGGCTGCTGGGGCATATGGGTGAAATAACGCTTCCTCCAAGTCAGGATTAGTATAGTGGTCGGTATGTAATAGCCAGTCAGTTATGTATCGGAATATTGCAGCCTTTGCAAAGGCAGAGATGCTTGGGACGCTCAGCCCTCCATTTTTTTTCAGTAAATAAGCTCGGGAACGCGGCATTCTGAGTTTCTTGTACTGCCAAATAAATTTAAAGAAGATCTGCGTAAACTTCAGTACATCCGCCTTTGATAAAGTAATGGGTAAAGTTTGTAAAAGATAGGCTAGTTTCGGGAACACCACACTCTTTATCACAGTTACTCGTCCGAGTAGAGAGAGTTTAAGATCTTTCCAATTCTGGAGTTGGGAGTTTAATCTATTTAGCAATGGAGAGAAATTAAAAGCATATAAAGAGGATAATTGAGCTGGTATAAATATACCTAAATATTTTAATTTATGTGTTGCAATTGTGAAAAGAGAGGCTATGTGGGGATATGTGGCTAAAAATGTAGCTGCATCAATAGGGAGCAATTCAGATTTACTCACATTGATGCGATAACCTGCAAATGATCCAAATGTGTTAATTAGATCCAGAAGTGTAGGGATGGATCGTAGGGGATCAGATATAAAAAGCATCATATCGTCTGCAAATAAAGACAATTTACATGTTTGGTTTCTGATAGTAATACCCTTTACCTCCGTTTCCTGTCTTATTGCTATCGCCAATGGCTCTAGCGCAATTGCAAACAAAAGTGGAGAGAGCGGGCAACCCTGTCTCGTCCCTCTCTGTGTACAAAATACAGGTGACAAATATCTATTAGTGAGAATCTGAGTAAGGGGAGAAGTATATAAGGATCGTATAATCTCAACAAAAAGGGTGGGCATGCCGAACCGATGCAGAGACTCAAACAGGTGATCCCAGGTTACCAGATCAAACGCTTTTTCTGCGTCTAAAGACAGCAAGAACCTGGGATCACCCGTCTCGCCCATATGCAGAGACTGCAGCACCGTAAGGACCTTCCTAATGTTTGTGACAGAGTTTCTGCCACAAATAAACCCGGTTTGGTCCGGGTGTATGATGACGGGAGAATCGACTTCAACCGCTGTGCTAAAATTTTTGTCAATAATTTATAGTCTACGTTAAGTAGAGAAATAGGTCTGTATGACGAAGGCAAAAGGGGGTCTCTACCCGACTTCGGCAGAACTTTTATAATGGCCGAATTAAAATAGTGAGGGATTATTTTACTATCCATTATGGAATTAAATACATTGGTTAAAGTCTCTGTGATTTGGGGACGTAATATTTTGAAAAACTCCCCACTCAGACCATCTGGGCCTGGGGCTTTAAACGTCTTGAGAGATCTAACAGCTTGGTCTACCTCTTCATGTGTAATTTTGCCAATCAATATATCAGCCTGTACAGATGAAATCTGTGGCAGAGTATGTGAATCCCAAAAAGCCTATTTTTTAGTGATATCTATTGGGTCTAGGGAGTAGAGGTTTTGGTAGTAACGGAAAAAGATATTCGCAATATCTTTGCCATTGAATTGTATGACAGAGCTTTCATCTTTGAGAGCTGCAATATTATTATGTGGCTTGGTTCCTCTCAGCATATTTGATAAGAGTCGGCTAGGTTTATTGCCGTATCTAAAGAAATGTAATTTACCTGAATATACATATTTATCATCCATTTGAGTGAGGACTTGGTCAAAGTTTACCTTGCACTCACTATATGCGGCTCTAGTCACCGGGGAGGGTGAAGCTCTTAGAGCTTGAAATGCAGATGTTAAGGCCGTCTGTGCAGATCTATAAGTGGCGTCCTGTTCAGCCTTATATTTTGTCATAAAGGAGATAATTTCCCCCCTTATCACCGCCTTAGCAGTTTGCCAATATAAACCTGGGTTATCTTTATGTATTTGGTTGTTCACTTCGTAACTGGCCCAAGCAGACTCTAGCATTGACTTAAATTTAAGAGATGAGGCTAATTTTGCCGGAAATCGCCACTGGGAGTATGAACCCAAAAGGAATTTCCCCTGTACATCCACCCACACCTGATCCGAAATAGCTATAGTTTCAATCGATGTATCAATAATCATTGGGGATATTGAGTTAGATAAGTAAAAATAATCAAGCCTAGAAAAGGTGTTATGGGTGGCTGAGTAGTACGTGTATTCCAGATCAGTGGGGTGTCTCATTCTCCACACATCTAATAAATTCAATTCTTTGGCCATATAATTTAAACCTATTTTTGGTTGTTTGGGGGAGGAATGAGATAGAGTTTTCCTATCCAAGGTTGGGGAAGCGACCAGATTGAAATCACCCCCTAAAATAATCTTAGAATCTGCAAAAGAATATAATTTGTTAATCAATCCTAGGAAAAAAGATTTATCATATATATTGGGACCATAAACATTACATAAACAATATCTAGTGCCGTCTAGCGTAACATCCATAAGAATGTATCGGCCCCCTTGATCTACATCAGAAGAATGAATATCAAACTGAATACCCTTGCGTATTAGGATTACAACTCCACGTGATTTAGAACCATATGATGATGACGCCAATACCTGGTGGTGTAGTGTATTTAGCTTGGCGTGTTGTGTGGGAGTTAAATGAGTCTCCTGCAAATAAGTGATATCGGATTTAAGCTTATTAAGATATGTCAGTATGCGCTTTCTTTTCACTGGTGAGTGAATCCCCCTGACGTTCCAGGTGCAAAACCTAAGGTGGGAAGGCATCGCAAGATGCGGAAATTAGATAATGCAAATAGTAAAAAAGTGTAGTATAAATGTTAATGTACTCCCCATAATACCGGTTGGAACTAAGCAGGTTCATGATAATATGAATGTCGGTCCTAGTGTGAATCATAAATAAGCTATAAAGGTCATGAGCTTCGTGATTCATACAATGTAAAAAAACAAATAGACAGATAGACATAGACGTAAAAAGAAAATAAAAATAAACACATATGTGCAAAGATTGCAAGTCAAATGCAAACATATAACTAAAACTATGGTCATTGATCTCAGCCTATTGAAAAAAAAAACAGTAATATTAATAATAACTGTAAAGCAACATCACAAATATATATGTAAGTATAATCCTAAATCGGACTATAAACATATTTTGAAGAGTAAGGTAAAACCTGATAAAAGCATCAAAATAGGTATAGGACACCTTCCCTGAATCAGTCATTATGATCCATCGTGGAGGGATCTGAGGACTCTTTTTCTTCATTAAGGAAAGCTTGGGCGTCAGCAACCTCTGTGAAATCTTTAGGGCCTTGGGATGAGAAAATGCGAAGTCTAGCTGGGAAAAGGAGAGCGATGCGAGTCCCTGATTTGATGAGCTGAGAACAGACAGGGGACATATTTCTGCGTGCTCTGACAACCTCCGCGGAGTAGTCTTGGAACAAGAGGATACGTTGGCCATCCCACTGAAGAGGGCCCTTCTGTCGAGCAGTTGACCATATAAGATCCTTGTGACGAAAATGTAAGCACTTGAAGATAACAGCTCTAGGGCGTGTGGTGTTAAAATCTCAAAAGGGACCTAATCTATGTGCTTGTTCTATCTCAAAATTATTCAGTTCAGCCGAGATGCCGAGTAGCTCAGGGAGATCGGTTTGAAGAAATTTAGTGAGATCAGTGCCTTTAATCGTTTCCTTAAGACCCAGAAGTCGCAGGTTGTTGCGTCTGGACCTATTTTCCAGATCGTCTACCTTGGATAGTAATTGTTGTTGAGTGGTCGACATGGTAGCAACTTGTTGTTTTAGTTCCGAAAGATCATGAAAGTTGACTCCGATCCTATTTTCATTCTCATGCACTTGTTGTGAGATAGAAGACATTTGTGTCTTAATATCCGCCAGTGCTCCCATGAATTTATCCGCTTGATTTTGCAGTAGTGGTTCCACTGTTTGTTTAATGGCTCTAACTATCTCTGCATATGAGAGAGGAGCAGGAACCGGGCCCATTGTGTTATGGGTAGTAGCGGATTCAGAACTATGTGTATGTGGCATGTTTTCCACAGAGTCTGTAGGTTGATCTGTACGTTTGTTACTACCCCTGGCTCGATTTGCCTTGGGGGTGGGTTGCGGAGCCATGAATTTATCCATGTAGAGATTGGACCTAATTTTCACCAGGTTATGATAATACTAAGGAGTATGTTGCTTAGAAATGGCTGTGATCACAGACAGGAAATCCTTTACATTTCAAATGATTGTGAAGTAACTTGAAGAATAGGGCTGGAGCACCATCTGGTGGTAGAAGCTGGCACTGCAACAATTCCCCAGAGTAAAGGATATGTATATAGGTATTGCCAAATATATCATCAGCTGTAGCTGGGGTCTTAAAAGAAGTATAGAGTTGCAGAATTTCTGGTTACAAGCAGCTGCACACTCACCAGTATAAGGCTTTAACTGGTAATACACAGTACCTTGTCTCCTGTGTCTGCAGTGTCTGCAAAATGGCGCTGTCTGTAAGATGGTCTTGAAGGGAGCCAGCGTCTGTCCTCTGCAGTTGTGGTGTGCGGTCGCGAGGACCCGTCCAGCGGCGTCCCCGTATGTTCCCCTCGCTGCTCGCGATCCACCAGCTGATTCTTGGTGAGCCGGCGTCGCAAGGTTTGGCAGCGGACCAGGCGCGATGCAAGAGCTGGGAGGTGAGGGCCGGAACCCAGCACCACGCACCGCGGCTGCAGTAGGCCGCGAGATCCGGCAGCCCGAATCCGGGAGCCAGAGTCCCGCTAGGCACCAGGAACACCCGCCCAGGGGGCAGAGATGGTCTGTGGCGGTAGGTAAGCCGGGAAGCACCGCGCACGGCCGGAGGAACTGTCTCAGCAGGCTCAGTTTTGACGGAGCCCCGGCTCCATGCGACTGTCCCCTTCGGCTTCCAAGCCACGCCCCCCCACACAACGATTTTTTGAATGATTATCGTTAAACGATATCGTTCACTTTCTGAGTCAAACGATGAACGATAATCGTTCATGCGCGTTCACGTTTGTAGTTTGTAGTTCAGTCAGACTTGTCAACACAACGATTTACATAAAGGGAATATGCAAAAATCGTTCATTACACTTTAAAAAATCTGACAGGTAATTGTTCATAAAATCGTTCATAAAATCATTGGTAACAAAATCGTTGTGTGTGTATGCAGCTTTAGTCATACCTGCGGTGGGTTTGCACACAGCAGATCAGGGCTGTCACGTGAGTACGATCATGGCTGAATAGGCAACTGCTAAAATTCCTGTGTCCCAGAGAAAAGTTTGTGTTTCTATCCAATCCACCACAATCCCATTGACACAGATCCCCACAGCTTCAAATTTAATTTTAATCTGTATAAAATAAATAATTGATGACACTAATTACCAGTGGCCTATACACAAATAAAAGCAAAAGTATAGAGCGCTGTATGGCTTTTCGGATTTTCAAATGGAGAGATCTCCTATTAAATAGGGATATAAACAGTTGAATAAAAGATGACAAAGGCCCTCATTCAGAGCCGTACGCTCTGAGCAGAGCGCACGCTCTGAATGAGGGCCGGGCTCCATTTTCATGGAGCGTCCTCCTGGACGCTCGTATAGCTGTGGGTCACCACCCACAGGCTATACGAGCGTGCTTTGTGATGGCCGCGATGGTCGAGACCATCGCGACCATCGAATTTGCGAGCTGGAGCCTGCAGTTGAGGTTTTCAACCGCAAGCTCCGGAGTGATTTTGGCTCTATCAGAGCCAAAATCACTCCCACTGACATCACTAGTGATGTCAGTGGGCCGGCTTCTGACGGGAGGCGTTCCCGTGGGAACGCCCCCGTCAGGGAGGCACGCCCCCGGCACGCCCACCAAAGGGGGCGTGCTGTCAATCAACATTGACAGCACGCCCCCTTTGATCGGACACAACGAGCGAAGGAATTTCCTTCGCTCGTCGCGTCTGGCGCATGCGCACGACGGAGCTCCCTCCGTCGTGCGCATGCTCAGTGCATAACATCGACCCACTTGCGAGCGGACAGCCGCTCGCGAGTGAGTCTGAATCAGGCCCAAAGTCCATATTCACATCATCTAATTAGTAATATTGAATTTGAAGAAGAAGCCGCCGAGTATGTCAAATTCCAACAGTAAATATATTTATCACTTTCCTGAGTTACTTTATGGCATAAAAATGTTGAATTGAGCTGTACTTTATATATGTCTGATAAAAATGTGTAATAAATCAATTTTTGTGTTTCAGATTTTCGATGGTGGAAATACAAATAGTAGTTTGCAAGGCACATTTTGTGGCTCCAATTCACCTGTGAATTTTTTCACTACAAGCAACACTCTGACAGTTTGGTTTATCAGTGATTCAACAGTAGAACGGTCAGGCTTCAATGCTACTTATGTTACTACTGACTGTGAGTATTATAATATCAACAAGGGTCTGAGGTCAAAGGTGCAACTAGATAATGCCGCTTACCAGGGCAAAATTAGTGGGGTCATTTTTTCTCTGTTTATGCATATAAATGTTCCTATTGTTATCACGTATAGTCATACTGTACATATCTACCTTTCATATGTTGCTTCCATCATAGGGAAGATGTGAAAAGAAGAACTGGGCATGACAGGTTGACACCATTAATGTCACCAAGTGAATGGGGCAAGACACATTATAACGTTAATCCCGTCATCACATCCCTGTCCACTCATGAATCCCTGATGTGGGCAGGTATTCATGATGCAGTTGAAGCCATAATGCATGTCCCTGCCCTTCTTGCGGGCAAATAAGCACCCTCCTGGGAGGATTTCCTGATCTTCACCCTATTCTATGAGAATAGGCAACTATATAACAAATACTGTAAATTCAATTATGCTCATAACAAACTCATGGCGTATGGAAATTTTGGGTAACCTTGGGGAGTCTGGAAGATTTGGGAATTTAAGGTCCTTTGTAGAATTTCTTAACCAAACTTTATTCTATACTCCTAAAAATATAGACCCGACTGCCAATACAGCCCTCCTCCTCTTAGGTACCGCTCTGAAGAAAACTCTGAGCTGTTCATCTGCCTCCTCACAGCATCGCTCTGCTCTCCGGGTCAGTTACCTCCGCTCTGCTCTGACCAAATGCCACCTGCATCAACACCTGGCACCGCACATGTGACCCTAACACCACTCATGAGTTCTCCTGAGCAGGTGCAGAAGCTGCTGGGAATTGTGGTCTGCCTGTGTGTTGACCTACACGTCCTGCAGGATGATGCACAGCGTCAGATGTAATACCTTGCATAGCAGTGTATTACATATGTATGACTATGGGGGTATCTACTCTTGTATGAAAAGGGCTCATATTAATATGACTTATGAGAACTGCTGCCCAACACTATTAATAGTAGTATCTCACGCTCTTTTTAAACTATTGTGCAAGCACTGCAGCAGCTGCGGAAGACCCGGCCGGACACCTGGAGGAGCCGGAACTTTTAGCGTGCGGGCGGCAGTTGGGAGCCGCATGCACTGCAGGATAAAGGGGCACTCTGAGCGGCAGTTGAGCGGCTTTATCCAGAAGTTACCTGCTGGCTATGTCTGGGCAGCCCTCTGGTCCTGATGAGGTGCGATGACATTCCTGTGAAACAGTGAGGCCAGGACAAGAGGCGTAGCCAGCAGGAGTAACAAACTGTGGATAGAGACTTTGGGCTTATTTTAAAAAAACATCCCAAGGGGTGGTGCTCTGAGTCCACTTATCCTCGGGAAGCAGCCCATAAGATAGAGGCAGACTTCTGTTGTTGAACTCGCCTTGGAGGGCAGAATCGAGAGGTCATCCTCCGGAGGGGTGGTGTATGGTCCTGCCAGAATGAAAGGAGTGAGGAGGTGCTGCAGTTAGCAGCGGTCACAGGAGTGGTGAGCCAGAGAATTGCCTGTCTTATAACTATTAGGTGCTCCAGATAGTTGATAGTTCCTTCACACTTCCCAGCAGTGATTATAACAAATACAGCCACATTATATGCTACCAAATAGGATGGACCTTCTACAGCTCAAGTAAAACAAATAAAATCTAAGGCACAGGTTCACAAACAGGGTCCTCAGGACCCCAAACATGATAAATGATTGGCTGTTTTTCTAAGAAAATTGTCTAAACCTTTGGAGTAGCCGCAACTTTATTCTGTTGAGCATTAGAAACTTTTTATTTATTTTAAAGTGTTGTGGAAGAAAGTGCATCAATTAGTTTAGAGCAAACAATGTATTGTAACTAGGAGTAATTTGATGACATTGGATTGCTAAACTGTATTGTTGTTAAATTGTAGGTTGTATGCACGTACCTGTTTTTTGTTGAAAAGGTTACCAGTAGAGACGTCTGCTGATTTCTAGCAAAATAAAATTGAAACCATTTTAATCAATTGTATTTATTACCTGTGATTAAACTATAGTAAAGTTACATCCTGTAGGGAAACTTGCCTCTCTGATAACGGGTGGGTAACGGGAGGAAACTGTATATAAATGTAAACGTAAAGTCACCGGAGGCAAAGCAAGTTTTGGAGTCACTATAATAATAATAATAATAATAATAATAACTATAATAATGTGCGGCCTTTGCATTGCAACATGGTTTGCTCCAGATGCAGAGTTTTTTGCTGAGAATCAGCCCTATCTATGCATTGTGACAATTTCCAATCCTATTAAATTTAATTTAAAAATGTTCTATCTTTTTGAATCACATGCTGGTTAAGCTTGGTTTATTTAGAGATGCTACATAACTGTAATATACAGGGGTTTATGATGACTGATTACATTTATTTGTGAGTCTATAAGATAACTGAGCAACAACTTCCTGTAAAGGTGCGTACACACGGTACGATTAAAATGGACGATATGAATGATATCGATCATATCGTCATCGTTCATATCGTGCATTTTTTGGTGCCCAACGACCTGAGATGCGCGGGCACGTATGGATGATATCGTCCATCACCCCTGCATGCAGACCAACCTGGTCGATATCGAGCAGGATACTATAGGGACCCGCGATCATTGATTGCGGGTCATTATAGTTGATGGTGAGTTGGTGGCGTGCTGGATGATCGATATCGATCATCCAACACACCCGTGAGATCGTACAACAATATCGTTATCGATCGTCCCGTGCGTACGCACCATAAGCGTATAAGATCTTGAACAAATCAAATCTTCCAGGTGGCAGAAGCTAATTAAATAGTGTGAAATATAATTTGGGGGTTTTCAATCATTTTGCAGTGGCCGAGCCAAATGACGTCTAAGCCTGGTCAGCAGGGCTGCTAAGAGGAGGAATGTGTGTGTTTGTATAGGAGGGGGTTTAAAAGTACCCGGGCCTGTCAGGAAGGTTTTGAGGCATGATTAATCTCTTAGTGACTCTATCAGTCATATATATACAGTTTGTGGCTTGTTCCAGACAGTATTCTATTGTGAATCAGTAGACTCAGAACCGGGCAGTTTACACTATCTCCTGTCTGCGGGTTCGGGTTCTGGAACCAGCACAGGGAGGCAAATCACCTATTACATACTGTAACCCTCTATGTGTGGCACAAATCTAACACTGCCCATTCATCAGCAAACACCATCCCAACAATGAAATATGGGGATGGCAACATCATGAAGTATGGGGATGCTTTTCCACAGTGGGGACTGCGCATCTTGTTAAAATCGAAGGACGGATGATGTAAAAATACAAGGAGATACTGCAAGACAACCTGCTGCAGTCTGCTATCAAACTTAGTCATCCCTAGCACAAAGTGCGGTTGAACAACAAAAAGTCCAGGAGGGAAATTTACTAAAGTGATAGTTTTTAGACGTGGAGATTCTATTTAACAGTTAACTAGCACCTTCTAGACGATAATAGCTAGAACATGATTGGTTGCACAATTCTAAAAACTCACTTTAGTAAATTTACTCCCAGATCTTAATCCAATTAGCCCTATGTAAAAATTGCAGTCATACGCATCATCCAGCCAACCTGTGCATTTAACCCAACAGACTTGAAGCTGTGATTGCAGGAAATGGTTATTCTGACGCATATTAGTCTGCAGGGACTGGACATTTATTGCAGCCACATTTTTCAGTTTTTATTAAAAAATATAAAAAATCTGCAGCCAAATATGAGTTATAAAATGTAATTTAAGAGTCTACTGGTTCACAATAAAAATACTGTCTGTGATCAGGGGCGTAACCTGATAGTTGAAGGCCCCAAGTTTGTTGGGGCCACTATGTGCCACCCAATGGTGAAAAATGTATAGCTTGTAAAGAATGCGGGCCCCCCTAAGCTCTGGGCCCCATAGCAGCTGCACCCCTTGCCCCAGTGGTAGTTACACCCATGTCTGTGATGATCGGTGTGTCATTTGTAAAACAGACTAATCTTGATTTATTTATTTTTTTAGGGCTTTGAATACTTTTGCAAGTCACTGTATTTCCATTGATTATGAACCTTGTACATTTATTTGATGTTAAATAAGTCACGTTACAAAATGAATGACGATCACCATACCTGATGTCATACTAGCTAATGTAACATGTATTTAATTTGTACATTTCACACTGTGGTGGCGCCCATTTGTGGTATGAACTAATAGTCATAAGAGTGCAGCCTATGAATTCACTAGGAGACCATATTCCAGGAATATTAGACATTGCTGCAGCGATGACGCTGGTTTTCAGAAAATGGACAGAATGCATACTGACGGGGACGGAATAAGAGAGGAGGGGTCCCGTGTACAGCCCCCTCCTCTACCCACAGCGCAGTTGAGAGTCTACTGGGCATGTACGGTTCTCCTGGAACATGGCACCATCACCCTGCTCCCGGTTATTTCTGGCAGCCGCGCCATTTTTCCGGTGATTTGTGCAGCAGCACTGCGGGACTCCGGAGAGGTGAGTATACTAAATGGGTGCAGCACCCATTATAGATATGCCACTGTATCATAGTTGCTGACCCTTTGGCTGCCTCAGGTCACTGCGGGGGAGAGGCTCGGCAGAGGTGGGTGGGTCTAGGGACGGCAATGGGCAGGGCTTGGCAGATTTGGGTGGGTCCGGGGCATGATGACGCAATCACATCATTGTAGCTCCCCCCCACCCCGCATAGCGGAGTGAGCCATGGTGCCACGATGACGCGATTCAACACAAATTGAATCACTGGGGAAGAGTGCGGGCACGCCAGGTGGCCCCAGTCCCCAGGAGACTTGTTCACCTTTCTGATTTTCGCGAGCCTCCAGCCATTCCGGGAGGGTAGGCAAGTAGACACTGCATACTGGTTCAACCCACAACCTGGGTGTATGTGTATATTTGACAGTCCCCTTTAATTGGAATATATTTGTACAATGTTTATGTGCGTTTATAAATATTTTTTTAATATCGCGGCTCTTATTGTTTGTCACTTATACAAAGCTGTGACCATCTCTGTATACTTACCTTATTGATAATGTAAATGTAATGGTGCAAACAGTGAGATGTTTTGATTTTGTCTTTTAAGTGTTATGCGGTGGGACCTATAATGCAACATCCACTTTGGCAACTACAACATCACCAAATTTCCCTAATCTCTACCCATCATTTACAACATGCATCTGGGTTATTGATGCTCCGGAAAATGAGAACGTTAAGTTGGACATCCAGCGCTTTCACCTTCAGGCTGGCGTAGACTGCTCCGAGAATTACCTAGAGCTGAAAGACTCGCCTGTGGTAAGGTCATGTTACATGTGCAGTAAACCTTATCAGAGCAATAAATAATGCTAATAGAAAACTATAAAGACCAAGCTAAGCTGCGGTTTGGATGTGACTCTATAATATGACTTGGTTAGAGAACTGTCCATTAATAGGGTTCTTTAGATTGAGTGAAGATTCTTAATTATGAAGTTTAGTTATTTGTCTTTGCAGGATATGTAAAAACACAGAGAGCCCGCACCTTAGCCATTACCTCCATGCGCAACAATTGGAGGGTTCCCTTTGCTTTTACCGAGATGCACAAACAGTATGGCAATAATATGGCACAGACTGCGGCAGGAGCACATCTTTTTACAACATGACGGGTGGCCTTTTGTGGTCTTGGGTGAATTGGGGCATTGCCATATCAGGGGTAATTTAACAGCCACTGTACCCCCCCCCCTCCCCCGATACCTGTTCCCTATGGCATCATCTTTCCAGTGATGTATTCGGAATGATGGCAGAAACACAGAAGAGGACTAAAGACCTGAATCAGCAAGAATCACCACTGCTAATACCCACGCAATCGGGCAATTGTTGTGTACTGCCCATGTGTAAGCATCGCAGAGTATGTGCGCAAACACTCCACTGCGATCGGAACTGCGATTGCAGAGTGATTGACAGGAAGCAATGTTTGGGGGGTGGTGACCGGGGGGTGGTTGGGGAAATGCGGGTGTACCAGTGCGTTTAAACGCCGTTGCATGGGCGTGCATAAATTAGCCACTGCAATGCCGAGCGCGGCTTGAGCTTCCACTGCGTGCAATGAAGGCTGCTGTAATTCTGCTTGAGGGACTGATGGTACCAATGGTTTTCGCTATTTTGCTAAGTATTACAGATGTGCGTAAGGGGATGTGGGCGTCCTTATGTGTGGCTGCGGCGGCTTTGCGATTACAGTCATTAGCATATTCTCGCAGTGGATCTCTGTGCGATTACGGAGGTGCGATCGCAATAGCGAACCATAATGAATCAGACCCCAAGTCTCTGGCACAGTTAGCGTCAGTGCAGTCATATTTGTCAATATGTATATTACCGGAGAGATGACACCGCCGGCGAGTACAGGATTACATTTTCCTTAGAGTTTGTGGGCCAGATACCGTATGACCATGGGCAGTATTTTGCTGCATACCACACAAAATTCAGACAGTTTTGTTTTTCACCATTAAATCTAGTGACCACTGTGTTACCATCCTTGCGCTCATTCTTCAGTTTGTTTGTTTGCTGTTGTTTGTGTTTATTGTTATACTTTGGTGCTTTGTCATTGGAAACTGAGGAGGGTTGGTGAGGGGAGGAGCTTCAGCTACCAAATAAATTAGTTAACTATTTAAGCACTCCTGCACCCTCAACTTAACCCTCCATGGTAGCAGTGTCCCCCAGATGGACCCAAAGGAATGGATTTAATGGTGTGTACCAGAAAGGTTTTTATAATAATAATTAATGCTGACATTATTACTACATTGTATTCTGTTTATTTCTCTATTAAACTTGTGCCATCTTCTTTTTTCGTTTGTCTCTAGGGTGACTCTGGGCAGGTCCATAGATTTTGTGGTACTGAAACCTTTAGGATACCAAAGTTTTACTCTCATGGACGCACAGCTGTCGTAACATTTAGGTCCCAAGAATATGTGATTGGCAATGGGCTCAGCTTTACGTACCAAACCAAAAGTAAGCTCCGTTCCATTGTGGTTCACAGACATTTTTCTAGCTATTTTACCCGTCTAAACCTCCATGGTATTTTCTAGCAAATGAAGGTTTGAATTACAATGACCATGATTCATAAAATATTACTCTTTGGCCCTGATTCACTACCGTACCCAACTGCTTATGTGATTACGCACGCAGTTCAGCTGCAATAGTATGCTAATCCATTGCCAATACATTGCGATGCCCTCGCAGCACTGCACAAGGATGCCCACTTTACTCAGCACACATACGTACTGTTTAGCAAGACAGCAAAACCATCGGTACCAGCGCAGCCTCACGCACACCTGCACAAGCCCTGACCTTACTCAGGAATTGCTAACTTTCACGCACACTATGAGACCTCAGACTGCGTAGGGCATTGCAGTGGCTAATTTATGCACGCCCCTGCTATGGCGTGCGAATGCACTTTCCCCGACCCCTCCCCCAAATGTCACTTCCTGTCAATCACTCTGCGATGGGTCTGTATAGCCTCTGTGATTGCAGTCCCCATTGCAGCGATGCGTAGGCATGCGCAGTGCGAACTAATCGGCTGATTGCGTGTGTATTCGCACTTGCGTACGGAAGTGAATCAGGCCCTATGTTGCTTGCTTCATGAAGGGATTAAATCCTTCCCTCATTGCTTACTTATCTTACCTTCATGTCTTCCAAAGTTGTGCCTTGTGTAGCCAGCCCAAACCAAGCTAGTATTGTTTCAATGGACTGTAGATTTCTCCTTACAGTGCCATTTTGTATGGTCTTTGGTACTCACTGATTGTGGTCTAGGTCTCATTACACAGATGCAAATCACTGATTCCACAGTGGTGGCAAGAGCTCTGCAGAGATTGGGTGGTCTCTATAAGCCAGCCAATGCCATTAGAATCAGTAAAACTGTACTGGCTTGGATAAAGATACCTTCTGGCTAAGTAGCTGAGCAAGGATTGGAAACCCTATAACAAAATTTGCAGTATAGCTGTTGTGGTGTCCTCCCTAATGGACCACCTCTACTAATGAGGCATTTAAACAGGTAAAATTGTTGGTCATGTTGACTGTGAATTGTTCCTTACACCTCTTGCAAGCACATTTGAACAGTACAATCTTTAACTTCTGTTTCATGTCATTTTTTGATAATTATTTGTATCATCATCCCCTTAATGTACAGCACTATGTTCTTTTTGGTGCTTTTTATATACAGGATGATGATAATAATAACATTAATAACACCACATTCCATATGTTGGCACTGACAAAGTTCCCTTTCTTCGACAGCATTTCCTCTACCCTCAACACCCTCCTCTTCACTGGGGTCCATTCCTCATGTACCTACATTTTTTACATAACTTTTTCCGTGACGTAATTTGTGATAGTTTTGTAATGTTTTTTTATGCAATGTGGTATTAAATGCAGTAAATAGCTCATTAAAATAATTGACATGTTTCCATAAAACATATAACATGATCCCAATAAGATCTCAAGGCCCCAACACAATTATCACTAAGTCAGACAATGTGGACTTATAGGTCTCCTTTTCCCCCACAACAGACTGCAGCCAGGAATATAACCAGTCATTTGGTTACTTAAAAAGTCCAGGCTGGCCTGGTAATTATCCACACAATACAGAATGTACTATAATCCTTCGAGCTCCGGAGAACAACTCAATAGCACTTTTCTTCAATGCATTCCACCTAGAACCAAAGATGTCAACATGTCTGGACTTCCTAGAGGTAAGATCTTCTGTTATACAGTCTATGCATTATTACCATTCAATGTTGACAAGTTCATTGTCTATCACTACAAGTGATTCCTTCACTTAGAGGCATGCGCAGAAGAACTAAATGCTCAAATGTGTCCGACATCTGCAGTATGTGCAGCCCCTAATTGTCTTATTAACCACTGGCCTGGCATGGTCACATGGTTAGCGACCACTCCATTCTGTGCGTTACTTGGATATGGTCGCAAACAATGTGACCAGTCAGAAACGCACAGTGGGTGGCTGCCGGAAGATTATCTTTCAGCAGCCGCCAATGGCAGAGGGACTTCGCGACCCCTCTGCATCCCTGCACCCTCCCCCAGTGTCTGCTACCGATCACTGCTGACCCCTGACCAGGGGGCTGCAGAGAGAAGCCACTGGGCAAATGTAAATGAACACCCCTCAACCCCCCAGTGTATACCTGGCGGCTGCACAGAGGAGCAGCAACTGGGGAAATCAAAGTCGCGATGTTCTGCTCATCAATAGTCTGATACATCGATGACACTAAAAATTGATGTTAATGTTATGTGTTTCAAAAAAATATATATTTTTTAATAAAATCATGTTGGATAATTTTTAAAAAGATGTTCTTGACATAATTCATTCATTTAACAAAAAAACAGACAAATTCTGAGCAAGATTTTGAAAAAAAAAAATAGCCAGTTAAGTGGTTAATTACAGTCTATCAACCCATTTCCTATACTCAATACAGTCATGTCAAAGAACTACCATCAACAAGATATGATCACTGGTCAGATACTTAGGCCTGATTCAGACCCGGTCGCTATGAGCGTACGCTCGCTCAATGCATATGCAAATATTTGAAAGTGATGCGGTGGGGAGCGATCGCTCGCCAAGGCATAAGCACGCCCATCTTACCTGTACAAGCGTTCGCTTTGTGTATGCAGACTCCCCTTAGCGAATGCAGAGACACCCACTGCCCCACGTCATCTCCTGGAAGATTGTGAAACTAGAGATGAGCGGTTCGGATTCTGTGGAATCCGAACCGCTCCGAACATTGGGGATCCGAGTCCACCCGAACCCCGTTCGGGTGTTCACCGCCTGACTCGGATCCCCGTTCGGGGCCGAACGGCGGCCGCCTGATGTCGGATTCTCACTAGAGAATCCGACATCAGGTCTCCTCGTGTGTAGGGCAGAGCGCAGTGATAGCGCTCTGCCCTACACAGACAGACAGCCGCCAGCGGCAGCTGTGTGTTTGTTACAGCAGCCAATGAGAGTCACACAGACTCTCATTGGCTGCTGCACGGAGAGAGCCGGCTGGAGCTCACACATGAGCTCCGTTTTCCGGCTCCCTCCTCAGCATGTGACAGAGCGGACGGCGCGGGAGCGGGGATACAGGTAAGTTTTTATTTTTTAATTTGTGCAAGGGCCGGGGGCGCTACTGGGGGGGGGGGGTGTCTGCTACTGGGGGTGCGGGGGGGGCCATACTACTGGGGGGGGTCTGCACTACTGGGGGGGTCTGCTACTGGGGGGGGCTATACTACTGGGGGGGCCATACTACAGAGGGGCCTGCTACTGGGGGGGGGCTATACTACTGGGGGGGTCTGCTACTGGGGGGGCCATACTACTGAGGGGCCTGCTAGTGGGGGGGCCATACTACTGGGGGGGCTTACTACTACTGGGGGGGGCCTGCTACTGGGGCAGCCTACTACAGGGGGGGCCATACTACAGGGGGGCCCATACTACAGGGGGGGCTTCTACTGGGGCAGCCTACTACTGGGGGGGCCCTGCTACTGGGGCAGCCTACTACTGGGGGGGCCATACTACTGGGGGAGCCATACTACTGGGGGGGCATACTACTGGGTGGCATGCTAATGGGGGGCATACTACTGGGGGGGCCTGCTAATGGGGGGCATACTACTGGGTGGCATGCTAATGGGGGGCATACTACTGGGGGGGCCTGCTAATGGGGGGCATACTACTGGGGGGCATTCTACTGGGGGCACTGCATAGTGGACCCTACTACTAAGGGGACTGCATAGGGGGCACCACTGCTGGGGGACATTGTGTAAGGGACACCGCTACTGTGGGCATTGTGTAAAAGGGTCACTACTGTGGGCATTGTGTAAAAGGGGCACTACTGTGTGTCGTAACATAAATAAGAGACACTACTTTATGGTGTAATGTGAATCAGGCCCTATGTGCGGTGTAATGCGAATAAGATTGTGCACTGTGACTCCTAGGGCCGTAGCCCACTTTGTAAGCAAGTACTGTGACTCTGCTGGCCGTACCCCACTGGGTGGGTGCACTACTTTTCATTTCTGCCACTGCTGTGTGGCAATGTGTCATAGATGTGGTTTATACTGTGGTGTCTGTGTCGTTGTGCCGCTGCTTTGTCGCTTAGTAACCAGTCAGCTCACTGCAACCTTTGGCCAATAATGTTGAAAACAATATTATAAGCTGTGATATGGTCTAAATTGACTGGAAATTAATGTTATTGAGGTTAATAATACTCTAGGAAGAAAAAAAAGACCAATTTATGTGATTTTAGCTTTTTTTGTGAATTTTTGTAAAAAAATCCAAATCCAAATCCAAATCCAGTCACCGCAGTTTGGCAAATCCAAATCCAAAGCCGGACGACGAATTAGAACCAAATCCAAATCCGGCAAAAATTGGCCGGCGCACATCCCTCTGTGAAACATTGGTACATCGACCACTATCGGATGTGAACGCAGTGCTTGTGGTAGCTTTATTCTACCGCAAGCATAGCGAGGAAAACTGAGTATATAAATGGCTGGTGACGTATACTATGACGCTGCCTGTTAATTATGCACGCCTCTAAAATGGCGTTGAAACACTCAGGCACGCCTGCGTTCGCACCTCCACTCCCCCGTTTTTACTGGACTGCCCCTATCACCACCCACAAATGGCCTCTCCTGTCACTCACTCTGCTGGGCTGGCTTTGCTGTGCGAGCGAGGGATCTGCAAACGCACTGTGTAGTTTGCGCAAGCGCACTGCGATGCATACGCATGCGCAGATTAGCAACCATCAGCAATAGCGAGCGCACTGCGGATAGCGTCTGGGTCTGAATCAGGCCCTTAGTACATCGGAGATCGAACAGGACAGTTATAGACTAGTTCACGACTTTACAAATATACATGATTAAAATCCACTGCTTACATATTTACATAGATAGAGGGGGAGAGGACCCTGCTCGCAAGAGCTTACATTCCACAGGGATAAGTAGTGAACACATAAAGGGAAAGGAGAGTTGGGTATTGCAGGAGCGTTATAAGGAGGGATTGTAAGCTTAGATGAAGGGATGAGTTTAGAGGCCACATATGGAGACAGGGTGATAAATGGGACATGTGTATCTGATCATTGTGTGAATATGTGGTGGTCTTACTACCCACCTAATAGTGTTTATGAGGTCACATCCTCGCTGCCCTTTCTCTGTCTCTGTTGTCTGATCCCAATCTCAAGCATGGGCTCTACTGAGGTTGGGCGACAGGAAAGTATTTTCACAAATGAAGGGAGAAAGGTTTATTTAACACTATCCACAATATATTAAAGCTGAAGTGGCATAACCCGTTACACAATGGTAAAAATGAAAGTAACAATGGAAGAAAGCTCCAGTAGTGAAGCCGTGTTTTGTATTTCCAGGTGAGAAATGGCAGCGCCCCTGACTCTCCACTACTTGGCACATATTGTGGAAGGAGCCTTCCTAATCCAGTGTTTCCAAAAAATAATATTCTTCGGCTGTTTTTCAAATCTGACTTCCTGTGGACTGGAGAGGGCTATGACATTACATGGACTTCATCTCCATCTGGTGAGGAACCGCTACCGTGGTCTTTACTAAATGCATCACACATGGGAAGTGCATCATCTGTGGAACCAGGAAGCCAGGATAATGCAAAGTGCTGCATGCTTGTGATAATGAGAAGCAAGGGGAAGAGGCCTGGCTCTGTCCATTAGGGATCTGCTACACAAAATCCATGTAAAAGGGGTTCCGTATATTAGGGCGATGTTGACATTCATAATATCAACCTGATGAAAATGTCAACATTCCGGATCCCATTCAGTATCCCTATCCATAACCCTAACTAACGCCTCACTTTTTGTCCAATTTCCAGATGTTGACATTTTAACACTGACGACATCATAACTGTCAACATTTTGGTGTCAACATTATGAATGTAGACATAGTGATTGCATACTGTGTGATGTGTATGATTGATGTGTAGTGGCAGGATTCACCGTAATGTTAGTTACCACACACTGATATTGTTTATCAAAGTTGAGCAGACACTTCTGTTATTATCTTAACGTGTATCCTCAGAGTCAAATATTTGAAAACTCCAAAAAATATCTAAAATTATAAACTAATAGTAGTAAAAAAATGTTTGTTTGTTTTTTTTAAATAATGATATAAAATAAATGAAATGGAAGTGAATGTATGGGGAAAGATGATATACAGTCAAATAGAATAGTAGAGAAAAAAAATTACTTGAGTGTTTAGGCTTTTTTATGAATAAACATTGGAAAACATAACAGTGCAGGTTACCGGTGCTTTAACGTCAATAGAATACTTTCTCTGTGGGTGGGCCGGCCATCAATCCGGTGATTTTCTCACTCAGCCGAGCGTGTGTGAGCGCGGTTTTCCTTTTGTAGAGATGGCCATCAACAGGGATAAATTTAGGGGTCAGGTTGCCCCTAGACACAATATTATTGAGCGCCCCCTTCCCCTCCCATCTGGATTCTGGCAAGATGCTGGGCCCTCCAGCTACCTGCTTTTTTGGGGGCTTATCTTAGGCTAAGAGCTTCCTCTTCTAGGAGGGGGCAGCCAGGTCGGCTAGACGTGCAGGTGCGGTTCTCAGAGAATTGTCAACAACCTAATTTAGGGCCTGATTCAGACCCACTCGCGAGCGGCTGTCCGCTCGCAAGTGGGTCGATGTTATGGACTGAGCATGCGCACGACGGAGGGAGCTCCATCGTGCGCATGCGCCAGACGCGACGAGCGAAGGAAAGTCCTTCGCTCGTTGTGTCCGATCAAAGGGGGCATGCTGTCAATGTTGATTGACAGCACGCCCCCTTTGGTGGGCGTGCCGGGGGCGTGCCTCCCTGATGGGGGCGTTCCCACGGGAACGCCTCCCATCAGAAGCCGGCCCACTGACATCACTAGTGATGTCAGTGGGAGTGATTTTGGCTCTGATAGAGCCAAAATCACTCCGGAGCTTGCGGTTGAAAACCTCAACCGCAGGCTCCGGCTCGCAAATTCGATGGTCGCGATGGTCTCGACCATCGCGACCATCACAATGCACGCTCGTATAGCCTGTGGGTGGTGACCCACAGCTATACGAGCGTCAAGGAGGACGCTCCATGAAAATGGAGGCCGGCCCTCATTCAGAGCGTGCGCTCTGCTCAGAGCGTACGGCTCTGAATGAGGGCCTTAGGGTTTCCGAGTTGAACCGAGTCCGAGTTCGGAAACACTTTTGGGTACCTAGGCCCTGATTCAGAGGCCCTCGCTATTTGCGAGTGCACACTCTGAATCAGGGCTTTTTCTTTTTTTTACAACCCAGCCTCCAGGCCGCTTGCTAAGCTGTGGGTGACCACCCACAGCTTTAGCGGGCGGCCTGGCGAGTGTCGCGACCATTGGGCTTCCGAGGAGTCCCTTGTGGTAGGGTCTCAGGTCTCGCAAGCCCGAGAGGACTTCCTGCTCTAATAGAGCAGAAAGTCCACTACTGACATCACAACGCCTCCATTTGTCCAGCCACCCCCCCCCCTCCCCACCTACAAAACGGGGTGAGCTGTTCGATCAACATCGACAACCGCCCTGTCTTGCAGCGAGCCCCGGAGCGAGTGAAGTTCTCACTCGCATCGGGCTCGCACGCCACGCGTGCGCAATGGCCCACCATCGACCCGCTTGCGAGAGGGTCTGAATCAGGCCCCTAGTCCCAGTTCAGATCTCGAATTTAAAAACTGAACTCTGTTTTTACATTGCATGTAAACCGGTCAAAATTATGTAATTTTAGCTGTTTTTTACTTTTATTTTTTAAATACAGATCCAAAACCAAAACACAAAGATGAATCCAGATCCAAAACCAAAACACGAGGATCGGCACACTTCTCTACTGACAACGTGATTGTGTCATCGTGGACCCGCCCTCTCTATACAATGCCAAGATTACCGGCATTGTAAAGTGGGGACACGGCAACGATGACTCGTTTCAGAGCGAATCGCGTCTTCGGTCACCCTGAGTTAAGTGGGCGGCGGTGGGCGGACACAGTGCAGGACAGAGAAACTTGAAGGCTTTTCCGTACAGCCGGGAGCAGTACCCGAGATTCAGGAGCCTCCCGGCTGTTCTGGAAGAAGGTAATTTATAACATAGGCACTGATGCCGAGTGGAACACAAAACCAGTTGCAGAAGGATCTTGCGTGTTTTTGGACTGATCATGCACCAGAGATGAGCATAGACAATTGTGGTTGATGCGGAATCATACACAACACATTTGTATCACAACTGGCGACTGAAGGGGCATATCAGGGCTGTAACACAGAGACAAGTGCACGGGTAAATGTGCCTGTTTGCAATTGCAATTATGGCGGCTATGACCCCAGGCACACACACATCGGCGATCTGACTACAGGGATGCGTACAACACTGCATGCAGGCGAATATACACATTTGGTTCCGTCCACACAATGCAAGTGTGTCCTACTCTGCATCTGTCCCATTATGTAATTTCCATGTCTCTAACCTACTACTGTTACATTTTATGTACCTGTATCTTCTGCAGGTTGTGGGGGCACTCTGTATGGAGACCATGGTTCATTTACCAGTCCTGAGTATCCCGACAGCTACAGCAACAACACAGACTGTGAATGGACAATAGTTGCTCCTCTGGGAAGGACAGTTATAATAAACTTTGTTGCCTTCAGCATTGATGATCCAGGAGATTGCCAGAGTAACTATCTCAGCATATACAATGGAACCCTCTCTACGTCTCCATTAATTAGAAAGATCTGCGGATTGGTAAGCTTCTTCTTTATCTCACACCTGTCCCATTTGTAGCCTTTACTTGTACTGTAAGACTGACTCTATCTATATCTATATAGTCAGGTGCATAAATATTGGGACATTGACAGAATTTTCATATTTTGGCCTCTATTCACCACCACAATGGCTTTGAAATGAAACAAACAAGATGTGCTTTAACTGCAGACTTTCAGACTTAATTTGAGGGTAATTACATCCAAATCAGGTGAACGGTGTAGGAATTACAACAGTTTCTATATGTGCCTCCCACTTTTTAAGGGGCCAAAAGTAATGGGACTATCAACTCAAAAGCTATTTAATGGACAGGTGTGGGCTATTCCCTCATTATTTCATTATCAATTAAGCAGGTAAAAGGTCTGGAGTTGATTCTAGGTGTGACATTTACATTTGGAATCAGTTGCTGTCAACTCTCAATATGAGATCCAAAGAGCTGTCACTATCAGTGAAGCAAGCCATCATTAGGCTGAAAAATCAAAACAAACCCATCAGAGAGATAGCAAAAACATTAGGTGTGGCCAAATCAACTGTTTGGAACATTCTTAAAAAGAGCTCAGCAACACCAAAAGACCCGGAAGACCACGGAAAACAACTGTGGTGGATGACAGAAGAATTATTTCCCTGGTGAAGAAAAACCCCTTCACAACAGTTGGCCAAATCAAGAACACTCTCCAGGAGGTAGGTGTATATGTGTCAAAGTCAACAATCAAGAGAAGACTTCACAAGAGTGAATATAGAGGGTTCACCACAAGATGTAAAACCATTGGTGAGCCACAAAAACAGGAAGACCAGATTAGAGTTTGCCAAACAACATCTAAAAAAGCCATTGCAGTTCTGGAACAACATCCTATGAACAGATGAGACAAAGATCAACTTGTACCAGAGTGATGGGAAGAGGAGAGTATGGAGAAGGAAAGGAACTGCTCATGATCCAAAACATACCACCTCATCAGTGAAGCATGGTGGTGGTAGTGTCATGGCGTGGGCATGTATGGCTGCCAATGGAACTGGTTCCCTTGTATTTATTGATGATGTGACTGCTGACAAAAGCAGCAGACTGAATTCTGAAGTGTTTCGGGCAATAGTATATGCTCATATTCAGTCAAATGCTTCAGAACTCATTGGACGGCGCTTCACAGTGCAGATGTACAATGACCCAAAGCATACTGCAAAAGCAACCAAAGAGTTTTTTAAGGCTAAAAAGTGGAATGTTATGCAATGGCCAAGTCAATCCCCTGACCTGAATCCGATTGATTTGTAACAAAGGAAATGGGGACCGGGAGGACTTGTCGCACAGGCAAAAATAAATACATAGTGGTATAATTTATGGTATAATAATACCTATATGTACGTGTATCTGTACATATTCAAAAAAACCACTGGTCTCACCTAATTGTACTGCAAATAAAGCAGATCGAGTAAAGGAGAAGTGGAGGTGCTCGCTAGAGTCATACAGTAGTCAGATAGGAAAAAAACAGAAAAAGGAACTCTGTTGTGCGAGCACTCTTATGTTTAGATTATTAAAGACCGGACATAATGATATGTCCTAAAAATTAACCTTTATTATAAATGTCTAAAAAAAACCATCAGAATATTCAATAGATATCCAAAGACGAATATACATATACATTATACAAAATACAATAGTCAAAACACATAACATTGAATACAATTAAACTAAATCACACCCTAAGACTGGCGAAATATTTAGGCAATATATACACTATAATAAAGTTAGATTATAGTACAGTACGTTTAATCTTGTAGCAGTAGTACTTGAAAATAAGTAGTGGGTATGAGAGTATTTAGAAAAGTCCAGGCATAGGGTTATCTCTCCTCATTCTGCTACTCCTCACCTGTGCTAAGAGCTATCTATGAGGAGTGAGAGATTACCGGAGGACAAATTGCCCGTGGAAACAACAGACTAACAGGGACGTTGCTCATATTTCATTTCTGCTTTTGGGTGTCATACATAAAGCATCGGACACCCAATGAGAGAATTACTCTGATGAGGTAGCCCGCAGTTAATAGAGATTTCAGAAGAGCACACAGTGTGGACAGGGTATCACATTAATTTATCTAGTTGACAATCGATATATTGTTATCGGTCACCTATCACACAGATGTCAAATAATTCATATATTTCTGGAAAAACCTTCCCTATTAGCTGTATCCTTAATCCACAGGTTTACTCATTATTTAATTTATCATAGACAGGAAAATGGATAATGACAAAGGAAGCGACTGTGATGCATATAATTCAAAATGAAAATCACATGTGCTGTATACAATCTATTACCATTATTGATTATACTGACATCCGAAATTTTTAATTACTAAACATATAACATTAAATAAAAGTATCTCATTAGGCGTCTGCAGTCTATACTCTTTCATAAGACGGTACATATAGTAAATATAAATATTGGTACCGCTGTGAGTTGCTTATGTCAAAAAGAAGGTGGTTTTAATTAGATCATTGGATATAGAAAACTAATTTAGACATATAACGTCTGCACTCTTTTGTATGACAGCAGACACAGTAAATGAAAAACATTTATATCACTCTATATCGTCTATAACATTAGATAAGAGTGTCTCATAAAGCGTCTGCAATCCATACTCTTTCATAAGACGGCACATATAGTAAATATAAATATTGATACCGCTGTGAGTTGCTTATGTCAAAAGAAGGTGGTTTTAATTGAATAATTGGATATAGAAAATTAGTTTAGACATATAATTTCTGCACTCTTTAGTGTAACAGCAGACACAGTAAATGAAAATGTTCATATCACTCTATATCATCTATAACAATGGGAGACAGTTTTCTAATATCATATGCTTGGCAAATAAGGTTATAACAAGATTATCCAATAAATATTAGATATAATTACCACATATTATTTCAACATGATCCCCTTTGATGTGAGGGGGTAATATTCAGCAGACACATATGAGTACAATAATGTCCATAATAAAATTAAATATAGCTCATGAAAATGACAAATGCCTTTGGCAATACAATACTCTATGAGCAAAATACAATGCCTGTTTGTAATCCACTAACCCTGTATTCTAGTGATATTTGTTGCAGCGCTAACTCCTACTACCCTTCATATCAATAAGAAATCATTGAGAGGAGCTGCATGACAGACTACAATAATGCATACTGGTGTCTCTGGGAACAGAGATACATACAGTCACCAACCGTGGGTGTGTCTGCCTAGACGATGTGGGCTGCAATGCGCTTGATGTACGGGCACAGGAGTAGTGGAGTAGCTAGATAGATAAATAAAATAAATCCCACTGGGTACAAACTTGCTTGGAGGATGCCGCGTGCTGCGCAGCCACGGGCATCCGTCTCTCCCAACGCGCGTTTCGCCGACAGCTTGGTCACAGGGGTAACTACAGGCAGAAACTTCCTGTGTCATATAGTGCTGGAGAGAGGAAATGACCAATCATTGACGAGTGGGGTCTGGATTGACATGCCACTCAGCCTATCAGTGTGATGACACATTGTTTCAGGCAAGAAGGACTGGAACCTGTTCTGAAGTTAACCCTATATGTGTCTGTTCATTAATTAGTCATTCACTAGTACTAACATGAGAGAAAGTCCTTTATAGACCTAAATAAGAGGCACATATATTTTTTTTTAATTTTTTTTTTACATTGCTAAACAGGGTACACAAATATTAAATAATATTAAGAAAGGGGAAAAAGGAGGTTATTATTGATAAGGGATAATATATCCAATAAAAATGTGGGCTAAGTAGAATGATTGCTTCATTCTTTAAATGGACTGAATAAAGTGATTACACCATTCTCAAAGAAAATATAGCTAGAGAAAAAATAATATAGCTAGAGAAAAAATATAGCTAGAGAAAATATTACTATATAATGATGTAGGATGATACGTGAATATTATATAATAATCAATTGTCCCTGAATCATTGATAAAGAAATGGTGAATAAATTGTAAGGAAAATAAATATGTGTAAACTTAGAAGAAAAAAAGGGGTGCATACATGTGGATGACCATAGTGCTTATATGGCGTGTATGATAATAATGTGTTACATTTAAAGAATAGTGAAAGTGGAAAAAAAGGGGGGAAAATCACGTAAGAGATTATACAACATTGTAAAAAACTCTGATACTTGAGGAATGACGTGATCAGACATATAGGTGAAAGTGGATATGGGGGGATCTCTCTATAGTGATTGTGTTTCTATGAGATTCACACTGACTATTATCAGTAGGTGTATGTGAGCCGCAGTGTTTCTGGCTAAGGAGTGAAAAAAGAAGAGAAGAGAAATAAGGAAAGGTGGGAATGGGGGAAGAGAAGGAAAACAGAATAAATACCAGATATAAAGCTTGTAAAACATAGTTCGCAGAATAGTATGATATAAGATCTGAGTATTTGCATGGCCTGTAAATAAATACTATCAAAATTATAGGAAAGAAGCATAGCTATTATACTCATTAAGACCTCCAGGTGTGAGGGTAGCCAGTCTGAATATCCATTCAGTTTCCTTTCTCAATAAAATCGTGTTCGCATCGCCTCCTCTTATGCCCATCCTCACTTTCTCCAGACAAAAAGCTCTAAGTTTCCTGGGGTCACTATTGTGTTGATAAAGAAAATGTTTAGCCACCGAGGTAATCTTCTTCATTCTTTCCACATCTGTCCGGGTATTCCGTATATTGCCTGCATGTTCAAGTGCTCGTGTTGTCATCCCCACGTATCTCTGATTGCATTCACATTGCAGGCAATAAATGACCCCTGAGGTATTACAATTGAAGTAGTCCCGTATATAGATATTCTTGCCGAACTTGTCTTGAATCTGAACAGTTTTTATCATATGTATACAGACTTTGCAGCCTCCGCAGGGAAAAGTACCTGCAGCTTTAGACTTCATTCTGGGGGACTGTTGAAAATGGCTGTGAGTAAGGAGATCTCCCAAATTCCTGGCTCTTCTCCAGCTCATTGAGACGTCTTTGCCAAGATGTGACCTTAGATCTACATCTAATAAGAGGATTGGCCAGTGTTTTTGTATGATATCTTTGAGCATCTTCCACTCTTTACAATAGTCTCCAACAAACCTCAGTTCTTTATGTTCAGCTTGTCCTTTGGGTTCTGGAAAGACTAAGGTGTCCCTATCAATTTGGGATACCAGGTATCTGGCTTTCTTTATGGCCTGATTGCTATATCCTCTAGCTTTCAATCTTGAAGAAAGAGCCTCACATTGTGTAACATATTCAACTTCGTTTGAGCAGTTACGTCTCAGACGAAGGAACTCCCCTTTAGGGAGATTAGAAATAGTTGGTGGGAAATGGCAACTCCTTTCGTGTAATAGGCTATTGGTTGCGGTTGGTTTTTTAAATAAATTCATTGTTATCTCACCAGCTGTGTCCTTGCCTATTTTTAAATCCAAAAAGGAAATAGTTTGTTTACTGATCTCCCAAGTAAATTTGAGATTTAATTTGTGTTAAGGGTTTTCATGAATTCTAAGAACTCATGTTCCCCTCCTCCCCATATGACAAAGATGTCATCAATATATCTAAGCCATTGTATGATATTCTGGGTATATTTCTCATTGGACTCTGAAAAGACCACCTCCCGCTCCCACCAACCTAGAAATAGGTTGGCGTATGTGGGGGCACACGTAGAACCCATGGCCGTTCCCCTGATTTGTAAGAAGAACTTATTCTGAAACGTGAAATAATTTGTATGCAGGATGAAGGATAACAAATTGATCAGAAATTCATTAAAATCACTTCTATTGTCCATCTCTAGAAAGTATCTGACTGCATACAGGCCATCATGATGTCTTATAGATGTGTAAAGTGATTCCACATCTATAGAGGCAAGTATATGGTTCTCCTCTAATTTCACATCTTGTATCTTCTGAAGGACATCTCTGGTATCCTTGAGGTAGGAGGGTAAAGAGAGTATATGATCCCTCAAGTGCATATCCACGAATTTACTACCCTGTTCAGTCAGGCTGCCTATACCCGACACTATGGGTCTACCTGGTGGGTTTTTGATGTTCTTGTGGACTTTAGGTAGTGCGTAAAATGTTGGTATTTTGAGAAATTTAACTTGTAAAAAATCCAATTCGTTCTTAGTAATGGTCCCCTTTTGGAAAGCTTCTTGTATCAATCCTTTATAAAGAGATTGAAAATTCTCTGTCGGATTGAACAATAGTCTTGTATAGCAGGAGGAATCATTCACTTTATTCAGTCCATTTAAAGAATGAAGCAATCATTCTATTTAGCCCACATTTTTATTGGATATATTATCCCTTATCAATAATAACCTCCTTTTTCCCCTTTCTTAATATTATTTAATATTTGTGTACCCTGTTTAGCAATGTAAAAAAAAAAAAAATAATATATGTGCCTCTTATTTAGGTCTATACAGGACTTTCTCTCATGTTAGTACTAGTGAATGACTAATTAATGAATAACAGGCACATATAGGGTTAACTTCAGAACAGGTTCCAGTCCTTCTTGCCTGAAACAGTGTGTCATCACACTGATAGGCTGAGTGGCATGTCAATCCAGACCCCACTCATCAATGATTGGTCATTTCCTCTCTCCAGCACTATATGACACAGGAAGTTTCTTCCTTTAGTTACCCCCGTGACCAAGCTGTCGGCGAAACGCGTGTTGGGAGAGACTGATGCCCGTGGCTGCGCAGCACGCGGCATCCTCCAAGCAAGTTTGTACCCAGTGGGATTTATTTAATTTATCTATCTAGCTACTCCACTACTCCTGTGCCCGTACATCAAGCGCATTGCAGCCCACATCGTCTAGGCAGACCCACAGTTGGTGACTGTATGTATCTCTGTTCCCAGAGACACCAGTATGCATTATTGTAGTCTGTCATGCAGCTCCTCTCAATGATTTCTTATTGATATGAAGGGTAGTAGGAGTTAGCGCTGCAACGATATCACTAGCATACAGGGTTAGTGGATTACAAACAGGCATTGTATTTTGCTCATAGAGTATTGTATTGCCAAAGGCATTTGTCATTTTCATGAGCTATATTTAATTTTATTATGGACATTATTGTACTCATATGTGTCTGCTGAATATTACCCCCTCACATCAAAGGGGATCATGTTGAAATAATATGTGGTAATTATATCTAATATTTATTGGATAATCTTGTTATAACCTTATTTGCCAAGCATATGATATTAGAAAACTGTCTCCCATTGTTATAGACGATATAGAGTGATATGAACATTTTCATTTACTGTGTCTGCTGTTACACTAAAGAGTGCAGAAATTATATGTCTAAACTAATTTTCTATATCCAATTATTCAATTAAAACCACCTTCTTTTGACTTAAGCAACTCACAGCAGTATCAATATTTATATTTACTATATGTGCCGTCTTATGAAAGAGTATGGATTGCAGACGCTTTATGAGGCACTCTTATCTAATGTTATAGACGATATAGAGTGATATAAATGTTTTTCATTTACTGTGTCTGCTGTCATACAAAAGAGTGCAGACGTTATATGTCTAAATTAGTTTTCTATATCCAATGATCTAATTAAAACCATCTTCTTTTTGACATAAGCAACTCACATCGGTACCAATATTTATATTTACTATATGTACCGTCTTATGAAAGAGTATAGACTGCAGACGCCTAATGAGATACTTTTATTTAATGTTATATGTTTAGTAATTAAAAATTTCGGATGTCAGTATAATCAATAATGGTAATAGATTGTATACAGCACATGTGATTTTCATTTTGAATTATATGCATCACAGTCGCTTCCTTTGTCATTATCCATTTTCCTGTCTATGATAAATTAAATAATGAGTAAACCTGTGGATTAAGGATACAGCTAATAGGGAAGGTTTTTCCAGAAATATATGAATTATTTGACATCTGTGTGATAGGTGACCGATAACAATATATCGATTGTCAACTAGATAAATTAATGTGATACCCTGTCCACACTGTGTGCTCTTCTGAAATCTCTATTAACTGCGGGCTACCTCATCAGAGTAATTCTCTCATTGGGTGTCCGATGCTTTATGTATGACACCCAAAAGCAGAAAAGAAATATGAGCAACGTCCCTGTTAGTCTGTTGTTTCCACGGGCAATTTGTCCTCCGGTAATCTCTCACTCCTCATAGATAGCTCTTAGCACAGGTGAGGAGTAGCAGAATGAGGAGAGATAACCCTATGCCTGGACTTTTCTAAATACTCTCATACCCACTACTTATTTTCAGGTACTACTGCTACAAGATTAAACGTACTGTACTATAATCTAACTTTATTATAGTGTATATATTGCCTAAATATTTCGCCAGTCTTAGGGTGTGATCTAGTTTAATTGTATTCAATGTTATGTGTTCTGACTATTGCATTTTGTATAATGTATATGTATATTCGTCTTTGGATATCTATTGAATATTCTGATGGTTTTTTTTAGACATTTATAATAAAGGTTAATTTTTAGGACATATCATTATGTCCGGTCTTTAATAATCTAAACATAAGAGTGCTCGCACAAGTTCCTTTTTCTGTTTTTTTCCTATCTGAATCCGATTGAGCATGCACTGCACTTGATGAAGACAAAACTGAAGGGAAAATGCCCCAAAAACAAGCAGGAACTGGAGACATTTGCAGTAGAGGCCTGGCAGAGCATCACCAGGGATGAAACCCAGCGTCTGGTGATGTCTATGCCTTCCAGACTTCAGGCTGTAATTGCCTGCAAAGGATTTGCAACAAAGTATTAAAAAGTATTAAAAGGTGAAAGTTAGATTTAGGTTTGTTTAGTTTGTCCCATTACTTTTGGCCCCTTAAAAAGTGGGAGGCACATATAGAAACTGTTGTAATTCCTACACCGTTCACCTGATTTGGATGTAATTACCCTCAAATTAAATCTAAAAGTCTGTAGTTAAAGCACATCTTGTTTGTTTCATTTCAAAGCCATTGTGGTGGTGAATAGAGGCCAAAATATGAAAATTCTGTCAATGTTCCAATATTTATGCACCTGACTGTATATATATATATATATATATATATATATATATGTATAGAGAGAGAGAGAATAGAATACCAAATATGCACTAAGACAGCCTAATTTATTAATATTCAATTATAACCAATTTTAATAAAGCTGCTGTCTTCAAGTAAAGTCTCTCTGCCAGTAGAGACCAAAGGATTTCTATAAATAAAGGACCTGAGGAGCGCTAGATGTTTTTTCTTGGTTTCTCACCAATAATTTGATGATCATTACATAATTACGGATAAGACAGTGGCGTATCTATAATGGGTGCAGTGTGTGCGGGGCACACGGGCCCCCGGGTCCAGGGGGGCCCTGCACCGCACACACTGCACCCATATTTTATTAAACTTACCTGTTCGTGGTCCCACGTCGGGTGTCAGCGCTGCTCAGAACACCGAAAAAATGGCCGCCGTGGCCATATTTCCGGTGTTCTGCACATGCGCAGAAGACTTCGGGCACACTCTAGTGCCTGGAGTTTACTAATGCTCCGGTGGCTGGCCAGCCGCGTCAGTCGGCTGCCAGCCCTCGGCGAGAGAGGAGGGGGCCCCGCACAGGGAATGCACACGGGCCCCCTCCTCTCTTAAGACACTCCTGGGATAATAGGTACCAATATAGAGGTCCCTCACCTCTATATTGGTACCTATTATCCGTAATTATTTATTGATCTTCAAATTACTGTATATATTGTAATAACTTGGGGTAATTAGCTGGTAGATGGGATTCAGCGGTGCAGTGTCTAAGGTGCTCAATCAGGGTCCACACATCTTTTCAGGTATACATAAAAGAAAAGTGCTTTACTGTCAGGGCACTGACTCACTTCTTCGCCCCTGACTACTTTTGAGCAGCTAGTCTGCAAATAAAGTCTTTGCCTGCTTCTCTGCAGGTCTATCACCGGCTTGGCTTGGCTGCCACAGCTACACAAAGCACATCTCAGTCCTGGTGGCCTTCCCTGTCCCCTACAGGTATAGACCCTGGCTTCCTTAGCCTGCAGCTTAGCTGCTTCAATGTCCCACAGTCTGAGATTTGCGGTCCTCCCTGCCTCCTGCAGGTGTGGACTCAGGCCCCCTGGCCCCCAATGGCCTCGAGGCACACTGAGCTCTGTAGCTGCCAGTCCTTTTTGGACTGATTCCATATGCAGCCTGCCTCTTTAGCCCTCACCTGAGCTCTCACCACAAGGCAGCCCCTCTGCATTTTCCCATAATCCTTTCTTCTGGGCAGATCTCTCCTGCCCCACACAGTATCTGTTGCTCACCAGTGCCACCTCTGGTGATTCTGTCACAATATACATACAGTATAATATATATATAATGTACATTCCTTCCATTGATATATTCTTTAATGCCATATATTCTCCTATTCCTTCCTTCCTTCTTTCATTCCTTATTTCCTTCTTTCCCTCATCCCTTAATTCCTTGCCAATCTGCCTTCATTCATTTATTTCAACACAAGAGGCCACTATATAGTCCTTAAAATTGTATATGAAGTCTCTCCCGTCAGCACAGAACATGTTGTAAGCGTTGCTGGTAGGACTGAAACGTACTTTGCTTCTATGAGAAATGACTGAATAACTGCTCTTTACTTTACTTCTGTTTTCTAGGAAGGAAACATTGCCCCAGTCACTGTAACATCTCATCAGGTGCTTGTCACCCTCCATGCAGACTATGCTGTAATACCATCCTATGTCAGAGTGACCTGGAGCTCCTGAAACAGGGAAAATTCTATATGTAACGAACTAAACAAATTTCCGCAGGCATTTTAATGAAAATCCTGGGCAGACATTCCATATATCAGCATTACTATAAAAGTATATGTATTGCACAGCTATCCATTCTCTTACATTAAAGCTTACCTATCGTACCATAAGTTTTTTTTTCTATGTTGACTATAATTAAACTTAATTTATATCCTTAAACCTTAAGTAAATTGATTTTCATGTTATTGTTATTCCTTTTTTCTGCTACCTAATAGTCGCAGAAGAACAAGACTTCGCTTATTTGCAGCACAAAAAGTTGTCTGTTCTACTAAAAAAAGCAGCGACTTATACTGTAAGAACTAAAGAAAATACGGGGCAGATTAAATAGCTGTGTAATAGTGGTCCCCTCTTATACTGTATGTTATGTGGTAACCTTGCATTGTGTACATATTACCATTGCTATGACTATTGATGAAAATATTGTAACCGATGATCAACAGAGATCCGAACAGAACTACACATTGAAAAGAAGAAACAAAAATAAACAGAATAAACCTGCGTTTCCCTGGATGAAATACCTTGTTATGCGTTGTATTGTTTGTATAGTGACAGAATATTTTGGCAAAGAACAATCAGATGATCTTTTATTCTAACTCAGTATATATGTATATATATATATATAAAATGTATCATACCGGCAGATTTCTGCTTAATAATGATTTTCTGCAAATCTCTCTAAATGGTGCAATTATTTTAATCATCACATTATAGTTTGGAAATCCTGATATATTCAGACGAGCATGAGAGATTGAAGCAATAATAATAATAATAATAATTTTATTTATATAGCGCTTTTCTCCTAAAGGACTCAAAGTGCTTTACATTTACAGTACAAAATACAAAACAAGCTTAAACAAGGGACATTAGTGAAATGCTTGGGTGTATAGGTGAGTCTTAAGTCTATTTTTGAAGGATTCTAGAGTGGAGGCCTCTCGAACTGTGCGGGGAAGTGAGTTCCATAAGGTTGGAGCCACAAAACTGAAAGCTCGACCCCCAGACGAATTCCGTGAGATTCTAGGTACTGTTAATAGTCCTTCGTCAACGGATCGCAGTAATCGAGTGGGACAGTAGGGAATCAGAAGCTGCTTCAGGTACCCTGGGCCATGGTCATGAAGGGCTTTGTAAGTTATTAATCCAATCTTGAAAGCAATTCGCCATCTGACAGGCAGCCAGTGAAGGGAGTAGAGAATGGGTGTTATGTGGCTGGAACGGGGCTGGTTGGTTAATAGCCTGGCAGCTGCATTTTGTACCATCTGCAAGCGGTGTAATTCTTTTGCTGGGAGACCGAGGTAGAGGGCGTTGCAGTAGTCTAGGCGTGATGATATAAATGCATGTATGACTTTAGGCAGATCTTCTGAGGGAATTAAGTGCTTGATTCTGGCTATGTTCCTCAGATGAAAGAATGAGGATTTGATTGTGGCTGATACCTGATGTTTAAGTGTCAAGCCACTATCCAGGACAACACCAAGATTCCGCACATGTTTAGTGTTTTGTAATTCTGAACCCCCAAGCGTAAGTCCTGTTGGTTGGCTATGCTGTAGCCCTGTCCTGTGACCTATCATAAGAACCTCTGTTTTATCAGGGTTCAGTCGCAGCCAACTGGCACTCATCCACTCCTGAAGCTCAGCTAGGCAGCCATTTAGGGTTGTTATTGGGTCATTTGTACCTGGAGCAAAGGACAGGTACAGTTGTGTATCATCTGCATAGCAGTGGTAAACCAGGCCATGACGTCTGATTATTTCACCCAGTGGCAGCATGTATACTGCAAAAAGCATGGGAGATAGTATAGAACCCTGTGGGACACCGCATGGAAGTGACACTGGTGATGAAGAGTTTACTCCAGAAGAAACTCTCTGTGACCTGCCAGTGAGAAATGATTTGAACCATCTAAGGACTGTGCCATCCAGTCCACAGAAATGTTTCAGGCGCTCAATTAGAATCCCATGGTCCACAGTATCAAATGCTGCTGAGAGATCCAGAAGGATTAAGATTGAACAATCACCTCTGTCTCTTGCCATCAGAAGATCATTAAGCACACATACCAGGGCTGTTTCAGTGCTATGTCTTCTCCTGAATCCTGACTGGAATGGATCATAAATATCATGGGTAGACAGGTGGGTTTCCAGTTGCATTGCCACCACTTTCTCAATGACCTTTCCTAGAAAAGGAAGGTTTGATACTGGTCTATAGTTGGTCATGCAGTCGGGGTCTAAATTAGGTTTTTTAAGAAGTGGTCTAACAATTGCTTCCTTTAGTGGTTCTGGAAAAATGGCTGTTTGCAAAGAGCATTGAACTATTTTTGCAATTACAGGGCCAATAATGTCTATACACCTTATGAGAAGCTTGGTTGAGGCAGGGTCCAGATCACAGGTGGTGGGTCGCAATATTTTGATAATTTTAGCAATGTCTTTTGCATCCATTATGTCAAAGCTGTTCCAGGGAGACTGATGGCTTACCTTGGCAGGCTTGGTAGTTTGGCACTCCTTTGATGGCACTGTGGGGATTCCAGCCCGGATGGAGGATACTTTATCTGCAAAGAATTTTGCAAACTCATTGCATCTTGACTGGGAGAGGGTTTCATCATGCTGCAGGCATGCTGGTTTGCAAAGCATCTCCACTGTACGGAAAAGCTGAGCCGGCCTATTGTTTGCTGCCTTGATCTCATTTGAAAGGAACTCTGTTTTCTTACGGGTGATTGTTGATTGATATTCTCTTATATGTTTGATTAGTGTTAACTTATCCTCTACCAGGTTCGTCTTCCTCCATCGTCTTTCAAGTCTACGCCCCCTTTTCTTGAGTTCACTAACACTATTGTCAAACCAAGGGGCTTGACGGTGTGGTATGAGGGGTCGTATACGCACAGGGGCAATTATATCCATTGCAGCTGTCACATCCCTGTTATAGTAATGGACAAGAGAACAAGGATCTTCACAGGCCCCCATTACCGCAGAAAGATCCAGGTTTGCTGCAAGAGCCTGGGGAGTCATGCCCCTCCTTGGACGATACCTTGTCAACTCCATGGGTAAAGTTCTATTTTGAGGGGTTACAACTGAGAAGTGAATTGAGTGGTGGTCTGACCACGTGACTGGGTTTATATTTAGGTCAGAGACATCTAATCCAATCTGGAAGACAAGATCAAGAGTGTGACCACTTATATGAGTAGCCGAAGGGATGACTTGTGTGAGGCCCAGAGCATTCATTGTGCACAGGAGATCTTGGCGCCAAGGTGTGAGAGCTCATCATCAACCCATGCATTGAAATCCCCAAGGATCAGCCATCTTTGATGCTCCAGAACTAGTCCAGCAACAATATATGCAAATTCTTGTAGAAATATCTTTCCATCTCCAGGGGGGCGGTAAATGAGAAGTACTCTGAATCCTAATTCTGTAGAACTCAGAGCAGCGATGCACTCAAATGAGTGAGTCATTTCCATTGGGTGGACCCTAAGTTTAAGTGCTTTTCTAAAGCAGATGGCCACTCCCCCTCCCCTGCGGTTAAGTCTTGGGTTGTGAATGACAGAATAATTTGTTGGAACTGCAGCTTCCAAGATAGGTGCTGCATTTTCATCTAGCCAAGTCTCTGTAATACAGGCAAGATCTGCAGATTCAATAAGGTCAGCAATTGTGGCAGTCTTGTTTCTTATAGATATGGCATTACAAAGGACAGACCTGATTGGGCATACCGGAGTGCCTGTAGTTTTCTTTATATTGAGTGTGGGAGCTCTGGGGATGTCAGTCACAGAGCGGGAGTTTAATGATCTGTTCTTCCAAGCACAGGGCCGTTTGATAGGTACCACTTCTATTTGTCTCCTATATGAGACTGGTGAACCTGAAGGCAAGGAACTTACGTGGTTACAGCGGATAAGAGATTTTTGTCCTCGCTTCCCACGACTGCCCCGTTGAGTGTTTTTGAAAATGCCAAGGGATTTAAGAATGGAAGCCTGTGCTGGATCAATAGGAACTGCTGCTCGTGGTGGGCGGAGTGAAAGCATAAAGCTGGGCTTGTAAAAAATACATTGGGTCATCGATGAGAGAGCATGAATTACATTTGATGATGAGAGAAGATCAAGTAGTTTTTATTTTTCTGTTTTCTCAACTCTGTGTATGATCCAGAAGTTATAATGGGATTCATGAGCAGACTATTATAATTTGGCCATTGCTATGTCCAGTTGCTTCTCTCTTGTACAAAAGGTATATTTTGAATAAGGAGTATCTAATAAGCTAACTTGTCTTATCAGTTGATGATTTAGTTACACAAAGTATTCCAGGGCAAAGCAGGCTTGTGGAAAGGTGTTAGAAGCCATTCCTATTGTATAGGTGTGAAAATCCCAGTGTGAGACTCCTTTTGAAGTAGATATTCTGTGCAAGGGTAAAGATAACATGTCTCCAGGGGAAAAATAAAAAAAATGGGATCCTGTGTTTTAAAATGACCTGACTTCCAGATTTCAGAGACTGGGGATACTGTATTTTAGATTATTAGTGCAAAAAAAATCAGTTATTTGCTGAGCAGAGAACAGAGGTGAATGATGTCTTAGGGGGGAGCTGGAGCCAAAGATAATTTGTATTCCACAGTACCTTGCTCTGGGGTGTCCACTGCAGAGGTAATGCCAGTCTGGGTTCTGGTGGAGAGGGCAGAGGTTTCAATCCAATCCAATGTGAATCTCAGTGCAGGGATGCAATCTGTTGATTTTGGAGAGATGTCCATGTAGTGCAGTACAAGATAAAGGTAAGTCCTTGGATATTTCTTGTGCTTCTAATGTCACTTTTGTAGAATTTAAGCTGTTTTATGGAGATGTTCAGGAGCATGTAAAAGGTGAGGCAGCCATCTTGGGCACCTGTCTGTAAGTTAATAATGTATATGTACAGATATGTCCTTGCTAATCTAGGGGCCTATCCATACGGCCTCCGATGATTAAGTAATGAACTTGATGCGCGGAATACTTAAGTATCTGATTCACAGCGGGGGACAGATTACACCGGAGCAATTCATCATTGCTCCGGTGAGGGGACATCTGCTCCGAAAAGTAGGTGTCTGTCCCCTCGGTTAGTATTGCAGCTACAGCTGCGTTACTTACCTCCTCCCCGTCGACCCGGCTACGCATGTCTCACACATGCGCACATCTGCCGGGGAGTCTGTGACAAGGCGGCGGAGGGATCCGCTCAGATCCCTCTTCGCATCCCCGTAACTCCTTCCCACTGTAAGGAGCAGGGCTATGAGAGCAAGCGCTGTCTGAAGAAGACGCTTTTTCTCGTGAGCAAATTCCAAAACTTTCAGTTTTCGTAGTTTGCTGAATATCAGGGGGTCCTATCGGATGATGAATGGCCCGGTAACTAAAATATGCGGGAACTAGCGTTTCCGCATGGATACCGAGCAATTTGTTTGATGAATAGGCCCCCTAGCCTCAATACTCCATGCAGCAATATGCCTGGCGCGAGTGAGCCATCAGGTCCCGTGCAACTCTGCTAGCGTCGGGCGAGTCACAATGCAATGCAAAGGACGCACCAGCAGACTGTGCTGATTACTCTTATATGTGACACTTGTATATCTGTGTGCGACTGAGAATGTAGATGTCACTTGGCGTGGAAACAGCTGTGGCCGCTGCATGGTAGCACTTTGCATGCTGACCGAGGTGCAGACAGAGATATACACGTCACATATCACATTAATTTAATCAGCACAGGTCTCGTGTGCGTCCTAGTCACATCGCATTGCCACTTAGATGCATTTTTTGCATAAAAAGATGCCCAGCGCCATGGGAGGATCACGTGACCAGGTGCGCCACTAGGGGCTGTTTGGTGCGACTGCAACAGCAATGAGTGAGGACATATCTGTAGTTAAGAGTTTTCCTACATCTCTAATGATGTGGATCCTGGATAAAGGAAAACTGTTAAACATGGAAATATGGTAATAAAATGAATGTACCTGCATGTCTTATGTATTACTGCTGACTATGGTGAGGACAGTTATTGCTGTAGGCCTAGGTCACTGCAGCAATTTAGACGTTGACCAGATAAATGACCGTGTGATGTGAGCAGGGGCAGCGTATAACAGTCCCTATAGCAACAATTAGGAGGCGCCTATAACACTAATGACTGACATAATGTCCAGTGATTATAATCCCCCCTCCTGTAGTAGCCCCACACAGGCTGCTGCCCACCGACATGAAGGAGATGGAGCCAACAGATTCTTACAGAGCATAATAACCTCCTCCAAGCCTGTGATGGGCTGGGAGTGTGGTGCTTGGTTATAATGTCATAGCCAAGCATTAGACTCCCAAGGAGCCCAGGAATATGCCTTCACCTCTCACTGGAAGAAGCAGCGGGGTTGCTGCTGCCAAGCAGGGATGGGTGAGTGCTGATTTTGTGTTAAAGGAGTTAGAGCACCTCCATTACTGGCACTAGCCCTATCAAAGTGCATTTGAAGAATTGGGGGATCAAGCAATATAAAAGTGTGTGGGCAGACCAGCCTAGGTGGATGCACTCTTATCAAGGTTGGGTACAGGATGCTGGCGGTCAAAATCCCGACGCTGGCATCCCAACAGGGTTAGGATACCAACACCTATCAGTAGATTTCCTAATCCTTCTCCTAACCATAACCCTCCCCGCACCCTGAACCTAACCTCCCCCCTAGTGCCTAACCCCGGTATTTATCTTTGGGATGCCGGTGACGAGATTCTGACAGGTGTCGAGATTCCGATGTCAGTATTCTAAGCACCGACATCCCATGTGCCGAGATATTTACCGCATCCCTTTGTATCATGCTCCCTGCTCTCTCTTGAAAATCCAAAGCCGTCAGAGGTTCCAAGCTATGGAGGACACCCCTATTTACAACTGAAGTGGTGATAGGGTACAGGCAAGTGGAGAAACGTTGAACCAGTTCTACTCTCCCAGGACTCTAGTCCTGTACAGATGGGGCTTCTTGGTTGGCGGCATCTTGCCTTGTGGTGCCACAATCGAGTCTGTGACCTGCTCCCGTGTGATGACATAGTTGCTGCTCCACTGCTGTGCAACCAGGATATGCCCTGTGTATTCCCACAGCCTGCGGAGACCCCAGCTACTAACATGCTCTTGGCTGTCTCAGATGGGGAACGAACGTCCATCTGGTATCAGTGTGGTGGCGGGTTACTAACAAGTTTTCTTCCCCAATGGGCTCCCTGCCCTCCACCATCAGGATTAATGACCTTACGCCTCATCTGAGAAGCTGCCTATTTGGCTACTTTGGATTAATGAAAATAAAATGGAAGCTGTTCAGAATTAATTTAATGCAAATTGCTTAAAATTTTAGAGAGTTATTCTATAAAATGAAAAACTCTTCCTCCTGAGTACTGTGGTACCAGTGTTGGACTCGGGCATAAAGGATCCACAGGGGGGAATGCAAAGGTAAGGGCACACAGAAAGGGGAAGGGGTGGCAGTGCAAAGCTGATGGGGTGAGATCAGCCCCCAGAGGGGCCGGAGGAAAGAAAGATAACTGCCCCAGACACCTTCACAGCCATTTGGAATACATGGGCAATATTGTGTGAATGACTGCTTGGTGCATGCAGCTTGCCCTGAAGGGCAGTGTCATAGGCAAACTTAGGGGGCGTTTACGGTTGCCTTGAAACTCACCTCCCTAGCCCAAACCATGATGACCACAATAGGAATAGCATATAATACTAAAGTATGTGTTTTCAGATCTCCTCAGTGTCACAAATGTAATAATTAGCACTATAGTACCTTTGATCTTTTAACAAGTGTCAGCCAGTAATGAATATACTTGTGCACCAACTAGGAGATATGGAAAACATGCACTGTCAGGGGTGCACTGATATACTGTAGACCATCTATAGGGTAAATTATTAATACTGTATAATAATACACTATCTACTACATAAGGATACCAATCTGTACATCTACTGTATGTCCAGGGCAGTGCAAGCAGCTTAGCTATTCCATCTGTACTGATATGGTAATGCAGCAGGAGGCATCACGCCCCCTGCTGCATGCCGTATCCGAGCTGCGTTGTCCAACGCAGCATTGGATATTTTGCAGGATATCAGCCTGCTAAGGTGACCCATGGGGTCACGCAGCTGGCCGCCGCAGTTCAGATGAAGCCAGGAAATCTCTGTCAGCCGAGGGAGATCTTGGCATCTTCACTTCCCCCAACGATGGCGACACGCCTCCATTTTTGCCGCATCCTCCTGCCCCCAAATGGCAGCAGACTGTCAGTCACTGACCGTCTGCTGCCAGTTTGCGTACGGGCTCGCAGAACAGGTCTGGCGCCTGCGCAGTTACCCGAACATTGGGAATCTGCGTTAGGTGGTGCACTGCTGAATTAGACTGTGAGTCCTTAAGGCATACTAACAGTCCTGGTTTTAAGGATATCCATGCTTGAAGGCAGATGGTTAATTAAAAAAAAAAGAGGTACTAAATAAGTCACTTGTGCTCAAGTATGACTACCCTTAAAACCTTGACTGTTATACTGCTTTTATACCTAAATTGTGGGTCTGACCCGGAGGTTGGAACAGAGTTCCAATGCGGATCAGACCAGGAATTTCCCCCGGCTCCGACCCAGGATATTGCTGAGTTGGCGCCATTCACACCAGAGCCGGGTCTGCAGTGACCCGGCGTTGAAGTGGACGCTTGGAGATGACATCATCTCCAAGCGCCACTGAAGCCGACCAATCGCATGCGGTACGATCCAGGTCATCATGACCCAGATCGCGCCGTTTACACTGCAGGGTTTCACGGGTTATTCCTGTGTTAAACCTTGCAAGTTACCTGGGTTGGGTTGCCGGGTCACTCCAACCCTGTCCCCTTTTACACCAAGGAGCTACCCGGGTTAACCCTGCAATGACCTGGGTTTTAGTTCTGGTGCAAAAGGGGTATTAGCATACCTCCCAACATTTGAACAAGTTAAGGAGGGGCAGGTCGCACGCCGAAGGCATGCGCGGCCGAAAAGGGGGCGTGGTTTATGCATAAAGGTGTGGAGCCTATGGAAAATGGGGCGGGCCTCATGGCTTCCCCTGTTTTCGACAATTTGGGAGCATGCCCAGCACTCTCCGAGATGCTGGGCAGCCCTCAGGCAGTCCGTACATATGAGAACAGATGCCGTGCGCATGCGCACGGCATCTGTTCTCCTGCACACCTGGTTTGTGCTCTCATCTACTTCCCCCCCCACCGTGGGACACTGCGGCCCGCTGATGGGACAGCGGGACAGTCCCAGACAAACGGGACTGTCCCGCTGGATGCGGGACAGTTGGGAGGTATGTATTGTACCCCTTTTCCACCAACATTCCGTGTCTGACCCGGAGTTGGAACAGAGGGCCTGATTCAGACCCGCTCGTTCGCTCCGAGCGATGTTCGCACATCTGCGCATGTGTATGGGTCGTAATGTGCATGCGCCAACCAGTCAGTGCGGTCGGAAATTGTGTGTTCGCAAAATAGCGAGTGCCTGCTAATTTGAGTGACAGGATGAGGCGTTTGTGGGTGGTAACAGGGGAAGGTGCTTGAAAACGGGGAGTGGAGATCCGAACGCAGGCGTGCCAAACTGCCAAAACGGGCGTTTTAAGGGTGTGCATAATTAACAAAGCAGCGTCATCGGACACGTCACTTGGTTGTCTCTTAGCCTGAACTGTTCGCATGATTGCGGTAGGAAAATCCAACCACAAGCACTGCGAACAGTTCAGACGCATTTCGATGTACTCGATTAATCTAATAAATAGCGGAGATGACGTAGGATGCGAACGGCTAGGGGGCGTCTTTACAAAATAGCGAGCGCATGTTTCGTTCGCTCGCTCAGACATAGAGGCGTCAACAGACCGCAAAGAGCGAGCGCTCAATTTAAATAGCCAGCCCCTTTTTCTGAATGAGCGAGCGGTAAATAGCGTCCGGCTCTGAATCAGGCCCAGAGTTCCTATCCGGATCAGACCCGGAATTGAGCCTGCGCCAACTCGGGATATTCCCGAGTCAGCGCCGCTCACACCGGAGTCGGGTCTGCATAGACCCGGCTTTCCATCGTGAAAGTGGACGCTTGGAGATGACGTCATCTCCAAGCACCACTGAAGCCGGACCAATCGGCTGGCTTGCGGCGCACTGCAGGTCATCAAGACCTGGAGTGCGCTGTTCTCACAGCAGGGTTTCACGGGCTACGCCCATTTTAAACCCTGCTATTTACCTGGGCTGGATTGCCGGGTCAATCGACCCGGCGATCCAACCCTCTCCCCTTTTACACCAGGGAGCTGCCAAGGTTAACCCTGCAATAACCCGGGTTTTAGCTCCGGTGTGAAAGGGGTATTAGTGTGCCTTGAGAACTGAGGTTGGGAAATACTGCAGTAGATTCTGAAAAATAAAACAAAAGCCAATTTTAATGAAAACAAATAAATAGCTCAACATGTTGAGGTATTTTTTAAAATAAAAAATAAAATTAAACTGTCCCTTTAACACCAGAACGTACAAGATGACCCCTTCCACCAGGTGCAAATTACTCCACTCCTGGACTTCCAATGTAGTTTATGATGTTCTACTAATTAATTGATATTAAGGATGTTTCTGCACAATGACGCCAATTATAAATTAAGTGGGAACGCCGGGATTGTACCCGGTGGAAAAGGGGTCATTTTGGAGGATGTGTAAAATTATTTGCATTGAAAACATTTTATCTAACATCCTAATGCAGTGGTTCCCAAACTGTGTGCTGTGGCACCCTGGGGTGCCTTGGGACACTTGCAGGGGTGCCTCAGGTTGGTGGTCCAGCAAATCAAATTATTTATGGTCAATATACAGTAATGTAAATATATGGACAAACAGAAGCGCAAATCTGTCCACCACCACATAACTGAACCTAAGGATGACAGGTAAGCACAATTTTTACTGCACTTAATTATTATTATTTTTTTATTTCTCAGTAACAAACTTTTGGCTGAGCGGTGCGTGGAAACAATGCTGATATGATAGGGTGCCGTGGTTCAAAAAAGTTTGGGAACTACTTGTCCTAATGTGTAAAGGCCCCCATACATCAGCAACTGATTGCAGCAATTGTGCAATTTGCAATCGATTGAAAAAGGGAAAGATTTTTATACACAATCGATTGCAAATTGCACGACTGCTGCAATCAATTGCTGATGTATGGGGGCCTTAACACCAATTGACCTTTCTTACAAGTTACAACATTAAATAAAATCACCTGCTCTTCCCTGATGCTGCAGCGACATCTGCTGGACATAAAGAAACAAACAGCAACACATGAGTGAATCACATGACTGAAAACTTTACAGTAAAGTTTAAAAGTTGAACAAAGCTGACTTTAAGTTTATTTCCATTGTAATACGTGATGTTTGTGATTTAGTGTTAACTACAATGATATCTATGTGCTTGTAAGTGGTGAAAAGTGTGTTATAGTTCTCCCAGCACTTTCCTATGGGTGGGTTTAAAGGTCACGCAGGCACAGGGGGCAAGGAACTGAAGGAAGCCATTACCCAGCAGTCTTGGAGTGGAACTTGGAGCAGTGAGTCTCATTCTGTGCACAGAGGTTAGTGATGTATTCGTAGTACTGTAGATACTGGTACACGGACCTGTCATACATAAGGATGTAATAAGTAAATGCATGTTTTACCATCTCAGTATAGAAATGTATATAGGATGTGGCTTATTAGGGCTGGAAGTGAGTTAGTAGGGAGCCACGTGTTTGTTTCCTGCCTCTTCCTCCTCTGTCCCCTTAAGGTGCAGCCGTTGCTGCACTTACCGGAGTATATAAAATATGCTACACTGCAAGTAACTAAGCAATTTACATTTTAATATTATACCCAACGTGGTTACGGTCTTGTTTTTGTAGGACTGATAATGCACTTACCTCTCGCAATAGGAACCCTACGGCCTGGTTTTTCTTTTGCATTATGTTACTATGTGCACGTCCTTACAGTGATCTGTTTGGATTTCAGTTTTGCATGTGCATAGTAGGAATGTGCAGAATATACTGTTACTCTGTGTGTATGAAGTCTTTAATGTGAATGAAGTGCTTTGGGGAGGAAGGTCAGGGTCTTCAACCTTGGCCCTCCAGCTGCTGTGGAACTACACATCCCAGCATGCACTGCCATAGTTTTACCATGCTGTTATATCAAAAAGGTGGCAGTGCATGCTGGGATGTGTAGTTCCACAGCAACTGGAGGGCCAAGGTTGAAGACCCCTGCTGTAGGTTGCTTGTCCTCTCTTCCCTTTGTGTAGGGCAGGGGCTCCTACAGCTTCTGTGGAAGCTCACAATCTACTCCAACAAGCAGCAGAGCTCCTCACAGCAGGACCAGGCAGGTAGTATGGTTGTATTGAGTCACTGCTATCTCTTTTCTGGTGTATCCTACTCTCTCCCCTCTCCCTCCCCCATCCCATATACTTCCCTGACCTCAATTGTATCCTCACATTCCAGTTCCCTTTACACTAAAAACCTTGTGCTCCTCCACATGCTGTCACCTCCCTATTTGTGCTGGCAACTGGGCTGTTTTTTTTTTTTGACACACACACAGCGGCAACCCTGACCCTCCTCCCTGTCAGCAGGACCCGCGGCTGTCAGATAGATGATGGCCGTTCAGTGCGTATGAACGACCATCATCTGAAGATATATCTGCAGATCGCTTGATCTGCAGATATATCTTTCAGATGTGTACCCACCATAAGGTGGATGGAGTGAACTTCTGATTATGGGGGATATTCAATTAGGCTCTGAAAAGCCGTTATCAGCATTTTCATTTATTCCCGTATTCAATTACAAAGACTTTTCGCCGGTGTGAAAAGTCTTTGTAATAAAACAGGGATAAGTTTTCACCACTGCAGAGGTGGAGGAAAAAAGTGCAGAATTGGGGTTTAGGGGTGCAGGTTTACAAAAAATAGCCTGCACCCCTGGGAATGGCCCCTAAAAGGAATCTGTGTTAAAAAAAAAAAAAAGAGGGACACCCCAAAAATTAACTGCACACCCGGTGCATTTAATTAACTATATTTTTGGGGTTAAAAAAAATAAATAGTGGAACAGTCTTTTTAAAGTGGTGCAATTGATTCAAGGGGGTCCCCTGTATGCGGCAGGTGTTTTGCAGAATACGGGTAATTTTCAAAATGTACTTTAGGGATTTAAAAATATGCTTGAATCCATTTTCATGTACACCAAATTTGATGAGCATAGGTTTTTTTTTCCGAAAAATAAATAAGTGCTATTCTTCACCCCTTCTTCACAGGTGCAAAAAAGCACCTTCTGCAGCTATTTAAAAACCCTGCTTACCTTCCGCATGCTAAAACGGGGGTACCCATAGTGATCCACCATGTCAGGACATCATTAGGGGGGTCCCTGGATGATTTCCCGAAAATTCCCCTATTTTTCCCGATACTTACCTTTCCGCAGGGTCTCGCTTTCGCCGGCTCCAAACTGAATGTGTGGATAAAGCGGGCGTGCGCCCAATATTTTATCACTGCAAAACCTCCGATGTGGAGCGAAAAGTCCAGTACGGACTTTTTGCTCCCAAATTGAATATGGCCAGATATGTCATACAACTTACATTGAAAGCATTTGATATGCGTCCTCACTGGTGTACTTGAACTTTTATTTTTATATGCAAAGCAAATGCCAGTGGCGACTCTATCATAAGGTGATGACCAGATGGTTCTCTGATGTGCAGAAGGATTAATACTATAGACCCAGGGATTTATGTACATGTTCTGCAGTGCGCCATTTGCTCCATTCATGTCTGCACTACTAATCCCTTATAATATAGCCCACTGCTTTGCACTGTATTTACTTAAACTTGTGAAGGTGGCACTGTTTATAATGCCCTGCTAAAACAATAAAAAAGACACCACTGTATTAATCAAGTCTGCTTAATTGCTAATGAGTTCTCCTTGTTCTAAATTTAAGGTCTGTAGGACAAGGCTGCTGTTCATGGCCAAGAAAAAGGTAAACAGTGGTCACTTGTTTATAAATGTGACTATATAGTGTGTGTGATAGAGATATATAGATAGATAAAAACAAAATTCTTTTTTTCTCCTCTCTCTATCCTATCAATATTACGATATGTATGTAGTCGGTGATGAAACTGTACTCCTGAATTTATAACAGTTGATGTACCTAAAGGATTTACCTGAGGCTACATACTTTGTTTTAACTTTTTATTTAACCAGAATAGAACCATAAACTGAAGTTGGCATCACACATTTATGTCTGTACCCGTGTGACCCCAAAACACTCTCCTGCACGAGAATCACAGAATAACCTGTTGGTAACCAGCTTCTCAGTGAATCTCACCACTGAAACACTCTAATTCTTTTTCTTACCCCCAGATCATGGTTGGAGTCAGGGCTACACACAGAAAGGTCAGTTCCCTTACATACCAGATGTATAAATGTAGCTATGGAGGCTGACACGTATGTAGCCAGTGATGAGATACTGTACACCTGAGTGGAGACCCTACTCTGTAATTGATGCATGTAAAGGATTTACCTGAGGCTACGTTTCCCAGCAGCTCTAACACTGTTCCATCTAGACCTTGTTGGGCCCATGTCACCAGGCTGTACACGACAATGCTGCCTGTGTGCCACAGAGCACCCGCTTCCCCTGATGTGCAGTGTGTGATATCTGATTATTTTGCTGTTGTCTTTCAGTACATTCCGTGCTGTGTTGGAACCCGACCTGTTGCCGGCAATGGCTGAGAGTTGTGGCTCTGCCCCTGCGGAACTGCCCACTCTTGATGCAGAATGGTAAGCACACAATATGGAAGCTGTGTGGTACTCCCCAGAATATAGCATAAGTAGCCTGTGATGATGACCGTACAGCTGACTGGAGGGACTCTCCAATTGATGCTTTGTAAGGATTTACCTGAGGCTACAGAAGTGGTACTTTGGCTTCAGAAACTGCTATATGGCATGAATGACTAAACGGGGAGTAGAGTTACAGGGGCAAGGTGGGCTGGATGGTGTATTGAAGGGGCGCCATAGTGAGGGAAAGGCATAACCACACACCCCACAATGTTGTGACCATGCCCTCATCGTGGTGACATGCACCATAGCAAAATACTACCCTCCAGTGCCCATAACAATTGCTCCACTTACGTCTGCACCACTAATCCTTTATAATATAGCCCAGTGCTTCTGCAGTGTACCTATTTCTTAAAATTAGGAAATATAGAACACCCGCGCTCCAATGAATCAGGAGTGCAGCTCAAGAAATTGTGACCTACACACGTCACCAAGTAAGCATGAAAAGATAGAAAAGTACACTTGAGCGCTCCTCCTCTGAAGTAAATACTCCCAATTATTAAAAGGCAGTTAAAAAATTTGAAATAGTCCAAATTGTCTCTTTAAAAATATTTGTAGATTATTCAGATGGAGTATTCCTGCTAGTACACTTTCTCCAACGAAAATAATAAACACGACAATGTTCTTTTTCAACACACTAGTATACAACCCCTTCAGTATCCAACAGCACCTCCAAACAAATCAAAACAAGGGATCTCCCATAGTGAAGTATTGTAAATTTATTTCACGTTAAAAATCAAGGTAAATAAAAATGGCAGCGTACCACAATCAACCTTTTCAGAAAGGCACTGTGTAAAAGCAATAGGGATTTTTTGCTTCCCTAAAAGCAGTTCACCTTTCCCTGTTAGGTGACTGGTCCCTTCAAAGGTTCTAGGTAATGGGAAGCTCCCACAGGTGACCTTTCTGAAAAGGTTGATTGTGGTTCGCTGCCATTTTTATTTAGAATCAAATGAACAGCTTCATCTTTCTAATACCGAACTAAAGCCCTGCTACTCTAGGGGTAGAGATATTCTCGTAAAAACTGATATTTCACATCTTGGCAAAGGCAATAATAATAATCCATCATTTTTTCCTAAAAAAAAAAAAAAAAAAAAACTAGGTTGCATCAAATGTACATGTGTAACGTGCCAATACTTGATCGCAGGTGATACATTCCATCATCCGCACAGTGGTAAACTTTTTTTTTTTTTTTTTTTTTCCATTAAATTCCAACTTACTTGTAATACCAATTTTGTAATATACCAAATAATCTGCCCCTGCGGTTTAAGCTATATTGGTAAAACTGAGCGAAAATTTAAGGAGCGCATGGAGGCTCATAGATCTGCCATTCGTAATGCACTATTGTCAGGTTCCAGTGGACAACCTGTAGCTCGTAATTTTTCTGAATTTAAACATCCCCTTTCTAGTTTACGCTACAGGATGATGATGGCGGAGGTGATCGAGCAAAAAAATTATTGCAGCGTGAGACTCACTGGATAGTTAAACTTGGCGTTCTATTTCCTAAGGGTCTTAATGAAAGCATCTCTTATACTAGTTTTCTACTTCAGGGTCCATAGGGTATCCACAGGATACCTTGGGGGTATAGGCGATGGCGGCAGACATCCAGGCACCACAGAGTTAAATTTTCAGCCTCCCAGGATGCACTGGGGTCCCTCTCCTATACCCCGCCACCGAGCCTCAGGCCACTCAGTTTTCGTAGGTGCCTGGCCGGACCAGTCGCACCGTACAGAGGGGGGTCTTTTTAAGGCCCCTGAATATTTCTTCGCAGCTGTGGCTGCACAACTAGAGTGCTCCAGCATAGGACAGTCCGTATTGACGTCCATGCTGTCACTCCTACACCCCGCCGGTACCAGAACGCCGGTACCGATCCGGGGATGCTGGTAGGTAGCTGGGGTCACAGCTAGCGGTGCTCCCCGGCTACCTGGACTGTGGCCGGATGCACGGGGAACAAGGTAAGCGGTGGGCACCCGCCGGTAACACAGTCCTGTTTGGTCCCCAGGCAGGGGGCTCCCTGGGGACCGGCTGCGCGTGGGGCCAGGTACTGATCCTGCGCCTTCCACTAGACCACCAGGGACAGCGGGCCGCAGCATGTGCGGTACAGTGCGGCGTCCCAGGGGTTAATAGCACGCCAGGGGAGAACGCCTTCCCTGTCTCACAGCCGGCGTCTCCCCCGCTGCACAGTGCCATTCCACAGCGGTCTGAGCGGGCTGTGTCAGCGCTCCTCCCCCGGGCCCTGCCTTCTCTCTGCTCCTCGGTGGCCATTTTCTCACTACATGTGCTGGGGATGGCAAACGCTGCTGGAAGCTGATACAGATGCCATTGCGGTCCGGGTCACCCGCATACCTCTCCTTCAATTAAGGTCAGTGTATGCAGCACTGTTTCCTACCAGGCTCTGGTCTGTGTAGTTGATCGCAGTTCTTGTAATGCAGGATGTTATCTGTGCATTGTATGTGACTTAAATGCTAGCGCTGTTTGCCTGTACTTTCATTTCTGACTGTCAGCCTTTTCCTGTTCTTCTGCTACAGCCCTTGCGGTGCGGTGTCGCAGGGTGTTTATTACCTCACAGTAAACGTGGTTTTTCTGTGTGGGAGGTCACATACGCTCCGTTCACACTCCTCATGTCGGAAAGTGAACGAGGATATCCTCTTCCAGCTATAATGTACTGATATCATGTGCAGTTAGTGGAGGGATATGTAGACGCTGAGGGTTTATGGAGGGCATGTTGTATTATATATCACGCCCCATTTCTGTCACTGTGCCTGCAGAAAAAAAGGGGACCGCCCTCGGCTGGCTAAGATGCTTACAGCCTTTGTGGGCAACGCCCCCTGCGTTTCCCCATAGGGGTTATCGCAGCCTGTGGTGGTCTCATCACAGGCAGGGGTCCCTGGACAGTTGATGGTACCCCAGTGTATCCTGCTTTTCGCCCCCCCCCAGGTCTCGCAGGAGCCTGTGTGGGTGAATTTATTGTCCAAATGTTATAGCACCTGATGGACGTTTTACAGGGGGAGTCACCATTTCGGCCTTCTAAACGGCCTTTCGGGTCTCAGACGGGTAACTGGATCTCTGCACACTGACTCTCCAGCAGAGCAGGTGGATAGTGGCAAATTCTCAGAGACTTTGCCACGTTCATAATGAGACTGTCTTACATATAGCCTACTCCTTTCCAGAATCTCCTCGGCAGCAGTAGCGGCTTGCCGCTCCCTGTGGTTGCGCTCTTGGAAAGCGGACGCAGATTCCATTTGGAATGCTTTGCCTTTTACGGGACAAGTCCTGTTTGGCCCTCGTCTGGACGCAATTGTGGCCCTGCAGGCAGCAGCTACGTCTGCGTGTCTGCCATCGGCTACAGTCCCATCAGGGTCTGGGGCTTTGTCTTTTCGGCCCTGTGAGGCCAGGGTAAGTCTAAAATACAGCTTTCCAAGACAGTCAGTAGCCAGGAAATCTGCTCAGCCATAAGAACAGGCTTGGAGTACAAGACGTCCTACTCCCAAGTTGGACTATAAGCCTTCAGCCTCACGGGACGGGCCTCCTCTCGGGAGCCCCCAGAGTTGGAGGCCGGCTTCTCCAGTTCACCCAGTGCTGGTGTCTGACCACCACGGACACTGGGGTAAGAGAAGTATTTTCTTGAAGGTATGTCCTCTCTTCCCGGTAAAAGCCTCCCAGACGGTTTTTCGTTACAGGTCTTCTGTCAATTCAGGACAAGGCCCTGTAATTTTTGAGGGTGTTACACTCTATGCTCCAGGCAGGAGTTATAGTACCTATTCCGTTGCCCCAAAGGGGAACGAGGTATTACTCCATCCTCTTTCTGGTACAGACACCCAATGGGGCTTACCAGGACATTCTCAACCTCGAATCCTTCAACAAATTCTTAAGGGTTCCTCGGTTCGGGAGGGGGACCCTGCATTTCCATCATTCAATGGAGCCTGGGAATTTTGTGGTGTCGTTGGATATATTCAGGGTGACTACCTGAATATCCCTCTTTTCTTAGCACACCAGTGTTTTCCTCAGGTTTGCAGTGGTCGATAAGCGTTTCCAGTTTCTGGCATTGCCCCTTGGTCTGGCCTCCGCGCCTCACGGTTTACCAGGGTCATGGTAGTTATGGCAGCCCACCTGCGGATGCAGAGGGTCCGCTTGTTACCCTATCCGAGTGACCTGTTGTTACCACGGTCTCCAGAGATACTTCAGTGCCATATGCAACGGACAATATCTGTGTTGCTACGTTAGGGCTGACTGATAACCTGGAAATGGTCCTCTCTGATTCTTCACAGAGGATGCTCCATATCCCAACATCTGAGGATCTTTGTGATTGAGGAAAAGATCTCTGCAGGCAACTGCGTACCTTTGCCTGTAATGCAGAGTCGCCGAGTGTCTATTCACTTGGCAATGTGGTTCCTGGGTTCCAGGATGTCGCTGTTCGACATGGTGGAGTACCCAGCTTCACTCTAGAGAACTTGATCCTCTCCGGATGGGATGGGTTGCCCCATAGGATAAAGTCAATAGGCTTTCCCCGGAGGTTTGTCTCTCTCTGGCCTGGTGGCTGCAGAAAGCTCACCTAAACAAGGGGCACCCCCTTTGGGATTGCGGACAGGGTCCTACTGACGACGGACGTCAGTATCCGTGGCTGGGAAGCAGTGACTGGTCCACACTTGTTCCAGGGCAGGTGGACACCAGTAGTTTTTGCGCTTCCCATAAACATCTGAGAACTCTGAGCAGTATTCAAGGTTCTCCAGCATGCAGGACAGGTCCTCCACGGAAATACCGTGCAGGTACAGTCTGACAACGCCCATCATGATGGCTTATGTAAGCCACCTAGGAGGTTCCCGAAGTCAGGCGACACTAACAGTGGTGTCCCGAATTCTGGCTTGGGTGGAAGGCTATATCCCTGCCGTCATCGGCAGTGTTCATTCAGGAATCCTCAGATGGAAAGCAGGCTTTCTCAGCCGTCAAGACGTGCATTCAGGGAAATGTCCTCTTTATCAGGAGGTGTTCAATCTTCTGGTGAACAAGTGGAGGCTTTCAGAGATGACTCTTCTGATAAACGTAGGTAGGTCCAGTGGACCTTCCAAGTTGTGTACCTCGTCCCTCCGTTATCCCTTCTTCCTCCAGTAATAGCAAGAAGGAGGCACGCTCCTGCTGATGGCTCCAGCGTAGGCCAGATGGCACTGTTACTCAGATCTTCGGAGCCTCTCAGTTAACACTCCGAAGCTGTTGCCTCTACGCCCGGACCTGTTGTCTCAGGATCCTGGCTGATACCCAGACCTGGGTTGTCTGTCCTTGACGGTGTGGCGGTGGAGACTGCCCTCTTAAGGTCTAGGAGTTTTTCCAGCTCTATAGTTAACAGGGGCTCTGTCCATGCTAAGAGCTCGGAAGTTTTTATCTGCAAGAATTTACCATTAGGTATGGTATACTTTCTTTCAGGTGTCGCCCTAGAGGCTAGGCTCCTCGGGTATTCCGGATATCCAGAGGTTGGCTTTCCTACAGGTGGGCTTAGATAACTGTCTTCGCCTTGCTTACCTGAAGGTGCAGGTTTCTGCCCTGTTAGTATGGTTTCAGTGTAGGATTGCTACTCTTCCTGATGTCCGCACCTTTGTGCAGGGTGTACGTTATATTCAGCATCCCTTTGTTCCACCTGTGGCCCCTTGGGATTTGGCTGTGGTCCTTAGGGCTCTCTGAGGACCGCCATTTGATCCACTGGGCTCAGTGGATTTCAAATGGCTTACGGCTAGGACTGTATTCCTTCTGGCTCTTAATTTGGCCAGTAGGATCTCAGAATGGGAGGCTCTGTCATGTAGACCTCCCTTTTTCTCATCTTTCCTAGGAACAGGGCAGTGCTTGCCTTTACTTCCCCAGTCCTGTCTGCTGGTGAGGCCTATTTGGCTGTGGTACGGGCGCTAAGAATTTAAGTTGACCGTACCAGTCCATTTAGGAAATCAGACTCTGTTTTGTCCTTTCTGATTTCCATAAAAAGGGTTGGCCTGCCACTACGCTAACTTTGGCAGGATGGATTCACAGGTCTTCCTGTTCCATCCTCTATTAAAGCTCTTCCACTAGGTCTGTGGGTCCTTCGTGGGCAGCTCGACGTGGCGCCTCAGCAGTGATGGCAGCCACGTGGTCATCTGTTCATATTTTTGTAAGGTATTATGCTTTTGATACCTTCGCCTCTCAGGATGCTTCCTTTCGGCGGCGGATTCTCCTTACAGCACAGGAGCGTCCCCACCCTTAAAGGATACTGCTTTGGGACATCCCCAAGGTATCCTGTGGATACCCTATGGACCCTGAAGTAGAAAATATGAGATATGGTAAGAACTTACCCTTGTTATCTCTATTTCTACGAAGTCCATAGGGTTCCACAGGACTCCCGCCCTGTCGCACCTGTACTGCAGATGGGCTTTGATCTGGTCACCGGTTTCTCCGTCTCCTTCTGGTGAGAATGTGATTTTTGTGTGTTCCAGACTGTCTTCTCTCTCTTTTTTGCTCCTGCTCCGGCCTATGGCTTGTTACGAAACTGAGTGGCCTGAGGCTCGGGGGCGGGGTATAGGAGAGGGACCCCAGTGCATCCTGGGAGGCTGAAAATTTAACTCTGTAGTGCCTGGATGTCTGCCGCTATCGCCTATACCCTCAAGGTATCCTGTGGAACCCTATGGACTTCGTAGAGATAACAAGGGTAAGTTCTTACCATATCATATTTTTTGTAAGTTACCTGTAAGTTTATAGTCTATCTGACATCTTTGTATTGCGTGTTTATTATAGTGAGATCGTTTGTTACCATTCACAATGGTTATGTGATGTCATTATTTTATTATGGTGTTTGTTTATCCCCGTAGCCATGGTGATGGGTGGTCACAGAAGGAGCGATGCCGCGTACTATCAGCGCAATGACGTCATTCAAAGGAGACGCCGGGCAGGTGTGCAGTCCCGAGCCAGAGTTCCTGTCTTCACCGGGTGTAGTAGTAGTATATAAGGTATGTCTTTAATGACTGTTTGTTACTTTTTCATGACGACCGTTTATTACAACTGAAACGTTGAAGCTGCTAAGAACCTGTGACTGAATTATTTATCTCTGCCTTGAGTGCCGCACCATCGTTTTGTGTGTGTATATATACATAGTGTTCACTCTAGCTCCGGCTGCAGGCAGGGCGCCGGAGCTAAAGAAGGCAACCTTGTGTGTCTATAAGACGCGTTCCCTTTTCGTTATACTTGGGGGCGTGCCCGGCACTTACAGACACGCCGGACAGCCCCCAAGCGCTGCAGACAGGGAGAATAGATGCCGGGCGCATGCGCCCGGCGCCTATTCTCCGGCAGTGACCGGATCACTGCACATTTCTCCACCCTCGGGACACTGCAACCCGCGGGTGAAGACGGCACCCGCAGGCTGTGAGGGCAGGGCGCTCTTTGCCCTCCTTCTGGAGGGCAGGGCGCTCTTTGCCCTCCAGAAGGAGGGCAGGGCGCTCTTTGCCCTCCAGAAGGAGGGCAGGGCGCTCTTTGCCCTCCAGAAGGAGGGCAGGGCGCTCTTTGCCCTCCAGAAGGAGGGCAGGGCGCTCTTTGCCCTCCAGAAGGAGGGCAGGGCGCTCTTTGCCCTCCAGAAGGAGGGCAGGGCGCTCTTTGCCCTCCAGAAGGAGGGCAGGGCGCCGCGCCCCGCTAAAACAGCCTAGCGGGAACGCTATATACAGTCAGGTGCACAAATATTGGGACATTGACAGAATTTTCATATTTGGTCTCTATTCACCACCACAATGGCTTTGAAATTAAACAAACAAGATGTGCTTTAACTGCAGACTTTCAGATTTAATTTGAGGTAATTACATCCAAATCAGGTGAACGGTGTAGGAATTACGGTTTCTATATGTGCATCCCACTTTTTAAAGGGCCAAAAGTAATGGGACTATCAACTCAAAAGCTATTTCATGGACAGGTGTGGGCTATTCCCTAGTTATTTCATTATCAATTAAGCAGGTAAAAGGTCTGGAGTTGATTCTAGGTGTGACATTTGCATTTGGAATCAGTTGCTGTCGACTCTCAATATGAGATCCAAAGAGCTGTCACTATCAGTGAAGCAAGCCATCATTAGGCTGAAAAATCAAAACAAACCAATCGGAGAGATAGCAAAAACATTAGGTGTGGCCAAATCAACTGTTTGGAACATTCTTAAAAAGAGAACGCATCGGAGAGCTTAGCAACACCAACACCAAAAGACCCGGAAGACCACGGAAAACAACTGTTGTGGATGACAGAAGAATTATTTCCCTGGTGAAGAAAAACCCCTTCGCAACAGTTGGCCAAATCAAGAACACTCTCCAGGAGGTAGATGTATATATGTCAAAGTCAACAATCAAGAGAAGACTTCACAAGAGTGAATATAGAGTGCTCACCACAAGATGCAAATCATTTGTGAGCCTCAAGCACAGGAAGACCAGATTAGAGTTTGCCAAACAACATCTAAAAAAGCCATTACAGTTCTGGAACAACATCCTATGGACAGATGAGACAAAGATCAACTTGTACCAGAGTGATGGGAAGAGAAGAGTATGGAGAAGGAAAGGAACTGCTCATGATCCAAAACATACCACCTCATCAGTGAAGCATGGTGGTGGTAGTGTCATGGCATGGGCATGTATGGCTGCCAATGGAACTGGTTCCCTTGTATTTATTGATGATGTAACTGCTGACAAAAGCAGCAGAATGAATTCTGAAGTGTTTCGGGCAATATATGCTCATATTCAGTCAAATGCTTCAGAACTCATTGGACGGCGCTTCACAGTGCAGATGGACAATGACCCAACGCATACTGCAAATGCAACCAAATAGTTTATTAAGGCTAAAAAGTGGAATGTTATGCAATGGCCAACTCAATCCCCTGACCTGAATCCGATTGAGCATGCATTTCACTTGATGAAGACAAAACTGAAGGGAAAATGCCCCAAGAACAAGCAGGAACTGAAGACATTTGCAGTAGAGGCCTGGCAGAGCATCACCAGGGATGAAACCCAGCGTCTGGTGATGTCTATGCGTTCCAGACTTCAGGCTGTAATTGCCTGCAAAGGATTTGCAACAAAGTATTAAAAAGTGAAAGTTAGATTTAGGATTGTTTAGTTTGTCCCATTACTTTTGGCCCCTTTAAAAAGTGGGAGGCACATATAGAAATTGTTGTAATTCCTACACCGTTTACCTGATTTGGATGTAATTACCCTCAAATGAAATCTGAAAGTCTGCAGTTAAAGCACATCTTGTTTGTTTCATTTCAAAGCCATTGTGGTGGTGAATAGAGGCCAAAATATGAAAATTCTGTCAATGTCCCAATATTTATGCACCTGACTATATAGATATAGATAGAGTCAGTCTTACAGTACAAGTAAAGGCTACAAGTCGGTCACCGCGCCGGAGTCGGTCACCGCGCAGGGGGGCTGCAGGAGCAGCCCCCAGAAGCTTTTTATTTTCTAATAGATTTTATTTATTTTAGTTTCTCTTTTTACTACAGACGGCAGCGAAGGGCTGTCTGTACAGACGCCCACGCTGCCGCTCTGATCCCCGACTGGCGCCGCGACGCCAGTACTGATCTGGGGATCGCGGCGGGAGGACAGAGTCCGTACTAGCCGGACTCTGTCTACCTCCCAGGACTGCTGCCGGAGTCGCCGGGGATTCAGGTAATGCAGTCCTTTAGCCTCCGGTCCTGGGGACAGACCAGAGGCTGCTGGCAGTGGCGGCGGGCCCCCCCATAACCCGTGGGACCACTAGACCACCAGGGATAACCGGCAAGCGGGAAGCCAGCATCCCTGGGGTTAATGGCCAGCCAGGGGAGGAAGCCTTCCCTGTTCAGCGGCTCCTCCCCTCAGCTCAGCGCGCTTTTCAGCCTGCATGTTCAGCCTGCATGTCTAGCGTCCCTGAGCTGCAGTTCACTCGGCCACTCCTCCTCTGAGGTCTCTGGCGGCCATTTTTTTCTACATGTGGCAGCGCAGATCCCTCAGGGAGCACGCGGACCGGTCCCCCTGTGTACCTCTCCCCTGTTAGGACGGCGTACACAGCACTATAGCCCTTCCAGACACTGAATCTGGGCGGTTGAGTGTAGTGTAAAGGTGCAGTGAGTATATCTTCCTGCATGGTATGTGACTTTTGCTAGTGCTGCTGTCTGTATTTTTCTCTTATTACTGTCAGCTTATATCTATCTCTTTCCTTCTTCCTTAGCCCTACAGGTGTGGAGGAGGGGCTTTTCTACTAACCTCACATATATAAATCAAGTATTTGTGAGGTCTGTCACATACAGTTGTGTGCTACACAGTGCCATATTCAGGACTGTTGTTCAGCACACAGGGAAGTGCAGTTCTTTTTTCCTCTATTGCCATATATATTTTGTCTGTACATTATATTTGGTTATGTCTGAGGGTGAAGTTGAGCACTCCGGGACTCCAGTGTTGTTTTCCTGCAGGCGCTGCTCTGCGGGATCACATAGGGAAGAGGCATCTCTGGATGGCCTTGATGAGCGGTGTCAGTTGACTCCTGGTCAATCCAGACCCCCTATGACACAGGAGCCACCATGGGCTATGTTTTCACAGGTGCTGGTGTCTCTGGCGGACCGCCTTGCGGCTCCGTCTGCTGTCCCTACGAGGACTCTGTCCCAGCCTACCATTTCCCATTACCAGTGTACCCCGCAATTATTGCAGAGTTCCTCTGGGTCACAGACTGTGGACCCTTATTCAGGATTGCCTATCTATTTTCAGGCCACTCCTGCTACACAACAGTCTGTGGTGCCTTTCCAGACCAATGTGGCAGCTCCTCCACCATGGGTGGACGTGCTCTCCAGTTCAGTCCAGAGTCTGGCAGCTGCATCTTCGACTTTTCAGTCGATGCTGCACAATGACAGGTCTGCAGGGGCATCTAAGCGTGCACATAAGTTGCATGCGGCGCAGATTTCGGACACTGAGGAGTCCTCAGATGAGGGTGATGTCCAGGACGACTCCGATTCGTACACCTCGGCTCAGGAGGTGGAATCTCGGTCGTCTATTGATGTACGAGCTCTGGTTAGGGCGGTGCGTGCCATTCTCCTAATAGAGGATGAGGCACCTGATCCTAAGTAGAAATTCCCTAGTTTTTAAACAAAAAAAAAAAACTAAGGTGACTTCGGCGGTATTCCCCCTATCTGATCAATTAACAGATCATATGGCGGTGGCTTGGCAGACACCCAGTAAGAGATTTGTGCCTCAAAAGAGGTTGGCTTCCAATTATCCATTCCCGGAGGCGCATTGTAGGAAGTGGGTAGCTCCACCGGCGGTGGATTCCCATGTCACACGCCTTATTAAGAGTGCTACGCTGCCAATACCGTCAGTTTCCTCGGTAAAGGATCCCACGGACAGAAAGGTTGAGGCTTGCCTTAAGTCTATTTATTCCCCCTCTGGAGCAATTGCTCGCCCGTCCATGGCCATTTCCTGGTGGCCATTAGGGTTGGGCCAATGCCTTAGGGGACACTTTTCCTGAGGATACTCAGGAAGTCCAGAGGGCATTACTAGGACAGATGAGTGATGCGGCTTCTTATATTGGAGAAGCTTCCTTGGACGCTAGTCTGCTAACCTCTAGGGTGTCGGCTGCGGCTGTGCATGCCCGCCGCTCCTTATGGCTGAGGTCCTGGAGAGCAGACGCTGATTCAAACAAGGGCCTGGAGGCCTTACCTTTTAATGGGGAATTACTTTTTGGTCCAGACTTGGATAGGATCGTGGATAGACTGGCTAGGTCCAAGAAACAAGCTTAGAGTGCCAGGCGTCCCTCTTCCAAACAGGAAGATAAGCCTTCCGCCTGATGGGACGGGCCTCCCTCTGGGGGATCCCAGAGGGGAGGCCGACTTCTTCATTTCGCCCAGAGCTGGTTCAATACCACCACCGATGCCTGGGTGCGAGAAGTGGTCTCCCAGGGGTACGCCCTGTCTTTTCGGCGCAGACCGCCTCACTAGTTTTTCTGCACGAGTCCTTCTCAGGACATAGCCAAGGCTATGCTGATCAGGGAAGCTATAGACTCCTTGCTGACTGCAGGGGTCATTGTACCTGTTCCACAATCTCAGCATGGGATGGGGTACTATTCTGCTGTTTCTGGTACAGAAACCCAATGGCTCCCATCGACCCGTTCTAAATTTAAAGTCTTTGAACAGGTTTCTCAGGATTCCCAGGTTCAGAATGGAAACCTTGTGTTCCATAATTCTGGCTATGGAACCAGGGGATTACATGGTCTCCCTGGATATCCAGGACGCTTACCTCCATGTGCCGATAGCAACGTCACATCAGAGGTGTCTGCGGTTCGCTCTGTTGCACCGTCACTACCAGTTCCGGGCTCTCCACAGCGCCGAGGGTGTTCACCAAGGTGATGGCAGTTATGGCTGCCCACCTTCGGAACCAGGGGGTACGGTTGTTAGCGTATCTGGACGACCTCCTATTGCTGGCAAGCTCTCCGGAGGTTCTGCTGCAACATCTCCAACTGACGGTGGCTTGTCTGCAGATGCACGGGTGGTTAATAAATTGGAGGAAGTCATCCCTGATCCCATCTCAGCAGATGGTCCATCTGGGGGCCCTCCTAGACTCTCATCAGCAGCGGATCTTTCTAACTCCAGAAAAGGTATCTTCCCTACAGTTGCGGATACGCAGTTGCCTGGATTGTGCCAGTCTTTCGGTACACTCGGCAATGAGAGTGCTGGGTTCCAGGTGTCGGCATTCGATATGGTGGAATTTGCCCAGTTTCACTCCCGGCCTCTGCAGAGGCTGATTCTAGCAAACTGGAATGGGTTGCCTCACCGGATCCGGTCACAGACCCTGGTGCTATCTCCGGATGTACGACAGTCCCTGAATTGTTGGCTTTAAACAGCTCACCTCCTCGAGGTTCGCCCATTTTGGATCCCGGCCTGGGTTCGGCTCACGACAGATGCCAGTCTTCGGGGTTGGGGGGCGGTGACGGGTTCCTTGTCACTTCAGGGTCGTTGGACAGCGGAGGAAGCGGCTCTCCCCATCAATGTTCTGGAACTAAGAGCCGTGTACAGGGCTCTGCAGTCGGCCGGCACCACTCTTCACGGAAGGGCGGTGCAAGTGCAGTCAGACAACGCCACCACGGTGGCGTACATCAATCACCAGGGAGGAACTCGCAGCCGGGCTGCGATGGCAGAAGTGTCTCACATCCTAACCTGGGCGGAGTGCCACTTTCCAGCGATCTCTGCAGTCTTCATTCCCGGAATCCTCAATTGGGAGGCAAACTTCCTCAGCCGTTACGACGTGCATCCAGGGGAATGGTCGCTTCATCCAGAGGTATTCCAACTACTCATGGACAAGTAGGGACTGCCGGAGATGGACTTGATGGCCTCTCGTCACAATCACAAGTTGCCCGTGTACAGGTCAAGGACAAGGGACGACGGCGCCAGTCTGGTGGACGCTCTGTAGGTCAGATGGACGTTTCAGCTGGCATATCTGTTTCCTCCGATATCCCTTCTGCCTTGGGTCCTGCGCAAGTTCTAGCAGGACGGAGGCACTCTGGTACTGGTGGCCCCAGCGTGGCCAAGACTTCCGTGGTACTCCAACCTACAGAGTCTGTCCATCGACGTTCCGTACCTTCCTCCTCAGCGGCAGGACTTGTTGTCTCAGGGGCCCTACCTTTACCCGGATCTGGGTCGTCTGTCTTTGACGGCGTGGCTCTTGAGACGGCCGTCTTAAGGTCCCGGGGCTTTTCTAGTTCCGTTATTTCCACCATGCTGAGGGCACGCAAGCCTGCTTCTGCAAGGATTTACCATAGAGTGTGGCACACGTACTTTCAGTGGTGTGAGTCCAGAAACTTATGATCCTCAGGTATTCAGAGTTTCAAGGATTCTGGCTTTTCTTCAGTCGGGTTTGGACTTAGGTTTACGCCTTTCCTCTCTGAAGGTGCACGTGTCTGCTTTATCGGTTTGGTACCAACGTAGAATTGCTATGTTACCGGACGTACAGACTTTTTTTCCGGGGTGTTCTCAGGATTCTCCTGGCTATTGCTTCAGCAAGGAGGGTTTCCGAGTTGGGGGCACTTTCATGTAGTCCCCCCTTCTTAATTATTTTCTACAGGACAGAGCAGGGCTTCGCACTCGTCCTGAGTGTTTACCTAAGGTTGTCTCTAAGTTCCATATCAATCAGGAACTGGTGGTCCCAGCCTTTCAGTCCCCTGATCTTACAGCAGGGGAGACTTCGTTGGACATTGTCCGTGCTCTCAGAGTTTATGTTGATCGGACTGCTTCTGTTCGAAAGTCCGACTCCTTGTTTGTCCTCTTTGGTTTTCATAAGAGGGGTTGGCCTGCCAACAACCAGACTTTGGCCCGTTGGTTTTGTTCTGTTATTAGGGAGGCTTAGATACGAGAGCATTTACCTGTTCCAGCCTCTGTTAAGGCTCTTTCCACTCGTTCTGTGGGCCCTTCTTGGGCTGCTAAACGTGGTGCCTCAGCTGTTCAGCTGTGTAAGGCAGCCACTTGGTCTTCGGTTCAAACGTTTCTAAGATTTTATGCGTTTGACACCTTTGCCTCTCAGGATGCATCCTTCGGGCGCAGGATTCTCCTTTCTGCACAGGAGCGTCCCCGCCCTTAGTTGAACTGCTTTGGGACATCCCCAAGGTCAACCCTGTGGACCCCCTATGGACCCTGAAGTAGAAAACAAGAGATATGGTAAGAACTTACCTTTGTTATCTCTGTTTCTACGAAGTCCATAGGGTCCACAGGGCGCCCGCCCTGACGCACCTGGCTTCTAATGGGCTGTGTTGCTGGTCACCGGTATTTCCGTCTCCTTTTTCTGTGAGTATGGTTTCTTGTGTGTTCCAGTCTTCCTTCTCTCTGTTCCATATTCTCCTCCGGCCTAGGCTGCTTACCAACTGAGGTGCCTGTGGCTCGGGGGCGGGGTATAGAGGAGGACCCAAGTGCATCCTGGGAGCTAAAAGCTTAACTGTGTGGTGCCCATGGATCCTGATCCAGCTATATCCCCAAGGTCAACCCTGTGGACCCTATGGACTTCGTAGAAACAGAGATAACAAAGGTAAGTTCTTACCATATCTCTTGTTTCATTTCAAAGCCATTGTGGTGGTGAATAGAGGCCAAAATATGAAAATTCTGTCAATGTCCCAATATTTATGCACCTGACTGTATGTGTGTGTCTCTCCCTCTCCCTGAGGCTACATAAACTGAAGTTTGCATCGCACACTGATATCTGTACCCGTGTGACCCCCAAAACACTCTGCATGCCCGAGAATCTCAAAATAAATTACGGGATAACTTTGTCTTCCGTTAAGGGTTGTAAAAAGTTATTTGCAAACATTGCTCCAATGAGCCGCAGGAACAAAGAGCCAAACAGATATCTGCTTTTCGTAGTCTGACTTGCAGCAGCCTGATAAATATAAGTGCTCTCTCAGGGTTACAGCTCCTCCGTAATATTTGCTATTGCTGATTTCTATGTTGGTTACCAGCTTCCAGTAACTTCTCATTTCTTTTTCTCTACCCCCAGATCGTGGTTGGAGTCAGTGCTACACACAAAGGTCAGTCCCCTTACATACTACACGTATAAATGTAGCTATGGAGGCTGACACGTATGTAGCCAGTGATGAGATACTGTACACCTGACCTGAGTTTAGACGCTATTCTGTAACTGATGCATGTAAAGGATTTACCTGAGGCTACGTTTCCCAGCAGCTCTAACACTGTTCCATCTAGAACTTGTTGGGCCGCATGTCACCAGGCTGTACACGACAATGCTGCCTGTGTGCCACAGAGCACCCGCTTCCCCTGATGTGCAGTGTATGATATCTGATTATTTTGCTGTTGTCTTTCAGTACATGGCTGAAAGTTGTGGCTCTGTCCCTGCGGAACTGCCCACTTTTAATGCAGAATGGTAAGGATACAATATGGAAGCTGTGTGGTACTCCCCAGAATATAGCATAAGTAGCCAGTGATGATGACCGTACAGCTGACTGGAGGGACTCTCCAATTGATGCTTTGTAAGGATTTACCTGAGGCTACAGAAGTGGTACTTTGGCCTATGAAACTGCTATATGGCATGAATGAGTATGAACAGTAAGGTAGGGGGGATTACATGGGACAAGAAGGTGGGCTGGATGGCAGGTTTAAAGGACTCTGTAGTGCAGGGAAGGCATGCACCCTAGCAAAATAGTCTACCCTCCAGTGACCACGCCATCCCCTTCCTGCCAAAATACTGGGGCCTGCCTAATGTTTTGGCAGCACTATGGCTTGTCATTGTGGAATAATACTATATACTATACTACTATAATTATTGATGGTTTTTTATTAAAATTAAAACCCTTTCCTCTATTTAATCAATGTAATCAGAACTTATAAGTGTGGGAGTGTGTCTCAGAGATGAATCCTAATGGGGGCATATTTTAACATTGAAACCCCCTAAAAACACTGTAGTAGTTTATTGAAAAGGGGATATCTACATATATGCTGAACATTTGATGTAATTTGCCATACATGCTTAACGTGGCGTGATCCGGATGCTTTTCTGCTGCATTTGGTACAATTTCCCACAAATGTAAATTATTTTCCTAAGTGCTTTTTATGTTTTGTTTTTTGTTTTTGTTTTTTATCTTGTTTTGTTTATTTTTGTATTATATATATATATTTTTTATTTTTTTTCGTCAGGTCAATAATTTGAGCCGGTGACCAGATGGGAAGGTTTGTGGTCTTTGAGAGAGTATAAAACCCATTGGAGGAATATTTTGCTTTATCCATAGGCACTTTGTTTTGGACCCCAAGTTGCTAGAAAGTAATTTACACTCTGTGCCCACTTTATTAGGCACAGCTTCTTGTTAATGTATATATTTAATCAGTCAATTTTGTGACTGCAATTCAATGCAACGTCTCAGTCAAGAGGTTCAGTTATTGCTGTTCAGATCAAAAACCAGAATGGGGAAGAAATGTGATCTCGGTCACTTTGAGTGCGGAAGGGTTGTTGGGGCCAGACGGTGTGATCTGAGTATCTCGGAAATTGCTGATCTCCTGTCATTTTCACGCACAACAGTCTCTAGACTTTACAAAGAATGGTGCTGCGCTAAACAAAAAACATCCAGTAAGCGGAAGTTCTGTGCCCAAAAACGCCTTGGTAATGAGTGGTCAGAAGAGAATGGATAGTGTGCTTAAGCGCTGACTGGAAGGCGACCGTAGATGAAATAACAGTGTGTTACAACAGCGGTATGCAGAAGAGCATCTCTGAATGTACAGACCATCAAACCTTAAAGTTGATGGGCTACAGCAGCAGAAAAAAAAAAGTTTAGCCGAAAACGGAGGCTACAGTGGGCACAGGCTCGCCAACACCGCTCAGCTAAAGCATCCTGAGACCATTCATATGTGGAGTTGCTTCTCAGCCAAGGGAGTGGGCTCACAATTTTGCCTAAGAACACAGCCATGAATAAAGAATGGTACCAAACATCCTCCAAGAGCAACTTCTCCCAACCATCCAAGAACAGTTTGGTGATGAACAATGTCTTTTCCAGCATGATGGAGCACCTTGCCATAAGGCAAAATGATAACTAAGTGGTCCGGGGAAAAAAACAACATCATTTTGGGTCCATGGCCAGGAAACTCCCCAGACCTTCATCCTATGGAAAACTTGTGGTTAATCCTCAAGAGGCGGGTGGACAAACAAAAACCCACAAATTCTGACAAACTCCAAGCAATGATTAGGCAAGAATGGGCGGCCATCAGTCAGTACGTGGCCCACAAGTTGATTGACACCATGCCAGGGCGAATTGCAGAGGTCTTGAAAAAGAAGGGTCAACACTGCAAATATTGCCTCTTTGTATAAAGTTAATGTAATTCTCAATAAAAGCCTTTGACACTTATGCTTGTAATTTTATGTCCGTATAACATAGTAACATCTGACAAAAAGGTTTAAATACACTGAAGCAGCAAACTTTGTGAAAACCAATACTTGTGTCATTCTCAACTTTTTTTTGCCATGGCTGTAGTATGAAAAGTTTCCTTCTAAATGTTATGGTGACCTGCAGTGAGCAACCCATATGAGCGAAGAAAGGTGGCAGTACAGACACCAAGTTAATTGAAGCGATCAAACAAAACTTAATATAATTGGCATAATGTGTATAATAACATGCATAGTATTGAGCTAGTTATAAAGGTATAACTTCTGTCCCCATGAGGAAGCATTCAGCATAAGGCACTAGATACGGGTGGTACAAGGTAGGTAGACATAAGACATTATTTGGGGAGAGGTATCAAACCTTATAAAGAGATCAGGGTGAGTAGTTGACCATAGCAACCGATATGCTTCCAGCTATTATAGAATGTCCTTGATAAATGACAGCTGGAAGAGCAAAGTGGCTGATTTAATGTGAAGGACTACGTGAAAAATATAGTTTACAGTGATACCGACTTTATTAACCACTTTACTGACAATTTTTTTTTTTTCCTGGCAAAACTGGTTAGAAATTTATTTTTACTTTTTTTTTTTTTTTTTTTTTAAATTAAAGTATACTTTTAAAAATAATTTTAAAAGTATATTCTGGGGTGCGATTCCGGAAGTGATGGCGGCATCACTGCAGGAGGATTTAGGGAGTCGGAAGAGATCCGTTCTGCACTGCTCTTCTACAGACAGGGCACACAGCAGGACAGCGTGGTTGCATGTGATGCGACCTTGCCAGCTGAAGCACTTCTGGCTCTGGTCGCATCATGTGACGTCACCAGGCAAGTGGGTAATTAATGATGCTTGTGCCGTGAGTAGAGAGGCGCATCATTGTAAGCATAGGAGGGGTGTCACGTTTTAGGATACACACTAATGTTTCCTGCATCTCCCACATTGCTGGCAGCTTCCATAGGAGAAGGAACATGCAGCTTCTACATAATGTAGTATGAGTGTGTCTGACACAGGAGCTGTAATCATCCACAATGATCTCAGCACGATTTCCTGCTACACTTATTACATTCATTTCTCTAATGCAGATGTCCCAATACAATTTCCTCCAGCCCACATGTATTAGGGGGTTTACAACTCCATATTGCACATCTGTCTGGGTCTCTTTATTGTAAAACTAAAAATGACCAACGAAACAATAAACTTCTTGAGTCTAGGTTAAAGGTATATTTTGAGAGAGGATCACACTAGATACGAAACGTCGCTTCTGCCGAAAAAATATGTTTTGCAATCTCCTGGAGTGCGTCTAGTAACATTGTATTCTGGCAACTGGAGGCGTGATCTTATAACGCTCTTTATCACCCACCAGGAAAATAATCCTGAGCCAATGCATTGTTGCCCTGCACCACTTCATGAGTAAAATAACTCAATGGTTGTGTTCAACGTTTGCACCACTGATTAGAATTTTATATAGTCTCACTGGACAGGGAAAAACACTTCACACTGGAGCTGCAAAGGATACTGAATTACATCATCATCCTCATAATAGATGGCAAGTTGGTATCTCATCTAGCCATACATCACTACAACAATGTTGAGAAGCCGTAGCGACATGAATCGTGTCCCAATCATGGCTGATGATAGATTGTGTGTGCAGAGAGCAGCAGCTCCCCAGAGTGTACCTGGCAACAGCTCAGAGGAGCAACTGCTGGGGAAAGCAAAGCTGAGATGGTCGCCATGTTCCAAAACATCGATGGCCAGTATATCCATGACCAATATATTAAAAATCAATCTTAATGTTTTTAAATTTTGTTTTTTTTATAAAAATCATTTTGTAAAGTATTAAGTAGATGTTCCTTACCTAATTCAATCATAAAAAATTTTGAAGCGGTTTTTGGAAGAAAAAAATAGTTCATTTAGGATAACATGCTCACTTTTTGAAGTTTCAAAGGCTGCTCTGTGTGCGTTCCTCAAAAATGAATCCGGTTGCCTTTTGCTTCTCTAGTTTGTAAGCTTGTAAAAGGAGGATCCCAAGCCTTGGCCGTTGTACAAAAGTGTGTAGCGGTCCCGCTAAAAGGATGGGTTGGGTATGGGAGCCTGACACTTGGGATGACTGCTGTCAAAAGACCCGACAGCGACGTGATGCTGAGAATCCTGATGGGCACAGTAAGGGCTCTAACCCTTCACCCCCTAAACTTCCTGGTTAGTGCCTAAACCTAATCCTCCCCCCTTAGTGCCTAACCCTCCCCCGGCTAACAACTTATGGCACCTGCTATTCTTACCGATGCCGGAATCCCGACAGCCCGATCGTATCTCCACTCATGTTGGGTTTCCGCCGCCGGTCTTGTGGCTGTGGTTTGGGATTCTGGCGCCAGGTTTTGGCAGTCGGCATCCCGATTTGTATTAACATCCCAAAACAACATGCCAGGCGCCGTCCCCACCCGTGGGCCTCAGTGTCCCATGGGTGGGGAAAATTGCGGTGCAGTGATCACCGCCGGTGAATAGAATCCAATACGCAAGGCATCTATTCACAGAGCTTGGGGGCCGGAAGGTTCCAGCCAGGGCAAGGCTTTTCTGCGGAGGGATGGTTGCAGTCTATAGTAGTGTATCTGTAAAGCAAAGTGGTGTTTCTGTCTGGTTATTTTACACTATGAGATGTATTTATTTTTTATTTATGAGTGTCCGGTGTATCCATACATCTACATGGGCTCGAAAGATATGTGCCTGCATTAGTGATTTACATGTAAGCATCACACATTATTATATCTATGTGGGGATCACTTGTTTTATGGTGAAAGAAACCTGGATGTGAACATTATTCACTTTATGTAAGCACGAATGAGAGCGTTCCAGCATTTCATTTTACATCTCTCGGTGGTGACTATTGAGGTGTGACTAGATGACCACTATTGATTCTCTCAATTACACTCATTTTCCCTCTCTTCATTTGTGTGGGATTGGGACCATTTGCAGTTTTCTCCACTGGGTGTATTTCAAATCCAGTATTATCCCTAATACATTGTTTCTGATTACGTTTTCATGGTACATCTCCCACATTGACAAATTACGTGTTCCTGGGGAGTGGCGTTCAATATACTGGAAGGAATTGGTGGACTCATTAAGACTGACCCATATGTGTGGAACAGGATTGGCATAAGAACTTTATTACCTCGTTATTTTTGTATATAGAACTTGGGGGCAGCCAGGCATGTCCGTAAGGGGCGGGAACGCACCTAAGAGTAACGAAAACGGTGGCGCGTCTTAAAGACACCCCTCCCCTTTCCTCATGACCACGCCCCCTTTCCGGATGTACCAGATCAGTGCTCTGTGAAGAATACTGTAAGTGTGTGTATAAGTGACATTAAGCTGTGTCTTGTATGATGTTTTGCCTTGCTCTCATGTTTCCAATGAGTGCATTTGACCATATGAATATAAGAATTTAGCCAGCAGTTTAAACGGTTTTCAAGGGACGACTTTTTTTTGTGTGATTTGCTCTGGGCACAACCAACCTTAGTTACGTCTCTGCCTGCAGCCCCTGCCTGACGCACACCCTGTCATATCTTTCTTAAGATATGGTGCTGTGATCAGAACGCATCCATATGCTGAAACACGCTCCTGACGCTCCCATAACACCTATGCCACTTTCGCTTTTTGCGATCACTTTAGGCCACCAACCAGTCTTCACCCTGAAACGCCCTTGGATAGCAGACGCTGTTTCAAGTCATAATGTTGTACACATATGTGTATACTATCGCACACATTGGTTTGCGCATGCGCAGTCAGGGGTATTATAGACTTAACATCTGATCTGCAGTAGCAAAATATCGCTCAGCTGCACGTACATCGGTACTGCCTCTGTACCGGGTCCTGGGTCACTGACTGCTGTTGATATATTCTGTCATTCAGTTGTGTAGAAATCTCACTGTGCGTCTGATTCAGAGGAGGTCACTATTCATACGCGGATGTGATTTCTTACAGGTTCATGTATGTGAAAGTATGCAAATGCCAGTTTGCGCCTTCCCCTTGTGCAGTAAGCCCTGCAACGCCCACTTTCCAATGCTCAAGTCCGTCCGACCACTCCACCATCAGTTCCCCATCGGTCGGGACAATTTCTCCTCCAGCAGCCCCAGGCTAGAGCAGAGTCTTCCTTTTTTACTTTCTTCAAATATGGCTGCGGTGCTGCACGCAGCTGTACGTCCATGACTCTCCCGTAACACGCCAATGAGACTCGCTCTTTTTGTGTCCACTTCAGGTCACTTCCCAGTCTCCACACTAAAATGCCCATGAATCGCTGATGCTGTCTCTAATCATAGCGATGTCGTACGCAGCTACATACGCCATCGCACTCCTAGGGTGACACTTGCAGTAAGGGTTTCCTAGACCTTTCTTGCATGCGCAATGCCAAAGAAAGCTCAAACATCGGAACTGCGCCACCTCTGAATCAGGTTGTGTGATTTAGTATTCTCTGTGTATTGTCTGATTTGAACTTATTATACGATTTCCTTGTATGGTGCTACAAACACTGTGGCACCAAATATACAGTGTGAAGAATATTTTTTTAATAATCTGGAGCAAATATAGGCCCTCATTCAGAGCCGCTCGCTATTTGCAGTCGTTCGTTTAAAAAAAAGGGGTGGCTAGTCAAATGATCCGTTCGCTCATTGCGGTCTGTTCACGCCTCTGAGTCTGAACGAGCGAGCAAAACGTGCGGTTGTAATTTTGAAAGATACGCCCCCTGGCCGCTCGCACCATACGTCATGTCCGCTATTTATTAGATTAATCGAGTACATCGAACAGCGTATGAACTGCTCACTATTCTTGTGGCTGGTTTTTTCAACCGCTATTTTGCGAGCAGTTCTGAGTAAAAAAAAACCAAGTGACGTGGGCAATGACGCTGCTTTATTAATTATGCACTCCCTTAAAACGCCCGTTTTGACCTTTAAGCATGCCTGCGTTCTAATTCCACTCCCCCGTTTTCAAGCACCTTCCCCTGTTACCACCCACATACGCCTCCTTTTGTCACTCAAAATAGCAGGCATTCGCTATTTAGCGAGCACACGATTTTCGGCCGCACTGACTGGTTCGCACATGCGTATTACAATCCGTACGCATGCGCAGTTGTGCGAACATCGCTCAGTGCAAACGAGCGGCCGCTTACGAGCGGCTCTGAATGAGGGCCATAATTCTCTATCTGAATGCACAACCGTGGACAGCCAGCAGATGGAGCTCCTGGTAAGACTATGTTCCTGTTTCAGCGAAAAGAGTACGGCTGCCTCACACAATGCTCTTTTTTCAGTTCTACTCTATGTATGGCGAAAAGGATCTTTTCATTTCACTTGAAGAGTTACTGCAGAAAATGAATAAGCATCACACAGGGCAGAAGCATCAAGCATTACATTTTGCATGCAATGCATGCCACCCCTCATAGCATGCATACCGGCATTAATAACGCAGATGAATGAAGAAAATCGCAAAGGGCAGCTCTCCCGATGTACTTTGTGATAGCAGGACTTGTGTGTTAATGACCCAGAAGTCCCTCTGTGCATGCATCATAAGACTAGAGCGTGCCGCAGGGGGTGATGGGAGGAATCTGATTGGATCCCTCTCATAGCACTTTGCAACAGAAGCCCATGGGCTTCTATAGAGCAACGCCATCTTCAGATGGTGTTGCCCACCGGCTCCAAACTGCAGCTAGCTTTGCTTTTCGAAGTTTGGTGAGAAACACCGTAAAACCCGTAGCATTCTCAGGGCTTTACTGCATAATTGAGGATAGTGTATCCCACCCACAGTCTTAGGGGGAGATGTACTAAGGTGGAAAGTGCTAAATTGGAACGTTATTAACTACCAGCCACTCTGCTCCTAACTCATGTTACAGGCTGCTTTTGAAAAATAACAGGAGCTAATTGGTTGGTAGCTTATCACTTTCCAATTTATCACTTTCCAGAGCTTAGTACATCTGCTCCTTAATCTGTTACTAAGGGCCTGGTACAGAGGTGGACGCAAATACATGCGCAGCAGCGATCCTGTATATAGCGGTTGTGCGAGAGTATGCAAGCATTGCACCCACTAGTGGTATCTCAAGACATACTTTCCTACTTTTGAAATAGCATTTCAGGGAGATTGTGAAAGCAGCACCTATGAGCGCAGCGGTAAAGTGGGCGTGTACTGCTACATCTGAGAGGCGTGTTATAACATTGATTTACATCCAAATGTAAATGAGCCCCAAAGCAGTTAGTGTGTTTTCATCAACAAATAGATCATACTAAGGGGTCCATCCTATTAAGTGCGAGTTGCCGTTGCAAGGGCTTTAAAATGCCGGCAGCGGACCAACACCTCGCACCCTTCGCGGCCCGCTCCGAGCCCGAATTCACTGAATTTTGCTCGGAGCCCTATGGGGCTGCGAGCAAAATTCTATGAATCCGGGCTGCCGTAAAGTGCGGCCATTGCCGCCATGACTTGCAACGGCGAGATCATTGTGGCTATAGGAGTGACCCCTAATACTTTTCAGAAAATGAATGCAGCCATATGGATTGTGCCTTATAACCAATGCAGGGAAATTATGCTAATAATCCTATTTGAATGTATGGTTCTCTGATTTTATTTTTATATGCTGTAACAGCTACATAATGGGGGTAAGGTGCAATCAGGGAGATTTGCTTACGCAGCGAATTGCACCACGTGTGTGCCCGTGAGCAGATATGTGCACTGCATTTGCACAGGACTGCATATTGCGATCACAGTGCGCGCCATAGCATACAGTAGCGTATGCCGCTGCGGGTAATCTCATGGCGCGATGCGTGTGCACGTTTGTAGCGTGATCGGAAAAGATGTAGCAGGACCCATCTGTATGTCTCAAGTTCAGCCACTTGCATACACAGACGCACTATTGGACGCAGCATCATTCTGAGCAACCTCGTGGTCACACAGAATGTACGTAGGACGTCAGCCGCTCTAGCCTTAACCACTACGTCCGAATTTTGCAGATGTAGGTACAGACATGCCCCCCGAAACAATCGTGACACGCCTAGTGAATCAGGCCCTAAGATTGAGTTTCTGTTATATTTTCATTTGTTTTTTTTCTTTATTTTGACAAGTGTGAGCTGCAGTAGTCCAGGGGGAGGGAGGGAGGGAGTGATGTTTTTAATTTAATTTGAGATATCAGTGATAGAGATGGCCATCGACTGGTCTCCCATTGATGATCTCCATCGATGGTGCCATCTGTGATTTTCATAGATGGCAGGGAACTTTTGATGGGAAACCATCAATGGTTTACATCATCGACGGCCATCATTAGAGGCGGGATTTGGAGAAGGGGGTGTGGCTTTGTGGGTCACATCAGGGGCAGAGCTAAGCTCTGTGTCCCCATCTCTGGGGGAGAAACCAAGAACTTTGCTGGGATCTCAGTCATCGATGACAACCCCATTGACCATCAGTGGCAAACCACTAGTGGTGTGGCTAAGGTCAGTGCAAGTTTACCATCTTTGTTAAGATTCTCCTGACTGTCCAGTCGTGTATCATGGCTAAAATGTCCTGGATCCAGGCAGGGATGTAGAGAGCCTAGCTGAGCATGGGGGCAGGACCTAATGTAAGGAGGCGTGGCCATGCCTCCTTACAAAATAAAAAGTATCTGTTGTGTCCCTCAGCCAGGGACAGGTCCTAGAGGAGGGGGGTGGGAGCACGTAGCAGTGCCATCGCTCTCCCCCCTCCTACCTGCTGCAGGCAGAGCAGACTGATACTGTGCTCAGCTGCAGTCTCTGTCCTAAATAAGTACCCGCTTCCCCCGCTCTCAGCGCTCCTGGATCCCGGTGCAAGTCTTGGTGCTCTATACACCAGAAGTTTTGTTTTTCTTTTTTACAGCTCCAAATGCTCAGTGTGTATGTATGTATGTGTGTGTGTGTGTGTGTGTGTATATATATATATATATATATATATATATAAAATCATTTAATATGCCCCAGTGTTACCCACCACTTCATATTGTTGCCACTGTAAGAGCTGGGGCGTGCAAAGGGCCTGATTCACAGACGGAAGCCCTGAATCAGGGCGTTTTTTGTTTTTTTTTGTGCAGCCTCCTGGCTGCTTGCATAGCTGTGGGTGACCACCCGCAGCTATTGCGAGCGGCCAGGTGATGGTCGCGAATATCGGGGCTTGCGACGAGACCTTTGCGGTAGGGTCTCGTTCCCGCAAGCCCCAGTGAGCTTCTGGCTCTTAATAGAGCCGGAAGCTCAACACTGACATAACTCGTGATGTCAGTGGGGCCGCCCCCAAACGGCAGGCGTTCCGTCGGGAACGCGTCCGTTTGGCCAGCCACCCCCCTGCCCGCCTCCAAAACGGGGCGAGCTGTCGATCAACATTGACAGCCATCCCCTTTTGGTGCGAGACCCGGAGCGACGGAGCGCCCGTCGCTAGCCGGGTCTCGCGCATGCGCCTGCCGGCTCCCGCACAGAGTATACTGCGGCGCCGTGCCATAGTCTACTGCACACGTCCAGGTCTCCGGGAAAATCACGTGGCGGACATTTTCCTGGAGATTTTTCTACTGCGCATGTGCAAATAAATGGGAGAATGGCCGCTGCGTCATTTTCCTGGTGATTTCTGCCACGCTGATGTGGGACTCTGAACATGGATGCAGGGTGTGCGGTGTAGGGCCCATGTGCAGAAAGCACATATACTGTGCGGTGTAGGCCCCCTGGGGCCCATGGGCAGAAAGCACATATACTGTGCGGCGTAGGCCCCCTGGGGCCCATGGGCACCGCACACCCTGCACCCATTATAGATACGCCCCTGCTCTCTAACAATGTGGCTAAGGATAAGATGTTTTATAAAGACAGATGCTAATAGTTACTTGAATTATCATAGCTGACATTACAACAAGCTGACGGACAATATCCCTTACAGGCAACTCTGAAAGATACAAAACAAATCTGTTCTGTACTTAAAGATTTTGACAACTAGTCAGATCTACTTAAGAAGAGGTTTCTGGAGACGTGAAGTCCTTTGACCAACATTGAAATAATATATGCTATATAGTAGCTAAGGCACTATATTATGTCTGTACTGAGCACACCAGTGATGGGTAACAGGCCACGGGGCCTGATTCAGCTTGGTTCGCAGTCGCTACTACGAACGCAATCGGCCGATTGTTACGTTCTGCGTATGCATCGCAGTGCACGTGCGTGAAATAGCTATTGCGCTCGGGACTGCGATTGCAGAGGCAACGTGATTGACAGGAAGTTCCAGTTGGAGGTGGTAACGAGGGGGGTGGTCGGCTGAATGCAGGCGTGCCAGTGCTCTATTGTACCGATGGTTTCGCTATGTTGACAAAGTATACGGATGTGAGTAAGGGGAAGTGGGCGTCCTAATGTTAGACCGCGATCGCAATGCGATTGCAAACATTTACATATCACCGCTGATATTAGCAACTGCATTGCGTGCGTATAAGCAGGATAGCGATCCGTAATGAATCAGGCCCACAGTCCAAGTCTTCACTTAACCGATATGATTTTTATAGCTTGCAACACTTATTATTGCAAACAGATGGCTTTCTTTGTAATTAACAATCTTTTTCTAATTGTTTTTAATTGTCACAGTAATGTGCTTTATTCTGAATGCTCTACATCTAGGGGCTGATGCAAGGATAGATGTAAATTCATACTTACCTACTTTTAGATTTTCCCCTCTGGGAGATGCCTGAGAGGAGATACAGATGGGGGCGGGGCCAGACTAGCTCTGTCATTAAGCCCCACCCCTTAGGGTAAAATGCCAGAAATCCTGCATATTTAAATAAGGTGCAGGGCCAAATGACGTGATTCTCATAGAATTGCGTCATTAGGCCCTGTCCCCTACTTGTGGACCGCCGATACCCGGGAAAATTCTCCCCATTGTGCCAACTTCACTAGGAAGTGCCTACTCATCGGGGGATGTGCGGAGGTTTACCCAAAAAATGGAGAGCCTCCCGCATGTTCCAGGAGAGTAGGCGAGTATGTTTATATTCCACATCTGCATGATCAGCATATATGCCAAGTTGGCGACAAGCCATCATCAGAACAGTGGCAAACGCAGGATTTCCAGAGGGGGGTTTCCAAATGCTTAATTTTAGAGCAAGTGTGGCCTGTCAATGAAGAGGGCAGAATTAGTACTTAACCATCTTTAATATGCATCATACATAGTGTATTGTGTGTAGTAATTCCAGTATATACAGGACCAGTGATCACAGTTATGGTGCATACACACGGTCAGATTTTTCCTTCAGATATAAACGATAACGATTTAAAAATCGTTCAGTCGTTCATATCTGAAGGAAAATCTGACATATCTGACATATCTGACATACCTGAACGATGGACGATCAACGATGCGCGTTCCCGATGGTCAGATAACGATATCTGACATCTGATGGGTTTGCAGTCAGACTTGGACGATTCCATTCATTTTAATGCAGTCAAAAATCGTTCAATCGTTCAAATCGTTCAAAACTTTGGTCAAATCGTTCATCTGACAAATCTGACAAGTCTGACAAATCTGACCGTGTGTATGCTCCATAAGCCATTAGATGCGTCAGTAGGGCCATCCTGCCTGAGCTGAACATATTTATTTTAGATGTGGGCACCATTCCAGACTATTGGAGCAAGTCCGGGAGCCTGGAGGAGCAGCAAAAGAACCTAGCACTGCCCTGGACATACTGTATATGTACATATTGGGCTCTATAGCAGGGCATCTCTAACAGTGCATGTTTTCCAGATCTTCTAGTTGGTGCACAGGTTATTTACTACTGGCTGATACATGTTAAAAGAGCCACAGGTGGTGCTAATTATTTCATTTGTGATACTGAGAAGAACATGCAGCACTAGTAACAATCTATTATATTACTATTTCTATTGTGGTCATGGTGTAGGCTGGGGAGGGGGGTTTCCAGGCAGACGGAAACCCCCCCTGCGTTTGCCTATGCAGAATACACCTCTACTGCAGAGCCGTCATCAATATTAGTGCACACTTGCACCAGCCCTGTCCTTGGTGTGAAAGATCCATCTGAATACATGGCCTCACTGAGCTACGTGATAATGTCCAGTTATGCCGTCAGCCACACCAGATGCGACTGAGATACGTACCACTCGGTATCGCTTGTTCTTGCACGTGCTCAACTCCAGAGCATGTGCAGTGCGAGAACACACACAATATGCTCTGCAAATGATCAGTCCCATAATGCTTTACAATATGGGGCAGTCATCATTTAGTGGTCAATTTTAGTCCCTGCACACAGTGGCGTATCCATGGGGGGTCGAGTGGGGCACATGCCCTGAGCGCTGTCGGACCTGGCGGCGCGCGGGGGTGGGGTGGCCATTCGCGGTCCAGTGCAGAATGGTCCGCAGCACTACATACTAGAACAAACACGCCGTCGGCAGTGCGTTTGTTTTAGCACTGCAGCCAATAAGAGTCTGACAGACTCTTATTGGCTGTTGCACCCAGGGCCCGAGCCAGGCTGGAGATCATTCATGAGCCCCACCTTCCGGTTCCCACAGTGGGTGAAGGGAAGATGTCATGAAATCTCTCCCATAGTGCCGAGCGGGACTAGAGGAGCAGACGGCAACGGGCGTAGGAGTGGGGATTTGGGTAAGTATAATTATGTGTGTCTGAGTGTTTTATGTGTATGGGGCACTACTACTGGGGCAAGGGACACTACTGGGAAACTGTATAAGGGGCACTACTGGGGGAACTGCATTCAGAGCACTACGGGGGCATTGCATAAGGGGCGCTACTATTAGGGCACTGCATAATATACACTACAATATAGGGCATTGCATAAGGAGCACTACTACTGGGGGCACTGCATAAGGGGCACTACTGCAGTGGGCAGTGCATGAGGGTCACTACTACTAGGGCATTGCATAAGGGGCACTACTACTGGGGGCATTGCATAAGGGGAACTACTACTGGGGGTAATTAAGGTGCATTTGGAATGGAAACAAATGTTCCCAGGGTGACAAGAAACTGTGGTGTCATGTTGACATGCCCCCATTTTCAGTGGCCCCTTGAGGCATGTGGCCACACCCACTTTTTCTGCACGCACGCTGAAGGCTGCAACTATTGAGTCTGCTCTTACTCTATATATTTATAGATGTAGTTTTCACCTGATAATTACCAGTTTTATTTTTAGTATGTATAATAAACTTTACCTTTTTTATGTGATATAAGTTGGATATATTGTTGCGTATTTAATGAGACAATATGGTATTGCAACATGAGTAATTGACGAGAGGCGCTACCCCATTTAATGTTTTGCCTGTCTGGAGTGTCTAAAGGATGCTCCTGTGGTGCCACAGCAGTGATCCTGGCTGCAGGGCGTCGTTCCAGGCACCCAGGTTCCATCACTAGAATACTCTGTATATTGTATAACAGTCTCCTAAATGCAGTCTATATTTTTGGAGGTCTCTTTAATACACTGCATTGTATAGCCACTGGCCCTGAGAGAGAAAGCAGTTCTGCTACAGAGTACCAAGGCCCAGGCCTCCCCCCATCAGTGGTGGTGATGGTGGAGAGGTCACTCTCAGCAGCCCCAAGGGTAGCAGCCACAAAGATATTCTCTGCAATGTAAAATGGTAATTAGTATGCTCTCTGGGCCTGATTCAGAGCTGAACGCTCTGACCAGAGCGCTCGCTCTGAATCAGGGCCCTCCTACCTTTTTTTGGAGCGTCCTCATGGACGCTCGCATAGCTGTGGGTTACCACCCACAGCTATAGCGAGCGTCCATGATGATGGTCGCGATGGTCTTGACCATCGCGACCATCAGGCTTGCGACGGAGACCCTGCGGTAGGGTCTCGCTGCCGCAAGCCCTGGAGTGATTTTGGCTCTATCAGAGCCAAAATCACTCCCACTGACATCACTAGTGATGGCAGTGGGACCGGCTTCAGACGGTAGGCGTTCCCATGGGAACGCCTCCGTCTGGCAGGCACGCCCACCAAAGGGGGTGTGCTGTCAATCAACATCGACAGCACGCCCCCTTTGGTGCGAGATCCGGAGCGACAGCTTGGCTGTCGCAGTCCGGGTCTCGCGCAGGCGCACGACGGAGCTCCCTCCGTCGTGCGCATGTGCAGTGGGGCAACATCGACCCGTTTGCGAGCGTCCTTTGCTCGTGAACGGGTCTGAGTGACCCCCTCTGTACTTTATATAGTTGACTAGAATAATCCCTGTATTTTATATTTGTCATTAGTATGCTCTCTGTATTTTATGTTGGTTACTATAATGCAGGAACCATAGCAGCCGAGATCGGCAGCATTAATCACCAGATTCTGCCCAGTATCATTGGGGGATTGGGAGGAAGTCTACCTGTTGTAAGAAGGCTAAAGTACATTGCAGCCAGTTCTCTGGTGGCTGGTTAGGGACGAGGCTGAGGAGTTTGAGACCTAGCAATATCAATATAACAAGGAAGGACTACCCTAAGGTTAGGCCATGGAGACTCAAAGAGGTGTCAATCTGCAACCTTCTCCCTCAGCAGACACGCCACGCGCCCTTTTCCATATAAGGAGGGCCTGCAAGAAGACATTAAAGTTATATATATGGGGTACTGCGATGTTATGTGTTAGTGGCTTTCATTGTGCTATTGCTAAGAAGATGCTCAGATACAGCCTTTTTAGATGTCATTGTGGTTGTGAGTGGAGACAAGGGAGAAAAAAAAACTTTCTTTATGAGAAAATGGGTGACTTTATGAGAGAAGAAATGTATGGAGTACTCTGATATATTAATGCTTTAAATGGAAAGTGCATTAGAGTAAAAAGACCCATAAATGATCTACCTTGGCTGATGAACGGTTAGATACTTAGGGCCATATTCAATTAGGCTGAGACTCCCTGAAATAATAGCAATCTCCCTGTCTCCCTTTCCCTGACGAGTCTCGTAATCTCCCCGACTGTACCTTACCCCCATTATCTACTTGGGAAAACAAGAGATACATACATTCAAGTGGTATAATCAGTGCCATTTCCGTGCATTGGTTATAAGGTGCAATGGGTTGGGTACGGGATCCCGGCAGTCAGGATGCCGAATGTCAACACAACGACAGCGGCATCCCAACAGAATCTCGTCAGAATTTGGGAAGTATCCTACCCCTAACCCATCTTTCCTGCAGCCTTACCCTTCCCCTCTTGCAGCATAACCCTAACCCTCCCCCACGCAGTCTAACCCTAACCCTCCCCCTGGTGCCTAACTCTAACCCTAATACTCCCCGTCGGGATGTCAGCGTTCAGGATTCTGTAGCCGGGATTCAGACCGCTGTGGGGATTCCAGCGCCGGGATGCTGACTAAATCCCATCCCTATGGCTACATACATTTTCATATAAGGTTTCTCTTCAACAGATAGATCTAACTAAGGCCAGGTACACACTTGTTAAACCGGCAATCTTGCGGATGGCCGGGGCGATTTACCTTCGCCTGGAACATACAAGAATGCCAGTACACAGTGGCATCACAAGGGGGGTGCGGGCCGCACAAAGGAGTGTCACCCGCTGAGGAGTGACACCAAGGTGCAGGCTCCCCCTCAGTGACAGGAGCCGGGTGCTGTTCTGTAGCATTAAGTGCAGCACTTGGCTCCTGTCACAGTGAGGGAGCTGGCACTACCGCCCACACCCCCCACCACCCCAGTGATAACCACGGGCCGAAGTTTGGTCCGTGAGGCCACTCCCCTTCTTGAGGCCATGCCACCTTCCTGAGGCCACGCTCCCTTTTCGGAGGCGCGTGGCTATGCTGCGCGCATGGCATCCCTCCCCGCACCGGGTGTCACCGCGTGGAGGGACGCCACTGCCAGTACACATTATAAGATTTAATGAACGATTAATATAATTAATATGCTCTGCACCGTATGCAATATCGTGTGATTGGCCACACAGCATACACAATATACCCGATTTAACATTCCAATACAGCAAATCGGGCCGATATCGTGCAAGTGTGTACCCACCCTAACTGCTTTGGGGCTCGTATACATTTGGATGTAAGTCAGTATTATGACACGCCCCTCAGATGTAGCAGTACACGCCCACTTTACCGCCGCGCTCATAGGTGCTGCTTTTACAATCTCCCTGAAGTGCTTTTTCAAAAGTAGCCAAGTATGGATCAGGCTTTGCTAAATAGGCCGGTTACTCAAATCGTGTAGAAATTAGTTTAAAATTGGCCTCTAAAGCGTCCTGAAATGTAAGAAAGTACAGTACATAAGGCATGTGGCTCATACATAGTAGGAGTGAGGTACTAACATGTTGTGTTATTACATGATTATTATAAATAGGGGTCTTGGCTTGTGAGCTTTGCTGTAAAGGGCATCATATAACATCTGCGTAAACACTTCCTGAATTGTGCTGGGACCTTGAAGTCAATGCCTTTAGCACTGAGCCTCAGGGGAGTACTGAGCACAGGCTGCGGCCACTTACAAATGTGGAAAATGATCCATAAACAGGGCAGTTTTGCTGGGAGTTGCTGAGTAAGTGGGACCTCAGTTATAATGATGCATAGCTAAGCTTACCTTGCCATTGATTGAAAGCTGCATTAGGTACTTAATCAATGTAATGTGCAGGAAGTCAGTGGCATTTTCCTCAGTTTAATGCCTATTCTCATTGAAATTGACATCATTTCTATTTGTTTTACTTTTTTTTTCTTTCACTGTTTGCAATTTGCTGCTTCCAGCAAAAGTATAAATAGTCATGTACCATCTTTTATTTGTATTTATCAAACTTCTTAGGAACATACTGTGCGCTACTCAAGGTACATTTGGGTCTGTCACTACCTTGTGTAGTCCACCAATCTGTGGACTGAACCACTTTGCAGGGCCCCCTGGGTGTATCCAGGCTGCCTTGGTTCATTATAAACCGTAGTCATAAACCTTTATCCAACTTCACCCATATAACTCTACACATAAAGAACCAGACAGGCCACTCCCACTTTGCTCCGTCACATGATTAATGCAACAAGGAATATACTGCTGAGTGAATCCTATCTTCTTCTTACACACATGGGGTCTGATTCAGACCCGCTCTCAAGCGGGTCGACGGTGACCCAGAGCACATGCGTGGCGTGTGCACAAGGCCCCGTAGCGAGTGAGAACTGCACTCGCTCCGGGGCTCGCAACAAAACGGGGCGGCTGTCGATGTTGATCGACAGCTCGCCCCGCTTTGTAGGCGGGTAGGGGGGGTGGCTGCACAAACGAAGGCGTTACCGAACGAACGCCTGCCGTTTGTGGGCGGCCCTACTGACATCACTCGTGACATCACTCTATTAGAGCAGGAAGTCCACTCGGCATTGCGAGTGCTGAGACCCTACCACAGGGTCTCCTCGCAATAACGATGGTCGCGATAATCACGACCATCTCAAGCCCGCTCGCACAAGCTGTGGGTGGGCACCCACAGCTTAGCAAGCAGGCAGGAGAAAAATAAATAAAAAATTCCCGCCCTGATTCAGAGCGAGCGCTCGCAAACAGCAAGTGCCTCTGAATCAGACCCACAATACGAACACAATAACAGCCATACAATATAACATAGAAATCAAACAGTACACACAGATGTGCCAACTGGTAAAGCAACAAATCTGCAGTGACGTCCAGGGCCTTTGAGACATACAGCGGGTCTGTGGGGGTCCAGAGGGGGCATGGTCAAAATCCAGGATGCCCCCCTGAATGTAGGGAAAATACCTGTGTTATTAGTGCCCCCCTCCTCTCTGCGCCCCTAGTCCAGTTTCCACTTGTTTGGAGCCCTGAACTAGGAATGGTGCCCTTGACACTCTGAACAGGAAAATTCCAAAACCACAAACATGATTTGGATCTTATTTATTAAACTGCAAATAGCTCTATGGGGACAGCGATTCATCAAGAGGCTCAGATTAATGCTACCTCAGTGTGCCTTTCACTATTACAAAGATATAACGACACTGAACAGGCTTCACTGAATCCTAGGCCAGGTAAGAGTGCTATGCGCATAGCTTACACTCCTTTCACTATCAGCAATATGCTGCTGGCTGAAGGATCATTTTCATCGCTGAGAAGCATAGCCGTCCAGCACGATATATAGCAGCGGACATCATTATATACACCAATGAGGAATTATAGACTACTTTATATGTTATTTTATTGTGGGTCAGTGTTCACGGGGAGAAAAAGAGGATCCACAATTACCGTTAGCTGTTCCTTGTTCGGAGGTCTCCCAAAACTCCTCAGTTTTATTAGAAGTATTAATTGGGTATGGTGGGGGGGGGGAAATATGGTTGGAGACGACTGTGGGAAAGGGGAAGGGACAAATGGGGAGGGGAGTTGGAGCACTCTACGGGTGATTATTGAAAGTGTGGATGTGGGTAGTATCGTGAATTAATGGATCTCTATTTGAATGTTAGTACGTTATATAGGTCTGTAGAAACAGGAGGAATCTTTATTTTGGAGAAAGTTCTGGTAGGCAAAAACTGTAGGCTGGGTCTTGATTAATTCTGTCTTAAAGAATAGTCCATATATCCCAACATATGGCTGATTCAGACCAGCTCGCAAGCGCACAGCGCTCGCAAGTGGGTCGATGTTCCCCCACTGCGCATGCGCGAGCCCCAGCAGCTCTGTCGCTCCAGGGCTCACTACAAGACGGCGCGGCTGTCGATGTTGATTGACAGCTCGCCCCGTTTTGTAGGTGGGGAGGGGGCGTGGCTGCACAAACGCAGGCGTTCCCTTGGTCACCCACAGCTTTGCGAGCGGCCTGGAGGCCAAAACAAACAAAAAAAATCCCTGATTCAGAGCGAGCGCCTGTGAATCAGGCCTGATAGACTTTCTGTTAAAACTTTAATCAAATGTTTGTGGCTGTGAATATTTAGGATCTTCTAGTAGTTGTAGCTCAGTGTGATGTACCCATAAGTGTGTACCTCAAGGAGAATAAAGTGTAGTATCAGGGTGGTGTGAACACCATAATGCAGCTGGTAAGTATGAACATACATTGTTACTAGGGGTGTGCACCGGCCACTTTTCGTGTTTTGGTTTTGGATCTGGATCTTTCTTCATGTTTTGGATCTGGATTGGTTTTGCCAAAACCACCCTTCCGTGTTTTGTGTTTTGGATCTGTATTTTTTGGAAAAAAAGCGTAAAAACTGCTAAAATCACAGAATTTGTGGGTTTTTCTGCTCCTATGCTATTATTAACCTCAATAACCTTAATTTCCACTCATTTCCAGTCCTATTCTGAACACCTCACACCTCACAAGTGTTTTTATGTCCAAAAGGTTGCACCGAGGTAGCTAGATGACTATGCTAAGCGACACGAGTGGGCGGCACAAACACGTGGCCCATCTAGGAGTGACACTGCAGTGGCAGACAGGATGGCAGTTTGAAAAACTAGGCCCCAAACAGTACATAATGCAAAGAAAAAAAAGAGGTGCAAGATGGAATTGTCCTCCCACCCACCCTTATGTTGTATAAACAGGACATGCACACTTTAACAAACCAATCATTTCAGCGCCAGAGTCTGCCACACGACTGTGGCTGAAATTATTGGTTCGTTTGAGCCCCCACAAAACAAGCTGGCAATTAATCTGTCCCTGCACAAACTGGCTCTACGGAGGCAAGATGTCGTCCTCATCCTCCTCATCCACCGATTACTCACCCTCTTCAGTGTTGTGTACATCCTCATCCTCACAGAGTATTAATTCGTCCACGCTGGAATCCACCACCACAGGTCCCTCTGTACGTTCTGGAGGCTGGTATTCCTGGAAGAGTTGATAATTAATTTTTATGAATATCATCTTCTCCACATTTTGTGGAAGCAACCTCCTACGCCTTTCGCTGACAAGGTTCCCGGCTGCACTAAACACTCTTTCGGAGTACACACTGGAGGGGGGGCAACTCAGGTAAAATAGAGCCAGTTTGTACAGGGGCCTCCAAATTGCCTCTTTTTCCTGCCAGTACAGGTACGGACTGTCTGACATGCCTACTTGGATGCTGTCACCTATGTAATCCTTTAACAGACAGGCGCACGCTTGTCGCTGCTGCTTTGAGGATGCAGGTGCGGCTACAGCCCACACAATTCACAAAGACAGAAAAAAAAAATAAGATTTTTTTTTTTTTGAGGAGCGCACTTTGAGGGTTACACCACCCTTTAACAGACAGACGCACGCTTGTCGCTGCTGCTTTGAGGATGCAGGTGACAGAAAAAAAATAATATATTTTTTTTTGGAGTGCACTTTGGGGGTTACAGCACCCTGTAACGGACAAGCCATCCAGCCTTTTACTTATGACACAGGCGCAGGCTTGGCGCTGCTCCTTTGTTGATGCACGTGCAGCCACAGTGCACACAATTCACACAGAAAATAATTCCTCCACCATTCTGTCAGTGGTGACAGTATCATATGCAGTGACAGTAGACATGTCAGAAATTGACATTGTTGGCACGTTCTTCGGTCCGGACCAGATGTCCAAACCGGCCCTTGACTTATGACACAGGCACATGCTTGGCGCTGCTGCTGTGTTGATACACGTGCGGCTACTGCGCATACATTTCGCACACAAACATAGAAAAAAAAGAATGTTTATTTTTTGTGGAGTGCACTTTGGGGGTTACACCACCCTTTAACAGACTTATGGGACACAGGCGCACGCTTGGCGCTACTTTGTTGATGCACGTGCGGCCTCAGTGCACACAATTCACAAACACAGAAAATATTTTTTTATTTTGTTTGGAGTGCACTTCGGGGGTTACAGCACCCTTTAACGGACAAGCCAGCCGGCCCTTTACTTATGGGACACAGGCGCACGCTTGGCGCTGCTCCTTTGTTGATGCACGTGCAGCCACAGTGCACACAATTCACAAACACAGAAAATAATTTTTTATTTTGTTTGGAGTGCACTTTGGGGGTTACAGCACCCTTTAACGGTCAAGCCAGTCGGCCCTTTACATATGACACAGGCGCACGCTTGGCGCTACTTTGTTGATGCACGTTTGGCTACTACACACACAATTCACAAACACAGGAAAAAAAAAAATATTATTTGGAGTGCACTTTGGGGGATACAGCACCCTTTAACGAACGAGCCAGCCGGCCCTTTACTTATGACACAGGCGCACGCTTGGCGCTACTTTGTTGATGCACGTGCGGCTACTGCGCACACAATTCACAAACACAGAAAAAAAAAAAAAATTGTACTTGGAGGAAGCACCCCTGATGGACAGAGCACCCCCTGGACAACACTACAGCACCCCTTTAGGACTGAGACACTGCACAGGACTTTGGAGTGGACACAGCCCCTATGGACTTTGGAGGAGTGGACACAGCCCCTATGGACAACAGCAGCACAGCACAACACAGCCAGCCCCTATGGACTTTGGAGGAGTGGACACAGGGCCTGATTCAGAGCCGAACGCTCTGAATCAGGGCCCTCCTCCCTAAAAATGGAGCGGCCTCTTGGACGCTCGCATAGCTGTGGGTTACCACCCACAGCTATAGCGAGCGTCCATGATGATGGTCGCGATGGTCAAGACCATCGCGACCATCGGGCTTGCGACGAGACCCTGCGGTAGGGACACGCTGCCGCAAGCCCTGGAGTGATTTTGGCTCTATCAGTAGTGATGTCAGTGGGGCCGGCCCCAGACGGTAGGCGTTCCCATGGGAACGCCTCCGTCTGGCAGCCACCCACCAAAGGGGGCGTGCTGTCACTCACCATCGACAGCAAGCCCCCTTTGGTGCGAGACCCCGAGCGACGGCTTCCTCGTTGCTCGCTGGGTCTCGCGCATGCGCACGACGGAGCTCCCTCCGTTGTGCGCATGCGCATTCGGGCACCATCGACCTGAATTAGCGGGTCTGAATTAGGCCCACAGCCCCTATGGACAACAGCAGCACAGCACAACACAGCCAGCCCCTATGGACTTTGGAGGAGTGGACTGTGGGCCTGATTCAGATTCAGTGATGTCAGTGGGAGTGATTTTGGCTCTGATAGAGCCAAAATCACTCCAGGGCTTGCGGTCACCGAGACCCTACCGCAGGGTCTCGTCGCAAGCCCGATGGTCTTGACCATCGCGACCATCATCATGGATGCTCGCATAACTGTGGGTGGTAACCCACAGCTATGCAAGCGTCCAAGAGGCCGCTCCATTTTTAGGGAGGAGGGCCCTGATTCAGAGCGAGCGCTCTGGTCAGAGCGTTCGGCTCTGAATCAGGCCCACAACCCCTATGGACAACAGCAGCACAGCACAACACTACACTACACTACACAGCCCAGCCAGCCCTAACTCCCACCCTCCCTCTTCACTGTCCACAGCCGAGTGAGAAAATGGCGCCGACGCGGGTACCTTATATAGAATCCAAAACCCGCGAGACCCGGAAGGCGGGATGATGACGTTTTGCCTCGATTTCAGATCCGAGTCAGGCGGGAAAAGTCAAGCCTGACTCGGATTGGGGGGGGTTCGGATTTCTGAAATCTGAACCCGCTCACCCCTAATTGTTACTTACCCTATGTAGCTGCTGGTCCTTCTCCTTCCCGTCCAGTCAACTCCTTGGCATGTTTGCCGACTATCTGGCTGCCCCTTCCGGGAGGGAGCACCCAGATCGGCTTGACTGGGGGGGCGTGATCAGCAAACGGGGGGGGGGGCGGCCAGACTACAAGAGTTTGCGGGCGGAGCCACGCGAACGTATCATTTTGGCCCCGCCCCCGCTACACACTGCCGATATTACAGGCAGTGTGAAGCAGGGGGCGGGGCCAAAATTACGCGATTCTGCGTGAATCGTGTCACAGGCCCCCCGCTACCGGGGAGCTTCTTGTAATTGCGGTGGGGGGCAGGAGGGGTCGGCAGCTGCCGGGAGACTTGCCTGCCTTCCCGGGAGGTCGGGAGCGGCACCCGACTTTCGGGAGGCTCCCGATCCAATCGGGAGGGTAGGCAAGTATGCTCCTTGGGGCAGGTAGCATGCAGATGTGGGTTAAAGTAGCGCTGACAAAACAAACTGGGAGTCACCCCTGGGAACTCCAATTGCACTACAAGAGCCAGCATGCCCTCCAAAATAAAGATTCTTCCTGTTACTACAGACATATATAATCCACACTTTTCAATAATCACTGTATAGTGTTCCAACTCTCCTCACATTTTGTCCTTTCCCCTTTCCCACATTCGTCTCCACGCATATATTCTCCCCCCCCATACCCAATTAATACTTCTACTTTATATCTCACAAGCAGGATCTACCATGTTATTTATAACAAACAGCAAGATACTGTATAATATTCAAGTGATAACATCTAGCAAAACATGTACAGTGACAAGGGTAAATCATACTTGCCATCTCTCCCTCATTGTCAGGGAGACTCCCTGAAATAGCAGCAATCTCCCTGTCTCCCTGAAGAGTCTACCAATCTCCCTCATTTCACCTTACCCCCATTATGACACTTCTATAAAAGAAAAAACAGATATATACATTCAAATGGGATCATTTCCCTGCATTGGTTATAAGGCACAATGATCCCTATGGTTACATGTATTTTCTGAGAAGTATCAGTGTGTTTTCATCAACAAGTAGATCTTACTAACTGCTTTGGGGCTCATTTACATGTGGATGTAAATCAATTTTAAGACACGCCTCTCAGATGTAGCAGTACACGCCCACTTTACCGCCGCGCTCATAGGTGCTGCTTTCACAATCTCCCTGAAATGCTTTTTCAAAAGTAGGCAGGTATGGGGTAAATCTGAGGTGCAGAGAGTGTGGCTGCAATGTCACCTGCTGAGCCCCGGCTTTTCTATTCTCACCAGAGTTCTGGGCCCAGAGATGATCTAAGCTACAGCCATCTCTATCTGCTGCCTGAATGCATTGTGATGTCATAATGCAGGTCACAGCCCTATATAAAGGATGCCCAGCTACTGGCAGCCATTTTGTGGTAACATTTTGTACTACATTAATACTCTCTGAGTACTTCCTGCATTCTTTACGCGACTCTGGATAACGACTACCGATATGGACTTTGGATTACATCTTCCAATAAGATCCTGAACAGCAACATCTTAAAAAAAATAATCTGAATAACATCTTCAGGTAAGGACTATATAACAAATGATGACCTGTCACCTTTACCCCTTCAGACACTTCCCTCCATTTTATCAAGATATAAAACGATCAGTACCTAGTGGTAACTGTTGAGGCGCTGCCTTGTGGTGTAGAAATCCAGTGATAAACTGAGCTGCTGTATAGACTGGAGGATGGTTAGTCCTTACAAACAAGGGAAAATTATAATAGAGAAAAACACAGCGCTCAAAATTCAAACATAAACATATAACTAATTATTAATTAAATCACAGTTTAATAGCAAATATTGTCAATATGATCAAAGCACAAAAAAAAATCACATGTAAATGTATAGATGCACTATATCAATGCAGTAACAAGAAAATTCTGAGTAAAAAATGTATATAGGAATAAAAAATCACCCAATCCACAAGGAGAAATGTAATGTCCAAATATTGGCACTTGTACAGGGAGCAAACATCCAAATAATGGACCTCATTCAGAGGCGGTCGCACGGAGCGATTGGACGTAGCGAGCAATGTTTTTTTCAACTGTACATGCGTGTACCTGGCAGTGCGCGTGCGCAAGCCTGTCTTCCCGACCACAATCCTCTTGCTCGCTAGTCACTACAAGGTCGTAGCTGTGATTGACATTTCGTGCCATTTGTGGGTGGTTACAGGGGAAGGTGCTTGTGAACGGGGGTGTGGTGGTGCGCACGCAGGCGTGGTTGACCTTAAAAAGGGCGTTTTAAGGGCGTGCATATATTACTGAGCGAGTCATCACACACGTCATCTCGTTGCAGTAAACGCTACTGGTCGCAGAGCTAAGGGTACCTTAAGCATTGCGAGTGCTGGCGATGGTTACTGCCTCAACTGATGTTTGTAGGCAATTAATAATGTAACTGGTGTTAATCGTGCTGATGTAGGTTGCCGCCTGCGACCGACTCTGAATTAGGCCGTAGAGATAGGAGGTATGCTTTCATTGTTGTGGGTATTTCCGCGCTTACGATGTGCTTTGCGACTGAGAGCTCGTTTTGCATGTTCTCGGTCACTTTGGGTGTGACCGATCGCTCCCGAGCGACCGCCTCTGAATGAGGGCCAAAGTTCCTTGTTATTCTAAGAAGTTGATGGTGCTTAATATGAAAAATGTCCAGCAAGAGGTATAGTTACTAGTTCCAATGTCCACATAATATTGTGGGGTCCTTTAGTAACGCTGGCAAAGCTTTTGCAGTAAAGATCGTCCCCTATGGCACACGTCCGGTCCGCTGGTAAAAAGCCAGCTGTCTGTGGCACCAATGACAAGGTGTAGATGAGCTCCTACTGAATGGTGTATTGTGGAGGGTGAATAGGCCAGTCCCTAACGCGTTTCACTGTGTCCAGTCACAGCTTTATCAAAGGTGACCTTTATTATAATTTTCCCTCCATTTTACCTGCAGTTTTTAATTTAGAAGCAATGGATAAAGCACATTTTTAATCTGATATGACTGCATAACTTAAGATGGGTATACCCCATATGGGCACTACAGGGGCATTACTATGGGGGCATTACCATATGGGCACTACTACAGGGGCATTACTATATGGGCAATACAGGGGCATTACCTCAGGGGGCATTACTATAGGTGCACCGCTGAAGGGGATATTACTATGGGGGAATTACCGGGGGGGGGGGGCGTCAAATTGCTGTCTTGTCCTGGGTGACAAAAATCCTAGTTTCGGCCCTTTAAGCGCCGGGCCACGTAAAGGCTCCTCTATGCCGGCATCCCTAACGGTACATAATAATAGCACCCACTCTGGGTCATAATTGCATTCTGTCGTGCCACATGATAACAGCACAAACATAAATATATTTAAGTGTTCTAGAGGCTGCAAGATCTAATATGCTGGTCTTGATGTTGAGTTGGGACTGAGCACATCACCATATCATAGTGGGCATGATCACATCTCCAGTGGGCGAGGCTACAGTCACAGTGGGCATTTTTACCAGGAGAACACCATTTCTTTACAGAGTGCCCTCTGCTGCATGTGGCATTGGAATGCCTTTCCACCCTCTTAATTGAGGATTTAGTGGTCTATTTAGTAAACTCAATAATCCCATTTCTCCAGCATATTAGCGTTATGCATGCTTTCACCTACCTTCTTATGCAGTTGGTGACTTGGCAGGCTTGGGACGCAGGACTCGTCTCCTCCGGCCTCTAGTTCCCATGATGCCTTGCTTCATAGGTTCCTCCCCTCAGCTGAAAAATGCTTTAAAAGATTAAGCTTAATTGAGGATCCTTGGTGGCATCAGATCAGCACAATCCGCTCTCCTCTCTTCGTGGCTTCTGGCACGCAATAGAGCATTTGCCGGGACAGCGCAGTTTCGCTTCGGCTGTGCATGAGGCAGATTTCTAATAAATATGGTGGAACACCTATTGCGAAAAGCGGCAATTTTTATGTAAGGTTATTGAAATTATTTACTAAATAGACCACCAACACACCGACTGTGGGACAGCAGACCAGTCCCCTGAAATCAGGAGTGTCCTGCTGAATTATCTAATTAGCCAGTAAGAGTTCACAAGTATTAAGTATGCCAGCAAATTATAGTGCCTAGCAATATTTAATACTAGCTGGTATACCCGGTTCCACACAGGTAGACCTTAGATATTTACTGTTTCCATTTCCATCTCACCACTCCAGTAACATATTAATCCTTTACCTCTATAGCAGTGGTTCTCAAACTCGGTCCTCAGGCCCCACACAGTTCACGTTTTCCAGGTCACCACCAGCAGGTGCACAGGTGTACTCATTACTCACTGACACATTTTAAAAGACCCACAGGTGAAGTAATTATTTTACTTGTGATTCTATTAGGACACCTGGAAAACATGCATTGCTTGGGGTCCTGAGGACTGAGCTTGAGAACCTGTGCATCCTCTCCCTCACTTCTATAGTAAGACATTACCCTCCCTCACCTGTGTACTAACACATTCCACTCCCTCACCTCTCTAGTAACACATTTCCTGCCCTCGCCTGTGTTGTAGCACATTCAACATTATCCTCACTCACACTTTTAGTAACTTAGGCCCTGATTCAGAGCCGGACGCTCTGACCAAGCGCTTGCTCTGAATCAGGGCCCTCCTCCATTAAAATGGAGCGTCCTCCTGGACGCTCGTATAGCTGTGGGTCACCACCCACAGCATATACGAGCGTCCAACAAGATGGTCGCGATGGTCTTGACCATCGCGACCATCGGACTTGCGAAGGAAACCCTGCAGTCGGGTTTCCCAGCCACAAGCCCTGGAGTGATTTTGGCTCTATCAGAGCCAAAATCACTCCCACTGACATCACTAGTGATGTCAGTGGGGCCGGCTTCACACGGTAGGCGTTCCCATGGGAGCGCCTCCGTCTGGCAAGCACGCCCACCAAAGGGGGCGTGCTGTCAATCAACATCGACAGCACGCCCCCTTTTGTGCGAGACCCGGAGCGATGGGAAGCCCGTCGCTCGCCGGGTCTCGCGCATGCGCACGACGGAGCTCCCTCCGTCGTGCGCATGCGCAGTGGGGAACATCGACCCACTTGCGAGCGTACTGCCGCTCTCGAGTGGGTCTGAATGACCCCCTTATTCCCCTCCCTCACCTCTGGAGTAACACATTACCCCCGCTCACTCCTGTAGTAACACATTCCATTTCATCACCCTGTAGTAACACATTTGACATTCCCCTCCCTCACCTGTGTAACACATGCTCCTCCCATACCTGTGTAGTAATACATTCCCTTCCCTCACCTCTATAGTAACACATTACACTCCTTCATCTGTGTAGTAATGCATTCCCATCCCTCACCTCTGTATTCCTCTACATTTCACTCTCGCTGCTGTTGTAACACATTCCCTTCCCTCACTATTCAAATAGGGGAGACACACCAACTGCTAGTGATGTTTGACTGCACTTGGGATGACAGTTGGCAGGGCCGTAACTAGGGTAGTGCGACATGTGCCATGGCACAGGGCAGGGGGCGCTGTTTGGGCTTGTCAATCTTTCTCGTTGCCGCAAGCCCCAGTGGACTTCCTGCACTATTAGAGCAGGAAGTCCACCTACTGACATCACTAGTGATGTCAGCAGGGCTGCCCACAAACGGCAGGCGTTCCTGCAGGAATGCCTCCGTTCGCTCAGCTATCCCCCTTCCCCGCCTTCCAAATGGGGCAGCTGTCAATCAACATCGACAGCTGCCCCTTTTGCATGCGAGCGCCAGAGTGAGTGCTTTTTGCGCTTGCTCCGGGGCTCACGCACGCCGTGCCTGCACACTGGGCCACCTTCGACGACATGTAGACTTATGCTGCATACACACGGGACGATATGTTCAGCTATCAATATCGCTGAACAATCTCCCTTGAACTTTCCGGTGTGTTGGATGAATGATATAGTTCATCCTCATACCAACAATCTCACCCACGACCAACGACCATTCCCTCCTGCAGGCACTGATAGATATTACCCAGGTTGGCTTGCATTAATGGATGATTAACGATATCGCTATCATCCATGCGAAAACGCGCATCGTTGGTTGTTGGTCGTTTATTGGCAGCATAAAAGTTAACGATATGAACGATTTAACGATGAACGATATCATTCATTTAAATCGTACCGTGTGTACGCAGTATGCACCATTAGTGACAATGTTGACATTAGAGTTAGGGTTAGCCGTAAGGTTGAATTACAAATGGTTTGTCTACATTTTCACCATGTCAGCATTTCATCACTATCGACATACGGAATGTCGACTTTCTGCATGTTGAAGTGTTAATCATGGCTACATAATGAATGTCGACACTGGTGACTGCCTACATAATTTAACAAGCCCCTGCTCAGTAATATGCACATTAGTAATAGTAAAACTGTGGACATTCCCAACAGAAGTAATTCCCAGTACAGATCACAGATGTCCATTGGGGATGGGTTCAGGATCCCGGCGGTCAAAATCACGATGTCGGCATCCTAGCAGGGTTAGTTTACCAGCACCTTTTCGGTAGGTATCCTAACCCGCCTCATTTCCCTACCAAATTACCGTACTTTATAAGGTCATTTTTCTCACGTAGACCTGCCTGATCTATATGAAGTTTATCGTTCTTGCAGCAAGGTGTGCTTGGCTGGCTCTGGTGCTGAGTAATGAACATTGGGATAGATTTAATGCAACATGACTTGGCGCAGTTTGCAATTCTGCTCTGAAAAGTAACTGTATAAGCATAATGGTTATTCTTGTTTATGTAATAAAGGCGAAAGGTGAAGTCTCAACAAAACATCTACTGTATCTCTCTGTATACCTTATTGGTATTTGATGCATACTTACCCAGAGCTGGATTTAGACCTCATGGGGCCCTAGGCAAGAAACCAGTTTGGGGCCCCCCTCCTTCAAATAATCCATAGCACTATACCTTGGCGTGTGCGCAGTGCGATCACGTATGTGCGCAGTCTACCGATAATCGCTCAGCCCATAATTATTATTCCATTTTAAATCAGATTGCACAACATAAAAACGACATAAATCAATGTACAGCGTAATGGAAAATAAGGCCGGCTACGCACTTGCTCGATATTGGCCCGATTTGTACAATCGGACATATAGTGCAGTGTGTTTGCCCGATTTGCACGCTCCCACAGTGTGCTGCACGGCCAATCACATGATATCGCATGCGGCGCCCTACATATTAACGAAAGACGAAACAAGTGATCGTTCCGTTGTTTATTAAATCGTGTATCATACCATGTAGTGTGACATGCGATGTCCAGGGTGAAGGGAAATCGCCCTGAACATTGGCATGATTGCCGGTCGTTTAGGTGTGTACCCGCCCTAACACGGTACCCTACCTGGCTGGCTGCTGTGCTTCCCTGAGATCCAGGGCCTCTGCAGCTCTGCCTGTCCCTCTGGCCTTTGCGTGCTGCTGGTGGGGAAGGGGCTAAAAAATGGACAATATAAACGATCTAACGATATCGTTATAGTTTATATCGTCCTGCTAAATCTGACGTGTGTATGCACCATTACAGTGCAACATGAGTTTTAACAAGATGCAAAATTGCTTATTCCTTTTTGCTTTGCGCCCAACTCTTTTAGAACCCAATTTGTGTATATACTTGTGATGCACATCTGAAATGGAGACATTCCATTTGTCATAGTGTGTTCCGTGATGGTGGAAGCAGACATGCCAATACAGGTAAGAATTTGAGTTCAGTTCCTGCCTATAATTATTTTAATTGTCTGATTTGTTGCTCCTAAAACCCTGCTTGTTGGAGCCTTATTGATGTCTTAAGTAAGTCAATAGAGAAAATGGACACAGGGTCTCATTCAGACCCGCTTGCGAGCGCAGGACGCTCACAAGCGGGTCGATGGTACCCAAATGCGCATGCGCATGACGGAGGCTGCTCCGTCGTGTGCATGCGCGAGACCCGGCGAGCGACGGGGAAGCCTACGCTCGGGGTCTCGCACAAAAAGGGGGCGTGCTGTCAATGGTGAGTGAAAGCACGCCCCCTTTGGTGGGTGTGCCGGGGGCTTGGCTGCCAGATGGAGGCGTTCCCATGGGAACGCCTACCCTCTGGGTCCGGTCCCACTGACATCACTAGTGATGTCAGTGGGAGTGATTTTGGCTCTGATAAAAATCACTCCAGGGCTTGCGGAAGCAAGACCCTACCGCAAGGGTCTCGTCGCAAGCCCGATGATCGCGATGGTCTTGACCATCATGGATGCTCGCATAAGCTGTGGGTGGTAACCCACAGCTATGCGAGCGTCCAGGAGGACGCACCAAAAAAAAAAAAAAACGCCCTGATTCAGAGCGGGCGCTCGTTCAGAGCGTCCGGCTCTGAATCAGGCCCACAGTGTTGTGTTACATTTGTAAGGTTTGTATTACTTTGACATATACATGCACTTTTACATATAAAGTACAACTGGATCTTGCAACAGCTTCTAACCATGAAAGTGAAAAGCAAGCACATATTCATAGCTAAAGAGCATCTGGGTCCAGCCCATAAACCACAAATATGCCCCCACCCCACAAATGTGTATGTGCACACTCCTCCCATTTACAGTAAGGTCACTGTAATATCTGGTCATGCAACAAATACAAGTAATGTCCCCATCTGCTCAGCTCTTGTCATTAGAAGGGACAACACTTAGCACCATCTTGAAGCATGTAAGTCTTTGTCATCTTGAAGCATGTAACAATGCACAGGTACAAATACAACAGTAGGTGCATAGTGTCACAAAAAGGGGACATACGTGGCATTTGTGCTTTTTGTAAATGATCTTTATTTCATGTCCTTGAGAACATGTGTAAAACGCAATATAGACGTGTTCTTTAGAACACAAGAATGAAATGAATGGACTTTGTAACCATCACAACATCACAATTAATATCAGTCCAGCTCTCATCAGCAGGGGCGTAGCCAGAATTTTGTGGGCCCTATGGCAATATTTTGTAGGGAGCCCTCCCCAATGCTTCTAGAGAGACACCTTTCTACACAGCGGTTGTTCATTTTATGCCCCATAACATTGCATTAGTTCATTGTATGCACCATACAGGGGGCGTATCTATAATGCGTGCAGGGTGTACAAGGAACACGGGCCCCTGGGTCCAAGGGGGCCCCGCACCACACACCCTGCACCCATAATATTACTTACCTCTCTGAAGTCCCACGCCGGCGCAGGGGTCCGGCGCTGTAAAATGGCCGTGGCGGCCATTTTCCTGTCCTTTGTGCATGCGCAGTACAGGAAGAATGGCCGCCGCTGCCATTTTCCCGGTGACCTGTGCATACACTATAACTCTGGGCACACTCTAGTGCCCAGAGTCTATATCTCCGGCGCTGGCCGCACGCAGCTCAGTGCGCTGCCAGGCGGAGAGGAGGGGGCCGGTGTTGGAGACTGCACACGGGCCCCCTCCTCTCTAGAAATGCCGTTGGCACCATACAGTAATAGTGCCTTAGTACATTTTATGCCCATAGTAATACCCTAGTTCACAATATACCACTCTGTGCCACCAGTTCATATTAAGTCACATGGTAATCTCCCCAGTTCACATTATGCCACATTGTAGTGCTGCCAGTACATAGGGCCCGATTCAGACCCGGACGCTAAGCTGTGGACGCACGCTATGGGCGATTGTCGCCCGTCTGCGTATGCGGCAAAATAGGCATGCGCGAACCAGTCACTGCGCCCGGGAATCGTGCGCTCATAGTACACAGACTGGATGCTACTTTGAGTGACAGAATGTGCCGTTTGTGGGTTGTAACGGGAAGGTGCTTGTGAACGGGGGAGTGGTGGTACGAACGCAGGCGTGTCTTGGCATCAAAACAGAGTTTTATGGGTGTGCATACTTAGCATGGAAGTGTCATTGTACACGTCACTTGGTTGTATTTCAGCCTGCAGTGATCACAGTGCTTGCGGCGGGGTAGGGTCTATCTCAAGCGCTGCGTGCTGCTCTGATGGCTCTCGATATGGTTCTGATTAATCATACACTTCCTGGAGATGACGTGTGTTTGGAAAGAAAAGTGGGCGCCCTTATTCCGCCGTGCGCTCACTCTGGCGTTGCTCTCTAAGACATAGAGGGCGTCCTTACACCAGACAATGCAATCGCGGAATTTGCATACCCGTCCCCTTTTGGCAGCGAGAGAGCGCAACTTAGCGTCTGGGTCTGAATCGACCCCATATTATGCTACACAGTGCCTCCAGTTCTCATTATTCCAAGTAGCTCAGCTCCTGCCTGAGGGCAGTGGCGTCCCTTCACTGGATGGCATCCAGTGCGTGCAGGTGAGTAGTACGCATGTCTTCGCCATGCGCCGGTAACAGGGGCCTGGTAAAAAAAATAGTTTGGTGCTCCCCCCCTCGCCGGCGTCCACCCCCCCTTGTAAGTGGGAGGACCAGGGGAACCGATGACGTGATTCGCACCGAATTGCGCCATCATGGCCTCACCCACGGCTACACAATGGCAGTAATCTTGGCATTGTGTAGCAGGGGCATGGCAGCGATGCCATGATCGCAAAGTTCCTCCCCACCCCCAAATTTGCGTTACTCCCCCCTGCTGTGACGATCTGTATCTTCGCACATGCGCTTTTCACAAGACCCCTGTCACTGGCAGCGTTGGGCTGCCAGCAGCCCAGTGGAGGACCTCGCAGACGAGGAGGACTTCGCTGGATCTCGCCGGAGGGGTAAGTATAGGTAAATACCAGTGAATTTTTTTTGTTTGTATTAGAGTGATACTAAACGAAAAATTCCGCTGGTGTTTGTCTTCATTGATAAATGGGGGCCTGTATGTGCTGGGTCTCGGCACTATAGCAATGGCACCTCATGCACCCACAATAGTATGCCCATGCTCATCAGTTTATGCACTTTCATAAGTGGTGTGTTCTATTGCCAAAGTAAGCAATCCTTGCCACTAGTGCCACAAGGGGGTATTCGAGGAGGATGTTTTGAATAGCATCTGCAAAGTTGGTCCCCCTCCTACCAGGTGCACTACTGTCCTCCTCTTATCTGCCTTCCCTCACAGAGGAAACATGTTTGGAGCGCTAGGCCTTCGACAAACCAAAGCACCCAAGGATGCTCTGGGCAGGTTTGCAAGCGATACTGGCTGCAGGCTGCCGTTCTAGACACCATGCAAGTCAAATGCAGGTGCCGTTACTGTACACATGAGGAACTTATGCTGCAAACAACTTACTTTGCTCCTGTATATAATTCTTCACAGCAACTACCTATCTGCCCATTAAAACACTCTAACCTTTGCACTTACAGTATATAAGTATTTGTGCAAATAAATGAACTTTCCTTGATAAAATAAAAAATAAATAAAAGTGTCCCAATAATAGCAGCGTATGAATTATGGCTACATGATGGAGATCCTCTGATTACACTGGGTAGTATGTATGTACTTTCCCCCTAAACTTATGGTGCATACACGGTCAGATTTTTCCTTCAGATATGAACGATAACGATTTAAAAATCGTTCAGTCGTTCATATCTGAAGGAAAATCTGACATATCTGACATGCCTGAATGATGGACGATCAACGATGCGCGTTCCCGTTTGTCAGATAACGATATCTGACATCTGATGTGTTTGCAGTCAGACTTGGACGATTCCATTCATTTTAATGCAGTCAAAAATCGTTCAATCGTTCAAAACTTTGGTAAAATCGCTCAAATCGTTCATTTGACAAATCTGACAAGTCTGACAAATCTGACCGTGTGTATGCTCCATAAGTGTTATCTTTACCCTCCCTTCTGAATGTTAATTATTGTCGAAATGGGTAGGGTACAGGATCCCGGCGGTCAGAATACCGACACAATTAGGTAAGTGTATTATCCCTAACCCTCCCCCGCCTTTACAACAGCCCAACCCTAACCCCCCCCCCCCCCGCAGCCTAACACTAACCTCCCCTTCTGTGCATAACCCCTTAACGTAACCTTCCTCGATCCCTAATACATACCATTGGGATGTCAGAGGTCAGGATTCTGGAGCCGGGTTTTCGAATGCTGTTGGGATTCCGGTGCCGGTATCATGATTGCCGGGATGCCAACTACATCCTGTTGAAATCCTATATGGGACCCAGAGTGGCTTTAGCTCATACTCGTATTACTGTCACATACTTACTGGCTTTTAGGGGCCTATTTATTATTAAATATTTGTTGCATATTCCTCAAAAACAGACATTTTCGGAGGTACGTGCAAATATTAGGGGTCCCCCAGATGTACTATGAAGGGATCACAGCAGATCCCTTCATAGTCCCCATAGAACGCTACCATTTTTACCCCTTTCCGGAGCTTGGCCCCGATAGGTAACACCATCTCTAGATGGCTTTATCCTATAGTAGTCTAGGGGCTAGTATTTTGCAAATGGTTACAAAGAGGGATCCTCCAGCTCCCTCTCTGTTGCCCCCCGGTGACACCTGCACCGGCCGCACATGCTCAGTGTGTACGTTGAGGACCTGAACCAGTAAGCGGTGCGATAGCTTTACGCCATCACACTGCTTCCAGTTCTTCGCCAGGGGAGACTCTTATCAGAGCCGTGTCTCCTGGAAAGAGAAAAAATAGTAAATTCACATGAAAATAATAATTCTGTGTGTTATGATGCTGGTTTCTTTCACCTCTTATGATGCTTAACTCTGTATTGTATTGTCAATAATTGCTACTTGGGCCCCCGTTTATCAACGAAGGCAACTACTAGTGGAATTTTTTCGTTTAGTATCACTGTGATACAAACGAAAAATACAATGGTATTTACCAATACTTACCCCTCTCCGGCGAGGTCCTGTGAAGTCCTCGTCCTTGGCGAGGTCCTCCGCTGGGCTGCTGGCAGCCTAACGCTAATAGTGACGGCACTCCGGTGTAATGCGCATGTACGACGGTCCGTCTGCGCACGTGCATGATGTGGGGACCTGGCAGTGCCTGGAAGACTTCGCTGAAGCCGGAAATGCAGCTCGGGGTCCCAACTGCCGTTAATGGGGACCGCATTGCTCTCATCATCTAAAAGATGGCGAGAGCGATGCTGTGACAAACAGCGGGAATCTTAGATCACCACTGTTTGTTAAATCCAGAAAGGGTGGCATAACCCCTTTAGCGAGCGCTATAGGGGTTATGCTTTGTTGATAAATGGGGGCCTATTATATGTGTTACGCTTCAATTAAAAAAAAATAGAATTGAAAAAAAAAATAATTGTATGTCCAGTAACAGTGTAATTATCCACCTGTCATAGATATATACTGAACAATATTCTGGGCAGGTACTCTGCAGTGTGTAGGGAGCATGTGTGTGTGTGACCAGTCTGAATGATGCAGTAAGACCAGCAGCAGCAACAATAACGCAGACTACATTTCCCAGTGTGCCATGAGGAGGTCCCTGGAAGGAGGCCGTCTCTGCAGAATCTAAGGATGTGGCTGTGCATGTGGATGAGGAAACCTGAGCTGGGAGGTGCTTGGTGCCTCTCATACCCAATGCAGTAAAAGCACAAGAAGAGAGCACTATATGGAAGCCAGGAAAGCACAATAATGCAGCAGCAGCAGCATAGTGTGTGACAGCAGCAGCAGCGGCAGCAGCAGGCAGGGAGACCCCCAGCACAAGCCCCTGGTACCATGAGGACATTGCTCTGATACAACCATGCATACTGCAGAGTGCTGGGCTCCATGGATATGCTGCATGATTGCATCCCTGTATCTGGTCCATGCCAGCTCGCAGGCAGGTAAGTCACAGGCACCTGGGGTAAGCCCCATTGCAGTGATTTGCTGCACGCATGCTTGATGACAGCTCACCCCTATCATGTATATAGCTCTGCATGGGAGAAGGCTGTATGTAAATGGACTGATAGGGGCTGCCTGCATGTGATGTATCTCTCTAATGCAGTGGCCTAATCTTCCCTCCATCACTGCTATTCCCACGATTGTGCATATGGAACATCATTATTATCATTCCATCAGTTTCTGTGTCACATTGCCAGGATGTGATGGGCAAATAGCATCATGTTATGTGGTCTTCACAGTATTTGTCCCCCATGATATTGTCCCTCCGTATCTGCCCCCACCACCTCTGCCGGGAGACCATTCCATGTATCTAGCACTGTACTTTGAAAGTAGAATTGTGCTTTTTCTGCTCTTGTGCTACGCTGGGTCATTATTTCTTTGTTACACTTATTTTTTCTCTATGAGGAAGTTTAGATAGGAATATTTAGTTGGAAACTAGATTTTATGTACGGGTTCTGATCATCAGTATCTTTTACTCTTCCCCTCCTGTATGGGGAGTATTTATTTTTTCTAATCTGTGTGTAGATATTACAATGACATTAGGGAGCTTTCTAATCGTATAACAAATCTGCATCTCCCCAATACTCTGTTTTTAGTACTCTGCAGTCAGGGCACCGCATGTTGGTTGCACACATACACATCTGGTTACTTGGCCTGAGCATCAAATACCTGGGGCTGTGTGAGGCTATTGCAGTCAGTTTATATCACACCAACATGTTCTGTGCGCTTAATGGTGGGTACTGAGCACAGATGAATGGATCCATTTAGTTGCAGTGCTGATGACCATGCCGACATCTAAACTGTCCATTTTTGGCAACATTCCCAATTGAAACGTGTTTGAATCCCACAGGGCCGGTGCTAAGGTGTTCGCCTCCCCCCCTGCAAACTATAAATTTGCACCTTCCCTCTCATTTTTTAGAGAGGGACGAAAAAGGGTCTTGGCCTCACAAGGAAGGGGCGTGGCCACACAATAGTACCCCCAATTCAAATTACGCCGCAAAGTAGCGCAATCCTAATGACATTACACCGCACATAGTGCCCCTGATTCATATGGCATAACATTGTAGTGTCCATTATTCATGTAACGACACACAATAGTGCCCCTAATTCACTGTACGTCACACAGTAGTGCCCCTTATTCATGTTACTTCACACAGTAGTGCCCCTTATATACATAATGCCACAGTGGTAGTGCCCCTTATTCACGTTACGTCACACAGTACCCCTTATTCACATACTACCACAGTAGTAGTACCCCTTATACACATAATGCCATAGTGGTAGTGCCCTTTATACACATAATGCCACAGTGGTAGTGCCCCTTACACATAATGCCACAACGGCTCACAGAGGTAGTGCCCCTTATACACATAATGCCCACAGAGGTAGTGTCCCTTATACACATAATGCCCTCAGTAGTGCCCCTTATACACATAATGCCACAGTAGTAGTGCCTTTTATACACATAATGCCAAAGTGGTAGTGCCCTTTATACACATAATGCCATAGTGGTAGTGCCCTTTATACACATAATGCCGCAGTAGTAGTGCCCCTTACACATAATGCCCACAGTAGTAGTGCCCCTTACACATAATGATACACAGCACTGTACTTACCTGAAGCCCTGCTCTTGCTTCTGCTGCCGTCCAACAGCTCCTCGCGCTCGGCACTAAGGGCTATGGGCTTGCTGCGGAAGGTGGAGCTCAGGAGTGAGCTCCAGCCTCCAGCTACAGGAAAGGAGTCACCAGGCTCCTGCTGGTAACAAAATTTCAATGGGCACCCGACAACTGGAGAAGGCAGCGGAACCTCTCCAGCCTGACACCTCCCTTCTGCACAGGGCCGGCTTACCGCATCGTGCCAGCGGTTTGTGATGGAACGGGTCATTTTGGCGGTACACGTTGATTGAAGAGTGGGAAATTTGGCTACAACAACCTAATAAAATAACAATTTTAAAATGACATAAACATTTATAAATTACAACAGTGTCAAACATCTTGAACATTTTAGCTGCTCAGAGTTGGGCGTAAAATGCATTTTTCAGGTTTTTGCGCATGTATACAACATTGCCAATCGAGTCGCAAATAGCTCTTATGACCCCTCCTTGTGCAAAGTGGGCAAGGAGAGGGTTCGGAGGGGGACGTGCAGAAGCGGTTTGAGTATAGCAAGGGCGTGTTCATGCATGATAAGTAACAAGAAAGTAGACGCATATACATCTGTTTGGAGGCGGTTCACTTGTGGTTGCTAGACTCCTGCTGCAAGTTGCAAACCGATGATGATGATGACCGGTGGCCGCGTCTGATTGGCTAAATGCATCTAGATTCCTCCCAATTATGCTAATATTTTCATAATGATGTTGGGGTGATCTATTTGCAGGATTTTAGTGAAATCAGAGATCAGCTTGCAGTAATAATACATGTTTCCTAGTAGGCCTTACAATGGAAGGCTACGTTATTATTGCGCACTCCAAAATACATAACAGATTTATTTGTGCCTTGTTTTATTTTCCTATTACATGGTCCCTGCGGCTTTATTATCTGCAAGTTATGCTATCCGGCCATGTACTGTCAGGCTTATGCACTGCGTACTGATTTTGAAGCATTTTTACCATCCGTGTGAAGTCACCTGAATCAGGGCCGGGCTTTTTTTTTTATGGATCAGCCTCTTCGCCGAGCGGCCATGATGATGGTCAAGACCATCGGGCTTGCGACGAGACCCTTGTGGTAGGGTCTTGGGGCCGAAGCAAGCCCCAGAGAGAATTCGGCTCTAACAGAACCGGAATCTCTCCACTGACATCACTTGTGATGTCAGTGGGGCCGCCCCCAAATGGCAGGCGTTCTCATGGGGACGCTTCCGTTTGGGCAGAAACCCCCCCGGCCCGCTCACCAAAGGGGGCAAGCTGTCACTCAACATCGACAGCTCGCCCCCCCGGGCCCGCCCACCAAAGGGGGCGAGCTGTCACTCAACATCGACAGCTCGCCCCCTTTGGTGCGAGACCCGGTGCGACGGATTGCCCATCGCTAGCCAGGTCTCGCGCATTCGTCCGACAGAGCCGCCTCCATGCGCTGTGGGCCACCATCGACCCGGTTGCGAGCGCTCAGCGCTTGCGACCGGGTCTGAATCAGGCCCTCTGTTAGTTGCTGAAGTAAGGAGGTGAATTTTGCTAGGTACAGTATGCTGAGTTGGACGCATCCCGCGTAACTCCACTCCTGGACTGCGCTGTAATTTTATTGCTGCAATTACCTGGGCTGAATTGATTTATCAGTGGATTAATCCAGCCAGGTAACTTAAGCCGTAACTTTTATAGTATTTTTCAGTGTTGAAGGGGTCACGTAGGCTCGAAAACTATTTTGTTATGTTGTAGGACAGGTTAGAATTTAGTGACTCGTACCTATCATTAGGGGGCATGCGTACAAACATTTACGCTGAGAACTTGTGCAAAATGAAAGCAGAAGGCATTTCAATGTAAAAAATGCCTTACATTTCTAACAATGTTATAAAGGTCAGTGATTGTCACCTTATGCTAGTTCTAGGCCTGGTCCGACCTGGTGTAGGTGCATCATTTATTGCATATTAAGTTAAAATTCATGCAACAGTGACTGAACTTAAATTATCCTCTAGATCAGAGGTTCCCAAACGTGGTCCTCTAGGCTCCCCAACAGTCCAGGTTTTAGAGCTATCCATGGTTGAGCACAGATGGCTTTATTAGTACCTCAGTCAATTTGATTTAACCACCTGTGCTCAGCCATCGATATCTCTATCAGAGGTATTCAATTTGGAGCGAAAATTTCGGAATAGGTGATAAATTATCGCTGATGACGTAATTTTTGCCGATTTCAATTATCCCCGTATTCAATTACAAAGACTTTTCGCAGGTTCGAAAAGTATTTTAAAAAAAACGGGGATAACTTTTCACCACTGAATAGGTGGCGAAAAAAAGTGCAGAATTGGGGCTTATGGGTGCAGGCTTAAAAAAATAGCCTGCACCCCTGGGAATGACATTTTAAAAATAACTGTGTCAAAAAAAGTTTTTAAAAAAATAGGGACACCCCAAAAAATTAATTTAAAAATTGGGGTAAAAAAAAAAAAAAAAAGGGAAAAGAGTGTTTAAAAATAGGGAAATAGGTTCAGGGGTGTTCTGCAAGTATGCGGCAGGTGTATTCTAGAATAGGTTATTAGCGGCAGGTGAATATTTGCAGAATTTTTAAAAACTTACTTTAGGGACATAAAAATATGCTAGTACCCATTTTCATGTACCCCAAATTTCATGGGACCACTTAAAAAAACGAAAAAAATAACCTAAGTGCTCTTCTGCATCACTTCTTCAATGTCGGGAAAAAAACACTTGCCGCGGCTATTTGAAACCCCGACTTTCATTTGCAGGCTAAAACGGGGGTACTCATAATGATCCCCCATGTTTTACAGCTTTAGGGGGGTCCTACAAATTATTCCAGTTAAATCACGTTTTTTTTTGCCGATCCTATTTTGCCGGCTCCCGTTTTCGTAGCTCTTTAATTGAATACGGGGATAAAGCGGGCGCGTGCCCGATACTTTATCCCAGGAAAAGCTCCGATGTGGAGCGAAAAGTCCAGCACGGACTTTTCGCTCCCATATTGAATACCCCTGTAAATCTGAACTGTTGGGGAGCCTTGAGGACCTCGTTTGGGAATCTCTGCTCTAGACAAAGTGACTAATTAAGGTGCATACACACGTAACGATTTTTTGAACGATTTAACGATAACGACGTCGTTATCATTTAATCGTTCAAAAAATCGTTCAGTTTCTGAGTTATAACGATGAACGATAATCGTTCATGTGCGTTCCCGTTTGTAGTTCATCGTTCATTTCTGATTGTCCAATATAACGATTTTCATTAAGGGAAGGAACATTTTTTGTTCATCGTTGAAAAAATCATTCAAGAAATCGTTCATTACACTTAAAAAAAATTGTTCACTTTTTCAAAGGAAAAAACTCAACGAAAATCGTTAACGAAAATCGTTCACTAACAAAATCGTTACGTGTGTATGCAGCATTAGGAGATAAAGTAACAATCAGCTCCTGTCATTTTTCAAACACAGCCTGTATAGTGGCAGTTAGGAGCTGACTGGCTGGTACTGTAACACCGTCCACTTTATCTCTCTCCATGGCTTAGTACATAGACCCCCCATGTTGCTTTGTGGCAGTTAATGAGATGACCACGTGTCTTGTCTCAATGCTGCAGGCCAAGTAGAGCTCTGTATGAGTCTCTAGACTGTAATATAAAATTACTGTGTTGTGTAATGGTATTTTTTGGACATTATCTTTGCTCATCTGCAGATACCTGGCTGACAGAGATGCATAGAAAGAAAGAAAACAGTTTTTTGGGGCGACAGGACACAGTCCCCCTGCGTCTGATCTTCAGCAGCGAGAGGGACAACCAGACCGTACCCGGGTTGCTCAGTACTCGGGTCAGAGTGGACAGCGACCAGGATCAGGTAATATTTATATTCATGGATGAGCTGGACATCCTATTGATACATGAGTGTTGTTGCCAGGAGATTACGATCAATAAGGTGAATGTACGATATACAGCAAAAATAGAAACAGGGACATGGGGTATGTAGGCTGCATTAATAAGATGTGTCCTGGATTCTGAGCATCACATTCGTTACTGATACTCGCTGAGATGTGCGCTGTATTCCGCTCCTGCTGGTCATCTGATTATTCTTTCACAATTACATATACAATATATGATGACGGGAGGGAAGGTACCGAATTCCCATAATTGTACCACATAATGCTGCAGCATCAGCCTCCTCAAATGACATTTGAATGTGATTAAAGTAATCCACTAAACTTTGGGCCTGATTCAGTTGCATATGCGATTGTGCACGCTATCGGCCGATTGTTGCATCGAAGTGCGAATGCGCGAATCAGCCACTGCGATCAGGACTGTGGGTCTCATTCAGACCCGCTCGCGAGCGCATAACGCTCGCAAGCGGGTCAATGGTACCCAAATGCGCATGCGCACGACGGAGGCGCCTCCGTCATGCGCATGCGCGAGACCCGGCGAGCGACGGGGAAGCCGTCGCTCGGGGTCTTGCACCAAAAGGGGGCGTGCTGTCGATGGTGATTGACAGTACGCCCCCTTTGGTGGGCGTGCCGGGGGCGTGGCTGCCCAGACGGAGGCGTTCCCATGGGAACGCCTACTGTCTGGGTCCGGCCCCACTGACATCACTAGTGATGTCAGTGGGAGTGCTTTTGGCTCTGCTATAGCCAAACGCACTCCAGGGCTTGCGGCAGCGAGACCCTACCGCAGGGTCTCCTCGCAAGCCCGATGGTCGCGATGGTCTTGACCATCGCAACCATCATCATGGACGCTCGAAAAAGCTGTGGGTGGTCACCCACAGCTATGCGAGCGGCCAGGAGGCCGCACCAATTTTAGGTAGGCCGGCCCTGATTCAGAGCGAGCGCTCTGGTCAGAGCGTCCGGCTCTGAATCAGTCCCTGTGATCGCAGTGACTACGCATACCCTTCGCAGAGTGATTGACAGGAAGTACCATTTGTGGGAGGTGACGTTTGAACGCCGTTGCAGGAGCGTGCATAAATTATCCACTGGAATGCTCTACGCAGCTTGAGTTCTCACTGCGTACCAGAAGGTTAGCAATCTCTGAGTAAGGTCATAGCTTGTGCAAGTGTGCGTGAGGCTCCGATTGTACTCGATATTACCGATGTTTTTGCAGTGTTGCAAAGTATTACGGATGTGTGTAAGGTAAGGTGGGCGTACTTCTGTTGTGCTGCGATGGCACAGCGATCGCAGTAGATTAACATACCTTCACATTGAGACTGCGTGCGTAATCGCAGCCGCGATCGCAGTTTGCGACTTGTATCAGGCCTGTATCAGGCCCTTTGTAAGGAAATGTCATCTAAACAAATGAAAATGAGGTAAAAATTCAGACATGCGGCACAGTGACAGTTACGAAAGACAGTGGCGAAACAGGACGGGTTCCAGCTGGCCGGATACGTCCCCAGGGCACCCCGCCCTGTGCGATGGCACCGACCGAATCGCCCACCTTACGGTCCTGCAGTCACTCACCTAGCGCTCGGACAGCCAGGCGCTCTGCTCACATCTAACACTATGTAGTGGGCAGGGTTACTGCTGTCAGTCTCATTTTGGGAGGCTTTAATAGTCCGAAAACGTTTTAGGGGGAGATTTAGCACAGTAAATAGGACAACTTCAAACTGTCTTTCAAATGGACAAGCTATCTCTGTGACAGATCTGAAATAATCTGTGCTGCTGTTTACAATGAGAGGTTCCAGCTCACCAGTGTTTTCCCCAGGGGCGTAATAACTAGACCTAGGGGGGCTCCATAGCAAAATTTTCATGGGGCCCCCACTGCCATGGGCTACTAAGTGCGGGACGGGCGGGCACCTCCTGAGCCCGCGGGCAGCTCCTTTCTTTACGGTGTGCTGCTGCAGGCACATCTGCTGTCTTGGCCGTCTCCATCTCTCCAGTCCTCACTGATGATGGGAGGATGCGTGGCCATGCTGACCTGCTGGGACAACACCGGAACACGGCCACGGCCTCCTCCCAGCATCAGTGTGGACTGGAGAGATGGAGCCAGCCGGCAAACATATGATATGCATAAATACTACACTGCACACTGCCGGGGCAGAGCAGCTTTGTATCACATCCAAGGGCATAAAAATAATTATACTAGAAGCAAGCAAGATAGATATGTTTTTTTTTTGAGAAAAGTTTTTATTAAATTTACTACGAGTATATAATATAGGATACAACTTTGGACATATACAAATAAACCCATATAAATTGGCATAAAACCAAAAATACAGATAATATAAACATTGAATGAATAGAAAGGCAGGTAATACCCGGTCATTTTTATAAGGGTTGGAGAAGAGCAGCGCAACTAGAAAAGGAAGAAGTTCCACAATAGGCGGGAAATTGGGGAATGTTAGTAAGGGGAGACTGGCAAGGAGGGGGGCAAAGAAGGGGAAGGTGGTGAATAGAGGGTCCACTGAGAGGCTAATCAAGTTCAAGAATGCGTCTGATGGTAAGATAGCCAAGGGGACCAAATTTCAGAAAATGTATTAGGGCTTTCATGTATATGACTAGTAATATATTCCAAACTGTGCACATGCCAAATGGAATGAACCAAAGCAGTGTGGTAGGGAGGGTCTGTTTTCTTCCAAGAGGCCGCAATCGCACAGTTAGCTGCGTTAGTAATGTGTCTTATGAGTGTTTGGGTATATTTGTCATAATTATGGATAGATATCAGGAGTAAATAATAAAGGTGCATACACACTTAACGATTTTGTAACCAACGATGTTCTGTCAGATTTTCCTTTGAACAAGTGAACGATTTTTTGCAGTGTAATGAACGATTTTTTGAAAGATGAACGAATAACGTTCCTTCTCTTAATGAAAACCGTCATGTCGGACAGTCTGAAATGGACGATGAACGATAACTACAGACTACAAACGGGAGTGCACATTTGTGATTATCGTTCACCGGTATAACTCATAAACTGACCAATTTTTTTTTAACGATAACGACAAATCGTTAAAAAAATCGTTACGTGTGTGTATACAGCTTTAGACATGGAAGAGGGGAGAGAGATATTGGTGACAGAAAGAATTAGGCGATAAACTGTTGCCCAAAATATTTTCATCTTGGGACAGTGCCACCAAATATGTGCAAAGGTGCCCTCCTCTCCACAGCCTCTCCAACATGCGCTGGAGGCCTGTGGAAAAATGGCTTGGATACGCGTGGGAACTAGATACCATCTATATAGCCTCTTATAAGTATTTTCTTTTATTCTGACACATATTGAAGCTTTCGCCACCAGCTCGCGAATTTTGGACCATTCCTTACTGTCCAGAGACTCCCCCAAATCCTTTTCCCAAGCTAATTCAGGTGGGTCTTTAAGGGGGCGATTGTGAACAATTAGTAAATTATAAAGGGTGGAAATAAGGCCTCTAGAAGTAGATCTAAGTAGACAGAGGGACTCCAAAGGAGAGTATGATGGATGAGACTTAGAGCCGATAGTTGAAGAAAAAAAATATCGTATTTGAAGATACTGGCGAAAGCATCTCGTCGGTAAATTAAGTCCGTCTTGCAACTCAGAAAATTTCGGGAACGGACAAAGGGGGGAAATATCCCTTAGAAACTTAATGTTATGGGAAACCCAAGGAGCGAAGGTCCCAGGATCTAAACCAGGTAAAAAACCCTTGTTGTTCCAGAGAGGGGTTATAGGAAGTTGATTTTGAATTAGAGAGAAGGTTCTTTTGCAATAATCCCATATAGTTAGGGAGAATCGGAGAGTGGGAGAGATGCAGGAATAATGCGGTCTGTGTTTATGTTCCATCCAAAAAAGGGAGTATGGAGAAAGAAAAGAGATATGTTTTTAGCAAGAGCTGCAGTATCAAAAGTACATGCCAAAAGTTGGTCATTTAAGTCCCCTTTGTTTTCTGGATATTAGGGTATTCTAGGCAGAGAGTGCAGCTGATCTGCGTCATGTCCACTCTCAATATTGATGCAAACATTTATCAAGCACAAAGCAGCTCATCCGCAGCACAAATACAGTTTTGCACCTGCTCTGATGTCTGTTTTTGAGGTTCACAACTACAGCTGTGTCCTCACACACTGTAGCTTCAGTTGCACCAAACAGTCACGCCAGTTGTCTCGCGCCATATGGCATATTCAGGCTAGGTGTATGAGGACATATCTGTACGCCTAGATTTCCTCCAGGATGGAATAAAAGCTGCAAAGCAAGAAGGTCTCATTGTGCTGAAGGAATAGTTTGCACAATGGAATGGGCACAGCAGTGTCTCCTTACGTGGAGCAAAACAGAAAAGAGCTTTAACCGGACCTGATCCAGCTCAGAGCTGGCGGAGATTCGGTCGTGTCCTGTACTAATGGGAAAACAGTCCCCATGTTTAAAATAAAGAAAATAAATAAAAAAAAATTCTATGTGTCTCTCAAATCCTCAATCATTGCTGGACAGCATGGGGTCAGGCTATAGTAGCCAGAGACCTTATAGCTCTTGTTACTTATCTTGGTACTGCTGGGTAGGCAGATTCGCCACTCCAATGGTTCCAACCTTGCTTAGGCAAAAGGGTAAGGTCCCCAGTGCCTATCAACGCTGGGCTGGTAGCCCCTATGGGGGGTGGCATTGGTTTCGTGCTGGCTTTTCACTAAAGCAAGAGGACTCCACATTTGCTGTCTTTTTGGTATAGTGGAAAATAAGATTGGCACTGGGGCTGGTTCAGGCTGTGAATACCCCAGCACACTTTTTTTTTCTATGTTATTTTTACTTTAAATTGTGCACTGTACACAGCTAAAGTTTTCACAGGGGATAATGTTGTGTAACGTATATTACATTACTTGAAGTGTGGACGGAAATGTACTCCCCTGCTTAATGGAACCCATTAAAAGTATAGTACAGGGCCCTCTATCCACCACAATTTCTGGGACTATACATTTCCAGGTGCACTCCAAGCAATGTACTAAAAGGTTTACACACAGAAAAGTGTCACAGGTAGTAAAAAATCCCAATATACTTTTACTCTCATGGCTTAATTGAGCCGTGAATAAGGCTAGGCAAAATAGTAGGAGATAAACAGAAAAGTCTATTTATCTGTGAAGCTTGGTGCTGAAGGGATAGAACGTTGGACTTTGATCATGTGATGATTACACCTTGCTCATTGGACCTGCCGGAGATGCATCTTGATGTGCTCCTGGAAGACACCATAGTATTATACTGTGCGCCTCGGGTGCCCTTCGGAGAAGACATTCACAAACCCTTATCACCACCTGCACCCAATTACAACACAGACAGGCACACTGGGCCTGATTCAGAGCCGGACACTATTTGCGGACCCTCGTTCTGAAAAAGGGGCTGGCTATTTAAATTGAGCGCTCGCTCTTTGCGGTCTGTTGACGCCTCTATGTCTGAACGAGCGTCCGAAACATGCGCTCGCTATTTTGTAAAGACGCCCCTTGGCCGCTCGCATCATACGTCATCTCTGCTATTTATTTGATTAATCGAGTACATCGAAAGGCGTATGAACTACTCGCTATTCTTGTGGTAGCATTTTCCTACTGCAATCATGCGAGCAGTTCAGGCTAAAAGACAACCAAGTGACGTGGTCGATGACGCTCCCTTACTAACTATGCACTCCCATTAAATGCCCGTTTTGACCGTTTGGCACGCCTGCGTTCGGATCTCCACTCCCCGTTTTCAAGCACCTTCAAACGCCTCATTCTGTCACTCAAATTAGCAGGCATTCGCTATTTTGCGAGCACACGATTTCCGACCGGTTGGCGCATGCGCATTACAACCCATACACATGCGCAGATGTGCGAACATCGCTCGGAGCGAACGAGCATCAGGTTACACATCTTTTCTGTCACCACAGCACTGCCTGCGTGTAAATCAAGCAGTAATCCCCTCCCTGCCTGTCCTTACATTGTAAAGGCACAGCACGTTGATCAGAATATAAGCCTAGCAGATGTGTCTTTTATAGTGTATGAGCTGAGGGACAACTACGCAGCTTGGCGCTGTGTGATATTGCCCATTGATTATTTGTAAATATGTGTGATTGTGGTCATTCTGTGCGAGGGTGTAACAGGACAGTGGGTAGCCTTGGCACGTGTTCCTGTGGGACTTACTGGAGTATTTGGGACCCATGTAGAGTTAGGAGCAAGTACACCAGTAGAAAAAACCATGTTGCTCTGTCGGGAGGGAGATTTAAAGGAGCATGGGGGGGATCTATGGGATTCCCTAAAGCATAGTGAGAAAACTTGTCCAGTATGTATGTGTGTTATTCAAAAAGAGGCCATAGTTTCCCAGCATGCAAGAAATATATCAAATTGTATTTGCTCCCATTGCATCAGGGTATGGTTTGTCCAGTTATAAGTTTGTGTACATTCAGTTACATTACAATGGTCTCGATTTGGGTCGGACGGTGCTGATTGGAGGGGACTGTGCCTCCTCCGCATGCGGCAATAAAATGGTGTTACTGCAGGACGTGATGGGGACCTAGCACTTCAGTGGCCACTCCCACTATGATGCAGTCCTAGCTTGTCCCAGCCATGCCCCCGTGTCCCATTACCAGGATTACAAATGTTGGGATGCATGCACTGATAAAACAGGAAACATGTTTGTTCACAAGCACACAGACATTTACCAGTACATTGCTATTTTCACGCTTTCAATTGATCGGCCAATATATCGTGTGCCCGTCTGCCATTGTGTACCAGCGATGTGTCTGAATGATGTCTTTCACAGATATATCATGTCGGCTCTGCTGCACAGCCGATGCCCAATATATCTGCAGATATATCTGTCCATCATGTTGTGTGTACGTGTGGTCACCTGACTGCCCGCACACTTGCATCAGAGGCCAGGGGGAGGTGGGCGTGACGTGATCCCTGGCCTGCGGACCCGTGGCCAGATGATAGATGATGGTTATTCAGTGGGTATGAACAACCATAATCTGCAGGTATATGTTATAGGTGGGTTGGGTATTATATGCCGGCAGTTGAAAAGCTGAATCCCAACGCCGAAAGCTCGCTGTTTAGAATCCTGACGACGCCCTAACCCTCCACCCCCCCCCCCCCCCCCACACCCCCTAACCATCCCTTGTGGTGCCTAACACTAACTTCCCTGGGGTTGCCTAACCTCCCCCCCGGTGGTGCCTAACCCTCCCCCCCCCTTCCTGCACCCTAAATCTAACCCTCCACGGGGGGTGCCTAATCCTAACCCCCCTGTCTTTAGTCTAAGCCTACCCTCCCCTCTCCTGCAGCCTAAGCCACGTCACCCTGGGGCACCTATACCTAACCCTCACCCCCGGAGCTAACAGCTACCCGGCCCTACTGTACTTATGTTCAGGATGCTGGTGGTCGATATTCCGGCGTTGGCATCTCCAGCTGATCGGGATCCTGACAGTCGGCATCCGGGCGTTTGTCAATTGACCGTTTCCCGTTTTAGGTGTGTACCCATCTTAATTGCTGGGTACAATTAACACAATTCCTGATCGTTCATGCAAAAAAATAAAAATATATGAGCAATAATAGATGAACAGATGGTCACTCATTACTTTGTTCTCATTGTAGCCCCCTCTTTTCCTCTAGGGGGAAGATTTGATTAAACTGAGCTGCCATTTTGTTATAGGGAAACTCCAAGTTGATAAAGTTAATGCGGGCCTTGCTAGGATAGATTGTTTAATTCTAGGTCCCATCCCAAATACATTGTGTCAGAGTGTGAATAGTAAGCCGAGTTTGCATTAGACTATTAATGAGTAGGGTTTTGAAAAGGTACAGTAAGTGTAATAGTATGTTCGCCTTAATGTCCTTCACATTACTGATCATGACAGGGTAACTGGCATCATAAAGTTGGGCCTGTTTCTGTGTAATGAAGATTCATAGAATCCTTACACTTTTGCATCTTATACTTAAGGGGACAGATGTATGAAGCTCTGGAAAGTGATAACTTGGAGAGTGATAAACTACCAACCAATCAGCTCCTAACTGTCATTTTTCAAACACAGCCTATCACATGACAGTTAGGAGTTGAGTGGCTGGTAGTTTATCACTTTCCAATTGATCACTTTCCAGAGATTAGTATAGTACATCTCCACTAGGTGTTTATTTGGAGAGCTTCTGACTTTCTGGATGGAGAGGGGAGAGGTTCTGGAATTGGTCTTTGTAGTCTGACAGGTCCCTCTAGTGTGGTCATTACTGGAATGAGAAAGATTACTCTTTGGTGAGTAGAGCATCATCCAGAAAGAGATCTGCCTTGTAGTCTGAGTTTTTAGTTTCTCTTCTGGAAATGCCAGGGATGAGTCTGATTTTTGGCTGCTAAGTGTTCTGTTGTCAAGAGCAAAAACCATAGGGGGGAGGTGGGGGGAGGGAGTATCCTCGTTTGGTGTCCCATTACTTATTTTAAACATATCTGCAGTGATTCCATTTGTCATTGAAATAGAAGGGTTGAGATACAGCATCTTGATAGCCTGCAGGAATTCTCCATTAAAACTAAATCCCTTTAGAGTTGATTGCATGAACGGTCAGGAAATTGTGTTAAAAGCTTTTTCGGCATACAATGCTAGAACTGCAGAAGGGGTTTTATGTTTATTTAGATGATAGATTAAACTTTTAGTTCAAAATCTAGCTGCGTGGTCTAGATTTTTTGGGGTGGTTTGGTAAGAAATGGTTCAAAGTTCAAAAGGACTTTTTTATAGAAAGCTTGAGGTGGGTATTTAAAAGAGAAATGGGGGTGTAATTTTGGCTGTCGTTATAATTTCAGAACGTGTGTTGACCATATGGAATGACTCTCCCTTCATAATTTTGTTAAGGAGAGATAGGCCAGATCGGGGACGAGAGTTGGCAACAAAACCATAGACAAGCCATTACCACCCTTTACATTTGATTTATATAATATGAAATATGACTTAAGAAATTTTCAAACCGCCTTATGAAATATATGATCCGTTTTAGTAGCTTTAGGGAATGGTGTTTATGAGTTGTTGTTTTCAGATGAAAAAGAAAAGTATTAGGAGGAACAGTCTTCCTCTCTTGGTTCTCTGCGAGATACATAGTTATTATTTGTATGAATATCACGATTAGATAATTTTTCTCTTTTCCCCTTGTCTTTCCCATTTTCCCTCCCCCCCCCTTTTTTTTTTTTTTGTTTTGTTTTGTTTCTATATATTGACACAGGTTTATGATCCCTGTATTACAGGGATTTTTGTTTGATTTGGTTTTAGCCGATCTTATATTTAAGGGTCCAGGCAGTCCTGATTCTATTGGACGGTCCTTTCACTACCCCCCCATGCTCCCTTTAATATTTTTGATTAATGTTATGTTGATTGATATTATTGCGGTCCTTGATTGGGACCCAATTTACCAGGGTTGTTACCCAAATGGGTTCTCTGTTTCTCTCTTTTTTGTGTGTGCCTTTCTTTCTCTGTGGCTCTCTTCTGTTTCTTTTTCCCCTTTTATTTTTCTTTCTGTCCCTAAGGGTGGCTCTATTTGGGCCAAATTTTTGACTTATTATATCTGTGTGTTATGTCTGTAGCACCTCTCTATATATTTTTCCATGTCTCTTAAATTGCTATAAATTAATGTAAACGGTCTTAATTCTCCTAAGAAACGTACTGTTCTCTTGGGGGCTTGTAGGAGGGAGAAAGCCGATGTTGCATTTCTACAAGAGACGCATCTTACGGGCCCGCATTCTCAGCTCCGAGGTAGGTGGTTTGCCCAGACCTTCTTTGCTTCAGCGAATTGTAAAAAACGTGGGGTAGCCATTTTAATTAGGCGTAATATCCCTTTTGTCCACATTAAAACTGTGACAGACCCAGAGGGTCGATTTCTTATGGTGATCGGTACTCTCCGTACTGATATTTTCACTCTGGTGTCAGTGTACGCTCCTAATCAAGACCAGCCCCAATTCTTTGATTCTCTGTTCAGGCGTATTAGCAGAGTTGCGCAGGGCCATATTATTCTGTGTGGGGATTTTAATACCATTATTGACCCCCTGTTAGACAAATCGAACCCGCCTTCAAACTCCTCGGGGATGTCTCTTCCTAGAGCTTCTCGTACTCTCCTGGCCTCCCTTAAACATTATGGCCTGAGTGATACCTGGCGTCTTAAACATCCTCACAGCAAAGACTATACTCATTTTTCAGCTCCACACCAACATTATTCCAGGATAGATATGATCCACATTTCCTCCACTATTACCTCTCTGGTTACGGAAGCCGGTATTTCCCCCTTTACATGGACAGACCATGCAGGTGTCTATATTCTTTTAGATGTACATCGCTCTCCTCGTAGGAAGGGTAACTGGCATCTTGATGACTACCTTTTACAACATCCCCCCGCTCTGCTAGAAATAAAATTGGCGATGACCCGCTATTTTGAGGAGAATACCTCTCCTGATATTTCCTCTAGTATCCTCTGGGAAGCCCATAAGGCTACTATACGGGGTTTTCTTATTTCTAAAACCTCAGCGTTTAGGAAAGCGGCTGCACAAGAAATTCATTCCCTTGAGTCACAAATCTCAGTACTGTTGAATCAGCATAAAACATTCCCTAGCGCCTCCGTGCTAACCCAAATTGAGAAACTACGAGGTCAGCTTAATGCCCTTCTGTCTCGTCGCGCTGCGCTTGTCTTGCAAAAACTTCGTCAACGCTTTTATGATAAATCTGACAAAATTGATTCTTTATTAGCCAATAAACTGCATCGCAGACAAGCATTAGGTGCGATAGACAAATTACACTCTCCGTCTTCTGGTTCTCTAACTTATGATCCTGAGGTTATGGCTGAGGAATTTCGGACCTTTTATAGTTCCCTTTATAACTTATCAGATTCTTCTAATCCCACTTCTGCTGGAGCCGAGGGGGTGCGCTCATATTTGTCCTCTACTTTCCTTCCCAGGCTCTCAGAATCCCAATTATCTACTCTCAATGACCGTATTTCAGATGAAGAGACAATAGCTGCTATTAGATCAATGCGTTCCTCTGCCGCCCCCAGGCCCTGATGGGTTTACAGCCCAATATTATTAACTGTTTGCAAAGGAACTTGCCCCACATTTTACATCTCTATTTAATGATATTTTGGAGGGCGCTTCTTTTGCTCCTGATACAACTCGGGCCGACATTGTAGTGATCCCTAAACCTGATCGTGATCCTACTCATTGTATTAACTATAGACCGATTTCATTATTAAACGTCGACCTGAAAATTTATGCTAAAATCTTAGCGACTCGGTTAGCTCCTTTGCTTTCTTATTTGATACATCTGGATCAGGTCGGGTTTATACCTGACGTCCGGCATCGGACAACACCAGACGGGCCATTGATCTGATACATTCTATTCATAAAAGGAAACTTCCTTCTCTGATTTTAGCTCTAGACGCGGAGAAGGCCTTCGACCGCATCTCCTGGCCCTTCATATTCGCTGTCCTAGACAAAATGGGATTTTCAGGCAAATTTTTAGATAGCATTGTGGCACTTTACCGTTCCCCCACAGCCCGAGTTTCGGTTAATGGTGTCTACTCCTCTAGTTTTGGGATAACTAATGGTACTCGGCAGGGTTGTCCCCTCTCTCCCTTAATATTTGCTCTTATTATGGAACCTCTGGCGGCAAAGATCCGTTGTAATAGAGCTATCTCGGGAGTATCCACTGGCCCTCGAAATATAAAATCGCATTATACGCCGACGATATTTTAGTCTCTCTCACTGACCCAGCTCGATCCCTAAATTCACTTTTAGAGGAAATAAATTCATATTCCCAACACTCGGGTTATAAAATTAATGTTACCAAGACTGAAGTTCCTGATTTCGATATCCCTGCTACCCTAAAGCAAACACTGGAGGCCATGCTCCCTTGTATCTGGCACAAAAAAAAGATTAAATATCTTGGTGTTTTCTTAACCTATCATCATCAGCTGTTTCAGGCAAATTTTCCCCGCCTTCTAGATTGTATTAAGTCTGATTTGTGTGACTGGTCCAATTATTTTATTTCTTGGATAGGTAGAATACATTCAGTTAAGATGAGCGTTCTCCCTCGGCTCTTGTATCTATTTCAGACCCTTCCGATCTACATTCCTCCATACGTGTTCAAATTCCTTCAGTACCAAACCTCATATTTCATATGGAACCGGAAACGCCCGCGGATCAGACTAAAGTTGCTTCAGCGGCCTTCTAGGGGTGGGGGTTTGGGTATTCCTGATTTTAAAAAATATTACAGGTTGAGTCTCCCATATCCAAATATTCCGAAATACGGAATATTCCGAATTACGGAATAATTTTGGCATGACTGAGATAATAAAACCTTTGATTTTTGATGGTTCAATGTACACAAACTTTGTCTAAGGCACAAATTATTAAAAATATGGTATAAAATTACCTTCAGGCTGTGTGTATAGGGTGTAAATGCAACATAAATTTATTTCATGTATGTACACAAACTTTGCTTGAGCCACAAAATTATTGAAAATATTGTATAAAATGAGCTGCAGGCTATGTGTATAAGGTGCATATAACACATATATGCATTCTGTGTGTATATTGGGGTCCCATTCCCAAGATATTTAATTATGATATGCAATTATTCCAAAATACGGAATATTCCGTTATCCAAAATACCCCTGGTCCCAAGCATTTTGGATATGGGAGACTCAACCTGTATTATGCTGCGCAGCTCTCTCATTGTGCTCAGTGGTGTAACTTCGGTGCGGGGAAGGTCTGGGTGGCTATCGAGGCCGAGGAGCTGGGACTGGCTACTGTATCCTCCCTCTTGTGGATCCCTAAGATTCATCATCCCCGGACAGTTTCTTCTCACCCTGTACTTTCCCGTTCTTTAGCAATTTGGGATTTAACCAATAGATGTTTTAAGTTAGCTCCGGCCCCGTCTCCTTTGATACCACTACTTCATAATCCAACTTTTCCTCCTGGTTTATGTAAGTCATCTTTTACTGCCTGGTCATCGAGCAATATCTATTATGTAAATGATATAACTATAGATACTAATTTCCCACAATTTTCTGACTTCCGGGATAGAGTGGCAATTCCATCCAAAGATTTTTTTCCGGTTCCTACAAATTAGACATTTCCACTCTAAAATTAGCTCGATTCTGATTAGCAGACCTTTGACTTCTTTTGAGTCTTTATGTTGGAGAAGACCCTCCACTAGGGGTCTTATTTCTACTATTTATTCCTTACTAGGGGAAGAAGTAAGCTCCAATCGAGACCCTCATGAGTTAGCGTGGGAACAAGATTTGGGACACTATAGATGCTGAGGATTGGACGGAGATATGGGACAATGCTGCCACCAGCTCTATTTGCGTCAAAATTAAAGAAAATGTTTATAAATTGCTATACCGATGGTATTATGTACCATCGCGGCTACAAGTAATGTTTCCCGATGCTTCGGATAGATGTTGGAGGGGTTGCTGTGGAGAGGGCAGTTTTTTGCATATCTGGTGGACTTGTCCCAAACTAACTAGTATATGGCAGGAGATTCTTGCTCTCCTCTCGCACCTCTTTGATGTTACGATTCCCTCTGATCCTCGGCATTTTCTTCTTCCCTTGGATCTGCCTTCTCTGTCCCGTTGTCAGAATAGGTTATTCCGACATATAGTGTCTGCTATGACTTGCCAAATTGCAGCGGATTGGAAAAACCCTCATCCCTCTCCGATGCAGGCAATATTATCACGCATCTGGTATATATACAAGATGGCATATATGACAGCTTTATTACGTAATACATCCAAAACCTTTGATAAAATATGGTCCCCTTGGCTGACATACCAAAATGTTTCCTCTCCATTTAACAATTAATTTTTTCCTTTTATATTTGTTCTCTATTATGTTTAGTCTGAAAGAAAGTGATCCTATATGGAGTCCACCCATCCTCTTCTCTTATTCTCCTTTGTCTTTCCTAAAGTCTTTCTTTTCCTTTTTCCTCTTTATTTTTTTCTCTATTTTTTAAACGGATTGCCACACCGTTGCTGCAAGATTTTTCTCTTGCTTCTATATTCCTTCTTTTCTTATAATGAGAAAATCTTCTATTATATCATATTATTATTCTGAAATAGTACAGCTCCCACTATAAAAGTATGTTATGTGTTAATCCTTATTTTTGAATATTGGAATGTACTGTTTTTTCTGTGATTTGCTCAATAAAAAGAGTTTACAAAAAAAAAAAAAAAAAGAAAAAGAAAAGTATTATTTATATCTACTATATTAACATCTCCTGTAATGGAATATTTTATATTAATTGTTCAATTTTTTTTACTAGGGATGTGCAGGCTTGGATTAGTTCAGATTTTCCCGCCAAGTTCAGATTTTTCCCGCCAAAAATTTTGTCTCAGAATGAGGCAAAACGTCATCTTTCATGGACAAACATCATCATTCCTGGACATAAGTCCATGAAAGATAATGTTTGTCGATGAAAGATGACATTTTGCCTCTTTCTGAGACCCGATTTTTTGGCGGGAAAAATTTGAATTTGGTGGGAATCTCTGAACTAATCCGAGCCTGCACATCCCTGTTTTTTTACTATTATTTTTTTGGCCTGTCTTAAAGAGATCAGGGATTCATCTAATATACAATAATGGATAGGGTTATTCATACTACCGATTTAGATGTTGTACACCTTTAATAAGAGGTCCGGTCACTAGAGCCCGAACTTCCCCGTTTACGGAGAGATGGTAGACAGTGTGGTCGGAAGTAGCTGCGTTCCAACAGCTGAAGCGCAGTCCAACACCCTCCAGACAGTAGAGCCCGACTTCACCGTCAGCATGGAATCACAGGGCGATTCCGCCGGAACTAGCTGAGTTCCACGAGGTGGAACGCATCACCGAAATATAGGTAAGGGCGTATTTTACTATCTTTATTCACCGCAGGTCTTTTCAGAAGTGAGACAGTAGACCTGATGATGGCCTTCACGCGCAGGCTAGACTAAGAGGTATCAAATCCATGGGAGATTCCAGTTAATTGGGTATGCCCCGCCCCTTCCCATCACAGTTTAGCTGAGGGTATTTAAGAGATACTGGAGAGACACACGGTGACCAACCTTGATAAAGACCCTCAGGGTCGAAACGCGTCGGTTTGTGTGTGTTTAATATTATGGACTTATGATTGTCAGGTATACTGAAGCCCAGCTAAGGTACAGACATTTTTTTCTTATCTGGAAAGTGAAACATTTTATTTAGATCTGCTGTTACCTTGTATTGTCTGGACACAGTAGCCCTTTTTGCCTTTTAATGGACTAAATGAATTTTTATGAATAAAAACTCTGGTAGACATCAATTTTCCCTTTGACACGGGAGACCGGTATATCAACGAAAGAAACCTTGATGTGAATGTTTCACCTTTTCTATATGTGAGTACGGTACGCATGTACACAGAGAAACCTTGATGCACTTGATTATATCCACTGCAGAGTGAGTGGGGTATGTCCGCCATTATTTCCTATCATCCACCTCTCTATCTTGACTGTGGGGGACTTAAAAGAATGGGGCATGTACAGAGGAGAATTCTTTCTCAAAGGATATACATCTCACACTCCACTAGCGAGTCAATTGTGTGGGACATAGTGGATTTCTTTTTTCCTAAAAACTATTCCTTACAAAACAAATAGATCTACACATTGGTTGTTTTTTTGTTTTTTCCCTTTACGATTTACATCACGGAGGAATTTGAAAACCAGTAGCGGGGGATTGAAGAACCACGACCTCGGCTACTTCAGACATCTTAAGTGACGTTTCTTCATAAAACTCCCTGGTGAAGGATTGATACTAGTGATAAGCGCTCTACTCAATATGATTAGAGGGTTGAGAAAACAGTGTGTCACAGTGCAGCAATCACTTAGTGGGTAGCGGATCTCCGGCGGCTCCATCTGTGTCTTGGTACAGCGGCCAGCTGAGTGTGACTTCCGGCTGTCATGGAGCAGTAACGGCAGTAATGCTGGGTACACACTAGGGCCTTCATTCAGAGGCGGCCGTACGGTCTACGACCGCACAGCCGCCTCGATGTTTGTCAAGTGCGCATGCGCACGAGGGAGCCGGCTCCTTCGTGCGCATGCGTGAGCTACGACCGACAGCGCCGGTCGTAGCGGGTCTCTTTCCAAAGGGGGCTAGCTGTCGATGTTGATTGACAGCTCGCCCCGTTTGGAAGGCAGGCCGGGGGGGTGGCAGCCCAAACGGAGGCGTTCCCATGGGAATGCCTACCGTTTGGGGGAGGCCCCACTGACATCACTAGTGATGTCAGTGGAGAGCTTCCGGCTCTGACAGAGCCAGAAGCTCTCCGGGGCTTACGACAAGTGAGACCCTACCCTAGGGTCTCGTCGTAAGCCCCGATGGTCGCGATGGTCTCTGACCATCGCGACCATCACCCTAGCGGTCGTTAGAGCAGTGGGTGTAAACCCACAGCCTAACGACCAAAACAGAGGCGGGCGGTCAGGATGCAAGCGGCCGCCCAGTTTCTGAGCGACCGCTTGCATCCTCCGACCGCCTCTGAATGAGGCCCTAAGTGATGTGTACCCGGATGCTATGGCGGTCGACGGGCTGAAATATCGTTACCGTGTGTACACATCAGGACGATGTAATGACCGATCGTTCCTTCCTTCATTACCTTGCATGGCGCCACATGCGATATTGTCCAGATGGCTGTGCAGCAAGGCTGACCAGATTATATTGTATGCGACCCTGGGAGTGCGCAGATTGTCCATACACACTGGACGTTCCGGCCGATATGTTGTTCCGATTTGGCCGGAAACAACATATCGGGCAGACGTTGTCCTAGTGCGGAGGTTCCCAAATGCGGTCGTCCAGGCTCCCCAACAGTTCAGGTTTTAGAGCTATCCATGGTTGAGCCCAGGTGGTTAAATTAAATTGACTGAGTTACTAATTAAAACACCTGTGGTCAAGCATGGAAATCCCTCAAACCTGGACTGTTAGGGTACCTTGAGGACCGAGTTTGGGAACCTCTGTCCTAGCGTGTACCCAGCTTTAGTCCCCTCCTGCAGCCAAACTTTAACCTTCCCCTAGTGCCAAACCCTCCGCTCTGTGCAGAACTTCAGCATTTCACATGTCGACATTCTGCAGATGTCGACACTTCAACAATATTAACATTATAACTGCTGACATTGTGGTGCTGACATATGATTGTCAACATTTTAGAAAGTCCACATAGTGGCTGCATCCCAATCTACAGTTGTCTGCCAGAACCAAATGAAATATGACTAAATCAACTTTAACTAAAGGACTACAACTCCACTGCTCAACGCCAAGAAAGTAGTGTCCAAAAACCACGGTAATGATACTCTGAGGTGACAGAGAGTAGAAAGGATCTAAATACTTATTCAAAAGGGACCACCATTGTGTAGTACCTCAAAATTATACCAGGATGTTAAATCAAAGCATTTTCTCAGAGAGACTGTAACACTTGGAGAGAGTACGTATGGATGGTAACCTTGTCTCAAAGAACCGTTCTACCCTTCCCTCCTTTTTGATGTTGTCTCCCTCCAATCCACAGAGAACAGAAAGTAGACCCTTGGGGCATTAGGGCAATATTAGGGATGTCGGTAGAGAACCACATTCCTTGTAGTAGCTGCGGTTTTATTGACCCTAAGCAGTGATCGGTGGCTGGCTATGGCTCCTGACATTTATAACAATTACAGTCAGTAGAGTCACCTATGAGAAATGTCAACTTTGGGGTAAAATAAACTCTGTGAAGTATTTTATGTATATTCAATTAGCAGCATGGTGGCTCACCCCGTGACTGAGTGAGTCTATATGCCACATATACGTTCTCTCCGAACTCACAGCTTTCTGTTTGCAGCCATATAAGGTTGCATACAAAAAATGCAACTCCGGGGCAAGATCGGGCAGTAAGGTGGGGCGAGTTCAGCTGGCATAACAATGTAATAACGCCAACACCAGCAGTTGAACTCACCCCCCTTGCGGCCCAATCTTGCCTGGGGTTTCATGTATTTATACCCAGACTTATGGGGCTGCAAACATAAAGTTTCAAGTACAGAGCCATCGTAAGTGCGGCACATAGTTGCACTTACTCGTGGGCTGAGGCAAGTTCGGTCCGCAAGGGAGGCGAGTTAAGCTGCCATTGCTGGCGTTTCTACGCCATTGCAACGGCAACTAGCCCCCCTCGTGGCTAATTGAATTGACCCAATGTCATTTCTGCATTAGAAATTATTTATCTTCTCAAACCCACCCAGGATAGCATGGAGATACAGGTTAAGGAAGTCCAGTGGGCCCATCTTAGGGCCCCATTTACAGACGAAATATAACCCCTTAGCGCTCGCTAAAGGGCTTATACCATTATGCTGTATTTAGTAAACAGCGGTAATCTAAGATTACCGCTGTTTGTACAGCATCGCTCTCGCCATCTAAAAGATGGCGAGAGCGATGCGGGCCCCATTGCCGGCAATGGAGACCGGGCGGTGCCTTTCCGGCTTCAACGAAGCCTTCCAGGCACTGCCGGGTCTCCCTGCCATGCACATGCGCAGACGGACCGTCGCGCATGCGCATGACCCTGAACCCCCGTCGCTGGCAGCGTTAGGCAGCCAGCAGCCCAGCAGAGGACCTCGTCGGGGACGCGGATTCCGCTGGACTTTGCGGGACCTCGCCGGAGGGGTAAGTATTACTAAATACCAGTGGAATTTTCGTTTGTATCACAGTGATACTAAACGAAAATTGCCGCTGGTATTTCAATTCGTTTGTAAATGGGGCCCTTAGTCTGTAGTGAAGGTGAATTTTTATGGCTATTGTACTGGGTCTCATAAATTGTTTATCAGCTTCGGGTCATAATGACTTACACCATGTCTACCACGTAAGGTCTGGCTAGCAACGGGTTTAATTTATTGTTTTCTCCTAAGGAGGCTGTTGCAAAAGTTTGGTGAACGTATCTGTTTTCAAGATTATATATATATATATATATATATATATATATATATATGTGTGTGCACCTTATTCACATTTCTACTCGTGGCTTAAAGGGCGTAACTGGACGGGATTGGGGTGTGTTCGCATTACACTAAAGGTGTGTATTCACTACCCGATTTTACAAGGCAATTGAACTATAATGACGTCGATATTGTTCAATTGTTTGAAAATCGGGCACAAATCGGGCAGTTTAATGTCAAAAACGACCATCGATGCTGGTCAACCTGACGATGTTGTCAGGTTGCCCATGTTTGCAGATGATTGATGTGCCTAGACTGAACGTTCAGTGTCGTAATCGTGCGCTCGTTTCACAGACGCTTAGTGGATACGCACCTTTAGGTTGGAGAGGGAGAGTTGTGGTCGTGTCCATGCATCTGTGAGCTATGCTGACTTAAGTGTCTGAGCAAACACATGTATTCAGACGCATCTTTTACGCCAGCGACAGGGCTGGTGGAGGTGTGCACAGATAATGACGCTAGCTAGCAAACTAAGAGTATGGATTGGGGGCGGATCAGTTGCATATATGCGTATAAGTCTGCATATGGGTAACTATACGCATTTTATTCCGTGCACACAATGACTGCGCAATTACGGGCAACATTCATTGAACTCTGCATCGGCCCTAATATTTCCGATTCATCCATCAGTAATATTTTAGTTTTTCTCATAACGTATTAATTTTTCTTATCTCCTTTTGTGTCTGTCCTTTGCTTTATTCCCCACTTTTTGAGTACCCAGATATAGTGTTCACTCTAGCTCCGACGGCAGGCGGGGCGCCGGAGCTAGAGAGGGCACTTCCGTGCGCGAGCCCGAAAAGGGGGCGTGGCCATTGAAAAGGGGGCACGGCCATTGAAAAGGAGGCGTGTCTATAAGATGCGTCCCCTTTTCGTCACTCTTGCTGGGTCACCGCACATTTACCCACCCGCCGGACACTGCGACCCGCGGGTGAAGGCTGTGAGGGCAGGAAGCTTTTTGCCCTCCAAAAGGAGGGCAGGGCGCTGCGCCCCGCTAAAACAGCCTAGCGGGAACGCTACAGATACTTGAGGCACAAGGATGACTGAGACTGCCCTTGTTATTCAGGTTGTCTTTGTGTAACTGTTTGCTTTAGTTTTGTTTTGTTAGTTTTGTTTGACTTGGTGTCTATATTTTTATCATTCATGAAATAACTAATTTGTCCAGCGTTATTTGCTATAAATGCAGTTTACAGTCTGTTATCTTTTCTTTTGCAAATTCTCCTTTACAATTATTAGTAAATGTTACACAACAGAGGATTTTTTGACTGTCTATTATATCCCTAAAGCTCTTTGTAACTAGGATTAGTAGCGAAACAATACAGGGAGTGTCTTTGTGTGCATGTATTATGTACGTATTAAGGTTATGCTAAATGGTTATAATGGAAGTGTTTACGTGAACCTCAGATTCTTTGCCAGGAATAGAGAGTCCATGTAAACCTCTTCTTTCTAATTGCAAAACTTTATTTTGTCCCTATACAAATATCATTGTTCATTACATAAACACGAGTTTAGACTTCCGAAGTTAATTTTTATTTTTGATTGGTGACATAAAGGTTTGGTCCGCACCTGTTTGGACAGTCTTACAGGTTGGCATGTACAGTCCTGTTATTTTATCTGAATGTAGAAATCTGGTGATATTTACGCAGATTGAGCGATTGTTAGCCATTGCGCATGCGTGAAAACCGCACTGCGAACATGCAGCAATTAAATTGTGATTACGCTCACACAGAGGATTCCCTTGCAAAATGAGTGATCGGTAGTCAGCATTTGGGGCAGCTAATGGGGGCTGGTTAGAGAAACACAGGTATGTCGGAACGTTTAAACACTGGTCTCTGGGCGTGCATAAATTAGCCACTGCGTCCTTGCTCGCAGCAGGAGAGCCCTCTGCGTGTCTGGAGACCCCCTATGTCTACGACAGCTTAGACTTAGAAGGCTGATGGCTGCCTGATCTGCATTCATTGTTTGTGATGTTTTCGGTTTTGTACGTGAGCAGTGGATGCGAGATGCTTTCAGTGGTCGTCTCTAAGCATCGGACAGCGAGTGAGTCATTAGCATATTATCGTTGAAACTAACTTATCCCAACTGTGTTTAAGCTGCTTTTTAATTCATTTGGTCAGTAAACTGCCCAATATAAAGAATTTCAAGATTATGGCCTGAATTCAATTAGGGAGCGAGCTTTTCTGGGGATAAAGTATCGGGCGCTTTATCCCCGTATTCAATTAGGAAGCAGCGAAAACGGGAGCCTGCGGAAAGGTAAGTATCGCAAAAAATTCGGGAATTTTCGGGTTTTGTTCCTAGGACCCCCCTAAAGATGTCCAGACATGGGGGTTCACTCTGGGTACCCCCGTTTAGCCCTGCAGAATGTGTTCTGCATTTTTAAATAGCCGCGGCAGGTGTTTTTCCCCGACATTAGAACAAGTGATGCAGAAGAGCACTTAGGTTTATTTTTTCAGTTTTTTAAGTGGTCACATCATATTTGGGGTACTTGAAAATGGGTACTAGCATATTTTGAAGTCCCTAAACTTATTTTTTTTAAATTCTGCAAAAATGCACCTGCCGCTAATAGCCTATTGTAGAAAACACCTGCCGCATACTTACAGAATAGCCCTGAACTTATTTGGCGATTTTTAAACACTGTTTCCCAATTTTTTTTTTTTTTTAGTACCCCAAATTTAAAGTAAAATTTTTGGGGTGTCCCGTTTTTTTTTGTTTTTTTTTTAACTTTTTTTTGCCACAGTTTGTTTTTAGGGGCTATTCCCAGGGATGCAGGCAATTTTTTTTTTAAAGCCTGCACCCCTAAACCCCAATTCTGCACTTTTTTTCGCCATGCAAAACATGGTGAATAGTTATCCCCGTTTTTTTGAAATAGGCGAAAATTATGTCATCGGCGATAAATTGTCGCCAATTTCGACTTTTCGCAGCCTAATTGAATACCTCCCCAAGTATATAAAAAGCGCTTGTATTGTAACCCTAGATAATGAAAAAGCTGAAACAATGATATATGTACTAAAGGAAGCAAATTGTAATACTAAATTCTGAGTTTTAAAAAAGCTGTTAAAAGCTAATGGAATCTGACTAATGATGTATCCAATGGACAGTGACCTTTATGATAAAAGAAACATGAGAGATTCAAAGTAGGTTGTAAAAAAAATAAAATAAAAAAATGACTACTTTTAAGCTTTTTAAAATCTATTATAAATAGACCAGCAGTGTTTGTAGACAAAAAGCTTTCAATACATAAATCAAGACAACATGTTTACAGCTCTTTTTCTGAGGAAATGTGTGTATTTGTGTGTTCCTCGGAACTGACAAAGGCGGCTGGTTCAGGATAAGCAGTAGGGGAACACTTTCCCTACCAATTCCCTAGTCGCAGTGAATCTGCAGTCAGCCTTCAGCTCAGCGGTGATTTCACGGGTTACATTCGGGCTTATGCTATCCCCGCGAGTCTGCCACTTGGTCCTTCTCTCGCCGAGATGTCTTTTACTTGCCGGGATAACTTCACAATCTTCCGGCTGTAGTAGAGAGCCGCCGTGTCTCACGCGCCGGGGGTTTAAGGTCCCAGTACAGCGTGTTCTCCTGTGTGGTGGCGTCAATAATGGGTTGTACATTCCAACGCGTTTCGTCATCACGGTGACTTTTTCAAGGTGTTCGCATGATGAACCTCATTGTCCTTTTTATTCCTGTTGAGCTCTTTTCATTGGTTGATTGGCTGTAGGTTGATTATTTCATCAGGCCCCGTTACGTGTAATAAAAATCTTGCTTTAAAATTATGTGTAATTTCAGCAATTCCGATCTGTGAGAGATCACAGCTGCGATGGCATTTGCTTCCATCTCTGAATCAGGCCCAAAGTCTCTTTATTGCTCAAGCATATCTAGGGAAATTTGTGTTTCAGTTGGATATGACACATCTCAGCTCTGCTGTGTACACTTTATGATGTATTCACAGAGCAGTCCTGTTACATCCATGGGCAAGTGACATACCAGCTCTGACAGTATTATATTGGGTAAAAAGAGTAGGGATGTGCAGGCTCAGATTAGTTCAGATTTTCCCGCCAAAATTGGGTTTTTCCCGCCAAAAATCAGGTCTCAGAAAGAGGCAAAACGTCATCTTTCATGGACAAACATCATCATTCCTGGACAAAAGTCCATGAAAGATGATGTTTGTTCATGAAAGATGAAGTTTTGCCTCTTTCTGAGACCCGACTTTTGTCGGGAAAAATCTGACTTTGGCTGGAAAATCCGAACTAATCCGAGCCTGCACATCCCTAAAAAACCCCCCACAAAAGTCAAAGGCTACGATTCAATTCAAAGCGATGCTGAATAGCCCTGGGAGGGAGCTCTCTAAGCGCCGTTTGGTCTGACTAAAGGATTTCTTCTCGCACCCGTCCGAGGGAGCGAGGAGAAACCTGACTAAAATGCTGGCCGTGCGGCTGTTTGCCAGCTTAGCACGGTTCTAACAGCCTTGCGGCAAGCACTTTAGTCGGAGAATACCGGTTCTCGCGACTGAACACCTAAGGTAAGTCGCGAGAACTTGCATTCTCTGACTTAACAGCTTCACAATAAAGTTAAACATCGCGCTGAATTGAATAGCTCTGGGAGCTCTCTCCTGGGGCTATTCAGCATTGCTTTGAACTGAGTAAAACTTGAAGAAGAGCGTGTACAAGCTAATACATTAAAGCCATTTGAAGGTGAAAACCACTTCCTCATTGTGATGTCACATCTTCCCTAGGATGATTTATTTTGCCAGTACCCTAACAGCATCACTATATTTAATTATTCCCTATCCCTTTAACCATAGTTCTAGCTGTATAGGAGGCAAAATGCGCCTGAGCTCTTTGGCTGTGAAATTTAATGGCTTCTATAAGATTTTGCCCGTGCTGCTCCCTACCTTTGGAACTCTCTCCCTCTCCCCATCAGACTCTCCACCTCTCTACAATCATTCAAACGGGCTCTCAAGACCCACTACTTCATTAAAGCCTTCCAGCTCCCATCCTAACTTGCTGCTACATCTTCCTTCCTTCCTGTCTGCCCCATCTGTGTCACTCCTGTTTCTACCCCTCCCGCTTAGAATGTAAGCTCTTACGAGCAGGGCCCTCTACTCTCTCGTGCTTTTACCTACTTTACTTTCATCTTCTTCTTACTCCCCACTAGGGCACCTAACACTTTGTTCCTTATGCTCTGTTGCTTATGTGGGTGCTATGGTTGCTAATGTAGCAGTGTATATTATCCATGTCCTTGTCCTGCATTGTATTGTATATTGTACTGTAAGTCACTGGTCACCTGGTCATGTACTTTGTAAGGCGCTGCGGAACACTTGTGGTGCCATATAAATAAATGATATTAATAATATACATTGGGCCTGATTCAGAGATGTGCGCTAATGCCACTGCTGCCGCTAATTTATACGCAGCGGCTGTGCGAAAATATGCAAATATTGCGGCCGGCAAGATTTGTATTGAGAGACGCCCACTGGCGGCTTCGCAAATCCTAGCAAACGTACAGAGACGTAGAATCGGTGACAAATCTGTTGATAATTGGCCCTCTGAACAACCCAACGCTCGCGCAGAATGGCTTCCGCCATCCCACCCCCCCTTGCCACCCACAAATGCCTGTCAATCACTTTGCAAATGAAACCTCACTGCGAACAACAACAGTAATGAAAGGCGCAGTGCAACTGGTACGTGTCCACAGATCGCCGATAATCGCTCGACTGCTTAACATCGGCATTGTGTCCATCTTTGAACCAGGCCCATTGTGCGGTGTCTATTTCTACTTCAGGGTCCATAGGGTATCCACAGGATACCTTGGGGTATAGGTGTGACGTCAGTCGCAGGGCACCAAAGAGTTAAGCTTTCAGCCTCCCAGGATGCACTAGGTCCCCCTCCTATACCCCGCCCCCGGGCCAAGGCACCTCAGTTTAGTTTGGTGCCCGGCCGGAGTCGGGTGCACCTGTTGGAGTGGGGGCTAGAAGAGCCCCTGAAGCTTATTCTTCATGCAGCTGTGGCTGCACATCTGGATGAACAGCATGGACAGTCAGTCCTGACGTCCATGCTGTCTTCCCTACACCCCGCCGGTACCAGAACGCCGGTACTGATCCGGGGATGCTGGTGGGCGTCTGGGGTCACAGCTAGCGGTGACCCCAGATGCTCCGGACCATGGCCGGATTCAAGGGGGACAGAGGTAAGCAGCGGGGTCCCGCGGTGGGTCCCCGCTGATCACATGGTCCTAAGTCCCCAGGCAGGGGGCTCCCTGGGGACTGGCTGCAGCGTGGAGCCAGGCGACCAACCTGCGCTTCCACTACCCCCTGGGACAGCGGACCGCAGCAGAGCGGTAGCGCTGCGGCGTCCCAGGGGTTAAATGCATGCCAGGGGAGCGCGCCTTCCCTGTCTCACAGCCGGCGCCTCCCCGCTGCACACAGCCCTCTCTGCATGCTGCCGACTGGTCCTGTGGCAGCGCTCCTCCCCCAGGCCAGCCTCCTCTCTGCTCCTCGGCGGCCATCTTCTCCAGAACGCATGGTGAACGCTGCTGGAAGCGCTGGACGGAAGCATCGTGGTCTGGGTCCCCCCGCATACCTCTCCTCCGCTGTGGTCAGGTCTGTGTATGCAGCGCTGTGTCCTACCAGGCCCTGTGTCTGTGTAGTTGAGTGATCAGCGCTGTTAGTGCAGGAATTGTTATTTTTCTGCATTGTATGTGACTGTGCTAGCGCTGCCTGTAACTTTTCTTCTCTAAACTGTCAGATTTATTACTGTCCCTGTTCTTTCTGCTAAAGCCCTTGCGGTGCGGTGCTGCAGGGTGGTCTCTCGCCTATTTAATACTTAATTGGTGAGAGAGGTCACATACGTGGTGCCATCATGTCTGAAAGTGATTTTCCCCTCCGGCTACAGTGTACCACGTGCAAAGTACCGTTAGCGGAGGGGGAGGGTAGCGCGGAGGGCCTTTGCCGGCAGTGTTTGTCCATGGCGCGGCCTATTACGGTTACAGCACCGGTACAGGAGCCGCCCTGGGCTTGTTTCGCTCAGGCGTTAACAGCTTTAGTGGGCCAGTTAGCTCCGCAGCCCGCGTTTACTCCGATGGGTTTGTCCCAGCAGTCTGTGGTGTCGTCACCCATGCAGGGGTTCCCACGACAATTGGTGGTACCCCACAGTCTCCCTATTTCCCCGCTCCCGGGTTCTCAGGAGCCAGCGTGGGTTAACTCCCTGACGAGTTCTGTACAGCACTTGTCGGATGTGTTGCAAGGGGAGTCTGTGATGCGGTCTCATAAAAGGCCGGTGGCGTCTCTGTCCGCTCCTTATGAGGATGACGAAGGGACGTCTGATGATGGGGAGATTCTAGATCCTTACGATCAGGAACCTCTCCATACTAAGGACGCTGATGCTAAGTCCAAAGTATATATTCCTGGACTTATTCGGGCGGTCCGCACAGCCTTGGTGATTGAGGACGAAGTTCCCCCAGCGGCTAAATCTAAGTATGCCTTTTTCAAAGATGTGAAGGGCGATGCCACAGTCTTTCCTCTTTCGGGTCAGTTGGTGGACCATTTAGAGGAGGCGTGGAAACAACCGGGCAAAAGATACCAGCCGCAGAGACGCCTGGCGGTGGCTTATCCGTTCGCGGATAATTATTTTGCGAAGTGGGAATCCCCTCCACAGGTGGATTCTCACGTGACCCGTCTTGTCCGTAGTGCCACATTGCCGATGCCATCCATGTCCTCCCTTAAGGATGCTACGGACCGCAAGGTAGAAATCTGCCTGAAGTCCGCTTATTCCCTTGCTGGGGGGGCAGCACGGCCGGCTATGGCCATTTGCTGGGTTGCCAGAGCGATGGAGCGCTGGGCGGATTCATTAGAGGCTTCTTTTGAATCCGACTGTCCGGCCGATCAGGCGGAGTTGATTGGCAATCTCCGTGATTCGGCCACCTACATCAACGAGGCGGCTCTAGACATTAGTACTCTGGTGTCTAGAATTTCTTCAGCAGCGGTAGCTGCTCGTCGCACCTTGTGGCTGCGATCCTGGAAGGCGGACGCAGATTCCAAGAAAGGTCTGGAAGCGTTGCCGTTTACCGGAGAAGTTCTCTTCGGTCCGGATCTGGATAAGATTGTGGCCACGCTGGCGGCAGCCAAATCTGCCTGTCTCCCGTCGGCCGCTGCTCCTTCTGGTTCGGGACCATCGTCCTTTCGGTCATCTAGGGCCCAGGGCAGGCCCAAACCACAGTCGTTTCCTCGACAGGCTGGCCCTAAGAAATCGGTCAAGCCCCGGAAGCAGGCATGGAGTACCAGACGTCCGGCCCCCAAGCCAGATGGCAAGCCTGCGGCCTGACGGTCCGGGCCTCCCTTTGGGGGATCCCAGGGTGGGAGGCCGCCTGCTACAGTTCGCCCAGTGTTGGTCGACCACTACGACAGACACTTGGGTTCTGGAGGTGGTTTCCCACGGATACGCCCTCTCCTTCCGGCACAGACCCCCGGCTCGCTTCTTCACCACGGGTCTCCCATCAGACCGGAACAAGGCTACGGAGCTGCGGAAGGTATTGCACACTATGCTCCAGGCTGGAGTTATAGTGGCGGTTCCATTCTCCCAGAGGGGCCAGGGTTTCTATTCAAATCTATTTTTGGTACAGAAACCCAATGGGTCATATCGTCCGATTCTCAACCTCAAAGCACTCAACAAGTCTTTGCGGGTCCCGAAGTTTCGGATGGAGACCCTACGGTCCATCATTCTGGCGCTGGAACCTGGGGACTACTTGGTGTCATTGGACATACAGGACGCTTACCTGCATGTCCCTATTCTTTGGCGCCATCAACAGTTCCTCAGGTTTGCAATCAGCAGCGACCACTTCCAGTTTCGGGCGTTACCTTTTGGCCTGGCAACAGCACCACGTGTTTTCACCAAGGTGATGGCGGTCATGGCGGCTTCTCTGCGGCTGCAGGGAGTCCGCATGTTGCCGTATTTGGACGACCTGTTATTGGTGGCAGGATCTCCAGAGCTCCTGTTACGCCACTTGGACCTGACCATTGCACTGCTGCAACGGCACGGCTGGCTAATCAACTGGCAGAAGTCCACTCTAATCCCGTCTCGGAGGATTCTGCATCTTGGAGCCTTATTGGACTCGGGAAAGCAAAGGATCTTCGTGACGGAGGACAAGATCTCTGCTTTACAGTCAAGGGTGCGCAGTTGTCTGCACAGCCGCCGGGTGTCCTTACACTCGGCGATGAGGTTACTGGGCTCCATGGTGTCGGTGTTCGACATGGTGGAATACGCCCAGTTTCACTCCAGACCTCTGCAGCACCTGATCCTGTCCAAGTGGAACGGGCTGACTCAGTCTCTGAAGTCCCAGACGATTGTGCTCACCCAGGAGGTTCGCCTGTCCCTTACGTGGTGGTTACAGACGACCCACCTCAACAAGGGACGTCCGTTCTGGGTTCCAAATTGGGTCCTGTTGACAACGGACGCCAGTCTTCGGGGCTGGGGAGCAGTTTCGGGTCCACACTTGTTCCAGGGCAGGTGGACGCCGACAGAAGCGGAGCTTCCAATAAATATCTTGGAACTCCGTGCGGTCTTCAATGCTCTCCAGCAGGCACAGCGGTTTCTCCAGGGTCGCCCGGTGCAGGTCCAGTCGGACAACGCTACCACCGTGGCCTACATAAACAGGCAAGGAGGAACTCGCAGTCGGGCGGCTCTCGTAGAGGTCTCTCGGATCCTGGTTTGGGCGGAGCGCAATCTTCCGGCCATATCAGCGGTCTTCATCCCGGGAGTGCTCAATTGGGAGGCGGACTTTCTAAGTCGCCAGGACGTTCATCCGGGGGAATGGTCCCTGCACCCGGACGTTTTTCAACTACTGGTGGACAGGTGGGGTCTTCCAGAAATCGACCTCATGGCGTCCCGGCACAACAACAAGTTGCCGGTGTACGGGTCTCGCACAAGAGACGAAGGGGCGTCTCTGGTGGATGCTCTGTCCGTCCGGTGGACGTTCCGGTTCGCATACCTGTTCCCTCCGGTCTCCCTTCTTCCACGGGTAATCCGGAAATTCAAACAGGAAGGAGGGACGCTCCTGTTGATAGCTCCCGCGTGGCCCAGACGGCACTGGTTCTCAGACCTTCAGGGTCTGTCCGTGGACATTCCTCTGCGGTTGCCGCTACGACCGGACCTTCTGTCTCAGGGTCCTTGCCTTCACCCGGACCTGACTCGGCTGTCTTTGACGGCGTGGCTGTTGAGACGGCCATGCTGAGGTCCCGGGGGTTTTCCAGCTCTGTGGTGCGTACCATGTTACGAGCTCGGAAACCGTCTTCCGCGAGGATATACCATCGCGTGTGGCATACGTTCTTCCAGTGGTGTCGACCGAGAGGTTATGCACCGCGGGAGTTTCGTCTGTCTCGGATTCTCGCCTTCCTGCAAGCGGGACTAGATCATGGGCTTCGCCTTGCTTCTTTGAAGGTACAGGTTTCGGCCCTATCTGTCTGGTTTCACCGTAGGATTGCTACAATCCCGGATGTGCGCACCTTTATGCAGGGTGTTCTCCGCATTCAGCCGCCCTTTGTTCCACCTGTGGCGCCTTGGGATTTGGCTGTGGTCCTGAGGGCTCTCCAAGGACCGCCGTTTGAACCACTGGGCTCAGTGGATCTTAAATGGCTAACAGCTAAGACTGTTTTCCTTCTGGCCATTGCTTCGGCCAGACGTGTTTCTGAGTTAGGGGCTCTTTCTTGTAGACCCCCTTTCTTGGTTTTTTATGGGAACAGGGCAGTGCTCCGCACTCGGCCCGAGTTTCTTCCCAAAGTTATTTCCCAGTTTCATATTAACGAGGAAATAGTTGTTCCGGCCTTTAACTCACCGGGTCTTTCCGTGGGTGAGGCCTCTTTGGATGTTGTGCGGGCCTTAAGGACTTATGTTGACCGCACTTCTTCGTTTAGGAAGTCGGACGCTTTGTTTGTCCTCTTTGGCTTCCGTAAAAAGGGTTGGCCTGCTTCAAAGCAAACTTTGGCAGCCTGGATCCGTATGGCTATTTCTGAAGCTTATCTTCATGAAGGCCTACCGGTCCCTCCTTCTCTGAAGGCTCATTCCACTAGGTCTGTGGGTCCTTCGTGGGCAGCTCGACGTGGTGCCTCGGCAGTTCAGATCTGCAAGGCTGCTACGTGGTCTTCTGTCCATACCTTCGTGAGGTATTACAGGTTTGACACCTTCGCCTCTCAGGATGCTTCCTTCGGGCGGCGGATTCTCCTTTCTGCACAGGAGCGTCCCCACCCTTAAAGGATACTGCTTTGGGACATCCCCAAGGTATCCTGTGGATACCCTATGGACCCTGAAGTAGAAAATATGAGATATGGTAAGAACTTACCCTTGTTATCTCTATTTCTACGAAGTCCATAGGGTTCCACAGGACTCCCGCCCTGTCGCACCTGTGCTGCAGATGGGCTTTGCTCTGGTCACCGGTTTTCCGTCTCCCTCTGGTGAGAATGTGATTCTTGTATGTGTCCAGATCTTTGTTCTCTCTCTTCCTTCTCCTCCTCCGGCCTATGGCTTGGTAACTAACTGAGGTGCCTTGGCCCGGGGGCGGGGTATAGGAGGGGGACCTAGTGCATCCTGGGAGGCTGAAAGCTTAACTCTTTGGTGCCCTGCGACTGACGTCACACCTATACCCCAAGGTATCCTGTGGAACCCTATGGACTTCGTAGAAATAGAGATAACAAGGGTAAGTTCTTACCATATCTCATATTTTGTTGCTATTTAGGTATAGTGCTGTCACTTTTTTATATATGTCATTCCTGATGCTAATAAAGTCACGATAGAGGTCTGAACGCCAGGTACACCAGCATGAATTACCATTCTGGGAGAATTTTATTTGGAAGGTGTCTGTAAAGTGAATGTGACCCAATGAGGACTTATCGTGTTATTTTTTTTTTTCCGACCAGAATTTCTTTTGGCTTCTATGTGCCTTCATGCAACTTTTACTAAACACATCAGGCCGATCTGAAGATGCAATGAACGACGCGCGGGAGCGCGCATTAGTGCATACACACTGGACGATGTGGACAATTTGTCGTTCCTATGCGTCCCAAAATTACAAATTGTCCATTATTGTCTAGTGTGTACCTAGCTTATGACATGACGTAAAAGCATAGAACAAAGGCCTGATAGATAAAGCTTTATATTCAATGAAAGCGGCAATTGGAGATGTACAAGCCAGTAAGTTAAACTAATCTGAAGGTGGAAAATCCCTTTACATTTACACCTTCAAACAACATTACTTTAAGCCATTGCAGTTATGCATTGTCTGTTTTAGATGCTGATGAGACGCTAATGACGTGCATTGCCTAATGAATAAATTCAGTAGTGTCCAATTAAGAGTATAGTCACTCTGTGTGTATAGTGAGAGGCCTTGTACCTGCATATAGGAGAGTAGCGCACATCACATTGATAGGTGACAGAAGTGTGCACGTTTATGATGCATCAGACAGCTGAGCTGGTGTTCAGGGGAGGAATCAAGGAGACAGATTGTTGGTTGTGGATTCAGATATAGAAGCGACTGCATTATTCATATCTGGAGGAAGGTGGATCAAGGACAGAAAGCGGGCTGGAGAGTGAGGAAGAATCCCTAGAGGAAAGTGATAATGGACAGAGAAACACACAGGGGGTAAATACACTAAAGTGCGGGTTTACACAAGTGGAGGTGTTCATAGTAACCGACCAAATGTTAGTTATCTTTGTATAGAATGTATCAGATTGCTGACAGACTCACAGTGGGTCAGCCCATGGGCATACAGTATCTACAGTATAATGGGTGCAAAGTGTGCTTTGTACATGGGCCCCTCGCTGCACACCCTGCAGCCATTAAAAGTACTTACCTCTTTGTTGGCGCTGCAGGTACCACCGGGAACATGGGGAAAGCACCAAGTTTTCGAAGACCTGCGCATGCGTACTACAGAAATTGCCGGAAAAATGGCGCCTGCGTCATTCTCCAGGAGGTCGGAGCATGTGCAGTGGTCTCTCTCTCTCTCTCTCTCTCTCTCTCTCATTTTCAATTATTAACATTCACCAAGACTGATTACTGCCTCACAGCCCTGTGGTCATGAGTTCAGTTACTAACCAGAGTATTATCTTTGTATAGTTTGTATGTTCTCTCCGTCCTTGCGTGGGTATCCTTTTTAGTGCTCTAGTTTCCTCCCACACACCAAAAAAATACTGGTAGGTTAATTGGCTTCTGACAATGTCTATGTTCCCATGTGATAGGGAACATAGGGGGTGATTCAGTAGAGGACGCAAGTGCTATTGCAGCCAGGGGCGCCGAGAGGGGGGGGGGGGGTACAAATACCCGGACTTGGGCTTGCTGGAGGTGCCCGACGGGGGCCTGCGTCCGTCATCGCTTCCCCCCCCCCCCCTCTTACATCACAGCAGCCCAGCACTGGGAGACTGCTCCCGGCTGCTAAGAAGCAGCCACGAGCATTCTCCTATGCCTGTGGACGGAGCGATCAAGCTGATTGCGTCCCCCACTGGTTATGCACCGGGCTGAGGGGGCTCACTGCGATCCCCTTTTTTTTCTACCAAAGGGGGCGTGGTCATGCATCCACGATTAGGCCACGCCCCATTTTTACCGGGGCCCGGCGCGGCTCTTGACGGGCCTAATCGCAACTGCTAACATGGTAGCAGCTGTGATAGCACTATTATGGTAATTTAGCAGGAGGCGTCATGCATGCATTACTTATCCGGCCGCCCGCAAATGCAACAAAGACGGAGGTCTTGACGGAGATCCTGGCCTCCTCCCTGCCCACAAACGGCAGCAGACTATCAATCACTGACAGTCTGCTGCCGCTCTGCGTGCGATCACGCAGGACTTGACCTGCACAGGCACACATCTGCATCCTATGCTGATCACCCCATAGATTGTAAGCTCCACTTGGGCAGTAGAGGATGCGTTTGACTGAAATATTCTCTGTAAAGCACTGTGTAATATGTGTGTTCTTTATAAATAACTAAGGGATCTATTTACTAAGCTGTGAATGGAGATAAAGTACCAGCCAATCAGCTCCTAACTGTAATTCTTCAAACACAGAATGTGACATGGCAGTTAGGAGCTGATTGGCTGGTACTTTATCTCCATTCACTTTATCTCCATCCAAGGCTTAGTAAATAGACTTAAAAGTACCAGCCAACCAGCTCCTGTCATTTTTCAAGCACAGCCTGTGACATGGCAGTTAGGAGCTGATTGGCTGGTACTTTTATATCCATTCACTTTATCTCCATCCAAGGCTTAGTAAATAGACCCTTTAATACATAATAAATGTTCCCTCACTTATGATTAATTTGACCTATGACCAGGGTTACACTCTCGCTAGGCTGTGGGTGACCACCCACAGCTTTAGCCAGCGGCCAGGTTGCAGGGCGGCACGTGCGCAGGGCCCAATATCGACCCACTTGCGAGCGCTCAAGCGCTTGCGAGCGGGTCTGAATGAGACCCTAAGTGCACTCTTGTATGTGTAGGTCTCTGGAGAGCAGATGATAGGTGTGCTGTGTCTTGCCAAGGATCACCTATGTGCACCATGCAGAACCAAGGTGTGCACATCAACAACAATGGGGTCCAGTGATAGCAAGTACTGTAACTGATTGCAAAGTGCAATGTTCAGCCAAAATGCAATTTTAGCATATGAGCACATGTGTGTAGCTTGTACGAGATGGACCAAAGTAAACAGCAGATTGCTGTGGGTTACCACACATTTGCACTGATTAGCAGAATTCTGTAGTATAATGATCCTGTTGGTTTGAAGCTTTAAGATCTCGAGGACTGCAATGTGAGCAAAGGAACCTAGAAAGATCTGATTTAATGAGTTGTTTAGGGTTGCTCGGTGCCAAGATTGGGAAATGTTACAAAAAGAGAAAGCAGAGGGCGTTCTTAAATCCACGTTAATTGTCTCTTGTGGGCGATTAGTAGAAGTTGCCGACTCTCAACATTTTTTGTGAAGTTTTTATAAGTCATCGGTAGCAGCTGCTGAAATTTTGTACATATAGATTTACCAACTGTCCATGATTTACAGGGACAGTCCAAGGTTTTAAAGAGTTGTCCCTATTTTTCAGCATTGAATAACTTCACAGTAAAATTCCTATTTTTTCTGTATATTATATAAAATTTTTACCATGCATTCATAGTCTCTGGGCTTTGTAAGTTAGGGGTCTATTCATGTAGAACATGAAGTGGCTACTAAAAGATATCGCTATATTTGGCATCACATCGATGCGCTATATAGTGAAGTTTAGTAGCCATTCATGTACACTTACCTGTCCGACGTCTTCGGACGCTGACCGGCCCCTCCGCGATCCCTGTAGTGCAGTGAGAAGACAGACTTGCTCCTCGCTGCGCATGCCCCGGCGTCTGAGAGCAGCAGGTCACATCAGATCTGCTGGTATGGACACTGGGAAAAGGGGCTGGAGCGTGGAGCCAGCGCTGGGTGCCGAGCAGGGAAGTACGCGGCTTCCCTGCTCTGTCCGGCTTGCGTTACAGATTACGTTATCCTCAGACCGCAGATCTGTCCCGCAGGAGGGGACGGAAAGCTGAGCTTTCCATTCCTTCATGTATCGCACTAACTATAGTATGGTGATGTGATATAAGCATGGAGCGGGGGTACCGCTGGAGAAGTTATACACCTCTACACGGTAAACTAGCTCCATTAATAGCCCGAAGCAGAGAAGAGCCCTGATTTCAGCTAAACAGGGCTCTTCTCTGCTTCATGAACGGACCCCTTAGTATTTATTGAAGAGGAGTAATTAAGATGCAGAAAAGTATGTTAATAATAATCAAATACACTAAGCATGGGAATTGTAGTGCAGTGCACCTGACTAGGAGCAGCTACGCCCTCACACTTGGCCCTCTTATAAGCAGAGTCTAGGCGACTGCTATGTGATAATGGTCATTTACAGAAACTCTGGACCTCATTCAGAGTCGGTCGTAAGCGGCCGCTCGGTCGTACGCATCCGATGTTTCCAAACCACGCATGCGTACGGTTAGTTGTGCGCATGTGCGTACGAGGCTTTGCGATCCAAAATGCTGTAGATCGTACGGCTTATGAGCAGGAAGTGGCTTCCGAGAGTTGATTGACATGAAAGGCCGTTTGTGGGTGTTGACGGGGACGGTGGTCTAAAAAAGCAGGCGTTCCTCATCGTTTTCAGGGCGTTTCAGGGGCGTACATAAATTTCCTGCTACGACCGACATAGAAGGACGGAAGTAGTAAAACGTCACTCTGCGAGCAGGTTAGAGGCTTGGCTGATCGTACTTCTTGAGGTTGGGTATGTGCTCTCTCAAGCCCCAGAGTACAATCGATACTATCGAATGTGACTGATGTTATGTTTGATGTTTCTATTTTGTGCCACACAATGCAAGCTGCTAATAATCGTTTGTTGTTGCTAATAACACTGCTAATTGCCTTGTAATTGATTCAGTTGCGTTAGCATAAGCGAATAATAAGAATAAATATATTTCTTGTGGATGGCTTATTCTATGCGTTTTTTTTTGTTAATTTTTGGTGTAATTTGCCACAACACAAGCGGCCGCAAACATCAGAAGAAAATTAACACACAGCGACTGACAATGACTGACGATTGACTCGATCGCTAGCTGCTATCACTCGCTAGCTAGAGGAGGTGAATTGTTCACATATGGTCGTCACTTTGGTTGCGAACGACCGGCCGTGCGATCACTTCCTTTTTCAATTTTGCGGTCGTTAAACGTACGACCGAGCGGCCGCTTACGAGCGACTCTGAATGAGGGCCTCTATCCCATGTTTATATTGTCTCCTGTCATTCATTGTATTACTTGGTGCAGACCTTGGGCCTTATTCAGAGATGTACGCAAACCCGATGGTTTACATCTGGGGTGGGGAACCTTTTTTCTGCCGAGGGCCATTTTGATATATATAAAATTATTTGTGGGCCTGGGGCAGGCCACACCACCTCCATGTGATGTCACACAGGGGCGGGGCCACAATCACCAGTGATTACAGCAATGCCTGGAGCATCTCGAGGATGCTCCGGGGAGCTGTAAAGGCAGCGGTTTGACCGTTTGAAGCATCCTAAGGATGCTCCAAGCGGCACTTGCAGCATAAATTCTGGCTGCAGGGTGTCACTGTAGGCCCCCTGCTAGCCAGATGAGGCTAGCAGAAAAAAGCTCAGAGGGCCAGACCAAATGATTCCAGGGGCCTTTTACAGCCCCTGGGTCTGAGGTTCCCCATCCCTGGTTTACATACATCTCTGATGGTGGGAGGGCTGCAAGTTCGCTTGCAGTGTCTCTAAGTTGCAGCCTGATTGACATTCTGTGGCCATTTGTGGGCAGGGAAGGAGTGGCACCGGCCTGCATTCCCGGAAACAGGGACGTGTCAACCTCGTTTTCTGGGAGTGCCGAGGCCAGGATCTGTGTCGGAAGACGCAGATTTCCTGGCCTTGGCTACGCAGGTAAGACAGCCATTCTGAGTAGCTTTTGTCTTTCTCAGATGGCCGATGCTGCAACCGATGGCTACGATGGTGATGCAGAGCTGCGTCCTCTTACGCAGCACTCAGGTCTGCCATGCTGTCAGGAGGCGTCTTTTCTCCTCAGACGCCTACTCCTGCATTCCTGCTGCCTTATCAGATTTTCACATCGCTGTTGTGTCCAAAGATGCAGCAGCGATATGAACTGTGTCCATCTCTGAATCCAGCCCCTTGTGCCTCAGGAGGAGTTGCAGGCACAGATTTCGCCCGGCTGTGTTTTTGAGGTGGTTTTAGATCACCTCTAGCTGTATTTCCTTAGTAGACAATCTGCTTTGATGTAACATTTTTTGGAGTTTATTTATTAAGGCTAGACTAAGGCCAGGTACACATCAGGCGATGTATTGGACGATATATCGTTCTGTAGCAATAACGTAATAGCTTAGTACTGCAGTATAACCTTATTGTATTGTGTGGCAGCTGAGCAATACCAGGCTCCCACTGTGAAAATAATACAGATTCATATGGGTTACAGTGGCGCACGCAGGCTGGGTATCTGAGTACCCAGAAACCCCCCTTCCCCCTGGATGACCAGAATTGGAAACCTGCACCCTTGCAGGATAATGCTGTGATTCGCTGGTGTCATTTTGGCTCTGCCCCTTCCCATGTGGCCTAATGATGCAATTTACCTGGCCCCACCCCCAATAAGAGCTGCTGCATTGCTTGTTTCCTCTGAATGTAAGTGGGCGGGATGTACTGAGCATCGCAGTACATCCCGCCACTTATCAGGTACATACCGGTGTAAATTACGCCTGTATGTACTTAGAAATATGATTAAAATCGCAAAGGACAGCTTCCCGATTAGAGCTATCCTTTGCGATAGCTAGATGCCAGAGGGACTTCCTGGTTTGTTATCCAGAAGCCCCTCATATGCGCAGAGTGGCGCAGGCGGAGGAGGAGGGGGGGGGGGGTGCCGTTGCCTCCTGGTGGTGCCCCACGCGGCCAGTTCTGACTGTCATAACTCTGTGCTGCTGATGATCTCTCAGTCAGAAGCATCAGTGCTGGACGACGAGGGAGGGGAGGGGGGGATGATCGCCATCCATACAGCCACCACGGTGTCTATTAACTGCCTGGATCAGATCGCCCCCTCCTCCCTCCCCTTCCTGACACCAAAGTGCAAGGTAAAACCAGCAAGCAACTGCAGATTCACCAAATGCATATTCTAGCCCAGTGAGAACTCTGTAGAGCAGAATATCTGGTGCAATGCGCACAAGCAACAGATAACCCAGCATTAGGTGAACCTGCTATGATCAGATAAACCATTCTCTTCCAATATTTTTTTTGTCAAATAGAGAGAATGTCTGGCACCAACCTACAGGACTACACATGAGGGTTGGGGGGCGGGGGCGCCAGTCCCTTACTTTGCCAAGAGTGTTCGGACTCCTAGATACACCCCTGTATGTGCAGAACCCCGATAATGAGCCCATGAACTTTTATTGGGTAACTCATCTAAAGATGGCGTTACCCACCAGGTCCAAGCTCCGAATGTATCACATTCTGGAGCTTGGTTCGTATGAGAAATGTGGCCAAACACAGTTTGACTGCATTTTTGCCCTTAGTACATCCCAACCCAGTGTGAAATGTATACACTGATCAGCCATAACCACCTCTTTAATATTGTGTAGGTCCCCTTTATGCCACCAAAACATTCTGACCCATCGAGGTATGGACTTCACAAGACCTCTGGCGATGTCCTGTGGTATCTGCAACCAAGATGTTATCAGCAGATCCTTTTAGTCCTCTAAGTTGCGAGGTGGGGCCTCCATGGCTCGGACTTGTTTTTCCAGCACATCCCAAAGATGCTCAATCACATTGAGTTATGGGGAATTTGGAGGCCAAGTCAACACCTTGAACTCTTTGCTATGTTCCTCAAACCAGAGCCGTAACTAGACTTTTCGGTGCCCTGTGCCAGTAAAAGCATTGTGGCGCCCCCCTCATTTTTCAAAGTGACAATGCACCCAAAAAAGGGCCATAGCTTCATGGGGAAGGGCCAGGGAAGAGATAGGAGAGGTCAGGAGATGCTGGGGATGAAATAAGAGGAAGCTACAAGCAAGAATGATAATAAACAGCGCCCCCTGACCTGTGGTGCCTTGCGCGATGACACCGGCCGCACTACCCTAACTACCTCAAGCTATTCCTGAACAATATTTGCAGTGTGGCAGGGCGCATTATCCTGCTGAAAGGAAATACCGTTGCCATGAAGGAATGCACTTGGTCTGCAACAATGTTTAGGCAGGTGTTAAGTGTCATAGTAACATCCACATGATGCCAGGACCCAAGGTTTCCAAACAAAACATCGCCAGCTTGCCTTCTTCCCATAGTGCATCCTGGTGTCATCTCTTCCCAGGTAAGCGCACACACACCCGGCCTTCCACATGATGTAAAAGAAAACGGGATTTATCAGACCAGGCCACCTTCTTCCATTGCTCCATGGTCTCACGTGCCCACTGTAGGCACTTTCGGCGGTGGACAGGGTTCAGCATTGGCACTGTTGACCAATTTGTGGCTACGCAATCCCATACACAGCAAGCAGCGATGCACTGACAACTTTCTATCACAGCCAACATTAACTTTTTTAACAATTTGTGCTACAGTAGCTCTTCTGTGGGATAGGACCAGACGGACTAGGTTTCGCTTCCCACGTGTACATGACTTTGTTGCCGGCTCACCGGTTGTCTTTTCTTAGACCAGTAACACCCCACAAAGCTTCCCAATTTGGAGATGTTCCGACCCAGTCGTCTAGCCATCACAATTTGGCCTTTGTCAGAGTTGCTCCGATCCTTACACTCACCCATATTTCCTATTTCCAACACATCAGCTTCAGGAACGTATTCACTTGCAGCCTAATACAAGGTGTGGCTATTAAATAACGAGTCTGTACTTGTAAAAAATAAACCATACTGCGTGAACATTGACCTTGGACTATCCCAAAAAGTTGTGTTTTTTCCCGTGTGTCAGAAAAATTCTTAGCTCAAAAGTAGAGGAACGTGTTAACTGAACATTTTTGGTTAAATTTAACAAAACGCTCACCGAGTTTTTCTGTATGCTAACCAAGGCTTACGGGGCAGATTGTACGCAGATACGCACGCTCGCACGCACTCACACACACATCAGCCATAACATTAAAACCATTGATAGGCGAAGTGAATGACATTGGTTATCTCATTATATTGGCACCTGTCTGGCCTTATTCTGAGATTTACACACTGACGATATATACGGAGATTGAGTGGTTGTTTGCCATTGCACATGTGCGAAAGCCGCACTGTACACGCGCACTGATTGTATTGCTATCATGCTCACACAGAGGATTCACTCTCAAAGTGAGTGACGGGAAGTCATAGTTTGGGGGAGGTGACGGGAGGCGGCTAGGAAAATGCAGGCGTATCGGGATGGTTTAAACTCTGGGCCTGATTCAGAGCCGCTCGTAAGTGGCCGCTCGTTCGCTCCGAGCGATGTTCGCACATCTGCGCATGCGTATGGGTCGTAATGCGCATGCGCCAACCAGTCAGTGCGGTCGGAAATCGTGTGCTCGCAAAATAGGGAATGCCTGCAAATTTGAGTGACAGGATGAGGCGTTTGTGGGTGGTAACGGGAAGGTGCTTGAAAACGGGGAGTGGAGATCCAAACGCAGGTGTGCCAAACAGTCAAAACGGGCGTTTTAAGGGTGTGCATAATTAACAAAGCAGCGTCATCGACCACGTCACTTGGTTGTCTTTTAGCCTGAACTGCTCGCATGATTGCAGTAGGAAAATGCTACCACAAGAATAGCGAGCAGTTCATACGCCTTTCGATGTACTCGATTAATCTAATAAATAGCGGAGATGGCGTATGATGCGAACGGCCAAGGGGTGTCTTTACAAAATAGCGAGCGCATGTTTCGGACGCTTGCTCAGACATAGAGGCGTCAACAGACCGCAAAGAGCGAGCGCTCAATTTAAATAGCCAGCCCCTTTTTCTGAACGAGCGAGCGCAAATAGCGTCCGGCTCTGAATCAGGCCCTGTGTTTCAAGGGCGTGCATAAATTAGCCATTGCCATCTCCTTTGTAGCATGAGAGCTCTCAGCGTGTCAGGAGAGACTCAGTGTATGAGGCAGGTCAGACGTCACTTACCAGCTGCGTGGCTGTCCGGTCTGCAGCGATGTTATAGATATTTACATTGCTGTCGTCGTCGGACGGGTATGAGAAGGGTGTCCCCCTGCTTGACTAAACTGTGGAAGGCATTAGCATATTATTAGCAATTGCGATTCGTAAGAGATCGCAGTTGCAATTGCATTAGTGAAAATCTTGGTATCTATCGGTCTATCTATATACAGACGTGTCCACATACCTCTATCCTACATGCGCTACAAGTCGCGCCACACAATAAAGCGGAAGCTTCGCGTGCCTCAGTAGCGCTGAGCGCCTTCAAATGTCTTATTCACACAGTGATGCGAATAGATAAATGATATGCAGCATGCCTATGTTCTGTGTGTGACTGCGGGGGGTATCTGCATGAGAAATGCTGCATTATAGTGTCAGCGGCTGTAACACTGTAACGTATACACACTACAATCCACACAATATATTGTTTCAAACTCCGTCGGAATGATGTATCGTATGATATACCTTATAGTGTGTACCCAGCTTTAGGCCATGGACAAGATGTTGTAGTTTATTTAATGCATGTTTCTTCCTTCTAACCCCTTTGTGAATTGAGGGCCTGATTCAGATTCGCTCTGAATCAGGGCGGGCGCTGTTTTTTTTAGTTGCGGTCTCCTGGCCGCTCGCATAGCTGTGGGTGACCACCCACAGCTATTGTGAGCGGCCAGGATGATGGTCGCGATGGTCAAGACCATCGGGCTTGCGACGAGACCCTTGTGGTAGGGTCTCGTGGCCGCAAGCCCCAGAGAGCTTCTGGCTTTAATAGAGCCGGAAGCTCTCTCACTGACATCACTGGTGATGTCAGTGGGGCCGCCCACAAATGGCAGGCGTTCGCTTGGGAACGCCTCCATTTGTGAAGCCACCCTCCGGCAACGCCTACAAAAAACGGGGCGAGCTGTCGATCAACATCGACAGCCGCCCCTTTTGTAGTGAGCCACGGAGCGAGTGCTGGGCCACCATCGACCCGCTTGCGAGCGGGTCTGAATCAGGCCCTGAGTGTGTAAGTACACAGCAGAACGATGTGTTCCTGACGATTTGATGGCCGACAGTACGATATATGGTGCTGTGCGTACACACTGCACAATGGCGCGATTTACCATGCTATGCTGCAGTTAGCAGCATGGCATCGTACACAATGTCTTTGGGAGCGTGCGATTGAGGGTACACACTCACTGAATGTTATGCAACGACATGTCATGATTTGCAAGGGAACGACATATCGTGCCAATGTTATTTTGGTGTATACCCGCCTAAGAGTGTTTTATCGACAATGCAAAATACTGAAGCTAGGTTCACTTGAACAGAAAGATGTGTTTCCTGTTAGCCTGTCATTTGTTGGTTTATTTTATGTTAAGGACTGGGTATTTATAGAACTTTTTGTTTGTCTTGAAAATGATCCATGTTTTGACCAAAACATCAAAATTCCTAATAAACACACTGGATTTGTGGACCTATTACTATTAAGTTAAGACCTGGAACTCTAGAATGTTACAGAGGAAACACAGAACACAGTGTACCCTTATATACAATGACTACATATCATCCCACACAACTTCAATCCTGTACATAAGAGTTTCTACAGTTCTAGCTAATTTCACCAGTTAGTAACAAAAAATTTATAAATTACTACTTAAATTATTTAAGATACAGGTTGAGTCTCCCATATCCAAATATTCCGAATTATGCAATATTCCGAAATCCGGATTTTTTTAGCATGACTGAGATAGTGAAACTTTTGCTTTTTGATGGTTCAATGTACACAAACTTTATTTAAGGCACAAAATTATTAAAAAATATTGGCCCTCATTCAGAGCCGCTCGTTAGCGGCAGTACGCTCGTTCCGAGCGATGTTTGCACATCTGCGCATGCGTACGCTTTTTAGTACGCATGCGCGAACCAGTCAGTGCGGCCGAAAATCGTTTGTACGCTATATAGCGAGTGCCTGCTATTTTGAGTGACAGAATGAGGCGTATGTGGGTGGTAACAGGGGAAGGTGCTTGAAAATGGGGAGTGGAGATCCGAACGCAGGCGTGCTTAAAGGTCAAAACGGGCGTTTTATGGGTGTGTATATTTAAAACAGCAGCGTCAATGACCACGTCACTGGGTTATTTTAGAGCCAGAACTGCTCGCAAATTTGTGGTAGCAAACACCAACCACAAGAATAGCGAGCAGTTCATACGCTGGTCGATGTACTCGATTAATCTAATAAATAGCGGACATGACGTATGGTGCGAGCGGCCAGGGGGCGTTTTTAACAAATAAACGAGCGTATGTTTTGCTCGTTCGTTCAGACTTAGAGGTGTGAACAGACTGCAATGTGCGTACGGATCATTTGAATAGCCACCCCTTGTTTTTAAACGAACGACCGCAAATAGCGAACGGCTCTGAATGAGGGCCATTGTATCAAATTACCTTCAGGCTTTGTGTATAAGGTGTATATGAAACAAATGGATTGATGTATATACACAAAATTTGTTTGAGACACAAAATTATTGAATATATTGTATAACTTATGGTGCATACACACGGTCAGATTTTTCCTTCAGATATGAACGATAACGATTTCAAAATCGTTCAGTCGTTCATATCTGAAGGAAAATCTGACATATCTGACATGCCTGGACGATCAACGATGCGCGTTCCCGTTTGTCAGATAACGATATCTGACATCTGATGTGTTTGCAGTCAGACTTGGACGATTCCATTCATTTTAATGCAGTCAGAAATCGTTCAATCGTTCAAATCATTCAAATCGTTCAAAACTTTGGTAAAATCGTTCAATCGTTCATCTGACAAGTCTGACAAATCTGACCGTGTGTATGCTCCATTATCTGCAGGCTGTGTGTATAAGGTGTATATATAATACATAAATGCATTCTGTGTTTAGATGCACATATACCAAAATACGGAATATTCCGATATCCACAATACCCCTGGTCCCAAGCATTTTGGATGTGGGAGACTCAACGTGTAATGGTTATTAGTTAGTGTCTTCTCCTGTTGTTGTTAATGATTGTTGACAATTGGGTGCCCATTTAGATTTGATATTGATAATAACATAAAAACTTTTGCTATCGGCGCTAACAATAATATACTGCAATCTTATGTGTGTGCAGCAAATAAAACAAAGGGGATTTTGTCATGATTTGATCAAAGCATTTAAGCCTGCAGCCCAGCATCAAGGGACCCCATTTTTCTGCAGGTCCCTAACACTAGCATATATGCCTAGCACATCATTACATTGCAGCCAAATGTACTCACCTCCTAGATACAGAGGGACACATCTATACAGGGCTGGCTGTTAGCCACACCCAACTAGGCTTTATATAGCCTTAATTGAAAGCTGCCATGATAGCACAAGGGCATATTTATTTTCTGTTTTGTTTCAAAATTTTGCCTTGTGCTATCATGGCAGCTTTCAATTATGACAAAATCCCCTTTGTTTTATTTGCTGCACACACATAAATTTGCAGTATATTATTGTTAGCGCCGATAGCATAAGTTTTACTGTTTTGTATACATATATGGCATTAATATTGCCATGCTGCTGGTACCATGTATGATATGGGTAAAACCGAGCGCGGGCATATTTCTTTTCTGTATTGATAATAACATGTTAGTTTGGTTTGACCTAACTCCTTATTGTTTTAGAAAAAGAAAATGTTCGTTTTTACGTTTAACTGTTTATTTTTTACTGTATAAAGCTAAATGAATAAATGAAATTACTTTTGAAAACATGGAAGACATATAAAAGCTAGTGCTGCTCAGTAGTAAGAACTACCCGTGTATTGTAACGCTATACACTTACAGTGCCAGAAGGTACAGCCTGTATTTACATGTCAGGAATACGGGGGGTGGTCGGATGTATTTCTTGGCAGAATGAAGTGTACCAGTGGGTGTTTGCTGCATCTGCATATTTCATTATTTTTATGTCTCTTTCATTATATAGATCGCAGCGTAAATTATTTTGACAATCGTTTAATCGCTTTTTTCTTGTTGTAAATAGGGCACACTTACCTACTTTTGAAAAAGCATTTCAGGGACATTGCAAAAGCAGCACCTATAAGCGTGGCGGTAAAGTGGGCGTGTACTGCTACATCTGAGAGGCGTGTCATAAAATTGGCTTACATCCAAATCCAAATGTGCCCCAAAGCGGTTAGTAAGATCTATTTGTTGATGCAGGGAAATTATACTAATGATCCCATTTGAATATATATAGCTCTGTTTTTTTGTTTTATATAACCGCTTCATAATGGGGGTAAGTTGCAATCAGGGAGATTGCTAGACTCTTCAGGGAGTCAGGGAGATTGCTACTATTTCAGGGAGTCTCCCTGACAATGAGGGAGAGTTGGCAAGTAAGAGATACTGTAGGGATTTTTTTCAACTTAGTCCTATACATGGTTACTGTTGGGCATAACATACTAGCGCTATATCAGTAAATGTAAATAAAAAATGTATAAAATTGTTATCGCAAGCCATGTTATCTCCCAACTTTTAAGATTCATTAAAAACGACACGTGCCGTAAAGGGGGTGGGGGTTCAAATAAAAGGGGCGGATCATTTGAAAAATGGAGCGGAGCCTGAAGAAACTCTTTCTACACTAGTGAGCATGCACCTGCTATCTATTCTACCTGTGCTCCCCCAAACTTCTCCCCCCACCGTGGGACACTGCGGACCGCGGGTAGGGCAGCGGGACAGTCCCAGAAAAATGGGACTGTCCTGCTGAATGCGGGACAGTTGGGAGGTATGAAGGAGTAATAACAAGAATATCACTCATTGATAAATCTGGGCCTATGTACCATGTTACACAGATTACTGAATAAATTGTGCTTCCCCTGTATGGTAGCTGTAGATAGAAGAAGGGAAGAGTGGATGGAACTGTCTGCAGCTGTGACTTTTCATTGGCTAGCAATTAAAGCATTCAAATATGGAGTCAAATTAGCGTTATCTTATCTTCAGACCAAAGCAGCTGATCATCTACATTAGGTCCTGTTGCAAAAACCATTGTAGCATTCATTTGCAGCACATACTGCAAGGTGTAAAACCCTAATAAATAAAAAAAAAAAGATGGAGTTCCTCATTAAGGACTTGGGGCCTGATTCAGAGCCGCTATGCGCTCGCAAGTGGGTCGATGGTGGCCCAGTGCGCATGCGCACGACGGAGCCGGCTCCGTCATGCGCATGTACGAGACCCGGATAGCGACGGGCAAACCGTCGCTCCGGGTCTCGTACCAAAGGGGGCGTGCTGTCGATGTTGAGTGACAGCACGCCCCCATTGGTAGGCGGGCCGGGGGAGTGGCTGCCCAAACGGAGGCGTTCCCATGTGAACGCCTCTGTTTGGGGGCGGCCCCACTGACATCACGAGTGATGTCAGTGGGAAATCCCTACCACAAGGGTCTCGTCGCAAGCCCGATGGTCGCGATGATCTTGACCATCGCGACCATCTTCCTGGCCGCTCGCTATAGCTGTGGGTGGTCACCCACAGCTATGCAAGCGGCCTGGAGGACGCTCTTTAAAACAAGAAGGCCGGCCTTGATTCTAAGCTGGATGCTGAAACGTCCGTGTGTGTGTTTTGCCGGTGTTGCTTCTGCAGATTTGTGCAAGCCCGTCCCTGATGTACAAGCCTGCGTCTGAATCTGCAATGACTGAGACACCCACTTTGAGCGCGGACTCTGGGCTGACGTGCAATGCAACTTAAACACATGCAGTAGTTTAAAATCGCTCACCTGTGTCATCGCCATTGCTTTCAACTCAGAATCAGAGTCGCTATAAGCATTGTCTTTTTCTGGGTGAGAAAGGATGATCTCATGTGTTTATGTCTAACGCCATTTTTTACGGGTGTGTATTAACAGATAGACAGTAAAAAGGTCAACAGTGTCTAGACATACACCAGGGGCCAAATGTAATAGGGTGAGAGTTTTGAACAGGAATGGGGAACCTCAGGCCCGGGGGCTGTATAAGGCCCCTGGAATCATTTGGTCTGGCCCTCTGAGCTTTTTTCTGCTAGCCTCATCTGGCTAGAATGGCACACAGCAGCCAGAATCTGTGCAGTAGTGCCGCCTGGACCGTCCTTAGGACACTTCAGATGGTCACACCGCTGCCCTTACAGCTCCCCAGAGCATCCTCAGGATGCTCAGGGCATTGCTGTAATCACCGACAATTGTGGCCCCGCCCTGTGCGACGTCACAGTGAGGGGGCGTGGCCTGCACCGGGCCCACAAATAATGTTATAAATATCAAAATGGCCCTCGCCAGAAAAAAGGTTCCCCACCCCTGTTTTAGAAAATGTGAGAGAAAACTGTCACATGTTTAAGCTCAGCCAATGTAATAAAGTCACAGAATAGGCAAACTCGCATGTTTTACAGACTCAAAAAACTCTCAAGATTTAAACTCTCATCCAGATGTTTCCTGTTTTGAAAATACAACTTGATCAATATATTAGTGTGAGAGTTTTACTGCTAAACTCTCACATTTTCTAAACTCTCACCCTATTACATTTGGCCCCAGATGTTAGACAGTCATTAGGTCGACTGGGACAAAAGGTCGACACTAAAGGTTGAAATGTAAGAAGATCGACAAGTGCAAATGGGCAACATGGTCAAATGGTCGACATGAAAATGGTCAACACAAACATGGTCAACGCTTGATTTTTTTGTTTTTTAGCCCTTATCTTAACCCTATCCCTCCCCTTGGTGCCTAACCCTAACCCTGCCTCCTGGTGCCTAATCCTAACCATCGGGGTAAGTGCCTAACCCTAACCCTTTAACCACTTAACTGACAAATACTTTTTCCAAAAAGCGCTCCAAAATTGTCGGGGTTTTTTTATGATTGAATTAGGTCAAGAACATAATTTTAAACTTATCCATCACTATTTTATTTAAATTTTTTTTTTTTTTTTAAACACAGTGTACCATAAAAATAACAATTTTTATGTTATACTGTAGTGATGGCCATTGACAGCTGTACCATCGATGGTTCAGCCATCGTTAGAAGCCATCATTTGTTTAGCGATTGGTCGAGATCTGTGTAGACCACAACTGTCGATGTTTCCTAAACATCGTTTGAGGTTTGCCATCGATGGTGGAACATTGATGGCCACCAATGGCAAACCACTTGTTTTCAGTCAGACATCGATGTTTTGCAAACCATCGATGGTCCTTTGCCATCCCTAATCATAGGCTCTGCAATAAAATCGAGCCAAATTTGCGGTAAAGTGGCGATAAGAGCCGAGTAAAACCGAACCCGCTCACCCCTAATATATATATATATATATATATATATATATATATATATATATATATATGACAACCCCACATGTGCGGCACTCAGGCTCCGTGAAAACGACCAGGCACAAGGTGAATCGATCAACGTTTCAGTTTACTGCATCAAACTGTCTTCATATATATATTAGGGGTGAGCGGGTTCGGTTTTACTCGGATCTTTAAACGGCATTTTATTGGCTATCGCCTATCATGTGTTTTGGATAGCCAATATAATAAATCCGAATTTGCGGTAAAATGGCGATAAGAACCGAGTAAAACCGAGCCTGCACATCCCTAATATATATATATACATATAATATATATATATACATAATAGTATATAAATGTATACATATATAGACTATTATGGCCCTTATAAAAACGGGCATCACGGGGGAGGAGGAGGAGCTGAGGCCGGAGGGAGTGTGCGGGGCGCCGCTAGGCTGCCTGGGTAACATAGAAGCAGCAGCCAGAGCCACGGCTGCTGCTTCCTGTCCATTAGTTCCGGAGCGGGAGGATGTCCCACTGGCGGCCCGGGTACATAGCAGCGGCGGCTACCAGAGCCGCGGCTGTTGTTCCTTACTGAAGGGGGATGCCGACGGTGCCCGATCACTGTGGCCAGCAGTGATCGGGACACGCTGGATAGGCAGCCATGCTTGCAGCGGGACCAGAAGGTCCCTCTGATGTAGGCGGCTGCTGGAAGATCATCTTCCCATAGCCGCCTAGTGGGCATTTCTGACTGGTCGTATCAGATACGACCATGTTAGGGAAAGCCCAGCCTGGTGTGGTCGTATCTGATATAACCGTGCCAGGCAAGTGGTTAAAAAAAATCATGTATTGACCATTTTTTTGTGTAGACCATTTTTATGTCGTCCTTTTGACCCTGTTTGTAACTGTCGACCTTCTTGCATGTCAACCTTTTGTCCCAGTCGACCTATTGACTGTGTAACATCTGGGGCCAAATGTAATAGGGTGAGAGTGTAGAAAATGCGAGAATTTATCAGTAAACTCTCTCATTGGTTGAGTTTTATCTTCAGAATGGGAAAACATCTGAATGAGATTTTAAATCGTGAGAGTTGTTTGAGTCTGTACAACATGCGAGTTTGCTCTGTTGCTTTGTTCTCGGACTCTATTACATTGGCCGAGTTTAAAAAGTGTTAGAAATCGCTCACATTTTCTAAGCTCTCACCCTTGTACATTTGGCCCCTGGTGTCTATCTAGACACTGTCGACCTTTTTACTGTCTATCTATAGTCCGAAATCCATTTTTTACACTTCACTGCAATGTGTTTTTATTTAATAATTTAGACAACGTATAATGCTAAAGAAATCTTTTGAAATTTCGCTGCTTGATCGATTACTGCGATCCGTTGATGAAGGACTATTAACAGTACCTAGAATCTCCCGGAATTCATTTGGGGGTCGAGCTTTCAGCTTTGTGTCTCCGACTCCATGGAACTCGTTTCCCCGCACAGTTCGAGAAGCCTCCACCATAGGGGCATATTCAGTGTTGGCGACTTCGCGTGTTTCAGCCGCGGAAACTTTTCGTGCGCGCCACCGCTATTCACCGTATTCAATTCCAAAGGACGCAAAAACGCGTCCCGGCGAAACTCAAACAGGTGAAAAGTGCTGTCAGTTTTGGGGAAATCAGCCTGACATCCCCCAAAAGATGCAATAACATTGGGGATCAGTATAGATGTCCCCGATTAGCCCCTCTGGAGCTATTTGGGGTACTTAAATGCTTTCAATTGCCTCCATATATCATCTTTGCACAAGTGGTGAAGAATAGCATTTAGCAGGTTTTTTTGGAGAAAAAAAACTAGTCCCAGCAAATTTGGGGTACATGAAAATGGGTGCAAGCATGGTAAAAAATTGCTAAAGTGAGGTCTTAAAATACATTAAAAACGCACCTTCAGCAAGCACCTGCAATAAAAAAACACCTCCCCCATACTTGCAGACCCCCCCCCAAAGTCTATTTCACTAGTTTTTAAGTTTACTGCAACTTTAAACTTTTTCGCCCCCATTTTGAAAGTGGTTTTTTTGGGATGTTTTTTGGGGTCTGTCCAAAGGGTGCAGAGTGGTTTCCGCACCTTTGCACCCCAAAGCCGCAATTTGCACTTTTTTCCGCCGGGTATTCGTAGGTGAAGCTTTTTCACCTAATACATTACATTGACTTTCCACGTACGCGAAAAGCCTTTGCAATTGAATACGATGCAAAGTTTCCGCCTGGCGAAATGACGTCATCCACGAAACGCAGATGATGACTTTTCGCCGCTAATTGTATACGGCCCTTACAGTCTTTCAAAAATAAACTCAAGACTTTCCTGTTCACCCAAACATTTCACTAATGTCCCTTGTTAAGCTTGTTTTGTATTTTATGCTGTAAAGGCATATGTAAAGTACTTTCCTATTAGGAGGAAAGTGCTATATAAATAACATTATTATTATTATTATTATTGTTGTTGCATATGTGGCAAATCTGCTGCCAATATGATGTAGGATTGTACACACGTAATGTTAAGATTACCCACCAATCTGTGGCTCACTACTTTTCACTATAGACTCTATACAAGTATTTCTGGTCGCTGTGAGAACCGCAGCTGACACTGAATTACAGATGATGCCAACAAGAAATAATTTAAAAAATCTTAATAGCATTTATCTTAATGAATTGGCAGCATCTGCGCTCTGATTGCCGGTAATGGTCAGGGACTGATTTTCATGGGCATATTATGCAGGCCCGGCGACAGGGGTGGACTTGGGGCACAGCTGTGCCGGGCCCCGAGGTTGTAGGATACTTACCTTGATCATTCCCTGCGCTGCTGCATGATCGGCAGGGTGCAGCAGGCAAGTACAGGCCAGGTCTTCAGTCGGAGTCTGTGTACTAATGTAGCTTACCTTGCCGCGGCTTCTCTGGTCTGAGGGCAGTGCCAGTACGTGCTGCGTGACATCATGCACCGCAAAAAAACTTTATTGCACCGGCCACAAGTTTTATTGTTTGTTGCGGCGCAGCGCGTGATGTCATGACATCACGCAGTGCCGCACTGGCACTGCCATTAGACAGAGGAGCTGCGGCAAGGTAAGTACAGGGTAGGGATGGGCATTGGAAGCCCACCATCATATGTTGGCAGTGCTTCCACCATCAAATCTTTCGATGCGATGGTAACTAACCATGCATCAAAAGAATTTGATGGCACAATCTATTAATATGACTAGTTAAAGGGCGGGATTGGTGGCGGGGCTCGGAGCCGATGCAGGGGAAAAAAAAAAACACCTGAGGCCAGGCGGGCAGAGGTGAGGACTAGGAGGAGAGAGAAACACTGTCACTTCCCCTGCTACTGCTGCAGGACCAGGGTTGCACACTGATTGGCTCTCACTGTCTCAGAGAGCCAATCAGTGCTAGCATAGGGGGGAGTGAGGGAGGGACTGAGGGCCAGGTCTGAGGCATTGAGAGACAGCCTCCAATGATCCCAGCAGCATGAGCCATGGAGATCATCACATGCAGAGACAGCACACAGCAGCCAGGGGAGGCATAGTTTTTAGTATTTAAAGAAAATAAGCCACCATCGCAACACCATTGAATGATTACCATTCGATGGTAGCAAACATCGGAATGCTGCCATCGAATGGTGAAAACACTGACATCGTAAGAAAAAGATTCATGATCGGCATTCATCGACCAGCGATGTCCATCCCTAGTACAGGGGCTGCAGTGTAGAAGCTGGTTGGCAAGCGGAGGGGCTGGCCATCAGAAGGACACTGTTAGGGGGCTGGACACTGCAGGGACACTGACAATGACATGGGGCTGGCCACCAGAGGGGCACTGACAGGGGGCTGGCTGCAGTGACATTGACAGGGGACTGGGGGTAACGGGGATGGGGGGGGGCCTAAAAAAACGTGTGTTCCGGGCCCCGTTATTTCTGTTGCCGGCCCTGGTACTGTGGCTTGGAAATACACTCTCTGGATTTCCAAAAAGCCAGAATGAAAAAGTTGGTCATTATGACTAATAGCACAGTCATGGAATCCCTCTGCTTTAGTGAAAACCAGCTTGAGTCTGGTCAGCCCTGGGTGCTGCCTCTATGGGCATGGGGCCACAAAGAAAGAGCATGCCAGCTCCTAACACAGGGGTTCTCAGCTCCAGTCCTATAATTACAGACGACACTTGTGACCCATGGGCATATTAGGGTGGACGCAGGAAGATGCTGTTTTATTGGCGAGTTATGACCGTGTCATTGGCGTGTACACGCATGCGGCTCTTTAGCAGCACCGCGGCCACAGTGGTCATATATTGGTAAAGTTAATAGAAAGTTCATGTGAGTTAGTCTATTTTGATGGGTCTGTAAAAATACCACCTGCTTCCACAGACAGAAATTCTGGAAACATGACTTGCTGGGGATACTTGAGGGTTGAGGTTGAGAGCCACTGGTCTAAATAAAGTAAAAAAAACCTCAGTCTATGACCCATAAAAAGTAATTACACCGTATAAATTACACTGAAGTGCAAGTCATGGGATAGATGCCTTGTATCGTGTAGGACCCCCTCTAGCCTGGTAAAGTGCAGTTACTGGACGTGACATCGATTCCACAAGTGGACAGAAGACCTCTGGAGAGATGTTGACCCATTCCAGGGTAGTTTCCCACAGCTCCTTGATGTTGTCTGTGCGAATTGATGTGCTATAAATGCTCGATTGGGTTCATGTCGGGCGAACGTGGTGGCCACACCTGTCTTCGGAACTCTCCAGAATGCTCTTTGAACCAATTCTGGACAACTTTGGACCGATAACACAGTACATTATCCTGCTGGAATATTCCATCGTTGCTGGGGTACATGAAGTCCATGAAGTGCTGCAAATGGTCATCAAGCAATGCAACATAGCGGTTACCAGTCAATAACGTTTTCAGGTGGACCAGTGGACCTAACCCATGCCAGTTGAACACACCACACACCGTTATGGAACCACCACCAGCCTGCCTTGTTGACAACTGGGGTCCATCGCCTCATCCGAACCCTACCATCAGCCCAAAACAACCTGAACCGTGAGTCATCGGGCCACGCCACATGTTGCCAGTCCTCCAGTGTCCAATTAGCAACATCACAAGTCCAAGTGAAGTTCTGTGTCCAGTGTCATAGTGTTAACAGGGGCACTCTGGTCGCTCTTCTGCTTCCATATCCCATGGAAGCTAAATAACACTGCACTGACCTGCTGGATATGCATTTGGTTACCTCCTGCATTAAATGTGGATGTGATCTGAGCCAGTGCCACTTGTTTGTTACCACGGACATTTTTGGCCAGATGCTGCTGGTCACCATCATTAAGCACCCATGGTCGGCTATTCCTTCCATGGGGTATTCCCGGTACACACGTGACACCATAGATCGAGGAATGTTGAATGTCCGTACAACTTCGGAAATAGAATGTCCCATCCATCGGGCACCCACTATCATGCCCCCTTCAAACTCTGATAATTAATTTAGCCTTACCATGAGCAGCCTAGCCGGTGTTCAAACTGACTCAAGAGATGTCAGATTACAACTGGTGCAGGCCTGGGCATTTCCAAGATGTCAAGGTACGGTGGCACCACCTACCATTACCTTTACATACAGCTATCCCATGACTTTTGGCATTTCAGTGTATTGTGTTCTGTAATATTATTATTATTATAGTTTACTTGTAAGGCACCAAAGTGCATTGCAGTGAGACACGGGCATACATAATAAATAAGATTACACATCCTGAATGAACAGGGAATAATGTAGTCTCAGGGACTCCTGATACAGTATAGTTGTGGTCATTTATGTTTTCTTATTATGGGGAATATGGACTATACAAATAATTTTATTTGAATAATGTTGGGCTGACCCAAAGTTGAATGTAAGTCCATTTACGGAGCGGGGTGTTTTTGCTCTCTGCAAGAGCGACAACGGGCGATGCAGGGTCACCCGGAAACAAACGCATCACCATTTGCTACTGAAAGGGCGCAGCGGTGTTGTAATGTTTCGTTCTTGCACCAAGGATAAGGATTGTGCAGCTGTGAGCTAATGATGATATGTATAAAACCAAGTGGTCCTGTCACAGAGATACATAGAGCTAGTTCTGTAGCCTCTGGTGGGGGTGCATGCATTTTACAGCACCTCTCCAAATTATTTATTATTAGTAACTTGCAGTTCTTTGCTATTCATCTGCTTGTGTGACTTCAATTACCTCTGATCAGACCGCAGATTCTGTTGATTCAAAAATTTAAGACAGGATCAGTGATTTTGATTCTCAAAGCTCAGTAGTGCATGCGCTGCGTAGCTTTCATCCATGCGCTGCGTAGCTTTCATCCATGCGCTGCGTAGCTTTCATCCATGCGCTGCGTAGCTTTCATCCATGCGCTGCGTAGCTTTCATCCATGCGCTGCGTAGCTTTCATCCATGTTCTGCGTAGTTTTCATCCATGTGCTGCGTTGCTTTCTCCCATGCGCAGTGCGATTGTATCAAAGTGCCATCTTGTGCCAGAAAAACGTATTGCAGGTAGTTTCAGTATTACACTGCTGGGAAACTTCTTTCATGTGATCCAATGTGTTTCCTTTAAAGTAGCAGGATTAATGCAATCATTCCGGGTTTGGACATAATCTGATGCACGGCACATATAAATACTAGGTTGATGGTTCTTCTAAAAATATATATTATCATCCCTGATGAACAAAAGATACACTATGTACACTAACCAATTTGTTGTAAAACATACTCCGTCTTTATATTAAATACTTTGTAGGGCAATCCTGGCTTTTCATTAGGGAAACTTTGTGTACAAATGTGTCTAAAATGTATCCATTCCATTATTTATCACTATAATCCTACCTTATTATAACAGTGGGTTTGTCCTATGTTTCAAGCAAATGTCATAAATTGTATAGTACTGTATAATGCAGCAGACCAGTAGTTAGCTCTGGATGTTATTATGTTGTGTATGATGACTTCATGATAACTTGTAAGACCATACTTCTTTCTTACTATACTGTTCTCTCTTGCAGTCCACCCACGTTGCACAGGCCAGCTTCCAGATAGATGCATTTGGTTCTTCCTTCATCTTGGATGTTGAACTGAACCAGTAAGTTTTTTTTTTACTATAAATGTGGAATTGAATTGTGAAATGGGACATTATAAAGGGTCCCTAGCACCATATTATCTTACCTCTGTGTTAGTGTTTGCCAGTGTTGGCATCACAGTAATAAATTATTAGTGTGTCAGCAATTGCCTGTAGTCAGTGATGTCTTTCTCTCAGTCTTCTATGCCAGCCTCACTGTAGTGTTGGGTCCTCATGAAACAAGCGGAGCAGTATTCAGAACTGTAGCTCATGGAAACACCTGCTTTCAATATACTTTATATGCCTCATTTACTCCAGTGCTTCCTTTATTTTGAAACAGACCAAGCAGTGGTTTTATTTATCACAGCTTATTTATATCGCGCGCACATATTATGCAGCGCTTTACAGGGAATATTTCAGCCATTCAGATCAGCTCCTGCCCCAGTGGAGATTACAATCTATGGGCCTGATCCCACAGCGTATGCAATTGCAACTACTGTACATACGTAGATCGGCCGATTGTTCAGTACTGCGCATGCGTATGCACCATGCTGTGCTGCAATCGCACTGCGATTACGTACGCAGATGGGAATTCATCGCAGAGTGAGTGACGGGCCGTGAGCATTTGGGGGTGGTGACGGGGGAGTGGTTGGAGAAACGCAGGCGTGTCTGCCCGTTTAAACAACGTTGCATGGGCGTGCATAAATTAGCCACTGTGATTGCATATGCTGCATGAGTACTCACTGCGTACGACAAGGCTTTCTGCGACAGGTCAGACCTGCTGTAATTGTGCCTGACGGGCCGATGTTCTCCGATGGTACCGATTTATATGTAGGACTGCAAGGTATTTCGTGTGGGAAAGCAACAGTGGGCGTCGCTGTGCTGGCTGAGCTGTGGCAGGCATTAGCATATTTTCGCAACTTCATTGCGTACAATTACGCAGCTGCGATTGCGATTCATACCGAATTAGGCCCTATATTCTCTATATTCCCTATCACATGGACACACCAGGGCTCAGTTATTGTAATCATCATGATAGCATGATAATGACCAGCTGTCTAGCTATAAACCAAAGTATAAAAATTGTATTTCTGTTTCCCTTATACAATTATGCAATTTTTCTGCTTTTACGTAGTTAGGGAGACATTAGGGCTGATTGTGTAGGGGGTGTCCACTTCTACGCGGTATTGGCCACACCCACACAGTACTGGCCACACCCACACATCACTGGCCACGCCTCCTCCGCTTCTCACATCATTTTCGATGTCTCATGTCATCTGAACTTACGTACAGTACACATTCTTCTTGTATACCAATCTCCTGTCATGCCCACAACCCTCCTGTTCAGTACATCAGTTTGTGTGTACACACAATGGGCGTGATGTACTAAGCATTGCAACTGCGATGCTGTACATACCGCCAATTATCGGGTACAAACCAGCAATAATAGCTAAACCTAACCCTCCTCCTCGTGCCTAACCCTCCCCCTAGAGCTAGGCACTAGGGGAAGGTTTAGGCACTAGGGGGGGAGGTTAGGTTCAGGCACCAGGGAGGGTTAGGGTAGGGAGAGGGCGAGGGATGCCGGCGTCGGGATTTTGACCGCCGGGATCCCAAACGCAAGCATCCCATATAGATCACTTTCTTCACCCCACACTCTCCTTTTACTACAGCCATTTTAGAAACGCAGGTGTGCCAGATGCGTTTGAACGCCGTTGCAGGGGCGTGCATAAATTATCCACTGCGATGGCATATGCAGCCTGAGTCCTCACTGCGTGCAGGAAAGTTAGCAATTTAGTGGTAGGGTCAGACCTGCCTTATATGTGCGAGAGGCTCTGATGTAATTCGATGTTACCGATGTTTTGGCTGGATTGCAAGGTATTACGGATGTGCGAGAGGGGAAGTGGGCGTCTGCATGTTGTCAGCGAGAGTGCTTTGCGATTGCAATCATTCGCATACTTTCGCAGCAGAACTGCGTGCGCGATTGCTGTCGCGATCACATGAACGATCCTTGCTGAATCAGGCCCTCAGTCCCCGTATCGTTAGTCTCACCCTCTGATTACAGTAAATCTGCTTCTGGTTGCTTCGGTCCACACTCCAGCCCGGTTTGCAGTTCATGACAGCTTAACGCTCCATGTTGATAACTTGCAGACTAAGAAAATACAATTACTGATAAGTGTTCATTTATTATTAACATTCTGCTGCAGGAAATGCTGGTACAGAGCCCCTCATGTAATTGCTGTCATGCTTACACAGGGCGAGGGGAGAGGGTTTCCATGCTACCAACGCTGTCCTGGCAAAACCTGAACTAAACATTTTGCGGCAATGAGAATAATAGAATTATATATATTTAAATAAGAGGTTGGTTAATCGTTTAGTTTATCATTATCATAAACTCTGCATTGTCGATATTATGCAGTTTATAGTACTAAAACGTGATGATTAACCCCTCCCTGTCTGCAGCTCTCACATCCTCCCAATGAAATCACCACCAAACACCCCTTACCCACGTGATGTGTCACGGCCCAGAGTCCCTCAGATTCTCCTGCCCACCTTCCTTTTCTTCTGCCCTGACCACAAATTTGGGGATTGTCTGTCACCTGCTGCGTCGCCAACTCTGGACTGAATTCATTTCTAGATCCCTTCTGTCCTCTCATGTTTTATACTCTGCTGTATGTTATGGCAATGGGAGAAACGACAGCAGTCTTGGGGCAGGAGAGAAGGGCTGGATAATTATGGGGTTTATGTACTATAAGTCTTGAGGGAGATGTACTAAGCTTTGGAGAGTGATAAAGTGGACGGAGATAAAGTAACAACCAATCGAGGCCGGAAAGTCACCGCCGGGTCTACATTGCCGGCAATGGGGATCGCATCGCTCTCGCCATCTAAAAGATGGCGAGAGTGATGCTGTGACAAACCTTAGTATCTTAGATTACCGATGTTTGTTAAATGCATAAATGAGGACATAACCTCTTTAACGAGAACTAAAGGGGTTATGCTTCGTTGGTAAATGGGGGCCTGAGTTTGAAAAATGGCAACCAACCGGTATATGGAATTATGGTAGTGTTGTGCGCAACTCAGAACAAGGCTGAAAGCACACAAAAGCCTAAATTTGGAGCTCTGAGAGGGTGGTTTCCAGTCTACTATGCACGGACTAGGGGATTCAGGTTTCATACATAAGAGATCAAGAAAAATCCCTTTATATAGGCGCTAATAGATAATTAAATATATATATAGAAATATAATAAAGTACCGGTCATGCAGCTGTGGGGGGTTGTGTCAAAACTCTCAATAAAGTTCACAAGGAACTGAAAGTAATGTATATGTTGTTCACAGCGCAAAAACTCAGTACCCTTAAATCAATTAATAAAAGATAATTAGAATATTTGAATATTTAGCATATATTATGACATAAGTACACATATAAATTCAGTACACAGCAGATAAAAATAGGAGTATAAAAAAATCAGAACCAGTAACAGTGCTGGGATGGCTAGTGTTGCTAGCATGCATGAAAAAATCATTTGCCAATGGGTATAATCTGGGTAAGCTGGAGAGTTGGAACTTTCTGCCCTCCTCAGGAGGTCTCCTATGTTGCTTATCCTACAATGACAATTAATCCCAATGATGTATAATTGAGCCGGGTACACTGATGTTTTGGGCTGGAAGTCAGTAAAGATGAGTGCTGTATGAAGGAAAAAAGGCTCTCACCTATGTGTAGAATGAATCAATGTCCAGCAGCGTAGCCTGTGTCTCCAATGGCAACAACGTTTGTAAGCCACGCGTGTCTCCAGCTAACCGGCCAGTGCACGGAAGCGAGTCACATCAGCATGGCTTGTGAGGTCCAGGTGCGGCAGGTACTGAATTTATATGTGTACTTATGTCATAATATATGCTAAATATTAAAATGATCTTTTATTAATTGATTTAAGGGTACTCAGTTTTTGCGCTGTGAACAACATATATATTTCATCCATAAGAGAACTACAAGTGGTAACAATACAAGTTAGAAAGGACATGTACTGCTCCCTCTATTGGCTATTCCCTTATCGTGTTTGCAGGTCCTTTTCTGTACCTGCATTATGTCACATTTCCTTTGATAACCGATTATTTATTTCCAGTAAATATATAAGGGAGCGGGTGCGGAGTGAGAACTACTAACTGCGCCAGCCCGTTATTTCTGTAACATCTCTTGGCTCATGCGCAGAGAAGAAGGCACGCATATGCGTCTATGCAGTTTTGTGTGATGTTGGCCTTTATGCTGAATTGTGCCTGGCAAGGCAGGACGGGATGGGTAAACTGTGGGCCTGATTCAGAGCCGCTCGTAAGCAGCCGATCGTTCGCTCCAAGCGATGTTCACACATCTGCGCATGCGTATGGGTTGTAATGCGCATGCGCCAACCAGTCAGTGCGGTCGGAAATCGTGTGCTCGCAAAATAGCGAATGCCTGCTAATTTGAGTGACAGAATGAGGCGTTTGTGGGTGGTAACAGGGGAAGGTGCTTGAAAACGGGGAGTGGAGATCCGAACGCAGGCGTGCCAAACTGTCAAAACGGGCGTTTTAAGGGTGTGCATAATTAACAAAGCAGCGTCATCGACCATGTCACTTGGTTGTCTTTTAGCCTGAACTGCTCGCATGATTGTGGTAGGAAAATGCTACCACAAGAATAGCGAGCAGTTCATACGCCTTTTGATGTACTCGATTAATCTAATAAATAGCGGAGATGGCGTATGATGCGAGCGGCCAAGGGGCGTCTTTACAAAATAGCGAGCGCATGTTTCGGACGCTCGCTCAGACATAGAGGCGTCAACAGACCACAAAGAGCGATCGCTCTATTTAAATATCCGGCCCCTTTTTCAGAATGAGCGTCCGCAATTAGCGTCCGGCTCTGAATCAGGCCCTGTGTTCTGCTGTAGGCGGTACAGTGTGGGCATGTTTACGCAGTTGCAAACAGATGCAGACCGACAGACACATGCATTTATCTGTGTGCCGTATCATTAGTGGGAGGTGGAGGGCAGATGCAAATACACGCTGATGAAAATGACGGTTGCCAGCTCTAGCAAACTGCTTCTGATTGTTTGATTATGAATGTACCGCTTACTCTGATAGGTGCTTTCTTTAATGCTTGTGCATATATAACGTTATTGTGTGCATGTTTTAAGAAGATTTTTCTTTTGTCTTTTTTTTTGCACACGCGATGGAAAGTTTTTTTCTGCTGTATTAGAGAGGGATGTTTTATGGTTTATTGTTGTTTGATAACTAATGTGTAATTTGCCAATAAAAGAAATGGTTACAAACATCGGTGTATTCGACGTATGCTAGATATGAACTTGCCGCTTATGCTACTGGTATGTACATGACATGCATGCATCTTGCGATAGGTGCAATCTTAGTGAACGTATTTTACGTCTGTGATTTGGGGCTCACTTTCCACCAACTCTGCGTCAGCTACAATGTGTATTCGCGCAGTTTTCACTTCTCTTACACCGCCGTCTTATTTCTGGAGGGCACAAGCAAAGATGGGGCTATCTGCCAGTGAGCAAATGAACGCAGCGCCGATATTTATGCAGTTCAGCGATGTTTCGCAAAAAGTCTAGAAATCCCTTACTGTGCAGGCGTAAACCAATGTGTGTGATACTGTTCACAATTGCTTACGGTATCGCTAACACTTAAAAAGGGGTTTCCTATCCTTGGGCGTGTCAGAGTGGAGACTGGGTGGTGGCCTAAAGTGATCGCAAAAAGGGGCTGTTTTTGGGTGTGTTATGGGAACGCTGCTGTGTTCCTACCGCAAATCCACAGCCTCAGGGGTCATGTTTAGTTGGATTAGAGGAGACCCTAAATGTCAATGGTGCCACCGATGTTGCGTTGATGTTGGTTTTTAAAAAATCTCCTTCGCAATTGCACAGACCAGGGAGTCTCTCAGCACCCGGTCACTCCATCGCACAGTGGAACACAGAGGGAAGGCTGAGATTAGCATTTGCATTTTCCCGCAACCGCTATTGGGAGAGCGACTGCGGCTGCGGCCTCATTGCCAACCATCAATGAATCAGGCCCATAGCATACTTACCGACTTTCAGCTCCCTCATTCCAGCAGGGAGCTGAATGTGTGAATGTGTGGCTGGGCGATGATAAAGTATTGGGGGCGTGACCGCGCGAAGGCTTCATCGTGGCGCCTCCCCCTCTTCACAATGCTGAAATTAACATCATTGTGAAGCAGGGGGCGGGGCCACGATGAGGAGATTGAGCGCAAATCGCGTCACCGCCCCCCCTCCCCCACGGTGCAGGTTTTTTTTATCATTACTGCAGTGGGGCTGGATGGGTCGGCGGCTCGCCTGCCTTTCTGGGGGGCCGTGAGTGGCACCCGATATTCGGGAGGGTAGACAAACCTTGCCCATAGTCATGTATTCATCGTATGGTCAGGGAGAAGAGATAATGCAAATACTAAATAAAAGTTAAGACAAGAACGATTTAAAACCATACATTGCAAAACCAAGGTAGCATGTAAACATTAGTTAAAAAGACAGTGATGTTTTCAGCGTAATAATAGCCTCAGGCCATACGAGCATTTCAGTATATTTACTTTGCCCTAATGATATGAACGCCATTGATAATGAAGTAACTGGCAGTCTTTGCATGAGCTGGTGAATTACAAACACTAACGTGATATCGGGCTCAGCATTTGAAGCAGAGAAGCGAACAGTAGATTGTAAGATAAAATGACATTTTGCCTGTCCTGAAATAGATTATTGATTATGATCTAAGGTGTTTATAATGAAAAACATATGCCAATAAGTCATATTAGGGAAATCGAGATAGGAAAAATATATTATCTCTCCACCAATCAGTGGCTTTGTCAATACCTATTTATATAAGGTCTCATTATCTGATGACGGTCTGTCTGACATTTCCATTACGCAAAGTACAGCATCTGCCAGACAGGATTGATTTGCACTTTTGTAAAGTTTCATGCTTTAGGCTATTGGTAACTTTTAAATCAGTTTTAACTTAATAAATACTATTGTAAAATAATCATAAGCAACTTGTGACTCCAGCTGCTGTGGAACTAGTCCCAGCATGCACGGTCAACCTTGGATTGCCAAGGCATGCTAGAACTTGTAGTTCCACAGCACCTGGAGAGCTATAGTGTGTCTTTAGCTAGTTTTATCTTCTTTTAAAAGATTATTCCACCTTTAAATAGTATCTGTAATAAAGATTAATGGGCGTGATTCGCATATAATGCCAACGCAACCGTTTGTAGTCTGGACACCGACTACAAACGGCATCTAATGCGACTATACAATCATTCTGAGTTGTACGCATGTATGAGATCGCACTGCCCCACTCTTCTGCCTGTGAGAATAGCTGTCATCGCTACTTACACCTACCCTATGCTAGGTGCAGGATATGTGACTGAATTTGGCGACCACCATGCATACGCAGGGCTCAAATTAGCATGTAATTTTGGCTACACGCCCCCGACGTACCCACAAAACCTCTCTTGCTCGTATTCACTTTGTTTACGCCTAGTTTCCATCCAGGAACGCCAATCTAGCAGCAACAGAGAAACAGCTGAGATCCCTATGGCTGTGAGTCGTGCTGAGATCCCTATGACTGTGAGTCGTGCTGAGATCCCTATGGCTGTGAGTCGTGCTGAGATCCCTATGGCTGTGAGTCGTGCATACGTTTGTAAGATGCGTATACTGCCCAAGACACATGCACAGCATGTTAAATATCGCTAGATGCCGCAGCATTCATACTTCCGGGAGAATCAGGCCCAGTATTTGCCTAGGAAATGTGCTTGTTTTTATATTATTACTGTGCACCTACTATGTTTGAAAAATCTGTGAATCCAAGTATTTGCTTTCTGGCTGAGCATGTTTTCGGAATGCAGTCCTAGCTGGGGAAAAGTAAACTGCAGTGAAATCACAGCACAATGGCGGCAGAAAGATCTCTCTCTCACCTGAGACTTCATTACTGAGCTGCTGGTCGCCTGATCTGCATCAGCTAGTTTGAATTTTGCTGAGTCTAGCGTAGGCATGGCCATCAGTGGGTTGTCCATCAATGGTTGCCATCAATGGACCCATCGGTGATTACCATCGATGGCACAAAAACCATCTATGATTAACCATCGATGGTTTGCAGCCCTTCAGTGGCCACAGCTGCTGGGGGGACAGCGGGCTGTGGGCCAATCAATAAATAAGGGTTGGGATCTGTCCTTTCAAGAAAAAAAACCAACAAAATATTGGCTCCCACTCATCCATCGATTGTGTAGAACCATTGGTTCTCTGCCATCCATGGCAAGACTAGTTAACATTGGCTGGACACCATCGATGTTTTGATATCCTCAATGGCCGATGGCCATCCCTAGTGTAGTGCATGCAGAGAATATAACACAAAATGGAAACAAGACAGAAGGGTTGGATGGCAGCCCCGTGGCTGCCTATAAGTGTGTTAAGGCTCCCATACATCAGCGACGAATTGCCGCGATGTAGCGATCCTGCAACCCGGAATCGTGGAAATCCAACATGTTGGATTTCACAGATATGCCAATCACGATCAACAAATTATTGAGATTGGCACATCGGTGAAATTTAACATGTAGAATTTCACCAATCCTGCGACAGACCGCGGAACATCGATGTCCGCCGGTCGGCGTATCCGATCGCAGGACGGCGCAATCCACTGGCAGATGTATGTGGGCCTTAACCCAAAACAAGCAACTTAAGAATTATTATTGCCAGGTGTTGCTGGATCTTCTAAACCACATGTTCTCAAACTCAGGGCCTGATTCAGCAAGAATTGTAACTGCTAATACGCACGCAATCGGACGATTGTTGCGTACTGTGCATGCAACCGGCCGATTATGCAACTTGAGTACTCATAGCATCATCGAGGTTAGCAATTTCTGAGTAAGGTCAGAGCTTGTGCAAGTGTGCGTGAGGGCTGCGATGGCACTCGATGTTACCGATGGTTTTGCAGTCTTGCTAAGTATTACGGATATGTGTAAGGTAACGTGGGCGTCCTTATGTTGTACTGCGGCGGCATAGCGATCGCAATGGATTAGCATATCATCGCACTGAAACTACGTGCGTAATCACTATTGCAATTGCAGTTGCGATCCGTAATGAGTCAGGCCCTCAGTCCACAGGACCCCAAACAGTGCATGTTTTCCAGGTCTCCTCAGAGAAAAGTGAAATAATTAGCTGCACCTGTGGATCTTTTAAAATGTGTCAGTGAGTAATGAGTACACCTGTGCACCTGCTGGGTGACCTGGAAAATGTGACCTGTGTGGGGTCCTGAGGACCACTGATCTAAACCACAGTTCAAAGGTTACTGACATTAGTGAACAAATGCATTCATTTGCAATCATATTAATATATAATTGAGGAAATAGTAATTGAGGCACTGCAGTACGTTTGCTTTCAATCAAATTATTTTAATAAGATTGTAAACCAGAAACCAGAAACCAGAAATTGCTTCACACACATTATTGGCCTGACAGTACAGGCTGTAGACACAGAATTAGCCAGATAATCCAATCAAAATTGATTGGTTAATTATTGGGAATGTTGGTAAATGTGGATGACTATGTGACTATGCTTTGGCCTCTGTGTTTGTATTCAAATTATGCCAAGCGCTTGTGTTACATTCTTGATCTGACATAAAGGGGTAGATGTACTAAGTCCAGGGACGGACTGGGGCTATATATCAGTCCTGGCAGTCTGCCCTGCACTTCCGTGTAGAAGGGGGCGTGGTAAATGCATGGGGGTGTGCCGCGAGTCACGGGGGCTGGCCTCGCGGCATGCCCCTGTCTTTTTTCGGCCCAGCACAGACGCCGCCGGCCCATACACGCCTCCACCCCTTCCGGCTCCGTGAAATCTTAATGATTTCGGAGCCGTTGGGTGGAGGGCGGGGGTCTTTTCCTTCACCCCTCCTCAAGCCGGTCCTTAGGCCATCGGCCCTTCTGGCATATGCCAGAAATGCCCGATGGCCAGTCCGGCCCTGACTAAGCCTAAAGAGATAAAGTGGAGAGAGATAAAGGGGTCTATTCACTGTATGGATGTATCGACCGATATATCCACACTCATTCACACCATTTATCTAAAGAAATAAATACATGGACAACTGAAATTGTGGTAAAATTTGGTCAGCTTTTTATTGAAAGAGATTTTTACCTCTTTATTTATTTTTTATAACTCATATTAACTAAAGTATGGTGGTGTGGTAAAGAACGGCCTAGCTTATGCTAACCTTTATGCATAACTTGACAAAGGGCCAACTGCCCACTCAAGCAGGGATGCAGCCTTCTGCCTCCATCCGTGCCTGAATGACTCGCAAGGGAAGGACCAACTGCCCAACCCCTGCGGGGACAATACCATCGTTGTTTTTTGCCATCTGCCCACATCATCTTTACCCAATTGAAAGCAAACCAACCACAGCGAAGACCAAGAGTCCACCAGGCCTAGTGGTAACCCTTAAACGAAAGCTGACATCCACGCCTAAGCTCCGCCGTAATTGGATCTGCCCCCAAGAAAACCCACCATAAAAACACCAGCAAATAACAGCCGTTGTGACACCAGCCACGAAGAAAAAACAAGCTGACACCCGAAAAATGAAAACTTTTATATATGAAAACTAGGGAAGGGTGGGAGGGCAAATCACCAGGAACAAAGAGGCCTAACCATAGAGACTAATGGCCATATTCAATTTGAGGCGAAAAGTCGGAGGTCGGACTTTTCGCCATCATCGCCGTTTCATATGGGACAAAGTATCGGGCACGTGCCCGCTTTATTCCAGTATTCAATTAGGATCCGGCGGAAACGGGATCCGGCGGAAAGGTAAGTATGGAAAAGTCCAGCAAATTTTCGGGAAATCATCCTGGGACCCCTCTAAAGATGTGCTGACATGGGGGATCACCATGGGTACCCCCATTTTGGCCTGCGAAAGGTAAATTGGGTTTTTAAATAGCTGCGGCAGGTGCATAAATGCATCTGTGAAAAAGGGGTGAAGAAGAGCATTTATCTTTTTTTTTTTTAAATAGCAATGCCCATCAAATTTGGGGTACATGAAAATGGGTGCAAGCATATTTTGAAGTCCCGAAAGTTATTTTTTTTAATTCTTCAAAAATTCACCTGCCGCGACCACCTGTAATGAAGAAAACACCTGCCGCATATTTGGGGATCCCCCCTGAATAAATTTCGCTAGTTTAAAACTTTGTTCCCCCATAATTGTTTTCGCCCCCAAAATGAAAGTAAATTTTTTGGGGTGTCCTCATTATTTTTTTATTTTTTTGGTCACAGAATACTTTTAGAGGACACTCCCAGGGCTGCAGGCTATTTTTTTTAAGTAAAAAATGTATAAATAGGGAACTGCGCTGTACTAATCGCAATAGATATTCAATACATACACATGGGCAGCACAGACGGTGTAATGGTTAGCGTTACTGCCTCACAGCAATGAGGTCATGGGTTCAATTCCCACCATGGCCCTAACTGTGTGGAGTTTGTATATTCTCCCTGTGCTTGCGTGGGTTTCCTCCTGGTACTCCGGTTTCCTCCCACACTCCAAAAATATACTGGTAGGTTAATTGGCTCCCCTCAAAATTGACCTTAAGTGTGTGTGTGTGTGTGCATGTGGTAGGGAATATAGATTGTAAGCTCCACTGGGGCAGGGACAGATGTGAATGGCAAAATATTCTCTCTGTAAAGCGCTGCGGAATATGTGTGCGCTATATAAATAACTGGTAATAATAATAATAATAATATGTTTACAGTAAAGATATAAACAATTTATTAGACAAGTGGTACAATACTGACATTAATGCATGGGTCCCAGCATCATATAAAACATTTAAAATATGTGAGCTTAAGCTCATATGATATCATAACAAGCACAATGATAAAATGACAGCCCTTCCTGAGGAGGGGAAAAATAAAAATAGAAGTAAAAAAATGCTGAAAGTCAAAATGGCCAAAGTAGCTATATATTGTAACGCTGCTTACCGGTGCAGCTTATCTATGAAGCCGTTCCGATGGTACTGTGGCTCGCTCCCGGGTCCGTGCTGAATGCCGACAATGCTGTACACCCCGTCTGATGAGACCGACGTCTCTATCTGGCGGGGAGCAGTGTCCGTCAGACACGTGTGTCAGCCGGAACTCCCGTGTCTCCTATGAATGCTGTAGGAGAGCAGGTCTGTGGTTAATTAATTGAGCTCTGTGTCCGCTTGTTCTAGCCGCGGTGAAGCGGAGTGGTAATAACCACAATGGTGTGCACAATAAACGCTGCAGGCTTCCTTTCTAGGTCCCTGTGTTGAATGGCAACATGGAAAGTGGAGGATTAAAGCAGTCTTCCTTCGTCCTAACGCGTTTCTTTACGCCCTGGTAATTTCGTCAGAAGATGTAGAACTGCTCAATGAATGGATCTATATATTCCCCCGCTTAATTACTTGACCGTGTGTACGCAGCTTAAGGAGCCGATTGGTTGGTACATTAACTGAGACCACTTTATCGTTCTCCAAGGCTTAGTACATAAACCCCACAGCCTGTAAAGTGACAGTTAGGAGCTGATGGGTTGGTACTTTATCTCTCTCCACTTTATCCCTCAACAAGGGGTCTATTCATGAAGAACATGAAGTGACTCACGAAAAATATCACTACACATCGGATAACATCGATGCGATTTTATAGTGATGTTTAGTAGCCATTGATGTATACTTACCTCTCCGATGTCTTCCTGCTGTATCCGGCCCCTCCGCGATCCCTGGACGCAGTGAGAATACAGACATATCGGGTGCCCGATATGTCTGCTTCCCACTGCACATGCCCCGGCATCTGAGCGCAGCAGGTCAGGTCAGAACCGCTGCAAAGGACGCTGGGTAATGGGGCGGAGCCAGCGTCGTGTGCCAGGCAGACAGCAGGGAAGTATGCAACTTTCCTGCTCTGTTCAGTGCACTGTACAGATTACGCCATCCTGAGATGGCGAATCTGTACCGCAGCAGAGGAACGGAAAACTGACCTTTCCATTCCTTTATGGATTGCACCCACCATACATAAGTATGGTGATGCGATTCATACAAGAAGCGGTGGTACCGCTGGAGAAGGAATTACCCTCTTCATGGTAAATCCCCAAAAGCAGTGATAACTCCTGTTTTCAGCTAAACAGGACTTTTCACTGCTTTATGAGTAGACCCCCAAGGCTTAGTACATCTCCCCCAGAAGGATGTTCAATATAGGACAGCTGTAGGATCATAAATGCATGATCGCCATACAAACTTCAGACAGTAATCCACCTAAATTAAATTTTCATAGAATCTTGTTAGAAAATCCATCAATTTGGCCATCTACATTTGATTGATTTGGTCTGTTGCCATCCACACAGCAAGATCTTCAACAGTTTGATCAGAAAAACAAATGATTGGATTGAACGATCGTTGTGTCGCCTGCATTACAATTTAGGGACGGAGCTCCTGGCATGACGCTGCACAGAGCAACAGGGAGAGTAAACGAATGCTAATCTAATGCAAGATCCACAGGGAAGGTTAGGGGGAGGTTAGTGTCACTAGCGCTTCTTAGGCGGCTGTAAAGCACTAGATTAAACCATGTGTGGACGCGGTGCTACTTTAGCATAGAGTAGGGATTGTTGATTCTAGTACAGAAATGGGCTGTCTGTATAGAACTGGATTTTAGGAAAACCAGTCATGGCTTTTAGCTGTTTTCATCCATCATACGTTTTCTTAAAAACCTGTGTTTACTTTAGATTCATTTATGAATAGAAATTAATCCATTATATTTATATTTATTATCATTTATATAGGCACACTAATACCCCTTTTACACCAGAGCAAAAACCTGGGTTTTTGCTGGGTCTACCCGGGTCGCAGCTCAGTGTAAAAGGGTCCCTGAAAAATAACCCGGGTCAAGTGAACCAGCAATCCCATGCAGGTTAGACCAGGATGAACCCGGGTTAGACCAGGATGAACCCGGGTAATGGTGCAGTGTAATACCCCTTTTCCACCAAAATTCCGGGTCTGACCCGGAGTTGGAACAGAGTTCCTATCCGGATCAGACCCGGAATTTAGCCGGCGCTGACTCGGGATATTCCCGAGTTGGCGCCGCTCACACCAGAGTCGGGTCTGCATAGACCCGGCTTTCCCGGCGTGAAAGTGGACGCTTGACGTCATCTCCAAGCGCCACTGAAGCCGGACCAATTGGCCGGCTTGCAGCGCACTCCAGGTCATTGTGACCCGGAGTGCGCTGTTCCCACAGCAGGGTTTCACGGGCTAGGCCCGTGTTAAACCCTGCTATTTACCTGGGTTGGATTGCCGGTTCACTCGACCCGGCGATCCAACCCTCTCCCCTTTTACACCAGGGAGCTGCCCGGGTTAACCCTGCAATAACCCGGGTTTTAGCTCCGGTGTAAAAGGGGTATAAACGGTGCGACCCGAGTTATCCATCCTGGGTCATGCCTAAAATGAGATGATTGGTGGTTGTGGAGCAGTCACCTCCCACTTTTTATGACCTCACAGGTTTAGCAGGGCAGACCTGGGTTCAGTGTGAACAGGGCTGACTTGGGAGTAACCCAGATCGAAGGTGCAGTGTAAATGGGGTCTGAACTGTGTTGGAACCATGTCCAAAAACCCAGTTCGGATCTGGGTTTTTGGTGGAAAAAAGGTAATATTCTGCAGTGCTTTACAGAGAATAGTTCAGTCATACTCATCAATCCCTGCCCCAGTGGAGCTTGCAATCTATGGGGAGATTCAATTCAGCGGCAGTTGAATAGCGCCGGGAAGTTGCTCCCGGAGCTATTCAATTCAGCATGCTGTTATGGCGACTAAACTTCCTAGCGCTAATCAACTCCTGCTTCATTGCCCCCTATGTTACCTATCACATGGGCACAAACACATACACACTAGGGTTAATTTTGTTAGGAGCCGATTAACCTGCCAGTATATTTTTGGATTGTGGGAGGAAACCGGAGTACCCGTAGGAAAGCCACGCAAGCACGGGGAGAACATACAAACTCCATACAGTTATTTCTGTGGTGGGAGCTAAGTGCTGTGAGGCAGCAATGCTAACCTTTACACCAACCGTTAAACCAGCCTTGTGCTACATATCAGTTTAAACCCAGATAAATACCACAAAAATGTAGATCTAAAAAAATAAAACAAATTAATTTTGTTAATTATTTATTATGTGAACATGCACATTATGTTTCTTTTCATTGCACAGAAGCCTATTTTCATAATAAATAATGTACTTTGTTAATGCAATAATAAAAAGGCCAAGTTGTAAAAAAAATCAGAAAACTATTTGAATAATTTACATGAGTAAAGATTGCGTTAATTGGAAACCAGGTCAATGAAAAGCAAAGCTGTTTTTTATTCTGACAAGAGTCAGAAACTACCATTTTTGATTGCAAAATATATACTCTATTTGCATATAAGTCATGACATAAAAGAGCATTGCATTGCAGCGCAGCTGTAACAAAATGCATAAAAGATATGTAAATATTTTATTTAAAAAAAATAAAAATAACACCTAAAGGGGGAGGGTTTCGCACCTTCCTCCCCCCATTGTGTCCATAGGCGGGCGGCCATGTTAAAATTACCTCCCCCCAGTGTCCATAAATTCCCCAGCTGCAACAGATCCTCTGTGGTGATAGAGCCCCAGTGGGACAAAAATCCCTACCCGTCCACCAGTGTCCAAAGGCCCCTCTGTATCAGTACCCCCCCCATTTGTCACTATATAAATGTATAACTGTCTCCCCCAGTGTAAATAAAACTTTTTTCTTTGTGTGGGGAAGGGGGGTATAACTCCCTCTCTCCTCCACAGTAGCGTCTCCCCCAGTGTAAATAAAACTTTTTTAGTGGGTGGGGTGGTATAATACTTTCCCGCCAGTGGCAAAGGATCACCCCCTGTTAACCCTCCCCTGGCACTGCCCCTCCCTCCTAAAGCAGAGCTCAATGGAGGGTTTTTCAGGGGGGACTGAGGGTAAAGGCCCAAAAACTTTATTGAAAGACAGACACATAGGAGGGAGATGTGTAAATAGGACATCATATTCCTCAAAATGCTGTGATGGGTAAAGAAAAGAGTGTAAGCGTGGGGGAGTCAATTAATTATTGAAACACATAGCTTTATTGAAACACAAACACTTATAGGTATAGGCAGGGCCGGTTCAAGACATTGTGGAGCTCAGGGCGAAAGTTCATAGTTGCACGCCCCCCCCTAAAAAAAAACAACAACTTTTTGCAGATGAAGTTCCTCTGCGCGCGATGAAAGCACACGCGCTTCCGGAAAGGGGGCATGTCCTTGCGTAACACACCCAAATCATCACACTGTGGTGCGTGCCCAGCAAGCTCTCCCCTCGTGGCGAATAATTGCCATGTGCAGTAATGTGCCTTACACAGTAATGCCCTTTATAAATACATTATGCCACATGCAGTAATGCCCTTTATAAACACATTATGCCACACGCAGTAATGCCCTGTATAACACATTATGCCACACACAGTAATGCCCTGTATAACACATAATGTCACAGGCAGTAATGGCCTTTATAACAGATTATGTCACACATAGCAATGCCCTGTATAACACATTATACCACATGCAGTAATGGATTTTATAAACACATTATGCCACATGCAGTAATGCCCTGTATAACACATTATGCCACATGCAGTAATGGCTTTTATAAACACATTATGCCACATGCAGTAATGCCCTGTATAACACATTATGCCACATGCAGTAATGCCCTGTATAACACATTATGCCACATGCAGTAATGCCCTGTATAACACATTATGCCACATGCAGTAATGCCCTGTATAACACATTATGCCACATGCAGTAATGCCCTGTATAACACATTATGCCACATGCAGTAATGCCCTGTATAACATATTATGCCATACGCAGTAATGCCCTGTATAATACATTATGCCATACGCAGTAATGTCCTGTATAATACATTATGCCACATGCAGTAATGGCTTTTATAAACACATTATGCCACATGCAGTAATGCCCTGTATAACACATTATGCCACATGCAGTAATGCCCTGTATAACACATTATGCCACATGCAGTAATGCCCTGTATAACACATTATGCCACATGCAGTAATGCCCTGTATAACATATTATGCCATACGCAGTAATGCCCTGTATAATACATTGTGCCACACACAGTAATACCCCTTATAATATAGTATCCCCAATTCAAATTACACCACACATTAGTCCCTTATTTATGTTATGACACACAGTGTTTCCCCTTTTACACAATGCACAAATTAGTGCCCCTTATACACAAGGCCCACAGTACTTAGTAATGCCCCTAATACAATGCCCACAGTAGTAGTGCCCCCTATAGTAGTGCCCACATTAGTAGTGCCCCAGTAATAATGCCCCCTATAGTAGTATATAGTATATGACGTCCCGCCCATAGTGCTGTATGCGGGAGCCGGAGCTCTGGAGTGAGCTTCGGCTGCCGCTGCAGGGAGGGAGCCGGGTTCCAGCTGATAACAAAGATCAGCGGGCGCCTGGCAACGCGGGGGGGACCGGCGCTGTTTTTGTTTTATTATGGGATTTTTTAATTTTTTTTTCCTTCTGGGGACTCAGTGGCGCCCTCTAGGGGCCGGCGCCCCGGGCAACGGCCCTGTTAGCCCACCCCTAGAACCGCCACTGGGTATAGGGGAAGAAGGCGAGGGTCCTTTGCTTCCTCGGGACTGTCAATGATGGAATAGTCTTTCAGCAGTGAAGTCCTGGACCAACATTTTCTTCCTTCGTAGCATGAGGCGATTCCTGGTAAGCCACTAGGCATCCTTAACACCAGGGCCGGATTAATGTTTGCGGGGGCCCCAGGGCAACTACAAATGTGTTAAACGCAGTGCTCCCACACTGGTCATGTAGCCATGTGTGGGGAGCCCTGCCCGGCTGCCCTGTAATCCGACTCTGCTTGACACAGTTCAAAAGGAACCAGGCCTCTTGGATTGCTGAATACATTTTGAAGCCAGGAAATACTGTATTAATGGCCCGATTGAGATCCGCTCGCTAGGGAGCGTTCACACGCAGCCAGACGATTTCTTGCATTCTGCACATGCGTATGCATCGCAGTGCGCGAACCAATCCAAGTGATCGGGAAGCGTTCGCTCGCTGCGCATAGACAGCCCGGCTGAATGAGTGACAGGAGAGGCCGTTTGTGGGTGGTGACAGGGGCTGGCCATTAAAAACGGGGGAGTGGAGGTACAAATGCAGGCGTGCCTGAGCGTCTTAACGCTGTCTCAGAGGCGTGCATAATTATTATGGAGCGTCATAGTACACGCCACTTGGTTGAATTTTACACTGAAGTGCTCGCAGTGCTTGCGGTAGGGTATGGTCAGCCACAAGTGCTGCATATGAGTCCGATGGGTGCATACACGAGCGCAAGTGGGCATCTTAAGACAGGTTGATGGGCGTCTGCATACACAAAGACATAGTGGGCGTGTTAATGCCGTGCCGTGCGATCGCTTGCCTTGCCAAATTTGCATACGCATCGAGCAAGCGAACGCTTCTAGCGAGTGGGTCTGAATTGAGCCCTAAGTACGGAGAGGTTTGAGAGGCTGTTTCTAAGTGCTTATTCAGATTTGGAAGCAAAGAAAAAAAAAAAGCAAGTCATTTTGCACCTGGGTAAAACCATGTTGCACTGCAGGTGTGGCAGATGTAATATGTACAGAGAGATTTACATGTGAGGGTGTGTGTCTATACGCTATACTAAATTGCTGTGTAAAAATAGAGCTGTCCTGTATTTGTGGGCTACGTGCAAAAGCTGCCAGTATTTACCCTGCTTGAAAAAAATAAATGTATTTGATTTTGTACCACTTGCACTGGAACGTGGTTTGCACAGGTGCACAGTTGGACATTTTTTGCTTTGCTCCCTGCTCAGATTCAGTCCCACTGTCTCTAAGGGGCATATTCAATTGTGTGCGAGAATATAAAAAATCCCGCACCTGCGAAGTTTTTCCTGCAGGTACTGGTTTTTTGCTATTCAATTAGGTGCGGGTTTTTTTGGGGGGAGAGCCAGGAGTTTTTTTTCCTCGCACCTCGAGAGCAAGCGTGATTTTTCCTAAAATCGTTACATGTAGGAAAAATCAGTGGGACTTGCTCCGGAACCCCCGGCAAGACCCACCTTTTGGACTAATTAAGCAATTGGAAGTTTCCAATTACCTTAATTAGTCAGTAATACTCACCTTCCGAAGTGCTGTCTTCTTCCTCCAGCATCGAAACCCGGACTCCAGCAGCAGCGGTGAGTATGTCACTGTGTAGAGTGATTGTGTGTGTGTGACCCCTGGTGTGTGTGTATCCCCTCCAATGTATGTGTGGCCCCCCGGACTGGGCGCTGGGAGAACTACATCTCCCAGCAGCCCTTTGCCCCTCCCACCAGCCCCTGGAGCCTCCCAGCAGCCCCCGGGACTCCCAGCAGCCCCCTCTCCAGTAAGAAGATAGAGGGGAGGCCACCGTGAGCCGTGGAGACCACCGGAGACTCCTGGCCAGGTAAGTGTAAATTATTTTATTTTTTTTATGCGGAGCGGGGTTTTTAGAGTTGAAAACCCCAAAACCACTTTTTTAAAATTGGATACCGTGGGTATCGGGAGCGCGCATACCCGCAGTATTCCAAAATTGGGCGCAAGGGGCGTGAGGTATTTTACCTCGCTAAACCTCGCGTCCAATTGAATATGCCCCGAAGTCTGTCTTATGTTCCAACAGTACCCGTGAAGCACCATGTGGCCACATTCTCCCATACATGCTTTGCTGTGGCAGCAAGGATCCATGGAATAGACTTCATCATATCCTTAGCCCTAATGAACTTGTGGAGAGTCTTTGGTTTTCACAAGTCTGGTTTTACTCTCTCCAGTTGGTGCTCCCTCCAAAACTTGTCCATGTTAGGTAAAACCAGGGAGTGTCCCAATTGTGAGGGAAAGGGCTGTCCCACTTGTTCCAGCTGGTGCCCCTCCATTTGGGTACGAGGAAAAAGCGAGACATTGAGTTGCCCACAGAGACGTGGAACTATTCTCTAAGGGGAATATTTACTAAAGTGGAGATGTTGCCCATAGCAACCAATCAGATTCTACTTAACATTTAACTAGCACCTTCTAGAAAATAATAGCTAGAATCTAATTGGTTGCTATGGGCAACATCTCCATTTCTAAAAACTCTCACTTTAGTAAATTTACCCCTAAAAGTCTTGTGGATACAGGGCCTGACTGTCTGCTGCTATTTGTGGGCGGGGAGGTGGTGGCGATGCCCTCTGTTCCCCGAAACGGCTGTGCGTCGCCGCCTTTGGTGGGGAGGGAAGAAGCCAGGAACTCCGTCTGCTGACGGAGATTTCCTGGCTTCTTCATCTCAACTGCGGCGGCCGGCTGTGTGACCCCATGGGTCACCTTAGCCGGCCGATGTCCCGTAATGTATCCGATGCTGCGTTGGACAACGCAGCTCGGATACGTAAGGCAGCCTCCTGCAGCATTACCAAATCAGCACAGACGGAATAGCTAAGGTGCTTGTGAGCAGCTTAGCTATTCCATCTGAAGCTGAATCAGGGCCACAGTTCCAAACTAAGAATGTTGGCTGCATGCAGGGGATATTAGGGATCCCTTTCTTACCTTTTGAGTGGCACCTTGTACATAGCCAACTGATTCACTGTCCAATTTGGATTCCCAGATGAAATGAACACTGCATTGTGATTGCCCTGTAGACCGCGTCCAGAGGTGGCCAGTTCTGCGCTGTGTACTGTGGTATTGGAGCAATGTCGTTATGCAATACCAGTGCTTTCCCTTCGATGCCGAAGTCTGTAGGTCTACAGTAGAATTTTCTGAGTCACTATGTCAGTTTCCTAACCCAGCATTTCAGGGCCATACCCTCTCCACCAAACAAAACCCCCAGGATCCAGATGAAGCCAAGCTTGATAGTATGGAGCAGAGCATGACAGATGTCACTGCCTGAAGAGTATCACCGCTGACTTTCCGCAGTTGAGCTTTGCCCCTGAAGATAGCCATCATCGAGACCAGCAAATATCTTGGCCTGTCAACAAAAGCAGAAGACAGTGACGTCTTCCATGTGTAGCGAATACTTAGCCTCTTATTGGTCTGACCCCCAGTCTGATTATCTCTAAGTTCTGTTTGATTCACATAACAACAAGCTCTGTACAACAAATAAAAAGAAGAGGTGAGAGAGGGCAGTCTTTTGTGACCCTAGACAGGCCTGGAAAGGGGTCAGCCTTCCAGCCATTCACCAGGACCGAGTTGTAATGCTGGCCACACATAGCGATATTTTACCCGATCTGGCCGATTCCGACACATTGGAACGACAGATTGTGTAAAATATGGGCAAATCGTGAGTAAATCGTGAGTCCCCACTCACAATCACGATGCGATGCGCGTCCCCGCTGGTCGCACATCGCATCTTCAGATCTGCCGTGCAGTAGGGCAGATCTGACAATCTAGGAGGCGATGCACTGTGAAAGTCTGACTGCAGGAGAGATCGTTTGAAGATTGGACAGATCGTGTGCAGAGCTGTCGGGGAGAGTTTCAAGGGAAATCGTACACATCGGCTGATTGTGAGCACATCGCTATGTCTGTGGCCAGCTTAAATGTCAAGGTACATTAGGTTAATATACAAATAAAACATTTCACCCAACCCAAATCTCTGCAGTGGCCAGCTCATAAACTCATGTGAGACATGATCAAAGGCCTTCTGACGAAGACTGACCAGGGCTGCATGCATACAATGATCCTAGATGTAATGGACTTTATCTCTGAGTAGGGGAAGGCTATCTGCGATCCTGTGGCCAGAAATGCCGTAGGTCTGGTCCAGATTTATAATCTGTCTGGTTGGCGAGGATCTTGCAGCCCACATTCAGTAGAGATGGGATACCAAGTTTGTGATCATTCACTTCCTCAGAGATGGAGGCATTCTGTCCTCTTGCACTGTCTCCTCATACACTACCAGGTACAAACCAATGAGTGCTAAATAGAGATCTGCATCATTGCCTGGGGTCCTGCCCGGCCTAGGGTATTTAGCAGCACAATGCAGTTGTAGCGCATCCATGGCTGCTTTCCTTGTAGGAATAATAGTGGAGGTAATACCTCACTGGAACTTATCAGCTGTGTCTTTATCATCTTGGGGGATTAGAGGTTGCAGTAATAGTCACTAAAGACTTCCATGATGCCTTCCTTTCCCTTTCTGGAAATATCGGGCTCATCTCAAGGCTCAGACAGGCATGTGTGACCAGAGTGGAGTTTCCTGGAGACTATAGAGTTACATTTCTCACCCTTCTCCAGATTCTCCACCTTGTAGCGGAACATGATTGGCCTCGATTCCTCCTCAAAGTGGCTTTTCAGGCCCCCTTCGGTCTCTATGACATCCCAGCTGCACATTTGGAGGTCTTGCAGGGACTGCAGTTGTCTTTGTTACTTTAACATATTCCCACCAGTCACTCATACCTTCAATATAACATTTACAGTGATACATTTACAGTGATCTCGCTGAGCGAAAAAAAATTGTTGGTCTCACTTAGGAAAAATTGGGTACTACACTGTTTTTGGGTCCCATCACATATTATGGGGGTGAAGACAGGCAGCAGTTGGGACAGTGCTGGGGGCAGGTAGCAGTTGGGGTACAGGGGATTAAGGGCAAGCAGCGGTTGGTGTATAGCTGGGGTAAGTTGGGGGAGAGCTAGAGCTAGAGGGGAGTTGGCAGGCAGAGCTGGGGGTAGGGAGGGGTAAGTGCAAACAGCAGTTGCGACAGTGCTGGGGGCTAGGGTCAGGTAGTGCTGGGAGTAGAAATGGGAGAAATGGTGGTTAGCAGCTGGGGCAGTACTGTGGGCAAGGAAGAGATTAGGGGCAGGCAGTACTAAGGGTAGGGAGGGGGCAAGGGTATATAGCTGGTGTAGTATTGGGGGCAAGGGGGAGGTTAGGGATAGGCAATGCTGGGGGTGTTTCTGCTGTGGAACTGCAAAAAAAATTTCAGTATCAGTCCTGACAACTGCACACTACCACTGCTCTTCGCCAGTAAGGTAAATCCAGTATCCCTGCCTATAGTGATGTGTATTTATTATGGAGGTAAATACAGTATGGGGGTAACTGTGACCTGTGGGGCAATTTCAAAGATTGTTTGAGGTTTTAATCCTCTGCCCAGAATAAGTGCCAGGGGCACTGTCTAATGCCCCCCTACTGCAGTAACCAGAAAGAACCCTCAGGGGTCAGCACTACGCACTCACTGCAATCACTGAGCGCTGTCCCCTACATACACGTGATGCACCCCCTCCTCTTACCCACCCTGCCCGGAGCCCCTATCACCCCTCTCTAATACCCTCGGGAGCTCCAGTGCATGATCCATCGCAATGAACAGAGCCATTTCCTGCACACAGATACACAGGGAGGTAGAGTGCCAGCTTTTGTGATTAGTGCCTGCGCAGTATGTCCCCCAGCTCTCCTCACATGCACAGCAGCACTGTACTACCAGCATACACCCTGTTACTAATGTAGCCACCATCAGTACTCTGTATAGCATCATTACTCACCTGACAGTCTGCAGGAGGGTGAAGCCCGCGGGGAGGAGGGAGAGGCACAGAGCAGAGGTGGGAGGTTCAGTAGAGGAGGCTAAGATTGGGGAGGGAGGCACAGGGAGAGTCAGAGGGAACGGCAGCTGCAGAAGGCGCTGGCAGACACAGGATTGTGGGAGCTGTAGTTCTCACATCCATCTCCGGCCAGCCAGTCTGTGCCCAGCGGGGGAGGAGACGCTTCCAACAGCAATAGGTTGATGAGAATCTGCCGGCGGCGATTGGTTGAGAAGACGCTTCTGGTGGTGATGATTGGGTTGTTGACAGGGGGTAGCTAGCAAAACGCCGGCGTGCCTGGCCGTTTGAACACTGTTTTGTGGGCTTGCATAAATTAGCCACTACAATTGCATACGCAGCTCTGCGTGGCTGAAGAGCTCCCTGGTCTGCGGCAGGTCAGACCTTCCGCAAGGGTAAAATGACCACCGATGAACTTAGATGTTACCGATGTTTACGTAGATATGCGTAGTCGCACGCAGGTGAGAAGGCACAAGTGAGCGTCTTTATGCTCGGGTGATCTTTGCTAAAGTTAGCATATTTTTTGCCATCTGCCACCTCCAAACGGCCACAGCCTGCCAGTCATGCTGCAGCTTAGGGGGCGCTGCGACTGTCATCACTGACACTGATCGGGAACATGCACAGTACAGATCCTGCACCGATTGGTAACCATCTTAATTGTACGCAAACCATCGGGTTTGCGTACAACTCTAAATCGGGACCATTTACCTGGAAGGGTGCCTTTGCGTGCCCAAAATGGGGGCATAGCCATGAGAAAAGGCAGTGTACCTTTAAGACGCGCCCCCTTTACATCACTCTTGGGGGCGTGCCCGGCCTGCCCCCAACATGCCGGACTGCCCCCAAGCTCCCCCTCTCAGTGAATAGATGCCGTGCGCATGCACACGGCATATATTCACCGGCGGTGATCGCTGCACTGCTATATTTCCCACCCGCGGTACACTGCATCCTGCAGGTGGGGACGGCACCCGGCATGTTGTTTTAGCCTAGCGGGAACGCTAGATATGATCCAGGGAGTACAGGAGAGATGAGCGTTGTATCGTAGGACAACACAATTAAACAACTCGGCTTGGTAATGTAAACATTGCAGGGGGGTATGTACAAGCCAATAAATGTACAATTGAAGATAGAAAACCCCATGTACAGTAGTATTACGTTCCTTTGTCCATGTTTGAATCATTTTCCCTTGATGTTTTTTTTTTTGCATTATTGATTCACTACAGTTGGAAACATTTCTTGTTACAAACCTCTGAGTTTAAAAAGGAAAAACATTCTATGTATCAAATGAAGCACTGTTCATGTGCGATACCCATTTTTTCGTTACTGATAAAAATAACATCTGACCTGAAGTGATCCTCGGAATAAGCCGAGCTACCACGGCAGGAACAAGCAGGAACAAGGAAAAAGCAGAGGTAAGTATTATTTGCACAAATAAATAGGTAGAGTGATGGTGATTAGCGTGAGACCGGACATGCCGGAGAGCTGTACTTTTTCTTACTAGAATTAATATAGTGCAGTTAGATTGTTTGTCATTTTATTTATTTATTTTACCAATTTAATTCTATGGGGGAAATTCAATCCCCTTTGGCACCTGTAAGGCGATATATCATTGTTTTGCCGATGGGCTTGATTGCCGCGGTCGGCCACTACTTAACGCACAGCAGAGCAGAGGTGAGAAAGTACTCCTCCCAGCGGCACACTTTCGCCCCCAGGACTGTCCCGCCCCAAAGCGGGACAGTTTGGGGGCATGATGCTGCCTCTTTTGCTCATCCAGCCTTAGCTTACATCTCTTCATTGGTATTGCACAAACATTATTGAAATGTAACTCGTATTGTGAGAAAACAAATTCTGACCTTAATTCTAGCTCTGATAATTCACCTCAAATGCTTTCTGTCCATACTTGACCTCTATTCAGGTAGACTTTTCTCATTAAAGGTAGCCATACACTGCCATTATTGGCTGATTGGGACAATAATTGCACAGTGTATGGCTCAACCGCGCACCAATTATCACTCCGTCGGGCATGAAAAATATTCCAGCATGCACGACTTGTTTTATAAGCACATCCCAAAGATGCTCGATCGGATTGAGATCTTTGGAACTTGTCATGTTCCTCAAACCTTTCATGCATGATATTTGCAATTTGGCAGGACGGTATGCAGTCGGGATGCTGACGGTCTAAATGCCGACTGTCGACATCCCGACTGTCTAATCTCGGCAAGGGTCTAATGACAAGTGTTGAAATCCCGACGCCTGTCATTTTACCTACACCGGGAGTCCGTTGCGGGGGGGGTGGGTGGGGGGATTGGAGGGTTAGGTTAGGGGCTCCCAGAGGGGACTTAGGGCTAGGCAGCTCCCCGGGGGAGTTTAGACACCCCCCCAGGAGACTTAGGTTTAGGCTGCGGGGAAGGGGGGTTAGGTATAGGCACTTAGATGGGGGTTATGGTTAGGCACTTGGGGGGCAGGTTAGGGTTAGGCACCCCTAAAGGAGGGTTAGGGTAGGGAATTAGGTTAGCGGTACTTACCTTAATTAGCAGTCGGGATCTTCACCCTTGCCGGGGTTCCACTGTCGACCATGCGGCCGGCGGTAAATCATACTGATTCCTGCAAGACGCATTATCCTGCTAGAAGAGGCCACTGCCATCAGAGAATACCATTGCCGTAAAGGGGTGTACTTGGTCTGCAAACAATGTTTAGGTAAGTGGTACGTGTCAAAGTAACATCCACATGAATTCCTGGACCCAAGGTTTCCCAGCGGAACATTGCCCAGAGCATCACACTGCCTCCACCAGCTTGCCTACCTCCCATAATGCATCCTGGTGCCATAGGTAAACAACGCGCACACACCCAGCCGTCCCCATTATGTAAAAGAAAACGTGATTCATCTGACGCTCACGTGTCCATTGTAGGTGCTGTCGGCTGTGGACAGGGGTCAGCATGGGCACTCTGAATAGTCTGTGAGTACGCAGCCTCATACGCAGCAAGCTGCGATACACTGTGTTTTGACACCTTTCTATCGTAGCCAGCAGTAACTTTTTGCAGCAATTTGTGCTACAGTAGCTCTTCTATGGGATAGACCAAGAAGAAAACAGGGAATAAAGTCTATGGCGCTGATATGGATAGTGATCAAGTTTAACAATCAATTAATAACAATATAAGAATTCCCCTCTGAAGAAATCCCCAGCCGGGGAAGAAACACGTTAGAGATTACATAGCATTTCGTATCAGCTGTATGTTCGATACATTTGCCAGCCACCACTGCGGACCAAACAGATATAGCAAGCCTTGGACACGCGAGCGCTATATGCTGTAGTGACCCCTGCTTGGGCACGACACCAGTCTCATACCTGGACAAGGCTGAGACAAAATACGCTGGGACCGGCGTTTACACACAGAGGAATCGGGAGAACGGTGTTTGCTATCCACATCGTGCAGCTGACGGCTTTTTGGAATACAGCACTGCCAGCGCTCCCAAAATCATCCTTAATCTTTGTCTACCTCCTCTGGTCCAAACACACAGGAAGCGGGTGAGTGTTACTATATCCCTGCAACAGAGGACAAAATTAAACTGAATGTGTTGTGCACACACAGCTAAAATTAACACAAGCAACAATTGAATGTGCCATATAAACTTTCTGCTTGCTTCTTCTCACACTAATGTGAACAAAGTGGACATTGGCAACATATCGTTTTCTCCGGGGATTGATACTAATTTTTATTTCCACTGGTGAATTTTCTACAAATCAATCCACTTAGCTGGACGCGGCTAACTGGTTAGGACTACTAAAAACTTTCTGAGTACTATCATATACCATCTTATAATAATAACAACATTAGAACTTATTCCAGGAGACCTTTTTCTGTGATTTAACACAAAGAACATTTAACAACCAGCTGATATTATATAACCAGATGGGAATTTAATTCTATTATTTTTAATTGTGATATTTAGTCAGTTAATTGTGGTAACATGTTTTTTATCTGTTTATATACACATTTGTATTAAAATTATATATTTACATTAATGTTCACATGGTGCTGCTGATTTAAGTACTAGAGCGCGGTCATTAGTTCTTTGTTTTCCTCTGTGGGATAGGACCTTCACTCTCTATACACATCAATGAGCCTTGGGTGCCCATGAACCTGTCTCCGGTCCACAGGTTGTCCTTCCTTGGGCCACTTTTGGTAGGTACTAGCCACTGCATACCGGGAACAACCCACAAGACCTGCTGTTTTGGAGATCCTCTGCCCCAGTCATCTAGCTATCACAATTAGGCTCTTGTCAAAGTCGCTCAGAACCTTACACTTTCCCATGTTTCCACCAGCTTTTAACACATCAACTTCAAGAACTAATTGTTCACTTGCTGCTTTGTATATCCCATCCCTTGACAGGTGCCATTGTAATGGGATAGTCAATGTTATTCAGTTCACCTGTTAGAGGTTTTAATGTTATGGCTGATGGGTGTATACCGTATATAACAGGAATGAATCTTACATAAATAGTTACTGGTACAGACAGAAATATCCAGAGAAGAACTAAGGGACTTATTCATTATTCATTCATTGGGCTTGTTACACATGCAGAAACACTAGTTTTAACTGGTCCAGTCATCATTAGTGGCCCAATGTGACCACCGTGTATTTAAAAATCTCCGAACAGTCTGTAAAACTGGGAGCGGAAAGGGAGGGCAAACAGCAGCATACATCTTATGCCCTCCCGGGGCAAATGTCTCCCTTCTCATAGCCCCTATCCCCCACGTAGGAGGAGATTTAACGATGGTTCAAAAGAGATATAGTGGGGAGAGATAAGGTACCAACCAATCAGCTTCTAACTGCCATGTTACAGGCTGTGTTTGAAAAATTAAAGCTAGGAGCTGATTGGCTGGTACAGCTCTACTTTTATTGCTCTCCATGCTTTAATAAATCTCTACCCTTAATACCTTGCTGCAGTGACTGCAATAGGAGAAATAGATGAGATCAACAAAAGGCAAGTTAGGCTATGGGGGGGTATAGCTTGTGGTAGGTATTGTAAGAATAAGCAGGTAAGGAGTAAATGCTGTATTGAGGTACATCAAAGGTGAGGAGGTAATGCTGTCCTGGGGTTCATTAAGATGAAGATTTTTTTCTATGAGACTGATGGGGAGATGTATCAGACAGTGGAGAGAGATAAAGTGTAGAGAGATAAAATACCAACCAATTGGCTTCTAACTGCCATGTTTAAAAAATGACAGCTAGTTGATTGGTTGGTACTTTATCTCTCTACACTTTTTCTCTCTCCAAGGTTTGATACATCTCCCCACAGGGGGAGGTAATTAGGGGGTTAATGTACGTGAATGGAATTATTTCATGATGTTGGAGCTTATTAACAATTGGGATTATGAAGGCAATGATTACACCAAAGTTAATTATATTTTAAGGGATTGTTATGATCATGCGGCAGTAGTTAATGGTTTTTAAGGAAGGGCTAATTATTACTGAGGGAATTAAATTGTAAGGAAATAAAAAATACTCTCGTTATTAAATGGCGTCCACTTATGCTCTCTGTATTATCTGGTGGTCACTGATTCTCTCTATATTGTATGGCGGTCGCAGAGCTGAGTCTTTGTCGTGGGTGACAGAAAACCTAGTATGACACCTTGTGAGCACTGCTGAGTTAGCTAGCTATCCATACTGTTACTTGTTTGCTTTTTATTAAAAAATATTTTTCAAAAAAGTGAAAGACAAAAAGAAACACACTGACTGAGAGCATATGACAAAAATTTCCATTGCTGTGTCAGGCAGGCTCTTTAGATCGCCTAATTGATACCTGTGAAGAATTGATACGCAGTGCAAGCGCAACATTAAAGTAAATGTGGGACACTGTGGTCTTGATACAAAGGTGGACGGTGGTGCGACCCTTCTTGCATCTGTTGCTGGTGTCACGGTTAAAATAACATGTAAATGCTAGTTTTTACCTTCCCCTGGCGTAGCAGCCGGGATGGCAGGTGCAGTGTCTCCGTCTGAACATGGCCGCTGCGGCTTTGCGTCTGGGAATGCAGCCGCTTTCACCGACACGCCCGCAACACTCCCAATCACCACCCAGGATTGCCTGTCACTTTGCGTACAATCTATGTGACACATCCAGCATGGGGGTTTTCAGAACTTTTAGCCCATGCACAGCGGCAAATAATCGCTCATCTACGTGAACATCGGCATTACGTGCGGAGTCGGTGCGCTTCTGAATCAGGCCGTTTCCGCGACGCCATAGCACTTCCTCTGCCTTTGTGCTGCATGCGACCCTTTGATCTGCTATGGACGACTGAGGTTATCGTAATATCACAGCACCTTTAAGGTTCTATCAGTCTGGTAGCCCCATGGTTACACAGGGATATAAAACCACAGCTTTTACTTGGTGAACTAGTCTTTCATTATAATCTACAGATTATATTTTATGGGGTTGTTACGATCATGCTGCAGTAGTAATGGTTTTTAAGGAAGGACTAATTATTGATGAGGGAATAATATTGTGTGGTGATCAAAAATACTCTATGTATGATATGGCACTGACACTCAGTGATACTCAGGTTGTAATGCCAGTGCTTTTTCTGGCTTTAGGCTAGAAGGGAGCAGATACAGGATAGCCTTGGGTGTAGTATAAAAAATTGATATTCAGAATGTCAACATGGATGGGAGGTTGCAAGTCAAATGTTGCCATTTTCATAATGTCGACATTGCAATGCGGTTAACTAACCCTAACCGCAGCCTAACCATAACCCTTAAATCTGTAAAAATCCTCTGTCAATATTCTGTCTGACTACATTCATGATGTCGAAAATATTTAATGCCAACTTTCTGTCATTGTCGACATTGTGAATCACAAATTGTTAAATGTTGACCACCCATCCACCAGAATGTTGACATGGTCTGAATATCGACATTCAGAATGTTTACATTCAGACTATGTCGACATTCCGGTGTGAACATTCTCAATGTCAACATTCTGAACAGATGACATATCCTTAATAGTAGGGAGTCCATCATATTACACATATGATGACAACTGAACTCACTGTTTATATAGATAATTTAGGGGGTGATTCAGCTTTGGCCGGAATTGCAAAGCTGCACGCAAACAGCTTTGCAATTCTTTCCTTGTAAATATATAAATGCAGTAGGAGGTGTCTGACACCCCCTGTTGCATTTGCGATCCCAGCACTGCGACTGAGGTCGCAGGCTGGGATACACATTACGACCATCGGTTGCGATCAGTGCCAGATTAAGGTCTACATGGGCCTGGAGCTGAAATTTATAAAGGGCCTATTTTATGTCACTGCAGGGGGTGTTACCAGTGTGGTGGGGGTGTGACTAGTGATGAGGGGGGAGTGACCAGTATGTTAGGGTCTGTATCGTGGGGTGTGACTAGTGCCTCCCTTCAAAACTTCAATCCCCCTCCCCTCTTCGCTTATATCTGTACTGTAATTTGAGAGTCTACAAAGTAATAAAGGGAAACACCCCTAGGAATGGACATTGATGCTCGACAGTTTAACACCATCAATGTTTTTCTTATGATATTAGCTGTCATTGAATGGTGTGGGTTGCTATTGCACATGCGCAAATATGGGTTTATTCATGCGCGAACAATCGTAATATTTTTTCTTCATTGAATTCTTTTGATGCGCTGGTTAGTTACCATCGCATTAAAAAAGTTTCACTGGCAGAAGCCGAACCACCATTCGATGGTGGGCGTTTCCGATATCCATGCCTAAACACTCCCTGTTAACCTGACCCTACTATGAAAATAAAAGGCAGTTAATGAAGACGTAAATGTAAAACCTCTCTACTAAAGAATATACAGGTCACTTGGGTGCTCCTATGATCCCTTATAGGCCTGGTATGGAATCGGTATGAAAAACCGATGGAGGGGATGCCGGCTGTCAGTACTCTGACAGCGGTTTCCTGATGGTTCAAATCCCGACGGGAATGGTGAGTACTGACACATATATATATATATAGACACACACACATATATATATATATATATATATATATATATATAGTATATATATAGACACACACACACACATATATATATATATATATATATATATATATATATATATAGACACACACACACACATATATATATATATATATATGTACATATATATATATATATATATATATATAGCTATAGCAAAAGCTGAACTATCTAAAATTAGTCATCCAGTCTGCACCCATACCTTTTGCAGGGCCGGATTACCAATAGGGCGGGTGGAGCTGCTGCTCCAGGCCCCCAATAAAAATAGGCCCGCCTTCCCTCAGGAGCTGCTAGTGACAGGAGCATTTTTTTTCCTTAAACAGCCTCTCAAAGGCTGTCCGAGTGGGGGCCCACCTATTAAACCCTGCCGGGTCACCACCACACACTCCTTCCCGTCTCTACAGGAAGAGCAGAGGTCAGAGAAACCTGGGCATAATACAAATAGCGGCGCAGTGAAAAGCTTCACAAGCCCTTCTTGCGCCGCAAAGGGTCTAACCGTCTCCTCCGGGTGACGTCATCTAGATGCTGCTCCGGTGCATCTACAGGGTCCGCGAAGGGAATCTAGGTATGCTGCTGGCCGCCTGCACGCCCGTAGAAACAGTGAGAAGCTACATCTCAGCATCAGCTGTGCTAAATTCTGTGAAGGTGGCCTGGGACTTCTACTCAATGAGACCTCATGCAAAGTTACCCCTACTACTGGCATACTGGCAGTGCCAGATTAAGGTCTACATATAGAAACTATTGTAATTCCTACACCGTTCACCTGATTTGGATGTAATTACCCTCAAATTAAATCTGAAAGTCTGCAGTTAAATCACATCTTGTTTGTTTCATTTCAAAGCCATTGTGGTGGTGAATAGAGGCCAAAATATGAAAATTCTGTGCACTTGACTGTATATACTGTGCAAAAGTTTTAGGCAGGGGTGGAAAAATGCTTTGTTATTTTTTATCAATTAACAAAATGCAAAGTGAATGAACAGAAGAGAAATCTAAAGGCCATGGTGTATGACCTGTGACATGAAACTAGCTTCCACCTTTGTAGCAGAGTTTGGCAGTTCCTTACCCAATTTTAAGCCTCCTACACAGCTTTTCTATTTGTTAATGACTACAGGCCTGATTCAGACCCGGTCGCTGGCAAGCGATCGCTCGTTGCTGGCGATGTTTGCTAATGTGCTTATGCATTGCAGTGAGTGTGCGCGAACTAGTCTGAGCGATCGGGAAGCGCTTGCTCGCCAAGCAAAGACAGCTCAGTGGAATGAGTGACAGGAGAGGCCGTTTGTGGGTGGTGACAGGGGCAGGCCAGTAGTAACGGGGGAGTGGAGGTGCGAACGCAGGCGTGCCTGAGTGTTTCAACGCCGTTTCAGAGGCGTGCATAATTAATAGGCAGCGTCATAATACACGTCACCTGGCTGGTTTTTACCCTGAAGTGCTCGCAGTGCTTGCGGTAGGGTAAAGGCAACCACAAGCGCTGCGAATGCTCCCGATGGTACCTGATGTACCGATGGTTGTATACACTTCCTGGAGATGATGTGTGCAAGTGGGCGTCTTAAGACAGGCTGGTGGGCATCTGCATACACAAAGTGATCGCGCGCCAAGACATAGTGGGTGTGCTTATGCCTTGCCGTGCGATCGCCTGCCTTGCTGGGTGTGTTCTGAATTTGCATACGCTGGGAGCGAGCGTACGCATCTAGCGACCGGGTCTGAATGAGGCCCTATGTTTCAACCTACCTATGACAATGTTCATTATCACCTGTTTGGTATGGTTGGTTAATCATACACGTGACTATAATCCTACAATACCCTGACTTTGTGCAAGTGTACCTAGAAGAATTGATGCTGTTTTGAAGGCAAAGGGTAGTCACACCAAATATTTATTTGATTTAGATTTCTCTATTGTTCATTCACTTTGCATTTTATTAATTGATAATAAAAAAATACACTATTAAAACTTTTATCTTTTAAAGCATCCTTACTTTGCAGCATTTTTTCCACACCTGCCTAATACTTTTGCACAGCACTGTATATTGTATATTAAGGCTCTACAGTTATCAAGCTGCTGTCCACATAAGCCGGAATATATAGATGCCCTCTACACTATTACGTAATTAAATGGTGGTATTTACAAACACATTAAAAACAAATCAATATGTAATTTTAAAACACAAGGAGCAAATCTAATAACAACCAGTCATCTCCTCTTAATTGTCAAGGTACAATAAAAGGCAGCTAACACTTATAATTAACCAATTAGGCAAGTGAGAGATTTAGAACAAAGCATCCCATAACAGCAACAAGATTATATACTGTAGCTAACATAATAGCTGGGAGAATAACCCACTTGGCAAAGTCTTGTACTGTAAAAGTTTCCTCAGAAACAGCACTCAAAAAAGCAGTAGATAGTTTATTTTTGTTCAATCCCTTGCCACTGTATTGTATTCAATGTAATCTGTTCAGCTTCAAAATTAATATAACGGCTTCTGATGACAGGTCTAGTCTGTACACTTCGAACTTATTTACTAACAGTCAACTTTTGAATTCGTTTTTTAAGTATTAGTAAATTTGTGATTTAGCCCCAGAAATAAAACATCAATGTTGATCGATTTTAAATCCATTAAAATCGACCTTTAGTAAATATACCCCGAGGGCTCCCAAAGCTTTAGGCTGCCCCCACCTCTCCGCCTCTCCCTTATAAAGAGCATTCATAGATGGGGTTGTCCATCTATTGACAACTCTATCGATGGTTTCTAACCATTGTTCAGAAACCATTGCAATTCGAGGTCGCGCATAGGGCCTGATTCAGAGCCGCTCGTAAGCGGACGCTCGTTTGTTCCGAGCGATGTTTGCACAACTGCGCATGCGTACGGATCGTAATACGCATGCGCGAACCAGTCAGTGCGGCCGAAAATCGTTTGTTCGCTAAATAGCGAATGCCTGCTATTTTGATTGACAGGAGGAGGCGTATGTGGGTGGTAACGGGGGAAGGTGCTTGAAAACGGGGAGTGGAGATCCGAACGCAGGCGTGCTTAAAGGTCAAAACGGCCGTTTTAAGAGGGTGTGCATAATTAATACAGCAGCGTCATTGACCACGTCACTGGGTTATTTTATAGTCAGAACTGCTCGCATGATTGCGGTAGGAAAAACCAACCACAAGAATAGCGAGCAGTTCATACGCTGGTCGATGTACTCGATTAATCCAATAAATAGCGGACATGACGTAGGATGCGAGCGGCCAGGGGGCGTAGTTTCCAAAAAAACGACCGCAAGTTTTGTTCGCTCGTTCAGACATAGAGGCGTGAACAGACTGCAAAGAGCGAACGGTTCATTTGAATAGCCACCCCTTTTTTCAGAACGAACGACCGCAAATAGCGTCCGGCTATGAATCAGGCCCATAGGCCTTTGGACCTCCGCCACCAAAGTACTCCATCTGTGTTCCCCCATCGTTGGTGAAAACTGACATTGGCATAAAACCATTGATGGTTCCTAACCGTCGATGATCAGTAGCCAACCCTATTGCCAGGTTCACCCGTCACCCGTCCATCATGCGAGACAGTACTCGCAACGTTCCAGGAGTCTGGAGATAGGTGCTGGGCCCCTTAAAGCGGGACTGTCTTGTCAAAATCAGGACAGTTGTAAAGTATGCCTATATTTCCAGTACAAAAAGACTCTGGGGGAAGATGTATCAAACCTGCTAAAGAGGACAGGTAGAGAAATGACCCATATCAGCTAATCCGCTTATACTGTAGCTATCATTTTATAGAATGTCCTAGATAACTGATAGTAGAATCTGATTGGTTGCTATGGGAAACATCTCCATCTGTCCTCTTTAGATGTTTTGATACAGCTCCCCCCTCTGCTATAAAACCTGTGTGCTGTAAGTAATGACACTCTTCAGTTTGTTTCCATAGACTGCACATGTGCTGAGCATCTCTTGCTATGTATCTTTGTATAATATGCGAATTGCTGAGAGTGTGCCGAGACGTCTTTGTGTGGAGCGTCAGGACCTCCTCCAGTTTGTGTTTCTATAAAGCGCTCCTAATCTGCGGGGGTAGTTGTATTGTCTGACACAATCTTAGGCAATTATCTATCAAGTTGATCACATTAATGCTGTGCAGTGTACAAGTGATGTTCTTCTTCCTGCATACATTTATTAACAAATTACGTAGCAAATTACTGAAAGCTGGTTATACATGCTATGCTGGCTCCTGAATCATACTTGGCTACTTTTGAAAAAGCATTTCAGGGAGATTGTAAAAGCAGCACCTATGAGTGTGGTGGTAAAGTGGGCGTGTACTTCTACATCTGAGGGGCGTGTCATAATACTGATTTACATACAAATGTAAACGAGCCCCAAAGCTGTCAGTAAGATCTACGTGTTGATGAAAACACACTGATACTTATCATAAAATACATGTAGTCATACGGATCATTGTGCCTTATATCCAATGCAGGGAAATGATACTAATGATCCCATTTGAATGTACATATCTGTTTTTTTCTTTTATATAACAGCTTCATAATGGGGGTAAGTGCAATCAGGGAGATTGGTGGACGCTTCAGGGAGACAGGGAGATTGCTGCTAATTCAAGGAGCCTCCCTGATAATCAGAGAGAGTTAAAAATGTTCTGAATCCTCTTTTAATTCCATTGATATTGCAATAGTTAGGATTGTAAAGGCTCCTTCCTCAGGCTTAACTTTGATTGCCTTTGGAAACTTGACCCATTAAAATGCTTATCTATTAATTGTTATTGGGCCTGACTCAGAGTTGTACATTATGCTGAAATTTAAGGATTTGAGTATTTAACGGTAAACTGTGCAATGCATCTAAGTCGCACATGTGCCAAGGTGGAGTACCGTAGTCACTCGCAGCGGCTATTTAGTCTCATGTGATTGACAGTCAGGGAGTATTTGGGGGAACGGTGGCAGGCGTGTTGCGACTGTTTCTGGGTGTGTAAAATACGTCTGCGATCCCATACGCAAGAAAAATGGCTCTGGTGTCTCGGTTCCCGAGGCCATTCTGTGCGACCATAGGGTTTCTCAGAAGGTCGGAAATCGAAGGATCTGCTACCGATGCTGCATCTTTGTAGGCAGATGCTTGGACTTGTAAAGCCGCAGGTCGGCGTCTTAATACATTCCTCAACGTCTGCGACAATTGCATATTCTTGCACAGCAGTTGCGTACACAGCGGTAGTGGCATTAGTGTACATCTCTGAATCAGGCCCATCATCCTTTATTTATAGGGCTCCACAAAGATTCCGCAGCACTGTATACTGTACATATAAAATACAGTAAATAAGATGACTTATAGTGCATGCAAACGTACAGTGCCAACATAACAAGACATATATAGTGCATACAAACGTACAGTGCCAACATAACAGGACATATAGTGCATACAAACTTACAGTGCCAACATAACAGGACCCATAGTGCATACAAAAGAACAGTGCCAACATAACAGGACATGTAGTGCAAACATAATAGGACATATAGTGTATACAAAAGTACAGTGCTAACATAACAGGGCCTATATAGTGCATACAGATGTACAGTGCAAACATAACAGGACATATAGTGCATACAAAAGTGCAGTACCAACATAACAGGACATATAGTGCATGCAAAAGTGCAGTACCAACATAACAGGACATATAGTGCATGCAAAAGTGCAGTACCAACATAACAGGACACATAGTGCATGCAAAAGTGCAGTACCAACATAACAGGACATATAGTGCATGCAAAAGTGCAGTACCAACATAACAGGACATATAGTGCATGCAAACGTGCAGTACCAACATAACAGGACATATAGTTCATGCAAAAGTGCAGTACCAACATAACAGGACATATAGTGCATGCAAAAGTGCAGTGCAAACATAACAGGACATATAGTGCATACAACAGTGCAGTGCCAACATAACAGGACATATATAGTGCATACATAAGTACAGTGCCAACATAACAGGACATATAGTGCGCAGGCAGCTTTGCAATTGCAATCCTTGCAATAATGCAAAAGCAGCAGGAGGTGTATGACCCCTTCTGCATTTTCCGATTCCAGCACTGCGTCGGTGGTCGATGGTCGTGATGGTGGATGGCGCCGGGGCTCCGGCCAGCTGAGTAAGCCTCAGCTTACTCAGGCTGGCAGCAGGAGGTATATGACCCCTTCTGCATTTTCCGATTCCAGCACTGCGTCGGTGGTCGATGGTCGTGATAGTGGATGGCGCCGGGGCTCCGGCCAGCTGAGTAAGCCTCAGCTTACTCAGGCTGGCCGGCTTGCGATCCCAGGACACTGCTGGCCACTCCCGGAAAACTGTGCTTACACGCCTCCGTTTCCGGGAACGTCGGCCTCCCCCACACCGCTCCTTAAATGCCTCTGCCTATCATTCAGGTAGAGGCATTCAAGGGTTTGCGTGCAAATACGCAAGACCCATTCTGCACACTCGCAGAATGGGTCCTGTGCACGCGCAGATTCACGATAATCTGGAATTTGTGATCAGCAGTGAACTTGCGTGATTCAGGCCCATAGTGCATAAAAAGTACAGTGCATATAAAAGTACAGTGCATATATAAGTACAGTGCATATATAAGTACAGTGCAAACATAAGAGGACATATAGTGCATACAAAAGTACAGGACAAAAACAATATACTGTATACATAGCAATAACTATAACTAGAAAACAAGCGCTAGCTTAATCATTACCCCAGTTGATGGGTGCAGCAGACAGGTTCAGGGGCAATAATTAGAAAAGAATACCATGTGGGAGAAGGTACAGGAGTTGATATAGGCAAGACATGGGTGACACAGGGCTTGATTCAGAGCTCCCGCCGTCGTGCGCATGCGCAGTGGGGCAACATCGACCCGTTTGCGAGCGTTCTTTGCTCGCGAACGGGTCTGAATGACCCCCTTTGTTCAAACACAGCGTGTAACATGACAGTTGGGAGCTGAGTGGCTGGTCGTTTATCACTCTGCACATTATCACTTTCCAGAGCTTTATACATCTGCCCCAATGGTGCTTAGACTTGGCTACAAGAATGTTTTATGTGACTTTTATGAGGACTGTTTCTGTGGAGTGGAGAGGACGAAAGCCAGAAGTTGGGCAATGAGGGAGTGGGAGGAAGGAAAAGAGTTGAGGCGGTTGTGGACAATCTGCTCAAGGAGCTTGGAGGTGAAGGGAAGAGAGAAATTTGGTGGTAGTTAGAGAATAATAGTCAAGTGTGTGTTTATTAGGGAAGACAAGGGCATGTTTGAACACAGCGGGGGCTATGTCTAGAGACAGATATAGATTGAAAAGGTGAAAAAGATGAGAACAGGCAATGGGAGAGAGAGAAAGCAGAGGATAATGGAGGGGACAGGTAAAGGGCGGCAGATGGATAGGGAAGGATAAGGGTCCTAAATTCATCTACAGAGCCTGGAGAGAGGAAGATAGGGCGTGATGGTTGCAAGGGGAGGATGGATGGGAAGGGAGGGATTGTGGTGAAGGGTGGAGGCGATATGCTGGCTAGTGGATGTGAAACGGATGGCAAGAGAGTGGAGTCGAAGGTAACGAAGGGGCAACGGAATGGACTATGAGAAGATAATAGTTTTACAATCAGACTGCTTGGAGAGGAAAGGACAGTGCTATAGGAGAAGAGTGTGAATATGAAGTGGAGGAAGTCCACATAAGAGTGTGATTTCCTCCAGTGCCGCCGGGCACACTTTTGTAGATATCTTGCCCATTTAAATTCATGTGTGAAGGCTAGTAGTGGCAGATGGAGCACGGGGCAGAGGTGAGGGTTCCGTTGTAAAGGAAATGGCAAGGTCAGGGCAGGAGAGAGTGGAAATGGAGAAATAGGTGAGCCAAGATGACCAGATGAGTGGTCGCTACAGTGGGAGAGTGGATGCCAAAAGATAACTGGAGCTAGTGAAGTTTAAAGGTAGATGGCTCAGTGGGGACATCAATAGGAAAGTTGAAGTTGAACAGGGCTGTAAAAAGTGAATGGTGTAAAACTCAAAAGACAAGAACCTGAGAGGTCTCCTGGGGTATCGGCCAGACAAGCGTTATACAAGAATAAGAGGCCACCACAGGATATGGCCATTGGAGTGTCAGTATTTGGATTGCAGGAAACACATTCGAATTTTGATCTCACATCACAGATAACACGTTATAGTGCTACAGTGGGGATGCAGTCAGGAAGCCGACGGTCGAAATGCCGACCGCCGGCTTCCCGACTGTCAAATCCTGGCAGGGGTCTAATGATAGGCGCCGAAATCCAGCTGCCTATCATTATTCCTACACCGGGAACCCGACGCCTGGCATACCGAAACAAAGGTAAGCCGGGCGCGGACAGCCGTCCGCTGGAGGGGGGGGGGTATTTTAGGGGCTCCCTGCATGGGACTTAGGGTTAGGCACCCCCCTGGTAGGGTTAGGGTAAGGCTAGGGGAAGGGGGGGTTAGGGTTAGGCACTAGGGGGGAGATTAGGGTTAGGCACCCCTAAATGAGGGTTAGGGTTGGTGGGGGGTAGTAGGGTTAGTTATACTTTCCTTTTTAGCTGTCGGGATCTTCACTGCTGCCGGTCTTCCAGCGTCGGGTATTTCATACCAATCCCCTACAGTGCTATTCTATTGTAAATTGATCCATTTCTGGGTCCTGAACAACAAAAATATGATTTGATCTAAATGACAAAATACAGTTTATGGATAAAATATTACTATTATTATTATTATTATTATTATTACTGATACTACTATTACTATGCCATTTATTTGCATTCTTTATGCATCAGCCTATGGATTGTATTGCAGACGGCCTAGGTATTCTGTGGCTCTCAGTGAACCCCCCACTGCAGAATCGCATGGTCTGTTACATTAACTGACTATCAGGGGCAAGTTTACAACATGGAGCCCTCCTCTGGCACAGCGTCAGCTGCGCTGCTGTAGATCTGCCTTTAACAAGCTCCCCCTCGCTGAATTATTAAGAGCTCTCCAAGCTTACCATACATAGCTCAGCATTTGTGATTTTAACATACTTGAGAATATTGCTTACGCTGAGCCCCAGGGAAACAACAGGAAGCAGAGCAAATCAATTGCAGCACATTTATTACATCCTGCACCTACAGGTATACATTTCAGTGAACATGGATGTATTAATATTTAATAGCTAACAAGCAGCACCTCACGATCTGGATGCTGAGTCAATGAACAGAGCATGATCTCTCCAGCCCTGCATGCAAAGACCATAACTAGACATCCGTGCTACAGAAATACAGTTAGATGCAGTTCATGATGCTTGTACCAAAGACTTCTAAAATTCAATGAGCCTGATCCAGAGGTGGAAGCAGTTTACATTCTGTGGCAATTGGCCGACGTCTTGTTATCTATGCATGCGCTGAGCCGCTCTGCGAAAATGTGCCATGATGGTCTTGCCACGCCGGTTGAAATGAGGATTGAGCCGCAGTTTGATTGACCGCCTGCGGACGTTAGGGGTCAGTGACGGGGAGGTGGGTACAATACGCAAGCGTGTCACTGGCATCTTGGGGTAGTGCCGAAGTCAGCAACTGCGTATTTGGACCCAGATTCTCTGGCTTTAGCAGCCTAGTTGTGGCGGACGTTTGCCGAGCGATGTTCATCCGATGCCCATTAGGAGAGATAGCAGCATGGTTAGTGTACAGTCCTGATATTTCCAGGACTGTGTATGTGCAGGACTGCGGTGCTTGGGGGCATGTCTGGTCACCGTTCTCGGAAACGGGGACGTGTCACCCCCCGTTTTCCCGGGAGGGATGACGCTAGGGTCTGCACCGACGGACGCAATTTCCTGTTCTCTCAAGTGACCAGAACCCGGCCAGGCTGCTCGGTCGCAGCGCTGGGATCGCAGGTGCAGCAAGGAGGTGTCTGACACTTCCTGCTGCATTTGCATTTTAAAGGGATGAAATTGCGCAGCTACTTGTGAGCGTCTCTGCAATTCCGGCCATCTCTGAAGTAGGCCCTAAATCCACAATTGTCTATACAGATTGTTTTGTGTCATTTCCAAGGGCAACTAAAAAAACTACTGTGACTAGATGTGTATAAATTAGTATTACCTGTAAGAAGGAAAACACCTCTAGCCTCCTATAAATGAAAATTATCTTTAAAAAGAACGTACTGAAATATTAGTTATTGCTACACTTGAATATTTTCTTTTGCAGTGTAGCCATTGCTTAGACAAGGTGGAGGCAACCTATATATTCAGTAGGAATTAGTAATACAGGTTGAGTCTCCCATATCCGTTATTCCAAAAACTGAAATATTCCAAAAACCTAAATATTTCGGTGCATACTGTATGTGATGTCACAACGTGACCTGGCGTCACTAGTATCAGCGGCCAACCCCTGCATCACCCGCCGGACCCCTCGTGACAGCCGCAGCACCCGCCGGACCCCTTGTGACAGCCGCAGCACCCGCCAGACCCTTCCGCATCAGTCGCCAGACCCCTCACGACACCCGCCGGACACCTGTAGCACCCGCTGGACCACCGCGACATCCCCACCGGACACCTGTAGAACCCGCCGAACCACCGCAACACTCGTGCGACACCTTCCGGACCCACCCGCAGCACAAGTCGGGGCCTCCCGTGACACCCGCCGGGACCCCCCCAGGTATTCCGAAAACCGTAATAATCCAAAATCCGAAATGCTCCTGGTCCCGAGCATTTCGGATGGGATACGTTTAAGAAGCCGGCGGTTGCAATCCCGACCGCCGGCTTCCCGAATCTTCTATCCCACCTAGGGTTAAATGACAGGCGTCTAAAATCTAGACGCCTTTCATTTTCCCCACGCCCGATCGAAGGGATACCGGGCGCCGCGAGCGGACAGATTCGCGGGGGGGGAGGGTTAGGTTTAGGGCACCCGGGGGAGAATTAGGGTTAGGCACCCCCCGGGAGGGTTAGGTTAGGGGGAGGGAGGGTTTGGGTTAGGCACCCCTGGGGTGGACTTAGGGTTAGGCACCCCCCCCGGGGGACAGGTTTCGGCAGTGGGGAAGGGGGGGTTAGGGTTAGGCACTTAGAGGGGGGAGGGGGGAGGTATGTACGTTTGCCAGGTATTATAATACCACACTCAGCCATGTGTCAGTGGTTCCTAGTGAATTAATGAACTGCATTCTCATGGAATTTTGTCGAGCCCACAAAATGGCTGCCTTCATTCACTACCTATGCTGCCACAGATACCCTTTCAAATATGATTGCTCTTATGTTATTGTTTTATAAAGCCATTTTCCACGGTAACGTGGTCACTTTTCCAATGTTTATATAAAATATATTGCTGTAGAAACAGCAGCTTTCAGCAAATAAGCTGATAATTGTAACGATGCATAAATCATCTTCTCCTCTCCAAGGCAGATACAAGTTTGCTGAAAATTCTTTATGGGGTCTATGTACTAAGCCTTTTGGAGAGGGATAAAGTGGACGGAGATAAAATACCAACCAATCAGCTCCTAACTGTCATTTTTTAATCACAGCCTGTAAAGTGACAGAAGCTGATTGGTTGGTACTTTATCCCTGTCCACTTTATCTCTCTTGAAGGCTTAGAGGTCTATGTACTAAGCCTTGGGGAGAGATAAAGTAGATGGAGATAAAGTACCAACCAATCAGCTCCTACCTGTCACTATACAGAGTGTGTTTGAAAAATGACAAGAGCTGATTGATTGGTACTTTCTCTCCATCCACTTGATCTCCATCCAAGGCTTAGTACATAGACCTCTATATAATAACATCTGCATATTAATTAAAATGTATCGTAGAGATTCCCTTGTGTCGCTCATATCCTCTCTGTATTACCTGGTTATAAAAATTGCAAGATCCTCATCATGAGTCCTGGATTAATTTATGGCGCAGAAACAAAACTTAAACACATTAACATTTTATTTATTTCCAACAATCGAGCCATGATCAGCAACTGGACTAGTTGGGGGTCTACCTAGTCTTCACCCATTGCCCCCCAACTCCTTCCTACTTTGTGCCTGGTTGGCACTTTCCTCTACTTTTTGCCCCATGTAATCTTGATGGAACAAATAAGACACAGAGGGAGAGATGTATCAAGCCTTGGAGAGATGAAGTGGAGAAGTGAGCCATGGCAGCCAATCAGCATCTCTCCTTTATCTAGCACAGTATTTAAAATGGTAGAAGCTGATTGGTTGCTTTGGGTAGCTACTCCACTTGATGTATTAAGCAGTTAAAAGATTGGAGAAGTGGACCAGTGGAGAAGTTGGCCAAATTAACCACTCAGCTCCGAACCTATCATTTTATAGACTGTACTTGGTACATTGGCTCATAATAATGGGTAAACAAAACCAATGACCTCGGCGCTAATAAACCATAAATAAATAACTAAATCAATTGTGTATTTATGTCATCATCCGCTCACTTGTTTGAATGTGGAAACAAATTAACTGGTAGCAGCATGTCTAAAACCCAGGGATTGTGATTACCTGGTACATAGCAAAATACGAAAAACCAAATAAGACTGCGCTAATGTGATACTAAACTACTGGACCGTGAGATGGCAGAAAAACAACAACAGTCAGGGCTTTCTTGTTTATCAAAAATTAATTTTATATTAAACACATTTAATATATGGTCCCTTGCAAAAGTATTTACTCCCCTTTGGCTTTTTACCTTTTTTTTTATAAATGCTTTATTTATTTTCAAAGAAAAACATATTGTTATATCAAACAACAATGGTACATAATCTATATATATATATATTTTTTTTTTTCAAAACTGTATTGCATATAAAGCTTGCAAATAAAAATCAGGAGCAACAAAACATACACGGTATATCAGCAAAAGAAAAAAATTGCTATCCAGATAATTAAATCTTCTGCAGATACAGTAATTGTATAAACTAAAATCTCACAATTACTCAATTAAAAACAAAATACAACAAATTACACCAGAAAAAAAATGAATTAAAAATAAAAAGAGAGAAGAAAAAAATAAAAAGAGAGATGGAGGGGGGAGGGGGTGAAGGAGAGGCAGACAACAAACACGGAGCATACACATTCAGAGACCTAGCATCAGTAACATCAATAGATAAACTAAGGTCGTGGAATGAGGGCTGCATACGAAGCAGAGGATTTGAACTCAATCCAATTAAACCACAGAGTCGTAAACTCTGAATGTTTTTCAGGGGCTGAATAAAGAATATCATCCATGGTCATGTAGAAGTCAAGACGTTGACACCATCCCACACTGAGGGGAGGAATCTGAGAGTGCCAGCGGACTGGGAGCACCGCCCTTGCGGCGTTGTTGATGTGTCTAAGAAGTGATTTTTTATATATAGAAACAGAGATAGACGTATGAGATAGCAACCAGAAATCCGGACCAGATGGTACAGTAAAGCCTAAAATTTCCGAAGCCAAGGCTATTATCTTACACCAAAAGGGAGAAATTAATGTTCAGTCCCACCAAATATGTATCATTATACCTGTTTCTTGAAGACATCTCCAGCAGAGAGGGGACACTGAGGGGAAGCATCTATGTAGGATGACAGGACAGCGAAACCATCTTGTTAACACTTTGTATTATGTTTCCATTACCTCCAGACTATTGGAGCAGGCTTTGGAGATTTGGAAAACTTTATCCCAATTAATTTGAATACCCTTATGTGTAAAATCCCTGTTCCAGGCCTCAACAAAAAGAGGGTCAGATGTAAACATGTCGTGTAGCAAAATCTTATAAATACCTGAGATAATATGTGTGGGAGGAACACGATGGGAACACATAGATTCAAAGGGCGTCATGTCTCTAGCAAATACTGAAGGACCCCCAAGGGATGAAGCAAAATATCCTATCTGAATGTAGGCCCAAGAACTGTCCTCTCTAAGGGAGGTATTAGCACATAGGTCCGGGAATGACTTAAATCGACCATCAGCTCATTCTAACAATCCCAGTCCCCGATCACTTAGAGATAAATAGTCCTGAAGTCCCAGGAGGGAATAGGGGATTGTGGAGGATAGGGGTAAGGGGAGATATCACAGAAGATATCCCAGGTTTAGTACGCATTCGTTTCCATGTTTCCAAAGTAGGGCCTACTGTTGGGTGTAAGGAGCGAGCAATTTTAGAACACCACGGAAGTGTGCTCAAATGGAGTTTGGATGATTCCGCCTCTAGATCAAGCAACTGCTTACCCAAAGTACCTCGGGTCCAATCCAGGCTCTAAGCACCCTTGCCAGCATTTTATCTGGTTTATTCCCCCAACGGTAATATTTATGGCGGCATCTCCAAAATCCTCTCCGAGCACCCTTGTTCAAAAGATTATTAAGGTCGGATCTAGCCTTTTGAAGTTCCACCAAAACATCAGAGCCCATATTACTTTTATGAGTAAGTTCTAATGTCCGAATTCTAGATAATAAAGCATCTCTACATTCACTTTTCTGTTTTTTGAGATATGACCCCAATTGAATTAATTTACCCCTAACGACACATTTATGGGCCTCCTAGATTGTAACAAGGGGATACATCATCAGTGATATTGTGGGAAATGTAGTCTTCCAGGGTTTCCCCAATTTGAGCTTTACAGTAAGGATCCGGAAGGAATTGCTCATTGAGCTTCCAGTGCCACTGGCGAGGGTTGGGGGGGTAACGCAGATATGTCAAAAATATTGGGGCATGGTCAGAGCTAGTAATCTGCCCAATAGTAGCTTCCGCCAAGAGATCTAAATGGGAATGATCAATGCAAAAATAGTCTATGTGGGAATAAGAACTATGTGGAGAAGAATAGAAGGTGTAATCCCTCTCTGCTGGATGTAAGAGTCTCCAAGTATCTACTAATTGGAAATCGTGTAAGGTCAGCCTAAACTTCTTAGTCTCTTTAATGGAGGTGCGTGGGGTCCCAGAGGAAGTATCAAGAGAAGGCTCCAAGGCCCAATTGAAATCTCCACCAATCACTCAGATCCCCTCCAATTGATCCTCTATTAATTCTAATGACTTTCGCAGAAAGCTAGACTGACCCTGATTAGGTACATACAGATTGACTAGGGAAAATTTTTGATCAGCTATGGTAACTTTGACCAACAATCCTCTACCATTCCCAATAGGGATGGCTGAAATATTGGAAAGCCTCAGATGTTTGGAAAACAAAATGGCTACTCCCCTAGCCTTGGCTTCAGAGAAATTATTGAAGTAACCCACTGGGAAGTATCGACATGTCAGGGACGAGGCCACACCCTCTTTAAAGTGTGTCTCCTGAAGAAAAGCTATGTCCACCCTGTCCATATGCAGCGTATGGCTTTTTACCGTTTTTGTTACATTACAATCTGTAATATTTTTTTTATCTGAATTTTATGTGATGGATCTGCACAAAATAGTCTAATTTGGTGAAGTGAAATGAGAAAAATATATATAAAAAAGAATCTTTATAACTAAAATTCAGAAAATTGGCATGTGCATATGTAATCACCCCCTTTGCTATGAAGCCCCTCAAAAGTTCTGGTGCAACCAATTACCTTCAGAAGTCACATAATTAGTGAAATGAAGTCCATCTGTGTAAAATCTAAGTGTCACATGATCTGTCAGTATAAACACACCCTTTCTGAAAGGCCCCAGAGGCTGCAACACCACTAAGCAAGAGGCATCACACCATGAAGACCAAGGAGCACTCCAACAAGTCAGGGACAAAGTTGTTGAGAAGTACAATTCTGGGTTTGGTTATAAAAAAAAAATCTACAAATCTTTGATGATCCCCCGAAGCACCATCAAATCTATAATCATCAAATGTAAAGAACATGGTACCACAACAAACGTGCCAAGAGAGGACTGCCCACCAAAGATCACAGACCGGGCAAGGAGGGCATTAATCAGAGAGGCAGCACAGAGACCAAAGGTAACCCTGAAGGAGCTGCAGAGTTCCACAGCAGATACTGGTGTATCTGTGCATCTGACCACAATAAGCCGTGCACTCCATAGAGCTGGGCTTTATGGAAGAGTGGCCAGAAAAAAGCCATTACTTAGTGATAAAGATAAGAAGACACGATTTGAGTTTGCCAAAAGGCATGTGGGCAACTCCCCAAATGTATGGAGGAAGGTGCTCGGGTCATATGAGACTAAAATTTAACTTTTCAGCCACCAAGGAAAATGCTATGTCTGGCGCAAACCCAACACCTCCCATCACCCCAAGAACACCATCTCCACAGTGAAACATGGTGGTGGCAGCATCATGCTGTGGGGATATTTTTCAGCAGCAGGGACTGGGAAAGATGGACGGTGCTAAATACAGGGATATTCTTGAGCAAAACCTGTTTCAGTCTGCCTGTGATTTGAGACTGGGACGGAGGCTCACCTTCCAGCAGAACAATGACCCGAAGCATACTGCTAAAGCAACACTCGAGTGGTTTAAGGGGAAGCATTTAAATGTGTTGGAATGGCCTAGTCAAAGCCCAGATCTCAATCCAATTGAGAATCTGTGGTCAGACTTGAAGATTGCTGTTCACAAGCGGAAACCATCCAACATGAAGGAGCTGGAAAATGTAACATATAGTACCTATGTAAGAGGAATAGCAAGCTGGCAGAGAGTTTTTATCCCAAGTCTTGCATAGTTACCACACTGGGTCCGTCTGTCTTATACGGAATCGTGTAAGCGGTGTCCTTAGCCGGTGTACGCTGCACCAGCAGTCTCTCCGTCTGGTGCATTTTGTGCTTTCCATTTCTCACTGATTTTCTATTCTTCTCACCTCTGGACCCATTCATACGGATTTAATACCAAGCATATTGGAGTAACACCGATTTTTGCTACAAGAAGGCTTTTTTACAAAGTATCAAGATTACGTTTTTAACATTGAGTTATTTACATAACCGCGGTATTGTTATTAATTGTGTTACTTCCTAAAATGTGATTTATGGTTAACTATATTAAATGTGTTTAATATAATATGAATTTTTGATAAACAAGAAGCCCTGACTGTTGTTGTTTTTCTGCCATCTCAAGGTCCAGTAGTTTAGTATCACATTAGCGCAGTCTTATTTGGTTTTTCGTATTTTGCATAATAATGGGTGCACACAAGCCCATGGTTCCAGGGGAACACACACACATCCATAATTATACTTACCTCTCTGGAGTCCCGTGTTGGTCGGCACTGCAGTACAGCAGGAATCACTAGGAAAAGGGTGCGGTGGCCATTTTCCCGGTGTTTTAGAGAAGTCTGAGAGAACGTGGCAGGGGTGCCATGTTCCCGGAGACCGGCACATGCGCAGTAGACTCTGGCACAAAGCCACAGTTTACTGCGCTGCCAGAGAGGAGGGTGCCCACACAGAAACCCGCACACGGGGCCCTTTTCTGTCTTAACCTGCGACTGACGTAGTACATGCTACCTTGAAGCCGATTGGTTCCATTAAGTTACATTAATGGCAGAAAATAGGCACTGAAGCAAGTTATTTTATACACCTTATTAGCTTGCACTGAGTGCTGGGTTTTCTGAGGGACTGTTGAACCCTTAAGTTGATGGGACTTTAGAGAATAGCTTCAAAAACGAAGAGATCATAACCTGTGCATTACTGGTAATGGACGTGCAGACAGTTTACTGCATATTATAAATTATTAATACGTATATTGAGCATCATGAATGAATTATTTTACAGACTGATACATCATGAAATATCAAATTGAGTGCACATTGGTTCTTTGGTATCAGAGCAGTAACTGTCCCAACTTCTAAGAATGTTAAGTTATATATTGATCTATTTATTGTAGTCAGTATATTGTTGGGTATGAAACCTGTTATTTTGAAATGTTCAGAACAACCTTCATTCAACAAGATGGTGACTTTTTTTTATGAGGTACTACCACATGTTCACGTTTTGGAGGCAGCCATTTTGTAGGCAGGGCTAATTATTTTGAGAATCACTCTTTGGACCACCCCATTGTTCTATCTCGGAGGTCAGGTCCAAGGGGCAAGTGTGGGTCAAACCATTGCAACATTCTGGCAAAGCCACGCCCACTTCTCGAAAACACCACCTTTTGTATAGTCTGAGAATGAGGACAATTTGGAGGTATGTACTTAATGACCAGTCTTCATGAGGCCCTGGGTCCTGCAGGAAATGATAGGTCACATTCACAAAATGTCTGCTTTCACAGTCTGTAGGTGACTAACAGCCGTAAGATGTCAGTTTAATCATCTGGATGTCTGCAAAAATGCATACAACCTGCAACAACTGCTGAAGCAAATGTAGGCTAAAGTCTTTGGCACTATACATATTTACTACAATTTGGGTTAGGTGGGATCATTCCACTATTTTGTTTAGCATGTAGGAATCTTCTCATCAGAACCATGGTCGATTAAGGGACCGAGAGGGAAGAGTAGGTCTATGGAGATGTGTATTGTGTGCCTCAGTGGCAAGTGCAATACAGGTTTTTGTTTTAAGGAAGTGGAAGGGGCTGAGTGCAGCTTATTGCTTGAATAGTCCCCAACATGACGGAACCGCGCCCCTTTTCAGAGGTGTGCAGCAGCAATTGACAGTGGAAAGGTTGGGAGGTACGACTAATATATGTTAATTTAAAGTATCCTTTGAATAATTTTTTTTCCCATTCTGAAATGCAAATATTATGTCAAACAGCCAAGAAAATACACAAAATTGCTTTATAAAAAGTTTTGTGTTAGGAAGTTTTGCTTATTCACATAGTGCAAGGTGTTATCTGGTAACGAATGAAACTAACAGTACATTTATAATTTCTGGAACTTATTTTCTACCAGCTGGGATACCCGGCATTGCCCGGGTTGAAGACTGGACCCTGAATCATACATGCCTACCCTCCCGGTTTTCGCTGGAGGTTCCCGATACTTTGGGTAACCGCCCACACCCCCGGAAGGGTAGGCACTTCTCCCGATTTCTGCCCACTTCCTAGTGAATTGGGCAGAATGGGGAGGAATTCCGCAGCGATCGCAGGTGCCCGTGTCGGGGGCAGGGCATGAATCGCGTCATTTAGCCCCGCCTCTTGTGTAAATTTGCGCCAATCGCGGTATTTTCCCACAAAGGGGGGCGAGGCTTTACATGAGACGTTAGGCCCCGCCCCCGTCACAACCCAATCTTTCTTCTCCCCGGGTTCTCCTAGCAAGGAGATAAAAAATGTAGGCAAGTATGCCCTGAAGAACACCTGCAGCCTTTATTTGTTTACATTGTCCTCGCCTATAAACCCATTCCATTTATCCTGAAAAGGACCCCACTGATTGCTAACATGCAAGCAACCAGTGGCGTAACTACCGTGGGTGTGGCTGCTATGGTGTTAGAGCTGCCTCTGTGGCCCGCCACTCTCCCTGCACCCAGTCACGCACCCAAGGTGGGCCGGTCCAGTCAGGTCCGCCGAGGGGGACCCGGGTGTCAGTAGAGTTGATTTGGTCCCGGCCCACCATCTGATTACAGCTGGCGCACTGGTAGACAGTCATGGAGACAAAGCACTGTCGGTCACGAAGCAATCAGAGTTCATGGCACTTTTAAGACCTTGTTATATGCATGCTTTTGTAGCTTTCGCACAGGTTTTTGGCAGACTGCCAATTCCACTGGAGCTAGCCCTGGAACCTGTGTAATTGTGTGACCCTGTCAAAGTTCAAACCTGGGCAAAATCCTAATCCTGGTCAAACTACACCACCATGCCATATTTGGTGGAGCTAGGTCCAAAACTCTGGCCGTGTATTAAGGACAAACAGTGGGACAGACAGACATGCTTTCTTACTTATTATATAGATTAATGCTTAATTATTAAGGTGAGTTTATAGTCTATGGGCATGATGGATAGTGGAATGCCCATTTGTAGAGTGTATCCTGTTTATTTGTGCATTGATTATACTATGGAACTGTGGGTCTGATTTAGAGCTGTGCGTTATTGCACAACTGCAGTTACTTTGGGCCTGATTCATAGATGAACGTAATGGTGATTCTGCACACAGATAGAGAGGTTGTTTGCCATTGTGCATGCATATAAGTCGCACTGCGATTACGGACGCACATAGCAATTCTTAGCACAGTGAGTGATAGGTTGTCAGTGTTTGGGGTGGTAACGGGGGTGGTCAGAAAAACACAGGCGTGGCTGTATGTTTACAAGCCATTAAATGGGCGTGCATAAATTAGCCACTGCGATTGCCTTCGCAGCACAAGAACCCTCTGCATGAGAGGAGAGCTGCCGAGTCTGCGGCTGGTCAGACTTGCCACAAGGGCAAGATGGCTGCTCCATGTCCTTCAATGTTACCGATATTTACGCAGGTATGCATCGTCGCACACAGGTAAGAAGACAGCAGTGGGTGACTTTATCCTCAGGTGATCTTTGCAGACAGTAGCATATTTTCACAGCTGCATTGCATATGTAAGCGCAGCTGCGATCGCATTAGTGTCCGTCTCTGGATCAGGTCCTGCCAGTGGTACACAGCCGTACACATTTCAGCTGCATCTGCCCTTGTGACTGAAGAGGCGTAACTGGGCTGTAACATGCGCTCTCTGTGAGGGCTTATTGATGGAACTGCTAGGCAGAGTTGGTTGTACTGATGGAACTGCTAGGCAGAGTTGGTTTTATTGATGGAACTGCTAGGCAGAGTTGATTGTACTGATGGAACTGCTGGGCAGTGTTGGTTGTACTGATGGAACTGCTGGGCAGAGTTGGTTGTATTGATGGAACTGCTAGGCAGAGTTGGTTGCTAGGCAGAGTTGGTAGTACTGATGGAACTGCTAGGCAGAGTTGATTGTACTGATGGAACTGCTAGGCAGAGTTGGTTGTACTGATGGTACTGCTAGGCAGAGTTGGTTGTACTGATGGAACTGCTAGGCAGAGTTGGTTGTATTGATGGAATTGCTGGGCAGAGTTGGTTGTATTGATGGAATTGCTGGGCAGAGTTGGTAGTACTGATGGAACTGCTAGGCAGAATTGGTTATACTGATGGAACTGCTAGGCAGAGTTGATTGTACTGATGGAACTGCTGGGCAGAGTTGGTTGTACTGATGGAACTGCTAGGCAGAGTTGGTTGTATTGATGGAATTGCTGGGCAGAGTTGGTTGTATTGATGGAACTGCTAGTCAGAGTTGGTTTCCAGCCATATCTTTTGCCCTAAGTAAAGGCTGGTGCAAACAAGCAATGATACAGTTTTTTTTTTCTGCACACAATCGAGGAGCACAATTTCCATACAACTGTGCATAAAGACCTATATTTCTTTTTGTGTTTAGGTTGCGGTTTACTGTAAATACAAATATATTGGTCTTGCAGAAATAATGCAAATAAATGCTATGCTAATGCTAAAAGGCCCCATCCCGTTAATAAGCTTTATTCGCAATTGGACAAAAAGTAGCTTTGCTGTGCAGCTTTTATATATATACCTGTTGTGAGGCCATCTGCATCCATCACACAGTGTGTGTTTCAGGTACCAATGTGAGTGAGGAGGATGCTATAGAGACCAAGGATCTCTTCAACCATATGGTCAGTGCAGCTGACTAGACTGCTGGCAAAATGCTGTTATGTTACTGTTACCTCCTGTACAGAAGACTTTAGAGAAAATCCTGTAAATTACATCCAGTGCACAAAAACATCCCAAGCCAATTAAAAGACAAGTTAAGGTACAATTAATATTCTCCCACTCTCCGTTAAACTTTTTCTAATCACAGTCAATATTAGCTACTGTGACACAGTTAGGTTAGGGGGTCCCTCTCCTGGGTAGAAGGACTCCTTTCTTACACACACCCACAGCAGCAGGGAAGCAGCACACCAGTCTGGATGCAAGTACAAGCTGGTCGGCGCCAGTCTTTATTGTACAATGTCAGAAATAACATAAAGAAAACATAAACATAAATCCTAGCCCTGTCGGGGCACTAACTTCACAGGTAGTTCCCTCACTACCAGAACCTGGCAGGGCCTAATGCCCTCACCAGCAACCAAGGCACAGCACAACACTCACAGTTAGGTTTTCAAGTGTCTCTGAGCAAACTCCCTGTCTGCTCTCCCAGGTGAGACAATCAGCCCTCAACACACTAGGCTTATATTGGTCACTCTCAGGTGGAAACCCTAACAAGCCTGTTACCAGGCTGCGAGAACCAAAACCTGGAGTGGCCGTGGGTGGAGCCCTCCCTCTCCTCTCACCCACAACCCCCAGGTCCCAAACCGGCTTTTCAAAAAGCAGAGACTCAAGCCTGCTACACTGCAGACTTTCTCCTGGGGGTTTAAAACACAAAAGACAGGAATCTGGGACAAATGTACCTTCCACAGACCACTTTACCAGTGATCCTATCACATATCCCCCCCTTTGTTTCGACCTGTGGGGCGGAACAACTGAAGCCCCCAAACAATGAACGCGTGACAACGCGTCTGCATTGGCCAGCTGGCTTCCTGGCCTGTGTTCCACTGAAAATGTAAAAGTTTGTAACGCCAAGAACCATCTCGTAATTCTCGCATTACTGTCCTTATTTTCGGACATCCACTTCAAAGGGGCATGATCAGTGATCAATTTGAACTTTCTTCCAACCAAGTAGTACCTGAGAGCCTCTAATGCCCACTTTATGGCCAACGCCTCCTTCTCCACTGTGGCATAGTTTCTCTCATGTACATTCAACTTTCTACTTAGATAGAAAATAGGGTGTTCCTCACCCTCCTTGTTCTGGGACAGGACCGCTCCTATACCTACTTCTGATGCATCGGTTTGTACTATGAATTCCCTGTCAAAATTAGGAGTCATCAGGACTGGTTGGGAACACAACGCTACTCCTGAAAAGCTTTCTCCGCCTCAGGACTCCATTCTACCATGACTTTTTGTTTGCCTTTGGTCAGGTCAGTCAGTGGGACTGCCATGGTGGCAAAGTTGGGTATAAACCTCCTGTAGTACCCCGTAATTCCCAAGAAGGCTCTCACCTGCTTCTTATTCAGAGGCCATGGCCAGTTTTGTATGGCATCAACTTTATTGAGCTGAGGCTTTATCAGGCCTCTGCCAATGGTGTATCCCAGATATTTTACTTCCTCCATGCCTAGACAACACTTTTTTGGATTGGCTGTCAAACCTGCCTTATAGATGGAGTCCAAAACTGCTTGTACCCTGGGTAAGTGAGACTGCCATTCAGGACTATGAATGACCACGTCATCCAGATAAGCAGCCGCATACCGTCTATGGGGCCTTAGAATCCTGTCCATCATTCTTTGGAAGGTAGCAGGTGCCCCATGTAGCCCGAAGGGCAACATCTTGTACTGAAACAAGCCCTCTGGCGCTGAAAAAGCTGTCTTTTGTTTGGCGCTCTCGGTTAACGGTACTTGCCAATACCCTTTGGTTAGGTCAAGAGTGGTTAAATACCTTCCCGTCCCTAGTCTCTCAATCAATTCATCCACTCTTGGCATCGGGTAGGCATCGAATTTTGAAACACTGTTCAACTTTCGGAAGTCATTGCAGAAACGCACACTCCCGTCGGGCTTTGGAATCAACACAATGGGACTTGACCATTCACTATGTGATTCTTCAATAACCCCTAACTCTAGCATATTTTTAATTTCTTTCGACACCGATTCTCTTTGTGCTTCTGGCAACCTATAGGGCTTTAGATTAACTTTAACCCCTGGGTCAGTGATGATGTCATGTTTAATGACCGAGGTTTTCCCAGGTACGTCAGAGAACAGCACCCTATTTCTGATCAGAAACTCCTTGACCTCTTGTTGTTGAATTGCCGACAGGGTTTTTGCCACTGTCACTTCGGGAACTAAGGGCCCTGGATTTACTGGAGGGGCTCGGACGGCCGACAGTGCCGTTCTATCTTTCCAGGGTTTTAACAGATTTATATGGTATATCTGTTCCGGCTTTCTTTTCCCCAGCTGGTAAACTTTGTAATTGACCTGCCCCATTCTTTCTAAGATTTCAAAAGGCCCTTACCATTTAGCCAAAAGTTTATTTTCCACAGTGGGAACCAATACTAACACTCTGTCCCCAGGAGCAAAGCTGCGTAACCGAGCATTGCGGTTGTATACCCTATGCTGTGCCTGTTGAGCCTGTTCCAGGTGCTCTCTCACTATCGGCAGCTCTATAATAGGCAATGGAACTAGTGGACCCTTAAAATGTGGTCTGGGAGCATGATACTGACACTCAGGGCAGGATGCGCAGAAGTCAGATACCTCTTTATGAAGCCTGGGCCAGAAAAACCTCTGCATTATTCGCTCAGTGGTTTTCTCTACCCCTAGATGGCCTGCCGTTATATGACCATGGGCCAGATCCAACACTGTTCTTCTGTAGGCTTTGGGAACTATTAGTTGTTCCACAATATCTTCCCCTTTCTTAGTCACCTGATATAACAAATCCTGACACATTACCATGTGGGGATAGGACAAAGGACTATCAGGGTCTACGGGTTTACCATCAACTACTTTTACATTCTCCCTGGCTTTTACCAAAGTAGGGTCATTCAACTGCTCCACGGCAAAGACCTCTCTTCTGACCTCTACATCAGGCAGACGATGAACTGGCCCAACAACACTTCCCACCTTAATGGGAGGCACATCAGTTGGCGGGCCACGTCACGCTCCGCATTCTCTAGTTCGCCAACCATAGTAGGAAAAGGGAATAACTCTGACTCAGAAGAAACTCCCTCCACCACTATATCGACAACCTTCTCAAGTGGACCGGGGTTATTCACTTCTGGAACAAAACGGCTTTCCCACAATTTCCAGAAGTGAGCAAAGTCTCTCCCCAATATTGCATCGTACATCAGACCAGGCACCAAACCCACAGAAACTATAGCAGAGCCACATGGTGTCTCGATGTTCACCTCGGCAGTAACATAATATCGATTATCCCCATGTATGCAGGTCACACAAACAGTTTTCCCCTTATGCCTCAAGGGGTTCACCAGCTCAGCTTTTATAAGTGTCACCAAGCTACCAGAGTCTAACAGTGCCTCTACTCGGTTGCCATCTACAGTAAGTACACACATGTGCTTATCAGTCTCAGCCTGCGGGTCAGCCGTACAGGCTGTCTGTGCAAAGAAAGACCCCCTGCGGTAGACATGAGCAGTATCACATTGCATAGGTTCAGTTGTAAGTGAACAATTAGCGGAAATATGGCCGAAGTCACCACACCAGAAACACTGAATCATATTAATGTCTAGTCGTTTACGGGGCAAGAACCTTTCTGGCCCGGCAGGCCTATCTTCAGGTTCTACACCCTCAGTCTTAGGTACATTCCACCGCCCAGCACCCTTCTTCCGTGGAACAGTCTTACCAGTGTCTGTGGGAGTTCGCCGGTGCGCCATCGGGGCTTGGTGGGGCATACTCCTCAGCTCCTCAGCCGCCACGTACCTCTCCATTAGCTCGACCAACTGGTCCGCGGTCTTAGGGTCTGCATGGCTCACCCACTTGCGCAGAGTCACAGGTAATGATCGCAGGTACCGGTCCATCACGACCCTTTCCACGATCTGTGGTCCCGTCAGCGTCTCGGGCTGTAGCCATTTTGAGGACAGATGGACGAGGTCATGCATCTGTGAACGTGGAGGCTTGTCCATATGGAACTCCCAGCGGTGGACCCGTTGGGCACGAACAAAGGTGGTGACTCCCAAACGAGTTAGGATCTCCTGTTTTAGTTTTTTATAGTCCTTGGCATCAGCCAGGCATAAGTCGAAATATGCTTTTTGTGGCTCCCCAGACAAAAAAGGTGCCACCAGACTTGCCCACTGCTCCTGGGGCCAACTCTCCCTTTCGGCCGTTCTTTCAAATGCGGCGAGATAGGCCTCCACATCATCGCCCGAAGTCATCTTTTGGAGGAAGTGACTGGCTCGTACGGAGTGAGTGGTGGTGGGAGGACCAGTATTAACATCTCTGGGCCGGGCGACCAGGTGCTGTACCACCTCTTTTATGGCCTGGCTGTTTTCCGCTAAGGCCTGGCGGGTTTCCTCGATGGCGACCTGTTGTTGCCTGGCGGATTCCTGCTGAAGTTTGTTAGTCTCCTGCTGAGCCCTGGTAGCTTCCTGCTGAGCTGCTGTAGCTTGGAGCAAGGCCTTAATAATTTCCTCCATTTTGTCCTGGGTGTAGATTGGAAGCTGAACCTTGCCTCTCTGAACATTGGCTGATGCCTCCTCTATGGGACTCCAAGGACACAGTGTTATTTCCACACTCACAAATTGGGTGTCTGTCCCTTTAATTTTTAAATGGAAAGTTTTCCTCTTGCTGCAAGTTCAGTGTGTGTGGGTGCCCGCATTCTCCACCATATTGTGACACAGTTAGGTTAGGGGGTCCCTCTCCTGGGTAGAAGGACTCCTTTCTTACACACACCCACAGCAGCAGGGAAGCAGCACACCAGTCTGGATGCAAGTACAAGCTGGTCGGCGCCAGTCTTTATTGTACAATGTCAGAAATAACATAAAGAAAACATAAACATAAATCCTAGCCCTGTCGGGGCACTAACTTCACAGGTAGTTCCCTCACTACCAGAACCTGGCAGGGCCTAATGCCCTCACCAGCAACCAAGGCACAGCACAACACTCACAGTTAGGTTTTCAAGTGTTTCTGAGCAAACTCCCTGTCTGCTCTCCCAGGTGAGACAATCAGCCCTCAACACACTAGGCTTATATTAGTCACTCTCAGGTGGAAACCCTAACAAGCCTGTTACCAGGCTGCGAGAACCAAAACCTGGAGTGGCCGTGGGTGGAGCCCTCCCTCTCCTCTCACCCACAACCCCGAGGTCCCAAACCGGCTTTTCAAAAAGCCGAGACTCAAGCCTGCTACACTGCAGACTTTCTCCTGGGGGTTTAAAACACAAAAGACAGGAATCTGGGACAAATGTACCTTCCACAGACCACTTTACCAGTGATCCTATAACACTACTTACATAACTAATATGTAAATACCCATTGCATGATGTGGTAGACTGACCGTTTTCAGTATAAAAGCAGCATAGTTTGTGCAGATAGACTCACAGACAGTACTGGGAGACACATTGACAGGACAGACAGTACTGGGAGGCACACTGACAGGACAGACAGTACTGGGAGGCACACTGACAGGACAGACAGTACTGGGAGGCACACTGACAGGACAGACAGTACTGGGAGGCACACTGCAGGACAGACAGTACTGGGAGGCACACTGACAGGTCATGCAGCATCACAACAGGACTAGACAGAGACACTGACAGGATTAGGCTAGACAGGACTGGGCATAGACAATGTCGAGACTAATGGACACCATAACAGGACACACAACTGACACTCAGGACTGGTAGACATGTCTGAGTTAAAGGACAGGGTACAAACTGAAAGGACACACAGGATGACAGACTGGCTGACAAAAGGAGACTTTCTTAAAAAGAAAAGTGACCGGAGAAAATCTATGATTTTCGCTTCCTAAATACTGCGGCCTTTATCTTTTGTAGTGCCGAGACGGACCTTGCGGAAGAGGTCTGTCCCGGTGAGAAGAAAACTGGCATCTTTAGCCGTCTTTCGTAAATGCAAAAGATGGCATTGTCTGGCTGTTGCCCAAAGGGGATGTAGTTAAAAGACCGACGGCCGGTAAGCCGTCTACCAAAAAGTCGGCATCTAAATCACGACCCTGGACTAAAGACAGGGGTCGAAATGCCAACGCCTGTCTAGATACCAATGCCGGTCTCGACAGATGGCTTCCCGAACCAAGGTAAGGCGGCCACTGTTAGCTCGTAGCCACGGGAAGGGGGAGGGTTAGGTTTAGGCACCCACGAGGGGCTTAGTGTTAGGCACACCCCCGGGGAGGGATAGGCTAGGGGGAGGGAGGGTTAGGGTTAGGCATTCCCTGGGGAGGGCTAGGTTTAGGGTGCAGGGAGGGGGGTTAGGGTTAGGTATGGCCGGGGGGAGGGTTAGGGTTAGGCACCCCCCAGGGAGGTTAGAGTTAGGCACCACCAAGGGAGTGTTAGGGGGGAATTTAAACCTCTTACAAAAAAGGAAGGCATAAGTAGCAGCTCTTCAACATGAATCAGATGTTACTTCTCAGCCAGTAGACAGCTGACGGTGTTGTCACCCTTACACTTAGGTGAAGCTCTACACCTAACCCAATTAGCTGTGAATCTCTCTCATTTTTGTGCGTTGTAAAAGAAATTGAAACAAATCCGAAATAAAGAGAAAAATACTTGTGCTTGACGATATTGCAGCCATTAAAATTGTTAAGTGTTTAATGGCTTCCAGACTTGTAATTACGATGTAATTAATGTAATTATTTCTTACAGTGACCTCCTCTCTTCAAGCTATGTGGAAAGACACATTACTAAAGATGGAAGCACAGTTGAAGTAAAAGTAAGTCCCTGATTCCGCTGTATATTCTGTTTGTATTATGCTTATATTAGTGTATTGAGTGAAATAATTTTATACTGTTTTCTTAAGTTGCCAACAGATTTACAAAGGAAACATGAAAACCCATTGCAAATACATAAGCGCTATTTTTATTGAATATTTCTGCCAAAAAAAACCCAATGAAATGTGTAACCTGTAGTCTGTAATAGTCTACGTTCTCATATACCATATCTATATTGGGTGCCTCTCCTGCCAGCTGCTTGCTCCATTACTTCACAGTGTCTCTGCGGAGTGGACTCTTGCACAATGTCTTCATTTTTGTGTTTGCGCCACTGCCATTATTATTTTTTTTATGAGGCGAGGAGGCCCATAGGCCCCTGCATACAGGCATCCTCCAGTCTTAAAACGTCCCACCTTCCAACTGTCCCAATTTAGATGGCAGTCCCGACTCTATCTCACACCTCAGAACGTTGGGAGTTATGACCTGGTCATTACTACCGCCATTTGTGTGCGCGGCAATGCATCGTTCTTTTGAGGTAGTGGAAGGAGGGAGGGGCGGCTTAGAGCTTTGTAAGCACAATTGGTCAAGTTTGCCCGGAGGTGTGGCCACGAGCAAATTATAAGATGACCACACCTCCATCCTGTTGTGGTCACATCCCCCTAAGCTGGATGTTCCGATTTGATGTGCTACATAACTGGGAGGTGATATTGTTGGTTCCTACGAAACTGACAAAACGCGTTGTAGCTTGTTAGAATAATATTTATTCATATGCTTCTCCTGTACTGTATGTGCTTTGTATTGTTGAGTAGAGTTTAAATAAATATAGAACGTTTCTCTAGTGTAAGAAGCAACTTATAAGTTTTGTTCTTTAAAAAAAACAATTTATGTAGCTGCAGCATACAAGAAGAACGTGTAGAGGGGTAGATGTACTAAGCCGTGGAGAGAGATAAAGGGGCGGGATGTACTAACCGTGCGGTGTACATCCCGCCAGTCACCGCAAAGATACTAATCGCATATGGACTAATATATGCGATTAGTATTGCAAAGGACAGCTCTTGCGATAAGAGCTGCCCTTTGCGAAGCCGCCGCCAACTTGCGGGTCTCCTCCCCCACCTAGCCCTGGGAGCTTCCTGCTGGTGACCTCTGCAGGAAGTACCGGGCTCCTCCTCCTCCTTGCACCCGGAAGAAGAAGATTAGGAGAAGGAGGCGGAGGACCCCGAAGGAGCCTGTAGGAGGCTGAAGTAAGGAGGGGCCGGCAGGGAGAGGTGCTGGGTGGCTGCGAGGCGGTGGCGGGGAACGGGATGCGGTAGGAAGCCCATAGGCTTCTATAAGATAATGCCAGAAATACCTGGCATTACCCTCCGCATCGAAAATCGGGCGGCCGGGGCTTAGTACATATGAAAATGTGATAAGAACCCTGAAAATGGGGTTTTCACTATATTTTCCCTTAAGTACATCCCGGCCAAAGTACCAACCAATCATCTCCTAACTGTCATTTTTCAAACAGCCTGTAAACTGACAGGTAGAAGTTGATTGGTTGGTTCCTTATTTCTCTCCACTTTATCTCTTTCTGGTGGAGATGCATCAAAGCTTGGAGAGAAATAAAGTACCAACCAATCAGCTCCTGTCATTTTACAGGCTCCCCCATAAACACGTGAAGAGCTGGTTTACACTAATGTATAATTGGAAAGCATTATAACTTCAGGCCTGCTCTCTAAAGTTTTATTTGTCAGGTCTGTTGCTTTTCTTGAACTTGAATTTTAGACAATTACCGTAAGTAAGTTCATTACTATAGGGTGAAGCCAGCCTAGAGATAGAAATCACACTCTTCATATGTGTAACACTGCCCTAGTTTAATTCTTCAGAGGATGTCCTAGTTTTTTTTTTTCTATTTAATTTCTTTCTTGCATATAATATCTTCGTTATTTTGGGCCACTTACCAGTCTGATGTTGTGAGCTAAAATTAACCGGGGAAAGAAGTCAGTCTGCTGTAATTTTACTTTCATACATTATTTAGTATCACCAGTGATGTGAATTATTATTTTCAGTCTACAATAAACCAGAATGTATTTTTAAACTACTTGCTGCTTAGTTCTGAACCACCGAAATCTTTGATGTTTTATACACACAGCATATTCATCCCTCTTCTTACAGTGTGCAGACAGCACTGTTTTTAAGTAATGCTGTATGTTAGACAATAACAAATTGCATCCATCAGTGGTAGCCTAATAAATAAAAGACACCGTGAGAATAATTGTGATTATTTTGTTGGTACGTTAGCACCGTATAAAGGCAACAATGTGTCCTTAATAGTGTATATTTAAAATTAAAATGTAAAATAGTGGATTGTGCAATTCGATCATTAGAAGAGGTTGGCCATCTGGCTCTCCAGTTGGGGTTGAACTACAAATTTCAGCATGCCCTAGCCTAGCTGCCACAACATAATATATTAGATGTTTAACAACTACATTGTAATGTGGATCCTAATATGCAAAGTTACACTGTGTTTAAAAAGACCCTGAGTTCTGTCTTTTCTTTGTTAGTTTATAAATATATTTTATAATGTATAATAGAAAACCCTGTTTTAATAATTAACAATTTACTGACACACGGTGCGGAGTGGTTGGCCAGGGCAGAGCATACACCAGTGGTCCCCAACCTTAATTGAGGTGTGAACTACTTTAGTAAAATGAAACCTCCTGAAGAGCTAGTAAAATTGTAGAATAAAAATCTGGCTAATAAGCGAACAATTGAAGGTCATTTAAGGGAAATTTTTTAAAAAAAAATTGTTTCATAGAAAACAACAATGCATTTAATTATTACAGTGATATTGTTGTAGTTTGTAAATAAAATTTAAGCACAGGCACGTTTCACTATTAATTACCTGCTCCAAGTAGGTACGTGCAGTAAAGCAGCAAAAGATATAGGTAGGGCTGCTGTGTGATTTTCCAGTAGGGCTGGGTGGGAGTCACTAGCTCTACCGTAGCATAGACGCCGTGGGTGGAGCCACAGGGAAACACAGCTGCGGCAGTCACCTGACGTGCCTCCCTGTGGCTCCACCCATGGCGTCGACACCACGGGGGAGCACGCCTCAGAGGTCACTTCCTCCTAGTTTACTCGGCAGTAAAGCAGCTAGGTGAACTAACAAAATTAAGACTGCGAGCTACCCGTAGCTTGCGAGATACGGGTTGGAGACCACTGGCGTACAGCATAGATAGTATAGTATACTGAAATTCCCCTTAAGAGAGCTCTTTTGCCCATGCATCAGGTCCTAGCTTTGTAGGATTCTGCCTGCCAGACGCTGGCACAAAGCAGGAGACATGCTGTACAACGCTGATAAAATATGCATAGGTCTGTTCCTTATGGGGCTGGAACTATTTCTGAGCAAATGTTATTCCTAATGTGACAGAGCAACATAAAAACATGCACCGCTCAGTGACATAGGGCTAGGAACCAGGGCCAGGCCAATAGGGGAAATACAGACACTATTCCATGTTGAGCACTGATTGCCTATGTATTTATTTTATGATGAGTTCAGTGTTCTATTCATCTTCCCTAATCAGAAATTCAAGACTTGTTATGATGTCATACAGTAAGTACAGAAAATGTTGTCTGTTCCATTTTACGATCAATATGTGAAAGCGAGACCCCTCTACAAATAGCAGCGTAGAGTCCGCACATGCTTCTAGAAGGAATTTATAGAAAATATATGAATATTACAAACCCATTATGAAGGTAAATAGTAAACCTACAAATCCCACATCTCCTGACACTTGGGTAATCGATCCTCCATTAAACTTAGGGGATATTTCCTACTTCTTACAATGTCAAACTTCCTAGTCGCTTTACTGGATGTCAATAACCAATTGGTTGCAGAGAACATATGTATTATCGGCTCATGAGAACATAGTGTAACATTATTTAACTGATATACAGTAATTGGAGAGTAGATGATGAAAAATAATGGACAACGGTACCTTTAAAAATAATACTACATCGCAAATAGCAACAGTTGAATAGCGCCCCGCAATCTCCCGTGACTTTATAAGGGAGATCGGGCGCGCTATAACGATTGAATACCGCCCTTTGGGGTCTATTTACTAAGCAGTGTTAGGAGACAGAGTGAAAAGTGATAAGGTACCAGCCAATCGGCTCCCAACTGTCATTTTTCAAACACAGCCTGTGAGATGACAGTTAGGAGCTGATTGGCTGCTACTTTGTCACTTTCTTATCACTTTTCACTCTGTCTCCTAACACTGCTTAGTAAATAGACCCCTTTGTCTGTTAGCACCCGTATTATTACTGTTGTGTTCTGTAATTGTAAAGCGCAATGTAATATGCTGGCGCTATATAAATAAATGTTAATAATAGTAAATGTTGTATACATTTCATTTATTGCATAAAAGATTATAATGCTGCCCAATTAAGCCATCTTTAACCATTGCATTGTCCACTTAACAAACAAGATGGGTCGTCATTTAGAATGTTTTACTAGTAACAAGCTCAATGGAACACATCCCACGCAGGAGTGTTTTAAGAGAGGAGAGGGCCAGTGTGCGTTCCCCGTGCGGGGCCCCCTCCTCTCTCCCCGGCAGCCGACTGACGTGGCTGGCCGGCCACCGCAGAAGCAGTAAACTCTGGGTACTAGAGTGTGCCCAGAGTCTACTGCGCATGCGCAGAACGCCGGAAAAATGGCCGGCGGGCATTTTCCGGTGTTCTGTGCAGCGCTGACATCCGACGCGGGACCACGGACAGGTGAGTGTTAAATAATATGGGAGCAGGGTGTCTTGATGCTGTAATGTATGATAAAGAGAATTCCCGTAATCTCACCCCTCCAGCGTTCTCTGACCCTCTATGGCGTGAGCATACCGCCGATGCGTTACATAATTGTTAGTGAATGGACCTATTGCGCATATGCAGGATTTCAAGAGAAACCCAAAATGTTAATTTAAGAGAACTTAGCATGCACGAGCCAGAGAGCAGGAGCGTCCTGTAGCAGAATTGAGTCAGTCAGTAATAATGACGCCATCTTGGCGTTCTGTGACAAGCAGTGGAAATCTGGGCTTAATACTTGGCCAGGAAGCTTCACTGGCTACGGCGGCAGAGCTATTAAGAGAAACAATGAAAGGCGCAGCTGGAGATTCCTCTACGGACGGTCTTCTAACAACCAAACTGACAGGTTTTTTTTCCTGGCAAAACCGGTCAGAAATGTTGTTGTTTTTTTTTTTCATTTAATATAGTTTAAAAAGTATTTAAAAAAATTATGTAAATATTTTATTGAAAAAAAAATATATATGGCTATGGGGTCTCCACCACCGCATGTTTCTAGGCCCCCATTTTAAGATCACTTTCCCCCCCCCCCATTAGCAATAGACCTCAGCAGTGGTCAGAAATTCTTTTAACAGTACCCCCCACAACCCCTTAGTAGCAAAAGTACCCCAATTTTATAAACCAATCACCCCCTCTATAAAAAGACTCTGTTTTACACACCCCTACTTCTACTCCCTTGTGACCAGTGTAATTTTTGTTTATTATTTTACACCCCCCTCTAGCTTCGTATTACTTAATTTTACCCCGACTCCATCCCTACTGATACTAGATCCCTCTGCGGGTAGCATCACCCAAGGGTATTACTCACCTCCCCCGCACATGCTTCAGCTGATCTCTGCACATGCTCGGAAAAAATTAAGTTCCTCATCTCGCACTTTGGCCCCCGTGGCATGCGCTCCTGAATGGCGTTCACACAACCTTCTGGGGCGCGATTCTGGTAGTGATGTCGGCGGTCACAGATCACTGCATCGGTGTTCAGAGAGTCAGGGGAATGCAGAAAAAAAGGGATTAGCACCACTTCGTACATTAGCCCTGATTCAGAGGTGCCCGCTATTTGCGAGCGCTCGCTGTGAATCAGGGCGGGCCGTTTTGTTTTTTTTTACCCCAGCCTCCAGGCCGCTGGCTAAGCTGTGGGTGACCACCCACTGCTTTAGCGGGCGTCCTGGCAATGGTCGCGATTATCTCGACCATCGGGCTTGCGATGAGACCCTTGTGGTAGGGTCTTGTCCACCGCAAGCCCCAGTGAACTTCCTGCTCTTATAGAGCAGGAAGTTCACTACTGACATCACACACACCACAACAAACGCGTCCGTTTGCGCAGCCACCCCCCCCCCGACCCGCCTACAAAACGGGGCGAGCTGTCAATCAACATCGACAGCCACCCCGTCTTGTAGCGAGCCCCGGAGCGAGTGATTTCTCACTCGCTCCGGGGCTCGCGCACGTGTGGCGTGCGCACGGCCCGGCCTTCGACCCGCTTGCGAGCACTGTGCGCTCGCGAGCGGGTCTGAATCTGGCCCATTGACCCCAGTGGCCAGTGAACACACTCACTGTCGCCCTTAGTATGAAGATTTGGGATATTTTGAGCAGGACACTATCAGAACACACCTCTCTTATAGGTAAACACTCTGGGCCTGATTCAGACCCGCTCGGTGCCGGAGGCAGCTTGCAGGTCTGATGGACGTTTTTCTTTTTTCTCCAGCCCGCTCGCAAAGCTGTGGGTGACCCCCCACAGCTTGTGCGAGCGGCCTGGAGTCCGTCGCGATTATCATGACCATCGGGCTTGCGACGAGACCCTGTGGCAGGGTCTCGGCTCCAGCACGCCCGAGTGGACTTCCTGCTCTAATAAAGCAGGAAGTCCACTACTGACATCACTAGTGATGTCCGTAGGGCCGCCCACAAACGTCAGGCGTTTCTAAGGGAACGCCTTCGTTTGTGCAGCCACCCCCCCTCCCCGCCTACAAAACAGCACGAGCTGTCACTCACCATTGACAGCCGCCCCATCTTGTAGCGAGACCCGTAGCGATGGAGCTGCCGTTGCTGGACGGGTCTCGCGCATGCGCACGCCGGAGGCGGCGCATGCGCAGAGGGGGACAATCGACCTGCTTGCGAGCGCTGTGCGCTTGCGAGCGGGTCTGAATTAGGCCCTCTGTCCTGACCAGGAAAATGCAAAGAGATGGTAAAAATGGCGCTTGAGAGTGGAGTCACACAACACCACTTAGTTCCAGAGTTCCCAAATCATAAAACCAGATGTATTATTTACATAGAGCATCTTCCATGTTGAATGGACGTCCCTCGGGTAAGGATTTGCACATGCTCCCCGATAACAGACGTATAATGGCCCTCATTCAGAGCCGTTCGCTATTTGCGGTCGTTCGTTTAAAAACAAGGGGTGGCTATTCAAATGATCCGTACGCACATTGCAGTCTGTTCACACCTCTAAGTCTGAACGAACGAGCAAAACATACGCTCGTTTATTTGTTAAAAACGCCCCCTGGCCGCACGCATCCTACGTCATGTCCGCTATTTATTAGATTAATCGAGTACATCGACCAGCGTATGAACTGCTCGCTATTCTTGTGGTTGGTGTTTGCTACCACAAATTTGCGAGCAGTTCTGGCTCTAAAATAACCCAGTGACGTGGTCAATGACGCTGCTGTTTTAAATATACACACCCATAAAACGCCCGTTTTGACCTTTAAGCACGCCTGCGTTCGGATCTCCACTCCCCATTTTCAAGCACCTTCCCCTGTTACCACCCACATACGCCTCATTCTGTCACTCAAAATAGCAGGCACTCGCTATATAGCGTACACACGATTTTCGGCCGCACTGACTGGTTCGCGCATGCGTACTAAAAAGCGTACGCATGCGCAGATGTGCAAACATCGCTCGGAACGAGCGTACTGCCGCTAACGAGCGGCTCTGAATGAGGGCCAATATCTCTTCTTCATCACATACATTTGGCCTATGATATCACAAACCTAGGACACATAAATCTGATCGGGATATATACGGTTGGAAAAAGTTGAATATGTGGACATGGGAAAATATTAGACTTAGAGGGTGCAAATGTTCCACAAGAAAGCTTGGGCCAGACCCATGAAAATGCATCCAGCTCAAAAACAGTAGCATTTACATCGGAATCGGTATGAAAGGTTCAAATCCCGACAGCGGAAGCCCGGCAGTGAAGATCCCGACAGGTAAGTATTTAAACTATTTACTAACCTACCCCCCCTGTAAGTGGCTAAACCTAACCCCCTCTTTCCCGCAGCCTAAACCTAATTCTCCCGGGGGGGGGAACCCTAACCACCCCCCGGGGGTGCCTAACCCCAACCCCCCCTTCCCCTAGCCTAACCCTCCCAGGGGGGTGCCTAACCCTAAGTCCCCCCCCCCCCCCACTGCTGGGCTTCCGCTGCCGACACTAAATTATACTGGTTCCTCCTGCCTCTGAGAAGACAGAACCAACCAATCATTTTTCCAGGGGGCATCTTAGCAATCAGCTGTCAGTACGTTCTAGGGCAGATTTTGTGAGTTCAATTAGTGGCAAATCTACATTAATCAAATGAAAATGAAAATGTTTATTATCTGGTGCCCATGGCAACTGTATTAGTCAGCCATTCCAAATGGCTTCCTGCGTTCAGTATGCCATGTGTTCCATCGCATCAGTGCTATTTAACTTTAAATTACTAATTAATATCGCCGTGAGAGCTTAGAACATTCTCTCTCTGAATTCTTCCTCACCTATATTTCTAAGGCAGTGCGGAGGAGATTTTCGGGCCTAACCTCTGTGTATTGCTTATTGAGCTCCATGCCAGTGAGAAGCTGCCAGTCTAATCTGTATAGAACCCTATTCTGTGGAATTCCTCTTACGCTGGGTAGAGGAGGACGTGAGCGGACTGATAGTGAACCTTTCAATAAGTCTCAAAAGATGGGAGAACAAATATCGTGGGGAGCAGAGGAAGAGACCTGAATGGAGAGGCCGCCAGTCAGCCTACAGCAGCCGTGCAGTGATGTCATTTTGGCCGTGACAACAATAGTCATTCAGTGGGCAAGGCATGTGGTGAAAAGCGTTAGATGAAGGATTTCCTTGAAGTCTTTTATGTATCCAGTTACCCAAAATCCTGATGTATTATTAATAAGACTTGTTTTAAGTTGAATTAATTGGATTCATGTTCAGCAAATATCAGAATAAAACATTCTGTATATTTGTGGTTAATAGTGTGGGTGTATACTGCTATTTTTTTGTGATCTACCAAACTTAATTGAAATCGCAACCATAGACTGCAATGGAATAGTGCCACCCAGTGGACAAATTATTGTGAAAATTGTGGAACACTGGTTAATCATGCCACATTTCTTAGAATACATAGTAGTCTTGTTTGACTGAGCAATAGACATTTACATAAAGTTTATTTTAATAAAATATTAAGTAAACTCGTGTGTGGCACTAGATTGAATTTGTTTAATGAGAATAGGGCAAGTGTTGTAGGTGTATTTACAATGCTATACACCCTGAACCCAGAGCATACAATACCTTGCAAAAGTATTCAACCCCCCTCCCCCTTGTCTTTTTACCTTTTTTGTTACATTGCAACCTGTAATTTTTTTTTATTGTTTTTTAATCTGAATTTTATGTAATGGATCTGCACAAAATAGTCTAATTTGGTGAAGTGAAATGAGAAAAATATATATAAAAAAGAATCTTTATAAATAAAATTCTGAAAATTGGCATGTGCATACTGTATGTAATCACCCCCTTTGCTGTGAAGCCCCGCAAAAGTTCTGGTGCAACCAATTACCTTCAGAAGTCATATAATTAGTGAAATGAAGTCCACCTGTGTGACATCTAAGTGTCACATGATCTGTCAGTATAAACACACCTTTCCTGAAAGGTCCCAGAGGCTGCAATACCACTAAGCAGGAGGCATCACACCATGAAGACCAAGGAGCTCTCCAAACAAGTCAGAGACAAAGTTGTTGAGAAGTACAATTCTGGGTTGGGTTATAAAAAAATATCCAAATCTTTGATGATCCCCCGGAGCACCATCAATCCATCATCATCAAATGGAAAGAACATGGTACCACAACAAACCTGCCAAGAGAGGGCCGCCCACCAAAACTCACAGACCGGACAATGAGGGCATTAATCAGAGAGGCAGCACAGAGACCAAAGGTAACCCTGAAGGAGCTGCAGAGTTCCACAGCAGAGACTGGTGTATCTGTGAATGTGACCACAATAAGCCGTACACTCCATAGAGCTGGGCTTTATGGAAGAGTGGCTAGAAAAAATCCATTAGTTAGTGATAAAAATAAGAAGACACAATTTGAGTTTGCCAAAAGGCATGTGGGCGACTCCACAAATGTATGGAGGATGGTGCTCTGGTCAGATGAGACTAAAATTGAACTTTTTGGCCACCAAGGAAAACGCTATGTCTGTCGCAAACCCAACACATCCCATCACCCCAAGAACACCATCCCCACAGTGAAACATGGTGGTGGCAGCATCATGCTGTGGGGATGTTTTGGAGCAGCAGGGACTGGGAAACTGATTCGAGTCGAGGAAAAGATGGACGGTGCTAAATACAGGGATATTCTTGAGAAAAACCTGTTTCAGTCTGCCTGTGAGTTGAGACTGGGACGGAGGTTCACCTTCCAGCAGGACAATGGCCCGAAGCATACTGCTAAAGCAACACTCGAGTGGGTTAAGGGGAAACATTTAAATGTGTTGGAACGGCCTAGTCAAAGCCCAGATCTCAGTCCAATTGAGAATATGTGGTCAGACTTGAAGATTGCTGTTCACAAGCGGAAACCATCCAACATGAAGGAGCTGGACCAGTTTTGCCTTGAGGAATGGACAAAAATCCCAGGAGCAAGATGTGGCAAGCTCATAGAGTCTTATCCAAAGCGAGTTGCAGCTGTAATTGCTGCAAAAGGTGGCTCGACAAAGTACTGACTTTAGGGGGGTGAATAGTTATGCACGCTGAAGTTTTCTGTTATGTTGTCCTAAATGTTGTTTGATTCACAATATAAAAAAAACACAACTTCACAGTTGTAGACATGTTCTGTGAATGAAATGATGCACACCTTCAAACAATCCATTTTAATTCCAGGTTGTGAGGCAAAATGAAAAATGCAAAGTGGGTGTGAATACTTTTGCAAGGCACTGTACGTACCTGGTGAGGGCAAATGGAACCTATGCAGCGCCATCTTCCAAATGACATCTTCTGTAAGATGGTACCGCGCAGTGAACACAAAATCTCTGGCCTTTGCTATCTTGTATGCATGCACCATCTTCCCAAATATCACTGGGAAAGTGGCACCACAGTGGGACTCGATTGCCGGCACAAGGTAAGATGTGGGGGGCCCGCTGCTCAGAGGACAGGGGTCCGCTGCACACAGGCCCCCTCTGGAATTAAGATGCCCCTGTCAAGTGTGTTCTAATTATTACTTGTGAGTGGCAAATCAGAGTACTTGGGAAACAGTTATTGGCCCACAGAAAAATAGGGATATTCCCTCCAGCACACTGCAGCAATATCAACAAAAATACTTGAATCCTACATGATAATAGAGATTCAGAGGTATTAGTTGCATACATTTGCAAATATATGATTAAGCGCCGGGCCAGCGTCAAGGCTCCTCTATACCAGCGTCCCTAACATTAAGGGGTTCATGTCCGAGGCACAGGGCACCCCAAAAGAATCCAGCCAAGGACCACTCCCAGGGCATCACACGAAAAAGGGAAAAAAGGTGATAGTGAAGTGTAAAGTATAGATGTGTAATGATAATCAATAAGTGTTAATATAATGAGAGAGAATTAAAATTACATAAATAATAAACAAACAAATAGAAAGGTGATGAAAAAGTATCTATGTGAATTAAGTGGTGATGCCCTGAAAAAGGCCCAGCCAGAGCCACTCCGGGGGCCCCACGCCCAAACGCTCACCCCAAATTAATTATTGCTACCTAATAGTAGCACCCACTCGGGTCATATAATTACAATTAATGTACTGCATAATAACAGTACATGTATAAGCCGAGAGCTGACTCACCTAGGAGTACCCCAGAAACCTCCAAATGGCACTATACGGACCAGCACATCCTCCCAATGCTGGTTCCCTTCATGCCTCACAAAACTGCAAACAAAAAGTTTGGTGGCCGCTCACATCAGCTTAATGATATTGCACAGGTGCTTGTAAAGGGCGGGATTTACACTGAACCACAGAAAAATAGGGATATTCCCTCCAGCATACTGCAGCAATATCAACAGAAATACTTGAATCCTACATGATATTTTTGTTGATATTTTTGTTGATATTATTATAGTGTGCTGGAGGGAATATCCCTTTTTTTCTGTGGTTCAGTGTAAACCCCGGAGCTTAATGATGTAAAAGAATCGTGTCAATTGGTCCCACCCCCTATTTAAATCAGCGGTAATCATCTGGCTCCGCCCCTATCACCGCCAAACTGCTTTTTCTCTCCGGGCTTCTTTTGCGGGGAGGACTAAGAGAAAGTAGGTATTAGTATGATCTGCAAACCTTCCAAAAATGCATTTAAATTCGTCCATATGTTACAACCGTAACACTCTGCATAAGTGCTGTTAGTCCTCAATTTACAATAGGTCCATGTTGTTGATGAGCCCAAATCTAATAGTAGACTATTGACTATCTTGTAGAAAGCTGGATATGTTCCTGTCATACTATTTACAGCGATAAGTAACATAGATAACTATCTGGACCTCACTGATTCTCCGCGGATAGCCTGAAGTAGAAAGATGGCTCTTGCTGTCTGCTCTACAGTGTTATGCCCAGTACGAGCACTCGGGGCCTCATTTAGAATGAGCAGAATTATGTACATGAGCGTTAGGCTTCTGACTATGGGCCTGATTCAGAGACACACGATACCGATATTTTCGCAGCGCTGACGATTGTTGGCTATTGCGCATACAGGAACGCTGCGATGTGCACGTGCAGCGATTGCAATGCGATTACGTTCGAATAGAGGAACCATTCTCAAACTGAGTGACAGGCAGTCAGCTTTTAGGGGTGGGGGAGGATGTTAGAAGAATGCAGGTGTGTCTATATCCGTTTAAACGCCCTTTCATGGTCGTGCATAAATTAGCCATTGCGTTCTCCTACGTAACATGAGAGCTCTCAGCGTGTCAGGAGAGCTGCAGTGTTTGTGGCCGGTGAGACTTGCCTTACATGCTGCGTGACTGGCTGATGTTCGTTGATGTTTGCGTTATTGTACGTCGTCGGACGGATATGAGAAGGCAGTAGGGGGCCTCCCTATGCTCGGCTGTGCTTTGGAAGGCATTAGCATATTTTAGCAACTGCGTTCCGTGAGAGAATACAGGTATGATTGAATCAGGCCCTATCATGCAGAACAACACAATGTGGAACTTAGGATACAGCATCATTTGCTTTTGCGACCCCTTTGCTTGGTAAGATGGATCAAGAGTTTGCTAGCGCTGCTTAAGTACAGTAAGAATGTAGGTTTCAAAGTTTCTTCTTTTATGCAAAAATGAAGATATATCAGTAGTTTTAATAGTGATTCTGTGTTTTTCCCCCGATTGTGTCTAATCCACCAGTATTCGTCCATACATTGCCCATATTTGTCAGTGAATTGCAGATCTTTTTGATCCAAAGATCAAATCTGCAAATCATGAAATTGCCTATACATTATCTCTAGGGCCGTTATTTACTAGTCACATGTAAAGACAATTGTTCTATTGGCAAAACGGTCAGCAAAATATCTGATCGTTACCATACACTAACAATCTACAGCCCGATTGATCGGCAAAATCCAACATGTTGGACAACCTCATTCACGATTCCGATCACATGTTGGTTGGAATTGGCGATCGGTTAACCCCATACATTGCCAATTTTTTTTTTACACTATCTACTGCAAACGCAGAATTGCCCCAATTAATTGCTGATGGACATGGGCTCCATTTCACACAGGAAACAAGTGAGGGGGTAGGTATAAAAGCATATATGTGTGTATATAGCGCGATTAGCAAGTTACAGTTAGGTACAACACCATAGTTACAGATATCTATGAATGCAGCATATTCTATACATCCTATTGTGATTTCCATTTTATGTCTTTCCTTATAAGCAACAATCCTTTTAACTTTGATAACACAGCCCAAAAAAAAAAATGTTTAGTTGTCAAGGATATTTGAATGAATTTCGTGTATTTTGGAGTTGCTGAATTTAAAAATGAAAGTAGTTTTTTATAATTGGCTCGAGTTCTTGAGATAATGGATACCCTCGAGTAATAGGGAACTTATCCATGACGTGTGCATATAGAAATCGGAACATTCTAGAAGGTGAGACATGCGAATAGTCTAGGTGTTCAATCAGCGATCATTCTAGAATATTCCCCCTCCCACCATCATATATAAGCGATCGCCCACCCAACCAGCAGTCAGTTGACTATTGTGTTTTTCTTGTCTGTGTATCTTAAAAATTAGAGCCAATCTAGCAAAACCGATGTCCTATACGGAATCAGCACCACAAAATGACCCCACAATTGCTCTAATATGACTGGCATGAAAATGAGAGTTGATCAGTGTAATTTTTTACGTTAAACATGTACATCAGCACCATCTAGTGGTACTAAAAGATACTGCAACTTTAAACCAAATGGAGACAATGGGGCAGAATGTACAGTAATGGGTTACGAATCTGCAGCAACCTATAAGTAATAGCCGTCGATTTGCCAAACTGCCAGCAATATGCGTTTGGTTAAAAACGTGCATGTCACTAGTATTCCGGCATGTTGTTTTTTGTACTATACAATAATAAAAAGAAAACTAAAAAAACAAAACAAACTAAGACCATGTATTTCCTCCCCAGTGTAAAACTAGTACTCAGCCTAGGCTGGTAATGGAAAAATATATGGGTACAAAGAATGAGGTCCAGGCTGCTTGTAAATATCAATCCTTTGCTGATAGCAACAGGGGGTCATCACAAGGTATACAATAGGGAAGCCGGCTGTCTTAATACCGGCAGCCGGCTTCCCGACTGTCATATCCCGGCGAGGGTGAAATGCCGGGCGCCTAGATGTAGACGCCTGACATTTCCCCGATGCCGGGAGACTGGCGCCCGGCATCCCGATCGAAGGGATGCCGGGCGCCGCGATCGGACAGCCGCGCGGGGGGTGGGGGGGAGTGTTAGGTTTAGGGCACCCGGGGGGGACTTAGGGTTAGGCACCCCCCGGGAGGGTTAGGCTAGGGGGAGGGTTAGGGTTAGGCACCCCCAGGGGGGACTTAGGGTTAGGCACCCCCCGGGGGACTTAGGTTTAGGCAGCGGGGGAGGGAGGGGTTAGGCACTTAGAGGGGGGATTAGGGTTAGGCACTTGGGGGGGAGGTTAGGGTTAGGCACCCCTAAGGAGGGTTAGGTTAGGTTAGTCAATACTTACCTATCGACGAACGGGATTTCCAGCGCTGTCGGGCTTCGGCTGCCGGGAACTCTGCTGTGGTCGGCCAGGCGCTGCTGGGAATCGAACCGCCGGCTATGTGGCCGGCGGTATTTCATACCGATTCCCATCACAACTTCCCTGGTACCAATTGCAGATTAGGGAAATAGGTAAATTAGTAAAAAGCTCTTTAGTATGTGGTACTACTGGTCCCAGCAAGCTCTAGGAGACATTCACTGCCAGGCATATTTTCACTGGCAGAACTGAAAAAAACATGTAGAACCATAATTGCCAACTCTCCCTGATTGTCAGGGAGACTCCCTGAAATAGTAGCAATTGTCCTGACTCCCTGAAGAGTCTAGCAATCTCCATGGCTACACCTTACCCCCATTATGTTGCAGTTATATATATATATATATATATATATATATATATGAAAAAACAGAGATATTATACATTCTAATGGGATCATTAGTATCATTTCCCTGCATTGGTTACAAGGTACAAAGGCCCTCATTCAGAGCCGTACGCTCTGAGCAGAGCGCACGCTCTGAATGAGGGCCGCCCTCAATGAAAATGGAGCGTCCTCCTGGACGCTCGTATAGCTGTGGGTCACCACCCACAGGCTATACGAGCGTGCAGTTTGATGGCCGCGATGGTCTTGACCATCGCGACCATCGAAACTGCGTACAAAAGCCTGTGGTTGAGTTTTTCAACCACAAGGCTCGGAGTGATTTTGGCTCTATCAGAGCCAAAATCACTCCCACTGACATCTCTAGTGATGTCAGTGGGCCGGCTTCTGACGGGAGGCGTTCCCGTGGGAACGCCCCCGTCAGGGAGGCACGCCCCCGGCACGCCCACCAAAGGGGGCGTGCTGTCAGTCAACATCGACAGCACGCCCCCTTTGAAGAGACGCTACGAGCGAAGGAAAATCCTTCGCTCGTCGCGTCTGGCGCACGACGGAGCTCCCTCCGTCGTGCGCATGCTCAGTGCAGAACATCGACCCACTTGCGTGCGGACAGCCGCTCGCGAGTGGGTCTGAATCAGGCCCAATGATCCCTATGGTTACATGTATTTTCTGAAAAGTGTCAACATGTTTTCATCAACAAGTAGATCTTACTAATTGCTTTGGGGCTCATTTACATTTGGATGTAAATTAATTTTATGACACATCTCTCAGATGTAGCACTACACAATCAATAGAACATTATTGTCACATCCACATTACTATGTGTCAGCGAAATTGTAGTGCAAGATACTCACAGTCAGATAAATGACATAAAATCCAGCAAAATGTAAAAATTTAAACGAATAATTGCGGCAGAGAAAAAACAGTTTCGCATTCTACTAGTTCGACACCTAATACATCTAAAACGCTTACCTGAAGGCAATAAAGAGAATAGAGAATGACATGGGTGGCTAAAATCAGCGACAATCTTATTTGCTTTCAAAACACACCTTTTAGTGTAAATATCTTCTAATCTAGGTAGGGATTGGCCAATGGTTCTTTCAGCCGCTCTAACCACCCTCGGTAACTATAGCCCACTGTAACGCACGCTCATAGGTGCTGCTTCACAATCGCCCTGAAATGCTTTTTCAAAAGTAGGCAAGTATGTGTAGAACAAACACACTTAGGGGCGTATTCTATTAGGTGCAAGAATAGCAAAAATCCCACATCTGCGGGACTTTTCCTGCAGGTGTGGGGTTTTTGCTATTCAGTAAGGTGTGGGGTTTTTGCTATTCAATAAGGTGCAGGGTTTTTGCTATTTTGAGCGCTGGGAGGTTTGCACTTCCAGAGCAAGTTTGATTTTTCCTAAAATCGTTGAGTGTCTTCTTCCTCCAGCGTCGGGACCCGGTCTCCTGCAGCAGGGTGAATCAGTGTTTGTGAGTGTGTGTGTGTGAGTGACCCCCAAAGTGTGTGACCTTCCCGTGTACTCCCCCCTTCCTGTAACGGGAGCTTGGAGAACCACACTTCCCAGCAGTCCTTGCTCCTCCAACCAGTCCCCGGAGCTTCCCAGCAGCCCCCTCCCCAGTGACAAGATGGAGGATAGGACTCCGGGAGCCGCAGAGACACGTATAGTTTTTTTTTTCTAGCGCCGAAGGGTTTTCAGCTCCGACCATTTTTTAAAATTGGATACCGCAGGTATCAGGCTCGCGCATACCTGCGGTAATCCAAAATTGGGCGCAAGGTTTTTTATCTCGCTAAACCTCGCGCCCAATTGAATATGCCCCATATTGTCCACGAGGTCTTGCTGAGACCTAGGGGTAAATTTACTAAAGGTCGAATTTAATCCATTAAAAATTAATCTAAATCGTTCAACATCGATGTTTTGTTTCAGGAACTATCACACACTCACTAACAGACAATTTTTTAATATTGATTTTTAAGTATTAGTAAATGTGCGATTTAGCCCCTGAAATACAACATCGATGTTGATAGATTAAGATTTAATTTTCTTAAATTAAAATTGACCTTTCGTAAAGGTGCCCGTCCCTGTGATGTGCTCGGAATGAAGAGATCGCTGTGCATGTGCAGTCTATAAACCAAGCATTTGTGGTGACCCTTTGCGGAACCCTCTCCCGGTCATGTTTGCGGTGTGTAGCCCATAGACTACAGCGGCACAACGCCATCTTAAGATGGCATAAACTGTGGGTCCCAAACTCCGGAACGCTTAATAGGCCCCATACTGTACCATTTTCTTGTTAACAGTATAAACATTTGTTTTCATAACCCTTAAACGAAACTATGATAAAAAGCTTCAAAAATTACTAACTTGGCTAATGACCTTTTGCACCCACATCCCAAGTTTATATATGGGAGCATTATTCAGCCCTGTCGAAGAAGACTAAATGGATTGACTCTTTATGCTCTGACCAAATTGAACTCCCCTATTTCCTCCAGATCAGATGGTGGCTGGTCTAATACAGGCCAACTCCTTTATCAGAGCTGGTTATCTGTAGCTCACCAAGTAGTGTGAAAACAGAAAAAATATATAGTCCTGGCGCTAGGGAAGTGATACCCAGAGAATATGCAATAAAAATATAACAAATAAAACAATCATGTTACAAGCTCCCGCCAACCTCAAAAGAGGAATGCCACTCCTCAATAAATAGATAAAAAACACACACACAGATGGCGCTGCTTGATAAACAATTGAGTATGTTTAATAGATGTATAGAAAGTATATAATAAAAATACTCCCGGGAGTGTATCAACAATGACAAAAATGAAACAAGTAAATACACAAATATTGTCTATTAAAAAATGCTAATATTAGCAAAGAATATTCCAATAAATGACACCTGTTGGGTGCGGCACCAACCAGCTGGATGCATATAATAAAAACAGAATAATGGAATATAGATTAATACTGAAAGCTGAGATTGTTCATCATAGCAAACAATAAATATGAACTAGAGACTCTCAATGTGTGACAGTAGGTCTCTAAATAATAGTCAGAGCTCCAGAATAAGTGGCTGTACAGCGGCACAGTGTGGTATAGTTACCATGTAGAGGTGGGTGTTCAAACGTATATATAAATGGAGGGTATCCTGCAATGATGTGCTCACAGGGACCAGTGTCGCAAATGTCTGCTTTCAACCCCCGTCGGGGTTCCTGCACAATGCGCTCACCTCCGGGTGATACAGCTGCTCCAGGTGATGTGGCCCGCACGATGTGCACGGCAATAGGAACGGGGCTCCCGCACAACGCTGTCACCTCCGGGTGATAAAGCTGCTCCAGATAATGTAGCCGTTCAATGTGCACGGCAATGGAGACGACGTGGCTCCCGCACAACACGCTCTCCTCCAGGAAGTGCAACTACTCCAGGTGATGCAGCCGCTCAGTGTCCACGGCAATAGACGGAGATAGATGATAAATGAACACAAAGCCGGGTAGGCTGGTGTGATGTGCCGGCACCTCAGAGCAAATGGTAACAGCCGTCAAGAGTCTCTGGCATAAAGAACAAAAGGTCCGTAAACTTCAACGCGTTTCTCTGCATACAGACACACATAACATACACACAACATACACATGACATACTTACAAACACATACACAGCATACATACGCACATGACATACTTACAAGCATGCATACATACACACATGACATACTTACAAACACACAGCATACATACATACATGACATACAAACACACACACAGCATACATACACACACAACATACACACTACATACTTACAAACACACACACAGCATACATGCACACGTGACATACTTACAAACACACAGCATACATACATACTTACAAACACACACAGCATACATACACACAAACACACACATACATACACACATAACATACAAACACACACAGCATAAATACACACACATAACATACACAATACATACTTACAAATACATGCACACACACACACATAACATACACACTACATACTTTCAAACACACACACAAGAGACTGACCTGTAAACACAAACACACCCCCCCACCCAACCAACACTAACAAGAGACTGTCACTGACCTGTTAATAACACACACACACCACCACCTCCTACCCTGCCAACACTAACAAGAAGAGACTGACCTGTAACCTCTCAGTGCTGTGCGGCTAAGAACAGCTCCTCGATCCCTTGCACTGGGAGATGAGTCACTGCACCATGCGGGAGCCGAGGGAGGCAGAGCAGAGCTCACAGCAGGGTTGTGGATAGATCCCCTTCCGTAGATGTAACTACTGAAGGGGATCTATATACACAACCCTCACAGCAGCCAGTCAGGACAGCCGGGTGCACTGCTGATATACACCGCAGCGGGCACCCGGCAAACAAAACTTGCAGCAGTGGCCGGGTCAGCATTCTGTGCTCAGTGTGGCTGTGGCCACCCGCACCCTACCTACCTATCCTTTCCAGCGGGTGCCCAGCACACCATAACCTGTCTGTCCACAACACTGCAGAGCGCATCTATTGCTATGGTGGCGCCCCCTGGCTGCCGGCGCCCCTGGCAAGTGCCATCCTGGCCAAAGTATAGATACGCCCCTGCCTCTCGCACAATTACGTCAGGTCAGTCCTCACTTATAAATTGCTAACTTTCCTGTATGTAGTGAGCACTCGAGCTGCGTAGGCCGTCGCTGGGGCTACTTTATGCACGCCCATGTAACGGCGTTCAAACCCAACGTGCCTGCGTTTCTCCCTCTCTGCCTGTCAATCACGCTGCAATTGCTTTGTGTGATCTCCGTGACCGCAGTAAAGCATTTGCACACTGCGATGCATGCGCAGTACGCAATAGTCGTCTGTCTGCATACCCGATAGCAATAGCGATCCTTGCTGAATCAGGCCCAAAGACTCACCATCAGTCACAGATCAGTCGAGTATCGAAATTCTGAGTAACTCTATGATTAGTAAGAATGGCCGCCGGAACTGAGACGTTGGAGCATTTGCAGCTGCCTACCGGATCACGGTTGCAGTCAAGATCTATTTGTTGATATAACACTGTGATACTTTTCAGGGTTTTCTCCTGTATTGTGTTTTACAAAGGGTCCATATAAGTGGCCAAGAGAAACCTTCTATAGTAGCCATAGGGATCATTGTGCCTTATAACCAATACAGGGAAATGGCACTGATGGGATGTAGTTTATAAACCTACCATTGGGATGCCGGCTGCTGGAATCCCGAACCGTGGGCAGAAGAATGGCGCTGGGAACCTGACAGCCGGCATCCCGATTGTAAGTATAGGGGACGCTGTTAGCTGGTAGCCGTAGGTTTAGGCCCCCCGGGGGAGGAAGAGGGTTTTGGGTTAGGCTGCGGGAGGGGGGAGGTTAGGGTTAGGCACCACCGGGGGGGTTAGGGTGAGGCACTAAGGGGGGAGGGTTAATGTGCAAAATAGGAGGGTTGCGGTTAGAGGGTTAAGGGGAGAGGGTTAGGGTACTTACTGTGCCCCTGTCAGGATACCAAGCATCGGGATGCCACTGTCGGTCTTTTGGTAGCCGGCATCGCGACTGCCAGTATCCCATACCCAACCCGGCACTGATTTATACCAATTGAATATATATCTCTGATTTTTTTTTTTTCCCCAAGTAAATAACAGCTACATAATGGGGGTAAGGTGCAATTAGGGAGATCGCTGGACTCTTCAGGGAGTCAGGGAGATTGCTGCTATTTTAGAGAGTCTCCCGGACAATCAGGGAGAGTTGGCAAGTATGAAATGCACCAGTAAATAGAGCAGGAAGCATCTAGAAAACTTGCTGACCACCGGTGTCTATGGAGTTATTGGAACCAACAGATTACCCTTTCATTGGTTTTACTACTGTTACAAGTGCTGGCATAAACTTGATTTTTGACGCCAGTGGGTAGGTGCCACGCTGATTGTGTAGGTCAGGTTCTGAGACACTTAATTGAACAACTTGGTTCCTTACTAACCAATTTGCATAGGGAAGATGTAACTTAGCTGAGGATATTTGTCTCTTATACTGTACCCCAGCACACATCTTGCTGCACCCCAGCACACATCTTGCTGCACCCCAGCACACATCTTGCTGCACCCCAGCACACATCTTGCTGCACCCCAGCACACATCTTGCTGTACCCCAGCACACATCTTGTAATGCTGGCCAGTTACTGACAATGGCGAATGCCGGGAACTTAGGCCCTCATTCAGAGCCGCTCGCAAAAAGCGAGCGCTCGCTCTAAATGAGGGCGGCCGCTTTTGTTTTAAAAGCCGGCCTCCTGGCCGCTCGTAAGCTGTGGGTGACCACCCACAGCTTTAGCGAGTGACCAGGTGATGGTTGCGACTTGCGACGAGACCCTTGTGGTAGGGTCTCCTCTACCGCAAGCCCCAGGTAGCTTCCTGCTCTAACAGAGCAGGAAGCTCCCTACTGACATCACTGGTGATGTCAATAGGCCCTTCAGGAACGCCTCCGTTTGTCCGGCCACCCCCCCACCCCGCCTACAAAACGGGGCGAGCTGTCGATCAACATCGACAGCTGCCCCATTTGAAGTGAGCCCCGGAGCTAGTGAATTTGTCACTCGCTCCGTGGCTTGCGCATGCGCCGTGCCCCACCGTCGACCCACTTGCGGGTCTTGGTCAAAAGATTAGTATACTTGTAGCATATGGTTTACATAAATTAATTTTAAAATAATAGCATTTGTTTTTGGTACAGGTAAGTTTGGTGTCTTTTCAGCACCCTTTTTTTACATCAGTTTTATGCTCCAACCCCTTGGTCCTAGCTTCTGGCTCAGTATGGCTTCATTAGGAATTATGGTGCATGCAAAAATCTACGTCTGTGACAATAACAAGCTCATCACAGGCAACACTCCGTTTAAACTGAACAATCCAGAAAATGAATGGTTTAAAGGGTCAATGAGAACCCCAAGGTACAAAGCCGACCTGCCTGCCTCTGTGGAGCCCCACTCCTCATGTCATAACTCACCCCCTGCCACACACAGCCCTGACCTGCCACAGGACCACCACATTCATCTCCTGCTGGTAAAAATAGTAACGTTCTCGAACCCCATCTCAAACCCCATACACCTTAAAACAAGGGGGTATATTTGCCCTGTTGACCTCAAAATTTAAAGCGGCACCTAAATGAAGTGCAAAACGTCTTGATCTTTGCACTTAATCTTAGTGGCCTTTAAATCTTGGAGTTAAAGCAGCCGCTTTGTACATTTGCGCCAAGGTTTCCTTTTGTGTGATGCTATAATAAACATGGAAGGATGGAGCCGGTGCACTTCTGGCGGTGCTCCTGGTTTTCTGTGATCCCTGCTGCAGTGGTCACCCCAGCTTGGTCACTGCTTTTAAAGTGATAAATCATCCCGATGCATTTTGTAGAAGAATAGGACACACAAACCAATATGAAAACATTTCAACAAAAAATTTAAAATTTGGGGATAAATGAGGGTAGAGGTTGCCTGGATAATCGAAATCATGGTCAATACATAAATACATATACAGTACAGGTTGAGTCTCCCATATTCAAAATGCTTGGGACCAGGGGTATTTTGGATAATGGAATATTCCGTATTTTGGAATAATTGCATACCATAATGAAATATTTTGGGAATAGGACCCAAATATACACACAGAATGCATTTATGTGTTATATACACCTTATACACACAGCCTGCATGTAAGTTTATACAATATATTCAATACATTTGTGGCTCAAGCAAAGTTTGTGTACAGAAATTAAATTCATTTATGTTTCATATACACCTTATACACACAGCCTGAAGGTAATTTTACACAATATTATTAATAATTTGTGCCTTAGACAAAGTTTGTGTACATTGAACCATCAAAAATCAAGGGTTTCATTATCTCAGTCATGCCAAAAAAATTCCGTATTTCGGAATATTCCGTATTTCGGAATATTTGGATATGGGAGACTCAACCTGTACTTACTGAATTGTTAATGTGGACATTGGCCAGACTCAGAGATGCACGCTCACCTGATGGTTAGCACACATCTCCGATGTTTTTTTGGGGTATCTGCATGTGCAGAAAGATCCTGCGACATATATATATATATATATATTTATATATATATTTTAGCAGCCCATTTCCCAATGAACCTACCACATTGTTAATACGATTGCCAGGGTTCTGCTGTATTATGAGAGAGAACGGGATGAAATGAAGTAGAAGATAGCACTGTTACACTTATGCTGATTTCAGTCTCTGACCACAATGATTTTGTGTAGGAGAACATAGATACCATGAGTGCATTTGTACATTCTGCTTTATTATGTGTTGCATATGGCTCTTCTGGTCATATTCTTTGTACTGTATGTACAGTACTAGGCCTCTTACAATTCACACATTATCAGTAATATATACAAAGCTACCGATACGGTTTGTGCTCTAGATTTGCTTTATTATTATGTACCTTTCTTGCCTAATAGCAGGACTCCATTACTAGGCTATGGGGGTCAATCCAGTTAGGTGCGAGTTGCAAGATGCGAGTTGCTGTGTTCTCTGCGAATTCGCAGGGCAAATTTATTTTGCTATCCAATTAGCAGCGCGCAACTCGAACCAGTCTTTTTCCATTCGCACCTCTGGCCGCGATTCAATTCGATGCGATGTTGAATAGCCTGGGGGGGGGGGCTCCCGGAGATACTCAATTCAGCGCATTGTTAAGTCAAAGAATTCTGGTTCTCGCGACTTAACCTGGGTGTTTAGTCACGAGAACCGGCATTCTCCGACTAAAGTGCCAGCCGCACCAGTGTTAGCGCCACGCTAAGCCGGAAAACAGCCGCTCGGCCGACACTTTTGTCGGACTTCTCCTCGCATCCCAGGAGGGTGTGTGAAGGAACCCTTAGCCCGACCAAACATCGCATTGAATGGAATAGCTCCGGGAATGGGAAAATCTTTGTTTCAAGGTTAAAATGTCAGGATACCGTGCTGGACCCCTTGGACACCCCCACCCCTTAAGGAATAATTAGGCAACTGTAAGTTTCCAATCAGCTTAATTGGTCCAATAATTACATGTCATTTTTTTTTATTATTTTTTTAAAGTGCCCCAAAATCACATATTAAAAATGTAGAAAAATAGTGGTCCAACTGGATTATAATTAGTAGCACACGAGACAAAACAGACTAGGGTAGATATATCTTCATTATACAGTTCTCAACAAAGAATTCTGACAGTATGAAAATTTGACATTTAAAACGCTTATTACAGACATTACATTTGTGCACTTTTACAAACCAATCACCTGCTGATATCATCAGGGGCTGGCTGGCAACTTTTAGCCGGGGGGGCAAATGCATGCAGGCGGCCCTGGCAGAGGAGTAGCGTGTAGCCAGGGTGCCCGAAGAACGTGCGTGCTACGGCACCCCCCCCTCAAGTGCTCCAGGGAGGAGACGGGTCCATATGGGATTAATGTAAAGTAAAAATAAAGATTAGGGACAGCCCCGTTGTGGTGCCCATATGCAGTGCCCCCCTGTGCCACCAGTAGTGATCCCTCCTATGCAGTGACCCTTATACAGTGCCCCCAGTAGTGGTCCCCCCTGTGCAGTGCCCCTTGTGCCTCCAGTAGTAAGCCCCTTATATAGTGCCCCCAGTAGTGGTACCCCCTATGTAGTGCTCCTTATATAGTGCCCCCAGTAGCAGTCCACACCCCATGCGGTGCCCCCAATAGTGGTAACCCTTATGCAGTGCCCCTTAAATAGTGGCCCCAGTTGTAGTCTCCCCCCTATGCAGTACCCCCCCAGTATTGCCCTTTTTATAGAGCCCCCAGCAGTGGTCCCTCGATGCAGTGCCCCAAGTGGTAGTCCCCTCCCCCCCATGTAGTGCACCTAGTAGTAGACCCCTCCCCCTATGCAGTACCCCTAGTAGTTGTCCCCTCCCCTTGTAGTGCCCATAGTAGTAGTAGTCCCCCCCCCTTGTAGTGCCCCAGTAGTAGTCCTCCCTTGTAGTAGTCCCCCCCCTTGTAGTGCCCCCAGTAGTAGTCCCCCCCCAGTTGTAGTCCCCCCCCCTTGAAGTGCCCCCAGTTATAATCCACAGTAGTGGTCCCCCCTTGTAGTGCCCCCAGTAGTGATCTCCCCCTTGTAGTACCCCCAGTAGTGGTCTCCCTCTTGTAGTGCCCCCAGTAGTAGTCCCTCCCTCTTGTAGTGCCCCCAGTAGTGGTTCCCCCTTTGTAGTGCCCCCAGTAGTAGTCCATCCCTCTTGTAGTGCCCCCAGTAGTAGTAGTCCCCCCCTTGCAGTGCCTCCAGTAGTGGTCTCCCCCTTGTAGTGCCCCCAGTTATAATCCCCAGTAGTGGTCCCCACTTGTAGTGCCCCCAGTAGTAGTCCCCCCCAGTTGTAGCCCCCCCCCTTGAAGTGCCCCCAGTTATAATCCCCAGTAGTGCCCCCCTGTAGTGCCCCCAGTAGTGATCTCCCCCTTGTAGTACCCCCAGTAGTGGTCTCCCTCTTGTAGTGCCCCCAATAGTAGTCCCTCCCTCTTGTAGTGCCCCCAGTGGTGGTTCCCCCTTTGTAGTGCCCCCAGTAGTAGTAGTCCCCACCTTCCCCCCCTTGTATTGCCCCCATTAGTAGTAGTCCGCCCCTTGCAGTGCCTCCAGTAGTGGTCTACCCCTTGTAGTGCCAGCCCCCCCCACCACAGTAGGCACACGTAGTAAAAAAAAACAAAAAAAACCCCACTTACCTGAATCCCCACTCCCGCCGTCGCCATCTGCTCCTCTGTCTGTCCTTCCCAGGCCGGGCCGCCCTGCAGTATGGGAGAGACGTCATATGACGTTATGACGCCTCTCCCATTGCCCACTGCAGGAGCCGGAAGATGGAGCGGCTCCCGCAGTGGGCGCAGCAGCAGCTAATGAGAGTCTGACAGACTTTCATTGGCTGCTGATCAAAACAAACACAGAGCTGCCAGAGCCGACGGTTGTGTGTTTCTCACTTGTGTAGCGCTGACCGAACTCCGTCCGGTCAGCGCTACACACGCGGTGCAGTCTGTGTCACAGTGACACAGACTGCCCACGGCCCGCATGACACTGCGGCCCGGGGGGCACATGGCACCCTGCCCCCCGGCCCAGCCCGCCACTGTATATCATAGACATGTACTTTTATTGTGTTTGCTAACTGCTAATTGATTACTATGTACACTGAAGTGCCAAAAGTCATGGGATAGACGCCTAGTATCGTGTAGGACCCCCTCTAGCCCGGCAAAGTGCAGCCACTCGATGTGGCATCAATTCCAAAAGTGGACAGAAGACCTCTGGAGAGATGATGACCCATGCCGGCTGCATAGCTTCCCACAGCTCCCTGATCTCTGTAGGTGCATTATCTTGGGTGCAAATGGACCTCTCCACCACGTCCCATAAATGCTCAATTCGCAAACCCCTGCTGCGAGTTCCGCGAATAGGCATTTTTAATTGGATTGGAGAATTCTCAGGTGCGCGCACTCGTGCGAAGTCTGCAATTTCATGAAACAAACTCGCAATTTGCACCTAATTGGATTGACCCCTTAGACTGGTTATTAAACATACCAGGGAATTTGGCATGCCTGACATAGGGTAATTGAGGGACATATGACTTTACGCTATCCCTATATGTTAGTGTGTAGTGCCTAGAATGTCTTGGTTACCTCTGGATGCAGGGGCAGAACTATGGGAGACAATGGAGGCATCTGCCGCCGGGCTCCAGCTCTGAAGGGGCACCTCTTCCATTGTCCACAACATATTCACCTCACTTAGGGCTGTAATTATGTACCCGGAGTGTACCGTCACGGCCGCCCAATACATGGCACCTCTTCCAGGCACCTGGGAAGCCACCATACACTATTCTAGAGCTCCATGTCAGACCATCAGCTGCTGCCTCCATCTATCTATAGCCTGACTTCATGCGAATTGCTACATTACAGTGTCAGCAGCTGTGACGGGGGGGCCCCAAATTATTACTTGCCTCCGGGCGTCTGGGATGAACTTACACCACTGTCTGGATGGTATTCCACAATGCTACTGTGGCACTAGAATAGTGGATGGGATAGTAAATACATAACGATTGTGTTGTTGATACTGTGAGTTATGTGATAACTGGTCATTATTGTGTCTGTTTTGCCTTTTAGGGTGGGGAACATTGTTATTACCAGGGTCAAATCCGAGGGAAACCCAAATCTTTTGTGGCTCTGTCAACGTGCCATGGACTTCAGTAAGTTAACGCTTTATGTTTTACACAGTACGTTACATGATGCTATATTTATATTCACATGATTATACGGCATAGAGAAAAATCCATGCCCATTTCTGTACATGTGTACCAATAGTATGTAGGCATTCGTCCATATATAGATATTTGCAGAGTTCAGGACAGGAATGACCATTTGATTGCGACACATCTTATCCCCAGATGACGCCTTTAGGAAACGTCTCCTGCAGGTGCTGTACACTAATATGCAGTGTTGAGGACAATGACTAGCAACAGCATTAGCAAGCTGCTTCTGATTGGATGATTACATGTTAAGCCCTCCCACCACCACTAACAGTAACTAGAAGCATAAGGCACGAGTCTAGAGGCACCTGGATGGTAGGGGCACACAGTATGCTGACCTCACTAGTACTGTGCATTATCCCACTACATCTGTGTGTTGTTCATGCTTTGGCAAATACTTCACCAACCATTAGAGAACTAAGGGCCTGATTCAGACCTGGACGCTATTTGCTGCCGCTCGCTGGCTAAAATGGGCCGGCTATTTAAATCATGTACTCGCACTGCATCGCATAAAGCCGCCCACTAAGTAATAGCGAGCGGCCGCACTATGCGCTCACACCTGTATGAAGATGCCCCTTTGCCACTCGCAACACACGTCATTTCCGGCAGTTGTAGGCTTAATCGGGAACATCGAGAGCCATCGGAGCTGCTTGCAGCGCTTGTGGCAGCCTTTACCCACAACAACATTGCGAGCAGTTCTGGCTAAAATACAACCCAGTCACGTGTGTAATGACGCTACTTTGCTAATTATGCACACCCATTAAACGCCGTTCTGACGGTCGTGGCACGCCTGCGTTCGCACATCCACACCCCCGTTTACATGCACCTTCCCCTGTTGCCACCCACAAACTGCACTATCTGTCACTCAACATAGCGGCCCAACTGCGGGCTACGGGCGAGCACTTTCCCATCGCAATGACTGGTTCGCACACACGCATTGTGACTCATACGAATGCGCAGATTGTGAAAAATCGCTCACTGCGTGCGAGCGCAGCATAGCGTCCGGGTCTGACTCAGGCCCTAACTCCAATAGGTGTTACTCAGTGGTTAATTAACACAACCATGAGCCCTGAGTTGTGCGCAAGCTCTGTGGCGTCACTTAATCTAAAATTTATGCCTATTCAGCCACTGGTTGTCCTTCCATAAAACTCTCCTTGGATTGCTCTTATATTGAGCAAGTCCACATACGTTGTGTATTTTGCAACAAATAAAAATAGCATGTCCTCATTTCATTGTATAACTTGGGATGGTTATATCTGCATGACGTAAGCTAGCTACACACTATGCAATTTAAAAGAGAACATTTTTGTTGACCCGACACTTGGCACAATTTCTCTGCAGGTGGAGGGTTACGATATCTGCGGTACGCACTGCACAGTATAAATGGAAAGGCTGCCTATTTTCAGGCATATGGATCGATAATTTGCATATGTCTGCCCACAAAGAGGATGAGGCCTTCAGGAAAATTCATAGGGAATATGGTCTGAGTATGGTGAATGCCCATGCGATAATGTACCCGAAAAGGCGTTTTAGTCGTAATGCGATGAGACTAAGACGCACCAGGACACTGCACTGATTAGTTGAATTAATTTGCAACGCTAATATGTCTGTGTGTGACTGGTTATGTATACGAAGCACAGTGGAACCTGGCATGGATAAAAGCTGCGGCCGCTGCATTGTAGCCCTTTGGGGATTCAGAGACAGTCGCACACAGATATACAAATGTCGCAAATCAAATGAATCAGCGCAGTCTCCTGCAGAAGAGAGCACTGGTCTAGCAGAGTTGCACTTGATATGGCGCACCATGAAGGGCTGTTTGGCGTGACCACAGCAATGACGTATGAGCAGTGGTGTAACTAGGGTATTTGCCAAGGTAACTTAATAAACTGAGCCCCCCCCCCCCCCATAAATAGGTGCGTGCGCCTAAAAAGTGGGCATGGCCACTAGAAAATGGGGGCATGGCAACATGACACACTACCGTTTCTCGTCACTCTGGGAACATTTCTTTCCATTCCGTATGCACCTTAATGCCCCAAGTAGTAGTGCCCCTTTTGCAATGACCACTGTAATAATGTCCCTTATGCAATGTCCCTAGTAGTGGTGCCCCTATACAGTGCCCCAGTAATACACTCTTATACAGTGCCCCCAGCAGTAACACTTATACAGTGCCCACAGTAATGCCCCATATATAGTGCCGCTAGTAGTGGTCCCCCATGCAGTGCTTCCAGTAGTGGTCGCCCTTATACAGTGCCCCCAGTAGTGGTCCCCCCTATGCAGTGCTCCCAGTAGTGGTCCCCCTATGCAGTGCCCCCAGTAGTGCCTCTTATATAGTGCCCCCAGTAGTGGTCCCCCCTATGCAGTACCCCTTATATAATGCCCCCAGTAGTAGTCCCCCCTATATAATGCCCCCAGTAGTAGTCCCCCCTATGCAGTGCCACTTATATAGTGCCCCCAGTAGAGGTCCCCCCTATGCAGTGCCCCCAGTAGTGCCTCTTATATAGTGCCCCCAGTAGTGGTCCCCCCTATGCAGTACCCCTTATATAATGCCCCCAGTAGTAGCCCCCCCTATGCAGTACCCCTTATATAATGCTCCCAGTAGTAGTTCCCCCTATGCAGTGCCCCCAGTAGTGCCTCTTATATAGTGCCCCAGTAGTGGTCCCCCCTATGCAGTACCCCTTATATAATGCCCCCAGTAGTAGTCCCCCCTATGCAGTACCCCTTATATAATGCCCCCAGTAGTAGTCCCCCCTATGCAGTACCCCTTATATAATGCTCCCAGTAGTAGTTCCCCCTATGCAGTGCCCCCAGTAGAGGTCCCCCCTATGCAGTGCCCCAGCAATACCTCTGACTCTCATTGGCTGGCTGCCAAAACAAACACACTGCCGCCGGGTAGTACAAGTGTACTAGCCGGCGGCTGTGTTTGTTACTGTGTAGTGTGGACTGCACTACACTGACCACCCGTGTCCTGGACCGCGGTTGGCAGTGCCCCAGTAGTAGTTTATAGTAAGCTTCTATTGAACAGTTGGAAATGTGAGGCTATGCTGCCCCCTAGTGGTACAATTGTAAACAGAAACTTGCAAAGTTTATAAGAGCATTTATATGATAATTTCACAGATTGTAAGTAAATATATTAAAAATGTACAAAAATAGTGGTCCAACTGGATTATAATTTGTGGCACAAAAGACAAAACAGACTAGGGTAGATATATCTTCAGGATACAGTTCTCAACAAAGAAATATGACAATATAAAATGTAAAAATTTATTTCACCAATAAAGAATTGCTTTAAAACTGTCATTACAGACATTACACTTGTGCACTTTTACAAACTAATCACCTGCTGATGTCAGACACGTACTTTTATTGTGTTGGCTAACTGCTAATTGGTTACTATGTACACTAAAGTGCCAGAAGTCATGGGATAGACACCCAGTATCGTGTAGGACCCCCTCTAGCCCGGCAAAGTGCAGCCACTCGATGTGGCATCGATTCCAAAAGTGAACGGAAGACCTCTGGAGAGATGATGACCCATGCCGTCTGTATAGCTTCCCACAGCTCCCTGATATCTGTAGGTGCAGAATCTTGGGTGCGAATGGACCTCTCCACCACATCCTATAAATACTTGAATGTGTTCTTGTCGGGGGGAACGTAGTGGTCACACCATTCATCAGAACTGTACAGAATACTTCTCAAGCCAATACTGGACAACTCGGGACAGATGACAGTGCATTATCCTGCTGCAATATTCCATCGTTGTGGGGGTGCATGAAGGGCTGCAAATGGTCATCAAGCAATGCAATATAGCGGTTACCAGTTAATAACGTGTCCAGGCGGACCAATGGACCCAACCCATGCCACATAAACACACCCCACACCATTATGGAACTACAACCTCCTGCACGGAGCCTTTCTTTGACAACTGGGGTCCATGTGGCCTAATGGGGTCTGCGCCACACCTAAACCCTACCGTCAGCCCGGAACAACTGGAACCGTGAATCTGACCACGCCACATATTTCCAGTCCTCCAGGGTCCAATTAGTGATGTCATGTAAGCAGGTGAGGCGCTGTGTCCGGTGTCGTAGTGCTAACAGGGGCACTCTGGTGGGTCTTCTGCACTCATATTCCATGGAAGCTAAAGAGCGCTGCACTGACCTGCTGGATATGCGGCCCGTACCTCCTGCATTGAATGTGGATGTGATTGAGCCGGTGTTGCTTGTGTGTTACCACGGACAATTCTGTTGAAATGCCGCTGGTCACGATCATTAAGCACCAGTGTGCTGTCCGTGGTGGGTGGTAATGCCTTCCATGAGGTATTCCCGGTACACACGTGACACCGTTGATGGAGAAATGTTGAATGTCCGCACAACTTCGGAAATGGAATGTCCCATCAGGCGGGAACACACTATCATGCCCCATTCGAACTCCGATAATTCACGTCGCCTTACCTTGAGCAGCCTAGTCGGTGTTCAAACTGACTCACAAGATGTCAGATTAGAACTGATGCAGGTCTAGGCATTTCCAAGATGTCCCAGTAGGGTGACACCACCGACCAATACCTTTACGTATTGCTATCCCATGACTTTTTGTATTACAGCAGCAAAGTTTTTTCCTGAAACAAGTTTGGCAGCATAAGTGTCTTTTCGTACATTACAGTCAGACGTTTCAGTGATACAATCTTCATTGTTTTGTACAGTCAGATGTCCGGTGATACAATCTGCAAACTCCTCCTTCTGTACCATATTTGTAAATGTGCATTCTGCCATGTCCCAGCCTGCCTTGACACAGTTTTAGCATACACAAGAGGTTCCAAAATTCTCCATTACAGTCCAGGCTTTAAGGATATCCATGCTTAAGTACAGGTAATTATACCTCAGTCAGTTTGATGTATCCATCTGGACTCAAACATGGCTATCCTTAAAACCTGGACTGTAATGGCGGAGTTTGAGAACCTCTGCTGTAGTAGCAAAAACTTCCGGGGTGAAAGGGTAATTGTGGGAAATGGATGTAGGGGCTGTACAATGTGGCCAGTCATTATGGGGTTATTGTGCAATATGCCTGGCAGTCATACTATCTGCATTGTGACTGGCAACCATGGGGACTGTGTACAGCAGAGTCTACAGCCAGGGCCAAAGGTTTTGAGAGTGACACAAGTATTGGTTTTCACAAAGTTTGCTGCTTCAGTGTTTTTAGACCTTTTTGTCAGATGTTACTATGGTATACTAAAGTACAATTACAAGCATTTCATAAGTGTCAAAGGCTTTTATTGACAATTACATTAAGTTTATGCAAAGAGCCAATATTTGCAGTGTTGACCCTTCTTTTTCAAGACTTCTGCAATTCGCCCTGGCATGCTGTCAATAAACTTCTGGGCTACATACTGACTGATGGCCGCCCATTCTTGCCTAATCATTGCTTGAAGTTTGTCAGAATTTGTGTGTTTTTGTTTGTCTACCCGCCTCTTGAGGATTGATCAAAAGTTCTCACTGGGATTAAGGTCTGGGGAGTTTCCTGGCCAATTTTGATGTTTTGATCCCTGAGCCACTTAGTTATCACTTTTGCCTTTTGTCAAGTTGCTCCATCATGCTGGAAAAGGCATTGTTTGTCCCCCACAAAAACACATAGCAGTACATGCAAGTCCTGAGCTGTTGTAACTACATCGCCTGTCACATTCCTTTTTTGCATTTGTAAGATTCAGGCAAAGTCTTCCACAGTCATCCACAATCATAAACTCCAGAGTGTGTTTCTCACCAACCCCATACAGTTGGTGTTGGAATTTCTGGCCTCCTAAGCAAGACTTGACCCCACACGTGAGCCCCTGATATATAGTTCTCTTCACATGTTCTTCTAAAGCAGCTCTTGTTGGGGGAATCAGCTGAACGTTGCTTCTCTGCATAAACTAGTGCTTCCTTGGTTCGTCTGTATTCCAGCAGGTTCTTGTTCGGTCATACATCAAAATCACAAACCTTTGCAATGCAGGCAAAGATTTTGGCAGGTACGGTGCCTCTGTGGGCTCGATTCAATTCAGCGCAATGCTGAATAGCCGCGGGGAGGGAGCTCCAGGAGCTATTCAATTTGCTGCGTTGTTTGGTCTGACTAAAGCATTTCTGAGGGTGCGAATAGAAATCCGACAAAAGTGCCAGTCACGCGGCTGTTTTCCTGCTTAGCGGGGCGATAGAAAGAAGAAACTCTGTCTTTGCTGTCAACCACTTGAGGTCTACTGATTTCAGGGGTTCAAACGGGGGAGCCTGTAAAGCCCTGAGAACTAATGACAAATCCCACGGGGCTACCGGGGGAACAAAGGGCAGCTGAACCCTTAGAACACCCTGAAAAAATGTCCTTACATCAGGCAGCACGGCGATCTTCCGCTGAAACCAGACCGAAAGTGCAGAAACCTGAACTCTCAGGGTGGCCAGACGGAGACCCCGCTCTAAACCAGTCTGAAGAAAAGAAAGCACTCAAGAGACCCTAAACACCTTAGGGTCATATCTTCTCAGTTCACACCACTGAAAAAATGAGTGCCAAATTCTATAATAAATGCGGGCAGAGGAAGGTTTTCGTGCCCTCAAGATTGTCTGTATTACAGAATCAGATAAACCCTTTGTCTTTAAGAATGGAGGCCTCAAGAGCCATGCCGTCAGACAGACAAAGAAGATTAGGGTACAAGCAGGGACCCTGTATCAACAGGTCTGGCCTTAGCGGAAGAGGCCGCGGAGTGTCTATGGAGAGACTCTGTAGATCGGTAAACCAATGGCATCTGGGCCAAGCAGGAGCTATCAGTATTACCATACTGCTTTCCTGCTTGACCTTTCTGATGACCCTGGGAAGAAGAGCCAAAAGCAGAAACAGATGCACTAGTCTGAAATTCCACCTCACTGCCAGAGCGTCTACAAATTCGGCCATCGGATCCCTGGTCCTGGACCCGTACCTGGGCACCCTGTGGTTGTGCCTTGAGGCCATTAGGTCTATTTCTTGAAGCCCCCATCTGTCCACCAGGTTCTGGAATACCTGTGGATGAAGAGCCCACTCTCCGGCGTTTATATCCTGCCGACTCTGGAAGTCCGCTTCCCAAATTAAGACCCCTGGTATGAACACAGGCCGATATTGCCGGAAGGTGACGTTCTGCCCAGACGAGAATCTTTGATACTTCTGCCATGGCCACCCGACTCCGTGTGCCTCCCTGATGATTGAGGTAGGCTACCGTGGTAGAGGCCTGCCCCTCAGTATCCCCCGAGCCTGCACCAGCGCTCTGAATACTGCCCTCAGTTCTAGGACATTTATAGACAGAAGACTCTCTGCCGTTGTCCATTTTCCCTGAAAAGTGTGCTGACCTGTCACCGCCCCCAGCCGTGAAGGCTGGCATCGGTCGTGAGGAGTACCCAGTCTAGAATCCAGAATCGGCAACCCTGGTTGAGACGGCACGTCCGCAACCTCCACGATATGGACAACTGAACCTCTGGTGAGAGATGGATCATCTGAGACTTTATCGAGCGGTACTCCCCGTTCCAGAGCAAGAGGATCAACTGCTGCAATGGTCTGGAGTGAAATTGGGCATATTCCACCATGCTGAAGGTGGACACCATAGACCCCAGCACCTGCATTGCTGACTGCACAGACACCAGCCTGTGGTGAAGCAATTTGCGTATCCGCAACTGAAGGGCCGCAATCTTGTTCTCCGGCAGATATATTCTCTGCGCCAAGGAGTCCAGGCGTGCCCCCAAATGTACAAAATGCTGCACCAGAAGAAGTGCCGACTTCTTCCAATTTATGATCCAGCCGTGACTGTGTAGACAAGAAACTGTCAGTCCGAGATCATACTGCAACTCCTGTGGAGACTGCCCCAATAACAGGAGATTGTCCAGGTATGGCAGAATTCTGACACCCTGGCGCCTGAGACATGCCATCATTACTGCCATAACCTTGGTAAACAACCGAGGGGCTGTTGACAAACCAAAGGGCAGTGTCTGAAACTGGAAGTGTTTCTGCCCAACAGCAAACCGCAGAAACTGCTGGTGGGATGGTGTAATTGGTACATGCAGATAAGCATCGTGGATATCCAAGGATACCATAAAATCCCCCCGGTTCCATTGCCAACACAAACGACCGCAGTGTTTCCATACGAAACCTGGGCACCCTAACAAATGTCCGAATCAAAAATAGGTTGGAATAATAACTTTTCCGTAGTTGATTCCCTGGAAGCGGGATAATAACACCTGTCATTAGCAGGGATTATATAACCTGTTGGAGGGCCAAGGCCTTTGCAGAACCTACTGCATGAGTTATGCGAAAGAACCTTTGGGGAGGACTTCTCCAGAATGTCAGAGCGTATCCCCAGGAGACTACTTCACGAACCCAGGCGTCTGTTGGCGTTTGTTGTCGTGAGATGCCAGGTGTCTGAAAACTGAAGAAGTCGGCCTCCTACCCCGGGATCCCCCAGGGGGAGGCCCGCCCCATCAGGCCACAGGCTTATCCTGTAACCTGGAAGCCGGACGTTTGTTTGGCATGGGTTTCTTAGAAAGTAGTTTTCTGCTAGAACTGGTTGAAGACTGACCTCTAGCCTTCCCCTGTGGCTGAAAGGCCCGAAAGAATGACCCTTTAGGTCTAGCAACAGATGCTGAGGGTAGACCAGCCGTTTTAGAGGCTGCCACCATAGCCACAATCTTGTCCAGTCCCGTGCCAAACAGAATACCTCTCGTAAATGGAAGGGACTCTAAGGCCTTCTTGGACCCTGCATCTGCTTTCCAATCCCTTAACCACAGGGCTCTGCGCATCACAACCGAGACAGCCGATGCTTTAGAAGATAATATACCAGCATCCAATGCTGCCTCTTCCAAATATGATGCAGCCTTCTTGACATAGGAAATAATCTCCAGCTGTTCCTTGGATACTTCTGGCAGAGATTCTGCCAGTGTCCTCATCCATTCTTCAATGGCTTTGGAAACCCAATCCGTAGCCATGGCTGGGCGAGTGGCCGCTCCTGAGAGCGAGAAGACTGCCTTGAGACAGGCTTCAAGTCTCCTATCCATGGAATTTTTAAGAGAGCATGCAGATGGTATGGTCAATGTGGCACTCCTTACCAAATGTGCTACATGCGCGTCTACTGACGGTGGAATTTCCCATTTAGTACACTCCTCCAACGGAAAAGGGTATAAGGCCGCAACCTTTTTTGTAAGATGGAACTTCCTATCCGGAGAATTCCATGCTTCCCCCATAAGTTCCGACAGGTGTTCAGATTTGGGAAATTCAGCCTTCACCACTCTCTGGCGCTTAAATACAGGCGCCTTTCTTTGCAGTGGCTCTCACTCATTTATGTTCAACACAATAAAAGGGACATCTGTTGCTGGAAAATTATCCCCATCCTCTCCCGAGAGAGATTCTTGAGAGGAATCATGCGCCTCCTCACCCTCATCAGAGGACGTACCGGAGTCTGTGGCCTGACCTGCGTGTGAGGCCGAACACCTTCTGCTCTTTGGCTGCACTGGTCTAGCTGCTTGTAGCTGTTGCTGAAAAGCCGCTGAAGATGAAGCCATGCCCTGACCTGAGTGCGCATACATGTCCAACCAAGTTGGAAGCATAGGGGGCATAAACATGGCAGGTTGCAGCTGCTGAGGATGTCTCAACACTGGGGCTGCCAATCGTTCCGCAACCTGTGCCATAATCTGGGAAAAAGAAGCCCAAGGGGTTCTTATCCAGAGGCTGGTAAGCTTGACTGATGTGACACCTTAAAACAGTGACTACATAATCCATTTTGTATGAAATCCTGTGGGGATAATCAGGGCCGGCCCTAGCCCAAATTTTTTGGTAAGCGAGTAGGTTTTTTGGCGCCCCCCCTATGCAGTGCCCGCGGTAGTGGTCCCCCCTGTGCAATGCCCCTTGTGCCCCCATTAGTAGGCTTATACAGTGCCCCCAGTAGTAGTCCCCCCTCTTGTAGTGCCCCTAGTAGTCCCCCCTTGTAGTAGTCCCCCCATTGTTGTGCCCCCAGTGGAGGTATCCCCCCCCATGTAGTGCCCCAAGTAGTAGTCCCCCCCAGTAGTAATCCTCCCTTCAAGTGCCCCCAGTAGTAGTGCCCCCAATAGTAATCCCCCCTTCAAGTGCCCCCAGTAGTCCCCCCTTCTAGTGCCCCCAGTAGTAATCCCCCCTTCAAGTGCCCCAGTAGTAATCCTCCCTTCTAGTGCCCCCTGTAATCCCCCTTCAAGTTCCCCCAGTAGTAATCCCCCCTTCAAGTACCCCCAGTAGTAATCCCCCCTTCAAGTGCCCCAGTAGTAATCCCGCCTTCAAGTACCCCCAGTAGTAATCCCCCCTTCAAGTGCCCCAGTAGTAATCCCCCTTCAAGTTCCCCCAGTAGTAATCCCCCCAGTAGTAATCCCCCCTTCAAGTGCCCCCAGTAGTAATCCCCCCTTCAAGTACCCCCAGTAGTAATCCCCCCTTCAAGTGCCCCAGTAGTAATCCCCCCTTCCTGTGCCCCCAGTAGTAATCCCCCCTTCAAGTGCCCCCAGTAGTAATCCCCCTCTTCCTGTGCCCCCAGTAGTAATCCCCCCCTTCAAGTGCCCCCAGTAGTAATCCCCCTTCAAGTGCCCCAGTAGTAATCCTCCCTTCTAGTGCCCCCTGTAATCCCCCTTCAAGTTCCCCCAGTAGTAATCCCCCCTTCAAGTACCCCAGTAGTAATCCTCCCTTCAAGTGCCCCAGTAGTAATCCCCCCTTCAAGTGCCCCCAGTAGTAATCCCCCCCTTCAAGTGCCCCCAGTAGTAATCCCGCCTTCAAGTACCCCCAGTAGTAATCCCCCCTTCAAGTGCCCCAGTAGTAATCCTCCCTTCTAGTGCCCCCTGTAATCCCCCTTCAAGTTCCCCCAGTAGTAATCCCCCCTTCAAGTACCCCCAGTAGTAATCCCCCCTTCAAGTGCCCCCAGTAGTAGTCCCCCCCTTCAAGTGCCCCCAGTAGTAATCCCCCCTTGTAGCCCCCCCCAGTAGAGACACACGTTATAAAAAACAAAACAAAAAAAAACCACTTACCTGAACGTCATGACGACGTCTCTCCCATTACCCACTGCGGGAGCCGGAAGATGGCTCCCGCAGTGGGAGCTACAGCAGCCGATGAGAGTCTGACAGACTCTCATCAGCTGCTGAAACAAACACACAGTTGCCGTCCGGTCAGCGCTACACGCGCGGTGCAGCTGTGTCACAGAGACACAGTCTGCACCGCGGTAATTCTGCATGGTCGCGGCCGCGGCGCCCTTCACTACGTGGCGCCTTACGCGGCCGCGTACCATGCGTAGCCATAGAACCGGCCCTGGGGATAATCCTGCTTTTGCAGGCCATACATGACACCAGCACAGGGGCTTCAGCCACCCGTCTTTCAGATTCTTTAGACATAATGATTTTTATGCAAAGTTCAGAGCACACAAGTGACAATGTTTCACCCCAACTTCCCCACACACCTGTATGGGGGCCTTTAGTCTCTTTCATATACACTAAGGATGCTCTGTGCCAAATTCCATGCTTTTATAACAAAGTGCACAATAATTTGTCTTATGCACCGCACTATACGGTAATGAAATTTATTCATTAATTCCATTGATTTCATATCAGGTGTGTCTTGTTTTTCTTAATACCTGTGGATCATTATATTTTTAACCTCATCTGTTGTTTTTCTGTCTAAAGGCCCCCATACATCAGCAATCTGAAAACAACTATAGAATCTGATTCTAGCTATTATCTTCTAGAAGGTGCTAGTTAAATGTTAAGTAGAATCTGATTGGTTGCTATGGGCAACATCTCCACTTCTAAAAATTCTCACTTTAGTAAATATACCCCTAATACCATTCAGAAAATGCATGTAGCCATAGGGATCATTGTGCTTTATACTAATGCAGGGAAAATATACTAATGATCCCATTTGAATGTATAGATCTCTTCATATATACCAGCTTCATAATGGAGGTAATGTGCAATGAAATAAAATAGATAGGCTCAACATCAATCACAGTAGTACCTCACTAATAGTTGTAGCTGCACTAAAGTTGCTCACTACATGCTGCCAAAGGTATACAATCGGGAAACCGGCTGCCTTAATACCCGCAGCCGGCTTCCCGACTGTCATATCCCGGTGAGGGTGAAATGCCGGGCGTCTAGATGTAGACGCCTGACATTTCCCCAACGCCGGGAGATCGAAGGGATCCCGGGCGCCGCGAGCGGACAGCCGCAGGGGGGGAGGGTTAGGTTTAGGGCACCCGGGGGGGACTTAGGGTTAGACACCCCCCGGGAGGGTTAGGGTTAGGCTAGGGGGAGGGAGGGATAGGCACCCCCCGGGGGACTTAGGTTTAGACAGCGGGGAAGGTGGGGATTAGGGTTAGGCACTTGGGGGGGAGGTTAGGGTTAGACTTGGGGGGGGAGGTTAGGGTTAGGCACCCCTAAGGAGGGTTAGGTTAGTTTATACTTACCTTAGTGACGATCAGGATTTCCAGCACTGTCGGGCTTCCGCTGCCGGGCTCTGCTCATCTGTCGGCAAGGCGCTGCCGGGAATCGAATTTCATACGGATTCCCTGCCAAAAGTCCATCCGAAGTTCCATGTCTAGTAATGAGCACTGTATGTCTCCTCCATTACCTGTGCAGGCTGGTGTCACACCAGCTGTTTGGAAGAAGCATTTGAGAGTAAAAAAAACCAAAAACATCAGATATTTGCTTTCATTTTATATCAGTAAAGTCTGGGATCAGCCCTTTGCTGGCACCTTATCTATTCCCAGAGCTTGTTTTGCTCTTGAACTCTATATAATGCTGAAGTCCAGGTCTACTGACATCTTATTTTTAGGCAGCAGGAATACAATTTGCCTAATGTTGACTTTTTTTATTATTATTATTTATTTATAAAAGAAAGACAATCAGTACAAGTATTTTGGTTATCACGGATCTGTGTGCGCATGGCGTATATAGAGACCAGTACTTGTGGGGAGGATATGATGGCATGTAGGATCAGATAAAGACAAAATGTTTGCTTCTGTTTCCTGACAGTGGGATGTTCTGCGATGGGAATCAGACATATCTCATTGAGCCAGGCGAGAAATACAACCCAAACGTAAGTCATTTATAATTTCAGTACAAAAGAGTGCCGTAATGAAGATGTGCTATTCATGTTGTGCTGTGTCACCAGTGCAGTAACATTCACCGGCAGAATACTAATAGTGACTAGTTCTTAAGCCTTATACATGTTAGGTGGGGGTAATGGCTCTCTTATTAGCTTTATCTTTCCAACTTAGAAGATCTATCTCGCCGGTGAAGGTGAGGATTGCAAGAACAATGATGAATTATAACCAAGAAGGTACAAATAGAACAAATAGGCTAGTTGTGGTTTGTGCTCTGTGGGAGAGAATCAGGTTTGCTTACCACCATGTGGGAAAGGAAACCCGATTCTCTCCCACAGTCTGGCAGGGGCACCAATGGCAACTCTTTGTGCCATGGAAAACAACACCTAAGCCTTGAGAATTGTGATTGGATCTCCTGAACCCTTCCATCCAGACGACAACGTCACACCACTCTAACCAGAGCTGATCAGTATTTTGAGAGGAGGTTTGATATTTATGAAGGTGGTGGAGGCGCTGCAGTGTTTAGGTCTTTGTAGGTGAGGATGAGTGATTTTAACTGAATTTGAGAACATATGGCGAGCCGGTGTAGGGATTTGCAGAATGGTTCGTTGGCGAGAGAAGAGCAGTTTTACAGAGACATTGGGATAGATTGAAGCTGGGACAGATAATTCCAAATAGGAAGATGTTGTAGTAGTTGAGGAGGGAGATGATGAGAGAATGGTGGAGTTTTGGTACCATCCTGAAAAAAAGGGACATATTCACACAATATTTAGAAGATGGATAGGTCATGAGAGATACTGGATCTGAGGAGTAAAGCAGAGGGTGGGGTGACTCCAATGCAGCAGACTTGGGAGACTCGGGGAATTGTTGTGTTACTGATGGTGAGCTGGGGTTCTCTAGGAAGCAGCAAGAACATAAGTTCTGTATTGGACACGATGAGCTTTAAGTAACATATGGGTCATCCATGTAAGTCGCTGTATAGCAAGCTATAGTCATACCTGGTATTTATTGTGCCGGACTTCCAAAATAAGACCTGGCCAACCAAGACTGCTATGTAGTACATCACTAGTATTGTGTACCAAGCAGTGAGAGCACTATACCATCCATAGATGGGGAGCGCTCTTCAGTTCGCTGAAAGCACATTGTAGATGACTGCGGGTGCTTAGTGTAGCCAACATCTCACACTACAATGCTGAGAGGCACCATTCTCAGACACACTGCTTAGAGGGGAATTACAGGGGGGGTCTTCACACCTCTCTAATCAAATCATTGTCCTCCAGGATTCCAAGTAATCTAAACAAATAAACTAATCATTGGATACATTAGTCACCTGTAACCTAAAATACAAATTAGCAATGAGCTACTGACAAATATCTAGTTAGTCAGGAAGTTGCAGGATCCTCTGTAAGGGAACATATTTGTAGTTACACAGCAGCTGGACAACCACATATTTACTAATAAAAGACTGATTCTGAGATAAGGGTCCGATTCTGAGATGGTTGGTAATGCAGCCGCTCACACATTAGTCATTTTGGGAATATGCAGATGCCAATCTCAGCCTTCCCTTTGTGCGGCACGGTGCCATGGAGTGTACGAGCACTGAGACCCCCAGGTTTAAAGACTCTGAGCTGCATCACAATAATTCTTTATGCTGTGTCTCGGAGATTTGCCAGCCGTGATTTCATTTCTGGCCCTAGAGGTCACACCCACCCCTGGCACTTCCGAGTACAAGTCACACCCACCCCTGGCACTTCCGAGTACAAGTCACACCCACCCCTGGCACTTCCGAGTACAAGTCCCCTGGCCACATCAGCAGAAATAATAGGATGCAGCCGGGTCATTTCTTATCCCTTTCAGGAGTATTTATTATTAAATTGAATCTGCTTATAAAAAAATAAAACTCCTCCTCCTCATTTGCATACTCCGGTTACTTACTACGCAGGTTTTATGCCTCTGCACAGTAAAGTGTATTACATTGAAAGAACTGGTATAATATCTGAGCAGAGAAATAAATGTATAATCCGATGGCTGAAGATATAATAAATGTGAAGGGGGCAAAGTTTAAAGCCGAAAAATGCACTTAATGATGTACAGTATTACACTGTGTTTCTATGTGTTGGGTATTTTCTATTGTGCGTGCCTCCTAGATTTTCACCCACCGTTCTAAGGGCCTGATTCAGACCCGGACACTAAGCTGTGATCGCTTGCGGCCAAAAGGGGCCGGGTATACAAATTCCACGATCTCACTGTGTGGCATAAGGACGCCCTCTATGACTTATAGGACGACGGCAGTGAGCAAACCCAGGTGTCTAAAGACGCCCACTTTCCTTTCCTAACACACATCATCTCCAGGAAGTGTATGAATAATCGGGAACATCGAGAGCCATCGGAGCTGGTGATGTGTACAATGACGCTTCCATGCTAATTATGCACACCCATAAAACTCAGTTTTGACGGCCAGACACCTGCGTTTGCACCACCACTGCCCCGTTCACAAGCACCTTCCCGTTACCACCCACAAACGGCGCTGTCACTCATAGTAGTGCTCAGTCTTTGTGCTACGAGCGCACGATTCCCGATCGCAGCGAGTGGCTCACGCATTGTGATGCATGCGTAGACGAGCGACCATCACCCACAGCGAGCGAACGCAGCTTAGCGTCTGGGTCTGAATCAGGCCCTATATCCCCTTTAAATCCGTGAGAGAAAGTGGCGATTGTGCTCCTCATCAATCTGAACTGTAACGATTGCTGAGTTGCAGGAGATTGTTGGCTAAAAGTCACAGGATGAGGATGTATTGGATACATCTGCTGCTCTCTCATTGACTGTCCCATTGCAGCTTTCTGTTTATGGACCTGAGGAAGTACAAGGACAACATTTTCGATTTTACTTTGGACGCCTGTCAGGACATTTGATGAGTTACTCTGCATCCTGCACCATACTTGCCAACTCCCTGAAATAGTAGCAATCTCCCTGAAGAGTCTAGCAATCTTTCTCATTGCACCTTATCCCCATTATGAAACGTAGATATATATACATAATATATATATATATATATATATATATATATAAACAGAGCTATTGTACATTCAAATGGGATCATTATTATAATTTCCCTGCATTGGTTATAAGGCACAATGATCCCTATGGCTACATGCACTTTTATTATAAGGTTTTTTGTGGCCACTTATAGGGAACCACTTGTAAAACACAATACATGTGGATCTTACTGACTGCTTTAACGCTCGTTTACATGTGGATGTAAGTCAGTATTATGACACGCCCCTCAGATGTAGAAGTACACGCCCACTTTACCACCACACTCATAGGTGCTGCTTTTACAATCTCCCTGAAACGCTTTTTCAAAAGTAGGCAAGTATGTCCTGCACTCATAAAGCAATATGCCCAACTGAGGCACAGTACAAGTCCTGAGGAATGTCTCCTCGTTACAAGAGGTGTGATCAAACGCCTGCTCGTGGAAATTTCCCCTATGTCTTTTCATCACCCAACGCGTTTTGTCTTTATTTCCCCCCCTTTGCTATCTACCAGTTCTAAATGATCCGCTGTAAATACAGGAGCCAGCATCTAAACAGAAAAGCTGGGGGGGGGGGGTTTAAATGGAAAATAAATAAACAATGAATAGGATGATCATCACAAGTGGCAATCCTGCAATCACGGCTACATGTGATTTACTGTTATTGGAGAGAACAGTATGATCAGTAAATGGGGGCCAGCAATTCTGTAAGTGGCCTAATCATCAACTGCGGCCGGGTGGCCCCCAGTAAATAACAATCCAACTCTTTGTGAGTTGCGATAGTGGATACTTAACTACCTGAGCACTTCAGTATAGCTCTATTGTGGGGACAGCTGCACCGAAAAGCAGCTGTCCCCGCAATCCCCAACTGCTACAGAAGAAGCAGTGATACTTAGCCCTGCTGTAATTACTGCTATGGTATAAGTGGCATTACGGTGCATTATAGGGCAGGCCAAATATTGTGTGGCCCATTTTGCCTTTCTCATTGGTGGGCATTGTAGTGCAGGCCAAGTGCCTGACACCCGGCTTCCAATACTGCCTGTCGGGTTGCTATGGCAATATGACGCCTGCAGTCTAGGGCTGTTACCTATAGGCAGTTTATAGCTTACAATGCCAATACACTGGGGTATGCCCTATGCTCCGATAGGACAACCCACCTACCTATGGGAAGAGCAAAAGCAAATTCATGGATGAAACCATTTCAACTGGCAATGGCTGGTAACTCTCCTCCACATGTAAGGATAGAATTTTAATGGGTGGGGTATGATTTCCCGGCGGTCGGAATGCCGCTAGTCAGTATACTGACAGCGGCATACCGACAGTGGTACGTAAGTATAGTACCACTAACCCTTACCCCTATCCTAACCCGCCCCCCCCCCCCCTAGTGCCTAACCCTCCCCTAATCCCTGATACTTCCCTTCGGGATCCCGACGCTGTCGGGACTCTGGTGCCGGTATTTAGACCGTAGGAATCCCGCACCCCGGGATGCTGACTACATCCAGAGTTTAATATATGTAAATAAAACTCTGCTCTGCATTATAATGTAGAATAGGAGAAAACATGATCTTATCTAAAACTTGAATTAGTTATAGAACCATGGATAAAATGTACCAACTCCAAAATAAAAACGTATATAATCAGCGATTACCAACACACCTGTACTTGTGTTAATGCAGAGATACAGCCCGAGTACTAACGACTGCCCCGATTTACAGTTAGCATAAATTGCAATTTGTGAACAACCCATGTAGCACTGCGAGCAAATGTAGTTTTTTATTTTTTGCTTGCAGGGAAAATACTGAATGATGTTACCTGTTGCATGTACATATCGGCCAGCTCTATTCCTACACTGGTGTACCAGCTCCACAGCCCTGGGTGTAATACTGATCAGAAGAGACAGCACATGGGGTCTGATCTGATCCTACTGTTCTGTGAAACAGGTCAATGTTTATTTGCATAAGCAAATTGTATCAATCATGGCTAAAAAATACTTCAACTTTTTTTCCCTCATTTTCAAATTCAATTATTTTATTAATAAGTGAGCATTTGTAAAGAAATTAACTATAGCCCCAAATGGACTAGCCGGCAATAATACTTGGGGGCCCATTTATCAATAATCGTATAGAGCAATATTAGCGCCCATGATCGCATTACATTATGTGATCATACCGCCCGGATGTATTAAAGAGCACCCGCAGGGTCAGGGGCTCTAAAAGGAGCCTGTTACTGCGATGGGCTGGGAGTGAAGTGACCGCGTCAGCGATCTCTTCACTCCTGTGCATGTGCGGTCTACAGGCCAAGCATGTGCGATGGCCATTGCCGAGGAGGGATCCTCTGGGACCACCTCCCGGCTAGTTTTGTGATTAGGCTACAGTGGCACAATGCCATTTTTACATAGCGTTAGCGAAGCTCTGGAATGCTTTGGAAACCTATGGGGGGTATCGGCTGACATTGGAAATGTAGGGACCGCCGCAGATATTGGATATTTCTACTTCAGGGTCCATAGGGTATCCACAGGATACCTTGGGTATAGGTGTGACGTCAGTCGCAGGGCACCAAAGAGTTAAGCTTTCAGCCTCCCAGGATGCACTAGGTCCCCCTCCTATACCCCGCCCCCGGGCCAAGGCACCTCAGTTTAGTTTGGTGCCCGGCCGGAGTCGGGTGCACCTGTTGGAGTGGGGGCTAGAAGAGCCCCTGAAGCTTATTCTTCATGCAGCTGTGGCTGCACAACTGGATGAACAGCATGGACAGTCAGTCCTGACGTCCATGCTGTCTTCCCTACACCCCGCCGGTACCAGAACGCCGGTACTGATCCGGGGATGCTGGTGGGCGTCTGGGGTCACAGCTAGCGGTGACCCCAGATGCTCCGGACCATGGCCGGATTCAAGGGGGACAGAGGTAAGCAGCGGGGTCCCGCGGTGGGTCCCCGCTGATCACATGGTCCTAAGTCCCCAGGCAGGGGGCTCCCTGGGGACTGGCTGCAGCGTGGAGCCAGGCGACCAACCTGCGCTTCCACTACCCCCTGGGACAGCGGACCGCAGCAGAGCGGTAGCGCTGCGGCGTCCCAGGGGTTAAATGCATGCCAGGGGAGCGCGCCTTCCCTGTCTCACAACCGGCGCCTCCCCCGCTGCACACAGCCCTCTCTGCATGCTGCCGACTGGTCCTGTGGCAGCGCTCCTCCCCCAGGCCAGCCTCCTCTCTGCTCCTCGGCGGCCATCTTCTCCAGAACGCATGGTGAACGCTGCTGGAAGCGCTGGACGGAAGCATCGTGGTCTGGGTCCCCCCGCATACCTCTCCTCCGCTGTGGTCAGGTCTGTGTATGCAGCGCTGTGTCCTACCAGGCCCTGTGTCTGTGTAGTTGAGTGATCAGCGCTGTTAGTGCAGGAATTGTTATTTTTCTGCATTGTATGTGACTGTGCTAGCGCTGCTGCCTGTAATCTTTTCTTCTCTAAACTGTCAGCTTTATTACTGTCCCTGTTTTTTCTGCTAAAGCCCTTGCGGTGCGGTGCTGCAGGGTGGTCTCTCGCCTATTTAATACTTAATTGGTGAGAGAGGTCACATACGTGGTGCCATCATGTCTGAAAGTGCAAAGTACCGTTAGCGGAGGGGGAGGGTAGCGCGGAGGGCCTTTGCCGGCAGTGTTTGTCCATGGCGCGGCCTATTACGGTTACAGCACCGGTACAGGAGCCGCCCTGGGCTTGTTTCGCTCAGGCGTTAACAGCTTTAGTGGGCCAGTTAGCTCCGCAGCCCGCGTTTACTCCGATGGGTTTGTCCCAGCAGTCTGTGGTGTCGTCACCCATGCAGGGGTTCCCACGACAATTGGTGGTACCCCACAGTCTCCCTATTTCCCCGCTCCCGGGTTCTCAGGAGCCAGCGTGGGTTAACTCCCTGACGAGTTCTGTACAGCACTTGTCGGATGTGTTGCAAGGGGAGTCTGTGATGCGGTCTCATAAAAGGCCGGTGGCGTCTCTGTCCGCTCCTTATGAGGATGACGAAGGGACGTCTGATGATGGGGAGATTCTAGATCCTTACGATCAGGAACCTCTCCATACTAAGGACGCTGATGCTAAGTCCAAAGTATATATTCCTGGACTTATTCGGGCGGTCCGCACAGCCTTGGTGATTGAGGACGAAGTTCCCCCAGCGGCTAAATCTAAGTATGCCTTTTTCAAAGATGTGAAGGGCGATGCCACAGTCTTTCCTCTTTCGGGTCAGTTGGTAGACCATTTAGAGGAGGCGTGGAAACAACCTGGCAAAAGATACCAGCCGCAGAGACGCCTGGCGGTGGCTTATCCGTTCGCGGATAATTATTTTGCGAAGTGGGAATCCCCTCCACAGGTGGATTCTCACGTGACCCGTCTTGTCCGTAGTGCCACATTGCCGATGCCATCCATGTCCTCCCTTAAGGATGCTACGGACCGCAAGGTAGAAATCTGCCTGAAGTCCGCTTATTCCCTTGCAGGGGGGGCAGCACGGCCGGCTATGGCCATTTGCTGGGTTGCCAGAGCGATGGAGCGCTGGGCGGATTCATTAGAGGCTTCTTTTGAATCCGACTGTCCGGCCGATCAGGCGGAGTTGATTGGCAATCTCCGTGATTCGGCCACCTACATCAACGAGGCGGCTCTAGACATTAGTACTCTGGTGTCTAGAATTTCTTCAGCAGCGGTAGCTGCTCGTCGCACCTTGTGGCTGCGATCCTGGAAGGCGGACGCAGATTCCAAGAAAGGTCTGGAAGCGTTGCCGTTTACCGGAGAAGTTCTCTTCGGTCCGGATCTGGATAAGATTGTGGCCACGCTGGCGGCAGCCAAATCTGCCTGTCTCCCGTCGGCCGCTGCTCCTTCTGGTTCGGGACCATCGTCCTTTCGGTCATCTAGGGCCCAGGGCAGGCCCAAACCACCATCGTTTCCTCGACAGGCTGGCCCTAAGAAATCGGTCAAGCCCCGGAAGCAGGCATGGAGTACCAGACGTCCGGCCCCCAAGCCAGATGACAAGCCTGCGGCCTGACGGTCCGGGCCTCCCTTTGGGGGATCCCAGGGTGGGAGGCCGCCTGCTACAGTTCGCCCAGTGTTGGTCGACCACTACGACAGACACTTGGGTTCTGGAGGTGGTTTCCCACGGATACGCCCTCTCCTTCCGGCACAGACCCCCGGCTCGCTTCTTCACCACGGGTCTCCCATCAGACCGGAACAAGGCTACGGAGCTGCGGAAGGTATTGCACACTATGCTCCAGGCTGGAGTTATAGTGGCGGTTCCATTCTCCCAGAGGGGCCAGGGTTTCTATTCAAATCTATTTTTGGTACAGAAACCCAATGGGTCATATCGTCCGATTCTCAACCTCAAAGCACTCAACAAGTCTTTGCGGGTCCCGAAGTTTCGGATGGAGACCCTACGGTCCATCATTCTGGCGCTGGAACCTGGGGACTACTTGGTGTCATTGGACATACAGGACGCTTACCTGCATGTCCCTATTCTTTGGCGCCATCAACAGTTCCTCAGGTTTGCAATCAGCAGCGACCACTTCCAGTTTCGGGCGTTACCTTTTGGCCTGGCAACAGCACCACGTGTTTTCACCAAGGTGATGGCGGTCATGGCGGCTTCTCTGCGGCTGCAGGGAGTCCGCATGTTGCCGTATTTGGACGACCTGTTATTGGTGGCAGGATCTCCAGAGCTCCTGTTACGCCACTTGGACCTGACCATTGCACTGCTGCAACGGCACGGCTGGCTAATCAACTGGCAGAAGTCCACTCTAATCCCGTCTCGGAGGATTCTGCATCTTGGAGCCTTATTGGACTCGGGACAGCAAAGGATCTTCGTGACGGAGGACAAGATCTCTGCTTTACAGTCAAGGGTGCGCAGTTGTCTGCACAGCCGCCGGGTGTCCTTACACTCGGCGATGAGGTTACTGGGCTCCATGGTGTCGGTGTTCGACATGGTGGAATACGCCCAGTTTCACTCCAGACCTCTGCAGCACCTGATCCTGTCCAAGTGGAACGGGCTGACTCAGTCTCTGAAGTCCCAGACGATTGTGCTCACCCAGGAGGTTCGCCTGTCCCTTACGTGGTGGTTACAGACGACCCACCTCAACAAGGGACGTCCGTTCTGGGTTCCAAATTGGGTCCTGTTGACAACGGACGCCAGTCTTCGGGGCTGGGGAGCAGTTTCGGGTCCACACTTGTTCCAGGGCAGGTGGACGCCGACAGAAGCGGAGCTTCCAATAAATATCTTGGAACTCCGTGCGGTCTTCAATGCTCTCCAGCAGGCACAGCGGTTTCTCCAGGGTCGCCCGGTGCAGGTCCAGTCGGACAACGCTACCACCGTGGCCTACATAAACAGGCAAGGAGGAACTCGCAGTCGGGCGGCTCTCGTAGAGGTCTCTCGGATCCTGGTTTGGGCGGAGCGCAATCTTCCGGCCATATCAGCGGTCTTCATCCCGGGAGTGCTCAATTGGGAGGCGGACTTTCTAAGTCGCCAGGACGTTCATCCGGGGGAATGGTCCCTGCACCCGGACGTTTTTCAACTACTGGTGGACAGGTGGGGTCTTCCAGAAATCGACCTCATGGCGTCCCGGCACAACAACAAGTTGCCGGTGTACGGGTCTCGCACAAGAGACGAAGGGGCGTCTCTGGTGGATGCTCTGTCCGTCCGGTGGACGTTCCGGTTCGCATACCTGTTCCCTCCGGTCTCCCTTCTTCCACGGGTAATCCGGAAATTCAAACAGGAAGGAGGGACGCTCCTGTTGATAGCTCCCGCGTGGCCCAGACGGCACTGGTTCTCAGACCTTCAGGGTCTGTCCGTGGACATTCCTCTGCGGTTGCCGCTACGACCGGACCTTCTGTCTCAGGGTCCTTGCCTTCACCCGGACCTGACTCGGCTGTCTTTGACGGCGTGGCTGTTGAGACGGCCATGCTGAGGTCCCGGGGGTTTTCCAGCTCTGTGGTGCGTACCATGTTGCGAGCTCGGAAACCGTCTTCCGCGAGGATATACCATCGCGTGTGGCATACGTTCTTCCAGTGGTGTCGACCGAGAGGTTATGCACCGCGGGAGTTTCGTCTGTCTCGGATTCTCGCCTTCCTGCAAGCGGGACTAGATCATGGGCTTCGCCTTGCTTCTTTGAAGGTACAGGTTTCGGCCCTATCTGTCTGGTTTCACCGTAGGATTGCTACAATCCCGGATGTGCGCACCTTTATGCAGGGTGTTCTCCGCATTCAGCCGCCCTTTGTTCCACCTGTGGCGCCTTGGGATTTGGCTGTGGTCCTGAGGGCTCTCCAAGGACCGCCGTTTGAACCACTGGGCTCAGTGGATCTTAAATGGCTAACAGCTAAGACTGTTTTCCTTCTGGCCATTGCTTCGGCCAGACGTGTTTCTGAGTTAGGGGCTCTTTCTTGTAGACCCCCTTTCTTGGTTTTTTATGGGAACAGGGCAGTGCTCCGCACTCGGCCCGAGTTTCTTCCCAAAGTTGTTTCCCAGTTTCATATTAACGAGGAAATAGTTGTTCCGGCCTTTAACTCACCGGGTCTTTCCGTGGGTGAGGCCTCTTTGGATGTTGTGCGGGCCTTAAGGACTTATGTTGACCGCACTTCTTCGTTTAGGAAGTCGGACGCTTTGTTTGTCCTCTTTGGCTTCCGTAAAAAGGGTTGGCCTGCTTCAAAGCAAACTTTGGCAGCCTGGATCCGTATGGCTATTTCTGAAGCTTATCTTCATGAAGGCCTACCGGTCCCTCCTTCTCTGAAGGCTCATTCCACTAGGTCTGTGGGTCCTTCGTGGGCAGCTCGACGTGGTGCCTCGGCAGTTCAGATCTGCAAGGCTGCTACGTGGTCTTCTGTCCATACCTTCGTGAGGTATTACAGGTTTGACACCTTCGCCTCTCAGGATGCTTCCTTCGGGCGGCGGATTCTCCTTTCTGCACAGGAGCGTCCCCACCCTTAAAGGATACTGCTTTGGGACATCCCCAAGGTATCCTGTGGATACCCTATGGACCCTGAAGTAGAAAATATGAGATATGGTAAGAACTTACCCTTGTTATCTCTATTTCTACGAAGTCCATAGGGTTCCACAGGACTCCCGCCCTGTCGCACCTGTGCTGCAGATGGGCTTTGCTCTGGTCACCGGTTTTCCGTCTCCCTCTGGTGAGAATGTGATTCTTGTATGTGTCCAGATCTTTGTTCTCTCTCTTCCTTCTCCTCCTCCGGCCTATGGCTTGGTAACTAACTGAGGTGCCTTGGCCCGGGGGCGGGGTATAGGAGGGGGACCTAGTGCATCCTGGGCGGCTGAAAGCTTAACTCTTTGGTGCCCTGCGACTGACGTCACACCTATACCCAAGGTATCCTATGGAACCCTATGGACTTCGTAGAAATAGAGATAACAAGGGTAAGTTCTTACCATATCTCATATATCTGCCGCAGTCCCTCCTTAATACATCTGGGGGATACTTGTTATTTGTGGATACCCCCCCAAAAACAGGTGTTTTCTGAGAATATGTTGAAAATAGTTAATGATAAATGAGCCCCTTAATCAAGTAAGTTGGTAAGAGCATGCATAAGGCTCAGGAGCAGGCATAAGGCTCAGGAGCAGGCATAAGGCTCAGGAGCAGGCATAAGGCTCAGGAGCAGGCATAAGGCTCAGGAGCAGGCATAAGGCTCAGGAGCAGGCATAAGGCTCAGGAGCAGGCATAAGGCTAAAGCCTATGGCAGACAAATGAACGACATCGTTATAGCAGAAACAAGCCCAGTCTCTTGCATGTACAGCTGCTCAACCGTGCAGTGTTCCCCATATAAATATAATAAGTAATGCTGGGCATCCACTGCCAGATAACATGACTGTCAGGCTGACAGACACATTTTATCTGGCTGCCTGTCACCCTGCAGATACTGCGGGCATACCCTGTGAGATCTGTGTATTGGCCCCGATATCTGCGCTCTGCCCCCCGAGGAGGAGACATTTCCTCATTCCTCCCCTGCGAAGGACCAGGGGAAATGGCTGTCTGTCGGCCGGGGCTGGGCATACACGGCCCGGTGCAGCCAACATTTAACGTACAAACTATTACATCGGACAGGCATGCTGGACAATCCGGCATGCCCGACCAATCGATATTTTACCCTCGGTCGCCCGCACACAGTACAGTTATCAGGGGGATCCCCTGATATTGGGCGGATCGCCCCGATAATTGCATAGTGTATGCCCAGTGTAAGAAATTACAAAACACACAACTTATTAACTGCAGGTATAGGGTTAGAGAAAGCCGAGCACCATGAACGTTCTGACGCTTTCTTTACACTAGAAGTTGCCATGTGAGCAGGGATTCAGTCTTGTTGATTGCAGATCATTAAAAGCATAGTTAAAGCATTAAAAATACACCGACATACCACAATATGGATGGTGCCAGAACTCATTTATTGTACAGAAATTTCACCTATTCATAAAAATACATTGGTACTCAACATGACCGGCATGTAGACATCATCAAAATATGGCAAATTCAAGCACTTAACACCAGCAGTTAAAATACCAAAAGCAGAAATACAAGTATAAAAAAATACAGTAATAATATAATAATAATTTGCCAGGGAATCAGGTGGCAGAGAAAAGGCTCTATAAAATGTAAAGAGAAATGTGTTTTGCACTCATTTTAACCAGTTGTTAATAAGGAACAGGGCCGTAGGGAGGGGTGTGCGAGAGGTCGCAGGGCCCTGATGGCGGCACAGTCACTGCCCCATGGCCTCTGTCTCTGGTTAGCTGCGTGCCTGGAACGGCACCCTATAGCCAGTATCGCTGCCCGGAGCCTCCAAAGGATGTACTGGGAGCGTACCCTGCGGCTCTGTGGGCAGCTCTGTACTTTCTCCTGGTGACAGCCCCGCCCACTCGCGTGATGTCACAGGAGCCCTGCTCAGACGCTGATCAGATCATTTGCAAGGCATGGTTATTTCTCTGCTGGCACCTGGAGGAAAAGTAAACTTATATTACAGTTATTTCTGAGCTATCGTTTTGCGGTTTGGAGATTTCATCAGACCGGTTATCAAAGTCAAGGTGAAAAGACCTGATCGTAAAATGTATTATTTTGTGGTCATGCTTTGCAGACCGATTGACCCTTTGCTGATAAGTGAAATCCAATATTAGGCAGCAGAAAGATGTACAAAATGTGTGCAGATCACCTTATTAATAGGGAGCAAGTGCTTACAGGACATGTATGTGACGTTAGAACGTTAGCTGTGCAGTTACAAATTCCTGTGCACTCATCACTTAATAAGGCAAATTGACATATTTTATAGTCATTCCAATTGTTTTGTGAAATATATAGTTACATCTACATTGATTTCCCTGTATAATTCCATTTCTGAATATCCAACGTAGCAAATTCTTAGTCATAGGAATATGAAGTGGCAGACTGTTTTTTTTCTTTATCTAGTCACATTCTTCTGATAGTTAAAGCATGCACTCTTGGGGCCATATGTAATAGGGGGAGAGTTTAGCCGTAAACTCGGCCAATGTAATAAGAGTCCGAGAACGTGCAAACTCGCATATTTTTAGACTCAAACTCTCACGATTTAAACTTATCCAGATGTTTTCCCATTTTGAAGATACATTGTCTAAGCTCTCACCCTATTACATTTAGCCCCTGGACTTTGTTTTAAAGAAGTTAAATGTGGAAAAAAGATTCTAGTTTAAAAAAAAAAAAAAAACCATGACCCCTATCCTACCTTTGTTGGCTAGATACAGACTCTAAAACTAAAGCCGCGTATCTACTAGCAGATACCAGCGTGACAGTGCGATTACGGCATCGTACCGTCGTTCCCTTTCCCCCTGCAATGCCTACAGTGAACGATTGATGGCTCAGTGTAGGCACATATATCATCTCTGAGCATGGGCAATATGTCGTTATCGGCAGATTGACTGGCACGTTCAGCAGATGATTGATGTCAGAAACGACCAGTGGGAGCGCGCATCACTGGTTGTTTCCGACATAATAGTGCCCGATTTGTGCAATCGCTCAGTAACATCGCGTAGTGGATATACGGCTTAAGACTTTAAAGACGCCTTTACCTCTCTTAGGGCTTTTTGTGTATATGGTGACTATACTGTATAATTGATAGCGCCGGACTGACCAACAGATGGTTAGATAAACTCTCCTATTAAAGATAGGGTAGGGGTTGTATGTGCAAAATTGAGCCTCTATTTTACAGATCTAACTTCTTGAAAAATAATAAAAAAATACAACTAAAAACACAAAAAGGAGACATCCATTAGTGATGGCCTCTATCTGCAGACCAGCCACAATCCTCTTTTACAGCGAGGGATCATTTGCCATCCAGCAGCCATATTTAAAAGTGAATAACAAAAGCATTAAGTCTTTGTTTAGGCACCTGCTAGGTCCATATAACCTGATATTAGGGGATCATGGGATTGGGGCGAGTGTATATGGGGTAATTTTGCGTAGCTTTCTCCATGGCTTAATATATGATAGAATGAAGATCTACCTACTGACATTGCTTAGCTTTGGAATTATCTATGTAACAACAATATATAGGTTTCAATTACAGAAATAGACCCAAAATTCATATTAATCTGTATAAACAAAGATTGTAGTTACAAAAGGAGCCTTCCACCGACAGAGAAACTGATAGGCTTGTACATGCCGCCCTGCCACTTTTACTTATTGCATTAAATGTTCTTACTAGTTCTTTCTGCCCTTTTTAGTGTAGATGTATCATCAAGCAAAGTTGTTTAACCACTTAACTGACGTGGTCACATGGGATGCGTACGCAGCCAACTGTGCTTCAGCTGACATGGTGCAACCGCACCACCCCGCTGCGTGTTTGAAGAGGAAATCTGTTCTACACATGTGCCTAACGGGTCTCCTCTGACTCCCCGGACCCGGCAATTTCTGACCGGTCTTGCCGGAAAAAATTGTTAGTTAAGCGGTTAATTGTGTTGTCTTGAGATTGGGCACAAAAAAAAAAAAAAAAACTCTAGATAGAACTAGTTTCAATGCAGAGAGCTCATCATATCAGTCATATCAAAATACTAAACTCAGAATCATATAAATACATTCCTGAACAGCACAGAAGGAAGTTAGAATGAAACACAATGTCTTATTAAAAGTTGCGAGGGGACATGTACAAGTTAGCACTCACCTGAGGTGCAAACGCTCTATGTTACAAAGCATATCTAAAGCTAAGTGACATTGTAGTGCCCTAAATACTGATAAGTCACCAAGTAAGAAAAACACCACAACATCAAATAAACAACACAACTGACCAAAAACATTCAATAAATAAAACAGAGAAAACAATCAAAAATAAAGTCACCGATATAAAGATATCTAGAACAAATATAAAAAATAACCCACGTAATAAAATCACTAATGTAATGATGCTTAGAGGGAAGATGAAAGTTCAGAGTTTGAAACAATTATGCCTCATGCCTATGTAGTGTGTGTAACCACAGGAATGTCTATTTCAATGGACGACATACGGGACTGTGATGCGTACGATGGAGGGACATAGCTGTGCATGCTGGCTACATGCGAATAAACCGGCTGCCAGAACGGCGATGGTAGAGACTTACAGGCACAATACCATAAAAACAGTAAGAGAGAAGTGAAAAACAGCGCGCCAGAGCTGCCAATGGCGACAAACACGGAGATGTCGTAGGTAAAGTACGGCCCGTACATCCTGTTCAAAACGTTGTTATAAAATATGGTCCAAATGGACGGAGTAATGCTAATTATACCGGCTAGGATATACAGCAAACCCGCCACAAGGTGGCAACCAGCACTGTTGATGAGACACTCAGTAATTTTTAGGTTTGGCACGTTTGAGCTGAATGTGGTGTTACATATTCCGGTCAGGCACAGTATAAGTGCAGAGCCGGCGGTCAGAATGCTGAACGGAAGAGCAAATTGTAGAACGCGAATGTCCAGCTGATCGACGCTAGCGTACCACTCGGTATCGTACATCAGACACTCCCTGGACCACTCTTGCCGCGTGCACTTTACCCACAGCCCGATGCTGACAGTCAGGTTTTTCTCATTCCTGTTATAGGTGAACAGCTTCATCTGCCTCCACTGAGGCAGCAAGGTGGCAGTAAAGAGGCCGGCAATGGAGGCTGTGCCACACACGAAGGCCAGTAGGGTCACTGCATGCACTTCCTGGCAGCCCATTGTAACCTCAGCACTCCTGGTACCTAGATTAAAAGAAATAGAATTGCATTAGAGAAGACATGACAAATATAGAACACCCTCAAGTGTACACACGGGCCCCCACATGCCGGTGGCAGCGAGATTGTGCACTGGACCAACTGCTGCCTATCTACTCACAAAAGAACCAACCATCTCTCTGAGGCACTTTGTGACACGAATGGGTCCTACAGAGTGGTTATGGCTGAATTTTCAGGAGTATTGGTCCAGCTCAACAAAGAGTTTAATACTTTCTACATCGTGAAATATTTTAGATCATGTTGTATGTGGTGCTTTTAAAGGTCAAAATCATGAAATAACCGAGAGAGGGCACATGGACAAGACTTGCGCCGTCTGAGTGGTGCAATCTGCTCACTTCCTTAGTGATGTGGGAGGGAGGCCTACACACCCAGGAGTCTTCTGAACATAAAGAAACAAAATGGCTGCGCTCATTCAATAACACTTGTATAAATATTATAAACCGTATCTTGGTATAAAGTGTAATTTTATACTTTATACCAAGATACAGTTTATAATATTTATACAAGTGTGACTGAATGAGCGCAGCCATTTTGTTTCTTTAGTTTCTGAAGTAATTACACAAATTCTTCTCCTTGACAGCAGTCTCTTCTCACCCTCAATAGATCATTTAGGAATCGCTATTTTCTTCAGTTTTTTTGTATCTTGTCTTCTGAACATTCTGGGAAAGTAGGCCGGTACGCCAATCCAGTTTTGTCTAAGCTCCGATTTACAGTAATTGTGCCCACTATGGCCACTTTTGTAGGTCAAACATTGGGGCAGTTTGTGAATGGTCAGCAGATGTCCACACATAAACCGATAGCAGTCATCGGCTAACCAAGTTTAGTGCATACTGTCATTTATGCCTATTTTCTGGCATGATTTTTGTTTTGGGTCTACAGAACAATCTTAAATCAATAAGAGCTCGTCCACATTGGTGTTTTGCTTGCGCTGCCTTCCAGAGAGAGGCATGGAATATAAATCAGTTTAAATATAACTTTATGTTGAAGGTCTAGTTCTCCTTCATTATACATTCTAGAAATGCAAAAAATGTAAAGACGTTATTGTATGACAAGCATTGAAAATAACGCAATTGCTGCAGATGCCACCCACACAGTGTTCTCCTGGAAACTGGAATTAAATGACTTTGTGAATGATTTTCACCAGGGTAAGCTGTACAAGGATGTTTCTGGGACATTTGCTATTCACGCTAATAGAAAATGGTGAGGGAAAGAACATGCGTTTATTCTTTTATTTATTTTTTTTAAAGACTGAAAAAAAATATTAAAAGATATTGTTATTCTGTCTAATCTGATACACTGGTAAGATACAAAGGCATGTTTTTGTGAATTTCATCAGAGTTTTGACTACAGAGTTTCCTTGCAACTTAGAGGCCAATTATTACAGTCCATCCTGTTCTCTCCTTTAGAGCGCTATGGGGTGGTGTACTGGACAGATTCAGGGCCTAATTCAGACCCGCTCGCGAGCGCAGGACGCTCGCAAGCGGGTCGATGGTGCCCTAATGCGCACGACAGAGGGAGCTACGTCGTGCGCATGCGCGAGACCCGCATAGCGACAGCCAAGCTGTCGCTATGGGTCTCGCACCAAAGGGGGCGTGCTGTCGATGGTGACTGACAGCACGCCCCCTTTGGTGGGCGTACCGGGGGCGTTGCTGCCCAGACGGAGGCGTTCCCATGGGAACGCCTTCCGTCTGGGTCCGGCCCCACTGACATCACTAGTGATGTCAGTGGGAGTGCTTTTGGCTCTGATAGAGCCAAAAGCACTCCTGGGCTTGCGGCAGCGAGACCCTACCGCAGGGTCTCGCCGCAAGCCCGATGGTCGCGATGGTCTTGACCATCGCGACCATCTTTTTGGCTGCTCGCATAAGCTGTGGGTGGTCACCCACAGCTATGCGAGCGGCCAGGAGGCCGCTCCATTTTTAGGAAGGAGGGCCCTGATTCAGAGCGAGCGCTCTGGTCAGAGCGTCCGGCTCTGAATCAGGCCCTCAGCCCCAAGCACAATGACCGGCAGCACAAGCCAGGTACCCACTTAGGTAAAGGGAATCTATTAACTTTAAAGGGGAGCAGGATATATTAATGGGTGCGAAGTTCTCAAGTGGTCAAGGGGCCTCGGGGTGCATGGGAGTCCCAGAAGTGAGAATACGGCTACTGAAAGTTCAGTCTTATAAAGCAATATTTCAGCTTCATACTTTTTTGCAGCCTAGTAACCAGTGGAACCGCATGGATATGTGGGATAAGACTAGGAGGTCAATTTACTAAGCAGTGTTAGGAGACAGAGTGAAAAGTGATAAGGTGCCAGCCAATCAGCTCCTAACTGCCATCTCACAGGCTGTGTTTGAAAAATGACAGTTGGGAGCTGATTGGCTGGCACCTTATCACTTTTCACTCTGTCTCCTAACACTGCTTAGTAAATAGACCCTTTAGTCTTTACCATGTGGCATAGCATGTACAGCTCTATTTAATAATTAACCTCACTTTTTTCACTTTTGTACGGTTCTTCCTGTACAAATATTATGAGAGGGCAAACTTCTCTGGCATCAGTGATCGTAATCCAATGTCACAGCAGAAACTATTTTGTAGATTTTAGTGTTTTAAATTAGGTAGGTATATCAGTAATCCTAACATACAAGTTACATCCATTATTATAATGTATGATGCATTATAGACGCCATCAAAAAAGTTATGTTAAACTCTTTCCCTTTACAATAACAAAATGTTCATTGGCAAATGAACACCTTTAAAAATATGAGTGGCGAGTAGGGTTACGCTTCTGCTGCAATTCTGGTCCCAATTCAGATGAAGGGGAAAAAAAAAACACTAATTAGTAAAATGGGTCACATAAAAATTGTGCATACCAGCTTTGTGCCCCAGACTAGCTGTAGAGATAGTTTAGCATTGCCTAAACATGGGGGTGATAGCGGATAAGAGAATCGGACTATATAAATTACCGTTAAGCAACTCTTTGCACTTTGTTTATTGTGTTCAGTGACTTTTGGTAGAAGATTATGCTGGAATTAGTTGGTTACAGAGTAGAGTTCCCCCATTTCTACAGTGAAATTAGCACAGACCGTGTGAATTGGCTCTCTATATAGCCGTACTTAGGGGGCATATTAGCACAGACCTGTCTCTATGTGAATTGGCTCTCTATATAGCTATACTTAGGGGGCACATCGTGCCAGGACATGACAAGTGAGCGATTCAGAATTTGGCAACGAGCCCCTCTCTTCCCTGACTCAAATGCTGTCAGATGGGAAAGCTGGAAATGACACCGGGCGTTCGCGCAGCCTTGGCAGCGGCATTGACCGTTCTTCATCTGTTCATAAAACTATGATGAATACTTTGATAACCCAGCACAAAGACTTATTTAATGGAACAAGGGAAGCAGTGTGTAGTCTTTTCTTCTGGGTTTTATAACGCATTCCAAACTCAAATAGGAAAAGGGTCACGTACGTACAAAGACGGATTCAGTGTATTTGTAAAAACAAATTCAAATTAAAAAGGCTGTGTCATATTTAAATGTTGTTTATTAACTCTTAAAAATAAATTACCCCATGCAGATAGGAAGCCTTTTTTCCTACATATGTATGACCATGACTGACATGCCTGAAATATGTAACAATACTTCCAATTAAAAAAAGAAAAAAAAAACCCAACCAATAAATAAAAAAAACAAAACAGAGATTGACACAAAGAGGGGAATTCAATTAAATGCGATGTTGAATAGCGCTGGGAACAAGTGCCCGGGGCTATTCAGTTGGCTGCATCATGCCTGGCACTTAAGTTGGGATATTTATTATTATTATTATTTATTAACAGTTTCTTAAATAGCGCAGTATATTCCGTTGCGCTTTACAATTGGAAACATAAATAGAACAAAACTGGGTAATAACACACAGATATATAGGTAGGAAGGCCCAGCTCGTAAGCTTACAATCTATAAGACGTTTACCGTACCTAATTACAGGGGTTTAGTTGCGGTAGGGAGCGATGCTGTTCGCGCACGCGGTAAGCCCGCAACCAGAATTGCAGCACTAGTCAGATTTCTGCTCGCCACTCAGCAGAAAACCTCTAGTCGCGGGTTTACAGTGCGGCCAATTAAACAGCTCTGGGCACTCATTCTCAGCGCTACTCAACATCGCATTGAATTGAATTCCCCCACAAAGAATTACTGGAAGAGGAAATGTATCATGTATCGTGGCTCTTACACTCTTGCGTAAAGTGCTGGGTATATATAGCGTATGTTTGACATATTCTAAGAGGCATATTGCTAAGTGATACTGAAGGTTAAATGTAAGGCACATCGCATCTCATTTTATTTGTATACATAATAAAATTCAGTTACGATATACAGCATAGGCTGAGATTTATCCTATAACAGTATGTAGTAATGTCGACATGGTCTGAACAGCGACAGTGAATGTCAACATTCACAATATCAGCATTGTGAATGTCAACTGTACAGGGTTCCACTGCAGTTAGGTTTAGGGCTCTAACACTAGGAAATGCTATGTCAACATCCAAAATGTCATCGTTATAACCATGTCAGCATTCTGGTGTTGACATTCCATACCACCCTCATATAATGTATGCCAATTCTGTATCTTTCTGGTGCCCAATAATATACTGAGGTTTTTTTTTGTTTTCCTTTTACAGTTGTGGGCTAAAATATGCCTAAGTTTCTACACGGGCTTACTAGCTATAGATCATTCACAATTTAAAGGTAGACTTTCAGCAGCTATAGTCAAAAACATTCACATCCACTCCCATCAACAGAAGGTAAATAACACTCAGGTGGAAGCACCCTGCTAGATCACAGGCAGCCACCTACCTGTAGTTTTCACTGCAGCTGGTTAACCACTCGCTGTCTGCATAGACACAGATACAATGTATCACCTGGCTACACCTGCTGGGTATCCTTTGGGTTATTATATTTCTTTTGCTATATTTTTAAAAGATTAAAATGAAGCACTTTAAAGCGAGACAGTCCCTGTGTGCAGAGAGTACTCCCCCCCTACCCTCCCCTCCCCTCCCTGGAGCACACATGAGTCACCCCTCCTGCACCATAACCCAGAATTATTAGTCGGATGTACACAGACCTCAGCCCACCCCCCGGAATGCAGCTTCAACCTGCGGCTTCCTAACTAGCACAAGACAGATCACATAACACTGACTGCACCAGTGCTTCCCGAACCCGGTCCTCAGGGCACCCTGACACTCCAGGCATTACAGATATCCATGGATGAGCACAGAGTGGTTAAATTAAAGTGAATAAGGTACTAATTAAGTCACCTGTGCTCAAGCAATGGATATCCTTAACACCTGGAGTGTTGATGTGCGCTGAGGAGCCAGTGGGGTAGTGCATGAGAGCAGTGATGTAGTTGTGCAGGAATGTACCTGCAGCAGTACAAGGTGAGCAGGCATTAGTACATACATATGAGAGAGATACTCTGCAGCTACCTACCCGCAGCAGCCCAGGTTCTCCTGCTCTGCAGTAGTGTAAGGAGTCGCACTCAAAGAGCAGCACGAATCAAGACTCCCACACATTGCACTGAGCATGCGCAGCAGCATTCCGCCGCGGTGCATAATGGGAATTGTAGTCTCCCCGCGCCCTGGCTGTGCGGTGACTCGTCCTCACAGGACTACATTTACCAGCGTGCACCCCGTGTTACTGTGTATATCAGTCCGCTCTAGTGTTGTATTCCGACAGCCTGATCTTTGTGTGGTTGTACAGCGGGTTAGTCCGAGATGGAGTTAGGTTTTGAATGCCAGGGGGGACACTTTTATGCAAAGGCTGGCAGCACAGGGACACTACGCACAGCCAGGGCAGCTGCGGCAGGACATGCCTGGGGACATAGCTTGTCCCTATTTTCCTGATATCTGCACTGACAGTACCATACGAGTTGTCCAAACAGCTCCTGGCTTTTTTGTCGCAGGCCACTAAATAAATGTCGCATTTTGGTCCTGGTCAGTGTCACTGTTGCCAACTTTGAAATGAGAAACAAGCTACGCTTGAGTGAAAAACATGCCCAACCCAATCCGATAAAGCCCAATGTAATATGGTTGTACAGGGGTGGGGGTAATTTAATGAAAACCACAAACGTTATTGTTTATTGTTCATTTTATTAAAATATATATAAATATTTGCAAAGCACGGATTTTCCCTGCTCTACGAATAGACTCCACTGTGTGAAGTAAAGCGCAGGGCACTCGGGGCCTGATTCGGCATAGGACGGAATTGCAAAGCCGCACACAAGCAGCTTTGTAATTCTGTCCTTGCTAAAATGCAAATACAGCAGAAGGTGTCTGAAATCTCCTTGCTGCATCTGTGACCGCAGACTGCAGTCAGGGATCACCATTGCAACTATCGATCGCGATGGTTGCACCTTTGGTCAGGCTGCAGTAGCTGAAGCTGGCTGTGTTCTGTCATCATGCAAGGCCAGGAAGTCTGCGTCCATGGATGCAGATCCTAGCCTTGCCACTCCCGGAAAACGGAGGCTACATGCCCCCATTTCCGGGAATGCAGAAAACAGGGGCAACATGCCCCGTTTCCAGGAACGTAGGCCGTCTCCGCCCCGCAAACTCCTCTGCCTGTCAATCAGGCAAATACATACAGGTGCCTGTGTGATATAGCAGGATCCATTCTGCATATGCACAGAATGGGTCCTGCGCAGATTCCCAAGCAGGTAGTGTGCACTGTTGAATCAGACCTTTTGTGCGCGGTAATGTACAGGACAAAAGAGTAATTTAAACAAACACGTCAAAACAAAATAACTGACATGGGAAAATGTAACTTCTATTGATCGTTTAAACAAGTCATTCTAGTTAACCAAATCCATATAACTACATGTACAGAGAGATATACATACATAGTCCATACAGACAGACAGCTAAACATAAATGGATTGGTAAAGGAGCTATATAACATTTGCTCACCTTAGTAGTGGGACCTGGCTATCAAGCCCAAAAACAAGCTACCTAAAAATAAATAAGCCCAAAAACAAGCAACCATCCAAAAAAACAAGCAACTTGGGAAAAAAAACAAGCCCGATTCCGCTTGTTATAAGCGGACTTGGCAACTATGGTGGCTGGTGCTGCTCTAGTCTTGCCCCTATGCTTTACTAAGCTCCGCCCACATAATTAAGACCCACCCATACTGAGACCATTCATGTGTGGGGTTGCTTCTCAGCCAAGGGAGTGGGCTCACAATTTTGCCTAAGAACACAACCATGAATAAAGAATGGTACCAAAACATCCTCCAAGAGCAACTTCTCCCAACCATCCCAGAACAGTTGGTGACGAATAGTGCCTTTTCCAGCATGATGGAGCACCTTGCCATAAGGCAAAAGTGATAACTAAGTGGCTTGGGGAACATAACTGAGAACTTGTGGTCAATCCTCAAGGTGCAGGTGGACAAACAAGAACACACAAATTCTGACACACTGCAAGCATTGATTAGGCAAGAATGGGCGGCCATCAGTCAGTATGTGACCCAGAAGTTGAGTGACAGCATGCCAGGGCGAATTGCAGAGGTATGGAAAAAGAAGGGTCAACACTGCAAATATTGCCTCTTTGCATAAACTTAATGTAATTGTCAATAAAAGCCTTTGACACTTATGAAATGCTTGTAATTTTACTTCAGTATACCATAGTAACATATGACAAAAAGGTCTAAAAACACTGAAGCAGCAAACATTGTGCAAATCAGTACTTGTGTCACTCTCAAAACCTTTGGCCATGGCTGTACATGCAGTAAAATCAGGCGATGCGGCTGATGATCCTATGCGGCGGGGGCCGGCATATTGTGCAGTCGGGCACCAGATCGCCCAGTGTATATGGACCACCCGATATGTCGGCCCATCGGCGCTGGGGTAGGGATGACCATCGGTGGTGTTGCCATTAATGGCACACAAACCATCGATTGTACCCCCTCGATGGTCACCTCTGCATCAGGTCAATGGAAAATGGGGACGGCGCTTAAGGTGCCAACGGAACAACAGATCGTGGTATCTGAAATTATTCACCTCAGGGTGCGCTCACATAGACATAAGGATACATATAATACAATAAAATATTTTATTAAAATTACACAGTATTAACATATAAAAAACATTTATAAATCAGCATCTAAATGGCCATTCTCGCATATCCATCATAATGGATCAGTAATAGCGTGCGTGAACAATCAATGGTCCACTTGTATAAATAAGTATATTAATCTCCTTTAAGGTTGTAATTATGTCCAAACAGAGCAATATTGCACTCAAGTCCCGTCAATAATTATGCTCCTTATTAGGGGGGGCGGTAATGAGATTTCCAAAGCAAGTTTCAACTGTTAAATATCCACTCCAGTAATACCTGAAGTTTGCCAATCAACACTCTCTGCAGCCAACCAACAGGTGATTCAAGGTAGCTATTTCAAAGAGGGTGAAGATTTATACCCATTTTACACCGGAGCTAAAACCCGGGTTATTGCAGGGTTACCCGGGCAGCTCCCTGGTGTAAAAGGGGAGAGGGTTGGCTGGCCGGGTCCAGTGACCCGACAAGCCAACCCAGGTAAATAGCAGGGTTTAACACGGGCGTAGCCCGTGAAACCCTGCTGTGAGAGCAGCGCTCTCTGGATCACGATGACCTGGAGTGCGCTGCTACCCGGCCGATTGGTCCGGCTTCAGTGGTGTTTGGAGATGACGTCATCTCCATGCGTCCACTTTCATGCCGGGAAAGCCGGGTCTATGCAGACCTGACTCCGGTGTGTGCGGCGCCGACTCGGGAATATCCCGAATCGGCACCGGCTAAATTCCGGGTCTGATCTGGATAGGAACTCTGTTCCAACTCCGGGTCAGAACTGGAATTTAGGTGGAAAAGGGGTATTAGTGGTACAGTCTCGGTATATTTACCCAACTGTACAATCTCGGTATATTTACCCAGCTCTCCTCTCCCTGACGTCTGTAGGGGCACTGCTGGTCCGAAATGCTGCTGTTAACTTGCTATTGCAAAGGTGTAAAATCCCTTTCTCCGTATGGTTGCAGGGGGATAGATGTCTGTGTGTGCTCTAACCTCACACAGCAGGTTCCCGTTCTCACTGCAGAGCCACGGCTTGGGACAGGAGACAATGTTGCAATCCGGATATGTGAGAATATCAAATCCGTAACGCGTTTCCCCCGTCACGTGACGGCTTCTTCAAGAGGGTGGTAGGCAAAAGTAGTTGACATTGGCCAGCAACCATCAATGTTTTGGAAACGTCGATGGCCATCCCTACGCTGTGGCCGCGTGTCGCATCGCTGGGTACACACGTTTACTGTGTTCCCAGCATTATTGTGCAGTAAGTAAATGGCATATTCACAGGCTCTGGCAAACTCATATTATAAATGTATCCTACTACAATTTGTTTTATTTATTTTGTAATATCTGTAATAGGATAAGCGTCACCATGAAGTTGATATGAGGTAGGTAGATAGACATGAGGTAGATGAGTAAGGGTTAGATCAGTGATTCCCAACCACGGTCCTCAAGGCACACTAACACTGGCCACACATCTCACTAGTTGATTGGTTGGAATGAAAATCTGGTAACGTATGGGAGTAACTGATGATCAGCAATTGGCTCCTAAATGCCAGAAAATAGATGAAAATGGTCGTTCAGACAAGTTTGTTAAATGTTTGCTCTAAACTATTTGTTCAAACAACAGTTTTTGTCCATTTTCCGGCATTTGGGAGCAAATTGCTGATTGTCAGTTACTCCCATACCTTACCAGGTTTTCATTCCAACCAATCAACTAGTTGGTTTTTTTGGACAGATAATCTTTAGATGTGTGGCCAGCTTAACAGTCCTGGTTTTAGTGATATCCATGCTTAAGCACAGATGGTTAAATCAAAATAACTGAGGTACTAATTAAGTCACCTGTGCCCAGCTATGGCTAGCTTTAAAACCTGGACTGTTAGTGTGCCTTGAGGACCGTGGTTGGGAACCCCTGGGTTAGATCCTTAGATATATATGAGGTAGATAGATAATGGATAAATCCATAGATCAGAGGTTCTCAAGGCACCTTACTAGTCCAGGTTTTAAGGATATCCATGCTTGACCACAGGTGACTTAATTAGTACCTCAGTCAATTTGATTTAACCACCTGTGCCCAGCCTTGGATGTCTCTAAAACCTGAACTGTTGGGGTGCTTGAGGTCCGCGTTTGAGGCCCTCTGCCACAGTTCCATGTGATGTAGATAGGTATAAGGTAATTGGAGCTACAGAGCTGGTTCCAATGTATGTGGTAGGTACGGCAGATCTATATGAGGTAGATAATAGATCCTTCTAATTCTGTAGATGTTATTTCTATTATGACAAAGTTATATGTTCTAATACATATAACACAGTAATACAATACAGGCAGCGATACCTATTCTGTATTTTATGTGACAAAAAACCTTAGTGTGTTGCAGATCAGCGCTCAAATTGTAAGATAAATTCTCATCCTGGTTAGGGAGGCTAATCCCGGGACGTTTTTCCCAATCCTGGGATTCGGGATTGCAAAAACGCTCAAACCCGAGATACCTGGGATTGAGTCGGTCAATGGGGCGGGCGTGTCTGAAGGGGAGGGGCTGCGCAGCCGCACAGTTGGGGGCGGGGGAAGCAGGGCAGGTGCTCAGCGCTGCCTGACATAAAAAAACCTAAACAACGCATGCGATCACTAGTCCCAAAATTCCCGGGATTGACCTCCCTAATCCTGGTAAATCACATAATAAATATCTGATCACTTCTTTTCTAACAGACGTATGTACAATGAAATGGGAGATTTCCAATAAATGCTATTTAGATACATAATAAAGTAAATGAGACCTTTTGTCAGGAAATGGCTAGCGGTGATCTGTTACCAGGTGCTAGAGGGGAATGAGGTCCATTTCAGGGTCACCATTGTGCTACTTACATGACAGTAAAAACAATCTAAAATTCTGAATATTTCATTTTTTTTCTAGGCGGCCAATGAAGTGAGTGACTAAAAATTTCAAAGCTTTACTAATAAGACTGAGAAATAGGAACAGGAAGGACATTGCACTTCACAATGTTTAGGAAGATCATAGTTCTGTTATATAAATAATAAAGTAACTTTTATACCGGGAGGAATGCTATCAGCATCTTCTAAATGGGACTTACAGATATCTACTGGCAGAAAGGAAAACTGTAAGGTTCTGCTATTAGAATATATTGTTATTGGGGAGGTTAAACATATCCTTCAGGGTATCAAACAGCACGAAATACCCTCCAAAGTCACAACATACTGTGACGCTCCCACCTTGTCCAAGGACGATAGGTCACCATCAGCGATAGTTTACAAAGCTTCTGATTTGCCCAGAGCTCAGTAATCGGGACAAAGATCTCTCCAAATCTGATCATTGAGACATGGGGGAGATGTATCAATCAGCGTAAACAGTGGAGAAGTTGCCCATAGCAACCAATTAGCTTTGAGGTAGCATTTATTAAGTACATTCTATAAAATGATAGGTAGAGGCTGATTGGTTGCTATGGGCAATTTCTCTTCTTGTTCTCTTCTCCACTCTTTAGAAGGTTTGATACATTTCCCCCATGGTTTTTCTCTAGATGTATAAATAGCATACACTAATTTCATGACCTCAAAGGGGATGCACCCCATTGAATATGGTTCAAATACAGCTAACCCGCCCGCCGATAACCCGACACTGACAGCCCGACGAGATTAAAGATAGGCGTCAAAATCCTGATGCCTATCATTAGCCCCACTACAAAATCCTGACACCCGGCTTACCGAACGAAGGTAAGCCGGGTGCCTTAGCGTATAGCCACTTTAGGTTTAGGGATCCCCAGCGGGACTTAGGGTTAGGCACCCCGGGAGGGTTAGGGTAGGGAACGGGGGGGTTAGGGTTAGCCACCACTAGGGGGGGGGGTAAGGGGAGGGTTGGGATACTTACCAGTCCCAGTCGGGAATTAGGTCAGTCGGTGTTCCGCTGTCAGTATTTGATCTGGCGGCTGGATAGCATTAAATGCAGATTCCGGAAACCAGACGCCTGTATCACATCTGCAAGGATATACGATTGAGGGGCAGTGCACTATCTGCCATAGACCAAATGGTAGTCAGGAGGTATACCTCATGGGCTGTGCATGGGGTCAGCGCCTCATGTACAGTACAATTTACCTGCTAAGTTGGGAATTGTATGATAGAAGTGTTACTTTGTGTGTTACTTTGTGTTTACTATAGTAGGGTGGTAAAATGATTTCTGTGGTTTATGTTATAGGAGGATTACCAGTTACATTCTGTTTACAAATCAAAAGTTCTTGAATTTCCTCTGGACGAGCTGCCATCTGGTACGTTTTCCTACAGCTGCTCTTATGTTGTCACTTGATTTCAATTCAGTTTATTGTACATGTACTTATTTCTTTTTATTATAATGCCTGTTCAATATTCCTGCCCTGTATTGTAGACACAATGGGCCTGTTTCTCAGTCACACTTGGGCCCATACGTGGCCGTGTCTAGCTAACATAGCGAACGTTTTAGCATATCTCCAGCTGATTCTTGGATGCATCTTGGCCACCTCTCTCAGTACGTGAGTTGGCAGCTTCTAGGTGGCAACTGGGCTTTTGCGTGGAAGAGAACCATGTTGTGGGCATGTAGCCAGAGTTGTGTATTATTCAAAATCTTGCATATGCCAAGGGGACACACATTTCAGACAGATGTGTTAAGCTGGGGACACACTTGTCATTATATCGTTTGTTTGATTGACGAACGATATATCGGTTGTGCATAGGCGGGTGTCTAGACCCGATATGTGTGCGAATGTTGTAGTTCACAGACATATCAGGTCAGGCCTACAGCACAGCCGATGACGATATATATCATGCAGATATATCGGTGCATGTGTGTACAGGCAACCAACCCATATGCCGGCAGCGGGAACTGCCGACAATGATGTTGTTTCCGGCTCCTGTGGCCAGGCATGATGGGCGGTGGATTGGTAAGTGTATATGCAAAATTAATTTGTGCAGAATACTTAACCAAATCTGTGGATCAGGTGGCCGATCCATTGCTCAGGTGTGTACCCAGCATAACACCTAGCATAGGGTAGGGAGTAAGTCCTGATACTAGTAATGACGATTGTGTCTGCAGATGGAACACAGTGGGGAGGTGCGATACAGTTATGTGTATAGTCTCAGTAGCATTCCATTAACAAAGTATCTGCATTCTGCATGCAGCCACAAACGGACCTATAGTTATCCTTTACAGGAACAGCCTGATGTACTAATCACCTTCAGCTGTCAACTGGTATTGATAGTAATGAAGAAATGACATAAATGACAGGGCAACTTCTTAGTGGAAGACACACTAACAGCAGCTTCTAAAAGGAACTTAGCAATAAAGGTGCATACACACGTAAACATTTTCTGTCCAACCATCCAACTAGTTGATTGGTTGGAATGAAAATCTGGTAAGGTATGAAAGCAAATGACAGTCAGCAATTTGCTCCCAAATGCCGGAAAATGGACAAAAACTGTTGTTTGAACAAATTGTTTAGATCAAACATTTAACAAACTTGTCTGGCGTCCATTTTCATCTGTTTTCTGGCATTTAGGAGCAAATTGCTGATCATCAGTTACTCCCATACGTTACCAGATTTTCATTCCAACCAATGAAATAGTTGGATGGTTGGACAGAAAATCTTTACGTGTGTATGCAGCTTTAGTATTTGCTTCAAGGCTGAATTATGCACAGGTCTAATAACCAGGGCTGTGAGTGATTTAATTACTGGCTGTAACGAATTTCATTCTTATTTAGAATTCTGGTCACTAAATGAGACGTCAGTGAAGTTTAGCCAGGCAACAAGATCCCGGAGGAAAAAGAGAAATGTGAGTACAGCACTTTGATTTGGATGAAGTACAGTACAATGTGCGCAGCTATCTGCGGCTTTTAAAATAAAGTATTTCTATTGATGGGAACAAAATGGGTCACATTGGGAACTTTTAAACTAATAACAATTGAATGTCCGCACAGCGAGAACTGAAGTAGTTAAAAGTTTACTTCAAGTATTCATAAAAAAATATAACCATAAATTGTCCCTTTGTGTTGCAGCACAAATAGTAAATGCATTTACAGAGGTTTCAATGAGAATCCTTAACATCTCTCAACTCACTCTGAAAATGTATTCACTTCCAACTAACTAGGCTAATGCATAGTGATAATCGTTCATAGCACGCCACTTAAAATTCTGGAAAATCAACAGATAGCAGCCCATAAATAAACCAGTCTCAATTGCGATAGGACATAAAAATTCATTATGTAAAACAGCCGTTTGACTATTGGTTCTTTGCTTTCATATTTATTAAAAAATAGTCCTATCGTCATTACATATTGTCTTCTTCTCATTACCAAATTCTTAGTAATCCCAACCTTAGATAGTATCATCTTAGAGAAAGTCTTTATCGGACACCTGCACACTAACAACCAAATTATTCAATTGTTGCATTCAGATTTTTGCTTTCTGGCTTAGTATTTACTCTGTAGACCCAAGGTCACAACATCTGCTTTTGATATCAGCAAACTAGTCCATATATCTGAGAAAATAACTTAATGTTAAATAGGTAAAAATAGCAACATCTGTGTTAACAAAATATATTATCTGTGTTCCAATTAGCTAGGCACATTCCTGTTGTATTAGAATGTAGGACAAAGGTAAACTCATTTAGTAGAGGCATATTCAAAAACACGATGGAGTCTATAAGGCTTAAAATCTTTTGTACTTAACCATACAAATTTTCATAATCACCCAAATCAAACATTAATTGTTTATTTACTAAGGATGGGTACTGCAGGAGTAGGTAAAATATCCAACATTCAGCACCCGCCTGGCCCTGGACCTATTGATAAGGTGTAGAGCGCATCCCACCTGGAAGATACTTCAGGGAATTAAAAGCAGCAAGGGCTATTAGGAAGGGCTTTTTTTATAGAGATATCTGGTGTAATGTAAAGTTAGGTCCAGCTTATGTATGGCTAAATGTGCTTAGCATATATTTTCACTTTAACAGAGCAATGTACTAAAAGCAAACCGGTTTCCTGTGTCAGTGACGTAGCCAGCTTTTGAGGAGGGGTAACGAAGATGGAAAAACAGGTGCTGAAGGCCCCATACCTCACACACGGAAATACCCTTCACTCATCATATGTTCTATACGACCCCCCATCATTATTATGTTCCATGCTGACTCCACCCCCCCATCTCCTTGTTCCATATGGTTCTGCACACTCCCACACCCCTTTCTCTATGTTCTATACTGCAAAACACCCCCCCCCAACTCTTTGTTCCATATTGCCCAACACACCCACATTTCCATGTTGCATACTGCCCTCCACACCACACCCTGATTCCTATATTCCATACTGCTCCCACGCCCCTATCACTATGTTCCATATTGTCCTGCACACCCCCATCAATACTTTCCATACCGTCCTGCACACTCCCATCAATACTTTCCATATTGCCCTGCACACTCCCATCAATACTTTCCATATTGTCCTGCACACCCCCTTCAATACTTTCCATACCGTCCTGCACACTCCCATCAATACTTTCCATATTGTCCCGCACACCCCCTTCAATACTTTCCATACCGTCCTGCACACCCCCATCAATACTTTCCATACTGTCATGCACACCCCCTTCAATACTTTCCATATTGTCCTGCACACTCCCATCAATACTTTCCATACCGTCCTGCACACCCCCATCAATACTTTCCATATTGCCCTGCACACTCCCATCAATACTTTCCATATTGTCCTGCACACCCCCTTCAATACTTTCCATACCGTCCTGCACACTCCCATCAATACTTTCCATATTGTCCTGCACACTCCCATCAATACTTTCCATACCGTCCTGCACACCCCCATCAATACTTTCCATATTGCCCTGCACACTCCCATCAATACTTTCCATATTGTCCTGCACACCCCCTTCAATACTTTCCATACCGTCCTGCACACTCCCATCAATACTTTCCATATTGTCCTGCACACCCCCTTCAATACTTTCCATACCGTCCTGCACACCCCCATCAATACTTTCCATACCGTCCTGCACACCCCCATCAATATTTTCCATACCGTCCTGCACACCCCCATCAATATTTTCCATACTGTCCTGCACACTCCCATGCCCCTGATCCACGTCTTGTATTTTGCATCCCCTCCGCTGTAATTAACTTACCTCTGGCTACCTTCTTTCTTCCTGTCTCAGACAGGAAGCATGGCACCGTCATCCTGTCCCCCTGCCAGGAGCTGGGTACAGGTGATGCTGGGTAGCTGTGAACCAGATGGCAGTGCCCAGCGCTACATAGGCGCAGTTTTTACCATTTTTCAGCAGAAGGAGCAGTTGCTACACCCTCACTACACCAGTGCCCTACATCGTGCCCTACATACAGTGAAATCAGCTTTTTTAGCCCATCAGAGATATATAGAGAAAGTACGTGTTGTCTTTCTCATAAGTTTTGATTCAGTCAGTCCACTATTTCTAGGCTATGGGAACACTTGAACATAACTTCGCTTCCGTTGGCAGTGTTGAGTCACTATTTTACTTAGTAACTTTATTTACTTATTCTTGCAATATCTTATTTTTATTTTTAACATTCATATAGCACCAATAGATTATGAAGTGCTTTACAGTGATTGTTTCATTATTCATATCAGCCTCTGTCAAAGTGGAGTTTACAGGCACTAGTTTAAAAAGCACATAGAGTACATACAAACTCCACACACATAGTGCCATAGTCAGAACATGACCAGCAGGCTCTCTTTCCACACTCCACAGACCACAACATTACAACACAAATGCCAATGCAGGTATACTATAATCATTACCATTACACACAATCAGTCGAACATTTATACAACATTTATAGCCGCATGTTACTCCAAGATCTGCTCCACGTGTAATATTCTTAGCATGGAAAATCCCACAGTTATATTTCTTCAATAAAGATAAATGCTGTATACTGCACATCCGTAATACCTCGCAATTCTGCGTATACATCGGGAACATGGAGTAACATCGGCCCCTCACGCACAATTACACCAGGTCTGACCTTACTCAGAAATTGCTAACCTCATCACACGTAGTGAGTACACAAGCTGCGTATGACGTCGCAGTGGCTAATTTATGCATGCCCAAGTAACAGCGTTCACACGGACAGGCACGCCTGCGTTTCTCCGACCACTCCCCCGTCACCACCCCCAAACGCTGGCCTGACGTCGTTCACTCTGCGATAGTTTTATATCTCTGTACGTGATTGCAGAGCGATCGCAATGCTGACTCATGAACGCACCCTGCGGTGCATGCGCAGTGCTCACCGTCGACCGTTCTGCGTACGCTGTTGCAATTGTGATCCATGCTGAATCAGGCCCAAGGTGCAAAAGTGTGTCCTCCTATGCACCCAAGTGAGATCTCGCTTTATGGGACAGGATTACTTACTTTCCTTTTTATGTTCCAAGGTGGTGTAAATAAGGTCTCATCCTGTGCTGTCAATCAGATGCATTATGCACCTTCCATTAGTACTTTTTAGCAGGTGCACTTTCAGCAACATAGTAAAGCGGCACACTATTTAGCCAGTCCTGAGGATCCCTTACGCTGGGTACACACCTATACAATCTTCAGGCCATTCTTTTGATTCCCGACCGGTTCATGCAATATCCTAAGAGAGAGTACGCACCTTAAATCATGTTTTCTAGGAAGAAAACTGGTCGCATTGAAGATCAGGTTTTATGTGCAGTTTAATTTTCATCCAGTTTGATGGTACAATATCGGTGGACAATTAGCCCTTCTTCTTTTTGGAAATGTACCAAAGTATCATGAATATGTATTGTTATTTTTTTGTATGTTTTATGCTTGAAGCACACTGTAGGGTGTCTGTCATCAGTGTAAAACCATAAAATGTCCACTTACATCACACAGCAGCTTCTGGGCTGAGGCACTCTCATCTGAAAGAGAAAAGACTGTTTCACTATAACAGGGACGGGGAACCTAAGGTCCGGGGGCCATATAAGGCCCGCGGCATCATTTAGTCTGGCCCTCTGAGCTTTTTTCTGTTAGCCTCATCTGGCTATCAGGGTGACTAGAATGGCACTCTGCAGCCATAATCTATACAGCAGTGCCTCCTAGAGCGTACTTAGGACACTTCAGATGGTCACACTGCTGCCCTTACAGCTCCTCTAAGCATCCTCAGGATGCTCCAGGCATTGCTGTAATCAGCGGCGATTGTGGCCCCGCCCCATGTGACATCACAAGGAGGGGGCGTGGCCTGCACTGGGCCCGCGAATATATATATTTCAAAATGACCCTCAACAGAAAAAAAGTTCCCCACCCCTGCACTATAACTATAATGTGCTACAGTTTCTAGCTGGAAAATGCAGCTTTCATGTGTTGCCAGGTGATGACTCCGTATCTCCCAGCCTATGCTGTAACTTTGTTTTATTCAGCCAAACATTCAGGGGCATATTTATTAAAGTGCAGGATTTTAGAAGTGGAGATGTTGCTCATAGCAACCAGATTGTGCTTAACATTTATCTAGCATCTTCTAGAAGACAATAGCTAGAATCTGATTGGTTGCTATTGGTAATATCCACTTCTAAAAACCCGCACTTTAGTACATATACCCCATAGTGTTTTTCTACTTCAATGACACATTATAATTCTAAGCAAAAAATTAGTGAATTCAGTAATTGGTAACTGTAGATGTGTTAAGTAATGTATAACCTGATTGAATTGTTCATAGTATTTATTTATTCAATTTGTTGGCAGATTCAGCAGATATCGAACATCATCAAGGATGAGACTAAATATGTGGAATTGATGATAGTCAATGATCACCTAATGGTATAATAATCACATATTATATACCAAGTGCTTTCCTCATATATCAGCTTTCAAGATTTATAACTGTATAACTGTACCACTTAGTGGCAACAAGATGTACCCTTCTCCTTCTCTCTTTCTGTCTTATATATTTTCATTTATTTCATATCAATTCTTATCTTTTATATTTCTCATCTCTCTCTCTCTCTTTCTCTCTCTCTCTCAATATATTTTTATCTCTCACATGTCTTTCTTATATTAGCTATGTACCTACCAACTTAAAGGGTGAGAAGATTAGCATGGGGGGAGTGGCCATGTCCTGGTGGGAGGAACGTGATAGCATCAAGACGTGTCTAGCGCTGAATAGCGCTAGGCTGCAGAGATGGCCATCGGTGGGTAACCATCAAAGGTACTATCAGTGGTTATCTTCGATGGTATAAAACCATTCAAAGAGAAATCATCAATGGTTTCAACCACCGATGGTCATCCCTGCTCTATAACATTCTGGGCCTCTGGCCAATCAGAACTGAGGGGCGGAGTTCACAGGTGCATCAGGGGGGCAGAGTTAGGCTCCATGTCCTGGCATTAAGTAAAGAAAAAACATCGATGGTGGAGAACTTTTGGTTTTATGTCTGTTAACAATTGATTTTTTGTAATCATCGATGGTCGATAGCTATCCCTACTATGCTGCCCCTTTTTTCCCTCTAGTCACCCACCTATTTCACTGTCGTGCTGACTACTGGCATGCAGAGCTGCAGTATATGCAAATATCTCTTCATGCTGACTGGCAGTCGGAACAATGTAGTCCCATAACGGGGCAAAGGGCCTGATTCAGACTTGGGAATAGTGGGTCTGATTCAGAGCCGCTCGTAAGCGGCCGCTCGTTCGTTCCAACCGATGTTCGCACAACTGCGCATGCGTACGGATTTTAATACGCATGCGCAAACCAGTCAGTGCGGCCGAAAATCGTGTGCTCGCTAAATAGCGAATGCCTGCTATTTTGAGTGACAGAATGAGGCGTTTGTGGGTGGTAACAGGGAAAGGTGCTGGAAAACGGGGAGTGGAGATCATAACGCAGGCGTGCCTAAAGGTCAAAACGGGCGTTTTAAGGGTGTGCATAATTACTAAAGCAGCGTCATCGACCACGTCACTTGGTTGTTTTATAGTTAGAACTGCTCGCATGATTGTGGTAGAAAAAAACAACCACAAGAATAGCGAGCAGTTCATACGCCGTCCGATGTACTCGATTAATCTAATAAATAGCGGACATGATGTATGATGCGAGCGGCCAGGGGGCGTTTTTTTCAAAATTACGTTCGCATGTTTCGTTCGCTCGTTCAGACATGGAGGCGTGAACAGACCGCAAAGAGCGAACGGTTAATTTAAATAGCCAGCCCCTTTTTCTGGTCGTGCGAGCGCAAATAGCGTCCGGCTCTGAATCAGGCCCAGAGTGAGGTCTCTCTCTCTTGGTGAAACCATGCTGCACTGCAGGGGGGGCAGATTTAAAATGTGCAGAGAGATTTAGATTTGGGAGGGAGGTGTCCAAACTGACATCTAAATTGTAGAGTAATAACAAAGCTGTGAAGTATTTGTGGGCTAAATGCAAAAGCAGCCAGTATTTACCCTACATGTAAAAAAATTATGTATTTACACCCCTTGCATTGCAATATGGTTTATTCAGGTTCACAGTTGAGAGAGATATCTCACTCTATTCCCAAGTCTTAATCAGGCCCAAAGACCACAAATCAGGACCGATCTTCCGAAATTGTGACAGATGAGAGCCATGCCTCTACCTTTTCTATCTTTTTTTACATATCTGGTCTATATCATCTACTTTACCAGTGCAAATGTATCAGTCAGCCTATCTAGAGTGTATTTGTATATTGTGTTCTTTCCTTTCCCCTTCTTGCAGTATAAAAAGCACCGCTTATCTGTTGGCCAAACGAACAGCTATGCCAAGTCCGTTGTCAATGTGGCAGATTTAGTAAGTGTGATCAGAAATCATTTCTCGCTGTGTTATGCTTCATATAATTATGCTCAGATGTATATATATGTCTTTACTGTTAATGAGAAGTCACATATGTTTTCAGTGACTGTAAACAGACAAAACCCCAGAGCTCTAACGTGACCCCAAATTGAATATTCTGCAGTAGGACACTAGGTCTTATAGGACCTGGTCTGAGTTGGGAGCAGGGGCGTAGCGAGGGTGGCGCAGGTGGTGCATTTGGTCCAGGTGCCTGCTTCGGCCAGGGTGCCACAGCTGCAGTCATCCAGCAGCTGCCGGGCTCTAGGTCCCAGCATGACCACCAACATGCGCCTTCTGCGCATGCGCGGCTCACCCACCGCGTCTCTCCACGCCACACTGAGAAGCAGGTAGAGGAGCATGCACGCTGAAGAGAAGGTAAGTCGGAGGGTGCTGGGGAAGGGGTTGGCTGGAGTGATGGGGCTGAAGAGAAAGGGGGCTGGTGTGGCAGAGGGGTGGTTTGACAGAAGAGTAATGTAACAGGGGGCTGGTGTGGCAGAGGGGTGGTGTGGCAGAGGGGTGGTGTGGAAAGGGGCTGGTGTGGCAGGGGGCTGGTGTAGCAGAGGGGTGGTGTGACGGGGCTGGTGTAGCAGAGGGGTGGTGTGAATGGGCCTGGTGTGACGGGACTGGCATGTAGGGGGCTGCTGTGGCAGTGGGCTGGTGTGACGGGGCTGGTGTGACAGAGGGGTAGGTGTGGCAGAGGGGTGGTGTGACAGGGCTGGTGTGGCAGAAGGGTGGTATGACGTGGCTGGTGTGACAGGGGGCTGGTGTGACAGGAGGCTGGTGTGACGGGGCTGGGGTCACAGAGGGGTGGTGTGACAGAGGGCTGGTGTGACAAAAGGCTGGTGTGACGGGGCTGGGGTCACAGAGGGGTGGTGTGACAGAGGGGTGGGGAGGCTGATGTGACTGGGGGCTGGTGTGACTGGGGGCTGGTGTGACTGGGGGCTGGTGTGACAGGGGGCTGGTGTGACTGGGGGCTGGTGTGACTGGGGGCTGGTGTTGCTGAGAGACCACCATATAGGTATGGTGTATTTTTATTGCATACACACAAAACTGGATTTTATTAGTGGAATTGGTATATATATCTAGCCCTCTATGCCCCAATTCGATACTGCCTCTAATATTTATTTTTATTTTACTTTAATTTAACCCCACATGCTGAACACTCCTCCTCCCTGGCACACTGGGGGTGGGGGAGGGACGCCATATCACTCATGTGCTCAGGGCACACTGGCCACAGGCTACACCTCTGGTTGGGAGTAAAGCAAAAAAAGAGCACGAAACTGTCCACCTTGGGAAACCCGTGCTGCACTGCAGGTGGGGCAGATGTAACATGCAGAGATATAGATGTGAGAGGGCTGTGTCCAAACTCAAATTCAAAATACAGTCGGGCTGAGAGACCCGGGAATTTGCCGGATTGATAGAATTTTCCAGGTCGCATGTCTGAAAGGGGCTAAAGATTTAAGAGAGACGTGTCCAAACTCAAATTTACATTTCACTGTACAAATAAAGTTGTCCAGCAATTGTGGGCTTTATGCAAAAGCAGCCTGTATTTACCCTGCATGCAAAAACAGTAAATGTATTTGCACCCCTTGCATTGCAGCAGGGTTCGTCCAGGAACAAAGGGGTTGAGTATGAAATGTTGACGGTCATAATGTCGACATTCATCGACATGGTTATAATGTTGATGTCGACATTCATCATTTATGCAGTGATGAAATGTTGACCTGCCAGAATGACGACATTTCGTCCTGATGGCCCAGCGGTGACTTGCCTGCTCCCGACGGCTGCAGCGGCTTCTAATCCCGGCGGTCACGTGACCGTCGCTTCCGGTTCAAAGCTTTGATCCTCCAGTCCGGTAGTTATTTTTCCACTGTCCTTAATCCCTACCATTAACATTTTAACAATGTTGACACCATTACTGTCGACCTTTTGACTACATCCCGTAGAAAGTTACTTGCTTTTTGCTTTGCTCCCATAGTGTACAAGTACTGTTGCTGTAATAAATACTGTAGTGAAAGCCTACCAGATATTTGCTTTTTAAAAATTATACCCCTTTTTATACCGAAGTCTGACCCTGGATTTGGAACACGTTTCCAACCCGGATCAGACGCGGGACAGACCCCTATTACACCTTGGGTCAGCACCGTGCACACCGGAGCCGGATCAGCTATGACCCAGCTCTTCTGGCGCAGGTGAGCATCGCTTCTTCCCCTCCCTCCCCCTCCTCGACCTCACTCCGCAGCGGCCCAGAGGAAGGGGGGGGGTGGGAGGAATGCGTGCTCCGTGCTGCTCGGCCTGGCCCTGGTTGCAGTGGACACTTGGAGATAATGTAATCTCCAATCGCCACTGAAGCCGGCCAATGAGGCGGCATGTGGCACGATCTGGGTCATCATGACCCGGATCGCGCCGTTTACACTGCAGGGTGACACGCGGAACAGCCTCTGGTCAACTCTGCAAACTACCTGAGATGGATCCCTAGGTTCCTGGACCCGGGTGGATCCATTTACACTAACAAAAATCCCGGGTAGATGCACGTTCACGTGCATCAACCCGGGATTGTAGCTGTGATTTAAATATCACAGTTACTGTAAATTGGCGAAATCCTGAGGCTGTCTGCAAGCTGTTACATATACCCCATTGTCACATCGCTCAGTACTGCTTTAAAGCGGCACAGTAGTCAAAACCGGAATCTGTATGTAATGCCACCAGACTAAATACTGACAGTGGGTGGCCGAACAATGAAGATCCCGACTAGTGCCCGTATTCAATTTGAGGTGAAATGTCGGAATTAGGTGTAATTTTCGCCTATTTCAATTATCCCCGTATTCAATTACATTGACTTTTCGCCGGTGTGGTGTAAAAAAACGGGGATAAATATTCGCCAGCCTTTAGCAGGCGAAAAAAAGTGCAGAATTGGGGTTTAGGGGTGCAGGCTTAAAAAAAAAATAGCCTGCACCCTTGGAATGGCCCCTTAAAACGAAATGTGCAAAAAAAAAGTAAAACAAAAATACATCGGGACACCCCAAAAAAATTATTTAAAATTTTTTGGGAAAAAAATAAAAATAGGGGAACAGTGTTTAAAATAGCGAGATAGGTTCAGGGATATTCTGTAAGTATGCGGAAGGTGTTTTCTAGAATAGGCTATTAGCAGCAGGTGCTTTTTTGCAGAATATTTTAAAAATTAGTTTAGGGACTTAAAAATATGCTAGTACCCATTTTCATGTACCCCAAATTTGATGGGACCACTTTTAAAAACGAAAAAAAAAAGCTAAGTGCTTTTCTGCATCACTTCATCAATGTCGGGAAAATACACCTGTCGCGGCTATTTAAACCCTGACTTTCTTCTGCAGGCAAAAACTGGGGTACCCATAGTGATCCCCCAGGTCTGGACATCTTTAGGGGGGTCCTACAATTATTTCACGAAAATTCCAATTTTTTTTTTGCTGATCAAAGTTTTGCCTGTTCTTGATTTCGCCTACATTGAATACGGGGAATAGCGGGCACGTGCGCAATACTTTTCTGCCTGGAAAACAGGCGAAGGAGGCGAAAAGTCCAGCAGGCAAAAAGTCTGGACTTTTCGCCTCAAATTGAATACGGGCCTTAGGCTCATAAGTACCCTAACCCTCCCCCACCCTAGCCCTCCTTTAGTGGTGCCTCACCTCCCCCCAGTGGTGCCTAACCCTAAATTCCATCGGGGGTGCCTAAATCTCACCCCCCCCTTACCGCACCCTAAACCTAACCCTCCCTGGGGGGTGCCTAGCCCTGACCTGCCCCCAGTGGTCCCTAACCCCAATCCCCCTTTCCCCTAGCATAACCCTCTCCGTCTAACCCTAAATCCACCGGGGGGGGGCCTAATCCTAACCCTCCCCAGTCCCCCCCTCCCCCCCAAGCCCCTAATAGCTACAAAGCCCCAACTTACCTTTGTTCGGGATGCCGGGCGTCAGGGCTAAAAATAAGCGTCGGGATTTAGACGCCTATCTTTAGTCCCTCGTCGACTTTCCAGCGTCGGGATTCCTACCGGTGGCATTCTGGCGAATTATGTTAACCGCATCCCATCAAAGCCAGATGCTTGTATTGAAATATATTTCACATTATACAATGTAATACAATATAAGTAACATTTGCCTTGGATAGTGCCGGACAAAGTGCATGATTTGGTAGAATTTATTTGTTATGAATGACACCAGGAAAATATATGTACTGCCTGTTCCAGCCTGTGCGTATCAATATTGCTATTACTCTCTATGTGCAACATATAAAACTTGCAATGAAAATGCTGAGGTTGAGGTGTCACAGCCTTAATGACCCATAAGTTTGAATTGCTTAGAATTCAGTTGTATTGAAGAATATAAAAGAATGTATCAATATAATAGATTTAGCGTACTGATCGATCTACATGGCACAATCTATGCCCCTGCATACTATGGGTTTGTACAATAGTAACGTCTTATTTACTGGCCTTGACAGCACGCTCTCTCTCCCATTTTATGTACTAGATATATAAGGAACAGCTGAACACCAGAATAGTGCTGGTCGCCATGGAAACCTGGGCTAATGACAATAAATTCAGTATTTATGAAAATCCACTGAAGACTCTGAAGGAATTTATGAAATACAGGAGGGATTTTATCAAAGATAAAAGTGACGTTGTTCATCTATTTTCGTACGTAATCTGTAACTTGCCTATTTTTCTTCCTGATTTCCTTAATTGTGAGTGCTATTTACAATAATAGCCTTTATTTCTTGCCATAAATCCCCTAGTGTATTGCTACAACCATCTAACAACCTTATTCAGCAATGGGGTAAACTTAATTTTTCCATAGAGACAAATGTAATTGGGAGGCATGGGGAGCATTCTTATATATTATTGTTTTTAGGTTAATATTAATTTTAGTTTATGCAATAATATTCCATTAGTCACATATTTTGGACATTTAAACATTTTAAAAATGATGGTAGTTTGGGCTAAAGTAAGTCTATTGAGCTTATGTAATAGGTTGTGAGCTGTAGCTGCTGCGGGAACTCCTGCGAGACCTCTGGTATTTTTAAAATGGCAATCATTTTAAAGGAAAAAGCAAAGGGGAGACTCGCAGGAGCGATTACATAAGCCCCTATGTATGTATTTTGTAGAAATGGGGTGTAGAGGTGTCTAAAACAATGAAGGGCTGAGTCAGCAGGGAGAGGGGGTATAAGTTACCTAGGGCAGCTAGAAACGGGGTGTAGAGGAGGCTGAACCCACCGAGAGCTGAGTCAGCAGGGAGAGGGGGAATGTTACCTAGGGCAGCTACAAATGGGGTGTAGAGGAGTTTGAAACCATGGAGAGCTGAGTCTACAGGGAGAGAGGTATAAGTTACCTAGGGCAGCTAGAAATGGTGTGTTGAGGAGGCTGAAACCATGAAGAGCTGAGTCTACAGGAAGAGAGGTATAAGTTACCAGGGGCAGCTAGAGATGGCAGGAGGCTGAACCCACTGAGTACTGAGTCAGCAGGGAGAGGGGTATAAGTTACCTAGGGCAGCTAGAGATGGGAGGAGGCTGAACCCACGGAGAGCTGAGTCAGCAGGGAGAGGGGGTATAAGTTACCAGGGGCAGCTAGAAATGGTGTGTCGAGGAGGCTGAAACCACGGAGAACTGAGTCAGCAGGGAGAGGGGGTATAAGTTACCTAGGGCAGCTAGAAACGGGGTGTAGAGGAGGCTGAACCCACCGAGAGCTGAGTCAGCAGGGAGAGGGGGAATGTTACCTAGGGCAGCTGCAAATGGGGTGTAGAGGAGTTTGAAACCATGGAGAGCTGAGTCTACAGGGAGAGAGGTATAAGTTACCTAGGGCAGCTAGAGATGGGGGGAGGCTGAACCCACGGAGAGCTGAGTCAGCAGGGAGAGGGGGTATAAGTTACCAGGGGCAGCTAGAAATGGTGTGTCGAGGAGGCTGAAACCACGGAGAACTGAGTCAGCAGGGAGAGAGGGTATAAGTTACCAGGGGCAGCTAGATATGGGGTGTAGATGTGGCTGAAACCACGGAGAGCTGAGTCATTAGGGAGAGAGGGGGTATAAGTTACCTAGGGCAGCTAGAAAGGGAAATTCTGGCACGTTATGGCTAGCTTGTCATAAATGACTAACACTTATTATTTGTGATAAGCTAATTGAGTTGCTTATTCTCCAGGTAATATAGACACAAAGCTTAGGCGCCTTTTTAATCATTGGCGGCAGTGAGGGCCCCGTAAATAACCATTATCTCAGTGCTAATAAATAATTTTGTGTGCCTATTTATCAAAATCCTGGTGGCTCCAATAAGAGCCCGTGACTGTACTGCTAGATTCGAACAAGTCTAGTCTACGGCACTTGGGCCGTGCAGTCAGAAGTATAAGCTGCTGGGGAGGGATCCAAAGATCCCTTTCCAACAAAAGCTATCTTACAGGTTGCAGTGTCTAACGCCATGTAAAGATGGTGTTAGCTACTTTGGGTCAAACTTTCCTGAGCTTAATAAATTGATGTGAAGACCGCAGCCTCCATTGTGAATACAGGGCTCGTTACTTAGCCTATCGTAGTAGATACCGCTGATGTCTCTTGCGTTCAGCCTTTGTTAAATAGACCCATTACTAAAATAGGGCCTTTTTTGTCCACAAACAGTTGTTTCTACATGATTTTGGCTTAATAAATAACCCCCAAATGTTCCAATCTCATAACTGTATGACAATATTTGTGATGGCGAAAACTCCTTAGCCGTGTATCTGTTTTAAGTTGCCTATGCAGCCATGGCTAAAAGTTTTGAGAATGACACAAGTATTGGTTTTCACAAAGTTTGCTGCTTCAGTTTTTATGATAGCAATTTGCATATACTCCAGAATGTCATGAAGAGTGATCAGATGAATTGCAATTAATTGTAAAGTCCCTCTTTGCCATGACAATGAACTTAGGCACTGATTCAGAGCCGGACGCTCTGACAGAGCGCTCGCTCTGAATCAGGGCCATCCTTCTGAATTTTTAGAGCGGCCTCCTGGCCGCTCGCATAGCTGTGGGTGACCACCCACAGCATATGCGAGCGGCCAAAAAGATGGTTGCGATGGTCAAGACCATTGTGACCATCGGGCTTGCGACGAGACCCTGCGGTAGGGTCTCGGTGACCGCAAGCCCTGGAGTGATTTTGGCTCTATCAGAGCCAAAATCACTCCCACTGACATCACTAGTGATGTCAGTGGGGCCGGACCCAGACGGTAGGCGTTCTCATGGGAACGCCTCAGTCTGGGCAGCCACGCCCCCGGCACACCCACCAAAGGGGGCGTGCTGTCACTCACCATCGACAGCACGCCCCCTTTGGTGCGAGACCCATAACGACGGCTACCCCGTCGCTATCCGGGCCTCGCGCATGCGCACGACGGAGCCGCCTCCGTCGTGCACATGCGCACTGGGCCAACATCGACCCGCTTGCGAGAGCTCAGCGCTCGCGAGCGTGTCTGAATTAGGCCCTTAATTCAAAAAACAACATTTCCACTGCATTTCAGCCCTGCCACAAAAGGACCAGCTGACATCATGTCAGTGATTCTCTTGTTAACACAGGTGAGAGTGTTGACGAGGACAAGGCTGGAGATCACTCTGTCATGCTGATTGAGTTAGAATAACAGTTTGGAAGCTTTAAAAGGAGGTTGGAGCTTGAAATCATTGGCCCTCATTCAGAGCCGTACGCTCTGAGCAGAGCGCACGCTCTGCATGAGGGCCGGGCTCCATTTTCATGGAGCGTCCTCCTGGACGCTCGTATAGCTGTGGGTCACCACCCACAGGCTATACGAGCGTGCATTTTGATGGCCGCGATGGTCGTGACCATCGCGACCATCGAAATTGCGAGCCTGCGGTTGAGGTTTTCAACCGCAAGCTCCGGAGTGATTTTGGCTCTATCAGAGCCAAAATCACTCCCACTGACATCACTAGTGATGTCAGTGGGCCGGCTTCTGACGGGAGGCGTTCCCGTGGGAACGCCCCCGTCAGGGAGGCACGCCCCCGGCACGCCCACCAAAGGGGGCGTGCTGTCAATCAACATTGACAGCACGCCCCCTTTGATCGGACACAACGAGCGAAGGAAAGTCCTTCGCTCGTCGTGTCTGGCGCATGCGCACGACGGAGCTCCCTCCGTCGTGCGCATGCTCAGTGCAGACCATCGACCCACTTGCGAGCGTACAGCCGCTCGCGAGTGGGTCTGAATCAGGCCCATTGTTTTTCCTCTGTTAACCATGGTTACCTGCAAGGATACAAGTGCAGTCTTCATTGCATTTATCGGATCATCGAGAACTTCAAGGAGAGAGGTTCAATAGTTGTGAAGAAGGCTTCAGGGCACCCAAGAACGTCCAGCAAGCGCCAGGACCATCTCCTAAAGTTGATTCAACTGCGGGATCGGGGCACCACCAGTGCAGAGCTTGCTCAGGAATGGCTGCAGGCAGGTGTGAGTGCATCTTCACGCATAGTGAGGACGAAGACTTTTGGAGGATGGCCTGGTGTCAAGAAGGGAAGCAAAGAAGCCAATTCTCTCAAGGAAAAACATCAGGGACAGACTGATATTCTGCAAAAGGTACAAGGATTGGACTGCTGAGGACTGGGGTAAAGTTATTTTCTCTGATGAATCCCCTTTCAGATTGTTTAGGGCATCTGAAAAAATGCTAATCCGGAGAAGGAAAGATGAGCACTACCATCAGTCCTGTGTCATGCCAATGGTAAAGCATCCTGAGACCATTCATGTGTGAGGCTGCTTCTCAGCCAAGGGAGTGGACTCACACACAATTTAACCTAAGAGCACAACCATGAATAAAGAATGGTACCAAAAAATCCTCCAAGAGCAACTTCTCCCAACCATCCAAGAACAGTTTGGTGATGAACAATGCCTTTTCCAGCATGATGGAGCACCTTGCCATAAGGAAAAATTATAACTAAGTGGCTCGGTGAACAAAACATCGAAATTTTGGGTCATTGGCCAGGAAATTCCCCAGACCTTAATCCCATTGAGAACTTGTGGTTAATCATCGAGGCGGGTGGACAAACAAAAACCCACAAATTCTGACAAACTCCGAACATTGGTTAGGCAAGAATGGGCAGCCATCAGTCAGTATGTGGCCCAGAAGTTGATTGACAGCATGCCAGGGTGAATTGCAGAGGTCTTACAAAAGAAGGGTTAACACTGCAAATATTGACTCTTTGCATAAACTTAATGTAATTGTCAATAAAAGGCTATGACACTTATGAAATGCTTGTAATGTTACTTCAGTATGCCATAGTAACATCTGACAAAAAGGTCTAAAAACACTGAAGCAGCAAACTTTGTGAAAACTAGAGATGTGCGGGTTCGGTTTTATTCGGTTCTTATCGTCAAATTTGCGCAAGTTCGGATTTATCTTAATGGCTATCCAAAACACGTGAGGGTCAGGTAGCCAATATGATGCCGTTTATGAGAACCGAACATATCCGAGTAAAACCGAACCGCACATCTTTAGTGAAAACCAATTCTTGTGTCATTCTCAAAACTTTTGACCATGGCTGTATGCTGTTTTTGGCATTCCCTAACCCTTTTGTTGTAGAGCCATTTTGCACATAGGTCTGCGCAGTACCCGGCACATGCGGTGCCACAGCGGGACCTCCCCATACGCTGGAACATGGACTACCCCATTAACCGCTCCGTCCGGGGCACATAGACTACTCGCCTGGGCGGCCAGGTGAATAGTCTATGTCCTTGAGAGAGGGGGGAACGTGGTGGTCAGTGACCCGGAGGAGGGGGATGTCCCGCTGCGGCATCCCCTGTGCCAACTTCTGCGCACGCCTATGATATTTGAATTATTTTCATTCATTTACTATTATGTGAATGCATTCTTTAGGGGGAGTCAGTTTGAAAGTAGCAGGAGTGGTGCGGCATATATTGGCGGAGTGTGTTCCCTACAGAAAGGAGGTGGTGTAAATGAGGTAGGCGGTTGTCTTACTGTTACCATGGTGTCCTGTTTTCTAGTCACTTTGGTCACTGTCTAGCTATATTGACAATCTAGTCTGCACAAAGTACCATTTATTTTGTTTTCCTGTACATCTTCACACCCCAATAAGGGTCCAAGTTAATCTGCTATAAATACCTATCATCTTAATATACATGTATTTATTATTAGGAATGGACGCTGCTATACTATCGTTATTCAGATGAGTATAATGAAATATCAGTCAAGGACAGTAGTGAAACAGTGGCCAAACTATGGGCCTGATTCAGACCCACTCGCGAGCGGCTGTCCGCTCGCAAGTGGGTCGATGGTCTGCACTGAGCATGCGCACGACGGAGGGAGCTCCGTCGTGCGCATGCGCCAGACACAACGAGCGAAGGACTTTCCTTCGCTCGTTGTGTCCGATCAAAGGGGGCGTGCTGTCAATGTTGATTGACAGCACGCCCCCTTTGGTGGGCATGCCGGGGGCGTGCCTCCCTGACGGGGGCGTTCCCACGGGAACGCCTCCCGTCAGAAGCCGGCCCACTGACATCACTAGTGATGTCAGTGGGAGTGATTTTGGCTCTGATAGAGCCAAAATCACTCCGGAGCTTGCGGTTGAAAACCTCAACCGCAGGCTCCGGCTCGCAATTTCGATGGTCGCGATGGTCACGACCATCGCGGCCATCAAAATGCACGCTCGTATAGCCTGTGGGTGGTGACCCACAGCTATACGAGCGTCCAGGAGGACGCTCCATGAAAATGGAGCCCGGCCCTCATGCAGAGCGTGCGCTCTGCTCAGAGCGTACGGCTCTGAATGAGGGCCTATGGTCGATATTAGTAGAATGCCATAATTAATTAGTTTGCCATATAATAACTATTGAATATAACATTTCTCAGATGTATGTGCAACTCTGTTTATTTATCAAGCAATGTTTTTTCAATATGAAACTAAATGAATAAATATGTAAGTAAATACACTGTCCTGGAGAAGCTGTTGCACCTGGCAGCTGTCACACTGTGGGAGAATTGATAGTCACATTGCCCATTTTATAGGGAAGGTGTCATGTGATTGGCTGCTAGCAGCTCCAGTCTAATCACTGCTAGGCATTAGTCAGAGTTGGGCCACTGACACCTGCCATCTAATCAAATTACCCTCAGCCCATGCGCCATTATGATTGTGAGAACCTGGTGCGTTTGACACTACAATCTATCTGCATCATTATAACAGGGGCCTCAGTACTGCTTTTGGGACCCTCTGGTCCCCTCTTCTCACCATAAAACTGCTCATGTTGCCTGCAGCCCTGTCCTCATTGATATATCCATATAAAAATTCAAATCGGCTCTCTCATCTTCTGCTACTGTGATCTGATAAAAAGCCGGGAACACTCTGACGAGAGGGGATGAATGTAGAATACAATAAAGTGTTCCCACCAGAGTCAGATACACTATGAATAGAAGTTAATGTTAGCCTCTGCAGACAGCAGGGTATACACATTTTTACCCTGTCAGAAAGTAGAATAAATAAAAAGCAATGAAATTAGATTGAAAGAATGAAAGGAGGAAATGTTATTTTCTGCCTCCTGATTCGTGTTGCCGCGGACATGTATTCGGTTAATATAGTCCTGAGCGGCTATACAAAAAAATTAAGTTTAATATTTTTACTCATTACATAATCACTAACCGTTGTCCCTCTCTTCTTTCCTAGTTTGGGCGGTCGGACATCTTGGCTGTCACCCTGGCACAGTCCCTGGCCCATAACTTGGGCATTTTCTCAGATAAAAAGAAAATAATGAGAGGTATGTTACCTACATGCCCCACTTACATAATGCCCAGCATAACAATACAGCATTCACAGCTGATGCAGGGGGTATTTATAATAACTGGGGCACGAGCCAAAATAGGTCTATAACCCACAGTAACCAGTCACATTTTAGTGCCCAAAGGAGAATAAGTTTAATCATCGGGTTGACAAGTTATAGCAGAAGGGTTTCTACTTTGGGAAAAGTATAGTTACTGCCTAGGCTAGGGCTAAATGGTAAAGCGGTATGTACAGTGCATCCGGAAAGTATTCACAGCGCTTCACTTTTTCCACATTTTGTTATGTTACAGCCTTATTCCAAAATGGAATAAATTTATTTTTGTCCTCAAAATTCTACACACAATACCCCATAATGAAAACGTGTAAAGTTTTTTAGAGATTTTTGCAAATTTAATAAAAAAAAAAAAAAACTAAGAAATCACATGTACATAAGTATTCACAGCCGTTGCTCAATACTTTGATGCATCTTTGGCAGCAATTACAGCCTCAAGTCTTGTTGAATATGATGCCACAAGCTTGGCACAACTATCTTTTATTTAAATTAAATTTGCAAAAATCTCCAAAAAACTTTCTACACGTTGTCATTATGGGGTATTGTGTGTAGAATTTTGAGGACAAAAATTAATTTATTACATTCTGGAATAAGGCTGTTACATAACAAAATGTGGAAAAGGTGAAGCGCTGTGAATACTTTCCGGATGCACTGTACTGCCTTGCCTCTATTTGTACAAAGGGAAATGTTATGAGATGCCTGAGAATATTGCCCCCTCCTGTAGGAGTAAACGGTGTCTACAACTTGAAGGAAACATCTACAAGAAATTAGAGATGAGCAGTTCGGTTCTACACGTTTTTTTTCGCCACATTTAGCGTACGTTCGCATTTATCTTATAAAACACGTGAGACCCACATTCCAATAAGATGCGGTTTTCAGATCCGAACGTAACTGAGCCGAAACCGAACTGCTCATCTCTACAAGAAATGTACATTTAAAGGGTTTTACAAATCTGCCTAAATCTCACCCCTCAGATTTTAATGGTGCATGACTTATCGGCTTTAATCCGCTGAGGCCTGCCAGTTGGCATTGCACACATATACTGTATGTTCCAAATCTCTGGGACATTTCATAGGTGGCACTACACTGGCATGTGGTACCAGGTAGCAACCCAATAGGACATGGTAATATGTACTAATACACTGGAAAAGTGGCTATAGGTACCAATGCACTGGTGCAACAATGCCAACCTGCTTGGGTACTTATTTTTGTGGCGACCAATTGGGACATGGGCAAAAGTCACATCTCTCTGGAGTATACAGTTTGCAGCAAATATATTAAGATTGGTTGCATACAGTTCACAACTACAGACACTATTGTTCTTTGGTAATTTGATCAATTATTGAGCTTGCCACTGATAACTGATCAATGCCTCCTGTCTAGTAGTTTACTAGTGATAACTGTCTACTTGCCATCTCATGTTACACATCAATTAAGGTGATAAATATATATGATGCATATGGAACTATTTTAATAACTTGGAGGTTTGTTTACAAGCTCATTTGATTGTAACAATTTATTGAATGTTATGCTTGGTACACACCTAAACGATGGTACAGCGATTCGATGATATATCACATCGCCTTTTACACTATATGACGACGCGATATATCGTTACCTGCTTCATGTAACAACACCGCGCCATCCGTGAAATCGTTCCACTGGACATGCAGAACATCCAATGGGATGATGCAATGAATGACAGGTGTAAACAACGACTTGGGGTTACACACTATACGATATTCATGCAGATTGGGCGAAACTACCAAGATTTCACAATATATCGTACAGTGGAGCTCATTCAGACCCGCTCATAAGATGCGATCGCTCGCTGGCAAAAAAAGGGCCGGATATTTAAATTAAGCGCTCGCACTGCGTCGCGTAAGGACGCCCACTATGTTAGCGAGCTACTGCAAAGTGCGCTCGCAAGTGTCTGAAAACGCCCCCTTGCCACTCACAACACACGTCATCTCCGGGAAATGTATGATTAATCGGGACCATCGTGAGCCATCTGCCTTTCCCCGCCGCAAGCACTGCAATCAGTACGGCCTGATATACATGCAGGTGACGTGTACAATGACGCTACTTTGCTAACTATGCACGCCCTTTAAACGGCATTTTGGCGGCCCGACACGCCTGCGTTCGCAACACCACTCTCCCGTTTACAAGCACCTTCCTGTCACTCAAAGTAGCGACCTGATAGTGGCTTACGAGCAACCAAAAACAGTTCGCATAGACTGGCTTGCGCACAAGCACTGCGAATTATACGCATGCTCACTGAGTAGAAATCGCCTGCCAGCGAGCGATTGCGCCTTAGCGAGCGGGTCTGAATCAGGTCCAGTGTGTACCCGCCTGAGTTAACACATGTTTATAGCTGCTATTTTATCTATAATACTGCCAGAAAATTCTTGTGTTTTATATACATTGTGATTTAATGCTTGTTTTTGTCTAATGTATATATTTATTGTTGTTATAACTGCAGATTGGAGATCTTTAATATTTTTATCAATATTAACATTTTGGGTAACTAACCCTGGATTGCCATTTAGATCAGGAGTGTTTGGTGCTACCATTTTTTTCCTAGTTTATCAGCAATTAAGCTTTGTAGGACATTGGTGGTCCCCTCGGTTAGCTGCCGCTCCCTAGTTGGATAGTTGAGGATTGGGTGCCCTTACTTTGTTCTGGTTCTTTCTTTGTTCTCTCTGGAGTATGACTATTATAGTTGCTTATTCAACTGCAATATAAGTTGACTTGCTTTCGGTTATTGAGATGTAAATTATAGCATGAAACTATAAAATGCAATATTGCTGTATTCTGGTACATTTATATTGCTTACTATTTCAGGGGAGTGCACTTGTGAAGATAAATGGTCTGGCTGTATCATGGAAGACATTGGGTAAGATTGTGAATTATATTTTATCAATAAAATAAATTTTTATGGTTTCGTTTAAACTAGCGACCCACCCCCGGCTTCACACAGGAGCAATTTTGAATTTACGGCGATTGTCTTTTTTTAACCAAGGTCTTATAAGATTGCCTCGCAGACAAGATTAGTCATGACGTGACACGCAAAAGAGCCACGTAATGTTGTCGATGAGAAAAACAATCTACACTTAGGTCTACTCCAGCCACGTTACGTGTCTGTTCCTGTGCTTTATTTATTGTCATGACAAAGCAGACTCTTACCGGGAATTGGACTTGTTTGAAATTAAAGAATCGCTTTTCACATAAATGAAATAGGAACAAACTGAAATTTTATATCGGTTAACAGGGGCATACATCAGTTTTTCCCGGATAATATGTATCAATCTCTAAATGGTATAAAATAAAGTTCATCACACATGTTTCTGAGTGTGAAGTGTGTGTTTTGCGACCGCACAGCTTTCATCTTGATAACTAAGGGGTCTATTTACTAAGCAGTGTTAGAAGACAGAGTGAAAAGTGATAAGGTGCCAGCCAATCAGCTCCCAACTGTCATTTTTCAAACACAGCCTGTGAGATGGCAGTTGGGAGCTGATTGGCTGGCACCTTATCACTTTTCACTCTGTCTTCTAACACTGCTTAGTAAATAGACCCCTGAATATTAAATAGTTTATGTAAAGGAGACATAACAGTCAAAGTCCCTCATGAAAAGTAAACCTGGGAAATAATGTCAGAATTACACAAGACATTTGAAGAGGCAGTTCCCATTTAAAGAAAAGCTGATTTTTATCCTGAAAGTTGAGCGCAATTTTAGGTTTTATCCACATTTTTTATTTGTATCGTTTGTTGGTGTGTAAGGTGTTTGTGATACTACTTAATTTGCAGCTCCTAATGTGCACAGTGGTCCCCTATTTTTGTGTTGTATATTGGTAGCATGCGACAAGCGACTGTAGGAAGAGAAAATGGAGGATATGGGAGTGGCTGAGGTGACGTCTTCAGAGCCCAGATCAGAACGACATATCGCCTGGTCGTCCGGTATACTTCACGATTTGCTAAGAACCCTTAAAGTTATCTTCTCATCTGCTGCGCAGTACAGAAGATGAGAGGAACGACGCACAGGAGCACGCAAAAGTGCGTACACACTAGACGATGTAAACGATTTGTCATTCCAATTCTGCTCAAAACGACAAATCGTCCAATATATCGTCTACTGTGTACCCAGCTATAGTGTACATATTATTTTATTTTTTTAAAAAGCTTGTTTTATTGAAAATATATTAAAAAACACTTAACAGTAGAGAGGGGGATGGGGTACAAAAAAAAAAAGGGGAGGGAATGGAGGGAGATGCAGCCAAGGGTATACAGGTGTACAGTATATATTGGACGATAATTAATTACAACAAAGAAACAAAAAAAATATGCCAAGTTGCAGATCATTCATGCCAATGACTAATTACAATTGTGTAACTACAACAAGAAAGGTCAACAGGTTCATAGGTGGCGTGGGCTCCATTCACACCCACTCAAACGGGTTAGATGCCAGATGAGAGAGGTGGAGGGGCATTATATTAATCTGTCCATGGGCGCCCAAGACAGAGGGGTCATTTGATATCAAAGAGAGTTTTGGGGAATACCAGACCCTTGGAGAACAAGCTACATTAGAATTTATTTTTGATTCATCGTATCTACTGCTGGAATAGACCCATAGCAAAGACAAAATGGATACTGGATGCTCGGATGTAAACCCAATTTTGGAGCAATGAGGGGAGAGACACAAACATGTGCTGGGTTTGTGTGTTAAGTAAACAATAGATTTTGTACGCCAAGTTCTTCATCCTTCACAGACATAAGGGATTTTCATTGTTACACCAAAACGCCGACTTGCCCATGTGAGTTATGAAAATCTGTGCCGCAAGAATTTTTGTAGGAACTTCTACTGGAAACTCATACGTCAGTCTTGGCAGTGCGGTCAGTTGTTCATGTTGCCTCGCCAGGAAAGTCCACAAATCTTTAACACAGTGTTTTTGTCATTAAAATTTAAAGTTCTCCGATAGTAGGGTTGACGGTTGGGAGGAATATTCAGTCTCCATCAGGTTGATCTTAACGTTACAAATATTGCCTTTTCATCATTTAATGACAGGCACACTTTAGGACAGACGTACACCCACCCAAACAATGACAGGAGAGTATAGACGGGCAGGCAACAAGGGACAGGAGAGAAAGAGATTGAGGGGCAGGCGCGAAAAAAAGACTGAGGGCTATATTCAGAGGTTGATGCAGTTACAGCTGTGGTTGCGACTTTTTTGTGGAGTTGCAGTGGCGGTAATATGCAAATGCTAGTTTCAGCTTTGCTCTTGTGCGCTACCATGCGCCAGACTGAGCAGGCCTTGAGCCGCCCACTTTCAATGTCCGTAGACAGTGTAACTTCGCTGGTGCTTCTGAACACGCCACCGTTGACACTTGCACCAGCCCTATGACTGGTACAGTGGCTCCTTCTGAAATCCAGATGAACGTGGCCTCTATTGCTGTGGATCTGCGTTCACTGACACACTCATGACACTCCCATAAGATGGCCTTTTTTGCGTTCACTTCAGAACAACACCCCAGGAGCGCCCATGGTTTTGCCTCACCGGTTCAACTGCCAGCGCCTCCATATGCAACAGCAGACTCCGCGGACACTCAGGGGAATACATGTGCCTCTGGGGTTTTCAGGACTTTTCGTGAATGTACAGTAGCAAATAATTACTTAACTGCGCAAGCTTTGGCACTGTGTTCACCTCTGTATCAGACATTGAGGGGTAATGAGGTTCAGGAGAGAAAGAGACTGAGGGGCAACGAGGGACATATTGTCTCAGGTATCAGAAATAGGGATGCACTGACACGCCAACAAGCTCAACCGAGACTGCTGCATCGTCTGACCACGACACGGGGGGAGACCCGAGCATCCCTGATTCTGCTCATGGCCAACCTATTAAGGAGAAAAAGATCAGTGCATGAATGAAGGCCATGGGGAGGAGTGACATGAGTGTAAGTGCGTTCTTCTTGTGGATCCAGGATCCGCTATGTATTGAAACAGATTAAACATTTTTCAACCTCTAAAATGTATTGGATTCCAGAGGGGAAAATGAACTAACATTTGGGAAGCAGTCCTATTTCTAACATAGGAATGTGTTGAAGTTGCAGCCAATGTAAATGTGTCCTTTAGCCATCTTCTGAAGGCACCTACCAAAACTCATGCTACGTTAGGAGTGCACACAGAAGCCACTGTAACAAATCAATGGTGTGCGCTTTACATATTCTGGGTGATTCTGGTGAGCCGTGGAGAGGTTTAGATGAATTAAGGGGTTTTCTTAAAGTGGCAGTAGGCTGGACAAGTGATGTTCTTACTGCCAGCACCATGCAGATTTAGTAGATTTACTACAGAGTACACAAACCCACAGAGAGTTGAGCATAGCTCTACGATGGGGACAATTACAGAATCCATAATAAAGGAGTGCTGTTGGTGCGCTCTTTGGGACGTTTGCACGGTCAGAAGGAAGCGGCTGTGCAGTACCATCCAACCAATATGCGAATGCAGCAGGAAATTGACACCGCCTGAATGCATCTGCGATCCAAGTGTAGCGTCCGTCCGTTACTGCTTTGGCCAGGCGCTGTAAATGAACGCTTACTTAGCCTGGCCGCTTGCCAGGCCAGTAAATCTGCATCCTACAATGCAGCCCCAGGCCTCGGCACTCCCAGGAAACGAGGGCGACATGCCCCCGTTTCCTGGAACGCAACCCTCCTCCGCCCCCTCCCTGCCCCCAAATGGCCGCAGCCTGTCAATCAGGGGGCATTACGACCATTGGGTGTACGTACATATCTGATCAGGCTCTTTATTTGCCTGAGGTGGACATTTTCAAATAAGAGTTGCTCTAATTTTTTCCACCCTGTAAAAGTCCTTCACTAAATTGAATCCATTCTTGCCTACTCTGTAGCTCTCCCCTCCTGAAGACCTCGGCGGGAAATCCGTGAGACAAGTGCGTGGGGGCATGCTGACGCAATTTGTGTCATTATGACCGATTCCCTTGCGGCACAATGCCGGGAATGGCTGCATCGCGCAGTGGGGGCTTGATGATGACCGTGGTATCATGCCCCAGCCTAGGTAGCTAGGGAAGTAGGCAGAATGCTGTTGCCATCGGTGTGTTTGCCAATATAATGTTGTTGTACATTATTTTATTTTTTTAGATTATATTTATAACAAAGAGTTTAATAAAAAAAAAAGAGGTTTTATTCCTTTTCCAACAGTCCATGCTCATATGAATGTATAAAAATCGAGATAATCCTTCCAAAATTGGGATTGTTGGGAGATATAACTGTGCTGGTGATGTTTTTTTGCCGAGAAAATGTATGATTACTAAGCGCTAATAAACTTTCATAACGATTTTATCTGCCCTACACAAAAACACAGTGCATGCAGTAATACCAACGCATTTCACCTTTAGCTGCATTTAGATATGAGCGGACAGGAGCAGTTGTCATAGGGAGCCGTGATCCCTACGATAGCCTCATACTACTGGCAGCACACCAGTAGTTTAACGGTAGTTAACACGCAATAATCCCCCATGCCGCAAAAATGAGACCTAAAACTTTAACTTTTTATCCTTAAAATACAAATTAAAAAAAGAAATAAAAGAAGTGAAACTAGCACTCTACTCTTTCTTTCACATTGCTTGCAATGGTACTAAACTTATCCTCCACTGAGTGTCAGCAGTGTTTCTCAGGATTTAGCCTTGAAAATGAATTGAGCGCCTGATTCAGACCCGGTCGCAAGCGCTGAGCGCTCGCAACCGGGTCGATGATGGCCCACATCGCATGCGCACTACGGAGCCGGCTCCGTCGTGTGCATGCGTGAGACCCGGCTAACGACGGGCAATCCGTCGCTCCGGGTCTCGCACCAAACGGGGAGAGCTGTCGATGTTGAGTGACAGCTCGCCCCATTTGGTGGGCTGGGGGGGGGTGGCTGCCCAAACGGAGGCGTTTCCATGAGAACGCCTGCCATTTGGGGGTGGCCCCACTGACATCACAAGTGATGTCAGTGGAGAGCTTCCGGCTCTGTTAGAGCCGAAAGCTCTCTGGGGCTTGCAATGAACGAGACCCTACTACAAGGGTCTCGTCGCAAGCCCGATGGTCGCGATGGTCTTGACCATCGCGACCATCATCATGGCCGCTCGCTATAGCTGTGGGTGGTCACCCACAGCTATGCGAGCGGCCAAGAGGCCGGTCCACAAAAAAAAAAGCCCGTCCCTGATTCAGAGCGAGCGGCTCTGAATCAGGCCCTGAGTCAGTTCCTCATAATTGCCACACAGCAAATACTTTAACTCTTTTCCAAATCTTGACCAATTATGTTCTACCTGTAACCTTTGTTTTGCCAATCAGTCAGACCCCGTGTATTGATGTCTAATGGAGTCCTCTGTTTCACTTTAGTTTTCAAAGCAGTGTGTTGCTTTTAGTGTGTGTGATCTTTCTCATAAGAGCCACATCTCAGATTGATCCCATTAAGTCTTTGAATCCATGTTGCGCATCAACCGTAAGGAATAAATCAGTGGAGTTAATTTCATAAAAGATGAAAGGGCTGAGGAACAATAGCTAAACTGATCATCAGCTGCTAAATGCTACGGAAAATGAGCAAATATTAATTTAATTTGTTTGTAAATTTTCTTTTCTGGTGAAGTAACCTTTTAGATGTTCTCAGCGTAATTTCAGAACATGTCTCAGAACATTAATGTTACAGCATATTGTTACCAGAACAGAACGTCTTCATCCACTTTGCTAATAGATACTTGAGTCGTTCCTGTATTTTAATAAATTAGAATTTAGGCTAGTGGTTTCCCAGCTTTGTGACGTGTCACGTGCCTGTTGATACTGAAGCCACGTGACTCATTTTTATGTGACTCAGGGTCCTGGGTAAATGAGTTTCTTTGAAAAGCAAGGATAATTACACCTAATTCATTTTATATACATTTAAAGCATATTTATTGTATACTCCCCATTGCATTACTTCAGTTTATTTTAATTAAATTTATGAAGCTTTCTCTAACAGCATTTTGGTCCTGGATTATAAACATTAAATCACGGTTATTACGGGATTACAAACAGAAGTGGACTGGGCAGGAGGGCATGTGTGGGGGGCAGAGCTGGATTAAGGGGAGCAGGTGGTTATGTTCTCGTCAGCATGTTCATTGCCCAGTAGCCGACCATGGGGTCTATTTACTAAGCAGTGTTAGGAGAGAGTGAAAAGTGAAAAGAAAGTGATAAGGTGCCAGCCAATCAGCTCCCAAATGTCATCTCACAGGTTGTGTTTGAAAAATGACAGTTGGGAGCTGATTGGCTGGCACCTTATCACCTTCTTTTCACTTTTCGCTCTCTCTCTTAACACTGCTTAGTAAATAGACCCCCATGTGATGCAGTGGCTCTCTGCCTTTTCACAGCGTGGCGCGCTCCCTGCCTAGCGGCGACTCACGTACGGCGCATCATGTATTCCAAACCAAATAAAAACTTGCGTTAATATTTTGTATTATTTTCATATTGAACCAACATTTTATTTTTATCTATCTTAAAAAGGACTAATCCCAAGAAGCAAATGTATTTGTATCTCATATAATTTGCATATGCTGTATAAAGTGCCCAACCTAAACACACAAAATGTTCGTAGGATGCGCTCTAATAACGCTGTTCGCTTACTATACACGTGTCCTGTTTTACAGCTACTATCTCCCAAGCAAGTTTTCCACCTGTGATATCGAGGAGTACCATGAATTCCTGAACAGCGGCGGTGGAGCCTGCCTGTTCAATATGCCCTCCAAGGTATGTTTACCCCTGTTTGGTTTGGTGACCAGATATACGGCTTCTGCCCATCCGGATAAAGAAGGGCTTTCACAGATACAAAGTATTGCCGGGTGATGACGATACAAACTTTCCCTTACCTCTTTTACACCTAGATCCCTGGTCCAGCCTGGGACACTGAACATGGGTTACAAGCCGCGTCACTGCGGCTTGAACCCAGTTTACACCGCAGGTAGACCTGGGATATTGCTGGGGCTTACCTTTTGCCAGCGCTTTGAGATGACATCATCTTCAGGCGCCGCGAATGCGACTCTACTATGCAGTGAACAGGACCTGGGCCGGACAATCCGGGTTACCCGTTCACACTGCCCTGTGACACGGGTCCTTCTCTGACCAACCCGGGTTGGATTTCCGGCTCTCTGGACCCAGGTTAACCCTTTTACAATGAGCCATCACACGGGTTGATTAATTAACCTACCCACAAAGAATCCAGGAGAGGCAGCCATTTTAGGCACACTACATAGGATTACACTGTAATGTGTAGACAGATTTTGAAATGGGAGGGGAACACATTACTGTATCAGCTCTAAATCACAGTGTAAAAAGTAAGCTGCCCAGTATTTGTATGCTGCATGCAGAGGCAGCCAGTATTTTCCCTGTATGTAAACAAAGAATTGTAGTTGCACTCGTTGCTTGGCAACATAATTTGTCCAGATGCAAATTGTCACCTATTACCCGAATTTGCTCCTGTAAATGAGACCCTTACTAATACTACAGTATTCCCCATTTTTTTGCATAGTGTATTTCCACATAGTTCTCTGGCTGATATGATCCATCTTACTTGTATTGGTTGTGTTTTATTCCTACAGCTTTTGGATCCCCCTGAGTGCGGCAATGGCTTTGTTGAAGCTGGCGAAGAATGTGATTGCGGCACTATTGCGGTACTTAAATAAGCAGCGCATTGTACTCAATGGATACAGTGGATAAATACTTATGGACAGGGCTTAATTTGAAATGACTCGGGGCCTGATTCAGCAAGGATCGCCATTGCAAAGCTGCACGCAGGCTATAGATATATGATGTATGCACGCAGGCAGCTTTGCCATTGCGTTCCTTGCAATAATGCAAATGCAGCAGGAGGTGTATGACACCCCCTGCTGCATTTGTGATCCCAGCACTGCGACGGAGGTCGCAGGCTGGGATCACTATCGTGACCTTCACGACCATCGATGGTCGCGTTGTGAACGGTACCGGGTGGTCGGACAGCTGAGTAAACCTCAGCTTACTCAGGCTGGCCGGCTTGCGAGCCTAGAAGACTGCGTACGTCCATGCAGTCTCTGGGCTGGCCACTCCCGGAAACAGGGCGGACATGCCCCGTTTCCGGGAATGCCGGCCGCCCCCGCACCGCCTTTTAAATGCCTCTGCCTGTCAGGGCTTGCATGCGATTGAGCATGACCCATTCTGCAAACTCGCAGAATGGGTCCTGCACACGCGCAGATTCCCTTTAATCGGGAATCTGCATTCAGCAGTGCACTTCTGAATCAAGCCCCCAATCCATTATAGTATTCCTTAACACCGAATATAAAATGATTAATAAAATCTTTGATTATCATAAAAATTGTGCATAAATCGCATATTACATAAAGAATACAAACCTGACTGACTGGAAAATACAGTGTATATATATATTATGATAGAGTAAAATCATTGTGTTATTGGGGATTTATGTCCTAATATCTATATATCTGTTACTTCAATGTTAGTTACATTCTTATCTTTGTGTGTGTGTGTTTTATTTTGTAACAGTCCTTTTTAAGGAGACAATTCTTTAAAAACTAGCAAAACTAATGGATTTTCTGTTGCAGCATATCACAGTGATGGAGGACCTGTTCGTGTTTCCCATAATAATATACAGCTTTGTCTTTGCTCATCTAGCCTCAATACACCACCCAGCACGGCGTAAGTGAGCCGACGGGTCCGGTGCAACTCTGCTGGCGTCGGGCGACTTTATTTGCCGAAAATGCATCTTAAGTTGCAATGCTGTGCGACTCGGGCCCACCAAGAGACTGTGCTGATTAATTTGATATATGACACATTGTATATCTGTGTGTGACTGAGTCTGTAAACGGAACTTGGTGTGGAAAAAAGCTGCGGCCGCTGCATTGTTGCACTTCGCATTCTGATTTAGAGACTCAGGGCCTGATTCAGAGTCGCTCGTAAGCGGCCGCTCGTTCGCTCCGAGCGATGTTCGCACATCTGCGCATGCGTATGGGTTGTAATGCGCATGCGCCAACCAGTCAGTGCGGTCGGAAATCGTGTGCTCGCAAAATAGCGACTGCCTGCTAATTTGAGTGACAGAATGAGGTGTTTGTGGGTGGTAACAGGGGAAGGTGCTTGAAAACGGGGAGTGGAGATCCGAACGCAGGCGTGCCAAACGGTCAAAACGGGCGTTTTAAGGGTGTGCATAGTTAACAAAGCAGCGTCATCGACCACGTCACTTGGTTGTCTTTTAGCCTGAACTGCTCGCATGATTGCGGTAGGAAAATGCTACCACAAGAATAGCGAGCAGTTCATACGCCTTTCGATGTACTCGATTAATCAAATAAATAGCGGAGATGACGTATGATGCGAGCGGCCAAGGGGCGTCTTTACAAAATAGCGAGCGCATGTTTTGGACGCTCGCTCAGACATAGAGGCGTCAACAGACCGCAAAGAGCGAGCGCTCAAATTAAATAGCCAGCCCCTTTTTCTGAACGAGCGTCCGCAAATAGCGTCCGGCTCTGAATCAGGCCCTCAGTCGCACACAGATATACAAGTGTCACATATCATATTCATTTTTTACAAGAAAAGATTCAAATGAGACGCCCGGCGCTAGCAGAGTCTCTCGGGACCAAGTGCGCCCAGAAGGGCTGTTTGGTGCAATTGCAGCAAAGACAAGTGAGGAGACATCTGTATAACGTAAAATAGAGTTATTCATCAGTATTATGATCACTTTGATATCATGTGTATCCCAAGATCATCAAGAGGTCTATTTACTAAGCAATGTCAGGAGACAGAGTGAAAAGTGATAAGGTGCCAGCCAATCAGCTCCTAACTGTCATTTTTCAGCCTGTGAGATGGCAGTTAGGAGCTGATTGGCTGGCACCTTATCACTTTTCACTCTGTCTCCTAACACTGCTTAGTAAATAGACCCCCTAGTCTTTTACATTATTCAATGCTGCTTTGATGAAATAGATAGTTTTAATTTTGGCCATAAATGATTCTAATGAAATTCAGCGGAAGGTCAAAAAAAATTATATTTACATTTAATGTCATTCGGTGCAACTGTATAAGGAAAACAAATTTCCATTCCCTACTAAGTAACGCTTGTGTCACAACTTCTCCTTGGGTTCCATGTTTAGTTATTTCCAGATCATTTAGGACCTTTTGGATCACATTTATGTGACTCGGCGTCTGATTCATAGGTTGACGCTAGTGCACGTGCTGCTGCGATTTATTTCAGGTTCGAAGCTGCGATAATATGCAAATGCTAGTTCCAGCCTTCCCCTTGTGTACCAGCGTGCGACAGACTGTGCAAGCTCTGCGACACCCACTTCCAGTGCTCATGGACAGTGCAAATCCGCCAGAGGTTGTAAACACTCCACCAATGGCGCACCATCGCCTGCACCATAGACACTAGCGACGTCCTATGGCTGGCACAGTGACTCCTTCTGAAAAATCTCAAAACGTGGCTCATACCAATATGCACTATCGGTCGTTTGAGAACAACCCCATTTTTAGTGATTATTGAACCCCATTCAAAAGTCATTATTGAAATATAAGCAGTTCAAGTCCAATGTCCTGAAATGGTACAAAGATAAACTATTAGAGGTGAAAAAGAAAAACAATTTAGTAAAAAATTTTCAGAGTTAACGTGAAAAAAACCCTTTATTCAAGGAAGAAGTAATGGGTAAGAGCTTACAGCTGATCTCCAGCAATGAGAAAGAGGCCTCTCTGGGCAATGTAGCACCACCAGTAAGGCCTTATGGAGCTATGAATCAAAAAACGCCAATTCTTGTAATAGCAAAACATTCCATGTGGGACTCTTATGCTGGCTCCTAAGACAGCAACTTGCAGAGTGACTGGCACCCTAAACCCAAAGGTCTTCCACAGTATTTTACGGTGCCATGCAATACGATCTCTGGCCGAGTTGTTCAAGGGTTCATCCTACAGCAAGAAAATGACCCAAACATAGCACACGGCTATGTCACAACTACCTTCAAGGTAAAGAAGAAGACGGAAGGCTGTAAGTCATGGAATGGTCAGCACAGGGATGGCGGGCAAAGCAACCTACTTATGAGAACTTTCACAGTAGGGAAGATCTTCCTGAACAATATGTGATTTCCATGGTAGAAAGTTGCCAGGAGTCTGTTCAGTGCTTATAGCTGGGAAAGGTGGCTACTTTGATGAGTAAAAATGTATATTTGGTTAAACAAAAATGATTCTATGATTCATGTTTTTATCTCCAATTGTCTATTGGACTGACATATCAAACTATAGATTTCAATAAAGAGTGGAAAAATGGGGAGGTTCTGAAACTTTTGACCAGTAGTGTATAGCTTTTGGCATAGGCAAATTAAACCGTATATTGCACCAAAGGGGTCATAGTAGCTTAAACATTTTACATATATGTCATATGTATCCCAAACTTCTGTCATGTTCATTATACAATCGAAGGTTTTGAGCCTCGAGTCACTTTTTATATAAAGTTGCTATGCACTATGGCAGCCTTGATGGCAGGTGCCTTTGCTTCATTTGGAAGGAGAGTGTACTTTCTTTTACAAATGGTCAAGTGATATCAATGATTTACTAGCTTTATTCTTCAATTCATAGTTACCTATATGCATTTTCATCACCTTATATTATTAAGAAACACAGCCATCTTCTATATCTTAGACTCTTATGGTTCCTCCTATAAACCCAGCGCTGTAGGGATTCAATAGTTTCATTGGGGTCTATGTACTAAGCCTTGGAGAGAGATAACGTACCAACCAATCAGCTCCTGTCATTGTTTAAACACGGTGTGTAAAGTGACAGGAGCTGATTGGTTGGTACCTTATCTCTCTCCATGGCTCAGTACATACTGTACACCCTTATGTGTGGAAGCACTTGCTGAAAATATGATGCTGGGATTTAAAGCATCTCTGACAAAATCCTAAAATGACAGTTTTAGATTGTGATCTGTTGTAACAGAATTGTTCTTGTGTTCCGCAGGAGTGTGCAGCGGAGGGCGGGGACTGCTGCAAGAAATGCATGTTAACGGAGGGCTCGCAATGCAGTGACGGCTTGTGTTGTTCAGATTGCAAGGTAAAACCAAATATACTAAGTACAATCTACTGTGGTTCATGTAAAGGGAACCGGCAGGATTACCAGTTTCATAAAGAATTACTTGTAGGAGACACATTCAGGGAGGTCAACCTAAATCCAGGTTTGGGGCAATTCCTGTGATACAAATATGAGATGTTCTGCACAGTATATCAATATGTATCTATCAGACGGTCTTTGGATCAAGTTCAGCAGATCTCTAGAGAGGGTATCAGTGAGAGTAATGTTGAGTAACTGTTATAAAATGTTTTTTATTCCTTAAGACATTTGTTCAATCAGGATCGGTCATACGGTCAGCCATGGCGCTTTGCAATTATTGTTATAGTTCATATTCTATACACACAGTAATGTTTCTAAAATAGTAATCCAATCTATTTGGATATATACTGAAGTAACAAAAGTCATGGGATAGCAGTATGTAGAGATAATGGTAGGTGATGTCACCACACTGTGACATCGTGGAAATGCCCAGACCTGCATCAGCAATAATCTGACATCTCGTGAGTCAGTTTGAACACCGGCTAGGCTGCTCAAGGCAAGGCGAAGTGAATTATCGGAGTTTGAACGGGGCATGATAGTGGGTGTCTGACGAATGGGACATTCAACACTCCTCGATCTATGGTGTCATGTGTACCAGGAATACCTCATGGAAGGAATTACCACCCACCATTGACAGCGCAGTGGCCGACCACGGGTGCTTAATGATCGCGACCAGCGGCATCTATCCACAATTGTCCGTGGTAACAGACAAGTAACACTGGCTCAAATCACATCTACATTCAATGCAGGAGGTACTAGACGTATAACCAGCAGGTCAGTGCAGCGCTCTTTAGCTTTCATTGGATATGGGAGCAGAGGACCCCTGTTAACACCAGGCACAGCGCCTCACCTTGGCTTGTGACGTCACTAATTGGACCCTGGAGGACTGGCAACATGTGCCGTGGTCCGATGAGTCACAGTTTCAGTTGTTTCGGGATAATAGTTGGGTTTGGGTGTGGCACAGACCCCATGAGGCTATGGACCCCAGTTGTCAGTAAGGCACCATGTAGGCTGGTGGTGGTTCCATAATGGTGTGGGGTGTGTTTATGTGGCATGGGTTGGGTCCGCTGGTCCTCCTGAACACGTCATTGACCAGTAACCAGTACGTTGCATTGCTTGATGACCATTTGCAGCCCTTCATGGACTTCATGTACCAACCACAATGATGGAATATTCCAGCAGGATAATGTACTGTGTTATTGGTCCTAAGTTGTGCAGAATTGGTTCGAGGAGCATTCTGGAGAGTTCTTATGAATGGTGTGGCCACCACGTTCGCCCGACATGAAGAAAATCAAGCCCGACATGAACCCAATCCACGTGGTGCAGAGGTCGATTCGTACCCAAGATCCTGCACCTACGAATATCGTGGAGCTGTGGGAAGCTATACAGACGGCATGGGTCATCATCTCTCCAGAGGGCTTCTGTCTACTTGTGGATTCGATGCCACGGCGAGTTGCTGCACTTTGCCAGGCTAGAGGGGGTCCTACACATTACTAGGCGTCTATCCCATGACTTTTGGCACTTTAGTGCCCTGACCCATCTGCTTTGTGATTTCATCTCATCCCTTATATGTGAACAGTTTTGTTGTGTTATCTTTCTTAGTAACTTTGTCTTATATATATTCTCTTGAAGTTTAATCCTAAAGAAATGCTGTGTCGGGAAGCAGTGAATGACTGTGATATCCCAGAAATGTGTACTGGAAATTCCAGCCAGGTAATATGACATTAATTTGCTTAAGTGGTGTTTTATGCACGATATGTATGTATGACTTTCAGCGGGAGCTGATCTGTGCACTTGCAGAGATCCCCTCCTCACACTTTGATCCCCGATGCATGCGCTCCAAAATGCCATATATACAGCATGTGACCTTGCCACAGTAGCTAGAAGAGCCTTCACTGGCATCATATGCGGCGTCGCCAGTTTAGTGGTTACGTAGTATTTGCTGATTAACAGAGTTGAAAATCTTCCGTAGGACATATCTGCAATAATGTCACAGGAGCCTGAGTTTTAACTCTTGAGGTTCCAAAAATGTTTATAGTATCAAATCCTATTCTGGATCTTAATAAATTTCTAACCCAAGTTTGTATTTGTCAACACATGAAATACAATAATACGTATATACAGTTCATGATGAAGCCCGTGTTAACCTGTTCACCTAAAAGGCAGCGTTTTATACTAAATATGTATGATGCCTTTATTTTTTAGTGTCCTCCAAATATACATAAGCTGGATGGATATCAATGTGAAGACAAACAGGTACGTACTCTCAGATGTATATGTCATTCCTGGTTATATACAAAGTGCATTAGTAATATTACTGGGTGTCACAGTGTCCGCTCACCCTTATACTGCTTGCGCCTGCTGAGCGCCATGTTACTGGTGGCTGTCGCATTAGAGAAAAGGATGCTCAGTTGTGTGTCGTTTTATGTCACACTAAGCTGATAGATGTGGAGACATTTAATGTTTAAAGAGACGATATCTTGTTTTTGTTGTTTACAGTATTTTTACGTTTCTTGAACATAATGAAGCTTTTCTTCCGTACAGCTCACAATGAGACTGCAGTGAGTACGGTGGAGGAAGAGGATGAATTTTACAAATGACGGGGTATATTTACGAAGCAGCTGCTTTCACAAGCCACCGCTTATTGGCGGGTTTGACCGCAAAATGTAAAGCGGCACTGATTTTAAGTGCAAAGCCCGGCGTGTTTTGGACTAATTATTAGTGCCGCTTTAAACTTTGAGGTCACACCCACCAAGAAGCAGCTGCTTGTCAATGCGGCAGCTTCGTAAATCTACTCCCTACAGTTCCCTGAAGTCAGAACAGCTATCCATAGCCAATCTTCCATTAACAGTTAGATAATAAGAAGAATGCCGTCCTTTATAGGAGAGTTTGCTTTGCTGTTGGCATATACCGCTCAGTACTATCCACTTTTATAGAACTTATATTAGTGGTATGCGATCAAGCAAAATAGAGATATTCGAAATTACGATATTAGTTTACACGTGTAGCACTTTGTAGAGTATGAATTGCTGTCTCTAACACAGGGATGGGAATGAAGGGTTTACAGGTTCTGTTCTCAGTTCCAGTTTAAGAGAATGTAAAATAAGTGATTCAGATAGGCACTTTTTAAATGACAGTTCCTGAGTGGTAGTGTGTGGGGGGTGTGTGGGGGGAAGCGTCACTCTTCCTTCTCATCCACTTAGAGGGTCGGTAGAGTGTGATACATATGTTGAACATGGTTACTATACATGCTTGCATCCTCTCTCTCTCTTTCTCTTTCTCTCTCATAATATCAGGGTCTTTGTTCTGGTGGGAGATGTAAAACCAGAGACAGACAGTGTAAATATATCTGGGGTGACAGTAAGTATATACAGAATTGTTACTAATTAACTAACCAGATGATCCAAGCACAGAACAGGACATAGACCGGCGGCATTTAGTCCGCTGGTCTATAAACTGCATCCCTGTGAAATATATCCAACATGAACAAGTTTGTTGTATTCAGTGTGTGTTATGGAGCCTTCTTTGTTATATGTCCACTGAATCAGAGCTGATTTTCCTATGCCTGGGTTCAGTAAACAGAAAAGGCTCGAGTCATACAGTATGATTAGGCCTCAAGTTTGTCCTAAAACTCTGAAGCCAGCTGTAAAATTATAAAGCATACAGGAATATGCTGGTGCAATATATACAGTATATAACTGCTAATATATAAATAAAAGTGAGGAGCAGATTTGTGTGTACCATACTTGGTGTTAAATGTATTGTATGTATTGAGTCATACCTTAACAATTCAACAACTAAGAAACAGGAGCGACATTTCCGCTGTCACTTATAGCCCTCTCTTCACTAACACATCACTCATCTCCTGATATACTCTGTGCTGCTGGAGGCCCTGGTCCTTTCACTAATTCTCAGTCTGCGGCTTCCTGCTGCCTCCATTATTTTCCTCACATTACATGGGTGTATGCTATAGTGTCTCAGCCACTGACACTGTAACGTAGCATTTCACATGCAGAAATGACTGCAATTGTACACGCGTTATGTTAAATGTGACTTGTAGCACACGGAGGAGGTAAGATGTATGTGGACACATCTTTAAAATGCTGCTGCTCTTTCTGTGGCCACAGCTCAAATGCATCTGAGAGAAGGGATGGCCATTCACCATCATCGATGGTTAACAACCATTGATAGTGTGCCACCAATGGTCGATTGTTTTACAATCAACAGTGGAGAGCCGATAACTCTCCGTCGTCAATGGCAGACAGGGTGCTCATGGTTTTTTCTTTCCTCCCCTTGGTGCCCTGGCCACAGAGCTTAGCCCTTCCCCCTGGCAGCCCACTAAGTCCGCTCCCTTTCTTAATTGTTCCAATGCCTGCCATTCCCCAGAGCAGGGCAGTCCATTGATTGGTGCAGACCATCAATAGTACCCCTTTGATGGTTTCATGCTATTGATGTTAAACACAGATTACACCATTGATGGTGACCATCGATGATTAAAAAACCAATGGCCATCCTTACCTCTGAGATCTCATTGGATGAGGAAGGGCTATAGACGAGCTGAGAATAACCCTACTGGGTTTATTTATTATCTTTCCGGATTTTTTTTCTCTTTCCGGTTCTGTCTGACACCTATAGAGACCAACTCTGATAGTCAACAACACTGTGACATAGCTACTGTCACTTACCTGATACTGTAAATACATACTGGCATGTACACACTGTCTTCTATTACACAACAATCAAACGCGTAACTGTAATCCTTTCACTCCCCGCATTCCATTCTCATATATGATGAGCCAGCCTGGTACAGAAGGGGAATATTTCATGTATAAACTCAGTGTATTTCCTTCCAGAAGTGGCAGCTGCAGACAGATATTGCTATGAAAAGCTGAACATTGAAGGAACTGAAAAGGGCAATTGTGGCAGAAATAAAGACACGTGGATACAATGCAGCAAACAGTAAGAGGCGTCTCCTGTGCTGACATTTGCTGCAATATTATGTATGCAGATCGCCAACATATATTGTGTTTCTTTTCCTGACATCACTGCAAAGTTATGTAGTAACCAATCAGCGATGAGCTTCCATCTGTCTAGTGCAAGGTCACTAATGACAGCGCCTGGTCGCTATGAATTAATTGGAAAGCTTGTGTACCAGCTAAAGGGGATGGGTACGGGATGCTGGCGCTCGGGATCCCGGCAGTCAGAATCCTGACGCAGGCATCCCAACAGGGTTAGGTTACCGACACCTGTCGGTCTGTATCCTAACCCTCTCCCTACCCTAACCCTCCCTTCCCGGTGCCTGAACCTAACTTCCCCCTAGTGCCTAAATCTAACCTCCCCATCCCCGCTACCTAAACCTTCCCTCGTAGTGCCTAACCCTCCCCCTAGTGCCTAACCCGACCACCTAACCTCGCTACTTACCTTTGGGATTCTGGCGGTCGAGATGCTGGCTCCGGGATTCTGACAGGTGTCGGTATTCCAGCGCTGGTATTCTAACCGCCGGAATCCCTGCGGTCGGGATATTGACCGCATCCCAGCTAAAGCTGCCTAATATGGTACGGATAGTGTACTAGAGGCATACTTATTTGGCCAGTTAAAGCTCCTTCTGTGTCTTTATAGTAAAAGTTCTAGATACAGGCAGCCTTGTCATGGATAGTTCTGTATGTATAATGGATATCTGTGCCTTTTCAGATTTACTATGAGCTGTTCTCTGCATTCAGATGCCTTCCCCCCCTCTTCATGTTAGCCCTTTAATAAAGTGACCACCTGCTCTGCGTGTCTTTGTATTACATGTACCGTATGCCTCTCTGCTCTACAGGGACGTCCTTTGTGGTTATCTGCTGTGTACCGACATATCAAGTGTGCCAAGGCTGGGTGAGCTTGACGGGCCAATTACAACATCTTCTGTCTTACATCAAGGCAAACTATTAAACTGCAGGTAACGTTTATAGAGGAGGGCGACCATCTGCACTGGTAATTGCTGGAAATATTATATACAGATGTGTCCACATACATCTTACCTCCGTGCTGGGGGGTGCGTGACTTGGTAGCCCCGATTGTTTTTTGTGCAACTTTTCACTTTCAAATGCGTCTTGTTCTCAAAGCGTTGCGAATAGGACACACAAGCAGCATCTGCTTGTGTGTCCTACACGACTGCGGGTGTACCTACATGCGAAATACTACGTTACAGTGTCAGTGACTGTAACACTGTAACGTAGCATTCGTATGCAGATACACCCGCAGCTGCACAAAGGATATAGGCATGCCGCATGTCATTTTAATCAGCAGAAGCTGCTTGTGCTATTCAAATTACAACACATTTGAAGGTAAAACGTTTGAAGGTAAAACGTTGCACGAAAAGACGCTCGGCGCTACTGAGTCACACCATGGCATGGCACAACTAGAAGGGCTATTTAATGTACAATTAAGTAAAATGTATTTAGACACACATGTAGATTGATATTGAGATTTTCACACTAGGGGGTGCTACCACTGATAACTGATGAGGACAAGTACTAACCAGAACGAGAGAAATAGTAAATTATCTTTTATCACGTATGTATTAAGACCACCTTTAGTAAAGTCAGCAAATTTCTACCGTTCTTATTAAACTGCAGGTAATCATTTATAATCCCGTTAGGTAGGAAAAAAGTATTTAAATAGCCCTAAACTTAAAAATATTTTAACATTCCCTTTAGGGTTTAACAAATTTTACTTTACTATGGAACGAGTTTCAATTTTATTCAATATAACTCTGCTTGTAGGCATTTGTAAACCATTTGCCATTTTCCTTTTGACTTCAGACATCGAGTAGCCTTCAGACTAGAGGATTAAATACTAGCCGGAGTTTATAAATGTCATTTCTTTGTCTTTTATGTTATCTTTCCTTCTCTTCCCATATTTCTTAATGTTGACATACTGTATACTGTACCTGCATACAAGGGAGATGAGAGAGATCTGCATATATAACGGCTCATCCACAGTTTGGATTTGCCAGGGATAAACCCAACAAGGTTTAAAGGATTGACAAAATAACTATACCGTACCAATATGTGGCACAAATATTAGACACAAGCTGGTGGAGGGGGAAATTCCTCCGCCAGTAACTAATAATACCCAGTAGGTGCAGACAGTTCTGTTGGTGACAGTCATTGCTGTTTGTTAATCAGTGTAATGCATTTTGTCTACTTAGTGGAGGGCATGTGAAGCTAGATGAGGAGACTGACATTGGATATGTAGAAGATGGCACGCCCTGTGGAACAGGAATGATGTGTCTGGAACACAGATGTCTGCCGATTGATCCGTTCAATTTCAGCTCATGTTTGGGAAGCACAAACAAAATTTGTTCTGGAAATGGGGTATGTGCTGTATACTGGTGGAGGCTACTTATACTGAGTATCAGGGGCTTATGCGAGGGAGGGGCCCATACAGGATCCCTCCTCTCTCGCCAGAGTCTACTGCACATGTGCAAGTCCCTGACAAATGTACAGTTAAGTGCAGAGATTTGTTTATTTCTCCTTCGTCAAGGCTGGGGGACACTGGACCATTGGGTTGTAGATGGGACTGCAAGGAGCTGGCACTTAACTAAACCTGTAGCTTTAACTCTGAGCTCCTCCCCTTTGCATCCCTAGGATTTCAGTGTAGATTAGGTGCCTTAGGAGTGTGGCACGATTTGGGAGGGCAGCTCTGCAGCCCTTTGTAGCTAGTCTTGTTTTCTTTTATTTGTAACTTTTACTTTTCTTTTTAGTAAGGTGCCTGTGCGCTGCCTATTGCACCACACAGGGAGAGTGCAGCGCCTGGTGGGAGCGTGACTTGCCAGTTACAGTCTCGGAGGACGAGGGTTGCCCTCCCCGGCGACACCCCCACAGCACTCATTGGAGACCATCTGGGCCCGAGGACAGACCGAACCTTCAGCCTTTTAGAGGGTTCGGGCGGCCACGCTGTCCTGGATGGCGGACACCATCTTGCCGGGCTGGACGGAGGCAGTCCCTTCAGGAGGTGCACTCTCGCACAAGCAGTCTGTACTGGGGCTTACCAAGTGCTTTCCCCACTGCAGGGGGGAGTAACACTTAGGCGCAGGAGAATGGCCGCGCTGAACGGCGGGGGGCGGGCAGAGCTGAGCCGAGCCTATCAGCGATTCTGACTTCTTGGCTCTGCCTAATCTGCTGCGTAGGACGCTGAGACAGACATCCTGCAGCTTGCAAGAGAGGCACAGACGGAGTTTCTGCGGGCTAGACAGCTATAATTAGAGTGTCAAGGTGTGGAAGACCTCATTACTGCTGTGCAGCAGTCGCTGGACTGCCTAAACTTGGATACTCAGGCACAAGCGGTGGGACGTTCAAGCGTAGACGCAAGAGGATTCCTTCTTCTTTGGATCTCTCAGATCTCGTGGAAGAAGCATGAAAGGCCCCGGACAAGAAGTTTTCTGTTCCTCGCAAGTTTGCGTCCTTTTACCCACTTCCATCCGACCATGTCATCGAGTGGGAGCAACCTCCCAAAGCCGATGCGGTAGTGACACGTTTGGCTAAGTACACTGCACTTCCGGTTCAGGGTTCGGCGTCCTTCAAGGATCCGCTGTATAAGAAATTGGAGGGTTGCCTTAAGTCCATTTTTATTGGCTCTGGGGTCGTTATTCGCCCTTTGCTGGCCTCAGCGTGAGTCACTCAAGCAATGGAGACATGGGCCGACAAGCTGTTGCTGGACTTCAGGGTGACTTATCCAGAGATGCTTTAATGGATTTGGCGGAACAGCTTTGTGGGGCAGCTGAATATGTGTGCAAGGCCGTCCAGGGCGATTAGGTGGCATTCTGGCTCCGCACCCGTGATTCTGACGCTGAAACCAATCGGTCTTTAGAATCTGTCCCCTTTGGCAGGGGGGTTCTGCTTGGTGCTGAGTTGGACATTATTATTGCCCAGGCTACCACGGGGAAAAGCACTTTCCTGCTCGTAGTGGCCCAAAAACACCAGCGCTCGGGAGCCAAGGCTCCAGAGAAGCTTAGCGGTTGGGGGTTAGCGGACGCTAGCTCCAGTTCAGGGACCGGTGGGTGGCGTCAACGGCTGATGCCTGGGTACAGGGCATTGTTTACCAAGGATATGTCATCGACCTCAGGGGTCTGCTGCAGCAACATTTTTTCGCACCGGCCGTTCCCTGGGACACAGAGAAGAGAGTGGCATTGGACCAGGCTATTAGTTCTCTGCTTGAGTTATTGTTCCGATTCCGGCGTCGGCACGGAAACAGGGGTTCTACTCCAACCTTTTTCTTGTTCGGAAGCTCAACTGCACCTATCGCCCTATCTTGAATCTACAGGCCTTGAACACCAGACTGTGGATGGACCATTTCCGCATGGAATCTCTCCCCACGGTGATTCAGGGAATATCTGGCAACAAATTTTTGGCCTCGCTCGACATCAGGGACGTGTACCTCCATGTTCCTATTTGGTTGGTTTATCACTCTCTCCTCAGGTTCACAGTCAGCCTGGCACACTATCAGTTCCAGGCCTTGCCTTTCAGCTTGCCAACTGCCTCAAGCATCTTCACGAAGATAATGGCGGCTATGACGAGTCTGCTGCACAAGAACGGGTAACAGTCGTTCCCTATTTGGATGATCTGCCAGTGAAAGCAGATCCAGCTTCCCAGTTGCAATTCAATCTCGACCGCATGGTGCAGGTGCTTCAGGATCATGGCTGGATCCTGAACTTCAAGAAGTCTCACCTGATGCCTTGCCAGTGCCTGATGTTCCTGGGAGTGATCTTCGACACCTCCTTCCAATGAGTCTTCCTGCCCGGGTCCTTCAGGATTTGGTCACGAATGTATTATCGGTGCCTCGCCCGTCCCTCTGGCTGTGCATGAAGCTGCTGGGTACGATGGTCTCCACCTTAGAGACCATCAAGTACACCCACTTTCACTCGCGGGACTTCCAGTGGGAAATTCTCTGCAATTGGTCGGAACGCACGGAGGACCTCTCATCTCAGCGTCTGGTTCTATCGGACAGCACTCAGCAATCCCTCCGGTGGTGGCTGGTTTCCGATCACCTGCTCCACAGTCGTTCCTTGGTCTCTCCAAGCTGGGTCATTGTGACCAATGACACAAGTCTCCTTTGTTTGGACGCTGTGACGTTGAGTCTTCATCTTCAGGGTCTTTGGTCATCATCAGAGACTGCCCTACCGATCAGTGTGCTGGAGCTCTGTGTCATCTATCTGGCTCTGTTGGGAGCCCAGTCCGTCCTGGTGTGGATCCAGTCGGACAATGCTACAGCCTTGGCGTATGTGAAGCAATGGCAGAGACAGCCCGCATTCTAGCTTGGGCAGAGGCCTTTGTTCTGGTGCTTTCGACAGTGTTCATTCCGGGTGTGGAAAATTGGGAGGTGGGCTTGCTCAGCAGTACCACCTTCCTGCCGGGGGAGTGGTCTCTCTATCCGGAGGTTTTCCATCGTTTGATACTGAAGTGGGGTCTTCCAGAGGTGGACCTGATGGCATCTCGATACAACTGCAAGGTTCCCCAATTTTGTGCGAGGTCCAGGTACCCACTGGCCTTCGCAGTGAATGCCATGACCGTTCCGTGGAGTTTTCATATCTTTTTCCTCCCATTCCCATGTCACCTCAGGTACTTCGACGGATCAAGGAGCAAAAAGTTCAGGTGATCTTCGTGGCTCTGAACTGGCTGCGCAGGTCGTGGTAGCCGCCGTTCTCAAGCTGGCCGTAGGTCCAGGTTGGTGCTTTCCGCAGCGATTAAATCTGCTCCTGCAGGGTCCTTTTTGGCACAAGGAACTTCCTCTATTGGCTTTAACGGCCTGGCTTTGAAACCAAGCTTTTAAAAGCTATGGGGTTTTCCCCTTCCGTTGCCCGTACTATTTTGCGGGCTTGGAAACCGGTTTCATCGCGCAACTATAACAGGGTCTGTAAGATCTGCATCTTGTGGTGTGAATGGTGCAAGGTTCACACATCACGGTTTCCCCTTCCGAGGCTTTTAGCTTTCTTTCAGGGAGGTCTGGAAGCTGGCTTGCGGCTTCGCTCATTAAAAGTACAGATTTCGTGTGTCGATTTATTTTCAGCAGCGTCTGGCCCTCCTGCCAGAGGTTCAGACCTTTTTGAAGGGAGTGTTGTGGGTTCAACCTCCATTTCAGCTGCTGGTAACTCCGTGGGATCTGACCTTGGTCTCTCCGCTCTTAAGCAGGCTCCCGCCGTGAACCTTACATTTGTCACGTGGAAATTAGTTATCCTTATGGCCATTACCTCAGCGGGTCTCGGAGTTGGGCGCCTTGTCTTGCAAACCGCCGTTCCTCATATTCCATGACTATCGGGCTGTTCTCCGAATAGTTCCTTCTTTCCAACCGAAGGTTGTTTCAGCTTTCCACTTAAACCAGGAGATTGTCTTTCCTGTCTTTTCTCCATCGGAGACTTACCAGGACTGGCTCTGTTGGATGTCGTCCGAGCCCTGCAGATCTACTTGTTCAGAACTTCTGCCCTCCGTCGTACGGACTCCTACTGGTTCTCTATGACGCTCAGAAACGTGGCTGGCCAGCCACGAAGCAGACCATTGCACGATGGATCTACTCTGACATCCTCTGGTCTATTCGAATGCAGGGCGACCGGCATCTGCCAAGGAGTCTGCTCATTCTACTCTGGCGTTGGCAACCTCCTTGGTGGCACGCCACTGGGCCTTGGCTGAACAGGTCTGCCACGCAGCTACCTGGTCCTCTGTCCACGCATTCGCTCGGTTTTACAGGTTTCATGTTTTTGCCTTCGGCAACGCCCACTTTGGGCGCACAGTCCTCCGGTCAGGCAGCCTGAGCGTTCTCTCCCCTGGGGGCGGCTTTTGAACGTCCTATGGTCCAGTGTCCCCCAGCTTTGATGAAGGAGAAAAGGGGATTTTGGTTACTTAACGTTGAATCCTTTTCTCTAAATCAGGCTGGGGGACACTGCGTTACCTCCCTCATGCTCAGTCGTGTTGCGTTGTAGTTTTGACCAAGTTGATCCCTGCGGTTCCATTAATTTTTTTATTGTTATAACAGTTCTCTGAGTTACTGCTTCTCCTTACCATGCACTTTTGAAGTTGTACTGAAGTCATGGGGATGCAGAGGGGAGAAGCTTAGAGTTAAAGCTACAGGTTTAGTTAAGTGCAAGCTCCTTGCAATCCCATCTACAACCCCATGGTCCATTGTCCCCCAGCCTGATTCAGAGAAAAGGATTCAACGTAACCAAAAATCTCCTTTTTTCCATTTGCAGATATGCAGCAATGAAGTGAGGTGTGTCTGTGACCAATACTACACAGGGGATGATTGCAGTACCTTTTTCCCTTACAAAGACATGTCTAAAGTGGATAAAGAGCTTATTGATGAAGGTCAGTATTTACATTTTGAAGACGAGAAGTAGTTTGCTTGTCAGCAATCACAATGTTGACCCTGACACGTCAACAAGAGTAAAATGCTACATACGTGCCGGCAGTACAACTGTAAACATGATCATTTAACATATAAGTACTGCTGGCTAGCGTAAAATGATGGTGATATATTCCAAAGGATGTCGCTACACCCTGACACCTGGGGGCATATTTACTAAAGTGCCGCTTTTTAGAAGTGGAAATGTTGCCCATAGCAACCAATCAGATTCTAGGTATTATCTTCTAGAAGGTGCTGGATTAATCATAAGTAGAATCTGATTAGTTGCTATGGGCAACAACTCCACTTCTTAAATCCTGCACATTAGTAAATATACCCCCAGGTGTTTTCCAGGCCGTTTACAAAATATATTTTTTTACTTTAATGTATTTATTATTTTATAGCAACTTACTTTATATACCTTAACTGTTTGGCACACGCAGCGTACATTATATTGATGTAACTATATAATCTTTGATTAGATGATATCTTGGGACTATTGCCATTTCTATAATACACCTGTAATAAGCTCCGAGTTTATGGAACCAACGATATATCAGCGAGATTGCTGCTTTAAATTTTAGCAGCAATCCGTTATAAGGCTGGTTCAGCAACTTGGAATCATGCTCGTGTACCTTTTCAAAAAAGTATAGCATAAACATTTTACAAAGAAAAATACGTGTATGCTAGAAATATTGTACATGTAATTCTGTGCTGCTGTGATGTCTCCTGGTTACGTTGGGGTCATCCAGATTTGGGTAAGACCCATGTGTTTACAAGGGATGGCGTCACGCTACTGTTATCCTTAGCCCTGATTAATATTAATTCTGATCTCTTCCAGGTCAGTGGTTACCAACCTGTAGATTGTGCCTGTAGCAGTATCCAGTAATAAATACTCTAATAATAACTGATAGTACGTATGTTTTTTTCTTTCAGGAGTTGTTAGTACAAACATAATCATAGGAGCTATTGCTGGTACCATGCTAGTGTTGCTGTTGGTGCTAGGAATTACGGCTTGGGGTTACAAGTAAGTGACCGCGCTGCGTGTAATGTATATTTAGATGTGGTAGTTGCTCTAAATGAAAGTAGTGCAGAAATGTTAAGTTGCAGAGAGCTTAGCACAAGTTACTTCTGACAGCCGCTGTGCAGTAATGTCAAAGCTACATACTGTACATTGGTATTGCTATGTATGCTGCGCCATTGATTAGCAATTTGGGAATATAATACTTTGGTGTGTGGCATCAGGCTTAAATTACCCAAGTGTAGAACTGTTTGTGGAGTCACTTCTCTCTTTATTGAATAGGCCTGTGTACCTGCTGGCTAGTAAAGAAATACATGGCTGTGATTTTCAGTCATCTGTTTATACAAAGCCCCCGATTCAGAGGTGCATGTAACGTTGATGCCGCGCGTAAGCTTGGCCAGCCCGACGATGACCCAGACTACGCAAGCTTGTAGGGCGCCATGTACTACACAGAGCCGCCCTGCCAGCAACTCACGCCGTTCTCCCAGTCCCAGCACAGAAAGCTTTCCCCGCCTTCCCAGCTTGCCTCCAGATCACCGTTGAGTGAGGTGAGCAGGAGAGAGGAGGGGTTCACATGGAGGGAGGGGGCAGTCGGGAGAAGCCCTGCTTATCTGCTTGATTCGTGTCTTGTCTGCCCCTGCGCGCAAGCGGACAATGTTTGCGCATGCATCCGAGTTGCACTGTGCCTGTGCCCCGATAGTTACCGCTCTAAGGTGCAGATAGAAAGTGCACACAGAGAGATGCAATGTAGGTCGGCATTTCAGGGAGGTAATGGTGGCTGGCCAGGCGCGGTGTGTGGCGGTCAGCGACTGCGTCCCGAGACGCAGATGCGTTGACCCTGGCTGCCATGTTCAGACAGAGAAATTGCACCTGCCATAGGGTAGGTGCAATCTCCGATGATGCGTTTTAATACGCACGGTGCCACAGCTGCTGGGTGTTTCAGTTGGAAGCACATCGGCTGCGGCATGTGAATAAAAACGCAGTCGCGGCTGCAACTCCACCTCTGAACGGGCCTAAAGCCTCTATGCATTGGTTACACTTACACTAATCACACACGTAATTGTCCTGGTGTCCAGCCTGAGAACCGAGGGACAGAATCACTGGCCACTTTGGTTTCGCACTACATTTAAACTAGATCCGGCCTTTCAAACAATCCATTTTTTTTCCCCCTGGTCTCCTACTGCTATACGCACCGACTGTACTCCTTGCTTATAAATTAAAAGGCATTTTGCTTAAATCGAAAGCAGCCATATCTGGATGGAGTTTGTATGTTCTCCCTGTGTTGGCGTGGGTTTCCTCTGGGTACTCCAGTTTCCTCCCATAATCAAAAAACATACTGGTAGCTTATTTGGCTTCAGACTAAATAATGAACCCTAGTGTACAGTATGTGTGTGTCCATGTGATGGGGAATATAGATTGTAAGCTCCTGTGGGCCAGAGACTGATGTGAATGACTAAATACTCTCTGTAAAGCGCTGCGTAATATGTATAAATAACTGTTACTAAATAAGATAAATATGTCTCAATAATAATTTGTTTCTTCTTTAACATGAAAAGAAACTATCGGAGAGAAAGGTAAGTGGATTACCTGTACATTAAGGCACGTTTCATCACTTTCACTCGTTTCCCTGGTTTCCATATAATACACGTCTATGTTCCATGCTCCCATCACTGCCAAATGGTTTCTGGTGTCTGCCCAGGAGAACATAACATGAATAATCTGCTTGCAATCATTTAGTGATGATAGTATACAGTATGTTGTGCTTTGTTCTGTGGTCAGAGATGTAATCAGGAGCAGTTTCTGTATGAGAGTCAGTAAGTTGTAGAGGTCTGTTATGGAGAATAGAATCAGCACCTGCATCCACGTTACTATCCTTTTAGTACAAAATACTGATTTCATTTCTAAGAAGGGATTACACTCCAACTCTATGTTTCCATGTCTGTCTGCAATATCTAGAATACAGGGTTACAGAAATCCTTGTTGTTAGGCATTGTCTGAGTGTGCTTTGTGTATTAACATGGGCTACATTTACAAATAAAAATTAAGCACAAGTACAATATGATTACTGTGGCCCAGCTAAAGGAATACTATCAACAAGATACAATTGTTTTCACTTATTTCATTTAATTTAATATTTTTTATCATGATTTAGAGTTTTCTTATTAAAGAACCCTTAGGTTGCTAGGGTAACATCACTCCCTTGCCTTTTACCCCATGTTTAATGACTGTTTAGGTCCCACCTGAATAATTCAGGAGGTACCTCGCCCCCCAGAAATGGTCTCCTCTATGACAGTTAATGGGACCCATACATCAGCAATCTGTGGTTTAACAATTCTCCAATCAGTGATTTGCAGGTTTTTTACATCCAAAGATCAGATCTGCGAATCATGAAAGTGCCCATTGTACTTGTATAATACTAGTAACAGTCTGCAAATTGGCTGTTTGTTACCATACACTAGCAATCTACAGCCCTGGTTGGTCCATCATGTTGGACCAATCAGGAAATCCATCATGTTGGACAACCTGATTCACTGATTTCGATCACTTGTTGGTCAGAATCGGCAATTGGTGAACAACATACATGCCAATTTGTTTACATTAACATCAGCAAAACGCAGAATTGCCCCAATTGATTGCTGGTATATGAGCCCGATATGTTCCCTGAGCTGCGGAATTGTATGTAAGCAAGGGAATTGTCAGCACTGGGCAGCAGGTGAATGGACAATTACTGAGGCATCGGGGGGGTCAGTCACTTCCAATCGTTGAGAGTTCCTGACTAAGGCAGTTAGCTAATTGGGAGCAGAGGGGGTCCCCAGAAACGTCAAATTGGTTAGAGCCCTTCATTTTTATTATGCTGTTATCTAGGTAGATCTTTTAGTCATAACTAAACCTCTTCCTTTCTATTAAGCAAAGGTGCATACTAACTGAAATCATAGCGATAAGTATAATAAAATCTGCACTTTCTGAAAACATTGCAATATTATTTCATTTTATACATTTGTAAAAAAAAACAAACCTGTAGCTTGTTGATCATTTTTCTTTAAACAAAGCCACGCTGTTAAGTCACACAATAGACAGCCAGTGGGATAGATTGCAGGACAGATTTGTGTTGCTCCGAAAACTTTTTTTCTTAAGTTACAAAATGCACCATGTATGCAGCAGCTGCAGAGAGACCCTCTTCCCAAACATTGAAGATTCATTTAATGTACAGTATTTAAGCTGCTTTAATAGGACTTTGTGTGGATTATACATTTCTCAGAAGATTTAGGGGTAAATTTACTAAAGTGAGAGTTTTTAGAAGTGAGTTTTAGAAGAGATGTTGCTCATAGCAACCAGTCCGATTCAAGCTATTATCTTCTAGAAGGTGCTAGTTAAATGTTAAGTAGAATCTGATTGGTTGCTTTGAGCAACATCTCTTCTAAAACTCACTTCTAAAAACTCGCACTTTAGTAGTCTTAATGAATAAAAGGTTTCAAACAAATAAATCGTATTATGGTCACTTATGAAGCACATTGTATACGAATCTGCACCTAGGCCCCAGCATCACTATGCACATGGGAGTGTCCTGCTTAAATAACCCCATTCAAACATGGCAGCTATAATGGAGGGTATGGGTGTTTTCATGGCTGCAGCCATCTTTGCACTTGAGAAACCCAGAACAAATCTTGACCAGTACCTCCTCCCTGATTCCTAACCGCCTATCAGCTCATTCAGGGCATGATTCAGAGACGCACATGCAAACACATTACATGCTTCAAAATAGCTGCCGACTCCTGTTTATTGTTGGCTACATGTCTATGGCTGCACCTCCCTCATACACCCGCTTGTTAGAGCAGCCATCTTCCCTGTCAGCAGGGATTTGCACCACCCTATGACATCTGTCTTGAATTGGCGCATTTTGTTTACACTTACCCCTGAATTAGCCGCAGTTCTGTCTACACAACCATGACAGGTATCCAGTCACATGGTCGACATTTACCATGTCGACATGGTTCAACGTGTCGACAGTCACTAGGTCGAAATCCTCAGAACATCGACATGTGACATTCTCAAAATGCCAAGGGTTAGTCGCCGCCAGGAGGGTTAGGATTAGGCGGGGATAGAGGTTTTTCTAGGGTTAGGCAATAGAGGAAGGGTTAGGGGTAGAGTTTATGGTTATGGATAGGGCAGGTATATTTACCGGAATGCTAGAACATCAGATCACTGTGCCTGAACTGAAGATCACATGACCGCCGGGACCCAGAAGAAGACACTGGAGACATATGATTAGGGTTAGGCACTAGGAGCAGGGTTAGGCACTAGGGGGAGGATTAGGGTTAAAATAAAAAGTGCCAACAAGTTTGTGTCGACCATTTGAACCTGTCAACCTTTTGTCCATGTCGACTTATTGCATATTGACCAACTGGTGTCGACCTATTTTCTGTCGACCTTAGTATTGTCAATCTTTTATACCACACTCGAGCAAAAGGGTAAATGTCACCTCAGCCTCTTACTGCTTAAGAACTATCCCTATAGTTAAATTAAACTTTTATAGGGGTATTCAATATGGGTGCGATAACATCGTTTTTTGCGTTAATATCGCACTTTTTAACATTAATATCACTTGTTTTACTTTTACACCCTATTCAATTTCAAAGACTTATCGCAGTTTTGACAAGTCTTTGATAAAAAACGGTGATAACTTTTCACCATTAAATAGGTGTCGAAAAAAAGTGCAGAATTGGGGTTTAGGGGTGCAGACTTAAAAAAAATAGCCTGCACCCCTGAGATTGACATTTAAAGAACTGTGTCAAAAAAAGTTTTTTAAAAAAATAGGGACACCCCAAAAAATTGATTTAAAAATTGGGGTGCAAAAAAAAAAAATGGGAAAAAATTGTTAAACAATAGGCAAATACGTTCAGGGCTATTCTGCATGTATGCGGCAGGTGTTTTCTAGAATAGAATTATAGCGGCAGGTGCACAAATGCAGAATTTTTAAAAACTTACTTTAGGGACATCAAAATATGCTAGTACCCATTTTCATGTACCCCAAATTTGATGGGACCACTTAAAAAAATGAAAAAAATAACCTAAGTGGTCTTCTGTATCACTTCTTCAATGTCGGGAAAAAAACACCTGCTGCGGCTATTTAAATCCCCGACTTTCAATTAAAGGCTAAAACGGGGATACCCATAGTGTTCCCCCATGTTTTTACAACTTTAGGGGGGTCTTACAATTATTTTAAGGAAAAATTCGTAACTTTACGCAAATCCAACTTCGGAGTTTCCCGTTTTCGTTAATTTTATATTGAATACGGGGATAAGCGGGAGCGCGCACCATACCTTTACGCCGAAAAAAACTCCGATATGAAACGTTAACTTCGCCAGGGAAGTTAACCTTTCATATTGAATACCCCTCTTAGTCTTTCAAAGATGACAGCTTTGGTGTTGCCTGGTTTGCACCTTTAATTTAGTATTTACCTAGAAATGCGCCACTTTACTGATGTGCAAACCGGTTCCCATTAAAAGTATGGGATGACACCTGAAGACCTTCAGTGATGCAAAACTCAAGTCTTTCTTCCGAGTGGAAAGGAACGTTGCTCACAGTGTGCCTTCTCTTTCTCTTATTTCAGTCATCACGGCCTGTTCCAACTGATGCTTTCCAGCAAACACCACTATCTTGCTTTGTAAATCTTGGTGCACTTGCACACATTGAGACACACCCCTGATTTTGCACTGTGCATCCAACTTTTTGAGCTTCTTAAATGCCCTGACATGTTTTCCACACAAAGTTCTGAAACCATGAGTAGCCAACCATTAAAATCAATTGGAAACACTGTTTCCCTATTACACAAGAAGTCATTTGAAAGGTCTGCAGCGACCACAATGCACTTATATGTTCCATAGATTCCAGTACACATTCCTCAGCTATGTGAATATCCCTTTAAATGTGACAATATGATATTTAAACCCTCACCAGCTTCTGGAGAACCACAGGTTAATGGCTCGAGTCCTGTAGAGTGAACCATATGTGTCCCATTTTTCCTATTTGTCTCTTCCCTCTGAACTAATTTTGCTTTTATGTCTGTGTCGTTTCTGTGTGCGTTTGTCTTGTTTCTGACTTTACAATATCTATTATGCTTTAGACAAATTCCCCAGGGAGATTATGTAAAAAAGGCTGGAGATGTCGACTCTTTTTATAGCGACTTGCCTCCCGGAGTCAGCTCAAACTCAGCAACTAGCTCTAAGAAGAGGTCTGCTATTCTGTCGCATTTTCAGATATCTGCCTGTTCCATCCCACATTATTCCATTAGTCAGAACATTTCATTATTTTGCAGAAGGTTTGATTACTTTTTATTTTCTTCTTTGTGGCATAATAATAAAGGATATACCTAATTCTTTGACTCCAAAGTAGCCGCGGCTATTCTCGTTGTATGCGTTAGGCAGGGTCACGTTGCTTGCCACTGACCGTTATTGAGGCCATTGCATGTTAAAGAAAAAACTTATCACAATAGGAGTTAGGTCACCAAAATGTCCCTGGGGCAAATATGAATCTGATATTAAAGAGAATACAGGACTTTTGCTGTAGCTCTTGGTTTTCCAGCATTGAACTGCATTTTAGATGCGTTGACGGAAAGTTCAATGCTGGGAAATCAAGAGCTACAGCAAAAGTCCTGTATTCTCTTTAATATCAGAATCATATTTAGTCATCTTTCAGAGGTGGCCTCGTATCTATTTAATGACCCTAATTCTATCATTATCTTTGTTTCCCATTGGAGAAATTCATCATACAAGCTCTTTGTATATTAACATAAAGATGGAGTAAGGTTTTGAGATCACCCTGCTGCTTTGAAGTCAAAGAAGACCATTGCTGTTACTGATATACGGTGACTTAGACAACTGGTTGGGTTCATCATTGCATGAGAAAATCCAGTGACTCAGCCTATACTTACAATGCAGTGCTATGATCGAGAACAACTGTACTACTTTCATATAGATTGTGAAGGTTTCCTAGATCGGTGGTGGAAACAACTGGCCCAGAGGTCATCTGTGGCCCTCAGAAATATCAACGTGGCCCTAATTACCAGAAATACAGTTCTATCGTAAGCTTTACCCTAGATGTCCTTACATCAAGATGAAACTTGATCCCTGATTGGGTGGTTATGGCAACTCATCAGTTGACTGGGTTTGGACTGTGTGAACGCAACATACTGGTGGGGAGATCTATCAAGCCTTGCAGAGTAATAAAGTGGCAAAGTTGCCCAAAACAACCAATCAGCTTCTAGCTGTGATTTCCAAGACTGTGCTAGATAAATGACAGTTAATAGTTGATTGGTTGCTTTCGGTGGGATGCAGTCAGGAAGCCGACGGTCGAAATACCGTCCGCCGGCTTCCCGACTGTCTAATCCGGCAGGGGTCAAATGATAGGCATCGAAATCCCGACACCTATCATTATCCCTACCCCGGGAGACCGACGCCCGGCATACCGAACAAAGGTAAGCCGGGCAGCGGGCGTGGGGGGGAGGGTTAGGTTAGGGGCTCCCGGGGGAACTTAGAGTTAGACACCCCCCCGGGAGGGTTAGGCTAGGGTAAGGGGGGGTTAGGCCCTTCCGGTGGGAGGTTAGGGTTAGGCACCCCCCGGGGAGACTTAGGTTTAGGCTGCGGGGAAGGGGGGGATAGGTTTAAGCACTTACAGGGGGGATAAGGGATAGGCACTTGGGGAGGTTAGGGTTAGGCACCCCTAAGGGAGGGTTGTGGGGGGGGTAGGGTTAGTAATAGTAAAAATAGTTACCTGTCGGGATCTTCTCTTGCCGGTCTTCCGGCGTCGGGATTTCATACCGATCACTCTTTCGGCAACCTCTCCACTTTGTCATTCTCCAAGGCTTGATACATTTCACCCTAGATCCCATATGGCAAAATAGGACAATTTGGGCCATTAGTTATGGAGATACAAGCTTACTGGAGAGCAATGCCTTGCTGTAAGGGTCACATCAGCAATCCCTAATAAATGTTATGTAGCTCACCACTGTTGTAGAATATAACACTGCATTGTAGGATACATGTGCTCATTTTCCTCTAATCTCTAGAGATAATGGGTTGGTGCATACACTGTGTCCCGGGGCCTAATACAAATGTACAAATAAATCCTATGTAAATGAAGAAAAAGAAACCTAGGTGGAACAGACTGTATTTCAGCAATAAGCGTGCGCATCGCGTGCCTACCTTGTATGTATTTGCTGCTGGCTCACAAGAGCCGCTTACCACCACTTGCTGTACTAGAGTCTGCCCTTGTTTTACCACTGTCAGGCTAGTCTCCCCTCAGTGCATTAGCACAGTGCATACTATGTTGTATAATCTATGCACTATGCTAAAGCAGTAACAATCCATTTATTACATAGTAATAAAAATGTTTCAGTTAGTTTTTTCCACTCACCCCATCTAATGCTGGGTATACATTACACAATTATCTGGGCCATCCACCTGATATCGTCGGATCGATTTGAACTGTGTATTTGCGCGACCGATCTCAAACTATCAATAGGTCGGACATGCCAAATTGTCCAGCATGTCCATCCGATGCAATGTTTTTGTAGTTGCAAGTCGGCCACATCTGGCTGCGGACAACCGGTTACATTTCCTCTGTTCCCTCCCCAGGGGTGGAGGCCAGATATCAGACAGTCACATAAAATGTCTGACGGGCATTTCATCAGGCAATGTATGCCCAGCATTAGGAATGGTACAATTATTCCCCCAAAACTTCTTTACTCATAATCCATTAGTAATTTTAATTGTGAAATCTATGATAAGGGATTGGGGGAGATGTATTAAGCATTGAAAAGAGTGGAGATGTGGAGAAGTTGCCAATAGCAACCAATCAGCTTTGAGGTAGCATTTAGCAAGTCCATTCTAAAAAATGATAGGTAGAACCTGATTGGTTGCTAGTTGCTACGGCCAATCTCCAGTTTTTTCACTGCTTGATACAATTCTTACTACTTACAGCATATAATTGATATATAACAATTGGGTTAAAGCAACACAACCTTGCATTATTTGCTCTGATTTCTTCCATCGCGAAAAGCCCAATAGATAACAAACTGTGGATACAGAGCAATAACATGCAATCTACTAATTACTCTTGGCTGCTCCTGGGAAGAGAAGCATCAGTTTTATGTGTTCAAGAAATGTGAGATTTGCTTTGACTAGAACGTACATGTAAACTTAAAATGATACAGTATGACTCTATGCATTCCAAATTATATTAAAATAATGTTATTGCCAAGAAAAATATACGCTCTCCCAACACAGGTGACACTTATGTCTATCTCAAGAATACCCTTACATAATGAAAGCTTACGTTGTTATTTTTAAATTTAAGTCTTCAAGATTGATTTGATTGTAAACAACCAAGTGCTACGTTCAGGTGCTGCTATTCCTTTTCTTGGAGGTAGCCATTTTGTGGACTGAGCCAACAATATTCCAGTAAGTAATACGATGCATTCTAAGGAAAATTTGCAGAGTACACAAAATGGCTGTCTCCCAGGTATTTGTGAGTAGCAGATGCATTTGAACATGTTTTTGGCTTTGTAGCGCTATCTGGAGTAATATTATTTTGTTATAACTTTTATTTGTTCTTGTTGTCGCGTATCTGAAGCTTTGTTTTGTGATGTTTGTCCAGCACTAGTCGCATATACTCAGTACCTACTGATCACGTTAGATGAAGGTGCTCAATTGCGTCTGTTCTATCCTTAGATCTAATGGCTTGTCTCACTCATGGAGCGAAAGGATTCCGGACACTAAACACGTTTCCGATGTTTGTGAAAATGGACGACCTAGGAGTAACTCCTGGCAAGGTAAATTATGGGTCTGAGAGTTTATTTACTGCCTCTGATTTGGGGAGAGGGTACAACCAGGAAAGTATTGCTCACCACAGCATTATTTTGGTGCCATCAACAAATAATTATTTTTCCTTTATGGCCATTAAATGACGACAAAATTAAGTAAAAATGCACTTCTAGAGTATTTTTTACTTTCCCACAATTAACTGACCCATGAATTATACCTCAAAATTAATATGCAATGTCTTATTTTTATATGCATAACAGCTACTGTCTGCTCTGGCTGCCATCCAACAGTGGAGGCAGCCATTTTGTGTTCAGAAATTCATACCTCAGCCATGTCCCAAAGATATCACTGGTTTCTAGTTAATTGGTCATGAATATTTGGCCAGCCCATGGAATGGCTGATTGCATTGTGTGCAAGCAGGACAAAAACAACAAATGTGTATGTACAACAAATAAACGTTCATAGTGCTCTTCGTTTCAGTCCTGGAGTCTTAATAACCAGTCCATCGCTATAACCACATTAATAATGAATAATCATGTCTGCGAAATTACGTTTTACTTGTTCTGCTTTTATTAAATAGAACTTGCATGATTATCACATCCCTGGAAGTACATCACATCCCTGGAAATGCATTTGATATTTATTTTTGAATGTTTTTGGTTATTTCGACATTTGAGTATATACAATAATATCGATGCAATGCATTTATTTTTTTTTATGTTTTCCAGGTAACATAAGCAGCAGCAGAAAAAAACTGCGAGGAAAGCGATTTAGACCACGTTCAAATTCCACTGAGTGAGTACACGCTGATATCCCTGGCATCTCATGCATATCAGCAGTCTTATGTACTGTGCTTGATTCATTCAGGCTTGCACAGCCTGTGGTTCTTCAGTGGTACCACAAGTCCTAGCTTTCCCTGCCTACCTTTTAGTTGTACACTTAAAACTAAAGATAAATGTGCGCACTTTATGTCACCTATCATTTATTTACATGCATGCAATATTCATTTACCGTTGACATTCACCATACTTCCACGCAATTGTCCCAGTAATAGGCATAATATTCCTTTGTTCTAAAGGTATTAGTGATCAGCAGGGGCAGTCTCCCTACTGTGGATCGCAGCTGTCCCTACATATAGGAGTATATAGAACAGGGGAACTTTTAAAGACCCAAGTATTAATGCGGGATGGGAGCAGCCACATTGGTCTATACTTCAAATGATGTGCTGGTCTCTACCCAGCGCTATCTGTCAGTTGAGTGATCTGTATGCTTATGGCCAGGGGAATTAAATGTTCCACCTTCATTCATTCTAGCAACTGAGCCTGAGCAGGGAACAGATTGAAAAATATATTTGCCAGCCTCAGGTATACTCAGGACCACTGAGACATCTGGCAGGCAAGATTGTGTAAGAGGAGGGAGTTATACCAGCTCAATGGCTGTCCCAGCTCCCGTTGGGCCCCTGGGTAATCAGTACCCGCCTCACCCACCTCCTGGCACTCGTGGGTATACTATAAATAAGGAGACTTAATTCAACAAGTCTTGGGTTGGTTAACCAAAAGTATTGTAAATAACATAAATCCACATGTCTATAATATGCCTTATATCAATGGATTATATCAGTTATATGGCCTATAATAGAAGCGATTAGCTCTGTATTTCAATGATATATTGCCGCTAAGGGAGCAGCGAGTTTATTTATCCAGTTAATAGAATTGGGACGCAGGATGTGGTGTCACATAAGGGTGACTCTATTCCTTGTGAATGATTCTCTGAGTAGACGCTGCTGTCATGACATTCAAGGGAAAATAGCACAATTCACTTTCCTGTACAACATAGCTAAACAAGTGTGAGGGTGAGTGGGTTTAATTCCACATTTACCCCACTTCTAACCTTACATCTAATAGTATGCCAAGTACCCTACACGCTATCGCCGCCAACCAAACCTAGTCCTAATAGAAGTCCGGTCTCACTACCCCCATCCCCAACAGTCCCTGTGACAACGTAACGTACACTCAGGGAAGTCCATAAAATATGCTGATATGCTTTATATTTATAATGTGGTACTGTTTTATTCTTAAGGGTCACTTGCAAGTTTTGGGAGGCAGCCATTTTGTGGGTGGAGCCAATAATCATAACCCTGCAGTTGATCATACTAGCGGAGCTAGCGGTTACACTCGCTGCATGCACCGTCAGACAATCTGTGTTTCCGTAGGGATGTGTTCCTCTGTGGTTTCTCTCCGTGCGAGAAATGTGATCACACGTTTCTGTGCACATCTGCGTAACTCAGCTGAAATGTGCAATACACGTTTCTCTCTATTATAATTAAATATCCGTCTTCACATCATTGAGCTGCACACAGCCCGACATTCACAAGGTAGAATATGAATTCATTTTAGGTCATAATCCAAATCAACCCTAATCACGCTTGGTTCACTCTGGCTGCACCCGATCTGGTGATTCTCTGCCCCTAAATCGCCAAATGTCATCCATTTTCAGAAATCAGAATTATTAATTGAGTAGATTGTATGGATATGTATGTGGTCTTTTAGAAATACAAACAACATGGTGACTTATCAGTATTGGGTACTTGTGTACTTTACGGACTCATTGCCTAGAGAACCCAATGAATGTTTTAAATGGTACTTGTGTACTTTACCTATAGGGGTACCGAAAGTTGTCCCCACCTAAAGAAAAGAGTTGTCCCTCTCGGGCTCGCTGCGCACGCCACGCTTTGGGCTTAGTGGCTCGCTACTTTCTCCACAACGTTATATTCCTCCTCTATGCCCACTTGGATGGCAGGGAATGACGCTGGACACTGGCTGATGATGTCAGGGTCCTCTCCGTGAATGGGATTTAGACATTACCATGATTGATAATAATAATGAGTGTAAGACACTTGGGTTCTCTCCGCAATGAGTCCGTAAAGTACACAGGTACCCAGTAATGTAAAGTGACTGCTGTACATTAGAACATGCCGGACTCCTATTTTCTTTGCTGTGTAGCTTTACAAGTAGCCAGTATCAGGCTCTTTCACATCAATTGTTTCAGTGACATCAAGCATTATTTAATGTATTCTTATACAGTATAGTGATGTTTGTTTATGTGGCAGGAGTGTGGCTGGTGACTGGGCAGAATTATTGCTCCTGATAAGATCCTAAGTAACTGTGAACAAACATAACATTAATAATAGTAATAGAATTAGACACTCGATAGATCAAAATGAATGTGATTGATTGTTTACATCTTCATATCACTTGGACTGACTTATATTACATTTATTGTATAACAGAATTCTGCAACTAGAATAGATACATGACAAGCTATATAGTTATAAGGGAGCTTATTCTAAAAATTAAGAGATGGCTAATAAAATAATTAAGCTAGTCATTAACACAAACTATTAAAATCCTAATATTTAAAATTGGACTTCTGCCTGAAATTGCCTGCTTATAACACCAAAGCACACTGCCATTGCAGAGAGAGGTCCTGAAAGACTGACACTTCTTAGCAGCATATGCAGCCATCAGTGCAGTACAGAGTGGTTACAGATGTTGCTGGTGAGTGGTAGTTTCTCGCCATCTGTTACATAGCAGCAGAGTGTTTCTGCATGTTAAGCAGGACATTACAGGCAGAACCCCTATATCCATGATTCTAGTTGTTGCACCTAATTTAATACATCATAATGAGGCAAAATTATTTTTGGATGGTTACTCATAAAGGAACCTAGAGACTCTAGAACAAAAGGATGGTTTCGGGTAATGCCAGATGTCCCACAGGAACCATAGCTTACTAACCAAGTGACCAGGGCACACAAATTGTGATAAAATTGGCCACACCCATGCTCGGCTCAAACTACACCTATGATTACAGATACTTTGCCTCCAAATCAGTAAGCCCCACCCCTTTGACCCTCTGTATATTAGGATTGTTGGGAGGTATGCTGTAGTATTATATGGTAAGGGGAGCCGTGCTGTAAAATCATAAATGGACATCCCCTAAGCAGCTGAGTTACCCTGCGTCAATCCCCTCGTCACCTTTTCTACGTTGCGATCAGATCTCAGCTCTGTTTGCCAGAAACTTTGTTTGGAAAAAAAGAAAATGATCTTAGGATAAAAAATCAGGGACAATGAGAACATCATTCCCTTACATCCAGGCACACCGCAGCGATGTATACAATGCTGACCACCCTTTGCGCATATTATTTTGGCTGCGATATTAGGCTCCAGCGTTCCATTGTACACCAGAGCTGCCCATGCAGTACAGTGATTGAGGGGTCTATTTACTAAGCAGTGTTAGGAGACAGAGTGAAAAGTGATAAGAAAGCGATAAGGTGCCAGCCAATCAGCTCCCAACTGTCATCTCACAGGCTGTGTTTGAAAAATGACAGTTGGGAGCTGATTGGCTGGCACCTGATCACTTTCTTATCACTTTTCACTCTGTCTCCTAACACTGCTTAGTAAATACACCCCTAAATCATCTTCTGGTCTTGAATAAGCCTGTAGTTTGTATGATGCTTACTGGGTGATCCAGCACTGGGGAGCAGCATAAAATCCATAGTAAAGGAGTTGTCCCGCTGCCTAATCTATTGTGAGAAGAGGGAAATATATTAGTCATACAGGCAAGAGAGGTATACAGTTACATGGAGAACCCATTCTAGTACCTATCCAGTATGTAATCAGCTCAGTGTAAAAGCATTCTATAGTGGTTTCGGGGCTACTGAGGTTTCTCCTTCAAGGTCAGTGAAATATAAGATATAACCCAGTTTTCATTTATGATAGTATTTTTACTGTTCTAAAACGATTCCTTATGTGCATTGTATAACACGAAGGATTTGTAAGTGTTTCTTTGCACCATACAATTGGAAGGAGCAGTGTTCTCACCATATGTTAGCACTGTACACTATCCTAGCACCTACCTACAGTATATACAGTGTCTTGATTATTTCTCACTCTTTTTGTTACCATTTTCATTTTTATTTCTGTGTCTTGTATTTTCAGACTGTATATTCTGCTTTCTCTGTTTTCCTGTTCCTCCCTATCACTTTCCGCAGGTATTTTAACCCCTGGTACAAAAGACAACATTATGTAGCTATATGGGTAGAAGATGTGAATAAAAACACAGAAGGACCATACTTTAGGTATTATTGTAACATAACATTTGTCATGATCAGAGCGATTCCGCAGTAAATCGCTATGGTGGAGCTTGGAATATATACATACCCCTGTATATATACAAACTACATATGTATATATACACATTTATAATATGTATATATCTATTAGTACAAGCGAATATACTTATTTATGTGAAAGGAGAAAGTAATCCCCAAAAATGAAAAATGGACAACTTTCATAGACCTGAGGTTTTGATTGTTTTTCTAACTCAAAGTAAAAGAAAACCCCAAAACACTTTTATTGTATTAGAGCCTCCTTCCCTCAACAAGATTGCAGAGGTCCAAACCTGCCCCCACTCACTCTCGACCATGGTTGTCATGTGGGGAGAGCACTGGCCAATCAGTGTTTTTAACACAAGAACATCCACTATGGGTAGAAATTACTGAAGGGGTCTCCTGCCATCGGTAGCAGGGGAATTAGCTGATAGGAATGTGTCTGGGGTTAGAGAGTAGTATCTCCCTCATACGCTTTGATATTTAGAGGGAGATTTATCAAACCTTCTAAAGAGGACAGGTGGAGGTTTTGCCGATAGCAACCAACCAGATCTTGGCTATCCTTTAGCTAGTACATTCTATAAAATGATACCTAAAATCTGATTGGTTACTAGGTTTGGTAAATATCTCCCTTAGAGAAAAGGAGGCAGGGCTAATAACATAATAATTGTGAGGTAGACATCACTCTGTCTATGTTCCTTGGTGGACAACAAGATGACCACTGTTTTCTTACCACAAGTAACTAATTGCCAGCGTTCACCCGTGGGATGTCACGTTGACGGCGGTACTTCCTAAGTGTTTGGCAGGACTAACGGTTACATCAGGTGAGGTAGCCAAGCTGCACAGCAATGGCCATTTTTGGAAACATTTTAGCTTTTATTGAAACTAAGGGCCTGATTCAGACCCGCTCGTGAACGCATAGCTCTCGCAAGTGGGTCAATGGTGGCCCAGTACGCACGCGCACCACGCGCAAGCCCCGTAGCGAGTGAGAACTTCACTCGCTCCGGGGCTCACAACAAAACGGGGTGGCTGTCGATGTTGATCGACAGCTCGCCCCACGTTTTGTAGGCGGGTAAGGGGGGTGGCTGCACAAACGGAGGCATTCCCGAAGGAACTCCTGCCGTTTGTGGGCGGTCCTACTGACTCGTGATGTCAGTAGTGGACTTCTTGCTCTAGTCCACTAGGCACTGCGAGTGCTGAGACCCTACCTTAGGGTCTCCTCGCAATGCCGATGGTTGCGATAATCGCGACCATCGCCAGGCCGCTCCAACAAGCTTTGGGTAGTCACCCACAGCTGTGCGTGTGGCCTGGAGGCCGGAAAAAAAAAAAAAGGAACGCCCTGATTCAGAGCGGGCGCTCGCAAACAGCGAGCGCCTCTGAATCAGGCCCTAAATCCATGAAGATCCATTCAGGGTCCTAGTGAATCTAATACACATGGCTCTTTTTCATTTGGGGATAAATTTTCCTTCTAATAGATGGCAATTTATTTGCCCAAAAACTTGCTTCTTGCGGTTTTGGCTTTGTACAGGGATACAGTGCTCTTATCTATGTTGCGCCACTGAAGCTATTGGAAGGGGATGAACACGTGCATGCCCCCCCTTCACCACGGATAGCTCTCAGAAGTCTGATACTCATCAAGTTGCAGACACCTCACATTAATAGCATGTTCCTTCTAGTGATACTATGACTAGATCTCATCATACCATCCACGTGTGCAGCAGCATGGGCATGATGTACCTAGTCTGACAGTCAGAAACCCCATCATTGATCATTGAGTTCTAATACTGTACACACCAAGCACTGATTCCCGTCACACTATCACTGTCCTGCACTAGGTCATCTATGAATGCAGAGCATTGTTTGATTTCTGGTAAGTCCGTAAGGGTGATGGTTGTGAAACAAGGGAAGCCATATAATAGAACTAATTTGATATTTTGGGACTGGCGCCCAAGGTCGTTTTCGTGGTTGGGTAGAGCCAGTATTATTAATATGAATATACTCCTGAGAATACGCAATCTGCTTCAGACCCTCCCGATTCATATACCTAGGAGCTGGTTTCTTAACGTTAATCATTTGGTAAGAGAATTTGTTTGGGGTGGGCGAAGGCCTCGTTTCCGGCATGATGTGCTCTTCCGTCGTAGACATCTAGGTGGCTTCCAGTTTCCCCATTTCCCTACATACTATGAAGCAGTGTCTCTTAGAGTTTTTGAGTGGTCTAGAGCGGATTCGGACAAACAGTGAGTGAGGATTGAAAATCAAAATCTTCCTGTGAGTCTTGGACTTGCATCTTGGTTACCTACTCTCCCTTCTATTGATCACCCCACTGTTGGTCCGACTCTGTCCTTATGGAAATCAATACGAAAGCGGCCTTGTGTTTCCTCTGAGCTCTCTCCTTTAACTCCACTTTTCTATAACCCTGACTTTCCCCCTAGTAATGGTCCTTAAGGCCTTTTCATCTCTGGTTACAGGCCGGGGTTGTCCGTGTTTGCCAGCTAGTGTCCTCATCTGGCATACAGTCTTTTAGCCAGATCCGAATGACTTGGAACCTCCCCGCTTCCGAGTTATGGAGATACCTTCCCATTAAACACTTTCTCTCTAGCAAATCGATGCGCGAGGCTTCTCATAGACCTCCCACCCTTTTTGAATCACTATGCCAATCCCAGGATCGTCCTCAGCACTTTCTCTCCTTAGGCTACCGAATCCTCATAGAAGATACTTTTTTCCACGCTGCATACAATTAGAATCTAAGTTGTGGGACAAGATCTTTCAGACCACTATGTCTTGCTCAGTTAGCTATTCAGTGGTAGAGACTCAGTTTAAAGTACTTGCCCACTGGTATCGTTGCCCCTCGAGGCTTGCTAAAATGTTCCCAGGGGTTCCTGCTACTTGTTGGCGTTGTGCCTCAGCTGTAGGCTCCCCACTTCATATTTGGTGGGAGTGCGTAGCCTTACGCCCTTTTTGGATTTAGGACCTCATTCAGAGGAGGTCGTTAGATGCAAGCGGTCGCTCTGAATGAGGGCGGCCGCTTGAATCTTGTAGTGCCGCCTCTTGGTCGATCGCTAAGCTGTGGGTTACAACCCACAGCTCTAGCGACCGACCAGGGTGATGGTCAAGACCATCGCGACCATCGGGGCTTGCGACGAGAACCTAAGGTTGGGTCTGGGCACTCGCAAGCCACAGGGAGCTCTGATCGAGCAGGAAGCTCCCCACTGACATCACTGATGATGTCACTGCGGCCGCCCACAAAACGGTAGGCGTTCCTTAAGGAACGCCTCCGTTTTGGAAACCACCCCACCGGCCCGGGTACAAAACGGGGAGAGCTATCGATCAACATTGACAGCCGCCCCTTTTGTAGTGAGCTCCGGAGCAAGAGAGTTTCCCTCTCACTCCGGGGCTTGCGCACGCGCAGTGCGGCTGCTGCGCGTGTGCAGGGCTACCCATTGACCCTGTTGCGAGCACATCGGTGCTTGCGACCTGGTCTGAATGACCCCCTTTGTCTAGGGAGATACTGGGTCAGGGAGTTAGTTCGGAACCTGTGTTTTGGCTCCTCAATTTGATCACTGGCCCAGTGTCGTCCTACAAGGCATCACTTCTGAAACATTTAAATAGTGCAGCCAAAGCTGTGATCCCAGTCCATTGGAAGTCTACTTCTCCCCCCACTATAACTGAATGGTTCTCTAGACTTGAGTTCTACATGATTATGGACGATCTCATGATGTCTGGTGCTACTAAATTTAACGAGTTTAGCGCAATCTGGACCCCTTGGCTTTTGTTTAAAGAGTCTCCCTCCTATCTAAATATTGTTCTGGGTGGATACTAAGTAATATAAATATATATATTTTTTGGTTTTCTTTTTTTTTGCTTGAATTTTTTCCCAGGTGACACCCCTCTTTTTCTCCTTTTCCCCATTTTCTATTTTATTTTTATCACTAATTGTTTTGAGCTGTTGATGTCTATGGCATGATATATTTTGCTCTCTGCAAGATGGCTAATTTATTTGAATTTTTGAGGTTATTGCAAAAAATGTACCATGTCGTTTCATACCTTGTGTTAACGATTTTAGAGATTTCAATAAAAACTTTAATTGCAAAAAAAAAAAAGAATAGAATATATTTTTTGATTGTATACATTTCTCCTCTCCTCCACAAAGTTATGTCATTGCAGGCTTTCATGCGGCAGCAATCGCCTCCTGTAAGGAGCGAGATTTACTACCTTATGCGAATGCGTTTCCGTAGGATTAATCAAAGGGTCTGTGCTCAGGGGCATCTTAAGAGAGGTGGGGGCCCGTGTGCACTGACCGTGCGGGGGCCCGTCCTCTCTCCCCGGTGGCCAGCAACTGACTGACGCTGCTATTTTCCGGTGTTCTGAGCAGCGCTGACACCCGACGCGGGTCCACAGACAGGTGAGTTTAAAATAATATGGGTGCAGGGTGTGCGGTGCGGGGGCTCGTGTGCCCCGCACACACTGCACCCATTATAGATACGCCACTGTCTGTGCTGCATCCAGCGAAAAGTTGCTCTGCTAATTGTATTTCCATCTGCAGCTGCAATCGTCGCCATTAATATCGGCACATGCACCAGCCCCATACTGGGTGCACGAGATCTGTCTGAAACAGGCTTCCTTTCTCCACATCTCAGAATAGCGCGGGCCTCTAGCCACACGCCCACAGCGCTGCCATGACACTCCCACAAGTCACAACCGTTAAGCGTGACCAGTTTCCACCTTAAAATGTCCATTTCACGGAAAGACAGGTTCGCATCTGCGCATGCCCTGTATGTTATAACTCGCCATTTGCGTCCATTGACAGAGATCATTCCAACTGAGAATCTGCCCCACAATGTGAGCAACCAAGCATATTCTGTATATAGCATAGGAATGATTCCTACACACGCCCAATTCCATGGATCAATATCAGACAAAACTCTGTGTGACACCATCAATATACTCTTTAAACACTGTAATAACTAGTAACTGTCCTCATTTCCATTCTCCACCTCTCAGTCGAATTCCTATTAGTAGTGTGCTCCCCCCCATACCCTTTGCTGGCAGATGACTTGTAAACTTTTCAGCTTTATCCCACCTAATAGACTTGTCATGGTTTTTTTTACTTCTTTTAAAAACTACAACAGCCAGAGGGCTCATTCCTATTAGCCGAAATTTACTCACGGGTGCGATTAAGTAAGGCTATATTCCGCACTTACGGTTTCTGCCGGATTCATGGACTTCTGTTCACAGCCCCACAGGACTGCATACAAAAAATTCACAAATCTGGGACAAGATTGGGCCATTGCAATGGCAACTCGCGCCCCCTCCCCTTGGGTTCATTGGATTGAGCTCAAAGAGACACAGAATTCAGGCCGCCCGCTATCATTACATGTGATTTATCACATGGCTTCTCCTTTCCTCCCCATAAAATATAGAAGATATCATTTGAAATACAAGTATAAAGTATCAAGTCATAAAGTTAAGTCTTTGCCGTAACTGTATATTTTTGGCCTAGCAGAGGGCAGTCATTCCAGCGCTTTGATGATCACATAAAACACAGCGGTGACTGTGATGTCTGTACTATTATCATTGTTTCTCTTTGGGGAAAGCTGCTCTCTATATCACAGAATAATCTCCACTCACTTCAAAGTGCCACGCTGGTCAGAGATGAATGATGTGCAGAACTTACGCACTGTCTAACAAGCACATGCCCGCGGGATACATCTATAAATAGACAAACAGTCTGAACTGTGCACATAGTTTTCATAATAATGGCCAGGTATAGTTTTAGGTGTTGGGGTCTGGGTTGGAGTTAGGGTCCATAAACAGCATCTGTATAGAACTTGCAAAGCAAAGGTGACACTCCATCAGAGAGGTGTTATCTCCAGAGTTGAGTCCAGTTCATTATCACTATAATATGCACCAGGATTACATTGAGAGGTGATAAGTCTGAATACTTACGCACCATGATAGCGTAGAGAATGTGTAGGGATAGCCAGGGGCTGCTTAAGATGGGAGGGGGCCCGAGTGCAATCTCCGTGTGGGCCCCCAGTACTCGCTGGCACAGTTGCTGAGTAGACTTTGGCACTGCGCTGATCTCCAGGAGCATGCGCGGGCGTCATGTTCAAGGTTATTTCTCTACTGCCCATGCGCATATCTTTGGGAAAATGATGGCTGGACATTGCTTGATGACCATTTGCAGCCCTTTATGTACCCCCACAATGATGGAATGTTCCAGCAGGCTGATGTACTGTGTTATTGGTCTAAATTGTGCAGAATTTGTTTGAGGAACATTCTGGAGTGTTCTGAGGAATGGTGCGGCCATCACGTTCGCCTGACATGAACCCAATCGAGCATTTATGGGATGTGGTGGTGAGGTCCATTCGCACCCAAGATCCTGCACCTACAAATATCAGGGAGCTATGGGAAGTTGAGACTAAAATTTCAAAGCGCCTGACCCCACAAACCAACATAAAAAACATAAATATAACGGTTTTGGTAAACCTACAAAAGATCAGTCATTGTTACAGAAAATATATATTTATTTCACAGAGAAAACCTTTACAAAAAAAGTTACATTAATAATACATAGAATTCCGAGAGTAAAACAATGTAGCAATATGAGCTTATATGTCAGATTCACAAGTTTGCCAACAATTATACCTAATATTAAAATGTTCTCATAAAAAGTTCCTCAATACATCAAAATATCTCTAAGAGGTATGCTGACTACATCTCTTACCGGGATGTAGTCAGCATACCTCCACACGGCATGCCCAACGGAAAGCAGTTTAGATCCCGGCTTCAGAATACTGACCTCCGGCATGCCGAAGGTAGGTTTTGGGGGGTTAGGGTTAGGGGTTAGAGTCAGGTACTAGGGGGAGGGTTGGGGTTAGGCACTAATGGGGGAGGGTTAGGGTTAGGCGCCGGGGAGGGGGAGGTTAGGTTCAGGCACTAAGGGGGGAGGTTAGGATTAGACACCAAAGAAGGAGGGTTAGGAGAGGGCGAGGGTTAGCATACCGTCGGGATCCTGACCGCTGGTATGTAATGTCGGCATCACATACCCGTCCCGTTCATACCATTAATTACTGTTTGTAGTTGGTAGTATATGGTACCGTATATTATTGCAGATAATTGTAACTCGATTGTAGGTTTGTACCTATCTGTTTCCTTTTCAGCCAGTCATATTGCACAGTCTGCTTTAGACAGCCATATTATTAACCCCTTGCAGTTTTCCCTATATAAATGTATTGCAGAGTCCACATGAGTATAATTACATCACACATATGGATTAATATAGCATATTGGTGCACACACAACAAAGTCTGTGTGGTGTATGTGTGGATGGGGAAATAGGGACGGGGAAGGCCCAAATCCTGTAAAGGGATGTACATAAAAAAGGTAATATCATATGGTTGACGCTCTTCCCTTCTCTTCCATGGTATTCAGAAACCATTTGATTGTTTGAACCACTGATGGTTGTGCATCCACAGAAGATACCCGTGGTGCCAGTACAGCTTTATTGGTGATAGGAATCAGCAGGACAGGGGCTGCTGCTGTGTATTAATCTGTGAGAGCCAATCGGAGCAAGCCACGTTGTCTAGTGAGACAGCCTCCAACGAAGTGGCTAAGCGCTCGCAGGCTGTCACAGTGAGGTAACAAAGAACAAAATCACCATTGGATCTATACCATTCAGTGACGTAGAATATTGGAATGCCACCATCAAAGGCAAATTCTATTTCTATAGGAACAAAACTATTGATGGTTTTTAAACATCGACCATCGATGACCCTCTTTAATTCTGTAATTAAGTATACAATCCATGAATGCCCTACATTAAAGGTTTTGTGTAACCCCACCTCATTATAACGTGCCACCATTGTAGCAAATTGGTGTTGGTCCTGCCTGAGGGGAACACCCAATGCCTAATATTGGGGTCGATAAAAACTGCAAGGTCACTGAGCAATACAGATGTATAGTAATCCCATGTATCTAGTAGCCGGTATAGACAATTATGTTTTCAAGCATTCTCACTGGCACTGTATCCTGTCTGGCCTTAGTGATAGGATTAGCCTGTGTATGGTCAGCCTTCCCGACTTGCTGTTACCAAGATGCAGCTGACTGGGGAGCTCACAAGCCAGATGTCAGTGCTTGTTGTATTTGTTTAAATACATGTATGTGGCAGAGCTGGTTGGACTGCTCATGTAGAAGGAGAATTTGCTCTTAGTCTTGTTTCTGGTAACCTGTATGTTGGTAACTCATCAATAGCTGTGTTGTGCTGCTACGAGCTAGAGAATTAGGGGGCCTGATTCAGCTTTGGACGCTGGGACATTGCAGTTGTCCGATGGTTTCTTTGCTATTCCCGAGCCACAGTGCGCATGTCCAGCGACGCTGCTGTGGCGTGGGTCGCAGTGTGGGGAAAGCTACAGCCTGATTGACAGGCTGCGGCCATTCAGGAGCAGCAACATGGAACAGCGTCTAAAACGCAGGTGTGTCACCGGCCGTCCGACCCCAGATTCACTGGCCTTGGCAGCTTACTTGCGGCATTCATTCTGAGCATCCTATGGGTTGCTCAGATGCCCGATGTTAGATGCGATGTTGCCGACCATGATCCAATGCTACAACTTTGGACGCAGCATGACCAGAACTTCTCTGCTCCGCTCTACCTCTGAATCAAGCCCCATGGTCTCTGGAGTGCAGCGCTAGTGAAGCTGCTTCTTGACAAATTATGAGTATGGGTCACATGTGCGGCTACGAAAGACTGTCAAGAAGCCCAACATGGCCTTAATGAGTGTGATCATAAACACTACACTACAATTAGAAGTTAATCCAGTATGACATAAGAACTGGTTTCATTCTAGATAATGGACAGTGAAGCTCATTTTTTGTGCAATGCAGTACAAGCTATTGTTCTACTTTATCACCTCTTCCCAAATCCTGCTAAGAACAAATATTTCATATATTTTGCCTGCTTATACAATGATACATTCCCACCTATATACTGGTGAAGGTACTCTTGACTTTGTCCTTTAGCTGATTTTTGTACAGTGGAAACAAAAAAGGCAATGCTTTCTAATACTGGACACTGGAATAATGAAAATGGAAAGTTTTATGTTCTATACAAGTATGTACCTTTGTAGTCCCTAAGCAAACTATCTTCTGTACGTAAATGACCGTTCAATCACTGGGTGTGTTATGTACATTTTTAGAGTCCATTAATTGCATTTGTAAAATATATGCAGGCTCTTAAATTTGACGTAGTCCCATTCATGCAACATACTAACTTTTGTTAGTGGTTTTTAATATTTGGTGCTTCATACAGTAACTTTCATTTTATGTGTATTAAGGTGAGTGGGGATAGAACAATCTGTAGCCAATCAGAGCATGAGAATCGTCACAGATGAAAGTGCTGATTCTGAGTAACACGCAGTGTCCATGCCACATGCAGTTGGCCGATGTTTTAAGCCTACGCATGTGTTCCAGACGCAAGATGCTGCAAGTGGGCGTTTCAGTATTGGGAACATCGGCGTTTGCATAAGACGCAGCTACGGCAAAAGATGAGCCCCCATCTCAGAATCAGGTCCATTGTGTGAGGCACGGCTTCTATAGTGCTAATATGTAGTTATTTTACATTGTATAATATTCATTATATGTTACTCAAACATAGAATGGGGATTGGTCTGACCAGGTGCTGGGGTGAATGCTGGCGTCTAGAATTAGTTGTGCGAGGTCAATCCCAAGAAAAATCATATCCAGCCTTGTATGAACATCATGGACAGGTGAATAAAAGGTAAAGTCTTTAGCAGTAGGTTCTTTCACACGCCAAGCGTCAAATAGGAGGTGGGAAAGAAACTGTTGTAATGCGACAGAATTAGCACGAACCGAGCTAGCCGACGATTGTGGGGGAGGTTTAAATCTATCAAGCCGGGAATCTAAGGTAGTATTAAAGTCACCTGCCACTACCACTCTACCTCTTCTATGTTGGGACAGCTGCAAATTCAAGGTAGGAAAAAAACGTGGTTGTGCAGAGTTGGGGGCATAAATATTAACAAACGTGAAAAGGGTACCTTCCAGTTCCCCAACCAGGAGAAGGTAGCGCCCCTCTGGATCCCGGACAACTAAGGAGGGAGTAGAGGTGACCCGTCGAGAGAATAGTATAGCAACACCCTTCTTTTTACGGGAAGGGTCACAAGCATGATAAGTGGAGGGGAAGTATTTGGATTTCAATTCGGGGTGACGAACGCCAGCAAAATGGGTCTCTTGTAGAAAAATAACATCGCCTTGGAGTTGGCGAAGAGTATGAAACAGGGTGGATCGACGTTGTGGGCTGTTCAAACCTCTAACGTTAAATGTGATGAGTTTGGTGGTCATGGGGGTGTGTATAAAATGGTTATCAAGTAGTGGTCAAAAGAGAGTAGGTGATTAGTGTACCAGAAAGTCCGGACATCGGTCTCAGGGAAAGAAGAAAAAAAGAGAAGAAAGGGAAAGAAAAGGAGAGAAGAAGAGGAACGGGGAAGGCCCCGTCCTTGTGGTCGGACCCACGGAAGTAATTGGCTAAAAAGCCTAGAATGTCCGAGGCCGGTCATTATGACCGCTTGGGGGTGAGTGGTCAGAGGTGCCAAAGGAGTGGCACTAATCTACAAGGATATAGTAAGGTGGAGAACAAGCTCCAGGTGTGAATCGATAATAAAGACGACACAAGAAAACAACACGTCAGTTAAGGGAAGGAGGATGGCAATATAACCACCACTGGGAGGGTGGTCAGGAGGGGACGGTGATTAATACAGTTGGTTAAGAGGAGGGGAGAGAAAGGGTGAGGGGGGAGGACAACCTACAGAGGCCATATAAAAATGGTGTGGTCGATAAGGCGAGAATGGAGTACAATAGAAGTAATAAAGCTCAATAACAGTAAGTACAACAATAAAGTATTCTGCCTATTGCAGCAGCATCATAAAATAAACATAACAGTAGACAAAACAATAAGTATTCCTAGGAGCCACATTTATAATTTAAATACTATATGGAAGGGCATTAGCTAGGATAGGTCAAAAAATTGTCCGTCATCAAAATATACAATTTTAACAGCATAGAACTTTTATGAAAATTTCTAGAAAAATAGATATGGCATATAATAAAATTTGATGTCCTGTAGGAACATCAGAGGCAGAATAATATAACTTCGATCTACAGTATAGCTTGCCCCAGAACTTATAAAAATAATTGGGAAAAGGCTATGGGGGATATTGGTAGTAACACGTTAAGGGGATAACTTACTCCATAAGAGAACAGTGAAACTAAGAAATATAGTGGGTTACCCAGGAGGACATGGTAACTGAAATAAAAAAAATAAAAAAACAAAACATTATTTCTAGAATATAACGAAATAGAATATTGCAAAACTAGAAATATAACCTGAGATCTACTTCAGCAATACAAATTCTTGAGTCGAGATGAAGTTTAGAGTCCAATAAAAGGACCTAGTTCCCAAGTAGGGAAAAGTATTAGATAGCAGATAGGGAACGATAGATAAGTCAGGTCACTGCGGAAAGATTAGGGCTATCGCTAACTGTATGCCATGTATTCTTCGGGGCTCGTTGAGGTAGGGGCCCCACATCCTTCATCAGGGATCTGGGGACCTTTGAGGGTGAGGGCCTCAGCAGGGGAATCTACGTGGGGATGCTGGATGTGGAGCTCAGTGAAAAGCACCCACCATCTTAGGCCACCAAGCCACGCCCCAGAGGCGTGCATAATTAACAGGCAGCGTCATAGTACACGTCACTTGCCTTTTTTTACACTGATTTCCTCGCAATGCTTGTGGTAGGGTAAAGAAACCGCAAGCACTGTGTTAGCATCCGATGGGCTCGATGTACGAATGTTTTAATACACTTCCTGGAGATGACGTGTGCTGGTGGGCTTCTCTACCTGTGCGATTGGGTGTACGCTCAGACGAAGTGGCCGCGCGCTAAGACATGGTGGGCGTGCTTATGCCTTGGCAAGCGTTCGCTTCCCGTGGCGTCACTTTGACAAATTTGCATACGCATCCAGCGAGCGTACGCAGATAGCGATCGGGTGTGAATCTGGCCCTAAGTTCCAAGATCACCATTGTAATAAATAAGCCCTTTGTGCCTCGTGCATGATGTCTCTAGTTCCCAGCTAATTGATAGGCTGCATTCTCGGTATTGACCCAGGTCTTACATTGTTTAAGCAACAGGCTGTATGGATGTAATGTTGCATTATGTGCACGTTCTCACATCAAACTAAAATGCATATTTGCTTTGATGGCAGCCTCAGAAGCATGTATGAAATGCGTGGAGTGCATTCTGGTTTCATTTCTACACCTGCACGCTTCATTTCTTAGTAGCAGTCAAGTGTTTTACTAATTTAATATAACGGCAACAGATGAGGTTGACATTACGCATATTAAAGATTGCATGCAGAAATGCTTTCACAGGAAATCATTCATGGAATTGCTAAAGCTGCACTCACTAAATGCTGAAAAAAAACGACATCCCCTGGAGTGCAGTAAACTTTCTTTTTTTTTATTGCAGATGTAATAATTGCAACAGAACAAATCTGTGTTTTCTGTATTGTAAAAGAGGCGAGCATGTTATGCATTGTAATCATTCTAATCTGATATAGCAGCAGAAAGCTTACATATCAATTAGATATTGCTTCTCTTTCACACACTGAGGCAGCCATGTGTATTCACACACTGAGGCAGCCATTTCTATTCACACACTGAGGCAGCCCTGTGTATTCACACACTGAGGCAGTCATGTCTAGTCACACACTGAGGCAGTCATGTCTAGTCACACACTGAGGCAGCCATGTCTAGTCACACACTGAGGCAGCCATGTGTATTCACACACTGAGGCAGCCATGTCTATTCACACACTGAGGCAGTCATGTCTAGTCACACACTGAGGCAGCCATGTCTAGTCACACACTGAGGCAGCCATGTCTAGTCACACACTGAGGCAGCCATGTCTAGTCACACACTGAGGCAGCCATGTGTATTCACACACTGAGGCAGCCATGTCTATTCACACACTGAGGCAGCCATGTGTATTCATTCACACACTGTCGAGGCAGCCATGTCTATTCACACACTGTCGCAGCCATGTGTATTCACACAATGAGGCAGCCATGTCTATTCGCACACTGAGGCAGCCATGTTTATTCGCGCTCTGAGGCAGCCATGTTTATTCACACACTGAGGCAGCCAGGTCTATTTGTACACTAAGGCAGCTATTTCTATTTGTACGTTGGCTGAAGCTATATTCAGGCTAACTATTAAGAAGCAACTAGTAACAGGACAGACAGATATAGAAGGTCTCTGGTTCCTAGTGAATGGACAGGATACATTCTCATAAATATTGGCTTAGCCCACTGGATGGCTGTCTCCTTACTGTGTAGAATCCATTTAACATGCAGTAAACCTCCTCAGCTGTTGGGGGTGCTGTTTTCCTGATAGCTATCAGAGTTGATTTGTTTTCATTGGGTGAGCAATAGCACACCATCCTACATAGTGCACTTGAAAAATGTGATGTAATCCATAGCAACCAATCAAAGGTTTCCAGTTTTTGACTACAAAAATGTCAGCTAGAATATAATTGTTTACTATAGATTACAGCATCTTTTTCAGTACACAAATTTCGTTTAAATGTCCCCCATTGTTGTTTACCTCTTTGTGTTTATTCTACCAGGACACTGTCACCTGCCAAGTCTCCATCGTCATCTACGGGATCCATTGCCTCGAGCAGGAAATACCCATACCCTATGCCGCCACTTCCAGATGAAGAGAAGAAACCCAGCAGGCAGAGCGCACGGGTACGGAACACAGACTGTCAGAGGCCCCTGTGAGGCACTGGGTCTAGTCCTGCAATATTCAGGGGTCAGCAGAGAAAGGTTTTATGTTCATCTTTTTACTAGTTGTTCTGTACCAGTCACCCATCTAACCAGTTAAAGGGATTGATGGTGGTGTGTTGGACAGTGGATCATCCATCAACATGAATACTGCACAAAAGGGTTATTTGCAGACAGCAGTGCTGAATATTTAATGCTGTGTGTATGCCTTGTAAACACATAGGTACATACCCACACAGGACCGTAACTATGGGTGTGCGACTGCTGTGCTCGCTTCCAGGTGCCGGCTAGCCCCACCTCCTGTGCTCAACGTCATGCGTAAAGGGGGCAGCACAGTGCCCATTCAAGCCCTGTTTACAGCGCTGTACCCTGGCAGATACATACATAGGCACATACCCATATAGGTACATACATAGGTATATATCCACACCGATATATATACATAGGCACATACCCACTTTCCGCTATTAGGAATGCCTCATGAAAAGCTTTAGCTCACCATATGTTGTAATAACAGCCACAGGTTAGGCTAGTTCAAGTCTCATTTATGTCATAATGAAAAGCTAAGGATACATTGGGCTGTGTTTGTTCCATGTGTAACATTTGTACATTTCAATTACAGTATTTTATTACACTATAAAAGTGTTTTCCCATAAAAATTGCACCTGGTTGGTACAGACTGTATACCAAATATAGGCCTAGGCCCATTTTTCTGCCACCTCCCAGGATGTGTAAAACTAATTTCTTCTTCAGGGTCCATAGGCTCCACAGGGAGACCTTGAGGTATAGCTTGATCTGGATCCACGGGCACCACGCAGTTAAAAGCTTTAGCTCCCAGGATGCACTGGGGCCATCCTCTTCTATACCCCGCCCCCGAGCCACAGGCACCTCAGTTCTAGGTGGTGCCCGGCCGGAGTCGGGTCACCGTTTTGCGCAGAGGGGCTGGTTAGCAGCCCCAAAAGCTGATTTACTTTATTTGAGTTTTTAGATTATATTCTTTTCACTCTCCAGAGCGGAGAGCGGCAGACTGTCCGTTGGATATCCGCGATGCCGCTCCGTCACCCCACTGGCGCCGCGACGCCAGTGCAGATCTGGGGATCTGGATCCTGTATACCTCTCCTCTGGGGTCAGTGTATACAGCACTATAGCCGTCTCAGACACTGAATCTGGGTGGTTGATTGTAGTGCCAAGGTGCAGTAAATAATTCCTTCTGCATTGTATGTGACTTATGCTAGCGCTGACTGTCTGTGTCTTTTTTCCGATTCTGTTAGTTTATACCTATTTCTTTCCTTTTCCTACAGCCCTGACAGGTGTGTGTAGGGAGGTTTCTTTGATCTCACATATATAAACTCAAGTATTTGTGAGGTCTGTCACATACGTTTGTATGCTGTACGGTGCCATATTGTTGGACCAGTCTTTGCATACTTGTACCCAGTTTGGCACTACCTGATTTCCCATATATTTATATATACTTATATTTGCAGACATGTCTGACAAGGAAGTTGAGCACTCTGCTGCACCCATTCTGCTCTACTGCAGTCGCTGCGTTGCAGGGGTTGGAAAAGAGGATTTTTCTTAGGAAGGGCTATGTGTTAGGTGCTATCAGTTACCTGGTCCCTCAAACCCCCCAACAATGGGACCCTCCTTGGCCGTTTTTTTCTCAGGTGCTGGCATGCATTGCGGATCGCCTGGCTGTCCCTGCCATTTTGCCCCATATGGGATTACCCCAACCAGCCATCCTCCCCTCTCAGGGTATCCCGCAATTATTGCAGTCTACTCCTGGGCCTCAGACTGTTAGGGGTTACCGCTCTATAGGCAATCTCCACCGGTACCACAACAGTCTGTCATTCTCTTCCAGGGACTTCCGCAAGCTGTACAACCACAAGAGGTGGATGTGTTATCTAGTTCGTTTCAGAGTCTGGCAGCTTCGTCTACGGCTTTTCAGACCATGTTGCAGAGTGAAAAACCTCAGAAGGCATCTAAACGCCCTGTTATGTCATCCCAGTCTACGCAACTATCAGACACGGACGTGTCATCAGATGATAGGGAAGTGCCTGAGGGGTCTAATTCGGATTCCCCTGTCCGGGAGGGGGAGCTTAAATCAACTACTAATGTTCCAGCGTTGGTAAGGGCGGTTCAATCCATACTTGATATAGAGGATGACGTCCTGCCCCTAAATCCAAACACCCTGATTTTAAACAGGCAAAAGTGACTTCGGCAGTTTTTCCTCTTGCTGACCAGCTGACAGACCACATGGCGGAGGCCTGGCAGTCGCCTAGTAAGAGGTATCAACCGCAAAAGCGTTTGGCCTCAAGTTATCCGTTCCCTGCAGGTCATTGCAAAAAGTGGGCATCACCACCTGCAGTAAATTCTCATGTTACTCGCCTAATCAGGAGCGCTATACTGCCTATTCCTTCCATTTCTTCCCTGAAGGATTCTACAGACAGGAAGGCGGAGACGTGCCTGAAATCAATTTATTCTCTTTCAGGAGATGTGGCCCGTCCGTCCATGGCTATCTCGTGGGTGGCCAAGGCCATTGAGAGCTGGGCAAATGTGCTGGAAGACACCTTCCCCGAGGAGGCCCCTGAGGCTCAAAGATCTTTAGTGGTTACGCTCCTGGAGGGCGGATGCTGATTCCAAAAGGGACTGGAGGACTTGCCCTTCAATGGGGAAATTTTGTTTGGCCCTGACCTGGACAAAATTGTGGAGACTCTGGCGAAATCTGCCTTCCGCATCTACGCCTTTAAAGGCTAGAACCTCTTCCTTTTGTTCTCAAGGAAAACCCAAAGGACAGTCTTTCCCTAGACAATCAGCGGCCAAGTCGACATCTAAGCCTAAGAAACAGTCCCGGAGCGCCAGACGCCCTACTTCCAAGCCGGAGGATAAACCCTCAGCCTGATGAGATGGACCTCCCTCTGGGGGATCCCAGGGTGGGAGGCAGACTTCCTCAGTTCGCCCAGTACTGGTGTCTTCTGCACGAGCCCTCCTCTGGACGAGACCAAGGCTTTGCAGATTCAGGAGTCCTTGCTGAAAGCAGGGGTAATTGTTCCAGTTCCGCTGCTTCAGCGCGGGACTGGTTACTACTCTACTCTGTTTCTGGTTCAAAAACCCAATGGGTCTCATCGGCCTATCCTCAACCTAAAGTCTCTGAACAAGTTCATCAGAGTGCCCAGATTCAGGATGGAAACTTTGCGATCCATCATTCACTGGACATTCAGGATGTATACCTATATGTCCCCATAGCGCCTTCCCACCAGCGGTATCTGCGGTTTGCTAGACTGCAACAACTCTTCCAGTTTCGCGCGCTGCCCTTTGGCCTCTCCACGGCTTCAAGGGTATTTACCAAAATTATGGCTGTCATGGCAGCCCACCTACGGAGTCAGGGTATACGACTCCTCCCGTATCTCGACGGCCTCCTCTTGCTGGCGAGCTCTCAGGAGGTACTTCAACAGCATCTACACCTGACAATCGCTTGTTTGCAAGCGCATGGGTGGCTGAAAAATTGGAAAAAGTCCTCCCTAATTCCCTCACAGAGAATGGTTCATTTGGGAGCCTTTATGGATTCTCATCAGCAGATGATCTTTTTCACTCCAGAAAAGATCTCCTCTCTACAACTGCGGGTGTGCAGTTGCCTGAGAAGCCGCCAGGTGTTGGTTCACTGGGCGATGCGGGTTCTAGGATCCACATTCGACATGGTGGAATATGCCCAGTTCCATTCCAGGCCCCTGCAGGGCTAATACTATCCTAGTGGAACGGGTTACCTCACCGGATCAGTACTCATACGCTGGTGCTGTGATCCGGAGGTGCGCCAGTCTCTGTCTTGGTGGCTGCAAACAACTCATCTCACCAAGGGTCGCCCCTTTTGGATCCCGGACAGGGTACTTCTGACAACGAATGCTTGTCTCCGAGGTTGGGGCACAGTAACAGGCCCGCAATCATTTCAGGGCCGTTTGACAGCGGACGAGGCAATCCTTCCAATGAACATATTGGAACTTCGGGATGTGTACAGAGCCCTCGTGATGACAGGACATATTCTTCACGGAAAAGCCGTGCAAGTTCAGTCAGAGAACGCCACCACGGAGGCCTACATCAACCATCAAGGAGGCACTCTTAAGTCGGGCTGCAATGACAGAAGTGTCACGCATCCTAACTTGGGCTGGGTTCACCTTCCGGCCATTTCAGCAGTGTTCATTCCGGGAGTCCTCAATTGGGAAGCGGACTTCCTCAGCCATCACAACGTGCATCCAGGGGAATGGTCTCTTTCCCAAGAGGCGTTTCAACTCCTTGTAGACAAATGGGGTCTTCCAGAGGTGGACCTCATGGCCTCCCCATCACAATTGAAAGTTGCCAGTGTACGGATCCAGAACAAGAGATGCCGACGCAAGTTTGGTGGACGCTCTGTCAGTGAAGTGGACCTTCCAGTTTGCGTACCTGTTTCCTCCAATATCCCTGCTTTCTCGAGTTCTTCGGAAGTTCAAGCAGGACGGCAGCATGATCCTGCTGGTGGGTCCAACTTAGCCCAGATGTCATTGGTAGTCAGATCTGCGGAGTCTCTCCATCGACACTCCGTTCCTGCTGCCTCAACTCCCGGCCCTGTTGTCTCAGGGTCCTTGCCTTTACCCGGACTTGGGTCGTCTGTCTTTGACGGCGTGGCTCTTGAGACATCCATCTTAAGGTCCAAAGGATTCTCTAGTTCGGTCATCAGCACATTGCTTCGGGCACGCAAGCCTGCCTCAGCCAGGATCTACCACAGAGTGTGGCATATTTATTTTCGGTAGTGTTGCACAAAACATTACGACCCTCAAGTGTTCGTATTTCTAAAATATTGGCATTCCTTCAATCTGGTTTGGACCTTGGCCTACGCCTGGCCTCGTTGAAAGTGCATGTCTCTGCACTGTCTGTGTGGTTCCAGTGAAGGATAGTCCGCTTCCGGATATCCAAACTTTTTTCCAGGGTCCCCCCAGTGGCGCCTTGGGATTTGGCGGTTGTTCTTCAGGCCCTCCAGGGTCCTCCATTTGAACCACTAGATTCGGTGGGGCTCAAATGGTTGACAGCTTTTTCTCCTTTCGATTGCTTCAGCCAGGAGGGTATCAGAATTGGGGGCGCTCTCCTGTCGTCCTCCCTTTCTGATATTTCACCAGGACAGGGCTGTGCTTCGCACTCGCCATGGGTTCCTTCCTACAGTGGTTTCTAATTTCCACATTACTCTGGAAATTATTGTACCGGCCTTTCAGGCACCAAGCCTCTCGGCTGGTGAGGCCTCATTGGATGTGGTCCGTGCTCTCAGGATTTATGTGGACCGGACCTTATTTGTGCTCTTTGGATTTCATAAGAAAGGATGGCCAGCCAACAAACAAACTTTGGCTAGATGGCTTCGTATGACTATCTCAGAGGCTTACACACAGGCAGGCCTGCCTGTTTCGGCTTCTGTTACTGCTCATTCAGTCTGTGGGCCTCTCGTGGGCAGCTTGCCTCGGCTGTTCAGCTGTGTAAGGCGGCCACGTGGACATCCATCCAGACCTTTCTGAGGTTCTATGCATTTGACACCTTAACCTCTCAGGATGCTTCCTTTGGGCGCCGGATTCTCCTCTCAGCGCAGGAGTGTCCCCACCCTTAAAAGGACTGCTTTGGGACATCACCAAGGTCTCCCTGTGGAGCCTATGGACCCTGAAGAAGAAAATAAGAGATATGGTAAGAACTTACCTTTTGTTATCTCTCTTTCTTCGAAGTCCATAGGGTCCACAGGGCACCCACCCTGTCGCACCTGGTTTCTTGTGGGCTCTAGTACTGGTCACCGGTTTTCCATCTCCCTTTCTGTGAGTATGATTCTCGTGTGTTCCAGTCTTCCTTCTCTCTCTCTCTCTCTCTATTTTTCCTCCTTCGGCCTTGGCTACTTACCAACTGAGGTGCCTGTGGCTCGGGGGCGGGGTATAGAGGAGTATGGACCCAGTGCATCCTGGGAGCTAAAGCTTTTAACTGCGTGGTGCCCATGGATCCAGATCAAGCTATACCCCAAGGTATCCCAGTGGACCCTATGGACTTCGAAGAAAGAGAGATAACAAAGGTAAGTTCTATCCATATCTCTAATTTTTTTAAAAACAGGGATAAACAGACTCCACGCCCCTCCCCTCCCAGTATAACAGAGCAGGAGCAACAATATTTTGCACCCATTCAATCACGTCCAGTTTGAAATTTTCCACCCAGTTTCCTGTTTGCACGGTTTAGAGTAAGTGCATGATATTACATACGGTATTTAAGCTGGCCACACACATGGCGATCTGCCCACGATCAGCCGATGTGTACGATTTCCCTTGAAACTCTCCCTGGCAGCTCAGCACACGATCTGCACACAATTTGGTGTCCAATTTTCAAACGATCTCTCCTGCATCCAGACTTTCACAGTGCATCGTGTCCTAGGATTTGCCCATATTTTACACGATCTGTCGTTCCAATGTGTCGGAATCGGCCAGATCAGGTAAAATATCGCTATGTGTGTGGCCAGCATTACTCTTCTGGGACACGTTTCAGTGGCTTTGTAAAGGAAATCTAAATGACATTAAATAATATGAGCTATATTTATTCACAATAATTTGGGGCATATTTATTATCGGGTTTTAGACTGTTTGCGGTGATAAGAAATGTTACACCTGGATGTATTAAGAGACACATCCAAGGACAGGTGCTGTGATAGGAGCCCGTCCTGCCATGTGTAAAGTAAAGTGATTGCTGGTTAGCTACTGCGGCCGAGCTACGGAATGCTTAGCATTCTGGAGCTTGGTAAATCTCACCATATAGCAGCCCCCATAGAAATATGTGAGGACTGCTATTGCGATTGGAAACGGGGGAACTGTAGCAGATTATAATGTAATACATCCAGGGGATGCTTACATACTGCAGGTTTCCTGCAAAAATTTTCCAGATATGCCCCTCTATCACCATCAGCTTTATGCATTGGATATCTATGGAATGGGCCAATACGGTTCCAATGCTTTAACTTACATTAGTACTGTGTCGGGGTACTGTGCTCCACATCACGCTGCTGACAAACTCATTGCCGACATTAGGACTGTCTGATTTCTAACTACATCCTTCATGCGGCAGTTCTGTCACAGCCAACAAGAAAAAGTAACTCTGACCGGGGGGAGATGGACTAAGCCGTTGAGAGAGATGAAGTACCAACCAATCAACTCCTAACTGTCAATTTTTCAAACTGCAAAATGACAATTAGGAGCCGGTTGGTTGGTTTTGATTGGTTGTTTTTTTTTATCACTCACCAAGGCTTATAATGCATCGATGATATAAAAGGCTTTAGTAAAAAAAAAAATACTGAAGGAAGCCAAAAGGTTAAATAAATGTATTATTTAGTTAAAGTTGCAGGAGGCAATGCACAAACTAATAAGATAAAGTTGTTTGGAAAACCCATTTAATATTTGGTATTGGTACTAATTGATGACTGAAACGTTATTTGCCTCTGTGCACCCATTATGGCAACAGGAAGCAGGAAGTCCCCAGGTATGAGAGGCGATGCTTTAGAATATGGCACCTTTTGTGGAACAATGACTAAGGGTCATATTCAATTTGGAGCGAAAAATCCGTTGCCGGACTTTTCGCCGTCATCAGAGGTTTTGCCAGTGATAAAGTATCACGCCGGTCCCCGCTATTCCCCGTATTCAATTTCGCCGAAAACGGGACCCGGCGAAAAGGAAATCGGCGAAAAGTTCTGTCATTTTTGGGGAAATCAGCCAGACACCTCCCAAAAGATGCTCTGACATGGGGGTTCACCATGGGTACCCCCGAATAGCCCTGCTAAAGGTATGTGGGGACTTTAAACGATCTCAATAGGTGCTAAATACCGTCTTTGGTAAAGTGGTGAAGAATAGCATTTAGAATTTTTTTTCTGAAAAAAATAAGCAGTCCCATCAAATTTGGGGTACATGAAAAAGGGTACTAGCATATTTCAAAGTGGCTAATGTGAAGTTTTAAAAATCATGTAATATCCACTTGCCGCAAACACCTGCAATAAAAAAAAACACCTGCCGCATACTTGGGGACCCCCCTGAGTCTATTTCTCTAGTTTAGAAGTTTGTCCCCCAATTTATTTTTCGCCCCAAAAATTAAAGTACCTTTTTGGGGTGTTCTGTGGTCCTTTTAAAAAAAAAAATTGACACAGAATTACTTTGGGGGACTGTCCAAGGGGTGTGGAGTGGTTTTTGGAAGTCTGCACCCCAAAACCCCAAGTCTGCACTTGTTCTTGCCACCTACTCATTGGTGATACTTCGCTGGGTTCGAACCCTTGACTTTCCGCTCCGGCAAAAAGTCGGGGAAATTGAATACGGGGATAAGTGAAAAATGTGAAAATGACGATAACGGCTTTTTCGCTCCAAATTGAATACGGCCCTAAATATCCAAGTGGTAATGAGTGCAGCTCAAGTCTGCAGGACATACTGAATATTATGATGCTACAGACCCTGGAGGTAGAAATGAGGAAGGGTTATGAGGCGCACTTAGCACTGACCTGTTTCCAAAGCCCGATCTCTGAAACACTGTGGCAGCGATAATCCTATTTTCCTCTCCCTACTCTCAATGAATTATTATTATTATTTTGTTGTTGTTTTTTTACAGCTGTGGGAAACGTCTATCTAGAGGAGCCGAAATTTTCATCATAAGAAAAAAGTAGCGGCTTGGGAACAGTTATCCTGCCTTCAGGCCTCATCTGGTCTGCGCTCGTTCATCAATGGAGACTGAAGGACAATGGACCCACTGTTGTTTACAGAGACTTTTGCCTTCGAGAAGAGGCTCTCACTACCAATTACATTTGTCCCATTCCCAGGATCAAGGACGAGTCTGAATATTAATGCTAGAACAAAAAAAAAAAAAGCAACAAAAGTGTACTCGGATGAGGGAGACGTTTCATGCATGACAAATATGATTTTTGATGCCAGGTATAAATTCACACTTACTCTGTAGACCAGATGTCTAAATTTATTACAACATTAGCCAGCCATTGTATAGCAGAAAGCCAACCAAGCCATGTTCGTACAGTTGCACGACGCCCCCCTGTGGTCAGTTCTGTTCTATGCATGCACATATTAAATTTCCCACTTGCTATAGACACATCGTACTCTTACTAAGCATGGAACCATAGATGATGATGATGCTTTTTTTTGTTTTCATTTAATTTTGAAAAGCCAGATTTTTTCGAAGATATAATTTTGCCGAAATTAGAACACTTTAAAAAAAATACACCACGTTTTGTACATATGTACATTTTAAATTGTAAAAAAAAAAATATAATACCTATAGTACGTTATTTTGCTAAATGCATAATGAGATGTGAGCACACTTTTACACCAGAATAGTCTTGAAAAAAAATGTAAGACAATTAAATTTCTACATAGAGCACTGATGGAGGATGGGTTTAAGCAACCCATGGCTCTGCCGGCTGTTGTGGAACTGGCCGCGGCCTGCTGGGTCTACTAGTTCCCCAGCAGCCGGAGAGTACCTGCCACTGATGTAGTACGTATAGACAAGACAGAGAGGAAATATGTAGATTTTGAACTGTAGATAAAAATAGAGATTTCATATGTAAGTGAAGAAACTGGCATAACTAACTTGAAAGTTTGTGCCGTATATATTTTGCAGGGAAAAAAAAAATATTCACAGAGATGGGATAGTAAATTATAAACTCATAAAATGTATCTATGATTCTGCAAGATTTAATCTCTTAGCGGAATGCGTGGGGAGGTATGACCTTTACTTGGGAGGAGACAATGGTTTTTTAGGTTTATCAAATTTTTTGTGGCATGTGACATTCAGAAGGTTAAATAATGACAGTAGGGATTATGAAAATGCAAGGCCCTAGGCCGACATCAATTTACAAAACAGAATGATACATTGCGGATTCTGATTCAGTCCAATATTGACCCTCTAACGGTAAAGATACAAATTGAATGTCCAAAGTCCGACATCCCTACTATAACCAGTGCTGTGCCTTTCTGATGCATCTATTGAAATAGGCAGAAGATTGTCTTCGACAATATAGGGCTTATTTAATAAAATGGTGCACTTTTAATACGTGTGCTGTAGCCCATGGCAACCAATCGGGTGTTTGCGTTCATTAGCCTGACTACACTGGACTTATGTAAGCAGGCATCTGATTGGTTGTTATGCAGCAGCACAACATTACACTTTTCACCATGTTATTAAAAACAAAGGATCACCTTTTTTGTAGAGCCCTCCCCTACCCTGCAACTCCAGCCATCTCCAGTAAGCCGGCTGTACCTAGTCCTCAGCCGGCCCCCACCACAGCGCCATCCTGCCAGTCTCATTGGCTCTGAACAAAGCACAGCCAAAAAACTATTTGTGCATCACAGACCAACTGATGGGTTTTGTTTTCTAAAATGCGCTGGGGAAATGACAGCTGTGATCCGCTTGGTTGCTACGGATTATACAGCTCACTGGTACACATTGCACCATGTTATTAAATAGGAAGCAATGGGTATGTTTTTTGTATGATGGGGAACTGTTTCTGCATTGCTAAAGAAGTCCAGCATTAACTCTTTATAAGGCAGACAAAGTGGAATGTAACAATTTTTTGTAATGCTTTACCTAGTCTCAGTGGTGTCGTAGCTTTTTAGCGTGCAAGTGTTTGTGTATGCCTTATCGTGGTCGGTTTTAGAAATTTGCGAATATTCTGTAACTGGTGAAGTTCTAGATTTTACCAAAATAAATATGGACTTTTATGCATTCTGTACAGTTTAACAACACAAAGTAATACGAGACACTGTATTGTACTGCAAAATGGTTTACATTATAGACCCACAATGTGTATCCAGAGGAATTCTTTTACATTTTATATAGCACCAAATTTTACTTCCAGGATTTAAGACTACTGTACATTAAATATACAGCAGAGCTGTGACACTTGTGGAGTATATTGTATTAATAATAAATGTCATCTACAGGATACCAGAATTTAGGAATGCATGAGGTGATGTGCTGCACCCCTTCACCCCTGCCAAGGAAAATATATTGTTTTTGTGCATTTAAGGAACTTTTTATTTCCATTGTCTCAGCCTAATGATGTTTTATAAACACACACAATGGAAGCAGCCATTTTGTGATCATGAGAGTATTGCCTGCTCATTCACTAGGTTTTAGAGGTATCCATGGTTGAACAGAGGTGATTAAATGAAATTGACTGAGGTTCTAATTAGGTCACCTGTGGTAAAGCATGGATATCCTTGAAACCTGCATACAATAGACACGGGACGATCTGTTCAGCGATCGCCCCGTGTGTACTGATCGCTGAACGATCTCCCTTGAAATTCCCGCTGTGTTGGTTGAATATCATTCATCCACACACCAACAATATCACCCACGAGCAAAAAAACATTCCCTCATGAAGGCACTGATAAATATCGTTCTGGTTGGCCTGCATGCATGGGAACGCGCATCGTTGGTCGATCGTTGGCAGCATAAAAGTGAACGATATGAATGATTTAACAATGAACGTTATCGTTCATGAAAGTTGTAACGTGTGTATTCAGCATTAGAGGGCCTTGAGGATAGAGGGCCTAATTCAGACCTGCTCGCAAGCGGGTCGATGTTGGGCCAGTGCGCATGCGCACGACCGACCTGGCTCAGTCGTGCTCATGCGCGAGACCCGGATAGCGACGGGCAAGCCGTCGCTTTGGGTCTCGCTACAAAGGGGGCGTGCTGTCGATGGTGAGTGACAGCATGCCCCCTTTGGTGGGCGTGGCTGGCCAGACGGAGGCGTTCCCATGGGGACGCTTACCGTCTGGGGCCGGCCCCACTGACATCACAAGTGATGTCAGCGGGACTGCTTTCGGCTCTGATAGAGCCAAAAGCACTCCAGGGCTTGCGGCAGACGAGACCCAACCACAAGGGTCTCGTTGCAAGCCCGATGGTCGCGATGGTCTCGACCATTGCGACCATCTTTTTGGCCGCTCGCTATAGCTGTGGGTGGTCACCCACAGCTATGAGAGTGGCCAGGAGGCCGCTCTAAAAAAGAGAAGTCTGGCCCTGATTCAGAGCGAGCGCTCTGTCAGAGCGTCCGGCTCTGAATCAGGGCCAGAGTTTGGGAACCTCTGCACTAGGATGTTGTTAGAGCACGACAATGATTTGGATGCATTCTCCTGAACACTAGTTCACCCAACAAAATGGCTTCCTAAATAATGTGCAAGTGGTGGGAGCGCTTCCATTTCCTTTCTGAAAACTGTGGTTGTCCGGTTACCAGAGATACAAGAAATTGTTACAATGTGGTATTAAATGGCTGCTCCAGGCAACCCTTGGTGCAATGGCAGTGCCAGCATGATGATCAGATATAAACATGACTAAATAGTAACATAACGGACAACTGTGTTCCACAGGCTTATCTTCATGGATCACAAAATTCTCTTCATAGGTCACAGAGTTCTCCGCATAGATCACGGATTGTTTGCTTTTTTCTTCCATATATCACAAAGTTCTCTTTATATATCACAGTTCCCTTCATAAATCACATCATCTTTCGTTCATAGATCATAGCCTTCCATCCGTAGAATAGAGGGTTTTAATTACTGATCACACGGTTCCATAGATCACATGGTTCTATTGAGAGATCAGAAAGGTTTATTTATTTATTATTTATTAACAGTTTCTTATATAGCGCAGCATATTCCGTTGCACTTTACAATTGGAACATTAACCGAACAAAACTGGGTAATAACAAACAGATATATAGGTAGGAAGGCCCTGCTCGCAACCTTACAATCTATAGGTTAAGGTTAATAGATCAGAGTTCTATTCATATCACAGCTTATTTATTTATACATCACAATAGTCTATTCATAGGTCACAGAGTTTTGTTCCTAGATCACCAGGGTCTATTGGTAGGTTCTATTCATACATCACAGAGTTCCATTGACATAACACAGGCTTCCATTCACATGTTTATATTCATAGGTCACAGTCTTCTATTCATGATTCCCAAGGTTCTATTCATAGGTCATAGACTTCTATCCAGAGATTTCTTCTTAAAGGTCCATAGGCTCCACAGGGAGACCTTGGGGTGTAAGTTGGATCTGGATCCCGGGCACCCAGCAGTTAAAGCGTTTGCAGCCAGGATGCACTGGTCCCTCCTCCCTATACCCCGCCCCCAAGCCAGAGGCACCTCAGTTATAGTTGGTGTTGGGTCACTGTTAATGCAGGGGGGTTGTTTAGTTTTCATTTGGTAGTTTTTTGTTTTGTTTTTTTCTATCTTCAGAGCGCGCAGCATCAGACTGTCCATAGGGTCTGTGCTGCCGCTCCGTCAGCCTGCCGGTGCCGCGACGCCAGTACCGATCTGGGAATCTCAGCGGGACCCCTGGGTCTGTGCTAGCCGGGCCCTGCGGGACATCCCGGACTGCGGCCGGACGTACGGGGACAGGTAAGAGCGGGTCACCGCTTGCGGTGATTAGCATAGTAAGCAGTCCTACCTCCGGTCTCAGGGGACAGACCGGAGGTGCTGGCTGTGGAAGCAGGCACACAATACCCTGCACTCCACTAGACCACCAGGGACTTGTAGTTGGTGAGGGAGCCAGCGTCCCGGGGGTTAATGGCTAGCCAGGGGAAGCAGCCTTTCCTGTTTAGCGGCTCCTCAGCTCAGCGCACCTTTCCCCTGCGGTCTGTCCTTGCTGAGCTGTTTCCTCCTGTAGTCACGCCCCCTCTGAGGTCTCCGCCGGCTATTTTCTTGAATGGTGAACTCGCAGATCTCTCAGGCCAGCGTGTGGTTCAGTCCCCCTGTATACCTCTCCCTTGGGTTGGTGAATGCAGCACTATAGCCTTCCCAGACACTGAATCTGGGCAGTTGATTGTAGTGCCATGTTGCAGTACTTTCTGCATTGTATGTGACTTATGCTAGCACTGCCTGTCTGTGTTTTTGTTTCCTAACTGTCAGCATATATCTATACCTTTAATCTAATACTACCCTAATACAGGTGTAGCTAAGGTGGTTCTTTCAACTCACATATATAAAAGATAATATTTGTGAGGTCTGACACATACTGTTGTGTGCTGCACTGTGCCATATTTAGGCAAAGGGCTCCTGCAGCTTACCAAAGTGTGAGAGGACCAGTGTGTCGCATACTTAGGCAGTCGGCTCCTGCAGCTTATCCAAGCATCAGTCAGGACCAGTATCTTTTTCTCGGACTATTACCTTAACACACAGGTATATTCGGGGGTTTTCCTGTGTCTCATATTTATAGAACTAAGTATTTGTGAGGTCTTGTCACATTCGTTGCACTGTGCCATATTTGGACTGTGTGCTCCTGCAGCTTACCCAGGCATAAGACAGGACCAGTATATTGTTTCCTACATACACGGTGGTTGTATTATACCACGTGCCATTTAGTGTGCAACTATGTCTAGCTAAGGCAGGAGTATTAACAGGCATCTGCCCCCATACTGCTATCAGGCAAGTTATGGGCTGCAGACTTAAGTGAGGAGGATTTAATACAGCTATATATATATATCTCTCTCTCTCTCTCTCTGTGTGTATATATATATATAATTATATACATACACTGTATATATAAAACCTGGGCTCCTTTGTTCAGGTACTGTCCACTATTACGGACCGCCTAGCGGATCGGCTGTAATTCCCCCGAGGGAGTTATCACAGCAGGGCGTAATGCCCCTTTGGGGTTGTCACATCAGGTCAGGCGATACAGGTACTTCCTGTACCCCCACCATGGGTAGGCGTACTCTCTTAGTACAGAGTCTGATGGCTACATCTAATGCCTTTCAAACCATGTTGCAAGGTGGGACACCTCTACCCAGTAAATCCATTACACGTCATGTGTTATCATCACAGTCCACGCACAGATGCTGATCTCTCTAACCAGGACTCCCCGCCAGAGGATGAGAGTCATTCATAAATTATTATTCCTGCCTTGATGCAAGCTGTCAGATCCATCTTATTAATAGAAGATGATGAGCCAGCCCCTAAATCCAAGCACCCCCTGTTTAAACGACAGAAAGTAGCTTCAGCAGAATTTCCTCTATCGGATCATCTAGCTCAGGCATGTCAAACTCGAGGCCCAAAGAAACATTTTATGTGGCCCAACAGCTCAGGTCCGATCGTGGCAGGGGTGACCGGGCCACATAATATTTGTGTTTAAACTTGGAAAGAAGCCTGTGATCGCTTCAGAGGCCAGCATACCCAGTGGTGGAGTTCTCAGGTGACATCATGACATCACCCGCGATGTGAGCGGCCTACCTTGCTGGATCTAGTTAGATCCTGTCAGCGGCAGGTATCTACGCAGGAGCGGTGGCCAGCGTGGAGAGAGGTACGTACTGCACAGGGGAGGAGTCACAGCATAAGGGGCATTACTGAGGGCACTGCATAAAGGGCTCTAATACAGGGGGCATGGCATAAGGAGCGCTTATACAGGGGGCACTGCGTAATGGGTACAACTACAGTGGCATTGCATAAGGGGCTCTAATACAGGGTGCATTGCATTGGTTTTTTATTACTAATAACCCTTTCAAAATTGCATATAAGACTTTTTTTATTCTTGCGGCCCACACACTCTTAGACCTTGAATATTAGGCCCAGTTGGTATTTTGATTTTGACATGCCTGATCTAGCTGAACTCATGGCTGCAGCCTGGTAAGAGGTTTCATACTGACCTCCTGTTACTCTTTTCCTGTGGCTCATTGTGCAGAATGGAAAAAAAAACCCTGCAGTGAATTCACATGTTGCGTGTTTAACTAAAAGGGCTACGTTGCCTATTCCTACAGTACTTCCTTGAAGGATAGGAAAGTAGAACCTTGCCTGAAATGGATGTACTCTTTTTCAGGGATTGTTGCCCATCCAACCATGGCTATTGCATGGGTGGTTAAAGCTATAGAGAGCAAGGCTGACACACTTGGAAAAGCGACATTAGATGCCAGTCTCCTAACCTCCAGAGTCTCGGCCACGGCTGTGTCTGCCCGTCGTACCCTGTGGCTACGCTAATGGAAAGCTAATGTGGATTCCAAGAAAGGCCTAGAAGGGTTACCCTACAATGGGGAGATCTGGTTGGGCACAGACCTTGACAAGATTGGAACTACTTGTACTAGGCCTAGGAAAGCTGAAAAGGTCAGTCCTTTCCTAGGCAGTCGGCTTCCACAAGAGCTGCCAAACCCAGGACCAAGCGGACCTGGAACACCAGACGCCCTGCTTCAAAGCCAGAGGATAAACCCTAAGCCTGATGGGACTGGCCTCCCTCTGGGATATCCCAGAGTGGGAGGCAGACTTCTTCAGTTCGCCCAGTACTGGTGTCAAAACACCACAGTACTTGGGTAAGAGAAGTGGCTATCAGGGCGGCCCACCCGTATGGTCAGGGTGTCTGACAGTTTCCATATCTGGACGAGCTCCTGCTCCTAGCAGGATCCCCAGGAGTGCTTCACCACCGTCTGTAGTTAATCATTGCTTTCCAGCACAAGCACGGATGGTTGATCAACTGAAAAAAGTCCTCCCTGAATCCCTCACAGAGAATGATTCATCTGGGAGCCCTGCTGGATGCTCAGGATCAGAAAATCTTTCTGACATCAGACAAGATCTCCACACTTCAACTACGAATGCACAGATGTCTCCACAGTCGCCGAGTGTTGATCCCCCTCAGGAATGCGTGTTCTGGGATCCATGGTGTCCGCCTTCAACATGGTGAAATATGCTCACCATCAGATCAAAGCTCAGATGATGGTGCTCTCTCCAGAGGTGTGTCTGTCTCTATCTTGGTGGCTAGAGACATCTCATCTATCCAAGGGTCGCCCCTTTTAGTTCCCGGACTGGGTAAACCTAGCAACGGATGCCAGTCTCCCACCTGGGGTGCAGTGACCGGTCCGCGCTCCTTTCAGGACTGTTGGACATCGGTCGACTCAACCCTGCCAATCAGCATATTGGAACTTCGAGCTGTCTACAGGGTCCTCAACCTGGCCCAGCACATACCTCACGGAAAACCTGTACAGGTTCAGGCCGACATTGCCACAAAAGTGGCTTACATCGACCATCAAGGAGGCACTCGAAGTTGGGCAGCAATGACAGAAGTGCATTCTGACATGAACCGAGGGTCACCTCCCGGTCATCTCTGCAGTGTTCCTTCCAGGAGTTCTCAATTGGAAGCAGACTTCCTCAGCAGTCACAACGTGCATCCCAGGGAATGGTCGCTTCTCCAAGAGGTGTTTCAACTCCTAGTGCACAGATGGGTCCTCTCAGAGGTTTACCTCATGATCTCCTGACACAGTCACAAACTGCTAGTGTACGGGTCCAGAACATGAGATGCCGAGGCAACCTTTGTAGACGCACCAGTGAAGTGGACCTCCCAGTTCTTGTACCTATTCCTTCCAGTCCCCCTTCTTTCTCGAGTTCTTCGGAAGTTCAAACAAGACGGAGGCACTGTCATGCTGGTGACTCCAGCTTGGCCCAGACGTCTTTGGTACTCCAATCTTTAGAGTCTCTCCATTGACACGCCGTTCCTGTTGTCTCAACGTCCGGACCTATTGTCTCAAGGTCCTTCCCTTTACCCGGACCTGGGTCGTCTGTTGACGGCGTGGCTCTTGAGACATCCTTCCTGAAGTCAAAAGGATTCTCTAGCTCTGTAGTCAGCACTATGCTCAGAGCACATAAGCCAGCCTCTGCTCAGATCTACCACAGAGTGTGGCGTACATTTCCAATGGCTTCATACCAGAAGCTACGATCCTCAAGGCTTTAGGATTTCCAGAGTCCTGGCCTTCCTTCAAGCTGGATTGGACCTTGGACTTTGCCTTGCTTCACTGAAGGTGCATGACTCTGCTCTATCCATTTGGTTCCAGTGTAGTCTTGCTCCACTACCAAATGTCCACACCTTCCTCCAGGGTGTCCTCCAGATTCAACCTTCCTTTGTCCCTCCAGTGGCTCCATGGGATTTGACAGTAGTTCTTCGTGCCCTCCATGGGCCTCCATTTGAACCCCTGGATTCTGTAGAACTCAAGTGGTTCACAGCGAAGACTCTTTTTCTTCTGGCTATTGCATCTGCCAGGAGGGTGTCAGAATTGGGGGCGCTCTCCTGTCAGCCCCCCTTTCTTATATTTCACCAGGACAGGGCTATGCTTCACACTCGCCCTGAGTTTCTTCCTAAGGTGGTTTCTCATTTCCAGATAAATCAGGAATTATAGTACTGGCCTTTCAGTGACTAGACGTCTCGGCTGGTGAGGCCTCATTGGATGTGGTCCGTGCTCTCAGGATTTCTGTGGACCATACCAGTTCCCTTCGAAAATCGGACTCCTTGTTTTTGCTCTATGGATTTCACAAAAAGGGATGGCCAGCCAATAAACAAACATTGGCCGGATGACTTCGTATGACTATCTCAGAGGCTTACAGGCAGGCCTGCCTGTTCCGGCTTCTGTTACTGCTCATTCTACTCGGTCTGTGGGCCCATCGTGGGCGGCTCGGCTTTGTAAGGCGGCCACGTGGTCATACATTCAGACCTTTCTAAGGTTCTATTTATTTGATACCTTGGCCTCTCAGGATACTTCCTTTGGGTGCCGGATTCTCTTCTCAGCGCAGGAGCGTCCCCCCACTTAAAAGGACTGCTTTGGGACATCCCCAAGATCTCCCTGTGGAGCCTATGGACCCTGAAGAAGAAAATGAGAGCTATGGTAAGAACTTACCTTTGTTATCTTTCTTTCTTCGAAGTCCATATGGTCCACAGGGCACCCGCCCTGCCGCACCTGGCTTTGTGTGGGCTCTAGTATTGGTCACTGGTTTTCGATCTCCCTTTCTGTGAGTATTATTTTCGTGTGTTCCAGTCTTCCTTCTCTCTTTTTCCTCCTCCGGCCTTGGCTACTGACCAACTGAGGTGCCTGTGGCTCGGGGCGGGGTATAGAGGAGGATGGATCCAGTGCATCCTGGGAGCTAAACTTTTAACTGCGTGGTGCCCGTCGATCCAGATCCAGCTATACCCCAAGGTCTCCCTGTGGACCCTATGGACTTTGAAGAAAGAGATAACAAAGGTAAATTCTTACCATATCTCTCATTTTTTCAAAAACAGGGATTAACAGACTCCATGCCCCCCCCCCCCTCCCCCAGTATAAATGAGCAGGAGCAACAATATTTTGCACTCCTCAATCACGTCCATTTTGATACTTTCACTTTCCAGCCGCTTTCCTGTTTGTGTGGCTTAGAGTAAGTGCATCATATTACATATGGTATTTACTCTTCTGGGACACGTTTCAACAGCTTTGTAAAGGAAATGTAAAAGGACTGCTTTGGGACATCCCAAAGGTCTCCCTGTGGAACCTATGGACCCTGAAGAAAATTAAGAGTTATGGTAAGAGCTTACCTTTGTTAACTCTTTCTTCGAAGCCCATAGGGTCCACAGGGCACCCGTCCTGACGCACCTGGCATCATATGGGCTATATTTCTGGTCACCGGTTTCCCGTCACCTCTGTGAGAGTGTGATTCTTGTGTGTTCCAGTCTTCTTTCTCTTTTATCCTCCTCCGGCCTTTGGCTACTTGCCAACTGAGGTGCCTCTGGATCAGGGGCGGGGTATAGGGAGGATGGGCCAGTGCATCCTGGGAGCAAAACCTTTAACTGCGTGGTGCCCAGGATCCAGATCCCACCTACACCCCAAGGTCTCCCTGTGGACCCTATGAACTTCAAAGAAAGAGAGTTAAAGGTAAGTTCTTATCATAACTCATTTTATGAAGCCGTCAAAAGAGGACAAGTGGAGATGTTGCCCATAGCAACCAATATTATACCTACCATTTATCTAGTACATTCTACTGTATATAACTAGAATCTGATTGATTGCGATAGGCAACTTCTCCACTTGTAATCATTAGAACGTTTGCTAAATCTCCACCAAAGTTTCATATATCACCGAGTTCTATTCACAGGGCTCTATTCAGAGGCAGAACTATGGGAGCCAATGGAGGTGCCTGCAGCCGGGCGCCAGCACTGATAGGACACCTCCTCCATTGCCCACAATATATTCACCCCACTTAGGGCTGTAAATATGTACCTGGAGTGTACCGTGACGGCCTCCCAATACATTACACCTCTTCCCAACCCCTGAGAAGCCACCATAACCATATACTAGTGGAGGGCTCAGTGTCACACCATCAGATGCCGCTTCCATCTAGCCATAGCCTTTCCCCGCTCATTGATGTCGCTGCTCTCAGCAGCTTCTCATGCCAGTGTGACTGATGTCCCCCACTCACTCACAACTCCCCGTCCCACTCCACCTTGGTGGCAGCTCTGGTCGCAGACCTGTGCTGCGGGCCCGAGCATAAGCGCGGCTGCAGATCTTCCAGGAGCTGGATGTCAACTAGGATGTACCAGGCGGAGCTGCGGATAAGAGGGCATGGGAGGCAGGGGCCTGGGGCACCAGCGACTGAGTCTGGGGCCAGATCTTTTGTGGAGTAACTTCCCGGCCTGTCAAGCAGTCGGAAGTAGACTGGGCATTTTGTGATTTGTAGTTCCACCACAGTAGCAGTCTTACGGTATCTTGACTCAAACTCAGTCCTCAAAGCCCCCACATCAGGTGGTTTTCCCCTCTATATGGGGTATCAAGAGGGCTCCCAAGCCCACATCAGATAGCTTTCGCTTCCATCAGGAGGACTCTGAGCCAAATTGCACTATACAGGTCAATATCTTATCTGTGACTAACACATAGCTGTATATACCCGAAAAATTGTGTTTTGGGGGGATATCCTGCAAATTTACTTTAGTAAATAGGTCTAATAGAAACAAATTCACATATTCTATATTAGTGTTTTTGTGCGTATGTATAGATAGATATGCACCATATTTATTTTCCATTTTTATTAGGGGGGAGGCACCAAATTATAACTTGCTTCTGGGATGAACTTACCCCACTGGCTCTATTCATATATCACAGAGTTCTATGCAGAGGATTCTTTTCATACTGTGTATCACAGAGTTTTATCCACAGGATTCTATTAATATTATCACAGAGTTCTATTCATATATCGCTAGTTCTATTCACAGGGTTCCAATCAGTGTTCTATCACACGGTTCTATTCATATATCGCAGAGTTCTATTCACAGGGTTTTTCTATTCACATGGTTCTTTTCATCTAGCACATAACTCCGAACCACACCCAATGTGTTTCTCATGGTGATCAATGTTTCACCACTCCGAAGTCTGTGTTGTAGTAAACTAGGCCCAAGCTTCGGCGAGAAGCGTAACACTTATTATGGGTTGGAAATAGAAGGTTGCTGTCCTGAAGAAATCCTGGAGAAGAGTTGCTGGAAAGGATAACTCCAACACATTCTCAGGTCAGATATGTATAAATGTATGTACACTTGTCCAGGCAGCATATCCCTATAAATCTGTTAAAATAGTGCTCCAGCTTTTTCAGCAATAGAAGTTGACACTGCTCTTATAGAGGATTCCTTCATTTGTTTTCCAAGTATCTCTTTCCCTAGAATCCTTCGCTTCAATGATGGCCTCTCTTATCCACCTTGAAATGTACACTTTTGAAGCAGAATTTACCGTTGGCTGTAGTGGCCAGCATGAAGACAACGTTGTATTGAGATTTGACTCAAACGATTCAAAGGACGAATGAGATAAAGATGGCAAAATGACCGTTAAATCCCCCTGGATGATTGTCCTTATTTCTTTAATCTGGATTCTGTGTAGAGAACTAATAAGCAAGGTAACATTCTGCAAGATGATCATCAAGGTATGTACTAATGGCACTTTAGGAGTGCTAGCGGGGAGGATCTGGCCATTAGCAATTCTTCAGTGGTCGGTGGTTTTCTACCACAAATACTTATCCTGCTGTATTCCAAGCCAGAATCTTCTCTCACACCTCTTCCTCGTGTATCTACCTCCCTCATTTACAATATCTAGCCCATCTTTTTTCCCTGATTTCTGATAGCCTGGACAGATAAATAAAATGGTACAGAGGTTCCCAGACGTAGTCCTCAAGGCTACCCAGCAGTTCAGGTGTTAGAGATAACCATGGTTGAGCACAGGTGGCTTAATTAGTACCTCAATCAATTTGATTTAACCACCTGTGCTCAACCATGGAAAACTCTAAAACCTGAACTGTTGGGGGGCCTTGAGGACAGCGTTTGGGGAGCTCTGACCTAGTAAGAAGAATATAAAGCCACCGGCGCTGCAAAAAAGGAAAACCCAATATATATACTAATTAAATTATTATAACAGGTGTTCCACGCTGCTGTTATGGTTGCTAGCCAAAAGAGAAACAAAAAAAGGGAGTAACAACAGTGCTGTGGGGCACCTAAAACCTGAATTGATGGTAAGTAATAAAAAAAAAAAAAAAATTGTCAGCTATGTCAAAAACAAGTTAAATCTGTTTATTAAAAATATAATAAGTTCAATGTAAAAGTCATCATTGGCCAATGAAACACATGAGTATAGATATAAATTTACAGTATGTCTAAAAAAAACATCAAAAAAAATGTTAGTAGTCAATAAATGTTGCAATAAATAACACTGGTAACGTATGGGAGTAAATGATGATCAGCAAATTGCTCCTAAATGCCAGAAAACAGATGATAATGGTCGTTCAGACAAGTTTGTTAAATGCTTGATCTAAACAATTTTTCAAACAACAGTTTTTGTCCATTTTCCGGCGTTTGGGAGCAAATTGCTGATCTTCATTTGCTCCCAATCCTTACCAGATTTTCATTCCAACCAATCAACTAGTTGGCTGGTTGGATGTAAGTTGGTCTAGTGTGTGGCCAGCTTAAGGCTCAGTCAGTCTCGCGGCAGGATCTGCTCATCACGTCCCGGCGTGCGACTCGCTGTTAATGTGTGGCCTGAAAAAAGTCAGCCTGGGTAGTACCTGTGATGTCTTGCAGCAGCGTGCTGGTGAGGTGGAGTGTCTCCATGGGACAGGAATCACTCAGTCTCCCTCGTGAAAGGCGGCTTGGTGCGGTTAGTAAAAAGGCACCTATCTCAACCCAACCTGTTCCGGTCAGATGGGTGTAACTTGGTGGAGACAAGTGTTGACAAATTCATATTTTTAATTAATTACCATCAATTCAGGTTTCAGGTGTCCCACAGCGCTGTTGTTCCCCCCCCCCCCTTTTTTTGTATTTTTTAATTGAGTTTATTTGTAAAACTTTTTTTCCCTAACAAAACATAATACAAGAAACAAAATCCCCCCACGCCTAATAAACCCAAAAGAAAAAAAAAAAAAATCATAATAAGCAGCAGCCATTAACATATAATCTCATTAGTACAAATACACAGTCAAATCCAATATATAAATAATACAGAACAAAAATATCTGCACAAAATAAATCTCAGCCGTTCAAATTAGCAGAAAAATCACAAGCAAAAATTCAGAATGTCAAGGGTTGCCAACCCATCAGCATTTGAAATCTCCCCCCCTCCAGTAACATAATTGGAAGAAGAAATACATGGGCCCCAAATATGCTCATATTTGAGAACACAGTTACACTTAGTATATAAAAATTGTTCATGCCCCACCACTTCATTCATCAAACCACACCACTCAGCAAAAGTAGGGCCCCTAGATGCCATCCAAGTGCGGGCAATACAACCGTTTGCCAGAGTCAATGCATTAATCACATATTGGACCGTTAAACGATTAGCCCTGTCCAAGAGACCGAAATCAAAGATACACATTTTAGGGGACAAAAGGGAAATACCATGTACCGTGTTGGTGACTTGGGACCAAAACACCTGGACAGCAGAACACTCCCAGACGAGATGCCAAAATGAGTACTGGGGAGTAGAGCATTTAAGACACCTATCAGAACCACCAGTAATAGGGGGATAAGATACACCCTGTGTAATAAAAATAATTGTATCTGTTAAAATCGCACTGCAGAGAGGGCAGACATAGGACTATTCAACAGTAAAGGCCACTCTTCATCATCTAATGGACCCAAATCATCCACCCATTTAAGTCTAAGTGGTGCTAGGGTGTCATCAGAATTAACAGTTAGGAGGTAGGAATAAATTCGGGAAATCAATCTCCTACCACTAGTCGCTTGCAGCACAGCCCTAACAGGATCAGGAGTAATTCGCGGAGGGCCAGAAGAAAACTGGACAGATAGGGCATGTCGAAGCTGTAAATAGTGGAAAAACATAGAATTCAGGACCCCCAATTCAGTCCTAACAGTGTCAAAGGTTTTGAAAACCCCATCACTATACAACTGTCCGAGGGAGAAGACCACCCCCCCTTCCTGGACCACAAAGAGCTACAATCTAATAGGGCCAATTCTCCAATAGCGGAAGAATGCCATAAAGACAAAATCGGGATCAATACCTTCCACCCACACTAAAGCACAGGCCCGTTTCCACAATGTATGAGCCTGTGTGACCAATGGAGCTCCCCCCGTAGGACACCTGTCGTCAAGTAAGAGTTGCAAAGGGGAACATCTTCTAGAAACAGAATGTAGGCAAAGCCTGGCTCTCCTCACCCAAAACCCAGCTCCGCAGATGACCTAATTGAGAGGCCAAATAATAAAGGCGGAAATTCGGCAGTGCTAGGCCACCCAACACGCTAGGTGTACATAGGTCTTAAGTTTTATTCGAGGATGTTTTTCTATTCAAACTAAAGAGGAGATCTAACTATCAGTCGAAATATACGAGGAGCGATATAAACAGGGGCCTGTTGAAAAACATACAAAAATTTTGGGAGAACAATCATTTTTACCAAATTCACCCGACCTGTAACGGTCAAGGGAAGTTTATTCCAGATGTGCAGCTTGGATTTCAAGAAGTCAACTTGTGGCTGGACATTAAGTAGGACAAAGTTCGACATAGATGACGTTACCCAAATTCCCAAATATTTAAACCTGGAGGTCCATTCCAAGGGAGTATTCACAACCCCAGCAGGAGCGTAAGGACCATGAACAGGAAGAATGCAAGATTTGTTCCAGTCAATGTGCAGCCCAGAAAACTGTCCAAAAGAATCCACCACGGAGAGAAGGGCGATCAAAGACTCCGATGCATCAGACAAGAATAACAGCATGTCATCTGCATAGAGAGCCACCTTGGCGACCCTTTGCTGTATCTGAATCCCCCGTATTCTGGGGTGACTTCTGATGAGACATGCCAAAGGCTCGATGGAAAGGGCAAAGAGAGTCGGAGAAAGAGGACAGCCCTGTCTAGACCTCTAGAGAGGCGAAAAAGAAGAAGAAACATATCCATTAATACAGACCCGCCCCAAAGGGGAAGAATAGTAATTTAACGCAAGCTATAAATCTAGGTCCCATCCCAAACGAAGCAGGATCTCCCAAAGATAGTGCCACTCCACAGAATCAAAGGCCCTGGCAGCATCCAAGGATACCATCACTGCCCCGTCATCCAGAGTCCACCAGCTGCAAAATCTAATATAATCTAAGATTTTGTGAGGTAGACTTCCCCGGCATGAAACCAGTCTGGTCAGGATGCACCACCTCACCAATTACCTTATTAAGTCTAAGTGCAAGCATTTTAGTCAATATTTTAATATCTGCGGAAAGGAGGGATATCGGGCAATAAGAGCCAGGATCAAGAGGATCTTTGCCAGATTTAGGGATCATAACAATAATGGCCTCTGAAAATAGAACGGGGAAGAGTATGGATGGGAGGGATATATGTCCCAAATATTCAAATAATTCTTCTAAAGTATAGTGGGCCTGGGAACAATAAAGACTAGCAAAATACTCATAGAACACATTCGGTAATAGCAGGTGTAGAGGAGTGCAAATTACCTAAGGAGTCCCGAATTTGAGCTACAACTGTAGCAGGTCGGACCTCACTAGAAAGATAAGCCAGGAAAACCCCAGATTTATCCGAATCTGAATAATAACTATGCTTACCAAATAGCAGACGTCTTCTGGACTTATCTAAGAGGAAATCAGATAAAACTTTTAGAGGCTTCCATATACAGTATGAGGATCTAGCAGTAATAGAACCAGGAGGACAGATATTGCTGTTCAAGCAAATTACAACGATTTTCCAGCTCCACTTCCTTTTTCTTATGGAAGTCTTAATACTTATCACCCTACCAATTAAAGAACCGTGTAGGACAGCATTAAAAGGCGTCCCACAAAATGTCATAGGAAACAACCAGTGTTCTCAGCGAAAAAATTCACACCATTGGAATTCCAAATCCGAGCCAGAACCCATTAATGTAAGCCAGAAAGGGTTAAACGTCCAAAAAGAGTGACCTCGTGGAGCAGCAACATACGACATACCGCGGGACTGGTACCCCACCTCTACAACCTGTGGGACCAGCCTCCCGGATATCAGAGCAAGATCAGGAATGATGAGAGTCCGAAAAGCAAGAGTACCGAGCCACGTGAGGATGCCGAACTCGCCAAATATCCACCAACCCAAGCTCATCCACTAAATTGGCAAGAGAGTGAGGGCAGGGACCAGACACACTCGAACTTTCATGCCACCTATCCAGGGCAGGGTGTAACACATTATTAAAATCCCCTACACAAATAACCGGTGTATCAGGGGGATAAGGAAATACATTCAGGAGACTTTTTCAGGACCTCACTAGCATAAGGAGGGGGAATATAAAACGCAAGTATATGGAGTGGGGGAGGAGTGAATAGATGCCCGTATGAAGACATATCTACCCAAGGGGTCAATTCTAACTTCATCCAACACAAAACCTAGGGCTCTACGAACAAGGACTGACACACCTCTGGAATACGAGTAATGTGTAGAGTGATATGCTCAGCCTATCCAAGGTTTACACAAAGCCAAGACTTTCCCAACCACTGAAATGTGTTTCCATCAAACAATATCAGCCTGAGCCTTTTTCACCAGAGTCAAAACTAAGGAGCGCTTGACCAGATCATTGAGGCCCCGGACATTCCAGGAGAGAATTTGGAGAGGGGAACCTAAGCTAGTAGACATCATGGGGTTAGCTACACACCAGAGGGGAGAGGAGATACAGACATCTGAGACAGCACAGCTGGGGGCACCCAGAGAGACATGGCAGCACAACAAAAAACACAGAAGCTGAGAATATAATAACTAAAGGCATAATAGTTTAGAAAAAAGCATTGCAATGGCATAGAATAGAAACATAAAATGAAATCCCATACAATAACCCCGAAGAAAAACCTGCAACCCCACCCTGTATATCCACCCCAACCAGATATACCTAAATCCCTAACCTACCGACTACTAACCCCGAAACAAAATACCCAATAACCCCCTTATTTTATGTTTTTAGATATAAAAAAGAGGGGGGGGGGGGGGCAAATCTTACCTCAGCCATAAGGTGGAGTGTCGGCCAGGCCCAAAACAGAATTGCCCTCCCCGGCACATAAAATTACAGTATGAAACAGTTACCACAACAATATTACCAATTGGAGACCAACTAAAAGCGAATAATCAGATTAACTATGACCAAAAAACAATCATACAAAACAGAGTAATGAAAAAAAGATAACACTCAGAAGCAACCACAGCTCACGGAAGATCAAGTCCAGGTCAATACGGAGGAGCATCGTCACCACGGCCCCTAAGATCCAGCCACGACGAAGCTTCACCTGGGAATCAAAGAAATTAGATTGTCCATCAGCCCCCACACGCAGATGGGCAGGAAACAACATGGCGTAGGAGAGGCCCAGATCACGTAGGCGATGTTTAATCTGTATAATTTTGGACCTATACTTCTGGACGTCCATAGAAAAGTCCAGGAATACTACGACCCGATTTCCATGATATTCCAAAAGGACCACGTAGACGAGCCAAACGAAGGATCGAATCTTTGTCCTTGAAATGCAGGATCTTGGCAATGAATGTGCAAGGGGGAGCGCCAGGAGGTAGAGCCCTACCAGGGATACGGTGCGCCCTTTCCACCGCAAAGTGGGCGGTGAAATCATCACGGCCAAAGGTGTCCACCAACCATTTTTCCGGAAAAGATTCTGGTTGAGAACCTTCCGACTTCTCGGGTAGACCAACAAAACGGATGTTATTTCTGCGAAGTCGGCCCTCAATATCGGAGATTTTGGTGTTGCAGACCACCATCTGGGACTCCAAGGTTGAAAGCCGTCCCGCAATCGGAGCAGTGATATCCTCTAATATTGAAATTCGAGTCTCGGCCTCACCAACATGTTCTCGCATCGTCTGCATATCATGACGGATAAGGGAAAGCTCCACACGAACTTCAGAAATCTTGCCAGACAGCGTTTTCTCTGAAGAGGTGATTGCCTGCATTAGATTATGCATAGTGATCTCAGGCTCCAAAGGAGGGTCCTCAGGAGCAGGTGGAGAAGAGGGTTGAGAGGAATGAGACGGAGTCTCCGAAGAGCTAGATCCCGTAGCCCCACCAGTTCCAGAACGGGAAAACCTCTCCAGCCGCGCAGCGGCCGTCTGCTGGGAGTTTTTTCCCATTAATTCTAAATTGCATGCACAAATTCAGAGATCAGCAGGCAGTGGAGAACAGTGCAGGGAGGCAGCCAGCAACTGGATTGAGAAGGAGGAGGGCTGTGCAGGCAGGGAAATTACCAGTGATATATGAGTGCAGAAGTTGAGGACACAGTGAAACAGATTCAGTAACAGACCCAGCGCTGCAGCTTCACTCTGGGATGCACAGCAGAGCAGGCAATGTCAGTCCACTGACCCTTCCCTAAAGCAGAGTCCAGATCCAAGATGGCGGCCAGACCAGGCAAAGTTTACCCTGGAGATTCCAAATATCCTCAGAGATCCAGGGAGAGGATCAGCCACCCCCCTAGACGCCCAGGATGCCAAACAACAGTGTGCTGCGTCCAGCACTGAAGACAGGAGCCGCAAATATAGCTGATGGCGGCCGCGACTGGGAATCGCGGGTCCGCAACAGCAAGCAGGACACTGGACAGAGAGTGAGAGAGGGTCTCTCACCTCCCCAGCCCCCCAGGGAACCTTCCGGACAGCAGAGGAGACAAGCACTGGAGCCAGGAGCCGCCACAGATACCGGGGCCGAATCCAAGATGGCACCTGCGATAAGTAGACGCTGCAGAGGGAGATCTTCAGCTCCCACAGCACAGCAGTCGGTGCACTCAGACTGACCGTAGGACTCCTGGAGCTGGGAGTGGTAAGTAGTGAGGGATATACCAGTGCCAGGGACCGGGTATAGAGTACAGGATGGTATATTTCAGATATTAGGGCCTAGGAGCTACGAATTCAGCCTCCTACATCCAGCCCATCCAGGCCATGCCGCCAGCTCCCCGTTTTTTAGATAATAATCTAGGCCTAGAATGCAGCTCCTTAAATATTTCAACATGTTTCCTTTGATAACCGATTGGTACAGCGCTTACCCCATATACCACACTTTCTAGAATGGAATTTGGAAGAAAAGTTCTGAAGATCATACAGATTACTTATCGCCCTAAGAACAAACAAACGGAGGCAAATTTTAATAAATGCAGATATTCATGAGGGGGGGGAAATAGCCCTCTTCCAAATCGGGTCATAATCATCTAGTCCTCACCAATTCCTACAATTTGATAAATAGGGACAAATAATAATAGCAAACATGATAAAGCCATGTGGTGAAACACTCGTACACCCTCAGCTTATAGAACTTTCTGGATCCAAAGTTATTTTCTATAGGAGTGTCAGTTCCTTCCATCATATTTGATGAGGTTAGAAGTCACTTGTTAATATACTGTGCTCTTAAGGCTCCTGCAAATGGATCTCAATGGGGTTGAGGTCTGGACTTTGACTTGTTTATTCCAAAACCTGGGTGACCAATATTTTCCCAAAATACTCTGGTATAAAGAGTTCATGGGGGACTCAATAACTGGGGCTCCAAAACAACCCTAAATCACCACCCTCTAACCACTGTGTTTAAGGGCTAGGATGAGATTTTTGTAGGAGATACGCTGTTGGGTTTTTTGCAAACCTGACATTGTCCATTCAGACCAAACTCCTCCACTTTGGTCTGGTCTGTCCGGAGACCATTGTTACAGAGGTCTTACCTTTTATAGTGCACATGCAAATTTGGAATCGTAAAACGTACGGTTTTTATTTATTTTTTTATAGCAGGACATTTTTCCAGACTGCCGGTTGCATGAAAGCCAATCTTGCTCAGCACATTTCTGTATACATCCCAGATGCCGCCTCTCTGCGCAGGACATAATGGAGACACACACATTGTGGTGAAAAGATAAAACGCATTCAGGAGCTAACGCAGCGGCAACCCCCGAGAATGGCAGTGTGCACAGCACGATGCAACCTGCAGTGCACCACCGCCTGGTCATCAGACGGTCCAGACTTCCTGCTTATCACCTATCCAGTAGTTCGAGCAGATTGTCTTATTGATTTAGCCACATTGTAAATTGGATCCCGCCCTTTCATATAGGTCATGTTGGCAGAGACATATAGATACTGTATGTGATTTTTTTTTTGTTCCTAGCACTATATAAGAACATTGTATGATGGGAGCTTTGCAGACTCCTGGGAAGATCAGTGTTTTGCAGTTGTAAACATTCTTTACATCGATGAACCTTTAATTATTAGGAAAACCTTAGAACCCTTTCTGATCAGATGAGCAGTAAACATTTCTTCTCGGAGATCATTGCTGAGGTCTTCTGCTTTTATATAGAAGCAGTAACCGTTGATCAAATATTAAAGTCCATTCGATATACAGCACCAGGCTAAAATTACTTTCCTTATTAGCATGGTCGCTGTTTCACACGTGGTTTCTTCATGTCGGTTCTTTTTTTTTTATATAAATGTACATGAAGTTAATTACATTTCAGTTTTTGGTGAGGACTAAATGATTTTTAATCAAGTCCAGATATCTAAAAAATAATAAAAAAAAAAAATTTGAAAGAGCGTTTTCTTTTTCAATTGTCTGTACATAGATATTTAGCTACAATGCAATGGGGAAGAGGTGGAACACTATGGACCTGAGGGCCTGATTCAGAGCCGCTCGTAAGCGGCCGCTTGTTCGCTCTGAGCGATGTTCGCACAACTGCGCATGCGTATGGGTCCTAATGCGCATGCGCAAACCAGTTATTGCGGTCGGGAATCGTGCGTTCGCAAAACAGCGAGGGGCTGCTAATTTGATTGACAGAATGTACCGTTTGCGGGTGGTAACAGGGGAAGGTGCTTGAAAACGGGGGAGTGGAGATCTGAACGCAGGTGTGCCAAACGGTCAAAAGGGTGTTTAATGGGAGTGCATAATTAGAAAAGGAGCGTCATCGACCACGTCACTTGGTTGTCTTTTAGCCTGAACCGCTCAGTGATAGCGGTAGGAAAAAGCTACCACAAGCACTGCGAGCAGTTCATACGCCTTTTGATGTACCCGATTAATCTAAAATACCGGAGATGACGTGTGATGCGAACGGCAAAGGGGCGTCTTTACAAAATAGCGAGCGCATTTTTGTTTGCTCGCTCATAGAGGCGTCAACAAACCGCAAAGAGCGAGCGCTCAATTTAAATAGCCAGCACCTTTTTTGGAACGACCGTCCGCAAATAGCATCCGGCTCTGAATCAGGCCCAGAGCCTCTACTTGCTGAGAGTTTATACTACATCAGAGGGAACATCTACCATACCTCAATTCCCCTGATCTTACATTGTCACACTATGTACCTGAAACAGTTGGCTGCCTCACACTAAAGTTTTTCATGTTGGGTGGTCAATGACACCTCAAAGTTTTGCCAGACTGGCTTTGCACAGCTTTTAAACTGCAGTGAACATGGATGGACGTGCTGTCACATACAGGTCTGTGGACCTCATTCAGAGCCGGACGCTATTTGCGCTCGCTCGTTCAGAAAAAAGGGGTGGCTATTCAAATGAACCGTTCGCTCTTTGCGGTCTGTTCACGCCTCTAGGTCTGAACGAGCGAACAAAACTTGCGGTCGTTTTTTGGAAAACTACGCCCCCTGGCCGCTCGCATCCTACGTCATGTCCGCTATTTATTAGATTAATCGAGTACATCGACCAGCGTATGAACTGCTCGCTATTCTTGTGGTTGGTTTTTCCTACCGCAATCTTGCGAGCAGTTCTGACTATAAAATAACCCAGTGACGTGGTCAATGACGCTGCTGTATTAATTATGCACACCCATAAAACGCCCGTTTTGACCTTTAAGCACGCCTGCGTTCGGATCTCCACTCCCCGTTTTCAAGCACCTTCCCCTGTTACCACCCACATATGCCTCCTCCTGTCACTCAAAATAGCAGGCATTCGCTATTTAGAGAACAAACGATTTTCGGCCGCACTGACTGGTTCGCGCATACGTATTACGATCCGTACGCATGCGCAGTTGTGCAAACATCGCTCGGAACGAACGAGCGGCTGCTTACGAGCGGCTCTGAATCAGGCCCTGTGTCCATGCAGAGCCAAGCCGCAATCAGCGGATGTGTATCTATGCAGCAGTGGAACACACACTTGCGATCAGTGTGTGCATCCGCAATGGAGAGCAAGCAAACTAAAAATGCACCGTCATCCTTAACGTTGTGCTAAGTTACTGCACAAAACTCCCATTTCTGCACTATATAAAGTAGTTCAGTAACTGGCGCACTTGTAGATTATTGTATCCCTAATACATTTAATCTAGCAACTATTATTCTGACGGCCATTGTACCAATTGGGTATATCTAACTAATACCTCCAATGTTGTTGTTTGGCTTACATCCCTAACTACACCTCTGTCCCACCACCTGGTACCCACCCATCAGGATCTTAGAAACATAGAATGTGACGGCAGATGAGAAACACTTGGCCCATCTAGTCTGCCCCTATCTTGCTCCTGATCTGTGTACAATGGCATCTATATTTTAGGTAGAGGCTGTAAGTGGAGGGAATGCCAGCCTTGAAAACTTGTAGTTACGGTGGAGTCACCAGGGTGATTATAAATATACACAAAAATATTATGCCATCAGAACACTGCCCCCATAAAGGCTTGTCCACCTGTCCCCCTGCTAGCATTCTGCAGGAGACCCGGTCTCTATCACCCACAGTTACATGATTCGTACATCAGATGTCTCATGACACATAGATAAGCTATAACGACTTCCGCGTAGTAATAAAAGTTATCTTTACTGAAATGACATACACTGTACAAAATCATACACCCCAATAATAAGTTAGTCCATTGTGCATTCAGAAGGAATCTGTAGTTTGTGTTTCACACTTTGAGCTGTTACATTATGGAGGCTCCTCAGTCTTTCCTGAGCAGTTTCTTGGATCTCCTGTTCTGCCTCTTCATCCAGCGATTTGCGGATTAAGCGAATAATGTCACTTATTCCCTGATCCGCAGCCACAGAGATCGGCAGAATGTGTTTGAAGCTGATCTGACGATCCGGGACCAGCTCCTCTGGCAACAAGTGCAGATATTCTGAAAAACACGTCGTTTTGTCCCGGTGAGTAAGTCTAAGGCAACCAGCACAAGTATGGATCATATGCTCTTACATTTGTGCAGATATGGGATAGTTCATTACGGGAGATAATGTCCCTTTTTGGGGTGGATTTTCTGTTTAACATAACCAATGTTATGCTAGCCAAACGGCATCGGTATGATTTACCGCCGGGCGTCCGGCGGTTGGAATCCGACACCAGTATCCCGGCAGCAGTGGAAATCCCGATCGTCCTCAGGTAAGTATTAGCTAACCTAATTCTACACCCTAACCCTCCCTTAGGGGTGCCTAACACTAACCTCCCCCCCATTACCTAACCCTAATCCCCCCTCTAAGTGCCTAAACCTAACCCCCCCTACCCCGCCACCTAAACCTGAGTCCCCCGGGGGGTGCCTAACCCAAACCCCCCCTTCCCCTAGCCCAAACTTAACCTCCTGCGGGGGTGCCTAGCCCTAAGTCCCCCCCCGGGAACCCTAAACCCCCCCCCTCGGCTATCCACGCCCAGCGTCCTTTCGATTGGGATGCCGGGCTCCCGGCGTATGTCTAATGACAGGTGTCGGCATATCGACGCCTGTCTTTAGACCCTTGCCGGGATATGACAGTCGGGAAGCCGGCTGTCAGGATTAGGTCCGCCGGCTTCCCGACTGCATACCAGCCAAACCCCCACTATCATATTACTGAAAAAGACATTAAGCACACAGGAAGGAGCTGCGTGTATTTAGATCAGTAGAGCGATGTAGCAATCTTTGAAAACGCAGAAGCTTTGAGTTATTCTACATACAAAGTGAATATGTGACATATCACAGTATAGCGGCTCAACGGTCTGTAGCTGGCTGGTGCAGTCAGCAGTGAAGGCGATAAGCCCGGCCTTTAATATAACCTGTATACTGGTGATCCTTGGGCTGATTTTAGCTCTCAGGGGAAACACAGAATAAGGCTGGGCTTCTGAATACGGATCAGGCTAACCTAGTATTTAACCACTTAGTGACCAGAGCGAGTTTTACTTTGGGGGAGGTGTTGGTTTCACAGAGAAATGTCGCTCATACTAAATTTATTTCTGTTTTTTTCAGGACACTTAGGGCTTTGCAGTGGTAGCATCTTAGAATAACTACATGTGTATTTTATAGGCTTTATACAGGGAAACACTGCCTATAAGAAGAAAAACAAACGTTCCAATTTGGATAAATAGTACAATAGCCTAGAAAGCTTTTACGAAATGTGACTGGATCGTTCTACTGGCACCCATACCAAGTAACGCACTGGTCACACTTTCTGGTGCGGTCTCTGGGCCTAGACAGAAGTATATTGCAAGTGGACATATACAGAATGGGGCTACTCTTCCTTTTTTGTAGATTTGGTAGCACTTGTGTATGGGACACCGCCTGCCCACGCAGGGGGCACCAAAACCACCGCTATTTATAAATTGCTACATATATTAGATTGTCAGGAAGGGATTAAGAAATACTTACTTCTAGATGAACATGATCTTTCAAAATGTGTTCTAGTGAGTAATATGCACCTAAACATCATGATAGATCTCAACATAAAAGAATCTGTCCAATTAATGTTGCAACCATTGGCCATATGGGCCCAGCGGAGCCTTGGGGACACTTACAATCTGGTTGTTCAGCCCAGCTGCTAATAAAAAGGATCTGTCCAATCTGGTCTAACAAGTTTTCTGTCAAATTGGCCAAAGCTGCAACCACTGGATGGTCAGATCAAACAACCAGATCTCGAGTCCAGCTACACCTCCTCTTATTCCCAGACACACAGTGATACAGTCACTACTATAGGATTCCTCACCCCCAGGGTTTTCCAGCTGCTTTAGCAATTCCTGGAACTTGTCGTCGGCCTCAGGCAGATCCATCTTATTGACAGCAAGTAAGGCCGGCTTATCCAGCAGCTCTTCCTTATACAGCTGCAGCTCCTACAACAAGCACATTGCAAACAATTACAAGTATTTTCCATTTACATACAGATGTGCCCTCATACACTATTGCTGCAGTCACGCCAAACAGCACCTCTCGGCGCGCCCGTGCCACTATGCTTACGCTGAACGTCTTTTTTGCGTCTTTCGCTGGAAAACGCACGTGGATCGTAATCAGATGCGACTTAGAAGAACCAGGAGACTGCACTGATTAATTGATATGTGACACTTGTATATCTGTGTGTGACAGAGTCTGTATCTGTATAGGAAGTGCTACGATGTAGTGGCTGCAGCTTTTTTCTCCACTCCAAGTTCCGTTGTGCTTCATTTACAGACTCAGGCGCACACAGATATACGACCAAGATGCATTTTTGGGTGAAAAAGACGCTTAGCACAACCAGAGTTGCGCAGAACCTGCCGGCTCACGGCATATTGAGGCTAGGTGAATGAGAACAGGTGCAATAATTACAAATATGCAACAGTCCCTTTTCACAATACATGAGACTACTATTCCTTGTGAATTTGATTTTACACACAAATCCTGGAAAAGAGGAACTGTAATGTATTACACACTAAGTGCAAATGCCAACATTGTGTTTTCAGGGACTGGTTCTGAGAGGAGAGTAAAGCAGGAGAGGCCAGTAACTGTGCACCTGGGCAAGACCCTGCTGCACTGCTGGGGGGCAGATGTAAGATGTGCAGAGAGATTTAGATGTAAGAGGGGCGTGTCCAAACTCAAATCTAAATTGCAGTGTACAATACAGTCCAGCTTTTGTGGGCTACATGTAAAAGCAGCCAGTATTTACCCTGCATGCAAAAATAACAAATATATTTGCACCCCATGCATTGCAACGTAGGGCCGGATACTGGTGTGGACGGTATTGCACAGCTGCAGGGAAGCCGATGTGCAATACTGTACAAATAAAATGCTAATGCAGCAGGAGGCGTCTGTAGGAAATAAGATGCCTCCTGCATGCGTTTGCGATCCCAGTGCAGTGTGCGTAGACGCTGCTTCGGATCACCATCACGACCATTGGTCGCTGCCCTCGGCCAGTCTGTGTCTACAAAATGGGGGCGACACACCCCAGTTTTGTAGGACGGTTCTGGTCTCCAGCCCCCCCCCCCTCCCAAATCACTGCAGCATTTAATCATGCTGCGGCTTGGGAGGGTCTGCGGGCAAACATGCAGGACCCGCTCTGCAAATGTTCCTGTGCCTGCGTAGACCCAGAACCATCAGATTTGTTTGTAACCCATCAGGGTTTGTGTACAAATCCAAATCAGACCCATAGTTTGTTCCGGGTACAAAGTTACTTGCTATTTGTTTGTTTTTTTCTTTGCTCCCAACTCAAGATCAGCCCCTTATTGCCCAAAAGTGGTCTGAAACTCTCGCTGCATTTAACGAATAAACAGTATTTGTTAATTTGTGTGTTTTTATGAAGATGACAGAGAATTACTCAGTTGTCATTTGTTTTAAAAAGCTTACTTTACCCTTGAATAATGATCCGATGAATGTGGGCCACACCCACTAAAAGACGACTTGTCGTGGTGGTAAAATGTTGACCAGATTATTAGTGTGGGGCACTAACAGAGCCGGCCGTCATGTCAAATATCTTACTAGTGTAAATCATTAGTATAGAAAGCTGTTGGTATTACTCAGATAATGAATGGCGTAATACAGTAACTTATCGCATGGACCAGTGAACTCTGGTAATTTTAACCATGGATACGTAAACCTCCGAGAGCAGTCGGTTCAATATGTAATAATACAGTGACAGCATAGAGGTATCATCCTGTCTCGGTAGCAGCTGAGCACACTGCACAGTCGGAAGATGTGTAACCAGCAATGTGATGGGGGGAATCCAGGATTTACTTATGTGAAATAAGAAACACACTGTGCACAGCAATTATAGTTCTCCCCCCCTTCCCCCTATACAGTCTTCCTCTCACTTAGGGTGCTTATACGACTGAGGGATGAGACCACATGACGGTTTCACTCTCACTCACCAAGATCAGCAGTTGCACGGTTTCAAAAGCTGTTCTGTAGGGAGTCTTAACGGAGAGCTGAAATCCTGAAACATCTACCTGGAAGCAGAAGAAACAAAGCATTGCGGTAACTTATGAACTTCATAGTTCAAGTACATAATGTACTACCATTTACTAACGGCATTTAAAACTTGCACTAAATCACAGCAACCAGAACACAAAGCGCTATGACTGGTGTAGTGCAGTATACAGGGAAAGCAGGGTTCTCATCTGGTATAACGTATGATCTCAGCCTAAACTGAAATAATCAGTTAGGGTTGGAACATCTAAAGTGAAATCCAGTACCCAAAGACTAACTGCTTGGCTCCCTGGTGGGTCTCAGAATGTCCTGCACGCGCACATGCTGCTACCCGAGCTCCTGCCTGCAAAAGGAAAAACTTTGGCCGGAGTGCAGGAAGCGTGGCAGATATTGCTGGACATGATAGGGAGATGCATCACTGCGCAGACACAGGATATTGGGGCACCACCGAAGAGCTTGAACGTGGCTACAAAGATTTAGGGACAAACTGAATTTATATTCGTTTTCTATAATTAAATAAGTCTAACATATGTTTACACTGCGCTGTTGTGTTATTGTCCCAATTATGTAATCGCATCTCTATCATTACCAGTAATTTATATAGCGCACACATATTCCACAGCACTGTACAGAGAATAGATGGCCATTCACATATTATGTGCTGTTTCCTCTGCTCAATTGTCTGAGGTTTTAATTTTGTTTTATTATAATTTGTTAATTTTGTTTCTGAAAACTAATAAAAACTACTCACGTTAAAAGAAAAAAAAAAAAAAAAAAGTCTTCGGACACAGCCCAGTGTACCGGTGTGTGATACTAGTCTCTATAGTCTTACCTTTAAATGGGTTCTAAACCACAAAATGATTTTAATTGTTCTGTAAAAAATAATTGTTCTTATTAGCATGTGATACTTTTCCACTGGAAGCTGCACTTTACACGTTACTTGTTTCCATAACGGCCGGCCGTCTTCTCTGCTGTATAATGTCCTGACTGTGTATAAGATCTGTCACTGACCTCCCACCTGTCACAGACTCTTCCCCTGTGTAACTGATAAACGTAGATCTAGGACGGAGTATAAAGTAAACTCACCGTTTTAAATTCACAGACTTGCGGTGTCATTTAAAATTAGGCGTGGGGTTTACCGCGCGGGAAGAAGTTCCGGGTTCCAAACCCGAAGCTATTCAATTATTATGCATTCTCTCCGTGTGGTTACACAAAAAACGGAATCTATGGGTTACCCCGCGCTTTAAATCCAAGAGGGCACATTTTAACCCAGACTTTTCCCCAGAGCTCCTGAGGCTGCGAGGAAAACTGCACCCTGTAAACTTAATGCGTGGGAGATACAGGACATCATTTAATAGGTCCAAGTTGACAATTAGCTGGGATATAACATTATTTTTAAAATGTGTATAACTTGTCTGCTGTAGTCACTGCCAGCCAGTTTGGTGCAAATGCTTCATTGGGGGGTCAGAGCTGATCCCATGAAACTTCCCAAAATATTCACCTTGGTTACATTAGCGCTATTTGTCAGATAACGGATGAAGTTACTGGCTTGCTCACGCGTTTCACTCTACTGAGGAAGGATGATCATTTTATAGGTGAATTGTTTTTCCATGAGAAAAAAAACTTAACAAGTACATAATGGATAATAGAAGGAGGAAAAATAAATTATTATAGAAGCAAAAGGCTAAAATCTAAAGCATGCCTGAGGTCACCCCATGGAATATGTAGGAAGCCTGATCCAAAGCTATCACAAGATTACTGTTCGGAAATGACTGCTGCTCGGACAGAGTAACTTATCCTTCCATGTACGTGGTTGTATTGGAGTGATCCCGTCTCTCAGGTTAGCAGCAGGACTGTTCTTCTTGTGGCCGGCACTACATACTCCATATTCAGACCTGGCTTTACATCACCAGTCCCTGATCACTTTCTGTGTCCCCCCCATTACCCCCACTGCTGTGCCATCACTCTCTATGGTCCCTGAACCCCAATACTTTTCTTTTTTAATTAAATGGATGGAATAATTCTATCATAATTCAATTCATAAGAAAATTATCATGATGTGTGAATAATAACTTATTACTTAACTTAATCTATCACTTTATTAACAGGCAAAATACCGTAGATTAAAAACCCCAACAATGTGCACATCTTCCCTACACAACCTCGGCGTACGGCCTGGAATAATGTGCCTGGTGACGCCCCGTTCCCGGTGACTGAAGTTTTGCTTTCCATCTGCCCCGGTCTAACGATTCAGGGACCAAATTTAAACTACTTGGAACCACAGATCAGTAAATAGCTGTAAACTCACCACAAACAGCAGCTGCTTTGTTCTCTCCACGTGCTTGAGGAATTTGTGTCCCATGCCTTTGTTGATATGTGCGCCCTCAATTAAGCCTGGGAGATCAGCTACCGAAATCTAACCCAGAGAAACACAGACTCCTGTTAATATAACCCGTATCCTGGTAGACGACAACATATTATAGGAGAACCCCACAGGGCTCGCCCACACCTGCTTTTTCTTAAATTATTCACGCAATGGTGATATAAAAGCAACTCCAGCTATAGTACTATTGTAATTACCTGCTTGTAGTCTGGATACATGATTTTGCCGATCTCTGGTTTTACTGTGGTAACTGTAACACACACACATAAAGCATTGACATTTACTTACATGAAATTCAGTGTCCAATACATGAAAAATAAAACCCCTTAGAAGCATTGTTTAGTTTTGAGTCCCTCAATGTAGTCCTTCTAAGGACGTCCGCTCCCTGGGACCACCATCGTTGTCTGTATTCACACCTTGGTCCAGCCATGCTGACACCTTGCAGAGAGGAGTGTCTACGTGGCTGAGTGTAACACAAAGTCCCAGGTGCTCTACTACATGGATGGAGGAAACGACTTAAATAGCAGGGGTAATCTAATAGCGTCCATTTGTTTTAACACAAGTTTCTTTATGCAAGAGAGCCAGATTAATAAAGAATAATATGGCGACTGCCAGCAATGACAGATGCTTTTCTCAAAAGTTACAGCTTAGAACAGTGTTTCCCAACTCCAGTCTTCAGGAACCCCTTAACAGTGCATGTTTTTCAGCTCTCCCCGGTATCACAAGTGAAATAATTAGCTCCATCTCTCTGGATCTTTTAAAATGTGTCAGCCAGTAATAAATACACAAAATAGGAATTCTGGAAAACATGCACTGTTAGGGGTCCCGGAGGACAGGAGTTGGGAAACACTGGCTTGGAAACATAACACACAACACAATCAGTCTGCAGTCTTACAGCTCATCTACCTACATCCGTACCTATTATACATCTATATACAGCCCCAGCCAGTATAAGTCATCTAAAATAGATTAACGGGACTAAAGCTGGCCATAGTGCAGCTGACACTCGTGACGGGCAGAGCGGATAATCGGGGCGCCTCCATACACTGCAAGATGTATGGAGGAAATCTCCAGTCATAGCCTGAAGTTGGCTGAATGACGGTCGGGTGGATCAGAAGGGCTGGGCACGAGTTGCCGGCAGTTGGGATCCTGGCGGTCAGAAACCCTACGCCGGGATCCCGACAGGCTTAACATACCAACACTTGTTGGTTGGTATGCTAAACCTCCCCCCTCTCTCTCTTCACTAACCCTCCGTTCCTGCTGCCTAACCCTAACCTTCCCCCCTAGTGCCTGAACCTAACCCCCCTCCCCGCACTCTAAACCTAACCCTCCCCCCTTAGTGCCTAACCCTAACCTACCCCCCTTCCTCCACTATAAACCTAACCCTCCCCCCTTAGTGCCTAACCCTAACCTAACCCCCTCCTCCATTCTAACCCTAACCCTCCCCCCCTAGTGCCTGAATCTAACCCCGCACCCTAACCCTCCCCTCCCCCCGATACTTACCTTCGGGATACAGAGAGTCAGTATTCTGGAGCCAGGATCCCAACTGCTGTCAGGATTCCGTCGGCGGCATTTAGACCGTCGGCATCCTGTCAGCCGGGATGCTGACTACATCCCGGATTAGACAGGTTTGAAAACGGAAACAAACAATCCAGAGCAGTTTTCAGCCATTTTCAGGCTGTCAGCTATCATCGTTCTGTGCCATATAAAGAACGATAATTGTAGTGTATGTGCGGCTTTTCTTCAGCCACTGGAGATAAATGAGCAAATGTCGTGGCCTTTCTAACATCGATCATCAGCAAAATAAAAGAAGGTTCAGTCTTTATTCAGAGAAACAGGACGAGTTACATCCCCAGTAAGCACACCTCAGGGCACATATAGCAGGGAAGAGTACAATCACAGGGAATTGTAATTTGCTAAATAAATATTCTGCAATTATGGCCACACCTTAATTCGTTGTATTCCAATGGCCCCTGCAAAATGTGACAGGGCTCATGGTACTGGGACAGCTCATCACCACAAGTGTCAATTGCATTAACAGATATAAACACAAAAAAAAGCTAAGGATGCATTTATACAGATAGGCAATCTAATGGTATGTGCTATTCGCATGGCATTTATACATACTGCTGTCTTCTGCAACTTTTTTTAATAATAAAATTCCCTTTTGTATTTCAATTAACTAATCTCTCAATAAAATAATGGATAAAACACAATCCCATCATCTGCCTAAATGAGTACAGCTGAGATTACCCAAGCTATGAATACTAAGACATCTGTGATGGCAATTTTAGTCCTTGGGCTCTCCAGAAGGACCAAATGTTGGGGACAATAGAGAGCTTTTGTAGATTTACAGAAATGTTAAAATTAAAAAAAAACAAAAAAAAAACAACACCTCTAAATAAATGCCCCCTCATGTGGCTTTGAAATCACCCGATTTATGCAGTGTTTTACCCTAAAATGCATGATTTTCTGTAAAGGCTGACCAGTAACTTCTCCCTCAGCTACAACAAAACATAAATCACTTGCCGGATAGAAACGTAGGACCTATGCATAAAACAAAGCAGCAGCTGAACACTTACATGCATAATCAGCAATCTGAGGAGTGGCGTGTGACAGCTTGCTGAGTAATGACGACTTGCCGGCATTTGGAAACCTAGAACAGAACAACGCTGAAATTCTGTATTTGTTGTAAACATTACAATTTTGCAAAGGATTTATTTAGATTCACGGGAATGGCGATGAGAACATAAATGCTGGAGTGAGCAACAGGATATTGTTCATGAATCCAACATGGTATCTAACTGAACAGCCTAGGGGCAAAATTTACTAAGCGGTGGTTTGACGGCAGGTTCTATTCTATTCTAAACCCCGGCGGTTTGGCTGCGGGTTCTATTTTGTTCTAAACCCCGGGGGTTTGGTGGCGGTTTTGCAGTGGTTTCTAAATGACAGCCCTGTTCTATTCTATAATGTGCTTTGATGGCAGTTTTGCAGCGGTTTTGGCCTTAGTAAATCTGCAGATAGCAAAAATGCCGCCAAACCACAGTCAAAACACATTTTAGAATAGAATAGAACAGGGCTGTCATTTAGAAACCACTGCAAAATCGCCACTAAACCCCCGGGGTTTAGAACAGAATAGAACCCGCCACCAAACCGCCAGGGTTTAGAATAGAATAGAAACCGCCGCTTAGTAAATTTTGCCCTTTATCTCTAATAAAGTGCTGCAGAGGGTACCAATAGCGAATGGTTGGCCCATTAGAGCTCAATGGAGGATTGTCGCCTTGTAATTCTACAGACCACCAATGAAACGTCTATGACACCTAAGCATTGCTACATATTACCTTTGGCACCAAATGTTCTTTAAGCTGAAGTTCCTTAAAAAATGTGAAAGGGAGCAGGGTTATGGTAAATGCAGATGATTGGATGAATACACAACTCAATCAGATGGCTTTGACTCAAACGACTGGAGAACAGAGCTTGCTGGAGGGTTAGTACATTGGTAGCAGCAGCAGGTACATTACACAAGGATCCGGACAATATCCCGGCAAAGGGGATGCCGGCACTTACAATTCCGTCACCGGAATCTCGACACCTGTCAGAATCTCGGCGCCAGCATCGCGGTGGTAAGTAGCAGTGTTAGGTGGGAGAGTTAGTGTTAAGCACTGGGGGGAGGGCTAGGCACCGGGGAGGGAGGGTTACGGGTTGGTGTAGGAGAAGGGTTAGGATACCTACCGCCCGGGATCCCGTACCCATCCCCATTACATCATCCTGTTACTTATGTGAAAACCTCAGCAAAGCTGGACTCCCCCTTTTCATGTGTTTACCCACTGAACAAGATCAAACTAGCTTTCTATTGTGTCTGATAAAAGAGTAATTCCTTAACAAGGCAGCTGCCAGACGTAGAGTTATTTCACATTAATATCTCCATCAAAGGAACAGCCACTAAATTGCTAAATACAATGAGCAAACCAAACAACTCTCAGATCAAATATTATACAGCCATGAGTAATGAAGAAGGCAAATTGTCCTTATTTCAGCTTTCAAATGAATCACAGGGGGCAGGATTCATCAAGAGGTTCACGTTTCAGGACAATTACAGGACCACTTCACCTGACCACATTAAAGACATAAGACGACGTGGGAAAGTGGGGGGATAGCAAGCACTTAGTAAATAGACCTTCGGGCTCATACATTGTTATGGAATAATGGAAAAGAAAAAAGACAGACACTAATTGCTCATTAAAGTTTGTTAAGATTATAGCGCAAATTAAATACTGACAACATACTCAAATCACTACATCACAAAATGTTTAACAGTATATATAATCATCATAACATTTTCTATTCTTATAACAAAAATCTATTATGCATGGTCTTGTTCCTTCTCTAATGTACAAAGTGTAATATTCACAATACATATTGGATATTCTGGAGGTATAGGCCCGTATTCAATTTGAGGCGAAAAGTCCGGATCCGCGACACTTTTTCGCCGATGAGGTCATTTTCGCCCGTTGTGTTTGTACCCCGTATTCAATTTGAAAGACTTTTCGGGAAAGTCAATGGAATGTACTAGGCGAAAAAGTTTCGCCTATGAATAGCAGGCGGAAAAAAAGTGCAGAATTTGGGTTTTGGGGTGCAACGTTGCAGGAACCCCCCTGCAGCCTTTAGACAGTCCCCCAAAAGGTAATCTGTGTCCCAAAAAAAAAAAACACTTAAGGACACCCCAAAAAATTACTTTGAAAAAGGGGGCGAAAAAAAAAATGTTGGGGTACAAAGTTAAAACCTAGCGAACTTGAGTCTGGGGGGGTTCCCAAGTATGCCCCAGGTGTTTTTTTCATTGCAGGCGTTTGCGGCAGGTGGATTTTTCACGATTTTTTTCAGCTTCACTTTAGCAACTTTTAAATATGCTGACCCCCATTTTCAAGTACCCCAAATTTGCTGGGATAAGTTATTTTCTGCAAAAAATACTCCTGAATACTATTCTGCATCACGTATAGAAAAACGCTATTTAGCAGCTGATGAACCCATTTAAAAACACGAAGCCAAATCGGGGGGTATCATAGGGAACCCCCATATTAGAGCATCTTTTGGGGGGGGGGGGTGTCAGGCTGATTTCCCCAATTCTGACAGTACTTTCCGCCTGCTCAAGTTTCGCCGGGTCCCGTTTTCGCGTGCTTTTCAAATTGAATACGGGGATACGTGGGGACGCGCGCGATACTTTCCGCTTGCAAAACAGGCAAAGTAGGCTAAGAGGGGTATTCAATATTGGTGTTTTTTGCGTTAATATCACTTGTTTTACTTTTACACCCTATTCAATTTCAAAGACTTATCGCAGTTTTAAAAGTCTTTGATAAAAAACGGTGATAACTTTTCACCATTGAATAGGTGTCGAAAAAAAGTGCAGAATTGGGGTTTAGGGGTGCAGGCTTAAAAAAAAAATAGCCTGCACCCCTGAGATTGACATTTAAAAAAGAACTGTGTCAAAAAAAGTTTTAAAAAAAAAATAGGGACACCCCAAAAAATTTAAAAATTGGGGTGCAAAAAAAAAAAAAAAAGGGAAAAAATTGTTAAACAATAGGGAAATAGGTTCAGGGATATTCTGCAAGTATGCGGCAGGTGTTTTCTAGAATAGAATTATAGCGGCAGGTCTATTCTAGAATAGAATTATAGCGGCAGGTGTTTTCTAGAATAGAATTATAGCGGCTTGTGCACAAATGCAGAATTTAAAAAAAAATACTTTAGGGACATCAAAATATGCTAGTACCCATTTTCATGTACCCCAAATTTGATGGGACCACTTAAAAAAACGAAAAAAATAACCTAAGTGCTCTTCTGCACCACTTCTTCAATGTCGGGGAAAAAACACCTGCTGCGGCTATTTAAATCCCTGACTTTCAATTAAAGGCTAAAACGGGCGTACCCATAGTGTTCCCCCATGTTTTTACAACTTTAGGGGGGGTCTTACAATTATTTTAAGGAAAAATTTGTAACTTTACGCAAATCCAACTTGGGAGTTTCCAGTTTTCGTTAATTTTATTTTGAATACGGGGATAAGCGGGAGCGCGCACCATACCTTTACGCAGAAAAAAACTCCATTATGAAACGTTAACTTCGCCAGGGAAGTTAACCTTTCATATTGAATACCCCTCTAAAAGTCCGGGCCGAGAAAAAGTATCGCGGCTCGGCTCAAGTTGAATACCGGCCATAGTGTATACATACAAGGGCTGTTAGAATGCATTTCCGTTTGCGGAACCGATTTTTTGTGAGTTCAAACTGTGCATGCACAGAAAAAGGAGGCACCCGGGGGTATGCAGAATCATATGAATTTCTGATGCATCTACATCTGTGAGAGAAGAAGCGGAACGGTGTTGAAACTGGGCAATTGTACATAGGCAAGTTTTGGTTAGGGCGTGTTCATGTATATGCGTCCCAGTCAGACCTGCAAATATAGGAGGCATAGTATAGGGCAGGTGCACACGCATCCCGGGTGTATAGCTTATGTGCGCTAAATACACATTTTGCAAGAACATTTCTTTGGGGTAACAGACTCACATTTTTCTTACAATACTGTATTAGGCCCATGTTGTTTATAGTACACTTACATTCTCACACTGGTCTGTTACATAAACACACTATAGTAAGAATGGAAAGAGACTGATGACAAAATATCTTTATATATAAAATTATACTACTGGAAGGGCAAAAAAAAAAAATTATAGATATATATTTACCCCTTTGCAGTGAAGTAACTATTGGCTATACATCTGCCTATCTAACTACCTTTAATCAGCTGCTATCTTTATATTACTTGCTATATGCCAGTTAATAAAGTCTAATGTGAGCAGGCTCTTTTACCAACATATAGGTTTATGTATATGCCGTCGGTCTTTAGAAGTTTGTTTTATTTTTAATATAAGAAAAACAATATTTTATAACCTTATAAAACTTTACAGAAAATGCTGTAATTGACACTTCATATGTGTCCTCATACATCTAGCCTCCTTCTGCGCTAAACAGCCTTTCTAGTCGCCGTGGCGTGACTCGGTAGTGCCAAGTGTCTTTTCATGCAACTTTTTACCTTCAAATGCATCTTATTTGCACAGTGATTAGATTACACAAGCAGCTTCTGCTGATTAAAATGATATGCAGCATGCCTACGTTCTGTGTGCGTCTGCGGGTGTCTCTGCGTGCGAAATGCTACGTTACGGTGTAAGCGGCTGTGACACTGTAACGTAGCATTCCGCATACAGATACACCCACAGTCGCTGAGAGAACATAGGCATGCTATTTTAATCAGCAGAAGCTGCTTGTGCAATCTAGTCACATCGCTGTGAGAATAAGACGCGTTTAAAGATAAAAAGTCGCACAAAAAGACGCTCAGCGCTTACGAATCACACGGAGCTCTGGCGTTATGTGTAGCGCATGACGGATGGATGTATGTGGGCACATCTGTATTTACCAACACTACCAAGTTTTTTTTACCCTTTATTTTTGTTAATTTGACCTATTTTGGACCAGTGTTGTTTTCTGGTTAGCAGCGGTAGTGGTGGATGTTTATTACATTTACAATTCTCTAACTTCTAGAGTGCCAAGGCTTTTTCTTTGGTGGTATTTTTCCACCAAAAAACACATTAAGTGTGTGCAACACGTGAGCTATGTGGGCAAAGGAACTATGTGCTTAATCTGTTACCATAAGCCCCATACTTGAATTAGCTTCTTATTTCTATTGCACAGTGTAACTGTGTATCGCTATGGATTTGCCCACGATCTCAGTGGTAAGCAGTCAGGAGGTCACCGTTCATGATTCTGGCACGGTTAAAATTTCTATATGGGTTAGGGGCAAAATGACAGGTAACGGTCAACATAACATCAGTGTCGACATGCTGAACATAATGAAAGTTGACATTGTGAATAGCTAACACATATAACACACACCTCTTAGTGAGTTATTTTTATTTGGTTGACTAAATTTGGTTCGGGTTCTAGGTTATTCAAACCAGCAGCAGCATTTTCCATGTTGCCATATTGCGCAGACACCTACCCTACTAATCCCACGTCTGCAATGAGCTTCAGATCCAGACGGACGATTCGTTTCTGGCCTTTAGATGGAAGGAAATCTGTTTTGAAACGACCGCCAGAACCACCCTTAGCCACTCGGATTTGGTCTCCCTCTTTATCCAGCTCACCTAGAAGACATCAGATAGGACTAAAACTTTTTACAGTGTAAACCAAACCACTAACTTGTTCACCTGCATAGAAGGCTGACTTTATAATCTACCCTGGCTCCCTGCTATACCTCACGGCCTAATATATCCAAACCAGTAACTGTATGATGCCACGACCAGGAACGTGCAGTCAGGGCCTCCCCTGTCATACACCGTCAGACTGCAGAGTTTTGACTATAAAAATGATTACAATACAAAGAAGATATTTATAACTCACAAATATCTTTTGTGTTATTCTGATCGATTTTATAGGCAAAACTCCATAAAAATTGCAGCACTCCCTGGAAATACAAGGAGAGACAAGAGATGCGGCAGTAAGAGCTCAGCCTCCCCTCTGATAGCTCAGACACTGTCTGGAGCTGGGGGCTGGGCCACAAAGCAGCTAAAAGCTAGACAGAAAAAGAGCTAATGCCTCACTGTGAGGGTATGCCTTGAACTCTGATGGACACCTCTGACGATCAGGTTACCAGTCTGCATCAGTGCTCAGCAGCAGCCCTGAGGAGGAAAGGAAATTGGCATATGCAGACAGAGGAAACATACAAAAGGAGAAAAAGATGCTGCCAGGGGGAGATCTGTGCACATGTTGGGGGTGGGGAATCTTTTGTGCTAGTGGAAGGGATCCTCTGTGCTACTGGATATGTGTGAGGGGGATGTGCTACAGGCCGTGCTTTAACCAATAGCTTCGAAGTAGACCGTCATTTATACAGCAACTCCAACTAGAAGCTCAGCCACAAGCACGGGCCAATGACTCCGGCCTGTGCTTGAGATTTGCAACACAGAACGATACAGCCATTAGGCCTATTGGACAATTTAGTGGGCGGAGTCATCACTCTGTCCAATAGAATTAAGTCACTTTTTAGCATCATCATCATTTACACTATAAAATAATAATATACAAGCACTGCTGGATAGTGCGGCTTTTCTGAGTGTCAGGCTGCGTGACAGTATGTGAACGGAGATAATTCTTACCAATCTTATTCCCGCCATCTGTAGTGATCGTTATCCCAACAGGAACATCGACAAAACAATCTTCCCCCATTGCACCTTTAAGCGCACGAACACTAGAAAGATGAAAGAAGAATCGCGCAGATTGATAGGAGGAATAGAAGTCCATTGTATATGTAAATACTGTAATGCTATCAGACAGGGGTGTAAGGTAACTAGACATCTGTAAACCCCTGAATTTTGTGTCCTAATTTTATAATAGTGTACTAAAGGCCTGATTCACTACTGACTGCAACTACGATTACACACAATCGGCGATTGTTGCGTTCTGCGCATGCATTGCCGTGCGCGAAGAATCCACTGCGATCAGGACTGCGATCGCACTGACTACGCAGACCCATCGCAGAGTGATTGACACGAAGTACCATTTGGGGGTGGTTACAGAGGAGGGGGGGGGGGACTGGTTGGCGAAATGCAGGCGTGCCAGTGCGTTTGGACGCCATTACAGGGGGCGTGCATAAATTAGCCACTGTGATGCCATACGCAGTTTCAGCTTTCACTGCGTGCGCCGAGGTTAGCAATTTCTGAGTAAGGTCAGACCTTGTGCAAGTGTGCGTGAGGCTCCGATGTTACAGATGGTTTTGCAGACTTGCTAAGTATTACGGATGTGTGTGTAAGGTAAAGTGGGCGTCCTTATGTTAAGGTTGCGACGGCATATTAATTGCAATCATTACCATATTTTTGCGATTACAGAGCTGCGATCACAATATCGATCCCTGCTGAATCAGGCCCCAAGTATTTAGGATTAGTTTAGCAGATTAAGAGCATATTTTCAGACAAAGATGCAAAGTCCGTGGCACGCCACAAGGGGCTATTTGGCGAGATTTTAGGATAGGTTTTATGTGAGCATAAGTATTTCGGCAGTACAGGTGATCATCCGGCAACAACCACTAAGAACCAACATCATGCGAATGAAGGGAAATATAAACTGATTTAGAGTTAGGAGGTGGGGGTGTGAGGGGGGACTGTTTATGTTACAGGCATGCTGTATTTTTGCTGCGTGCAAAAAAAAAAAAAAATTCAAATGAAAAAATATGCATATGCATTCCATTCATACAATTTGGATTGCCCAGATGTGCACCCATTTAACTTTTGGCACAAAAACAGACAAATCTCAGGTGCACAACTCCAAATTACTGATAATATCTAAATGCAATAAAATTTTGCAATCAATAGAGGTTTTTAGCATAATCATGGCCAAGGTTATGGGCCTACACATTACTAGAGTGCATATACATTACTTTTCTTACTATGGCGGTGGCCTGGGGCGGCTTAGCTGGACTAGTTTGGGGGGGGTCCTGCTCTCTCGATTTGAACCCTAGTATGTTAGGGACCTACCCTAAAGAGGTTATCTGGATATTGTGGAAATCGGTTTTGAAATGATTGTCATGATTTCATGATTATGCTAAAAACCTCTATTGATTGCAAAATGTTATTGAATTTATATGTTATCAGTAATTTGGAGTTGTGCACCTGAGATTTGTCTGTTTCTGTGCCTGTAATTAGTCGCATCAGGTAGCACCTCCCATTATATATATTCAGGTTGTGCAGTCCAGTAACCTTTCCTATATACTCCATTTAAATTTTTACAATATACCATACTGGAACACCCATTTTCTCTGGAAAATGTTTAGGCTTTAATGAGAAGATTGAGAAGAAATTTTGAGACTTGACAATCTTCCGGGTTGCAAAAAGATCTGAGGACAACTGCATTGCCTGCTAATCTAATAACAGCAGCCTGATTTAGGTAGTCTACTAGTGCATACACAGGCTAAATTATACATGGGACACTGACAAAAGATCTTGCCTACCAGGTTCTAAAACTCCAGTACCTGCTTGTGCCTTACCATTTATGTACGACACTATGCTCTCATTGCAATTGTAGTTTTTCCCCAGACTACTAATAATTCTCTGTGATTTAGTAATATTATCTGAAACTCTCTCCAAATGCCCTGGATTAAGAATTACTATTGAAGGGATCTGGAATAGCTTGTAGGAACACTGCTAAATACTCTTAATGCTGGTGCCTGAGGTCTCATGTGTTGCACAGCTGAGTGAATAGCTGAAATCTTAGCGGTTATTAGATCCAAGAACAACATTACCCTTCTTATCACAGCAAATCTTTTGGATTGGATATACTCTGCCAAAACCTTTTTTTCTGTGAGCACACCACATTGCCTCACACTAACAATAATATTTTGCGTAGGGCTAAGACCAGGCTTTCGGTTCTGAAGCTGAAGAGTCTCTGAATTGTCTCTCGGATTCACTCTCAAAGACAACACAAGCTATAATGTCTAATCTTGTAGTGACTGTTACAAAGTGAAATTATATGTGCTTAATTATTTTTCTGATTATGGTTAAGAATTAAAATTTTTGCCACTGGTCTGCTTAACTGGAAACACTGGGTAATAGAAATCCAGTTATCATTCCGGATATGGAGCTGCTATTGTGATTGCTCCTGAATCTTTAAGGCCCAGGAAGCCTGCTCCAGTGCCACCGGCTTTATGGGACTGACCAGTCCTGGTTAGGAAGAAGCCTGTAATATGGTGTTTGTCTGTATCCTAACAAAATGACATCTGTTATCCATTCGTTTAAAAGAGGAAGTATTCAGATGTAGGCCTAGCTGTTGGTCTGTAAATAAGGGGGAAAAAAAAAAAAAAAGAGAGAAGGCAGATAAACATCAATCATGAGAACAAGCACTATTATTGATGATGTCTTTGATCCTATATTTTGTTATTACGTAAGAGGATTAAGAACAGTGACCAATCACACGTTTGCTTTCATTTGCTAAAAGCGTTTTCTGGTACCATTACACATCTGCTGCAAATCAATTATTTAAATCAAACAAAAGGATCTGATTACCACACCCTCTCAAGTGTTTTTTTTTAGTCCAGCAAATTAGCACACGGCTCTCACCTACTATTGACCCCGTTACCTCCGACAAAGCGTTTCTTTGCATATTGATCTTTTACGGTTTTCATGGACACTCCATATTTTGCTGTCACCCACACATCACCTCCTTTTCCTCCTTGTCCTCCCAAACGAGGGAGGCCCATTCCACCGGCCCCACCTTTCACCAGGACCCTCAAATTGTCTATGAAGTTTCCATACTATAGAAAAGAAAAAAAAAAACAATGTTATAAAAAATAATATATATATATATATATATATATATATATATATATATATATATATATATATATTATTAACAAAGGTTCGTAGAATCCACACATTACATAAATAAAGGGGGTCACCCAATTAGGGGCGATGCCCATGATTTTGTTTGTGACTATGCCGCACTTATAGAAACACTTAAATTGTATCTTCTAATAAGCATACCTATGGGACTGTGAACTAAAATTTGGGGAGTGAAACCAGGGCCGACTTAGGGTACCCTTTCCAGCATTCAACCGATGTTGCAATGGCACATCAATGCCAGTTTGCCAGTAATTTAACCTATCCCATAACTTTAAAATGTCCAATGAAATTGTATTACCAGCAGTTACATGATACAGCTTCTTACATAGACAAACAACCAATGATATAGTTCTGTGTCCTGCTATATCATTGGTTGTTTGGCTATATAAAAAAACTATCATGTAATGGGATACAAACATCATATCGACACTCAGTGTCAACATCCTGGTGCCTGTGTTCCGGGGTCCTCACAGCGCTGGTCAACAAGCCAACTTCTTCCCGGACCCAGATATGTACACAAAGCAGAAGCCACGGTTATTATGTGCTCTGCCGGCTAGCAACACATGGCTCACTAGCTGTTGTAGAACTACAGGTCCCTGCATGCCCTGGCAAACAATGCAATAGCTTCAGTCTGCTGCATGTCCAGGGCTTGAGAGCCCAGTGCTAGGAACTCACATACATGCATGCATATACACATACTTACATACATACATAGTATCTATCAACCCATAGCTGCAACATATCTGCCCCTCTGAGTGCACAGTGACAGTACCTTCCTAAGCAGGACCCTGCTGACCCACACCATGGTGCAGAGCAGGGAGAAGCCCCCCTGAGAGCCGCTGTGCCCGGCAGGAATACAACCTTCACCCTACCGCCCCAGCTACACGTTGTTTCATAGTTCACACACAGAGCATGACACTGTGCGGCAGCTAAACTCGCCCGGCGGAAACAGTAGCTCATCGGTTTGGTGCCGGGACGGGGGGAGGGAGGGCGCTCGCTGCAGTCATGGTCCACTCCAGACTCCAGGGACCTCCTCCTGATGATGCTGTGGCGCTGCTGGCTGCGGGGCGGGCACAGCCCACTGTAACCAGGATGTGACTCTTGTTGTCTCTGTCTGTAGGATTGTGTCTTTATTTTGTACATA